>CM060705.1:148765748-150069978 GCA_030686995.1 Artemisia argyi
TAAATGTTTTAAATAAAAAGTTTGTAAATGTAAAAAGTTTGTAAAAATAAAGTAAAAATAAAGTTTGTAAATGTAAAAGTAATTTGTAAATAAAAGTTTTAAATGTAAAAATGTAAAAGTTGTAAAAAATTATGTAAATATGTAAAAATGTTAAAAATATGTATATATATATGTTAGAAAATATATTATGTATTTTCAGGTTTTCGATTCTCACGAGCAAATGACTGAGTGGGTGCAAAATATAGCCGGGGGGCTCGGTTTTGTAGTTGCTAAAAATAGAACCAGATCACTGTTCGGTCAGATGAACGAGATCAATTACAGGTGTACAAAGGGTGGGAAGTATACACCTCAAGGTATAGGAAAGTGGAAAACCAAAACAGTTAAAACCGAATGTCCATTCAGATTAGTAGCGAGTTATCATCGAACAACGAATTATTGGGTTTTAAGGGTGAAAAATGATACGCATAATCATGATATGCTAGAGTCGTTGCATGGTGTTCCATTTGCAATGCGACTACAGAATGATGAGTTGGGGTTGGTCGACGAATTGACACAATGTAACCTACGACCAATGAATACACTTTCAACAATAAAGAGTCGTAATCCAAATAACGTGTCTAGCCTCAGAACCATATATAACGCACAAGATAAGCTCCGGAGAGCCAGAGTGGGTGATAGAACTCCAATTCAAGTTCTTTACTCGCATTTGACGGATTCAGGGTATACATGGTACCCGAGGGTAAATGAGCATACCAACGAGTTTGAAGAGCTTTTTTTTGTGCACCCCACTTCGTATGCTTTATGGTGTACATTCCCAGAAATCATGCTGATGGACTCCACGTACAATACCACGAAGTTCAAATTGCCGTTGTGTGAAATTGTTGGAGTAACTTCAACAAATAAAACATTTTCAATGGCGTATAGCTTTGTAAGCTGTGAACAAAATAAGAATTATACATGGGTATTGGAAAAAGTGAAGGAAGTTATAGATGAAAGATATTACCCACGTGTTATTGTCACTGACAGAGAATTAACGTTGGTTAGGGCAGTAGAACGAGAATTTCCTAACGCTCACCACTTACTCTGTCGATGACATATAAATCAAAATATGCTTCAGTATTGCAAAAACAGATGTCGTGGAGACAATGAGTATGAGTCCATTAAGGGCGCCTGGGATTGGATGGTTAAAGCTCCGACACGGGAAATGTTCGAGGAACGTTATAACCGCCTACAACAACGATTGGTTGACCATGCGGGTACTTAGTTATTTTCTCATTGTTTTTTAATTAATAAGCACCCGAATGGCCTTTTATTAATTCATTGTTTTTTCAGATATAAAAGGGTATCTGGATAACTGGTTGCAGAGTTACGGAAACAAGTTTCTCTCGTATATTATCGACCATTATCGCTCATACGGCCAAACAACAACGTGCAGAGTTGAGGCTCACCACGCGTTGTTGAAAACATATTTGGACGACACACTGTCCAAATTAGATAGGTTATTGATGATGGTCGATATGATTCTCATTTCGCAAGAAAATGGGATAAAAGAGAGTTTTAACAGAAGCATCAACGAGCTACAACTTAAATGTGATATACCACTATTTCAAGAATTGCGGTATAAAGTTTCCCATCGTGCTTGTGATCTGATGTTCAAAGAACTCGGACGGCGGATCACCCCAGACCAATGTTGCCATAAGTTGAATGCAATATACGGACTACCATGCTTTCATATGATGTATATCTACAGATGTCATGGTAAGTATATTAAATTTATAACTATCAATTCCTATTTTCTTATTAATAACAGTAACTTATATAAGTCACTTTTATTGAATTCAGAACTCCCCATTCCACTCGAATCAATTCCTATTTTCTGGAGAACACTGTCTGTTCTGTGGCCTGTTAACAATAGGCCACCGCCTGAAGATGATGATGATGATGATGATGATGATGCTTCGTTTCAAAATGACATTCGACAATTCACGGATATGGTTAGCAAAGCATCGTCGTTTGTCAGAATAAATATGATAACGAAGTTGAAAGAGATGACCCACCCTGAATCTGTTGGCACACAAGAACCTGCTGTCAAGAAAAATACTCGTGGACGTCCGAGTGCAAAGGACCAAAAGGGCAGGGCTTCACAAGTCCCGGACTTGAATGATTTCCCGGACTTGAATGAAGTACCAATTGTAGATCACCGAAGAAGCACCGCTACAAGATCTACGAAAGTCCCGAACTTCAACAAAGAACCTGCCCGACATAGTTCTTTCACGGGTCCTAGTGATCAACAAAAATTAAGACACAGGTTGTACGATGGAGATGCAGTAAGCGAAATGCTTATGGGTATGCTTCCAGTCCTTTGGCATCCATACATAACCAGTATATATAATGTGGTGGGTGACGGAAATTGTGGGTTTCGGTGCGTTGCCCATGGTGTTTGGGAACAACAACATTATTGGCGCCAAGTTAGGCAGATGTTATTGCAACAGATGGACCTAAATTGGCAGGTTTACATGGGTTTGTGGGGGGAAGATGGTTTTAACGATCTTCGCCGTACAATAGACTGGTTCGGAGATGGAAATGCACCGCCTAATCGCTACATGGAAATGCCCAACATGGGGTTGGTTATTGCAGAACTGATTAGACGACCCGTTGCATTTATATCTTTGCGGGGTTGGAATACGTCTTTTCCGCTTCTCAGTGGTCCAGATCCGTCACAAAGAACTGACCCCCTTGTGATAGCCCGTGTGGGGGACGAAGTAGGTCATTTCATTGTTTTGACGCTAGACGAACATTCTCCACTTCCGTATCTCCACCCACAATGGAGGAGGAACAGATCCGAAGCTGCATCCGAGTGAGAATCATTATATATGCATCGACTACCAAATTAGTAAATAATATATACATACAAAACATTGTAAATGATTAATGTTGTAAATAATTATAAACATAGTGAATGATTCATGTTGTAAATAGTTGATTAACGATTCATGTTGTAAATAATTATAAACATAGTGATTGATTACTGATTTATGTTGTAAATGATTGATTACTGTTTATATTTAAATTAATAATAACATTGTAAATGATACGTGTTTTATGTTGTAAATGATTGATTACTGATTTATGCAAATTCTTTTGTCAGGTGGGCCAAGGAAATCCTTTCTGGTGTCGATGTAATAGAGGATATATTATAGAACGGATATCCACGAAAGAAGGTAGTCGGGGCCGACTGTATTATGCATGTCCTCTTTCAGTGGTAAATAATTATACGTTTGCTTAGGGGTTTTATGTAATTAATTTGTGTGATAAAAATACATTTCTTATTATTTTCTTAACATGTAACAGCTAGGTACAACTGACTATGGGTGTCGATACTTCAGTTGGAAAGATGTATTTGAAAGACGGTACTTTAGTCGAGCCTCATCTTCAACGTAGTGCTCAAACTACGTTGCTAAAGATAATGAGTGCGTTGCTAAAGATAATGAGATCAAGCTGTTGAAGACAAGAATAAAGACGCTGGAGATGGAGTTAGAATTGGCAAGGAATCCTGAGGATCACGCTTGTCAGTCGGGTGCAAGGCTACATGATCTTTTAAATGATATGAATAATCTTCATATGTCGTAAATGTTGTTCGTAGATGTTGTTGTTTTTAAATAATGTGTTAACGTTGTTTGTTCGTGATGTTGTTGTTTTTCTAAATAATGTGTTAACGTTGTTGTTTAATTGAATGATAACATTTGTTGTTATAGTCGTTTAATGTGGTAACGTTTACCGTGAAACAATACAAATAAACACAAAAAAAAAATATTACACAAACAAAATACAAACACAAAATATTACACAAAAAAAAAAAAAAAAAAAAAAAAAAAAAAAAAAAAGAAAAAAGCACAAAACGACAAAATAGGGAAAAAACAAAAAAAAAAACCAAAAAGGACCAAGGACCACTCACTAGCCTAGACCCGGTGCATCTAAAAAAAGACCCCCGGTCTTTATAACCCCTCTCTATTTTGCATTGAGAAGGGTGAAAAAAGTTGGATTGATTTGATATTTGAAGTACTCAAGGACTGCTTGAAGTGTAAAAAAGTTGGGTAAAAGAGTGTATTTGATCGAAGTGTAAAAACGTTGGGTAAAAGAGTCTATTTAGCCTAACGGTAACGGTAACCATAACTTCATCCAAACAACTTCGTCATCTTAGGGTCATCTCAGTTTTCTCTCTCTACAACTCCACCTCAACTATAACTAGCTAGTATTGACCACAAAAGCGAACACAAGGTTTTTTTTTTTTTTTTTTTTTTTTTTTTTTTTTTTTTTTTTTTTAATTAAAATTTCATTCAATAATTAAATAAACATTACAATAAATATTTCAGATAAATAAAAATACATTGCAATAAAATACTAAAACACACTAAAACTAATAGTTTAAACCGTAGCATGCCTTGATTTGTGATTGACCGCGTACAATTAAAATTTGGATTGTTTGTTACCGGAATGTTTGGTTGTTGTCGGGATTTTGTATTTTTGTTTTTTGGAGTTTTTTTGGGACATTGTTGAATGTTTGAATTTGTTGGATGAAGAAGATGAGTTTGTAACAATGAAGGAGATGAAGTTGGGTTTAAAAACGTTTTTTTTTTTCACCGCCAACGGTCAAATTTAAACTACAACGTTCGAATTTAAACTGCGTTACGGTAAAAAAATAAGTGGAAGATGTTGCAATTGTTTTGGTTGGTGTGGCAACCGAAACTTTGAAAAAAATGCTTAGCGACGCGTCGCTTTTGGCTTGGCTAGGGGTAGACGCGTCTCTTTCGTCGGTTGTGGTTGGGGTGCAACCCCTATTAGCATTAGCCTTAACACATCATCAGAAATTACACGAAAGTGGCGCAAATTGATGGTGTATTATACGTGCAAATTGATGTTATGGGTTGTGACTATTAATGCAACACTTACGGGAGTTATTTTTTTGATTATTCATTTTCATGCTACACAAACTTATGACGATAAGAAAAATATCACAATAGCAACCACAACATCAACATCTTTTTCATTATTCATTTTCATCAACTTAACTATTAATTATCACAAGATGTAAAAAAAGATTATGGTATTTATATGGTAGAGATTATGATAATTTTTTAGGAACTATTAAACATAAAACTAAGTATGTATTTTAAGTGTTGAGAAACCGTGTTGCCATTTATAAAAATTGATAAATCGTAACAATACTTTGCTCATTTTTATAGTTGACTGTGTAAGTTGACTAAGTTTTTATTTATTAAGCATGACATCTAAAATTTTAATAAGGTGATTGTGTAAGTTAACTGTGTTAGTTGACTAAGTTTTTATTTATTAAGCATGACATCTAAAAGTTTTCATTTATAAAAATTGATAAATGGTAACAATACTTTGCTCATTTTCATTTATTAAACGTATCATTTATAAGTTTATTAAAATGTAATTTAGTCCAAACACTACTCACCTTTTATGCAATTTTAAATTTTAAAAATTTGATCACAAAAATATTCGATATATAGCTAAAATTCAAGCAATATAGTAAAGAAAAAAAAAAATCAAAAATACGGATGTATAATTTATGACTACTACTAATATGTTTGATTTATTTAACAAGTGGAAAAAGTTAAAAACGATGTTTTCTTATTGTCTTAACATTAAAAAATTTCATGTTTCACACTTGCTAGACGTATCTCTTAGTATATAATACTACTTTTGTCTCAAAATTATTGACACTAGACCAAGAAACACACAATTAAAAAACTAGACAATATACTTATCAATTGATCAAATATTTCCTTACCACTAAACTTTACTTTGATTGGTTAAAACAAGAAGTTGACAATTATTTTAAAACATCTCAAAATAAAAGATTGGATTATTTAGAGCGGAAGAAGTAAGAGATTTCCAAAATGTGTAAAAGGTGTATCGAGCAATTGAAACAGGACCAATGAAAGTGCACTATTTTGCCACGTAACAAAATTGAGCTCTCTGATCAGTTGTAAGTCAAAATTGAATTTCCCTTGGTCAAACTTAAAAAAATTATGTATATTAAAGGAATAAGTATATAAATATAGATGTCGATATTGTAAAAAGAAAAATAATAATGATAAATAAAACTTTAGTTTTGAATTTTAAATAAAATATAAAACTTATCACTTTTTGTGGTACTGTAGTAACTTTTTATATTTAACAAGTACCCACTTATATTTTATACCTTATATGTTTATGTTTTCTTTTTTAAACACAACATATATAGTGTTGTTATTTATATATATTTTGATCATTATAGGTTAAATTAACATATATGCACGAGATTATAAATATCAAATAATAACACAGGTTACTGTGATATATAAATGAACATACGTACATATACGAACGACAATGGTATTCCTTATTATGAATTTAAGTAAGGATATCCGAAAAAAACAGTTATCATCCCTGTTCAATAATTAGACATGTTATTCCTCTTTATAATTTTAACTTGTGCGTACACGGGTTTAAAAATTAAATACGCTTATAGTTATTATTATCGAGAAATAAATTTTAAACTTAAAGCACATACATTAATGGATAATAATTGATAATTAGAAAAAATGTAAAAATTCGTACGTACATGGCATTATAACTTTATAAGTATTAAATGTTTTACATAATTTTATAGACTAGTATGCACGAGGTTAAAACTAATACGGCTAAATTATTATTAACGAAAAAATAAATATTAAAATGAAACTAATTATTAATAGATATAGAAACTATTATCAATAGAAGTTTCAGAAGATGATAAATAAAAATCGATATTAACATAATAAAAAGTAGGCTAAAATGCTTTTTACTACCCCGAATTTGATTAACTGGAACTCCTACCACCCTAAAGTATTATTGGTACCTTATAGTATCTCATATTTTGTTCATATACTACGCTAACCTTAATTAATATAGTCACATGACTTTCACATGTCATACTACCGTTAGTTTTTAACGGATGAAATTGGATGTGAGATTTAGCTAGTGACATTTGTTCCTTACTTTTTTCAACAATTTTTTTCTTGTATTTCTTTGAAGATTATTACACACTTCTACAATATTGATCTTGGAATGGATTATTACTTTTGGAAAAGTGTTGCATAATTTTTTTATTAACTTAAGTACTAAAGTGGCACCATAAAAAAAACAATTAGTAAAAAAATAAAAATAAATAAATAAATAAAAATTGCCAAATTAAATTTGCACCATATAAAATGAAAATAACACAAAAATATTGACGGATGTTACATATACAAAAAAAGACACTTTTATTGAAAATAGGGAAATTAGCACATTGTGTTCGTTAAAATCGTAATTTGTCAAAACCTTGTATTTTTTTTAATTTTTTTTTTAAATTTCAGTGTTGTAATAGTATAATTTGTTGGTTGTCGGATGTGACACTGGTTACACTCAATTTTAGGTCATACTCATGGACATACCACTTAGGTGTCAGGCGTGGCACGGGCTAAACTCAATTTTAGGTTATGTAGTATAATTTTTTTTTAATGAAAAGTGTCTCTTTTTTGTATATGCAACATCCACTAATATTTTTGTGTTATTTTCATTCTTTATGGTGCAAATTTAATTTGACAAATAAATAAAATAAAATTTTTTTGACCAAATATATATATATATATATATATATATATATATATATATATATATATATATATATATATATATATATATATATATATATATATATAGGGGAGGGTTAATGTGAGATCAAACTTAAAATTGTAAAAATAAGATTTAGTCTAAACAACCACTAAAACCGTTTTATAAATAACCATATTAGCAATTATACACAAAAAATAAAGTATTAATACAAATTAACATTTTAGCAACTAATAACCAACTGATACATGAGTTTAGATTAGTGATACACAATTATAAATTTACATGTTGAATCAAAATGTATCACCTTAACCTGATACATTACATGTCGAATCAAAATGTATCACCTTGGTTTTGTCAATTTAAAAAAGAAAACCATCAGAACATTAAAAATTTTAGTTATACTCAATAAAAAAAATTATTTTATTTTAACGAGAGTGTTACTTGTCAAATTTTATTTGGATCTTAAGATTGATCTTATTTGATCTAGATTATATATATATATATATATATATATATATATATATATATATATATATATATATATATATATATATATATATATATATATATTTTTTTTTTTTTTTTTCTTTTTTTTTTTGCGACTTTAGAACTTGTAATAATAAAAAAATTATGCAACACCTTTCTAAAAGTAATAATCAATTCCAGGATCAAAGTGGGTAATAATCTTCGAAGACATACAAGAAAAAAAATGTCGAAATAAGTAAGGAACAAATGTCACTAGCTAAATTTCACATCCAATTTCTTTCGTTAAAAACTAACGGTAGTATGACATGTGAAAGTCATGTGACTATATTAATTAGGGTCGAATCAAATAATCAAATATGAGGTATTATAAGATACCAATTATACTTTAAGATATTAGGAGTTCCACTTGATCAAATTCAGGTTAGTAAAAAATATTTTGGCCTAAAAATATATGTAAAACCTTATGTGCGCACGGAGTATTATCACTAGTTTCTTTTTGTTTATGAGGTTATTTGTATAAAACTAGTTTGATACTCCTGTAAAGTTGGTGAACCTTTTTTTGCACTTTTATAACGATTAATGATTTTTAACGATGGTTGTTTAAAGAAGATGGTGGTGTAAGAGATAACGGAAAATGTGGTGTACTAGATTATTATTGGGTTTGTAAAAAACAAACATGGTTGAGATTGATTTTAAATGAGATTTGGATAGATTCTAAAATCAATGGAGGTTAGGGAAATAAAAAGTTTATAAAAACTATCATTGACATTTAAAAAAACCTTGGCCACCAAATATGCCCAAACTAAAAGAGAATCAATAGTAAAATTCGCCCAAAATCACCAATTCGTTTAACTAATGGAACATCATTGTCTTGGTTTATTACGTGAACTTGTCACTAGAGGGTTTTTAGACGATGTTTGGGCTAACACATGTGTTGGGCTTGATAGCTTGCTTTGCGCAAGCTCATACAATGTTAACGAATGGGGTTTTTCTGTTTACGGCTTTATGCTACTAAGGAAGAGCGCGAGCTTTTGACTCAGATATACGCGAATCGAGGTATCTTGTGATCATTTCTGACACTTTTCTGGCACTCTTAAATATGTATCTAATGAGGTTTGAACCTTTGACATCTTATGAGGATGTCAAACGCCTTATCACTAGATCATTTGATTGTGGATAAACTAAATTTACTCCGGAACTCGCGCAAAACAACGTCGATACCAAATAGATAGTTTTTGTTGTATTAGATCTTTAAGCAGTAAGCAATGATAGATATTGATATTTAGCGGTTTACCGGTTTGATAGTTATAAAAGAGTAAATGTGTATTAAATATCTGTAAAATATATTAATACAAATATAAAATAGATATCCACAATGGGAAGTGATTTGCACACTCTCAAAAGTGAATGACAAACTCAAATTTTGAGTGTGTTGACATTTATACCCTCACATTGTTTGGACTTATTCATATCCTGTAAGGGTATAAATGTCAACACACTCACATTTTGAGTGTACCAATCATTTGTGGGAGTGTGCAAATCACCTCCCATCCACAATATGTTTATTTGAACTTAGTAAAAATTGAATGTTTATGATAAATTTTACAACTATTAATTTGTATTATTATAAGTGTGCACATCCATTTAATACTAAAATTAGTAAAAATTGAATGTTTATGATAAATTTTACAACTATTAATTTGTATTATTATAAGTGTGCACATCCATTATAATTATAACAATATACTAATAAGCGGGCTTTTTAGCCAAATACTGTAGTGCTACAGTATTTTGTGAGTGAGTATACAGTAGAATGTACAGTAACTAACGGTCGTTAAGTTACTGTACATTCTACTGTTCATCCATTTTTTTTTTTTTTTTTTTTTTTTTTTTTTTTTTTTTTTTTTTTTTTTACATTCTTTGGCAAAACATCCCGCGGCAACGCGCGGGTGATCCACCTCGTTTAATACTAAAATTTAATGGTCATTAGTACAGTATAAATTAAGATGCAAATAATGTAGTTTTTAATTTAATTATATAAATTACTAAATATTGTAAAACATGTAAGCTTATAAAATTAATATTTCTACTTATAAAGATTTTAAATGCATTATATTACACTAGCAGGGTACCCGCGCGTTGCAGCGGCGGGTACCCTGAAATAAATTTTTCGGTAAATCATGTATTTTTGTTTTTATGTTATTTTTGACAACAAATTTACGGATATCAAGAATTTCGATTAGAACCGTGCCCATTCGGGCTCGAGCCTGTTCTTGTGCCCGTTCGGGCTCGAGCCCGTTTGGCCCGCACCCATTCGGGCTCAAGCCCATTTGGCCCGTTGCCCGTTCGGGCTTGAATATTTGTATAATGTGTTTTATTATTTGTATTAGTTACATTTAATGCAGGAATTGTGTTTAATTTGGTTGTACAATATGCTTGATAATTTGTATTTCTTATGTAAGGGGTGTTTTCTGTATTAATTGTATTTATTGGCCAGTTAATTAATTGACTACATTAAATAGCATTAATTTTTTTTTTTTTTTTTTTTTTTTTTTTTTTAATATGTGCATAAAAGTGCTGTACACTATGCTTTCTTGTCTTGTAAGTCTGAAAATTATGTACATTAAAGTGGTGTACAATATGCTTATTTTCGTGTAAGTTTTAAACAATTACAAGCATTCAGGCTATACTTGTAACAACCCAGTCTTTTTAAAGACAACTAAATTTCTAGGCTTTTAATTATATGTGTATGCATCTTTCCTATTAAAGTAATGTTTTTGGTCTTAAATATTTTAAGACTTCTAAATATATATATCCTAAATACATTATAAGGTAGTATAGATACAATTACTATATTAATTATTAGCTTGTTTTTTTTTGGGTAAAGGGTTACCCCGGTAAATTGTATTAATCACAGAAGAAATAAGTACAATGGAATGTGGCTGAGGTACCACATTAACCTCAAGCAAAAGCTTGAACTACCGCTAAACGAATGTGACATGCCGCAATCAAACCTGCCTAACTATAAGACACATCCACACAACTCTTAGCAACCATAAAGCCTAAAGTTCTTAGACATCTTCCATTGAGATAACAAATGATTCACCATGGCAGTATTCTTGAACCTGTAAGTTAAAAGCTTAAGTCTAACTGTCACCATAATGATGTCACACAGCTCATCCGAAGATCTTCTTACTTTCTTGAACAAACGATTATTGCGTTCCATCCATATAAAGTAGGAAGAGGCAGCCAATATCAAGCGACCAATAACACTCTTTGCCGTGCGCCTATGCGCCATAGGCTGCAGGAAAGAAAGGATATCATGAAGATTTGGGGGAACCAAATCCATACCAGCTAACATACGAACCGCACACCAAATACGCTAAGAAAACGAGCATTCAAAGAAGAGGTGCTCATGAGAGTCCGGTTGTAAATCACAAAAGACACATCGAAGCATGTTTAAGTCGGTATCTAACCCGACGTCCCATTGCCTCAACATATCTTGCGTTTTAAGACTACGACGCAAAACCAACCAAAAGTGGAAGGAGTGTCTAGGAATATAGTGAGTGAACCAAGCAACACGATACCATGAAACCTCCATACCCCGCGGCCTTAACTCTTCCCATGCACTAGAAACAGAAAAAGCCAAAAGTTTACCATTAGAAGCTCGCCATACAGGTAAATCAGGACGTGACTCCTCAAAACAAGGCACATGGATGATCCCTAACTCCGGAGCCTTGAGGAGCCACGCTTGAGGCCATATCCATGCATTGTCTACCACTAGATCAGCCACACAAGAATGAATAGAAAAACCCTCTCTAGTGATATCTCTAGGAGTTAGATATCTAATAAGTGGGGATTGAGAACACCAGGAGTCATACCAAACCGAAGTATTCTTACCATTACCAATCTTTGTCCAGAAAAAAGGTCTAACAATATCACGGAGTTGAAGAAGTTTCAACCACCCCCAGCTCATACCTGCCTTCATAGGCATGTCCCAGAAAGAATTATTAGCTTGTTTGTAAGGAAACAAACATGTTTTATAAGCTTACACATTTTACGATATCAAACATAGCTATTGTAAAACGTGTAAGCTTATAAAGTATGGATTTGAAGCTTGTTGGAGATGCACAAGTTATTAAACCTAAGCTTACCCAAACGCTCTCTTTTAACATGTACTGTAAATAGCTATGTTTGATTTAACAAATGTCATACATAAGACTATTCTTGCAACCATCCTTGGGTAAAAAATTGATTGTCATCCTACTTTTCTCGCAGAATTGGGTATTGTAGTTGCATACCAAAAAACTTTATTTATTTATTTTCTTGGAAAAAAAAAAAAAAAAAAAAAAAAAAAAAAGGCCTTTATTAACTGAATCTAAAAATCAAGGAAAGTAGGATGGGTTGAATCAATATAAAAGACCCTTTTACTTCCACTCAGACCTATAACCAATTTGAATAAGATACAATTGTGTTTGATCATTTTTTCATCAATTATAGATGATTTTTAACTTGTTCAGTTACTTACTTGCCATGACAAGAATGTTCTGCGACAGGCCACAAAAGGAAATAACACAAATGCAAATTGGTGTATCTTCTATAATAAACAATTTGATTCAATGGCAGATGTTTAGAACAGTTCGTTCACAACATGCTTATAAACAATTTGATAGAACCTCGATTTCCAACCACGAAGATAACAAATTACACGTGAGTGAGAGCGCTTTAATGCCCACCCGCAAAATAAAACCAGGGCCTGGCTCGAAACTAAACTCATCAAAAATTAATACAAAAGGAAAGAGACATTTGGACTCATTCCTCCCGAGATAAATAAGAAACCATCAAAACCCACACCCGACAAACCCCTCCAAAAATCAAACCCACCAACCCCCGCCAAGAATAAACCTATTGCTAAGATCCCCTAATGGCTTTGACAATCATCCGGAATTAAAAGTTTGCTAATGAACGGTAATACAGCTGCAAGCAACGCCTTTGGGCATTCCTCGTGAGGTAGATGGCCACAACCAGATATAGCAACTAGCCTCTGCATTGGTATACATGTAATTTTCAGTCAGACGAGGTTTAAAAGTACAACTAGATGGTAACCAAATGTGCAAATCTACCAAGTATCAGTTCAAGTTATTAACTTTTTAAACCATCTTAGAAGTTTTATTTTTGTTGACGATAGCACTGTGACATGAGTCGATATTGCCACCTTTACCCACGGGCCCATAGTACTAAGAGACGTAATATTTTGTTAAAGTGAGAAGAGACTGAGGAAGGGACAAAATGAATATACTCACAGAATTTACAAACTTGGATGCCATTGCTTGAACATATCTTAGAGGAACAAGGGCATCCTCAGCTCCAGCGATAACCAAAAGTGGCGTGTCGTCCACTGCTTTTACCAGGGCGGATTCATTTTGTTGTGTGAGAATTGTTTCAGATGATAATCTACTAATCTCATGTAATGCGTCATCCCAACCTTCTACACACAGAGGAGCCTGATGCCAAATCCAAAGCAGCGAATTCCATAATGTGATTCAATAACACGTGTATCTTTAAAAAATATTGATAAATTTACCATAATGACAAATTTGTGTAGAGATATGATACCTTATAGAGGCTTAAGACATCCGTTGTTAGCTTGGTAGCATCATACCATGCCCGTCGGTTAACAACTTGAGAAATTTCTGTGCGAAGTAAAGGACGAACCAAATGCTTCTTTCCTAAAGAGGTACGCATCAGTATTCTAGCAAACCCGGGAACAACTTCTCTTGACAAGCTTGTTGTCAGCAATACTACACCCTTTATTTCAACCTGAACAAGAAATGGAACTCATTTTCAGTTATCTATATATGTGTGATAACGACAATAATTAAATCTTATTTTATTACCCATGATCACGGCTAATCCAAGTGACCACATAGGCACATACACAAAATTAGTTAACTTACATCAGCAAAACTCGGAGATGCCTTGACTTTCTGTGCAGCTCTCAAAGCAAGGAGGCCTCCATCATCATGACCAACAAGCACAACAGAAGAAAGCCTCATCTCTTTACAGAATGATATAAGCATGTCAACCTGGAAAACATTTACAGATATGTTCAGATGTATGCGTGATACTAGTTATATAGCAAGCAGCAATGGTGCAGTGAAAAGATAATTGTCGGTGTACAGCCATTACAAACAGATGTGTTTTTAACCACGAGAATAGTTACATACTGCAATGATACTTGCTCTGATGTTGTAAATTTAACCAAACGATATGCACTATTGGTTACTTCACAACTGCAATACTTAAGAATATAAGTGTTGCAGGATAGTCACAGGCGGTGCATTAGGCACTGGATAAGTGCAAAATGCATACAAAAGTCAAACGATTAACCCCAACCAAGGATATCAACGAATATTCAACATGAGAATAGCAACACGCTGCAATGATGATTTAAAAAATGTGGATGCATCACCTGGGTATCAAGCATGTACGGGTTGGGCAAATTATTTGCCTCCCATTCCTCTCGCCTTGGCCTTGAAGTCAATCCCCAACCAGGACGATCAAAAGCCGCAACAACACAATTAACCTGCCGTGATAACACACCCATAACATGCCTCCATGAGAAGACTCCCCCTCCAAAACCATGCACCAAGACGATCCCAAACTGGCCATTTACTTCAGGAACTTGTTCAAGAGAGTGAGAAACAGTTTTAGCACTGACGTTCTCATCAGAAACTTCATCTAGACTGAACACAGGAATTTCTTCAGAGGTAGTACCGTCTAAGAGTGGAGCATATAGAGGAGAGTTGTGCATTTGATTGCTAAAACTCCTGCGAAGATGATATTGGGTCTTTGAAATAACATTTAACGATGGCCTCTCATGCAGGGACAGGGTATAGGATAATGTACGAGAAGGGGGGCTGGGCATACTAATTTTGTAGTGAAGGGTGACACCTGGCCAACCCATAAATAGACTGTCAACATCAGCTAGTAATCGAACTGGAAGTTCACCATCATTTCGACCTTGACCCAAGGGTTTGCGTCTGATTTCACTATCACTTTTTGGTGTTCTACCAGCAGTAGGAGTTGGAGATCGTGGAACTTTAGCATACCCAGAACTAAATAAATGCTTGCTCGAAAGAACCTACAGATTAAAAAATGATAAGTCAGAATCACGCTAGAAATTCTATCAGGTGACAATAAGCAATTCGCAGAATGGAGCATATTCTTGAAAAACAGAAGTAGTTTCATCTCTCGTCAGTATATAGCATGAGCAGAGCAATAATTTTAAAACACACTGATTCAGGATCCATTCTGTGAAGCATATGCTTCCTCCGTGCTCTGCAGCTAGCCCGATAAGCAATAACAGTATGCCCAAGAGCAAAAACCACAGACGACAGAAACAGTACAGGCATCCCCCATGATTTCTTCAAATGAAGCCTTTGTCTTGTAGGAGAAGATGACGCTTCAGCCTCGAGCTGTGAATTGACAGTGAAAAAACACACTTTCACTGATAGAAGAAGAACTGAAAAGGCGGAGCACAATGTCACTGTTCCAAGATATTGTCCATGCGAGATCATAGGACCATCACATATCATATAAACACCTGCAATCACAATGGGAAATTAGTATCACACTCCATGAAGTCCTAAGTACCAATTTGTATATATATCGATAAGCACATGCTCAAAATTAAAGTATAAAATAAGACATGAAGTAGCAGTGACTAAAAATTTCAGTAACACTACAGTTCCACCTTATGGCCTACACCTTCTACATGCAAAAAAAGTGCACTTTGACACCCTTTTTTTCTTTTAAGAGTTTTTCGCCTTTGATTAGCAAATATGACACTCAATAAAAAAGGAAAAAGTTAAGTCAACAGCACTATAAATTTAGGACACCATTATCAAAGTTTACTTTAACATGCAGCAAAAGAAAACCATGTGCTATCAACTAGTATTAATAGCACTTTTTACTTTTCAAAACATAACCGTTTAAAAGCTTAATTGGGTGTTTAGCAATTAGCATTTCAGATAGCCAGAAACAAAATACAGTGTTTAAAATTTATTATGCGGTAGCAATAACACAAAATCAGCAATTAAAAATTGTTCGAAAATTATGCTTTTACAGTTATTTTATGCAGATAATCAAATACAGTTTTGCTTCCATCCAAACACTCGTACAATCCCTAAACCAAACACTTAAGTGGTGTTTGGGACTGCTTATTTATTCTGCTTATGCTTCTACTGTTAAATAAGCACTTATAACCTACTTAAATACAAGCACTACACTAAATAACAATTTGTCAGGAAATTTTAATCAAATCCATTTACAAAAAGTTTTCGTTAAACACATAGGTAAACAAAAAGAAATAAGCCACTTTGAAATAAGCAGCTCCTTACATACTTATCAGAAACTGCTTATTTTACATTTTTACCTCGATATAAGCAGATAAGACAATAGCAGTTTAGCCGAAATAAAACTACTACTGCCTAAAAAACCAACATTCACCAAACACAAATACACACATTACAGTTTACCAACAAGTTCATATAAAACTAACTACAATTTTGAACACATACATGTAATAATAAGCGATCTGACAACCGAAACAAGCGGAACATCAACCAACGACCTCCGAAACTCATACCTCCTAAAACTCTCCATCACCCCAACACAACTCACACAACTAAACCTAGTCAACAACCCCCACATCACAACTACATCACAAACACCAACTAAAACAGGCAAACACAACACCAGCAATGACGTCATCATCACCACCATGAACCAAACAGTCCGTACAACCCTCATTAGCCTCTCTAAAAAAAACCCTTTTCCGGCAGCCATATTGTAAACAATACCCAGTAAGGAATTTAACTAAATTTAAGTGTAAGTTAGGGTTTGAATCAATGGGTGATCTGGGAAGGATATGAAATGGTAACCCTAGCCGATGCCGGAGCCATGGAAAGACTTGGAGGAGGACTCGCCGGAGAATGGTGTGGACGGCTGGAAGTTAATCGGGGAGGATGATGGTGATTGGCATGGCTAGGGTTAGGGTTAGGGTTAGGGTTTGAATGGGAATTGAAAAAGGTTTGAATAGAAAGGGAGTTATATTTTTGTTTCTGGTAAAATTTGACGGAGGAGAGAAGCTCTCTTTTGTTGTTGTTGTTGTTTCTCTCTATTTGATTTTTGTTGTTTTTTTGACTTTTTTCTTGTGTTTTTCAATGAGGGAGTGTTGTCTTGTATTTTATTCTTTTTTTATTTTTTGAATTGTAGTATTTATTTTTTATTTTATTTTATTTGGATACTCTATTTTGTTTTTGTTCATTTCAAGGATTAATCATTTGATTGATATTTTGATTCCATTTCTTGGGGTTTAGCATGGTTTTAAATTGTTTTCTTTTAATGATCAATGTGATGTGTATATTCTTCTAAATGTTTTAATTATAAAAAAACTTCATGCATTCAGAAGTATTAAGTACGTTTTTAAGTATTAACTTGTGTGATGGTTAACTATCGTAGTTACCTTTTAATAAAAGTTACGATTGAATCCATGCTATTTTTTCTAATAGGCCACTCTTGATCCCTTTAGCATTTGAAAGTTCTTTTGTAACGTCCCTTTCTCAGTTCTTTCATAACATCCATTTCTCGGTAAGATGAGTAAAGCAGTACTTGACTTATCAAGATGAATTCACACCAAGAACTAAGAAACGCAACGGATGTAAACCTCTTAGACCTTCACACAGAAATATACTTTACATGTGGTAGTTAATGGTGTATCAACATATATTGTTATTTGGGGTTGTATCGCCCTAATCAGATGGGTCGATATGAGCCGTTTGTTTAAGCAATAGGGTCAAACTGTTCGAGCGGTGTCAAAATGTAAAAGTCCATTTATAGTCGAAGGATGTCTCGACTATAGATAAGCATTCATCTCAAGCTACGAATGCTTGACTTTGTATGTTGTAGTATGAGTCCACTTATGATGTTTTTGTTTTGGTTTCATCCATAGTTTTGAGATTGGTTCACTTTTCGATTCTCACAAGTCACGAAGATTACAACACTAATGAATGAAATATGTTTACATTTACAAGCTACATTATTATGTAATCATTGAACTAATAATCTCTTATAAAAAAAACTAAAGTTAATGATAGGATAAGTTTTTAAAAAAAACTTTGTACATGGAATAAAATCCCTTAGGAAGCCTCCATTTGATTCCTCCGTTAGTTTAGGTTGGCAATTTATCATCTTCACTGTCATCCGCTGTCCCTTAATTGCTTTTTGTGTTCCTTTTTTCATAACAAAATAAATCATATATAATTATTTATGTATGAGCCATGAGGGATTAAATAAAATAGTTTTATATAGCTTAATCATTTAGCTGTATTCATCATATGATATTTGAAAAAGTTATGTCTGCTTGTTGTTATTAGTCAAATGAATAGATAACATTAACTTAAATTGTTAATTGTATTTTAGTTTGTGGCTTGTTTTATAGTACTACTTATGAGTAATTTTTTGCTTGAAATCAAAACATACACCTCATGTTGAGCTATCTAATTTGTTAAGGTCGCCGTTATAAGCAATGTATACTTAACATGTATAAGACAAGTCGATAAATCAGATTGGTAAAACAAGACCATGAGCAACTATGCAATGCAAGCCGCTAAACTACTAAATGAAATCGAATAACCGAATTATTCTGATTCTTAGCTTTGCTATGTTGTAATGAGTTACGAATTTTCAAAATTGGACCTTTTCATTGTTTTCTCTTTTCTCAAACTGAGCAAACATGCTAAGGATTCAAGCTCGTCCGTTACAGTCTGAAAATATTGAATGGATGTTGTGAATCTGGTATCATGAGATTTTTCTATTCATAAATCGATAAAATGCAGCATCGAGCGTGTGTGTCCTTGGCATGTACTGCTGGTGAAAATCATATAGTCATTAGCATTATTTCTCACATTAATCAGAAAGTTCGTATTTCAACACTCAAAATCACGACTTCAATGTTCAAAAGCAAAGAATCCAATCTTATAAAGCAATTTTTTATTTTATTTTATTATTATATTTTTTTTTATCAAATCTAGCTGTCTATTTTGAGTTTTCCCTATTGTTATGGTTTCTTTAGCCTTAATTTCTGATCACAAACTTAATTAATTGTATTTACTTGACTAAACTAGTATGTGATAAACTATAGAGAGAAGTAAAAGTAAGAGAAAAATGAAGTTGTGAAAAATGAATTCATTAGAACTGAAATGGTACAAGTAGTCACTATTTATACACATACAAAGTTGACTTTCTACTTTGACTATTCTACAACTAGCTTTGACATTACAAGTTTCCACACATCTTCATAACACAAAATCTATTCCTTTGTTGCTTAGATTTGAGTGTTGAAGCTGTCACATTATTGATCCTTGGTGATGAACCATTACCCCCCCCCCCCCCCCCCCCCCCAAAAGTTGGCAATGTGTATGGGTCACATATGCCAAACTTGGATAAGCACTGATAGTGAGGAGCCTTGGACAATCCTTTTGTTAGCACATCTGCCACTTGTTGTTGAGTAGGGATGTAGGTAGGAAGTATCAAATCATTTTTTACCTTGTCTCTCACAAAGTGACAATCGATTTCTATATGTTTTGTCCTGGCATGTTGCACTGGATTAGAAGCAGTGCTATTGCAGATGCATTATCACAGAAGATGAGTGTGGGAGATGTGATGTTGAGACCCAGATCCTTGAAAAGACACTTTAGCCAGGAAAGCTCACAAGTAACATCTGCTAGAGCTCGATACTCAGCTTCTGTAGAACTTCTTGATACAACTGTTTGCTTTTTAGATTGCCAAGAAATGGGATATGATCCAAGGAATATACAATAGCCTGTCACTGATCTTCTTGAAAAGCTACAACTAGCCCAGTCACTATCACAAAAGGCTTTCAAAGTGAGCTGAGTATTTGTAAGAAAGAGAATACCTTGTCCAGGACATGCTTTGAGATATCTTAGAACTTTGATTAAGGCTTTGAGATGAGGTGTCCTTGGTGCTTGATTAAACTGACTAAGGGTTTGAGCAGCATAAGCTATGTCAAGTCTTGTTATTGTGAGATACAAGAGTTTTCCTACCAAGGCTCTGTAGTTGGTGGGATCATCAATAAGTTCTCCATCTTTATGGTTGAGCTTGATGAGAGGATCAAATGGTGTTGATGATGGTTTCACATTCAAAAGGCCTGCACTCTGAAGCAATTCCAGTGTATATTTTCTTTGTGTCATGATTAGTCCATGTGAATTTCTAAGAAACTCAATACCAAGGTAATAATGTAGAGAACCCAAGTCCTTGATGCTGAATTCAAGGTGAAGTTGTTGTTTGATGTGGGTGATTGGAGAAGGATTGTTGCCTGTCAAAATTATATCATCAACATAAACCAAGAGGCACAAAAAATTATGATCTTTCTTGTATGTGAACAAAGAGGTGTCTGCATAGCTTTGAATGAAGCCCAGTTGTTGAAGAAAAGTGGTAAGTTTGATAAACCACTGTCTGTTTGCTTGCTTCAACCCATAGAGTGATTTTTGAAGTTTACATACACTGTTTGGTGGATGAGGAGTGGTATATCCTGGAGGCAGCTTCATGTAAATCTCTTCTGTAAGATCCCCATGCAAAAATGCATTGTTTATATCCAGTTGAGCTATGTGCCAGTGGTTGTGAGTTGCTATGGCTAACAATGCTCTGACTGTGACCATCTTTGCTACATGAGCAAAGGTCTCATGAAAATCCACTCCTTCCTTTTGTGTATAGCCCTTAGCTACAAGCCTTGCTTTGTACTTATCTATGGTGCCATCTGCCTTTAGTTTGATTCTGAACACCCATCTACAATCAATAGGTATCTTCCCTGGTGGTAGAGCAGTGACTATCCATGTACCATTCTTTTCAAGGGTTGTCAATTCAGAATCTATTGCAACTATCCACTTTGGGTTCTTAGCAGCTTGAGTATAAGATTGGGGTTCAAGTATTTTGTTAATGGTATTGATAAGATGTCTGGTGGAAGGTGTTTTGATGTTGTTATAGTTAATAAAATTAGTATAATTATGCTTGGATGAAGTTTGTGATTTTGGTAGGTTGAGATGATAGTCTTTGAGTTTGGTTGGAAGTTTTGTAGTTCTGGTTGATGTTCTTGGTATAGGTGGGGGTAGTTGTGTTGTGTGTTGTGTAGATGTAGCAGTCTGTGATGATGGTTGAGTGGTATGTGATGGTGATATTGAAGCTGTTGATTGTTGATTTTCTGATGGTGATGCTGATGGTGTGGATTGTGTGTGTTCTGGTTGAGTTTGAAATGATGATGGTTGATCTGTGTGTTGAGGTGTAGATTGTGATGATGATGAAGAAAGTGGTGAAGTATCTGTGGAAGGATCAGGTGGTATTAGGGGAGTGTTTGTGGTTGATGAATGTGGATAATAATGAGGTGTAGGGTAGGAACATGATGGTTCAGTTGTTGGTTTTGATGATGGACTGGTTTGTAAGATGTTTGAGTGAAATGGAAAAACAGTTTCATGAAATGTGACATGTCTGCTTGTGAATAGTTTGTGAGTGGTGAGATCATAGAGAATGTATCATTTTTGAGTATCTGGGTAACCAATAAAGACTGAAGGTATAGCTCTAGCAGCAAATTTATCATTGAGGTGTTGATGTGCAAAGGTTTTGCAGCCTATGACTCTTAGATGTGTGAGATCAGGGGATTTTCCATACAAACATTCAAAAGGACTTTTGTGGTGAATTGGTTTTGATGGAAGTCTATTAATAAGATAGGTAGCTGTGAGAATACAATGTCCCCAAAAGTGAGCAGGAAAGTTAGCTTGAAATTTGAGTGCTCTTGCTCCTTCAAGTAGCTGCCTATGTTTTTTTTCCACCCTAGCATTTTGCTGGGGTGTGTATGGACAAGAAGTTTGGTGGATTATGCCATTTTGTTGAAAGAATGTGGATAAAGATTGATTTAGAAACTCAGAACCATTGTCACTTCTTACAACTTTGATTGTTTTGTTGAATTGATTTTGAACATAGGAATGGAAATATTTGATTTGAGAAGTGGAATGAGCTTTGCTAGGAAGTAAATATGTCCAAACTGCTCTTGAGAAATCATCCACAATGGTTAAGAAAAGTTTGCATTTATTAATTGTGGGATGCCTATAAGGGCCCCAAATGTCAATATGTACAAGCTCAAAAGGAGCAGAAGCATGTGATACACTAATAGGAAATGGTAATGCATTCTGTTTAGCTAAAGGACAGATGTTACAAGTAGAAATTTCATCATTACAGAGAGGAGAGATGGATGTGATGTGTTTGAGTGTAGAATAGGATGAATGGCCTAGTCTTGAGTGCCATAAGAAAGAACTTCCATTGTTATTTGCTGCTAGAACTGTTGGTTTTGGTGATGATGTTGTATCAGGGTAGATGATGTAGAGTCCCTCACAAAGGTTGCCATGTGCAATCCTCTTGTTGAGACCCTGAAAATAGCAGGATAAGGAAGTAAAAATGGCTGTGATGGGCATTTGTTGTGTCAATTTACTTACAGATAACAAGTTGAAAGCAAATGTGGGGATGTAGAAAACATTTGTGAGGGTGATATCTTTGTTTATCCTGACCTTTCCACAAAGTGTGACTGCTACAGTCTGACCATTTGGTAAAGTGAAATGAATGGGTGGATTACAAGTGTATGTATCATGCATTATGGTTAAGGTAATACAAATATGGTCTGTGGCCCCACTATCTACTACCCAAGCAGCTTTGAACTTAATCATAATAGAAGCAATAAATTTGAATCTTCTAATAGTGTGAGAATTGACCATACCTGTGGGTGGGTTGCTTTGGCATTGTTGCATCATTAACATGACTTGGTTCAATTGATTCTGCAACTGGTCCATTCTCACAAAGACTGCATCATTCCCATTGGTTGATTCTGGTTGGTTGACTTGGCTAACCTCTGGATTGGTAGTATCCTGATTGTGCACAGAATTGACAGCTCTGGAACCTCTTGTGTCTGCTACATTTCTGTACACTGGTGGCTTGTACTTACCATGTAAGGGATGATCAACAGGATAACCTTTTAGCCTATAACATTCTTCACTATTGTGACCTTCTTTACCACAATGTGTACAATAAACTCCAGTCTTAAAATTGCTTCTCCTTCCAGTGTTCTGTTGAGACCTTGATATATTGTTTCTGGTGTTATTAGAGGCATTGTACCTATTGTTTTGAGATGAGCTTGAGTGTATAGAGAATGCTGCTGATCCTAAAGGTTTAGGTAAGATTCCTTCCCTTTGCTTTTCCTCTTGCCTAATCATACTATAGGCTTTGGCAACTGTGGGTAAAGGTTGCATTAACAAGATTTGACCCCTTAGGTTTGAGTAGCATTCATCTAAGCCCATAAGAAATTGGATTAGTCTCTTTCTCTGTTCCCTATCATCACTGTTTCTACCATTCTCACAAGTGCAAGCACAACTACACAGATAAGGTGCTTCTAAAGCATCATGTTCATCCCACAGACCCTTGAGCTTATGATAGTATACCTCTATAGTGCAATTTTGTTGCTTCAACTGAACTATATCATTCACTAATTGATATATCCTATGACCATCTAACTGAGCATAATGTTCATACAATTCAGACCATAAATCATAAGCAGAATTCACAAAGTTCAAGTTATTACTTATTTGATCTGAAATTGTGTTGAGGATCCAAGAGATGACCATATCATTTGTTCTTTCCCAAATTACCCTTAGTTCTGAATCCACATTTGGTTCTGCATATTCACCATTGACAATCTTCAACTTATTCTTTGCATTCAAGGCAATCATCATACTTCTTTTCCAAGAACTGTAGTTTTCAGAACCTGTCAGTTTCTTTGATATCAAGATGAGTCCAGGGTGATCATTGGGGTGCAAATACAAGGGGTGATTGGGTGAACTGATATCAGTAATGAAGGATGATGTTGTTGTCACTGGTGGATCTTGATTGTTGTTAGATGTTGTCATTTTTGAATGATTTGTGATTAAATTTGTTGATTTGAGTGAATTTGAGTAGAAATAGTGGTGGGATTGATCGGAATTAATGGTGGATTGATCGGAGAAGTTTGTTAGAAGTGGCGGAGTTTGTTGGGAATGGTGGTGAGATGACAGAGTTAGTTACAACAGACCGTCAGAGTTAGTTTCAGGTCACCAGAGGTGGTGGCTCTGATACCATATAGAGAGAAGTAAAAGTGAGAGAAAAATGAAGTTGTGAAAAATGAATTCATTAGAACTGAACTGGTACAAGTAGTCAGTATTTATACACATACAAAGTTGACTTTCTACTTTGACTATTCTACAACTAGCTTTGACATTACAAGTTTCCACACATCTTCATAACACAAAATCTATTTAAACAACATACAAGTGTGCGTGTGTACGTACGTGTTACAAAAAAAAAAAAAAAAAAAAAAAAGGCGACTATATATTTTATCATACTCTTATGTATTGTCAACTAATTAACAATCGATGTAACTTTCTAACTTGATTTGAATATATTTCTTAATTGATCTATGCACGTATATCGTTTATATATGCTTCACCCACGTATGCATGTATTTTATGATTATTTCGTATGTAAATGTATCATATTGACTTTACATGCTTGATTAATATTGTTATTTCGAAAACTAAGTTTTACTCGTATCACGTTTGAAAAAAAAAACCGGTAATTTTGACTAGTTCAAAACCAACCACCACTTCTTTCTTGAGTCAATAAGTCATTCTTTTAAATATATTTTGAATCGTGGTTCATAATTCATAAATAACTTAGTTGGGACTAGAAAGCCGGGTAAGGATCCAGTGAGAAGAAAACTTAAAATGAGAAGAATGAGAAATAATTATAACCGCACATTTGAGATGCATTGACTTGATTTAAATGCATCTCTATTCATTTAGATGCGAGTTTTTTATTCGACCATCGTAATTAGCAAAAATATATACACAAAGGTCGTAGATTTAGAAATAATTACGATATACTATACTTTCCACCTAGCTTCTATCCTTTTTACACGTATCTTTAAAGCCAAACCAACTAGTCGTCATTATCAACCATTTTATTGTCTTACTATTTGGTCTCTATCCAATCCATGTCCCGCCATCAGCTCCATAGATCATCGTTTCTTCAATGTTGTGCTGCTTCCCTCCTGTGATCGTTATATCTATGACTAGCTTTGCGTTTTTGTTCTTTTCATCTTCTGTTTACAGATTAATAAAAGTTGTGTTCCAACCAAACAGATATAGCGTTGTTGTGTTCCAACCGAACATATATAGCGTTCTTCATATCTTAAATCCCTGTCAAATACATAGAACGGGAATCATAACCTTTACTTTTTGATTGTATATATGCTTACATGTATATGTATTGAACATCGAGAAATGAAGTGTTATTAATTCTCGGTGTTGTCATGCGCCAAAAAATTTGAGTCTTTATAAAAATAATAATAATAATAATAATAATAAAAAATAAAAAAACTTTTCTTCTAATTATACGTCGGGCTTGTGATTTTTGATGTCAGGTACTTATAAAAAGTTGTGAAATCGGAGGTTATAGAAGTCGATCTTAAAATTAAAATCTTTGTAAAACTCGTAGCTTATGTCTTACCAAATTCTCAAATCAGACGAACTATTTCTACCAAACAAACTATTAAAAAATGGTATATATAGTTCGGATTGTTTGAGAGTTTCAACTGGACGTACTGTCTACACTAAAAATACGAATTACATCTTGTTCCAAACTATTTTTATATATGTATTAAAAGTATACGTTCTGGTTTGTGCAACTGTTATGTAGTGTTCGAAGGAAAAAAAAAAAAATGCTTACATTGGTTTTCTGTTGGTGTGCAAGTGTGGAAAGAGAAAAAAATACTCATGATGTAATTATATTTAGAAGTACAACATTTGTGTATATAACTTTTTTAAGTACAGTAGTCTAGCATAAAACTTATTTAGATGCATCCCAATTAGTTTCGAAAATGATTTTGAAGTGAAAACGATGCAAAGTAGTACTAATAACAAATTTGACCCGCAGAAGATGAAAAATGTATAGGATTTGTCTAACTTGATGAAATACATCTAATATATGTATATGCATCTAATTTTTTGCTAAAAAATATATTATGGTGCATCTAAAAAACTAGGGATGTATCTAATTCAAGTCGATGCATCTCAAATATGTAGTTATAATTATTTCTCATCCTTCTCATTTTAAGTTTTCTTCTCATTTGATCCTTAGTCCTAGAAAGCCACTATATTAATCGTTTAGTTTAAGAAGCATAGTTTAATATGATAACATTATACTACTTAACAATCATCACTTTTTTCTTGTCCTTTGGCTAAAGGTTGTTAAAAAACAATTCAAATTTTAATTTTAGAGTAACATTTCACACCACATAACGGCTTGCAACAACAATTTGTCTATCAACAACCATGTGGTCTAGTGGTAAACACTTAACTTGTTAAGTGTGCCACTAAGAGAGTAGTACCGGATGGGTGACCATCCGGGAAGTCCTCTTTGATCACAGGGTCTGTTGATACCAGGCTTTCGAAGTCCTTCAATGAAGGTTTCAACCCACTAGGGTTTGAATCTGGAAAATGCATGGTTTACTTCAAATTAAGTGTCGTGCCTTCGGACGGCTTAAGTTGAAGGTTTTCCCCCCACCGGGTTTCGAATTGGTCAAGGATTTCTCCGAAAGAACCGTTTAAAAAAAACAACAATTTGTCTCCTTTAATATAAACAAATTCACTTTTGGTTGTCACTAGTGAGTAGGGCTGAGCAGCCGGACCGGACCGACCGACAAAACCGACCGGACCGAGACCGACCGGACCGGACCGACCACATTCGGTCCGGTCCTCGGTCTAAGCTTTTTGCCAAATTCGGTCTCGGTCCGGTCGGTCCGGTCCGGTCCGGTCCGGACCGACCAAAAACCCGAAAAAACTTGCCTAATTGGACCGGACCGAGACCGGACCGACCATATTCGGTCCGGTCTCGGTCTATGGTTTTCCGGTTCTCGGTCTTCGGTCCGGTCCGGTCTTGGCCGGTCCGGTCCGGTTTCCGACCGATGATCACCCCTACTAGTGAGGCATAGTTGACAAAGTTGAACTTAATTGATAAAACTTGTTGGATATTTTATATTTATATTAATTTTAGTTTGATAGTTTCATTATACTAGTATGACAGGGGCTTTTTCATAAAAGAATGGAAGGAACGTTAAGCCAATTCCCCATTAAGGTAACACAATATCAAAATTACCGAAAATAATATTCAACTTTTAGAATTCGTTCAAAAACGGTAACTTTTACGTTGTAAAGGTTGATATACTGACACATGTCAGCATGTAACTGAACC
The DNA here is from genome assembly GCA_030686995.1 of Artemisia argyi. NCBI lineage: Eukaryota > Viridiplantae > Streptophyta > Magnoliopsida > Asterales > Asteraceae > Artemisia > Artemisia argyi. The sequence goes on from CM060705.1 coordinate 148,793,307, forward strand.
ATTTCACAAGAATTACCATTATTGAACGAATTCGCATCACCTTAATTGAGAATTGATCTAAAGTTAAAAACCCTATTTGACAGGTTTTAAATTGCCAGTACGTTTAAGTTCGATGCAACTGTTTTTTGAAGGAACACAACATCATACTACAACGCCATAGCTTAGTTCGGTAAAGCTATTATAGAAACTAGTTAGCTAAAGTAGCCGAAAAGCTAAGACTACTTAAATTAATACGTTGAGCTAGTTGTAAGATCAAACATATAAGAATATTTTATGTGTTTAATTATTAAAAATGGCGTGACAAAACTAGTTTTGGACAAGTTGATTTCCATCGAATAATACAGACGCAGAGCACAATAGTTTTGATTTTTTAGGCATATTTCTTTCATGAACTGTAGATATTTGGTAAAGGCAGATATAATATTTCCACATATATCATTCAAATGTCACATCTACTCCATGTTGAATTATTCACTTGTCCTACTAGACTACTATTTATAATTCTAATATCAAAAATACGATATTTGACCAGAATTCGATGTTATATACATGGCTTAAATTTAACCAGTCAAATATTCAAAAACAAATTTCATATCCGTTATGTATAAACATCCAAAACTTTTCAATATATATATATTTTTTTAACTAGAGTATGCATTAAATAAAACTTAACATTTGTACAATTAACCGAAGACAGTACTACGTAAGAATTTGTCACAAGGTATGCAATCTATTACAAAATTTCAAACAGGTATGCACTTAGTATTAAACTATAAAATAGTTAAAGAAATTTTTTAGTTTTACACTAGTGATGATGTTTTTAGGATATGCACGTGAATCTCATGTGCCTTAAATACGTCCACCTCTGACAATATGCAAACAGGCAATAAAAGATCAACAAGTCCCAATATACAACAAATTAAACTAAAAGGCTCAAAGAAACGAGCCAGAAAATCATGTTGTTATTTTAGACTAGTTCTTTGAGGCCTTTTGCTTTTGTCATTGTAAATCAAACATTTGATATAGCTAAACAAAAATAATTATGACTCATCAAACATTATGTACTTGCAACTAATAACAGATGTTTTCACACAAACAAAAGTGTCCAATCTACCTATTTCGTATGTCTAAAATTTAGCATTATTGCACGAACAATTTAATTATGCAATGGAAACCATGCAAAAATAAACATGTTGAATAGAATTGGGCGGCAATAAATGAGGTTTAAGTGTAAGAGCATCCACAATGGGCAAACTATCAAAATCTTTTTACTATTCTATAAAGCTTTTGCAAAAGCTTTTTTGCATTGTAGAATAAGGTTTTATAAAAGCTTTTTAAGAAAGACTTGGCCTACTCCAAGCTTTTGCAAAAAAGCTATTACTCATTAAATGAGTTAGCATTAAATGCATTAAATGCAATCACAATAAAAAAGTTATGCATTAAATGCATCAAGTCTTTAAAGACTTGATGCATTGTAGATGCTCTAATGGCATTCGGGATGGGATCCGAGAACGTGACAGTTAGAAAATGAATCGTGGTCGGGACCAGAAATCTGAAAAACATTGTTCATTTGTCACTATCTTGTCCAAATGTCCAATCCTGCAACCTGTCATTGCCCCATAAACGCCCTAACCCCTAGTGGTCTAGTACCCTACTATGGTTCATTTCACATTCTTTTCCTTTACAAATCTTTAATTGTTTTCTAAGACCGGTCGTAATAACGACTTTTGTAAGGGTCGGTCTACTCATGTCTCATAAACACGCGCTTCCCTTTTTTCTTTTGCTTGATTCAATCGGTCAGACGATCGAATGAAAGCATTTGGTTTTTGTGTGTGAGATTTTATTTAATTAACTTTTGTGGGGTATGTTTTTTTTGTGACTTAAGTCACCTTACTACACATTTAAGCAATGTTTTGAAATCCGGGTCGACCTAGCCGGGTTAACCGGTTCGACCGGTTCCGGCCGAAAAAACGGGTCAAAACAACCTGGGTTTCTAAAACCGGGTTAACCGGTTTGACCCGCAGGGTTTTGAGTGACCCGGGTCAACCCGGTTCTCGAAACCCGACCGGGTTTCATTTTTAAAAAAAAAATTAATAAAAACTCGGGTTGACCCGGTCAAAAAAATAAAAAAATAAAAAATTGAAAACCGGGTTGACCCGGCGGTCCAACCGGTTGACCCGGTGTCCGGTGACTCGACCGCGTCGATTTCGAACCCGATTTTCAAAACATTGCTTTTATGGGTCATTTGTTTGGCCTGAGAGAGAGAAACTAATGTGCTATAGTGGTCTGATCATGAGTTGAGTTGACATTGCTACTAGTCTAATAGGTAGTATATGATCACGATTAAATAGTTGCATGAAATGGATTACCTCCTATGGTACAAAGTAATTGAGTCATATCAAGTGACACTCTCCAACCCGTATGATTCATGTGGCGTTCAATCATGAGTCACTTGAGTAGTAGCCTTTTTCCAATTAAAAAAAAAAGGTAAAAGGAACTCAACAATCAATAGTACATTACTGAACCATGTGATCGTAATGTAAAATGTACCGTGTTTTCTAACGTGAATTAACTGATATACTCATATACACGTAAGTAATTGGTATGTTTCTTGTAAAAGATTAAAGAGCTATATTGAAATTAATGACATTTTACATTGTACCATAAGATTGAGTCATATCAAGTGACGGTCTCACACCATATGTTCAAATGGGAATCAATCATGAGACAACCGAGTAGGAGGAACTGAACTATCAATAGTACTGAACCATGTGATTGTTTCGGCGAAAATTATGTAATATGTGCTCTTTTCTTGCACAAGTTAACTGATACACTTGCACGAAAGACTGCTCGCTTTACTTAAAGTAATTTTATTTTGATCCACAAGAGGAGTCAAGTCTTGTTACCAAAGCCAAATAGTCAACGAGTATGATTTTTCACATGTTAACAGTGAAACTCATTTTGTATTGCGACAACTTATAAATTTATAATGAGACATTTTAAAACCATAAATAAACTTAATGCGAATACTACAATTCAATTGCTAATACCAAGTCGAAGTAGCTAAGAGTTAGTTAGTCCATTAATCCAATCCAACCAACAAATCCCTATTTATAGTTTAAGGCTACAACTGTTCAGTCCTTTAAATGCATCACTAGTAGTGTAGTATGAACCAATAATTGTTAAGTGTCGTCTTGAATGAAATATATGTGATGAATTTAACGGTTTGTACTTTGCACATCCTGAAAACGACATGCATTTCATTAATGTGCTAAAACACGAGCTTTAAGCAAAAGTTATTCGGTTAGGAAAAAAGACATGTCTATACGACCGTCTACCATCATCACAAGTGGGTGTTAGATACAATAATTTAAAATAAAATGATTTATAGATGGAAATTATCAACATAGAGACATGTCCAATATTGATACTGTGACATATCGTAAAATCAAAGGTGAATGTGAAAAGGAAGAATGTGTTGAATGAGAAAGTAGATTGAAGTTTTAGATATTGCTATTGAAACAATCAATTTTACAACTACATTCATTATGTAGTTGTAAAACCAAGTCACTAAACTAAAGCCATTCAATTGAAACATAGATTAAACCAAAAGTTAAAGATACATATAATATTTTTTAAATTATCCGAGCTACGTAATATACTTTGAAAATTGTCATGCTGGCTAAAAGACATTCAAATTATGTTCATGCTAGCTAATATCACCGGTTACTGGCCAATATTTTCCAACTTGGCTTTGTTTATTACTACCTCCGTCCCATAATAATTGTCCACTTTGACTTTTTTGAGTATTTTTTATTCAACTTTGACCATAAATATTTTTAGTTGTGTTATACAATACTTGATGATAAATATATGAATGGATTGAGTTTTAAATGTATTTTCATTGATATAATTTTTATCAAGTATTATATAACAAAAATAAAAATATTTATAGTCAAAGTTAAGTTTGAAAGACCTAAAAAAGTCAAAGTGGACAATAAATATGGGACGGAGGGAGTAATTGTTATCTACATGGCATTATAAGACCCAACCGGTTGCATTATTGGTGCCAACCCGTTTTATTATTACCGCCAACCCGTTCTTCTAGCTAAGACCCATTTGTATTTATATACCCCGAATCATTTAAACCCTAATATGTTTTATATCTCTTCCCTAAAATCAAATAAACTACAAATCATGTAAACCCTAATTCGTTTTATCTCTCTTCCCCCAAATCAAATAAGCTCGTCTTGCTACAAAATGTCTTCATCTTCATCTGAGAATCAAAGTCGTGTTCATAATCACGTTTTCCCTACCCCTGCAAATGTAAGCTTCGTTTGGCAAGAAGGGTTTCATGGTGTGAGCAAAACCCAGACGTTGTTTTCTTATGTGCCCAAAATCATCCGTAAGACAACAAATAATCATTTGTTTCTCATTCGATTGTGTTTTTAAGTTTGTTTTGTTTATTTTATTTTGTTTATCTTATGTAGTTTGCCCATGAGAAGTGTCTTTCTTTTGGATTAATGGTGAGTTGTACAGTGACTGGTATAAGCACACCATGTATGAGATGTATATGACAATAAACAATGAAGAAAAAGAAGTGTTTAAAAATGAGGTTAGTAGGCATGGGATGGAGATTGTAAGTCAAGAAAGGTTTGCATTGTTAAATGGTGAGTTTGGCAGTTACAAATCAAGGATGGAGGCTGATTGAAAAAGGCGCACGTAAATTTGTGCAAGTAGATTAGGATTTCAAGTTTCATGATGGTTGTTTTCATACTCCTTTTAGCCTTGTTGTTGGTTGATGTATGAATGAATCTTCACTAGTATTAGGTATGAAATGTAGGGTGAGCAAAACCGCCGGAGTCTCGACAACCGATTCGATCCCGACATAAACCGATAGTCCCGAAACCGAATAATAGCTTCTCAGGTCTGGAGTCGGGTTGGATTTTTAGCATTTTCGGAATTCGGGACGGGCGAAAACCAACAAAATACAAGCAAAAACTGACTACTTTCGGGATGGGACGGGACGGGCCAAAAAACCGACTACTTTCGGGTCGGTATTCGGTTTACGATATATGTGACTTTCGGGATTAGGATTAGTCGAGACGGGTCGGGTCGGGTCGGGATCCGGCCTGATGCTCAGCCCTAATGAAATGTATGTAAGGATGTTTATCTATATAAGATACGTTGTTTCAAGAAAATGGTTGTTGTATGAGTTTAGTTTGTGCATAAATACTTGTCATTTTATTGCAGACATTCTATTGCACACTCATTTTATGGCACAATCATTTTAGTTTGTTCATAAAAGCTTGTTTTCCACATAGTCATTTTATTACAGACATTCTTTTGCAGACATAATCAATCCAAATATTGACCGCATACATGTTTGCAAGAAAGTCTTCATACATGTCTGCACTACATTTTATTGCACACATAAGCTTCACCAAATATAGACTACATGTCCGCAATCATTTTATTTGTAGGCATTCTTTTGCAAGAAAGTCTACAAGTAACGGTATACATTTTAAAGAATCGTTACGCTTACTAACCATATGGACTGCATACATATCTACAAGAATGTATGAAAGAACTACATACATTAACCATATAGTCAGTCTGCAAGAAACTGCATATACATACAGTAACCATGCATTAACATACATACATTAAAACTGAATATATTAGCATCATAAAGTATGCACATGTACATGTACATGTATTGTTTACAACTTAAAGGTGGTATGGGGTAATCTTTTGTACTTATAAAATTACCATTACCTACAAGCTTGGTTAAAAAGGATCATCTGTTTTCAACTTTTCGAATACTACATTTTGTTCACCTTCTGTATGAAAAGTCAACATTTTCAGGGTCCTCATCCTCATGCTCTTCCCTAACCTCCCTAGTATGCAAATTATCATTATCAAAGTACTTCAAAACATCATAACCATGAATTTCAGTATACAAGTCCATCTTAGATCCATTCTCAAATCCCAAAACCATAAACTCTTCCATATCATCGCGTGTTTTAAGCACCCTAACGCCTCTAGAAAGTGTTGTTCCAGGAACACAATTATAAAATCTTCTAGGCACACTAAGCACTAACCTTTAAATTATCTCAAACAAATGTTGAACTTGCATATCTTCAAATTGAATGTTGTTAATAATCAGACTCTCAACTGGCATGTATTTGAGAGGGTTTGGGGCAAAAACCCCATCATGATAGAGTTTTACAGTGAAATCAGCCATTAATTAACAGTTTGAAATTGAAAATGAGATATTCAACATTAGTAATTACATAATCGAAAAAATTAGGGTTCCCAAATTAGGGGTACAAATTAGGGTTTAGAAATGGTTTAAAAGTAAAATTAAAGAGTAACAAAGGGTATGGAAATCACTATTAGTGAAATTACCTTTGAGTACCTTATGAATCATGTGCTGGATAATGTGTGTGCGTTACATAGTCTTGCGTTTTTTTGGTGATAATGAAAGGTCAAAGCCTTTTATATGGTCAGCAAATGAGTTAAACAAAAATAACCCTATTAGTTAGTGTATGTCCACGTATGATTAAATTAAATAAATAAATAAATCCAAGTGTATAATGATAATCGGTTAACCGGCTAGTAACCGGTTTTATTAGCTAGCATGAACATAATTTGAATATATGTCAGTGAGCATGGCAATTTACAAAGTACATTGTGTAGCTTTGTTTATTTAAGAAAATATATTACGTATCTTTCACCCAAATCAACAAACTTAATTTCCAAAAACATTATAACCAACACATTACAAGAGTACAATAGTATTCCCGTACAAGTTATAAAAGGTGATATATAGTGATTGTAGCACAAACGTAATCTGTCTCCCGCATGTAGCAGAGTCAGGCCTGGATATGTTTATGTTCCAAAAGATTCTAATGCTAATCCTGGCTGAAATAATGAATCTAAGTTACTGCAACTTTAGCGGATTACCGAGTGAGCTTGGTTTGTATCAAGCGATAGGCCTTGAGCAGTTTGACATGGTTGATTGAAAATCAAAATTTTGATAAAAATAAAAAGTACGGGTAAACAAAGAATGATCATTATTCAATTTAACGTAAATGATTCATTTACCAAAACTACATAAATATGATACAAATTAAAGGTGACAAAATGGTAGGTCGGGCGGGCTCGGGCCACGGACTTAAACGGACATGAGTCAAACATGTTTATGTTTACGAATTGCTATAGAAAAGTCTCAAAACGACGAATTTTCCCCCCCTAAACCTAGCACCTCATTTATATTTAAATAACTAAATTAATTGAGTGAAAAAAAATATATTTATAAGTTTAGCAATTAACATATCGAGAGGAAATATTTGCAAAATGTCCATTTAACTTCTGAAAGAGCCATGTGCCAATTAAAAAAAATAAAAAATAAAATAACCCGGCTAAATACGCCAAAGTCTATTAATATGAGGGTTTGAACCCTATACTCCCGGTCTAAGCCATCAAGGCCCACCCACCTCTTAAATCCTACAATTTCAAATTTTAAGCCCTTTGTTGATTTTTTATAGAACTATAGTAAGCTGTTTTTTTAGTGTTAAAAACTCGCATATGGAAACGAAAAATGAAATTACCATCATTTTTCTACTGATAACCTAAATGACTTGAATAACTATCATGATGGAAGATTATATCAATGTTTCCGGAATGAATTTTTTTTCAAAGGCACATGATAAATTTACTCACTCAATTAATAGATGTGTAAAAAAAATAAAAAATAAATAAATAAATTAAAAAAAATAAAAAATAAAAATTGGTCACATACTTAAAAGTAATGTATCAGTAGCATTAATTTTTGAAACAATGTTATGAAGTGTATTTTTGGTTATACAAAACAATTGGGTTGGATCGTTCTGGGCTTGGTTCTGGTGGTTGATTAGGTCCTGGTCCCTTTCTGTGAAAAGCCCAATTGGTCTTAACTATGCTCGACATTTTTTTTTATTTTACTCTCAAATATATATCCAAATTTTTTTTTATAGTTTTATTTTTTTAGAACGGAAACTAACTATCTCACATGTCCAAGACTTGAACCCACAACCATTTGATTGTGGATCTTCTCACACAACAAATAAATACCATTGGAACATAAACTTTTTAATAATATATATCCAGGATATCATTCGACAATGTTTCCTAAAGCTTTGTTATTTACACATCTGTCTTTAACTCTCATCAATATAGTACCGTATATTTAAATTAGAAGGTTACTTCAAAACAACAAAATGCATCCAAACTAAAAGTCACATATGGACTTTAGTGGTTTTGGACCAGGATTGACTGGGCTGTGTTTCGGTTTCAGTAAAGTTTTAAGGACCAAAGAATTTTTAATGAACTCGAAATTTGAAAGGGGAAGAAAAACTAGAAATTTTACAAATTTGTTTTCCCAAGTTGCGGTGGCAGAAAAAACGCGATTAAACTTTTCGGTGACCAATGTTTTTCCGTTAATACATTTTTCATGATAATAACTTTTTTGATTGCAAACAATTTCTAGGCTAAGTTGTGCTTTGATAGAAATTTTTTCTATAAACCAAATTTCTGGGTCTTGGGTGAGTTACGAGTAGTTGAGATAAACGTTTAGGCATCTTCTTTCTTAGAAAGAAAATAAATTGCAACATATTTCCATTCCTACTTTTACAGTGTTTGTGATGGCTTTTGACAATTATTTCAGAAACTTAGGTGTAATTTGTTGTCCAAGAAGTCTGTAGAAGAGTCATCGCTTGAGGTTTCTGGTCTTATTTATATATATTCTAAAAACCGTGAGGTTCACTGTAGCAACAGTGCTCACGCAAGTTTCACGTTTGCCAATTTTAGCCCCTCAGGTTAGTGATCAATTGCAAAGTTAGTCCTTAACGACCGTTATCTAACAAACGTGGATTCAATTTGAAATGGAACAATAACTTCAGGGGCTTTTTCTTTACAAATAATAAACAGAAACAGCCCCTAAGGTTAACTTTTTTTCACCGTTAGTTCCTAAGGACTAACTTTGCAAAGAACGCCACGTTAAGGGACTAAAACTGAAAATAACGTGCTACAGTACCAAACAGTGGCTGCTACAGTAACATGTCAGTTGTAATAGTGCATGTACTGTAGCTAACGATTTTACGTTTTTAGTCCCTCGCGTTAGCTATAAATTGCACCGTTAGTCCCCCGTTAGCGATCTTTTTCAAATTTAGTCCCTAAAAAATTAAAAATAATAAAAGTAATTGACCGTTCTATTTCGAGTTTGGATTAAACACAACATTCCCGCAGCAACGCGCGGGTGCCCCGGCTCGTTACTTTCAAAAGCATGTAGAGTAAGTAAAATACCTTACGTCAACAAATTTAATCAACATTTGAGTGCCTAAAGATACAAAATGACATTTGGATGCCTATATTAACATGTTCCTAACATTCAACAATGTCGTCTATGACCAAATAAGTGACGCATCATGAATGGAGTCAATGGACTATATATGTAACATCAATTAACATGCTATTTATAACCAACTTTTATATAGTTCTTGATACTTGATCAATCATCACCATAGACAACCATGCCACCATCAACACCACCATCACCGTTGTTCTTCTGGGGCGATACCCCAGAAGATGAGTACTATGCCTCACAAGGCGTACGTAACTCAAAATCATACTTCCAAACCCCAAACGCAAAAATATTCACTCAATCATGGCTCCCATTAGACCAAAACCAACCCATCAAAGCAACCATATTCATGACACATGGATACACATCCAACTGCAGCTGGTCCTTCCAAGAAATATGTATTGCGTATGCCAAGTGGGGATACGCGGTCTATGCAGCTGATCTCATTGGTCAATGGTCATGGAGACTCAGATGGAATTCGTGGATACATGGGCGACATGAATAAGGCTGCTGCCACTTCATTATCGTATTTTGTTAGTGTACGTAAGAGTGAAGAGTGTTGTGATCTCCCTGCATACCTTTTCGGGGAATCGATTGGTGGTTTGATCACTATGCTCATGTACTTGCAATCTGAGACTGGTATGTGGTCTGGCTTGATTTTCTTAGCACCAGCTTTTGCAATCCCCGAAGAACTGATCTCTAAGGTAATCTTACTGAAACTCGGCAACTATATTTAATTTTAACATACTTTTATTAAAGTTTCTTAATCGTATATGACTTGTTCTCTTATTACATACGCCATATGGGACAATCAATTGTCCGTTATATTTGGTCATTTGTTCTCTTATTATGTTTGGTTTAACTAATAACAACTTTGGTTATTTTTTCCATTAAAGCTACATTTAGTATTGTACGGGCTACTATTTGGACTAGCGGATGCATGGGCAGTGATGCCTGAGTTTCGGGTGGGGAAGAACGTGGTGAAGGATGTTGAGAAATTGAAAAAAATGGTGTTAGACCCAAAACGATATGCGGGTAAGCTAAGGGTGGGCACGGCGAGGGAGGCTCTTAGGATGACGAATTACGTGCAAAACAATTTTGATAAAGTTACGATACCATTTTTGGCATTGCATGGGACATTGGACGGGGCAGCGTTGCATAGTGGATCAGAGATGTTGTATGAGAAGGCCATGACTGCGAAGGAGGACAAGCGGTTGAAGTTGTATGAAGGAATGTACCACTCGTTGATCAATGGCGAACCGGATGAAAATGTTGAGCTTGTGTTAGCAGACATGAAGACTTGGATTGACGAGCAGACTCAAAAGTATGGTCCTATATGTGCCGATAATTAACAAATCATGTTCTTGAATTGAAGAGAAATATACGAATATTTTTACCGAATTGCAAATATGAAAATTTATTACATGTAAGTGTTGTTATCATTTTTTTTCTTCGAGATTATTATTTATTAGTTATTACACATAGACTTGCAGAATAAACGAGTGGGGAAACCCGCGCGTTGCGGCGGGAGTGTTTAGATATGTGTTTTATGTTGTATGTTTTGTGTTTTGCGAATAATAGGTTTTACGGTTTTAAAACTTCATCGATTTTCTAATATTGGTTTGTCACAGTATTAGAAAGAAAGGGTCTATTGCAAGCTAGACTCTTCAATCTTATGCTTGGTGAGCAAAATCTTCCCTTGATTGACCCAACACAATCTTGAAAACTCGAATCGTATTGCACTTGCCAAATTATTTGAATTATTTTGAGTTTGAGAAAAACTTTGAAGTTTATGCTTGATTTTATTGGGAAAATTATTTCGTGAACAATGGCGCAAGTTTCGTAATATTTCGAGTCCGTTTCCTATGTCGTTTGGACCCCGAAGCTTTTATCGTAAGAAGTTTAATGCGTTGACAGTTTTGGTCCCTTGACTTATCTTTTTATTTCACCCTACATTTCCATGATATTCAAAAACCACCCCATATTTTTATTTAATATAAATACCCCCATTACCCCCACTTTCTCTCACTTCCACTCAAATAAAACACACACACCTCACAAACTCTCTCTCCCTTTCTTGACTTTTCCGGCCGCCGCCCATCGCCGGAAAGCAGCAGAATCCGGCCATCGTCGCCGGAAAACTTTCCGGCCTCCTCACCTTTTTACACCAACTTGCAGATCGTGATATCCCCGACACCATCGTACAACCCACGCACCACCAAACACCCCCGTTTTCTCTCACGCGCCTCCCACCACCGCGACACCACCACCGAACACCACCACCACCACTTTTACATCATTTTCCGATGGTAAATGGCGTGCCACTCGCTTTTCTTTCTCATTTTCTTTTAACTATTTTGAAAACCCTAGTTTTATAAAAAATTTATAAAGCGATTTTGTTAATAAATCTTTTATGAAAACCTTTTATAAATGTTTTTAGCCTAAAACTCGTGTGGGTCTCTTTTGTTTTCGACTTGGACCGTGACTTGGATGGACTCATCGAGTCAACTTGGTGACTCGGTGAGGGTTTGGTGATATTTTTCTTGTTTCTTGTTGTTTGGTGACCAAGGGAGTAATATTTGTGTTTGGATTTGGATTTCGAGGGTCCGTTTGGCCCGTTTGTGTCTCAACAGCCGACAACCACCACCACCGCGACTTGGGTGGTGGTGGAGGAGGGGAGTAGTATTATTATTTTTGTTGTTGTTATTGTAAGTGATGGGTTGATTTGGACCTGATTTGGATTGGTTTTGGTTTGAGCCTATCTTAGGGTTTAGCATATACAAAGTTGGGAATAAAAAAATATAAAATTGTGAATAAAAAAATATTATTTTATTGTAGTTGTGCAAAGTTGTTGGGGGGGATAGCCCAAACTTTAGTATATATATATATATATATATATATATTAGCTACAAGACCCGCCCGATGGGCGGGCTAGCTCTATCAGTTTATTTCAATTAATAGTATATTAATAAAATAAAACATCAAAATACCATACGAATACACATTCAATTTTAAAAAAGATACATAATGTAAGGAATATATGTATCATTATTGGTGTCTACTGAATCATCATCATATTCTTTAACATATCAATAAAAAATTGATTCTTATTTATAGATAATGGACTGAACTAAAGAATGTCACATAGGCCTTTTTCATAAGTCTCAAAAAGTAAAGCATCGGGATTAAAGTTTGTGGTGACAAAGGGTGGCCTATTCCTCCTTCCAACGACATCGAGATTAAAGTTTGTGGTGACAAAGGGTGGCCTATTCCTCCTTCCAACAACACCAATCATGAAAAAATACGGGCTTCACATAAAGATCAATGGCATGCATTGTAAGTACTCCTAAAACTATGATAGATTAAGTATGTGACCCGTAGAAAACATGTTTATCAAATTATTAACCTCAAGTAATAAGAGTTTGTTAAATGTGCAGTGATAGTTTAACATCTTTTATATCGAAGGTGCAACATGGTTCATAATAATAATATGAATATTCTTCAAATCAATGAATGTGATAAATGGAAAATATAAGGTTAATAACTTCTACCATATACATTATCATGTATCAAGAAGTGTATTAAAGTACGATATCAATTATCATGTATCAATAACTTAAATAACCTAGAGATCAAGTTTTGCGAGGAAAAGAAAAGAAGTTAGCAAATATGTATACAAATTGAATTTTAGAGAAATGAGTCTACACATGTTTGGGTTGAAATGGGTATTAAAGGATCTGTTCGAATTAGGCAACCAACAAACACTACTAACCATCTTTTTTACTAATGGGTCGGTTTAGATCATAGTGAAATACATGAGAACATAAAACTTGGTGCCATCGTGTAATATGCCAATTATTTACCCACGAAATCTATGCTTATAGACACATTAATAACTAAAAAAAGTGAATCTTACAAAAAGGAAATCAAATGAAATTGTTTGAAGTGTAAGTAAAAGCAAGTATGATTCTCTAGATTGCTTAAGAAAACCAACCGCCTAAGACACTTTTTGCAATCATTCATATCTTTGTGCATCATCAACATAAGCAAAATGAATCTCATTTTCAAATCAAGTCAATATACCACTTTTTTGTCTATGTGTTTTTACGAATTGAATTTCAACTATTTTCATTAGTAGACTAATAAAATAACCTTTGCACAAAAACTTATTTTCTTTAAAATACATGTGGAGTTCTTTTAGAATTAAGACGATATAGAAAAAAGGCTGGAAGAAAGGCTTCGCAGATTCAACAGAATTCATTCATCTCTAAATGCTACTTATACTGATATCTCATTTGTTGCCACCTCGAGTTAATTCTAGTTTGGTATATTCACAAATAGATATTTACTAAAACAGTAAACATATGCTACTCAAACTACATCAGGTTTAGATGAACAAATTTTAAATTCATATAAAAGAAAGTGAAACGACAAAAAGTAAGAGGTGTTAACAAATAAATAATACGTTTTGTATTCACATTGGTTTTAGTCATAAGCACGTAAATAATGTATATTACCTTATGTGATCACATTTGCTTCAACTTGAGCTTGTATTTTCTCCTCATCGCGCTTAAAATGCTACTTATTTTTTATAGTCATCACTATGATAGCAGTTGGGTGGCGTAAGGAAGCCCAGCCCCATTGGCACTGTTATCTTCATATTCCTCATAGTCTGTCTAAAAAAGACGATGTTCAAGCAATACACAAATTCGTGGGGCTGTTTAATGAACTATCAACTTAGAGTGTTTGACAAAACCAATTAGGTAAGGAATTTCTGTAAAATTATAAAAGTAAGCTTGCAATCCTTATGTCCTGGCCTTTGGTTATTTCTAATTCGAGTTCTTTGAATAATATTAATCATATAAACACATATCCAAACAACTACACAATATGTAAACCAATTGATAAAAGCTAAAATGATTACATTCATCATCTATAACCGCAATTTGCCCAACTTCATGCTCATTTCTACAAACCCGATAAATCTGATCCTAAATAGTAACCAAAAGCCTAATTAGTTTTAAAACTTTTAAAAACCCAACTAATTGACACGTTTAAAACAATCCAAACTCTCATAAGTCAAAAATCATACATGGGTCTCAAAAGACATTCATACGAAAGCTAGAATCTTTTTTAAGCTACTGTATGAAGTAGCTCTACATTTCTTTAAGCCACGATCTCGCCTTTTTGTTAACACTATATTTCATGATGAAAATCAACTTGGTGACAAATTTTGGAGGTTGCAAACAATTTTCCATATGAAACTCAATGAATTCAAGTGCTTGTCATTTCTCACCACTCTTAAGTATTCATCATAATATGAGTTAAACTATTCCAAAATTGTACAATTATTTAGACATACGACACAAACAGTTCTAACTTATTCCAAAAAGCTTATTTGCAAAAAAAAATAATAATAAAAAAAAATTAAAAAAAATCACAATTTGGTCCAAAGCTTACTTGTTTGCTTCGATAAATTCTCTGTACTCTTTCTTCATTTTGACCCCTGATACACACCTGCATATTCATTCATGGATGCAAGTAACTCAGAATTGAAGCATAACATGTTTAGATAAACAGATTTACAACACTTTTGATATTATAGAAGATATATAATAAAATTAAAGCAAAAAATGAAGAACAAATTTGTCAACCTGGTTGTTTCTTTATGCTTAAAGAATTGGACACATGGTGTACCCATGATATTTTTTGCCTCTACAATTTCTGCATCTTCTTCTAATATCAATCTTAACAAAGTGGACATTTTATTCAAACTCATCTATCACCTGTCATTAATCAATATTTACAATATTACTACAATCGTATCTTTACAAAGAAAGATAAGTAAAATATGAAAAATAATATTAACTTTAATATAAGTCATATATTCACATATTTATCTACTTTACACACATTATCAATAAAGAGTAGCATTACCTTGCTAATCGGCTTCAAGGTCCTGCATGGACCACATGATGGTGCTGTATATAATAAACAAATGAGCCTTGGACTTTCATGGTACAATTTACGCACTGCATATTGTGGATAGAGAGGAAAAAGATAAGCATAAACCCCAAAAAATATGACCACATTTTGGATATATATAGTGAAGATAAGAGCATAAAACATCAATTATTTGAACTTTTAGTAGATCTATACTTGACCCTTGTGCTTGGTAAGTGTAATTTCAAATCCTTCATTCTCGTCTCTTTGTTCAAGCGTGCTTTTAACTTCTTCAAAATGGGGCTGTGAAAACAATGCAAGCAGGTATGGTTTAAAATGTATGAAGCAGTGAAAGATTATTATGGTATTGAGACTTGAAAACCCGAATAGCTTGGATTATATATTATCAATACCTGATGAAATTCAACAAGAAGATTATTGCTAGCAAGATATCTCTCAATTGATAGTGCAGCAATGCATCCTGATCCAGCTCAGTTATGGCTTGCCTCCATTCATGGTCCTATAAAAATGTCGACAATATTGGTTATATGAAAAAATAGAAATAGATAAATAGAAAGAAATGAATTCAAAAGGTCTTATTATCTCTTTGAACATCTCCAGCAGCAAAAAACCCTAAAGCGGAAGTCTTTACAGTACCTTCCTCAACCAAAATATACCCCGTGTCATCAAGATCAACTTGGCCTCCGAGCAATTGGCTGTTTGGAGAATGACCAATTCCATAAAATATTTTTAACCACATTATAAATGAATTATAAATATGCATATTGATACAATAGAGCATTCATATTCAAAACTTACTGATGAATTATGATGTCTTCCATCATAAATATTTAGGCAAAGTTACTACCATCCTTTTTTGTTTCAACTTCAGTTCAACATAATTGGATTCTTCACTTGTCCTAATACTATTGTCATCCAGAAAGTAAGTGTTGTTACCATTCTTATTAGTCTTTTGAGTATCTCTCGGGACAATGAATAGAAATGGTGACGGTAGCTATTTACGAATGTATAACCACACATAGCCTATGTAACGACTATTGCTAAATGTTTAGTGTTTAAAGCCAGAAATCCATAATTACCTATTAGTAGTAGCCCTCTGAATACAAACAGATCCCTATGGCAATTATTAGTGATGATTATGAAATTCTACTTTACAGTTCAAACTATAGCCATTGGTTATCTGATCCTCAAGAAACTGGTGATATTACTAAAGTCCAGCTACCGGGTATACCTAGGTGCATATGGTGAGAACCATAATACAGGAGAACAGACTTATATCTGATGATTGTGCTTTTCTTGAAGCCTACTGATATCATTGTTGACTTCTTCATCTCCAGGGTGTACCAAGTCCGACTGTAAAGTAAAGCACAAAGTGTTTAAAGCATAAAAATGAACTCCTCATACAGAAGCGCAGAAAACACTAACCGCACAAACTTCTGCATGTGTTAGCATTGTAGGGGTTAGAATCAGAAACTCATTTAGTTGATAAAAAAGAGAAATTAAATTCATGTGAATGGGAAAAAGAGGCACTTACCACGTGTGATGGGTAGATACCAAAGCTATGAATCTCTATGAAAATTCTTTCATCCATGGAAATGTTACAATACTGATAATGATCCTAATGTACATTCTAATGTCATAACATGACTTTCCGGCTGGTTATGCACCAGCTCGTTACATGATCTTAATGTACATTCTATCCTATAACCGCTTGATGCTTAGCTTATTAAAACTTTGACTTCGATTGCATCAAAAATTTGGATCATTAAGCTGAGCTTCCTCATCATTTCGTGCTTTCTCAACTAGCTCCTTTCTTATTTGCTTCCTTTTGTCTTTCTTTATTGCCTTTCATTTATCCCTCCGGCTAATGGCTTTTGGTTTTCCCGCCGCGGATGGCTTCCGATCCTCCATGTTCTCTAGTTAAATCCGTCATTTTCCTAGTGTTTTGCTTGTGAATGCTGAATAGGATTAGCACCGAAAGAAACAAAAAGGCTTAATACTCGTAATCTGCTAAAAGTATGCATACATATCTCAATAAAAACATTTACTTCTCACATAGATCGGTCTTTTGAAATGGAATCCTAAAAAGGATTTAGCATTCAGGACAAAGGGTTTAAGCTACTCTAGTGGCGTGGCTATTATCATTTAATCATGTACGTATATGAAATTAATATACAGATGCCTTTAATGATTAATATATATGTCAACAATTCAATTTATGACGACTAACAGAAATTCCATTTGTCTTTCACCTGTGATGGGTACAGTCCAAGACTATGAATCTCTATGATAATTATTTCATCCATAAACATATTACGATACTGATAATGATCCTTAACATGACTTTCTGGCTGGCTACGCACCAGCTCGTTACATTATCTTAATGTAGATTCTATCCTGTAACCGCTTACTTGACTGATTCATGTATGTATGGTTTAAATGAATACCAGACTTAAATGTTACAACCGATCTCATAAACC
Organism: Artemisia argyi; assembly: GCA_030686995.1. Classification (NCBI taxonomy): domain Eukaryota; kingdom Viridiplantae; phylum Streptophyta; class Magnoliopsida; order Asterales; family Asteraceae; genus Artemisia; species Artemisia argyi. The sequence goes on from CM060705.1 coordinate 148,811,157, forward strand.
TCAGTCATTGACACAAACCTACTTTTAATCTCAGCCATAAAAACAACAAAATCCTTCATCTATAAATACTAAAAAGCAATAAATCCGCCAAAAATTACAAACATGATATTGAAATACAATTTATCTTAAGTAATATTTCATTGAGCCATTTTATCAAACACTTTATGCTTATCAAATAAACATAGGCTTTATTGAAGAAAATGCGTCAAATTCATCAAGGACTTTCATCAAACATTTAGTATGCAAATGCGTCACACACTTTATCAAATTAGGGTTGATTTAAAAAAACCAATAATCAAAATCTATAAATGTATACAAAACTGATCCTTATTCATTATATACTTAAATTGATTGGCTAACCTAATTCGATTGAATTAGCTAAAAAATTAAAAATGAAAAATACCTTAGGATAAATTTATTAAAAATATACCTTCGATCACTGATGATATAACTTGATCATCTCTCTTTGTGTGCTTTTTTGAATCCCACTCAGGAATTTCAACCAAAACAAAATAACAACCAAGAAACCCGATTTTGTAATCGAATTTATTGATACCAAGATGCTAAAATAATTTTGTGAAAGATTTTTTTCATGCTCTTATGTTGAAAGAATTGAAATCATATCAGGCTTTTGAAAGTCTTACATATCTGGAATCAAAATTAATTGACTTACCATATTTTCAGGGATTTTGTTTAACCGAATTGCTTTCAAATTTTTTGCATTCTTTCTATTATTGGGAGGTTTTCACGTGTAGTTTTATTAGAATTTTGGGAGAGTTTTGTGTCTTTAAAAATAGCAATCACACTTGTGCTATATATAGGTTGAGATATAATTAGTTTGATAATTGATGCGACTAATAATATACATTTTAATTACGAGACACATTTAAACTTAAGGGAACGAGGATTTTTTACTTCCCCTTTGGTCGGATTTTGACGAATGCAGCCACTAGTTGAATGATGCATGAATCCAAATCATTCATGAACTTGACTGACCAGGTGTCCTTGTCACAACAAGCCATTAGAGCATTGGGTGTGGCAACAAGGCCAAGGCTCCTCATTCGGGCCCCACCATGCCACATCACCAAAACACCTCAACTTCAACAAACCACAACAAACCCCCCCTCACCAAACAACAAACCTCCACTTCCTCATTCGGGCCCCACCTCTTACACATTTATTTTTTTATTCATTTCATTAAATAAATTAAATCCATTTCACAAATACTAAAAAATAACAAAACATACTAATTTTATTTCATCAAATAAAAAAGTTACAATACGGAAAAAAAACATACGACTTGCGGAAAAAAAAAAAAAAAAAAAAAAAACATACTAATTTTATTTCATCAAATAAAAAATTTGAATTCAAAACCTGAGCGGGATAATTTCTCAAATTTGAATTCAAAACCTGAGCGGGATACATTCTAAAATTTGAATTCAAAACCTGAGCGGGATACCTTCTATAAATACGTATCCAAAATCTGAAAACACACACAATTCCCACAATCATCAAACAATTCTCCTTTCTTCTTCCAGAAAAATGTCTCACAACGCATCACCTCAAAACAATTCCCAACAAAACACACCGCCAGAAGATATATTTCCGGTGTTTCAGTACGACAACCCACCACCTCCAACTCCACCAGAAGTTATGTTTCCACCTCAAAACACACAGCCGGAAGATATATTTCCGGTGTTTCAGTACAACAACCCACCACCTCCAACTCCACCAGAAGTTTTGTTTCCACCGCCAAACATCCAACAACCAAACAATCAACCTGCAAATCAGCCCATCATTCGTCAATTGACTGAACAAGAACAGTATGAGCTGGATATGGAAGTGCTACGGGCATATGAAGCTGAACAAGACCGTCAGCAAAGGGCGCGTGAGGTGTACCTCAAAGGAAAACAAGATCGCAGGAACAGAAGAGCCGAATGGCGTTGGGCTCAGGGACTTCCACCTGTCCCATCCAGTGAGGACGACTCAAGTGCCTCATACTCGAGTCAGGAGGGATACGTGTCGGATGATTCATTTTATTGAATCATAGTTTTTATTATCGTACGCTACTTTAAGGTTTTTAATTTTCGTTTTTAAGTTTAATCTTGTTATCGTATTTGTAAAATAATTGTACGTTGTTTCAAGTTATTTTAATCCTATGTTTAATATAGTTGTATTATTCAAAAAAAATATACGTATAAAAACCATACATATACATATACATATACATATACATATACATTTTACAAATCAAAACACACATATACATATATACATGTTACAAAAAAACCATACATATATACATACATTTTACATTATTAAAAGTGTAAAAAAAAAAAAAAAAAAAAAAAAAAAAAAAAAAAGAATCAGACTTTTGTCAGACAAAGAAGCTCGTCGTCCCGACGAGGAGATTCCCAACGGCGAGCAACGGCGAGCCACCTCCGGTGTGGCGGCGAGCAACGGCTCGCCGTTGGCACCTCCAGCTCGGACGGCGAACTCGCATTCTTCATCCACACCCAATGCTCTTAGGATGAGATGCTACACTCAAAAAAAAAAAAAAAAAAAAAAAAAAATCACAAAATTAATTGTTAGGGTGTGATTGATGTATTTTAATATGGTTTATACTAGTTTTGCAACCCGCGCGTTGCTGTGGAATTCTTTTATTGTTGTTAGCTACTTAACGTGAAGTTAGTTACCTAGGACTGACTCTGCAATTGATGTATAACATGAAGGACCATTTATGTAAATTATGTAAGGTCTAAATTTGCAATGAACCGCTGAGATGAAGGACAAAGTGCATACAATTTTTTTTAAATGTTAAAAATAACGGTCGTTAGTTAACAGCTGTTAAATAACAAATGACCGTTAGTACTGTACAAATAGGACTGACTTTACAATTGATGTATAACATGAAGGACCATTTATGTAAATTATGCGAGGACTAAATTCGCAATGAATCGCTGAGATGAAGGACAAAGTGTGTACAATTTTTTTTAAATGTTCAAGATAACGGGCGTTAATTAACAACCGTTAAATAACTAACGACCGTTAGTACTGTTAAAAAAAAAAAAAAAAAAAAAACTGTAGCGTTCACTGTAGCAAGCACTGTAGCTGCTACAGTACCTCTTATCCTTTAGTATATACGGAGTATATAATATAATTAAGTCAATCATATCATTGACAATTATTTTATAAATGTTTTTGTAAAATGTTTTTTATTAGTTTAACACATACCTCCAAATTTAATTCGTTCACTTTATCAATTTTCAAAATCATCAAGATACATAATAAATTAGTATATCGTCTTTTAATGATACTAACATGCGTACCTACTCCACATACCCTGTGTCACCACAAGAGAAATATACAAAACAAAATAAAATAAACAAAGCATTCAATACATCATAAATACCACAAATAGACATCAAAATCAAGTTACATACCTACTACATCCACACATTCGAATTATATATCAAACCCTCTTCACACTACTTCGACCATCACAAACAACCATGCCACCACCACCAAATTTCCCACCACTACCACCACCACCCCCGTTCTGCTGGGGCGAAACCCCAGAAGAACAATACTACACGTCCCAAAACGTACGTAACTCAAAATTATATTTCCAAACCCCTAATGCTAAAATATTCACACAATCATGGCATCCACTAGACCCAAACCAACGTGTTAAAGGAGTCGTATTCATGACACATGGATATACAGCCGACACGAGCTGGTCGTTCCAAAACATATGTATAGCGTATGCTAAGTGGGGATACGCGGTCTACGCAGCTGATCTTATTGGTCACGGTAGGTCAGAAGGACTTCGTGGATATATAGGTGACATGGATAACGCTGCTGCCACTTCGTTATCGTATTTTGTTAGTGTGAGAAAAAGTGAAGAGTATCGTGATCTTCCTGCCTATCTTTTGGGCGAGTCCATGGGTGCTTTGATCACTATGCTTATGTATTTTCAGTCCGAGAGTGGTATGTGGTCTGGCTTGATTTTTTTGTCCCCGCTTTTTGTTATACCTGAAGCTATGATTCCCTCTAAGGTAATTGCTCAATGGATAAGTTACCATATTTTGCGTTTTTAGTCGAACTTGCTGTTTAGTTTAAAAAAGATTAGGGAGTTCGGAAATTTATAGTAAACATTGGGTAAAAAATAGGTATGATTGAGAGACCTAAAAGTGTGCATAAAAATGTGTCTAAACTAATGTGACACTATTCTGATTGTTGCATCTAAGGGATGACATTTTCACAAACTATAAAGATCATGTAACATATGGTTAAACTTAAATTTAGGCACATATGAGACAATTTTCCTAAAAAAATATTGCTAGCAAAAACAGCCAAAATCGAATGTATTTTGTTAACTTCAATAAATTAATGCTTAAATGTTATATCTATGATCCAATTATAACTTTTATGTTTTTTCCCAATTGCAGCTACATTTGACCATGTACGGACTATTATTTGGACTAGCTGATACGTGGGCTGTGATGCCGAATTCTGTTAAGGTGACGAATGCAGTAAGGGACGTCGAGAAGTTAAAGATACTTGCAGTTAACCCAAATCGATATGCGGGAAAGCCAAGGGTGGGAACAATGAGAGAAGTGGCGAGAGTGACAAATTATGTGCAAAATAACTTTGAGAAAGTTACGGTGCCATTTTTTACAGCCCATGGGACGGGGGATGGGTTAGCGAGTCATAGTGGGTCGGAGATGTTGTATGAGAAAGCTGTGACTGCAAAAGAGGACAAGAGGTTGAAGTTGTATGAAGGATATTACCACTCGATGATCAATGGGGAACGCGATGAAGATGCTAATCTTGTGTTAGCGGATATGAAAACTTGGATTGACGAGCAAGTTCAAAAGTATGGTCCTAAATATGTCGACAACTGACAAATCGTCAAGTTCTTGATACGAGCAAACCATTCATTATCTTTTTGTAATAATATTCGTCAAGTGTTTTTGAAAAAGAATTATTCTTGATTTATACATGTGTACTCTATTTATGTTCTTCAATTCAGAATAATATATAAAGATCTTCAAATGTTGTGGAGTTGAGATCATGTAAGTTGCGTCTAAAGATACACTATGTTATAGGACGTGATTGAGTTATTTATGAATATGTAATAAAACTTTGTGTTAGAAAAATGTAAAAGAAAATCTTTTTCCGCTCTATGCAAGTTGCGTGAACACTTGAAGCATCTAAATTCGACAAATATGGGTGTAACAATTGACATAAATATGGATAAGATCATAAGAATGAAGGTCAAGACTCAACCCAACCAAACAATTGACAATTCTCAAGTTTAATGATATAGGGTCCTACCGTGTTTGTTTATTTATTGTTTTGTTTGGAGAGAAAATGAGGAATCAAATGTTTAGGGGGTTTGTTTAAACTTGTAACTTATAAGCTTACTTGATTTCGTCTTATATTTTATAAACTTTAATTTTATGGCTTATATTGAGACTTATGTGTTTATACAAGTATGTTAAATCATAAAAGCTTATGTAAGTGATAAATATCAAAATAAGTTGGAAAATTAAGACTTATAAAATATAAGCCAAAATCATATAAGCTCATAAACCCACATATAAGCATAAACAAACAACCCTTTAAAAAACGAAGCTATAACCCAACCGACTTTTTTATAGGTTCAAATGTTGGCTCAAGACCATTGTGTCACGAGCCAAATCCAAAAGGGTCAGGTGCTGCTTAAAACTTGTTGAATACGAGGGTTTCAAGTTTATCATGTTTGTCTGTTGGAGTACCCTAACAATAAAGGTGTAGTACGTGCCACGAGTAGAATACTCGATATGGAATCACACTAGTAGAAGTTGGGGCCGCTCCCTGATGAGTACAAGGCAGGACAAAACCAGTCAACCTCTATTGTACGCGGACATGTGGCTATCCTTACCGGGTTAAGAACGTCACACGGGGTCGAAGAAATGACACAATGACAAGTGGTAACACAGCCAAGTCAGACCGAGGATACTGAAGCATAGTTGCTCATGTCGCTCTACTAAAGTTCCTTAAAGTGTTGGTTGCACAATGGTGGCGCGAGATGTTTCCCGGGATGTGTTGAGGATAACATGATGTTGTGTCGAGTACAAAATGTCGCATTCAATAAAAGCCAGAAATAGTAATGGACTAATCCAAATGGGGATGAAAGTCGATGCACATTGGATCTTAAGTCGCTAGAAAGAGTAATGGACAAATCCAAGAAGGAAGGTAGTCGTTGCACACTGGGACCTAAAGAGTCGAATGTCCCTTTAAGCCACGATGCCTAGTAAAGCCAAATCATTTGAGAGATATCGTTCATTGAGGTGAATGACCATGCATGAATTGGTAGTGGAAGAATGCAGCGAGCCAAATTCTGAAGGGTCAGGGTTCTAGTTGGAAGCGTGTTGAATGCGAGGGTTCACGATTTATCCTGTTTGTCTTATTGGGGTACATTAACAATAAAAGTGTAATATGTGCCACAAGTAAAGAACTTGATATGGCACCAAACTGGTAGGGATTTGGCGGCACTCCCCTGATAACTCTAAGGCAGGACGAAACAATTGAACTTTTTTTTATACGCGAGATTGATGGCTGGTCCTTATAGGGTTAAGGAAGACAAGTGGTATTTGAGCCAAGTCGGACTGATGCGGACCGAGGCATACCAAGCAGAGTCGCTCATGTCACTCTCCCAAAGTTCTTGAAAGTGTTAGCTAAGCACAAGTGGCGGGAAAGGTCTCCATCTGGATGTTGTAGAGAATAATATGATATCGTGTTAAATACACAATGTTACATTCAATGAAAGCTATAGAGAGGAATTGACTCATCCAAATAGGGATGACATTCGATGCACACTGGATCTTAAGTCGCTAGAAAGAGTAATGAAATAGTCAAAGAAGGAAGGTAGCTGCTGCACACTGGGACCCAAAAATCGAAATTTGAATGTCACATGAAGCCACAAACCATGAGTAAAGCTAAATCATTTGAGGGATTTCGCTCAATGAGGCGAATGACTACGCACAAGGTCATGCATGAACTCATAGTGAGAGAATGTCATGAGTTAAATTCTGAACGGTTGGGTTCTGCTTGGAAGCGTGTTGAATGCAGGGTGCGTGCCACGAGTAGATGACTCGATATGGCACGAGTAGAGAACCCCCAACGGTATAGGTTTAATACGTTCCATGAGTAGATGACTCAATATGGCATCACACTGGTAGGGAATTGAGGCCGCTCCCTGTATGAGTTCAACGCAGGACAAAACTAGTGAACTTCTATTATACGCGAGGCAAATGGTTGGTCCTTATCAAGTTAAAGACGTCACGCGGGGTTGAAGGAATGGTTCCGTGACAATTGGGTGTCATGGAGGGTGACGTTATACGCGTCATGGCATCACCATGACACCGGGCATCGCGCCGAGGGTGCCGCATGATTGACGACGCCATCCTAGAGGCATGCTATATGGCGAGAGGAGGTGAAGTTTTGATTTTCTTTCCTTTTTGTTAAGAATTTTTTTTATTTATGTTTGTATTTGTGGGTTGTGTATGTGTTTGGTGTTTAATATGTGTGTGTGAGAGTGCATGTCGTGAGGTAGAAGAAGGTATAGGCGTTTATTTTATTTTATTTTATTTTATTTTTTAAGATAACGTTAGATGTTAGTCCTTGAAGATATAATTGAACATATTTAGTATTTTTTTATGTTATCTAGTATTAGGATCAAATGAGAAGAAAACCAAAATAGAAAAGATGAGAAGTAACCAAAACTACACAATTCAGATGCACTTACAAAAATAGTTGCAATTTCCTTAAATTTTTTCCCCATTATTTGAAATGTGTGGCTTTAATTATTTCTCACCATTCCTATGTTTATTATTTTTCTCATTGGATCCCTTCCAATATTATATACTTGTCTTGTTTTCTAGGAAATATTAAATGATTGAGTTGTTTTTATTAATTAATGATAAATTTAATTTGTGTTTGTATTTTTAATGAATGAAAAGTTAGTTTATTTAACAACGAGGGGTGACCCAGCGATAAGAATACCAGCTTTCCAAAGAGGAGGTTAAGAATTCTAATCCAACAAAGAGAAAATTAATCCCCTTGTTGCCACGAAGGTTCACCTAGACCGAATCCGGGCTATCCCAAAAGAGTAGTCGCCGTGGGATTAGTCGGCTCGCAATGTTGATTCAAAAACCCATGTTTAAAAAAAAAAATAGTTTATTTAAATAGAAAAATAAAATAAAATAGGGAGTCACAAATAGCATTTGAGGTGATGTAATTAAAAATGGTGTTTTTGATGGTGTTGAGTGAAGATGTGATGTCATGACATAGAAATTGATGTGACACCAAAAAGTAAGTCTTGGTAAGCCTTTGGGATGCCATAACACCTGATGCTCTAAGATACATTATGGATTATGATATAATGGTGGGGGTTGTGGTAAGGGGTTTTCCTCGTTACATCAGCTCCATATCACCAAAAAATCTCATCCTTTATTTTTTTTCTCAATCATAACAACACTTTTTCTTTTCAATTTTTTATCATTTAAAATACTCTTAAAAAACACACACCCACACATAACAACCAATAAAATACACTATCTTTTCCAAATTAACTTTTCTCTCTTCTAAACACTCACGGGACTAGAGTGTCGCTCGGATTTTTTTAGGTTTTCTCACAAAGTGTGGTAGGGTTGTTTGCTTTTACCCGCTGACATGACATAGATTCCCTATGCTTTCCCGCTCGAGACCTCATAGTCTAATTCATTTAGTTGCTTTACAAATATTTTCTGAGTAGAGTATTGTTACATTGTCTTACATCTTTTGTTTACTTGTGCTCTTGTTTATGCAAAAGTCTTACGTGTGTTTTCCATTTAATGTCACGTTTTATTTAAACCGTCAATTTTCAATTGTCAGATCGTGTAATAAGAGGAAAAGTAGTAATGTCAAGTAACAAACAGATATCATTTCTCTTTACGAATAACAAAATTGTTATGGTGTTTTTGTCATTCAACTTGGTATCAAACCGAGTCTAATCTTAAGACCGAATCGACTAACATGAGATGCATCTGTGACACTCCATCAAATTTATCTATCTCCTCCCTCAAAACCTAGTCTTTGAATATCAAAAGCAGTTGATATCTTCTAGAGAAAAATACAAATTTTAGGACAAAGTTCTAAGAATATTTTAGGTGGTGATTGCTTTGTGGGTTTTAATTCTATGAAATATGATGAGACTGGAAACGCTTATTTGTTATGATACCTTAGGATTAAGATTTAAATTTGAAACCTATAAACTATACTTTACAAAAAATCCACCCTCATACATATCTTTTATGACATAGCCTAGAAAAATATGGGCCACATCTAATCCAATATTATCTCAACCACAATTTATAATTAATTTAATATTTAATTTATATATAATTTTATAAAATAATATATTATCAATTTTATACTATATTTTCTCTCTCCAATAATAAATACAAATTGAATTCAAATCCTAACTCAAATTCAAATACAAATTCAAATTCAAATTCAAATCCAAAAACCATATAATGTTTTGACAATCAACCGTATGTAGTTAATTAGCGTTTTCAATGCTATTCCCTTCTTTATCAATTTATGCACAAAGCCCAAAATAAGGGTCCATTTGGTTTGTAGTTGGGTTTAAGATTGGGATTTGGGGGATTTGCGTTTGGATTAGGAGTTGAATTTAGATTTGAATTTGTAATATAAAGTGTCTGTTTCATAAATTGTATTTAATATTGTTATCTGATTTTTTGACTATTTTAAAATAAAATAATAAAAATATAAGATTTAGCCTACTAATGTAAAGATAATGAAAATTTTATATTAAGAAAAAGACAAATATTTAAAACAAAATATACAAATATATTAATGAGGTGAGAGAAATTCTATGTATTTACTAGGGGTGAGCAAAAAAATTGAAAAAACCGAACCGAAATAACCGATCGAAACTAAAAATCGATGGTTTGGTTTTTAACTTTTTATATAACCGAATTTTCGGTTCGGTTTCGGTTTTGATATAAAAACCGAACCTTGAAAACCGAACCGAACCGTTTTCCATTAATTGTAATATATTTTATTTATATATTATTACTAATTACTAAATGAGTAAAAAGAGGGATCAAATTTGAAATACTTGTGTTAATACAAATATCGCCTAAAAACATTATTTATATTTTACGATTTTTGCTAAGTTTTGTTAACGACAAAATGTAAACTTTAGTTTCTAAGTAAAACTTAATTTTAGTTTAAAGACTTGCATAATTAGACATTTGCTACATTTTACATTTCACATAAAACACAACACTTTTTATTTCTTAAAATAGAAATGTCACATCACATTTATGGTAAGTTTGTCAATATACATTTAAGAAAAGATTGTGTGTTTGACTAACCATAAGTCTTCTTGCACAAGTTTGTGTTTGACTAGTTTTTATGTGATGTGACTTTGGTTGGTTTCAATGATTTATTGCAAAACCAACTGCAAGCCTGGCGGAACCCTGGGGGTATACGGGCGGAACCCATCTGAGGGTTCCGCCGTATCCGCCAGACCTGCAGAAGGTCTTGCTAGAAATACCAAGCCATATGTTTGAATTTTGGCTTTATCACTCTACATTAGATTTTCACACACATACATTTATTCTTTCATCTAACCCTTTAACATCTCATTTCTATGTGAAGTTTCTTTTGTAGCAAAGAAGTTCACAAGTTCATATATAGTTACAAGTATTCAACACAACGTTGCAAGACTTGTTAGCTTAGCATCGTGTAGACTTTGTGTAGTTTACACTTCATTTGATTGTGTATTTTCAGTAGTGATCGGTTAGTATTTTAGTCCTCAAAATATAAAGTGTGACGGGAGTTGTTGTACCCTTGTAAAAGAACTAACGGGAGTGGTTGTACCATTGTAAAAGAACTCGACATCTAGCTTAGTGTCGGTAAACGTGTATAAGCGACGTGTAAGGTTTTCTCCGCCGGTGAAAGGAGCTTGTTGACTAGTGAAAGAAACTCTCGAGTTGGATACTCGGGGCGTGGACGTAGGGCAAGGAAAAAGAGTCCTTGTAGCCGAACCACGATAAATACTCGTATTGTGGTTTGATCGTTTCTTTCTTTATACTTGCATGTTATATATTGTGTTTGTGTTCATATCTTTGATTAAACTAAAAGTTTCAAAAGATAATTAAACAAGTTTAGAGTTTTTAAACGGTAAACTATTCAACCCCCCTTCTAGTTTTCCACAATTTGAAAACACCAAACGTCAAAATATTAAACATTACGGTTGCCTTGGACACTAAATGAGTAAATGCTTAATCCTAAATCTATCATCTTTTCTACTCTAAGTGAAACTTTACAACCTCCATTGCCATTTAACCTTGGTGTAACTTCCATCACTTGAGGCTTTCATTTTTATTAGTAAGTCTATGTTCTTATAAGTTATAATCAGTTAATCACTTTAAAGTTTAAACTTATAATCTAATTGTAGCATTGTTCATGTTATATTATTTTATATAATTCATGCATGTAAATGAAATAGCTTGCTCATGTCCTTTCTTAGATTGGTTTATTGATTGTGCCCAAACCATATTCGTAGTTGTTTTACCATAGAGTAAACTGATGACAATGAAAATTGAACAAGAATATGCATTAATTTTCAGGTGTTGCAGCCTTCTAAAAAATAATTCAAAAATGGATGTGACCACAACTCTTTAAATAAAAATGTTTTTGAAACAAATTCAATTCAATAATGGTCTTGAGTTAGTAATGGAATTGATATAAGAATCCAAGTAATAGCTTATAAGTTATAATCACCATCAACTGCAAGTGCGTGTTAAGGCATGAGGAAACTTTTATACCAATTAAGATTATATGAACCAGTTACAAGTGTATGCTTTTAGTGCTTATATTAGATGTCTAAAATTTCTTGTTTATTTCAGTTGATGGAACCATCAGGTAGCGACGCATCCGAAGCTCAAAGTATGGACAAAGGGAAGGCGCCAATCATTGATGTAGATAGTGAAAATGCGAATGAACACGTTAACGCGAATGTTGATGAAGGTGTTAATGAACGTGTCGATGAGAAAAAAAAAACAAGGTCGATATAAATCATTTGTGGTGGATCATTTTTCGAAGCCCTAAGAGGGAGCTACCACAACTACATGTCCTTATTGTGGTACGGTCTTCGCAGCGAAGTCAAAGCAGAATGGTACTAGCACCTTAGGTCATTATTTAAAATCTGTATGTACAACTTCACCCCTTTATAGAACTACAACTAAGAAGAAACAAACAACAATAAGTTTCAAGCTTGCTACTATAGGCGAATCTGGAGGTAGTTTAGTTTCTCACTCTTTTAACCAAGAACGTTGTAGAAAAGCCGTAGCTAGGAGCCTAGGATGTGCATCAAAGACAATCAACCCTTTAGTATTGTTGAAGATGAGGGATTTTTCGGAGTTAATGTGGGAAGCAAATTCTGAATTTGAACTTCCGTCTAGGTAGACGGTTGCTAGAGATGCTTTATCCACATATCGAGAAGAAACACAAAAGCTCAAACATATTTAAAAAAACCAAACCGTGTATCTCACTACCGACACATGGACGTCCGTGCAAAACTATAATTATATGTGTCTCACGGCTCATTGGGTTGATGATAGCTGGAAATTAAGAAAGAAAATTCTTAATTTTTGTTGAATATCGAATCATATAAGGGTGTGACAATAGGAAACTTAGTTTATCGATGTTTACAAGAATGGGGTGTTACTCGTGTTTTTACGGTCACGGTTGATAATGCGTCATCTAATGATGGGGCAATTAGGAGGTTGTGCACTTTGCTTAAAGGACCTAATGCAATCTTAGATTGCAAGTATATGCATTTAAGATGTTGTGCTCATATCATCAATCTAGTGGTAAGAGATGGTTTAGAGGAACAAAATTCTTCTATTTGCAAAATTCGAAATGCAGTGAAGTAATTGAGATCGTCATCGAGTAGGTAAGAAAGCTTCGAAAAAGGTGTCGAACTTATGAATGACGGTTTTTGTGAGCCCTCTAAAACCTATTTATGTAAATCAAACAAGTTCCATAAAACCAAATCTTAAATCCTAAAAATATGTTCATGTATCAAACGGGCCCTAAGACAATGAAGTTTTTCCTTTCTAAATCCATATCCATCCGTTCGGTTTGGCCATCCTTATCATGTTGCACGTAGCTAAAGTAATCAAATAAATATTTTCTTAAAAAATATCAAACTTTATAAAAAGTAAGAAAGAAGACAAAGGAAACCGACTTCAGACAAAATCATAGCTTATGCCTTTACTTTAGTACTATTATTTTTCGACCGTTAACACTTACTTACATATCTTATATATCTACCATGTAAAAAACAATAGCTTAATTTACTTCACAATGCACCCATTTTAAAAATCATCCACTTGTTATAGTAGCGAAACCATTTAATTAGTCAGTAAAAAGTTTATTATTATTTTTTTTAGAAAAAGATTAGTATAAGAACATAGTTTACTCCCACAGACAACGTGCCTACTACTTTGAGTAAAATTATAGCAACCCATCCTCCACAGATTCAACCTCCGTATCATGGCACAACAACCGCCATCGTTCTTCTGGGGCGAAACCCCAGAAGAAGAATACTACGCCTCACAAGGCGTACGTAACTCAAAACTATACTTCGAAACCCCTAATGGAAAAATATTCACTCAATCATGGCATCCACTAGACCCAAACCAACCCATTAAAGCCACGGTCTTCATGACACATGGCTACACGAACGACACGAGCTGGTCGTTCCAAAAGATATGCATCGCGTACGCCAAATGGGGGTACGCGGTCTATGCGGCCGATCTCATTGGTCACGGCCGCTCAGATGGACTTCATGGATATATAGGTGATATGGAAAAGGCTGCTGCCACGTCTTTATCGTACTTTGTTAGTGTTCGTAAGAGCGAAAACTATAGTACCCTCCCAGCTTTCCTTTTTGGGGAGTCGATGGGAGGGTTGATCACTATGCTTATGTACTTTCAGTCGGATCCTGACATGTGGACTGGCTTGATCTTTGCGTCTCCTCTTTTTGTCATACCGGAAGGCATGATTCCATCGAAGGTAACTTCAAAGAGTGAATTGGCTTTGACCTTTTCTATTTTTTTTTTTCTTCTTCTTCTTCTGAAAAGCTACAAGAAAACTAGGAAAGATCAATCAGATTCGTCAGTATATTTGATTATAGTGACTCTTTAATGATTCGGGTTATATTGACACATTTTATGAAAGAAATCTGTAAATCTATATGTTTATATTTACGAGTCACTATAAACTTTTAACACATGTATGGTTTTGTGATTTTTGTTTTACATATAGTGACATTATTGACTTTAATGACATTTTTAATACTTTAAGTGAATCTGTGTTTCTGCTTGTCACTAAAAAAGCACTTTTTTGTCAATCAAATGTAATTCTTAGTGCAATGATCCGTAAATTACGTATTAATATCAAGTCTAGAATTATTTCATGAGATTTCGTAACTTCAGATTTTCCATAGTACATAATTTGAATCTATGAGTTGGTTACAATTTTTTTTTTCTTTTTTTTTTTTTTTAATGAAGCTACATTTGACAATGTACGGGCTACTATTCGGACTAGCAGACACATGGGCAGCAATGCCTGATCCTCGGAGGCCAACAATGGGCGGAAGAGATGTCCAAAAACTAAAGGTAAAAGCAATGAATCCTAAACGATACTCAGGAAAGCCAAGGGTTGGGACAATGAGAGAGGTTGTGAAGTGGACAAATTACTTGCAACAAAACTTTGACAAGGTTAAGGTGCCCTTTTTATCAGCACACGGGACTGCCGACCCTATGGCATGTCCTAGTGGGTCAGAAATGCTGTATGAGAAGGCCTCGACTGCAAAGGAGGACAAGTGTTTGAAGCTGTACGAAGGCATGTTTCACTCATTGATCAATGGTGAATCGGATGAGGCTGCTGAAGTTGTGTTAGCGGATATGAAAGGTTGGATTGATGAGATGTCCAAAAAATTTAGTCCTAAGTCAATCGATATAACTGTCGAGAATGATAACTGAGAATCGCTTTTCGCTGTGATGTTATATATTTGCTACATGTTTATTAGGACGAAGTTTAAATCTGTCAAAAAGTTAACATTGTGTTTTATATATGCTTTGTACCCTAGTAACTATGTAAGAGCTAGACAGACAGAGCTTGAGCTGAGTTTGAGTTCTAGTAACATGATAAATTTTTTAGCTGAATTAAGCTTGATACTGCCTAATAAGTTTTGAGTTCGACTCTTATATCATTTTGGTTGTGGTGGTCATGCTCGAGTTCAATTTGTTGGATGTCTTTAGCTCTAGAGAAATGGCGTGTTCGCCTCATTACAGAATAGCCGCTTCTACTTGAAGCATTTCCAATGGTATAATTAAACTTTGGGTTAAAGACCTAGATTGCCTACGTACTTACTAAATTTTTTAAATACGGGTAATGTACTCTTTAAAATGCCATTATCACCATCCAAACTTTCAAATTGTGAACAATATCACCATTGTCACCCTTATAAACATGCATCGTTAGTCATTTTCACTAATAGTCGTTAGTAAATAACTGAAAATTTAGTTTTCTTACGTTTTGATCAGTTTTTACACGTTTTCGTTCGTTTTACACGTTTTTATCAATTTTTTCACGCTTTCGTCCGTTTTTACACGTTTTCTTCCGTTTTTACATGTGCTCATCTGTTTTTACACGTTATCGTCTGTTTTTACGCGGTTTAGTCCGTTTTTACACGGTTTTATCTGTTTTTACATGTCATCGTTCGATTTTACACGTTTTTGTCCGTTTTTACACGTTTTTGTTTGTTTTTACACGTTTTCGTCCGTTCTTTCACGCTTTCGTCCGTTTTTACACGTTTTCTTCCGTTTTTGCACGTTTTCATCCATTTTTACACGTGTTCATCTGTTTTTACACTTTTTCGTCTGTTTTTACATGGTATTATCCGTTTTTACATGTTATCGTTCGTTTTTGCACGTTTTCGTCCGCTTTTACATGTTTTCGTTTGTTTTTACACGTTTTCGTCCGTCTTTCCACGTTTTCGTCTGTTCTTTTACGCTTTTGTCTGTTTTTAAACATTTTCTTCCTTTTTTGCACGTTTTCATCCGTTTTTGCACGTGCTCATCTGTTTTTACACGTTTTCATCTATTTTTACACGATGTTATCCGTTTTTACATGTTAACGTCCGTTTTTTATGTTTTCATCTGTTTTACACGTTTTTGTTTGTTTTTACATGTTTTCGTCTATTTTTTTACGTTTTCGCCCGTTCTTACATATTGTAGTCCGTTTTTACATGTTTTCGTTTGTTTTTTCATGTTTTCGTCCATTTTTACATGTCTTCATCCATTTGTACATGTTTTTGTCCGTTTTCACATGTTTTCGTTTGTTTTACACATTTTCGTTTATTTGTACACGTGTAAAAATGGACGAAAGTGCGCAAAAAATGGACAAAAGTGTGTAAAAATGGACGAATATGTGCAAAAATGGATGAAAACGTGAAAAAATGAATGTAAATGTGTCCAAACGGATGAAAATATGTAAAAACAGACGAAAACATGGAAAATGGATGAAATCGTGTAAAAACATATGAAAACGTGAAAAACGGATGAAAATGTGAAAAAACGAACGAAAGCGTGTAAGAACGGATGAAAACTTGCAAAATCGGACGAAAACGTGTAAAAACAGATGAAAATGTGCAAAATCGGACGAAAACGTGCAAAAACGGACGGGAACATGTAAAAACATACGAAAATGTGTAAAAATGATGCGGGATTACAAAACTCGCAAAAGTTTTACTTCTCAAGGGATCTTGAGAAGCTTGCAATCCTCCAGGCAGTGTGCCTGACCGGTGCAGTGTAGTGAGTGGCAAGTACCAAGGGATTGATCGTTCTCTAGGGGAATATTGTCGTTAGGATTTGAATTGTAAGTCAATCTAGGTCTAAGGGTGAGGGATGATTCTTTTTGTATTTTTATGTTTAACGAAAGAAAATAAATCTCATTTTTGGAAGGAGTGGGCGGAATTAGTTGTTAATCAACTAACCCAAAAGCTACTAATATGCAAGAAAACTAACTTAGGGTTCTACATGGGAGGTGAAGCGTATCTACCTATGATGTATTACTCTTTGCTAGCTATCCAATTCTACTTACTGAATGTTATACCTTGTTTTAATTGAAGTGTTGCATTCCTTAATACCAGTCGTGGGGTGTGCATAACCTACCCCAACTCTATGAATATTGGCTTCTTCTTTTGACGACACATTTAGTATCCTATTGGTGATTGCTTATTCACTTACCTTTTCTATGCCAAAATTAGGACTTTATAATCCAAAAACTAACCAAAACGCCAAAGAAAACATGTTTTTGTGATTGTGAATATGCAGGTATGGATATCTCGTTAAATGACAAAAAACATTCGGAAACAAGCAAAAACGAGCACGAGAGTGGAACGTGTGCTGATTAGTTAAAGAAAGTCAATGTTGAGCTTATATAGTCAGAAGAAGTCCTCAGAGTTTGATAAATGAGCAATAGTGATCCTTATGTGAAGTTTGAAGAAAGTGCAAAATTGGTCCTTATACTTTTCAAAGTTGGCAAGAATAGTCCCTTGATGATATTTTTGAAGAAAGTCAACTCAAGTCTTCCAACTATTCAAGAATAGCAGAAATGATCCTTGAATTATACTTATGAAAGTTGACAGAAACAGTCCTTGGTTTTCAGATTATTATACAATTGGTCCTTGTAATTTCATAATACCAAAATCTGAAAAAAAAAATAAAACCAAAGTCCAAAGATCCAAGTGCAACATCATAATACAAGCCAAGCCCAACCATCTTTTACTATTAGCCCAAGCCCAGCTCACCCACGAGTCAAACAAAGTCAAACACGGGTCAACTATGGTCAAAACATAATAAAATACTATTACCTTTTTTACCCGCCCCCCAATTACCCACTCAACCCAGAAAACACTATTCACACATGAACCTTAATATTACCCCGCCCTTAATTACCACAATTAAGGGTATTTTAGTACAATCAAAGAGCTTCTGGCAGTGTCAGGTGATGTCAGAGGCATGTCAGAGCAAAGAAACACACGCATGGACTACGTGGCAGCTTTCTATTGGTTTCAACACGTCAATAATCATTGATCCAAGGGTTGTAATGATTGGGAAAGGATCAGATGGCTTGGATGATCTCAGAAGAAGCACATATCACGCGGATTGCCAAGTTGCCAATTCGTGACCCCCTCACCTCTCATCAGCTATAAATAGGAGGCTTAGTTTAGTGTTTAGGTGTAGAGTGATAGGCTAGAGAAGCTCTGCCATTTTTAATTCTCAATTATATTAGTGTAATCTCTTTTAAATTGTACTCTTTTATTTTTCAATGAAATTAGTTTACTTTTTATAAATTTAGTCTATTGTTTACTACGTATTGTTTTTCTTTTATCTCTGCATTTTCAGCTTATTTCAGTTTAATCTCAGTTTATACATTTCTTACATTTTAAATTTAGTTTCAATTTCATTCAAAAGGTTTTAAAAAATAATCAGAAAATACAAAAATAAAGATAGTTTTCTTAATTCAGCTTTCAAATACACTAGTTAGAAATTTATTTCAGCTCAATTTAGCTTCATTGCTATTGTGAGTTTGTAGTTTCAGATTGCATCAGCTCTATAGATCAACTTCAGAAAATATAAAAAATAGATTTAGTTTTGTGTTAATCAGCTTCCATTTAAGCTGAATTGTTGTTTATAATTACTTATATTGACTTTGTAGTCTCTGTAAATGAATTGTTAGTTCATCAAATTACAAAAGCTCACTTGTTCCAATTTGGTCAACTAAAGTCAACTGAGGCAGAATTGGGTGGATAATTGGTGGATTGTTGATAGTTTGGGATAGCAAGGGAAGATCCTAGCCTATCTTAAAGATAGGCATCAGTGAAAAACTCTCTGTTCATGCTGAGAGTGATTTGTAAGTTTCATTTTCAATTTAATAAAAGCATTAGATATAAGATCTGTCATACATTTGAGTTTCTGTGTATCTGTTGGTATTTGTTGATTTTGATTGTTAATTCTGCTTAATTTCATGATATTATAGCTTATTGGATTAATAGTTTAGTGATTAGTAGCTTTGATTGTAGTTTTGTAGGATTGCTGTCATCATAAAGGGTGTTTGGATCTAGCAGTTATTGTGTGTAGACGAAGTTTGATTGTTGATTTTCTGTTTCACTTAGGTTGCATTAGTGTAATTATAGATTAATTGATCATAAAATCAGTAAGTTGTTTCACCAAATAGTCAAAGTAAATTTCAATTATACCTAACTGTTAGCAATAGTTAGTTTCTCTTAGAATAATTGTAGTAGCGGATGTATAATTGTTCAAGTTAGTATAATCTAGTGTAAAATCAGCTTAATATAACAAGTATAAGTAGTTGTGATTGATAGAAATTAGAATTAGTCAACAAGTGCTAATTTCATATAGTCAACTGTTTCTTGAGTTTTGTTTCTGAAAGCTGCTGAATATGGGTGATTTTAGAGTAGAATTTGGAAGTTTTAGGTAGGTCTTTTGCATTTTGTAGACACTCAGTAGTGTAGAACAGCATTTGCCCCATTAATAGTGTAGTTTATAGCTTAATTGAAGGGCTTAATTCGGACTGCTATTAAGGGGTTTTGAACCAAGTTTTCTGAATTGTGTATAAGGCCTGTTTTTAATCATTGGGATTTGAATCTGTGATTTGTTGGTTTTTCTGAGCTCCACTTAGTGTTTAGTAGTGGGTTGCATAAGTTCTTTTGCTACTGGTTATTTTGATTCATTACAGCTTATTTGTGTGCTTCTAGTAAACTGCTCATTGCTTATTGCTATTGTTAATGAATTTCATTTTATCATAACTGAGCATACTTGGGTTTGTTTGTTTACTTAGTTGCTGTATTATCAGTTTCAAACAGTTTTGTTGCAAGTGCTTATTAATAAGCACTTGCAATAAGCTGTTTTAGCCTAAATAAGCACTTCTGCTTTTTATTTTCTTTTCAAAATTTTTCTCCAAGCTTTTCATATTATTTTAGAATTTCTGTAAATTTTTCAGATTTTTCCCAAGTTGATTTACTATTTTTCTTAATTTTTCTACATTTATAATCATTTTTATATACTTTTTAATAAACAAAAATCAATAAAAATTCAAAAAAAAGCCTTTAAAAATATAAAAATATTTTAGATAATTCTTTTATAATATTTTAGATTTTTCAGAATAGATTATATAATTTTCCCATTATTTTTTTACATTTTCCTTTATTTTAATTACTTTTTAATTCCAAAAATAGAAAATAAATCATAGAAAATAAATAAAAAGTCAAAAATATATTTTTCCTTTTCTCAAAATTCTTTTTAGTAGTTTAAGATTTTTAGACATTTGTTTCACATTTGTAGGATCATTTTTAGTTAAAAAGTTACGTTTAATTTTCGCGATTGCATTTCCGTTTTTAGATTTTAAACATTTGTGCATACTTAGCTTGTACATTCTGTTTAATTCACTATTTCTTTTCATAATTTGAATTTCACCATCACAATTTTTACTATTTACTTGTCACTACACGATTCACAATTCGATAATTCGAGATTCCATTTAATTTTCGTTAGGAAACGAATCGGTAAATCCGTATTTCTCGCGGATTTCATTGATACTTACTAATATATACTATAATTGAGCATTCACCTATCATAGAATGATTAACTTCTACTCATGCATTAAATACAACGAATAAAACCGTAAGTGCCATCCAATTACGTTTCTTAAGAGGTTTAAGCCATTTACCGTATAGGAGATTTAGCCAGTTTTCTTAAGCATAACGTGAGTCAATCAATTAAATAAGAGACAATAGGAAGCAAAAAATATAAACTAAATCAACTAGACTTATTGAATTTGTCAAAAACAATAAGATCTAATTAATTATAAACAAGTTTCACAAAATTATAAGTAGACGCAAGGTGAATTAGCCAAGCATAATCAATTAAGAATAAGCAACAATGATAATGGAAGACATAATTAAGATAGAATCAACAAACCAATACAAGAGGTTTATGGAGTGATTGAAACCCTTTAAGTTGCTAAAAAAACACCTAACTAAACCCTAGAATCGGATTTAGGGTTTGGGGCTTACAAAAAGTGAAGTTATGAGGTTATATTTATAGGCAGTTTTTCTTTCGGCAAGGCCTGACGGCGTCAGCCCTAACAAGTGATGGCGTCAGCCTGCCGTTTTCACCAAATCGAAGATTTTTTTGTCCTCTTCGTGTGGGCTTTTGAACCACCTAAATCCGAGTTCGTATGCAAAAGATATGGCCAAAACAGTAATAGTTACTCCGCGCGCAAGTTGAGATAAGTTAACACTAGATGGCCTACCATCAAATACACCTGACGTCGTCACTCTATGGCTTCTGACGTCATCAGGTTCAATCCTGATGCCGTCACTTTCAAGGTCTTCTAGGCCGTCTCTCTTTATCATAACACAAGACGGCCTACTTCAAACATAACCTAACGCCATCAGGTGCAAATCTTCAAATTCTTTCTGGGGCGTCATCTGTTAAATTCCACCATCTTCAGTCTTCAAGTGACGGAGTCAGCATCCAAGCCTGACACCGTCAGGTTTAAATTCCTGACTTTCTTTGGTTTTCTTGTTTTCTTCATTCTTGAGCATAAAAATATCCAAAAAAACTCTAAAATGCTTCATATTCCAGAAATCATGTCCCAAGTACCTAGAATGAGAAAAGAAACGATTTAGGGCAATATTTGATCATAAAACTACTATTTAGGGCTTAAATGACCCCCTAAAAACGTATCAAATAAATCCTTATCAAATACCCTTACACTTGGGATTTGCTTGTCCTCAAGCAAATGAGCTTTTATACCAATTAAAATACAAGTTAAGGGTCATTTATTATTAATATAAAAGTAATTACAACAAATAATCGATCCAACTTAATCAAAACAAGCACAAAAATTTTATACTAGCACCTCACATATAGTGTTTGGATACTCTCATCTCTCAGGTGTTGTAAGTGTATATATTACAAATGGAAATGGAAGAAATATCTCTCACTACCTGTCATAGCAAATAGATTACCAGAGGCTTGGGATAGGATCAAACATCCACCACTTTGGCTTAAGCACCTAGGATAAACTATCAAAGATGTCTTTCAAAGGGTTATAACGTTAGGTGTAGGGATAAGGAAAAACACGGTTTGCTGGATAAAGGATATTTTACTGGTGGCAAGTCAGTTGTCTTAGTTAATTATATATATACAATGCGGCGTTGCTAAGCTAAGACTCGACTCAACTTAAGCTAATTATGACCAACATAAAAATAAAAGAAACGGGATGGTAGTCCGTATGTTTTTTCTACTTTTTTTTCAATTTTTTTTTATTTTTTTATTATTATTTTTTTATACGCTCCTGCCCTACCATCTAAAATAATATATCAAGGGGGCTCGGTTCCTCCCCTTACACTTGAACTTTTGCATAATTAAAAATAAAAACTCGAATCAAATTAATCGAAACACTTGGAGTACTTTAAAACATTAACACATATATGGGGGTGATAACTGATGTTCTTCCCCATTACTCCATAACACTAGTACTTTTACCCATGAGTCCCAATCGTCCCAAAACAATATGTACAAGATATGACTCGACTTAGCAAGCATGTAATTAATTAGACAAGTAACTAAGGGTTTAAACATATAACAATAAAGCACTAAAGATGAGTGCATACAATGAAGGCTAAGGCGATTTAGGTGTACATTTGGGGGTGGATTGTAAACAAATTCTTCCTTTAAGTAAGATGCTTAAAGTTAGAAACGAAAAGATAGGCTCTGAGGGTTGTACTAGGGGTATCGTGTACTAAAAATGAGTACATCGCAAAGGTGTGGGAAAATTACTTGACAAATGAAGTCAACATAATTATAATACAGGCTTAAAACAAGGGTTATCCTAATTCCTCTTATCATATAGTAAATCCTAACTACACGAATGTAGTCTCACTAGCGGTCTCGGGATGCATCACTAACGCAAGTTCTAGAATCTAAATACTACCGGTACACTCACAAGCACTAAAGATAAATGCTTTTTCATAATAATCTAAATGCGAACCTCACATTTTTGGGGTGGAAATTTTTGAGTGGTACGGTTTTTGTGCTAGTCATATAACTCCTTTCCATGAGACGCTTATTAAGACTAAAGTTTCACTCCTATATGTTGCAAAAAAATTTAAATTTGATGCCAAAATTACCCTAACAAGTATTCCTCTTAGTTTTATTACACATTTACTTTTAATCAAAACAAAAATCAAATGGAGTTAGAATTTCTAAGGTTTCTCAATTTACCCTCCCTACACTTAAACCGAACATTGTCTCTAATGTTCCTAAATAAATAATAAAGTAAAGATAAAAGAGAAATGAAAGAAATTGATACTCCCCTGATTCGCTCGGTATGGACGATAGTGGGAACATCGTTAAATCTTCCTCCAAGAATATGAACATGAAAAGCTTCACTCCTGAAATATAGTCATATTCTTGTCCAATATAACCTGTAAAGATCTAAGAAAACAAACACAGAAACCAAAGCGTCAAACCGAACAAAGAAATATCACAACTAGATGTAATTCCAAATTTAGAAATAAAAACAAAACAATTAAATGATAGGATACTTGTGGAATAAATTACAAATAACATACAGGAAAATTCGACATTTAAGAAATTCTGCAAATTTTCAAAAATATAAGAGTTCTAGCAGAAAAACAAAATTCTAGAAAATTGTGCAGCTACAGTACCTGACGCCGTCATGTTGTAAAGCCTGACGCCGTCAGGACTAACCTGACAAAAATTCATAAAACAAATCCACAAGTATTGACACGCAAACAAGATAAAATATATGCTAATCATGAATTGTGAATTTTTCATGTTCGAATTTCGTTCTTTTAACAAAATATAAATTTGCCTACACTTATCTTTTTGTAAAATACCTTTATATGTGATTAAGTCGAGGTTAAAAACAAAATAAAACATTTTCACAAATTATTTGAAACATGAAAATTAAACAATTATGATTAAGCATATATGACACAAACAAACAAATAAAATAAAAACATCAAACAATTAAAAACATGGGTTGCCTCCCAAGAAGCGCTTGTTTTTGTTCGAGTCACGAGCCTGACTCTACCCTTATTTAACGGAAATAAGTGAGGTTTTCCCTACACTTAGGATTAATTGCGGGTGGAAGTAGCGATACACACCCTTCGGGTGGAAATATGCCACGTGAGGTGACGGGGGTATATGAATGGCTTCCTTCATCCTAAAACTACCCGGATAATATGGGTTGATGGGTAGGTCGGTTCCTCTTTTGTCTCCTAGATGTATATCTAAGGATAGAAAATTGTGTAAAGATTGAGGTTCTGGTTCATCAACACTAGGAAATTCCCTAGAACTAAGAGTAAGGTTGTGACTACAAGTATTCAAACCTATATCCTCTAGTTGTGTTTGGTTAAAAGGTTCTACCTCCATTGGGATTCCTAAAGTCTCGTCTACTTCTTCCGGATAAGTCACTGGCGGTGTGTATTCCTCATATGATGGTAGGACTTGTGGGGTACTCGGTGGGCTTGGGTTTTCTACTCTATCCTCCATCTTATCTAGATTACCTATGTGTTCATCTTGTATTATGGTGGCATCAAACCGCGCCATGCACCTAGGAATCTCATATCTAATCTTTTTATTCCTAAACAAACTTCTTGCTTGTTCCCTCAAACTTGTTATCAATTGATCTGTGATAACGTTTGTTGGGTTGTCCAACTTTTTAGCGAGTTGGGCATAATCTTCTATGGTTTCCCATGCTTCTTTAGAACTTAATTCCCAAAGGTCCCCATCTGCGGCATGGTCAATGTCTAGTTGGGTATAGTGGTTGACTCGGTGATAAAATATTTGAATTTGGGACCATAGATCAAAACTATGATGAGGGACTTGTCGGAGTAAATATTTAAAACGAGTCCATGCATCACAGATAGGTTTATCTTGATGTTGTTTGAACATCAAAATGTCATTAGGAGTGAGTGAATTTTGTGGTCGGTAGTATGGTGGATTCGCGTTTTCCATAATGGTGAATGGAAGAGTCAATGAAAAGGTTTTAACGAACAAAGACACAAAGAAAAAGATAGACTACAAGAAAGCTAATAAAAAAAAATAAAAAATCTTACTTGATAGGAATCTTGTGAGTAGAGCTAAACGAAATAGAATTCAAACCTAAGCAATAACTATTCCCCGGCAGTGACGCCAAAAACTTTGATGCGGATCGCAAGACTCGCAAAATTTTTACTTCTCAAGGGATCTTGAGAAGCTTACAATCCTCCAGGCAGTGTACCAGACCGGTGTAGTATAATGAGTGGCAAGTACCGGGGGATTGATCGTTCTCTAGGGGAATAGTATCGTTAGGATTTGAATTATAAGTCAATCTAGGTCTAAGGGTGATGGATGATTCTTTTTGTATTTTTATATTTAATGAAAGCAAATAAATCTCGGTTTTGGAAGGAGTGGGCGAAATTAGGTTCTAATCAACTAACCCAAAAGCTACTAATATGCAAGAAAACTAAATTAGGGTTCTACAGGGGAGGTGAAGCGTATCTACCTATGATGTATTACTCCTTGCTAGCTATCCAATTCTACCTACTGAATGTTAGACCTTATTTTAATTGAAGCGTTGTGCTCCTTAATACCAGTCGTGGGGTGTGCATAACCTACCCCAACTCTATGAATATTGGCTTCTTCTTATGACGACACATTTAGTATCCTATAATAGAATCATTAACTTCTACTCATGCATTAAATACAACGAATAAAACCATAAGTGCCATCCGATTACGTTTCTTAAGACGTTCAAGCTAATTACCGTATAGGAGATTTAGCCAGTTTTCTTAAGCCTAACGTGAGTCAATCAGTTAAACAAGAGACAGTAGGAAGCAATAATTATAAACTAAATCAACTAGACTTATTGAATTTGTCAAAAACAATAAGATCTAATTAATTATAAACAAGTTTCACACAATCATAAGTAGACACAAGGTGAATTAGCCAAGCATAATCAATGAAGAATAAGCAACAATGATAATGGAAGACATAATTAAGATAGAATCAACAAATAAATACAAGATGTTTATGGAGTGATTGAAACCCTCTAAGTTGCTGTAAAAACACCTACCTAAACCCTAGAATCGGACTAGAGGTTTGGGGCTTACAAAAAGTGAAGTTATGAGGTTATATTTATAGGCAGTTTTTCTTTCGGCAAGGCCTGACGGCGTCAGCCATAAAAGTGATGGCGTCAGCCCACCATTTTCACCAAATCGAAGATTTTTTTGTCCTTTTCGTGTTGGCTTTTGAACCACCTAAATCCGAGTTCGTATGCAAAAGATATGGCCAAAACAATAACAGTTACTCCACGCGCAAGTTGAGATAAGTTAACACTAGATGGCCTACCATCCAATACACCTGACGTCATCACTCTATGGCTTCTGACGTCGTCAGGTTCATTCCTGACGCCGTCACCTTCAAGGTCTTCTAGGCCGTCTCTCTTTATCATAACACAAGATGGCCTACTTCAAACATAACCTGACGCAATCAAGTGCAAATCTTCAAATTCTTTCTGGGGCGTCATATGTTAAATTCCACCATCTTCAGTCTTCAAGTGATGGCGTCAGCATCCAAGCCTGACGTCTTCAGGTGTAAATTCCTGATTTTCTTTGGTTTTCTTGTTTTCTTTATTCTTGAGCATAAAAACGTCCAAAAAGCTCCAAAATACGTCATATTCCAGAAATCATGTCCCAAGTACTTAAAATGAGAAAAGAAACGATTTAGGGCAATATTTAATCATAAAAATACGATTTAGGGCTTAAATGACCCCCCTAAAAACTTATCAAATAAACCCTTATAAAAAAACAGACGAAAAAGTAAGAAAACCATTTTTTTGGGTAAAGGGACTTCCACCCGGTAAAATATATTACTTCAAAAAAAATAGTTAAGTACAATGGAATGTTGCTGAAATACCACATTAACCTCAAGCAACCGCTTGATCAACCTCTAGATCATTCATGACAGACCATAAATGATCAACTATCTACAAACAACTAGAAACCAATTCAAAGACTAGCATAAACTAAGACACATCAAACTTTATGAAAAACCAAAGAAAAACAACCTTTCCAAGTCTAATGTCATGGATGCCACCTGCTCTTAAACGAGCCACAGAGAGACCACAATCATCCAAGTAATCGTCTTTATAAGTATTGTAGTCACATGTACCCTCTTTTCTTTGCTCTAAAAGACTCTTCGTGTTCCCTCCACTACCAAAATAATTAGTCACGTTGTGATCATCAAGAACTTCATCGTCATCGCTGTTATAAACAACCACATTACCCACCTTAGAAAATAGGTTTCCCACCTTAGTTGAAGAAGTACAAGGCGGTGAAGAAGTACAACGCTTATCAACCTGCACCTTCTCTTTCAAGTCATTCATAGGTTGATCTTGAGAGCCTTTACCATTCGGCTGTAACCCATCTACATCTTCCTCCACCAATGAGTTGAAAACATCAAAAGATTTGGAAGACTTAGTGTTCGTACCAGATTTATCATTAGAAGAAGCCTTAGGATCTGAATCTTGATTGCTAGTTGTCGTTGGTTTAGGCCTCCAAAAGTTTGGTTTTGGCTTATTAAGTTAAACATCCCCTATAGGTCGAGCTTGAGAAGAAGCAACCACATTCTTCCCCTTATTATTTCGATTCCGTACCTCAACGAAACCATCTTCATGATTATCCACCTGATTAAACTCCTTAGCTGCCACATTAATGTCATCACGAATAGTCTCCTTAACATATTTTGGACAATCAAGAAGAGCATGCCCAAAGGATTTACATTCACCACAATGAGGAGGCTTCCATTCATATTTGAAATTAATAATTTCCGTAGTATATCCACTACCATCCTCTTTCGGAATTGCCATAGTAACTTGGCTCTTTCACTAACATCATTTTTCCGTATAAAACCAAATTTTCAACTATTTACTAATGGTTGTTAGTAAAAAGGACTAACGATGCAAGTTTATAAGGGTGATAATGGTGATATTGTTCACAATTTGAAAGTTTGGTTAGTGATAATAGTATTTTTAAGAGTAAATTACCCGTATTTGAAAATTTTAGTAAGTACATGAGTAATCTAGGCTTTTAACCCTTAGGGCATGTTTGGTACAAAGAGTTGAAGATGGGGAAATGAAAATCAATTCATTTCCTATATCTGGTATCTCAAAAAAATAAAAATGTGGAGAATTATAACTCCTAAGATTTGGTTCCTTTATATTTTTTGGAGAATTGGTTTCTCATCCTTTTGGTAAAGAAATGAATTCTTTCCACAACTAAATAATAATAATAATAATAATAATAATAATAAATTAATAATAATAATAATAATAATAATAATAATAATAATAATAATAATAATAATAATAATAATAATAATGATAATACTGATTTCTTGAGTTAATTCTCTGGTGTTATCAAACACTATAATTTATATTGAATTTCTGTGAGAATTAATTTCTGTGATTTAATTTCTGCACTTCATTTTATTTCTCTTAATTTAACCCTACCATACGTGCCCTGAAACTTTATCAAGTTTATAGCATTAGCACATCATAATTTTATAAACCTTATATTTTATATTCTTGCTTATTTACTTGTATAAACCTACAATGTTTATATAAGTATCTCATTCACTTATCTTTTAAATATTTATGTGTTAAAATGCAAATTGTATCCATACCTAGTCCATACATACAAACCATGCTTTACGAACTTTTATAAACTTTTTCATGCAATACTAAGTCAATATCATAAATACCACCTAGGATGACGACTCACCATAAATGTAAAAACGGTGAAAAACTAGAAGGGGGTTGAATAGTTTTACATCTTTTTAATTTGTCATAAAAGATTGTTTGAGGTTTTTTTTTTTTTTTTTTTTTTTTTTTTTTCCAAAAATTTTAGATTCGATACTATGTGGCCTCAAGTATTGCACAATATAAACAACAATAAATATGTATGATATAGCAATAATAATGTAAGTAAAGAAATAAATGAGAGATGAAAAGATCGAACCGCGAGACAAGAGATTTATAATGGTTCGGCTACAAGGACACCTTCCTTGCCCTACTCCGCTCCCCGAGCACCTAACTCGAGAGTTTTCTTCACTATGTCAACAAGCTCCCTTATGGCGGAGAAAACCTTACACACCAATGTACACACCACAACTTCGTCACAACTTAATCACAACTTCTACACAACCTCTTCACTCCAATCAATCTTCACACCAATCTACTTCACAACTTTCTACTTCACACCTATCTACTTCACACCAATCTCCTTCACTACAATCTACTTCCTAACTCTTCTCCTTCACAACAAACTACTAACCAATCACACTATCTATATACCTAGCTAAACTATCTACTATCAAATATTCATAACTAATTACACAAAGAGATAGATACTATTGATGATGCTCTAACAACTTGGATGTGGAGGTCACAACAAGTTGTAATACTTCTTGTCTTGGAGGATAGAAGTATTCTTCTCTTGCACTTGAGAGGATGATATTTGGATCACTTTGAAACAAAGATTTATTTATGTATGATCAAAGGATTAAGAGATTAGAAATGGAGATCTAGAACAGAAAGTTTAGGAGAGCAAAAGGTGAGAAAAATCTGTGGAATGAATTAGTATTTATAAGGGAACAAACTACTGTTCTAGAGCATGGCCGGTCCCCTTAATTTAGGGCCGGTCCCCTTAATAATTAAGGGGGCCGCCTTATGAATTAAGGGGGCCGCCCCCTCCAGAACGTTGGAGTAGTTTGTCCTCTTGTGGGGAAGGTTTTTCGGGATAAACTTTTCCATTTTTTGGTTGAAAATTTGAAATCATATATCTATAGTGATTTAAACATATTTTTTTAATTCCAAAAATGTTTTATAAAAGATATAAAATGTTTATGACATTTTATAAAAGTTCTAGTGACATAGAAAATTTTTCCTTTGATCATAGATTTCAATAAACACTTTGTTTATTCATACCTTAAGTGATTTGGAAGCAAAATAAAATATTAATCTCTAAATACTTGTTTACGTCATAAGTTTTAGTTTAATGAGTTTATGCTTTGTAATTATCAAAACATAGAGATATTGTTAATATGTTAACAATGTTTTTAGGCATTATTCATGTCAACAAAAACCAGTAATATCAAAGACAACAACACCAATCTTACATTCAACCAACCACCACACGTGTAAAACTATATCCGAACGAGAGAAAAGAAATGAGAGAAATGGAATTTGATAAAATTCTCTTTTTTAGTAGAGAGTAGGGGTGTCCAAAAGAACCGAGGAACCGTACCGGTATTGTACCGAAACCGAACCATATATTAGAACCATGGTACGGTTCTTGGTTCCTAAAATTCCAAATTTTCGGTTCTTGGGACGGTTCGGGTCGGAACCGTCCGGTTCCGGTACTTTCCCGAAAGAACCAACTACTTTGAAAATATGAAATTTTATAGGGTTTATTTGGGACATTGTGTAATGTGTATAGCCTTAAAAAAAAAAAAAAAAAAAAAAAAAAAAAAAAAAAAAAAACTAATCATTATTAAGCTATAACATAAAAAATCTTAAACTTAAAAACACATAATAAAAATAAAACCCTAAATTTTAATCAATTCAAAGACCATCATCATCATCATCATCATTCATCAACATGAAAGTAAGTTTATCTCAAAATCACTATCGTAAATTTGAACTAATGGAAATTTGAAATGGTTTGCATTGTTGGAGATATTTTTATGTGTATTTGTGCTGTTATAGCATTATTAGCATGTCTTTATGAATGATCGACGACGAAAAAATAAATTATTTAAACACTTAGGTTCTTGTGGGAATTACCCGAAATTCTCGTACCGAAATCGAGTACCGTACCGGAACCGTACCGAAGAACTTGGGACGGTTCTTGGTTCCACTTTTTCAATATTTTCGGTTCTCGGTTCTTTCGGGACGGTTCCGGTTCGGGACGGTTCCAGTACCGTGGACACCCCTAGTAGAGAGAATTGAAAAAATGAATAATTGAGGAGAAATTAGTGGATAGTTGGAGAGAATTGGGTAGTGTAATTTGGTCACTCATATTTCTATAATTTTTGTGGAGAATTTTGAGAATTGAGGGTTTTTTTTTTTTTTTTTTTTTTTTTTTTTTTTTTTTTTAACAAAATAAATAGGTTTTTTTTTAAAATATTTTTCGTTTAAAATAATTTTTTTATAAAAAATAATTTAAAAAAATATATATTTTTAAATATATATTTTTTAGAATTGTTATTTAGAAAAAATAATTTTTATAAAAAATAAATTAATTTTTTTTTAAATAAATTTTTTTAAAAATAAGTTTTTTTAAATAAATTAAAAAAAATTTAAAAATATTTTTTTTAGAATTGTTATTTAGAAAAAATAAATTTTTTTAAATAATTTTTATAAAAAATAAATTTAAGAAAAAATAAATTAAATTTTTTTAAATAATTAAAAAAAATATATAATTTATAAAAAAATATTTTTTAAATATAATTTTTTAGAATTGTTATTTAAAAAAAAAAAAAAATTATGTATAAACATGCCCTAATTCCCTTCCACCCAATGACTATACCCTTTCTAAAGAGAAAAGATAGATATGTTTTAAAAACATGTCTGATTATATATCTAAAATTATGTGATGGCAATTTATTGGTTGTAACAGCCGGACCTATTTTTTCATAAATGAATAAACTGACACATAGTCTTAAGCATATAATTAAGCATGATTTTAATCATCCCTATCATTTCTCATTTCTAAATGTCAAAATCACGTGGATAAGAAGATAAATTAGAAATACGGAGTAATTAATAAGAAGAATTATCATCTCTCTATTGTTTATCATCACGCATATTTTTATAATATAACATGTTTAGCTTTCGAATATTTAAAGGTTTGCGAATTCTTTAAGTTAGAGGCGACTTTTAGGAGATATAATAAGTTAGGTGAATGACAAATGAGTTAGGTAAGGTTGGTGTGTACATATTCAAACCATTATTCTTGGATTTTTTTGGCGAAGCAAGTATGAGGTCGTTTCCGTAAACAAAAAATCAACAAAGATGAAATTCCCAATGATGTCAATTTAAAAAAAAAAAAAAAAAAAAAAAGCCTGTTGTAATTGGATGAAATGGTATTCAAACCCTTGAAAAGCTTTATCTAGGCTATGTTTGGCGCGGAGCTTTTTTGGAGCTTTTTTGGGTAATGAGCGGTGAGAATGAGCTTTTTTGTTTTTGATGCTTGTTTGGCATGAGAGCTGTGGGCTTTGCTATTTTTTAGGAAAGCTCATTTTCCCAATGCTTCTTTATGAAGCTGTGAGCTTTTTTGGCTACTGCTCACAGCTCACAGCTACTGCTCACTGCTCCTGCTCAATGCTACTGCTCACAGCTACTTTTGCCAAACATAGCCCTAATCAGTTTAGCATTTTACGCTAGCTTCTTGCTAGCCGTATTGCAAATGCTGTTTGAAATAGAATACATTTATTGACAGAAATACATTTTTATCACCATTAATGTTGCTAGCTGGTTAACCAATTATCATTATTTAATTTGAAAGAAATTCGATCAATATTGATTCTTGTAAATAAGTCGCGAATGAATAGCATACAAGACTTACATATAAACAGAACATGCTGCACACAACAATTAAAAAAGGAGGAGACAAGAGGAACAGATTCAGCAACTAATCACGATATATGCACTTTTTTATAATAATTAACAAGATAAAAACAACTTCACGAGGTCATGTGTTTATGTTTTAACAAAGAAAATCAATTAATGTATAGTACGGAGTATTACTTATACGTATCCATCACATAATTAACTTAAAACATTTCTTAAAGATTCATCAACCTAGCTCACATCATTTACTTCTTCCCTAGATTCTAATGAGAGTTCATACCACAAAAACATATAAAAAGATACAACTACTTTCGATCTTAATATTTCCTTCAATATTTCTATATATCATTAACCCATCCTATATCATCTCCGACCACCGTATCACCACCATGCAACAACAACAACCACCTCCGTTCTTCTGGGGTGATACCCCAGAAGACGAGTACTACGCCTCCCAAGGCGTACGTAACTCAAAATCATATTTCCAAACCCCTAACGCCAAAATATTTACACAATCATGGCTCCCACTAGACCAACCCATTAAAGGAGTCGTATTCATGACACATGGATATCGATCAGACTGCAGCTGGTCCTTCCAAGAAATATGTATCGCGTACTCCAAATGGGGGTACGCGGTCTATGCAGCTGATCTCATTGGTCATGGTAGGTCAGAGGGACTTCATGGGTACATAGGTGACATGGATAAGGCTGCTGCCACTTCATTATCGTATTATCTTAGTGTTCGTAAAAGTGAAGAATATAAGGATCTGCCTGCTTTCATGTTTGGGCAATCTATGGGTGGTATGGTCACTATGCTTATGTACTTGCAATCGGATCCCGGTACGTGGACCGGGCTGATCTTTGCTGCTCCACTATTTGTGTTACCGGAAGCTGCGACTCCTTCTAAGGTAAACTTTATTTTAAGTTTAAAAAAGTCTTCGTATTCTAGATCTAAATTTAATGTTTTTATTAGTTTGCACATGTTAGTACTTTCTAATTTAGGGGGCGGAAATAAATGAGAAAATAATGGTAGAGTTTTCATAATTAAGAACTCCATTATTTTATGAATTACCAAGGCGGCAGAGCGGTATCGAGCTTTTTAAGGGTGAACAGTGAACAATTAAGAATGCTAATTTTTCAATGCTTTTTTAAGAAGTAGTGGGCGGTAAGCTGTGGCTGCTGATCACAGCTATTGATCACAACTCATAGCTACTGCTCATCGCTACTTTTAACAAATACACCCGTAATATATCGAAGAAGACTATTTTTGTAAAGCTACGGTCCTTTAGTTAGTTTTAGAGTGTTAATACGATATTTGCTCTAGTTTCAAAGCTATAAATTCTGCCATTATGTCGTTCACCGAGTTTGGATCCTTGTGTTTGTATAGACTTTTTTATATACGTTTAATGTATTGGCCGAAAATGATCTATATATGGGTCCGATTGATGTTGTAGGACTAATGAAGTCAAAGAGACTCATGTTAACCGTTAATTATTTACATTTTTTGTGTTTTTTTTTTAAATGAAGCTACATTTGACAATGTACGGGCTACTCTTTGGACTCGCGGATAAGTGGGCAGTGATGCCAGATCCTCGGGTGGGAGCAAGAGCCATAAGGGATGCCGAGAAGCAAAAGATAGTAGGGATGAACCCAAAACTATACTTGGGAAAGCCAAGGGTTGGGACAATGAGAGAGGTGGTAAGAGTGACAAATTACTTGCAACAAAACTTTGAGAAAGTTACAGTGCCATTTTTTACTGCACATGGGACAGCAGATGGGCTAGCGAGCCATAGTGGGTCTGAAATGTTGTATGAGAAGGCTGCGACTGCAAAGGAGGACAAGGAATTGAAGTTATATGAAGGAATGTATCACTCCTTGATCAATGGGGAACCCGATGAGGATGCTAATCGTGTGTTGGGGGACATGAGAGCTTGGATTGACGACAAGGCTAAAAAGTTTGGTCCTAAAGTTCTTGATAACGCCATTTGATAACAACTAAACATTACATAATATTGTGATTACGTAAAGGCAAAAAATACTAATCATTTGGATGACTGATCAATGGTAAGAACATACAAACAGTTGATTACAGTATATTGTTGTTCGGAGTACTGTCAACTTTTATTTTCTAATTCTGTGCATTAATCTTAAAAAGTTGCCGTGGATGAATTTATGATGATACTAAGTACTTTGTCAACAATAATATCGTTAGCTAATGATGATAATCTCAAATTCTTGACTTTGGTTTATAAAGTTGGTATAAATTGTTGACTTTGGAGTCGATTTGTAGAATTATTTTATAACTAAAGTTATGGGTGTGGTTGTTTTCTTATTGGTCGTTTTCCTGTACGTACGTCGTTGTTTATGGGTTTTTTAGGTGGTAGTTGTGCTTGTTTTAATTGTGGTAATTGTTGTTGGAACTGTGGTGGTGGTTGTGTTTGTAGGCATTGAAAGATCATTGCGGTGATTATTATTATTATTATTATTATTATTATTATATATATACTAAAACCCGGTAAGTGGGCCGTTCAAAGTACAATTGTTACAAAATGTATTACGGGAGTATTAGGGACAAAAAATGTGGCTCACATTGAAGGAGTACAAAGGTAGGTGTTGGTTTCATCATCTTATTGGATGAAGTACAACGGAGCACTGTTATTCCGTCCCGTAGGAGAACTGTTCCAAGCACTGTTCATTAGCTAATCCCCCGTTTTGACAACTGTTTATCCCCGTTATCTACCTGTAATGCTACTTTGCTGCATCCTTTTTCCCTTCTTTTTATTCTTCACTAAAACTTTCCCTCTCACTAGAACCTTCTTTCTCTGTTCATTCTCAAACCTTCAAGTCACACACACTCTTTTTCATATCTTTAATTTGAAATGAAGATGTGATTCGATCAAACCCATAAAGCAGGCCCGATCTCTTAGATCCGATGCTCGACAGAGGCGGCCGGAGTTGGCGGCGGTGGTGTGTCAATGATTCCGGCAAGGTCAAGAAAGAGGTTATACTCTAATGAAGCAGTTAATTGTCTCATCTCACGGTTTTACCCTTTTGTTAGTGTTATAAAGATTCAATCTTTTTTGTTTTCATTGTGTATATTTTATGTTTCTACAGGAAATGACTGATATGGACGAGTTACAATAGATCTGTGTTACTTTTTCTTCACCGAATAGTCAATTTCTTGATGAAGGTTTATTTTTGTTTTACCAATTT
This sequence comes from Artemisia argyi, assembly GCA_030686995.1. Taxonomy (NCBI): domain Eukaryota; kingdom Viridiplantae; phylum Streptophyta; class Magnoliopsida; order Asterales; family Asteraceae; genus Artemisia; species Artemisia argyi. The sequence goes on from CM060705.1 coordinate 148,847,238, forward strand.
AATAGTGTTTCGTTTTGTGGTTTCTGGAATTAGGGTTTTTATTTTATTTTTTTTTATTATTTTTTTCTTGATGTTGATTTGACCACTTTGGTGTTGATTGGTTGGCGAGAAAATGGTTTGGTTTAACTAAGTTTCCGTTTTATGGGTTTCGGTTAATTGTGTTTAATTTTGTGGTTGATAGAGGGAATGCTACAACATTATTTGCTTATGTATGTTGTGTTTAATGATTTAGATGAAGAAGGTAGCTATGGATATTGTTCGTGGATTAACCGGGTCGGATGACGGATTGCAGTCGCTTCATAGCTATTCTAGGATGGCGCTTCCAGCTTTGTCGCACCTTCTAGCTAAAAAGAAGGTGATATGTTGTTTACGCCTTTATGTTCTGTTTACGCCTTTAAGTTTGTGGTTCAAGCTTGCCAATGTTAGTACAGTCGATATACCTTAATGTATAAAATGGTTAACTAAAACACCCCGTGTGTACGGTCGTTAGGAAAGTTGCTTTAAAATGATTTTTGGTTGCTTAAATTTTTGCACCAAACTATTCATAGAACGTTTTAGGTTGCTGAAATTTCTCAAAAATGTACTAAAATACCTGTAGAACAGCAATGTTTGGTTGTTTAGTTAGTGTTTTTTTGCAGACGCTAAAATTCTTCATATAATACCCGACCAACAGATGAAATTTCTCAAAAATACCTGTAGAACAACATTTGCATAATATCAGGGGTATTTGTTTTACCTTAGGCTTCCGGCTCACTTTTCTTCTTTATTTGAACAGCGAATGAACAATATCTTTGTTGGTGCCAAACTCCAAATTGGCTATTTTATGTTATTGTAGAATATTATACTTGCAACAAGATAAGTGAAGCTACGAAGCATGAAATGTTGCTATTATTTGGGTTTATGTGTTTATTTCTGCTTCTTAACTTTCCGTTCATATGCTTTTAAACTTAACCTAGCCAAAGTAGGATTTTAGTTGCACTATATTGTAAAACTGCATAAATTACATATACCTTATTTGTGATATATCATACATTCATTATTCTCAATATTGGTTAGTGGTCACTTGGTGCATCTAAGTATGTAATAAATTTTGCTAACGGTCCTTAGACGGTAACATATGTGCTCCAAAATATGAAAGAAAATTAGTGCAAACGGAGATAGCTGAGACAAATGATATCAACAAGTGATCATTTTTGCTAATTTGACCAAGCCCCCTAAACCGTAAGCGAATGAACTTTTCTGGATTACTTTCATGTGCTTATATGCAATTAAGGTGTTTAGAGTGTTAGGATGAAGTTGTTTATCCGTTTATATTTAGAGCAAATAAGGTCTTAAAAATAAGTAATCCCAAACACCCCTGATTACAATCAGACAATTTATTTATATATGGTTATTAGTTAAAACCAAGATGACATGATAATGAGTTTCAAATGGCAATGCCAAACACCCCTAAATGATAAATGATTAAACCTTTTATATAGAATATCGGTATCGCTATATAGGTTTATAGTGAGTACGCTTGATTGGTTATTTATGAGCTAAAAATTTGTTGCATTTTGTGGGAAGTTGCATTGTTAACCAATGGACAATTTTCAAGAAGTATAGGTCAACTTCCAACTGATTATAGAAAAAAAAACCACCTGCTGGTACTTTATTGGTCCATGATGCGGCTACTATATGTGTGGGATCAGCCGAGTTTAAACTCAAGGTGAATGAAATTCTTCCATTTTCCCCTATTTTATTGTTTTCATTACTGTACCTTTTCTTTGGAATGGTATCATGTAGTAAATCAAAGACAAGGTAATGGTGTAAATGATTTAGAGTCGATAACTTTTTTTTCATGACAAATGTGTACATAATACATCCTCATTGTGCAGAATCCAATTGCTCAATGGCATATATGTGAAGGTTCAATAAACTGCATTTTCAAACAAAGGAGATTATATCGTGCCCGTTGGAAAAGATGGTATACAATGATAATTACTACATTTTTTTGGATTTTCGTTTCCAATTTTTCTAAACGTCTATATATTTCTGATTCATTCCAGGTTATCTGCAAGTATTGGACTTTAAAAGTGAACAACTTATATGCGGAGGAAGGCAACTCTAAGCAGGTAAAATATTTGACTCTTAAAAGAATGGTTCATTTTTAAGCAATTGGTATGTGGTTCACTTTTACTGCTGTTCGTTAGGCCAAATGGGCGAATAAGTTAATGAGTAAAATGGGCCATTTTTATTCAGCAAAATCGCTCAAAATGGGTTGGATTAGGCTCGCTTGAGAGCATCTTCTTGAATGAGTTTCTTTCTTGCATAAATTTTTTTTTTTACCGGTATACACCCTTGGGCCAACCTTTTGATATTGCTATTCGAAAATGTCTTTACCAGTATGAGAATAAACCATCTGAATAAAATGCTTGATATTGAATGGTTGATGCTCTTTAGTCATTTTACCCATTTATATTAATAACACTAAGATTACTAGCTGCTAAGTGACCCAAACACAAGACATACCTATCTTTTATTAGTTCAGTTATGTTAGTTGATTTTATTTCACGCGTTATAGTTTTGTGACGGTATTCATTGACATGTCAGGTAGGAATAATGAGGAAGGGGGAGAGGTGTTGGTAGCAGAAGTTGTGCAAAATGTGATGAGGGTTCCATGGAAGAGAAGTAAGAATGACATTGCTATGGCTGTTATTGAGATTAGTCATCATGAGTTGATAAAGAATCGACCACATGAGGATCAGGTTAAAGCGGCTGCAATATTTTTGGCATGTGTATCAGGTAACGCCGATTTATCCATCTAGACGTCAAGGTGTTAACCTCAGTCATATCTGTTTTTATGTATATATAACCGACTTGGTGAGAATCTGATTAATTTGGGGATTTAGGGGGTGTTTGGATGTGCCTTTGTAACAAAACATATTAGATAAAACTGTTTTTAGATGTGGTATTGTAGTTTAAAGTTTAGGAGTGTATTTAAAAACACTCATATTATATATATTAAGTACCAGCCCATTGATTAAGAAAGATTTTTTATTCATTTATGCATATAAACTGTAAAGAATGATCCTAGATTCATGCAAACTTATAATAGGTTGTTGACTGTTATGTTTCATGTTTCGTTCCAAACGAGATTCATTTTGATTATAAACCATTCAACAATAAGAGCGGTTATGTACTAGGAAGCATGAATAACAAAGACAATGCCATCGAGGAAGATGAGGTAATGGGTATTATGATTCAAACGGTGACGTTGCAACAGTAAAAGCGACACCAAAAAAGCTGAACAAGAGTGCCAAAATAGTGAGTTTGAATTTTCAGACTATGTCTGGTAATCACTATGTATATATGTCTGGTAATTCATTATGTATTAGATCTGAGTAACAAACTATATGTAAAAGAAAGTCACTATTATTTTTGACTCATACTAGCATGGTTTTGGTTTTGTAACTTTCATATCGTCCTTATGTTATTGATATGTTAGCTAACTTAGATACACAGAACACACGACACTCCCATGTGTTTCTAATTTCCTTCTTGAATAAATTATCAAAACATAAAAATAAATTATGAAAAAAAAAATAATAAAAAAAATAAATAAATAAACTAAACAACAAAAAATAATTATACAACAAATTTTACGAACGGACGAATATAAACCGTGCAGATAGATCCTTGCAAAACACACCCGCAGCATTGCGCGGGTTTACCAACTCGTTATTATTCATATTGGAGATTTTTGAATTTGTGTGTTGATTTATTTGTGTTGTTGATATGAAAGTTGTTAATGATATAATTATTCCAGTGTGTATGTACAGTGTGTATGTAGGCATACTGTATTGGGTAACATATAGAGGAAAAAATGTTTGTTGTAAGAGCATTAGGTGCAGTGGTGCCATGGCTTCAAGCCGTGTCACCAAAAGTACTGCCACGTCAGCAAAAAGCTCCCATTGCACCAGAAATCTCACGGCACCACATTTCAGGGGTATCCGTTGGCACCAGAATTTCTGGTGCCGTCGGCCAATTTTTTTTTTTTTTTTTTTTTTTTTTTTTTTTACTTAAATAAAAATATACACAATATAAACTTAAATAAACTTCATTAATATTAAAAACACACATTACATATTAAAAAAACACACGATACATAAAATTAAAAACCTAATACATAAATAAAAGATTAATCCTCGTCTGTTGGATATTTTGCCCGGATTCGAGCTTGTTGTGCCCTCACGATCCTTGCGTTAACTGGATCCATACTGCTTGTATCCATTTGTAGCACCCGCATCTCCTCGGCTATCTTTTGTGATTCATACAAAGTTACTCTCGCGAAGACGATCCCGGATTGTTACCGGGGTTCGAAGACGAACACGGCATTTGGTTTGTCGGATCGTTTAACATGTTGTTGATCCATTGTTGATTTGGATTCATTTTGGATGAGAATAGTTATGAGAAGTTGAGATTTAATATATTGGAAGTGTGTATGAAGTTTGAAAATAAATGGGGTATTTATAAGGTTTTTTTTTAGAATTAAATTGATTTTTTTGGGTAAATTTTTGAAAAAAATGGCTATATAGCCGTTTGAAATCAAACGGATCATTTTTTTCCCCTAAAATCAGCACAAAAAAAACAAAAAAAAAAAAAAAAAAACAAAAAACAAAAAAAAAAACAAAAAAAAAAAAAAAAAAAACAAAAAATTAGGACGGCCTGGAGCCATGGCTGCGGCGCGAGCTCCGACGACGCCACCGCCGGTACGGTGCGCCGTCGGTTTTTTCTGGCTGGTAGAACGGCGCCAAGCGAAAACGCATGCGTACCCCTTGCTCCAAGGAATATATTGAGTTTTGTGAAACATTTTTTTTGGTTATAGCTTGTGTGTAAATAAAAGTGAGATTGAATATATATATATATATATATATATATATATATATATATATATATATATATATATATATATATATATATATATATATATATATATTTTGAAAAAGCAGGGCTTTAATTTATAAAATATTAAAAAATTTTGAATTTTTAAAAAACTAACCATTGCCTCCATTGGTATTCTTTTTGTCTTTTTTTCAAAATCACGCACGTCACTTAAATGGCTTGGGAATTGGTGCAAGGTGGTCGGGGTGTGGTGGCGCGTATGTGGAGGCGCCATTTCGGTGGCCTAGATAGATTAGCAGGGGTGGTGGGCGCCATGATACCCTGCCCTCTTAGTACTTTATTTCATTTTTTTAATTGCTAGATGCAAACAATTATAAAATGATCATGCTAATTTAAATGAAATGTAAATAACTTTACTTGCCTTGAATTTGTGTTGATAGAGTTAAATCCAATGAATTAATCGGTTGAAACATCTAAAACCACTATTAGTTTGTTACCTAAAAAGGGTTAAGTTAGTTAATTTAAGTGATTTGCTAACAATAGCCCACTAGGTGTTGTTTAATTATTTCATATATATAAAAAACACATTTAATGAACTCATGCATTTCATAATTATACATTTTTAGTGTGTTTTTTTAAATATATGAAATGCTTAAATCTAGTGCTTTATTGGTAGCAAATCCCTTAATTTAAATGGATCTTTAAATGGATCGTAAAATTTTAAAAAAGGCGTTGACCTAATCATTAATTACGCATATTATTATTACCATTAATATTATCACATAACATTAGTAGAGGATTCAAAAGATTTTTGGTACTCCGGGTTATCAGGGTTATCGGGTTTGTCGGGTCGGGTTGAGTCGGATTTTGAGTTTTTAAAAAGTCACCCGCAACCTGACCTGATAAGTAATCGGGTTATCGGGTTCAGGTGTGATTCGGGTTGGGTTACGTCGAGTCAGGTGATTTGGGTTATTAGGTGACCCGATTAAGTAACAGTAGTAAAATTAGACATGCTGGTAATCTACTTTTTTTTTTTATTGATATCTTACATGATAATCTATTTGCCAATAATTTCCAAATATAAAAAGTACTATGATTTCTTTTTAAATAAATGCATATGGTACTTTGAATATATCCGGTGAATGCTTATTTTTCAAATTAGTGAACATGCAATATTTTAAGCAAAAATTAATCAAATAATACGAAATATGATATAATATTTGTTTGAGAGCATGTATGTTGAGTTAATTTGAATATTCCTTGCAGGCTTGTATATCTTCACCTAATTGCAACCTTATTACTACGAGGAAACAAACCAATTAATGTCATAAACATATACTTATAAGGTCTGCTCACATTAAAGTAATAATTAAAAAAGCAATAATTGATTGTCGGGTCTTATTGGGTTAACCCGATAACATTATTTATTTAACCCTAAGCCGACCCGATAATACTATCGGGTTATCGGGTTCGGGTCAAAACAATCTGACTAGATTTTTTTACCAGATTAAACCCGACCCGATTAGCCTTATCGGGTACGGGTTCGAGTCGGGTCAACCTGACCCTACTAACACCCCTACTCCCAATACAAAAAATAAAAATAATAAAAAGAAATAAATAAAACCATTAAGCATCAATGTAAGCCTAGTTGATATCAATCTTGTTAGACACTCTCTCACTCTCACATTAACGTCACATCATTATTTTACATATCACTACTCTTCTCACCATTCAGATCTAATGGTCACGACCATTAAAAATACCCACGTTATACAAACATACATCAAATACACTCACAAACCAAAAAGTGAATGGTGAAGATGATCACTACTCTCTCCTCTTTTTTTCATGTGTCACGCGTGAGGGGAAGCTGCTCTAGTAAAGGTGACGTGTGATGGGTGAAGGTGAGGGTGAGCCCTCATCCTTAATTGCATCTAGTTTTAAATCCAACCTTTCAAAAAAGATCTTGTGACATCCAATTATAGCAATAAAAAGAACATTTCACATGTCTAAAATTGTTTAGAGATGAAATCGTCCATGGTGGCTTCCCGTTGCTAACTATTACAGGACAAGAATGTGTTTGGAACACAATACATGAACTCTTAATATTTAGGATATGAGTGTAATCGAGACAAGCTTAGGTAGAGCTAGTCAAGTTAGAGCTCATAAGGCTCAAGCTTGGCTAGTTTCATGTTTTAAGTTTTTAGCTCAAGCTCGACTAGTAATATATTATGCAAGATGGGGCATGACTCATTTACATCCAGGGCCTAAACAAATAAAATCTGGGCTCGAGCTTGGTTTTTAAGCGAATTAAGCCTGAGCTTGATTATTGTTTTGGGTATACACATATGTATACATATGTTATACAATATTTGATAGAGTAATACAACGGTTATGGAAATAATATAGCTAACAAAATGAGGTTTTACTAGATCTGAATTATTTTCATGTGAATGAGACTAGTTTGAAGTCGTTTAAGATCAGGACTTTTGATATCAGTGTCTTGGGTGCAAAATCTGTATCGCGCGCTCCTAAATCTCCAAAGCACCCAAAGAGTTACTTGAACCACCACATTGGAAAATTTCATATTTCTCGGCCAAAAGGTTAACTTAAACCGCTAGGTGCTCGGACATAAGCATATGCCAAGGGGTTTGATTTCTAGTAGGAGAGGCGAGGGCATAGAATGTTATGTTGGTGGCTCAATTACCAACCCATGTATCAAACCAAACGTCTGTTGTTTGACCATTACTGATCCTCGTCATAAATATAGAGTTAAGGTTGGTAGCCATATGTTGATTAAATGAATCTCTAGCTCGAACTTCTTTAAGATTGGCTCTTTTTAAACTTTCAGAGAGGTGTAAACGTTTCTGTTTTATGATGCCACATTTTTTAAAGAGGAAATTCATAAAATGGCCCAATTTTTAGACTATGATCTACTTTCTAGCCTAAAAAAAAATCTCAAAATATATTAGTGCGATTAACTGACTGTTTACTCAATTATATTTTAACATGTGTCTTATTTTTAATTTGAAAAGTACTACTGCTCGATGTGATGTTTTTTGTGTGACTGACGACTATATTAATGCTACTATTTTTTTTTTCAAGAAAACAAAAGGAAAATCAAATTGTAATTTTTTTTGTCTTTTGTTAAAAGAGAAAATTAGGTCAATGATCTTAGATACCAGTCGCATAAAATTTGTAAAGTCAAATTAATTTAGGCTGGGCACAGTGGCCCTGAGAAACTCGATCGTTCTTCCCTCTCAACCTATTTGGACATTGGTTGTGTCTAGGTTGGAGATCGGTCGAGACACAACAAAACAACAATCGGTTGTAAATTCAACTGATAGAAACGTAACGTCTGTGCGTTAAAAACATTCCCACAAATTAAAAAAAAAAAAAAAAAGAAAAAAAAAAGTTTACCACTGTGACACTTGGGTTGTGTCTGGTTGCTGGATAGAGAAATTTGACGTGACAGCCAGAAAGTTAGGTGAATATGGGTCACCACTGTGCCCAGTCTTAGAAGTAGCTTATAAAAACCCTCAAATCACTTGTACTTTATTAATAAAATAAGTAAATGTGTCAAGATGTTAGTGGAGCCTAGTCAAACAATCAGTTAGTCGCAATGGTCTATTTGACAAATAAATTTTTTTTGAACTACTAGATGAATACCCGTACAAAAAGCAACAATGTATAGAGGCATAATTATACTTGCAAAATTTTGATTCTGGTTCGACTCTTGATACAAAGCGTGTGTTTTTTAAATTTAATATAGTGTGTGTTTTTGAAAAGTTACAAAGTTTAAAATTAATAAAAAAAACATAATTTTAATTGTCAAATTAAAAAAGTACTTAATAACAATTTAAATAAAAAACATTAATTTAAATCTTATTTCTTTTTTATTTTTATTTTTTTTAAATACATAAGCTCTATGGTAGGCAAACTTTTGATAGCACACTACCGAAAGAAGGAAATCAAAAGATAAAAAGGTCAAGACCACTATATAATCATTAAGGCGACAATCATCAATTCACACCAACTCAAATTCACACCAACTCCTCCAAGTCAAAACTATCCTCCACACTCAACTAAATGATTGGGACACTCCAATTAGTTGTGTTTGGACATTTATAACCTCACATAGGTAAAAGTGTAAGTATAACTGTGAGGGTATAAATGTCCATACACAATAGATTGGAGTGTCCCAATCATTTTTTTGAGTGTGCAAATCACCTCCCATTCCTAACCCTTTTCCATTTTTTAACTTAAACACACACACCTAACTAAACCACCATGCCACCACCACCAAATCTCCCACCACTCCCACCACCACCCCCGTTCTTCTGGGGCGAAACTCCAGAAGAACAATACTACGCCTCACAAGGCGTACGTAACTCCAAAACCCATTTCCAGACACCCTACAACACCAAAATATTTACACAATCATGGCTCCCACTAGACCAAAACCAACCCATCAAAGGAGCTATATTCATGACACATGGATATGGGTCAGACTCAAACTGGTGCTTCCAAAAGATATGCATAGCGTATGCTAAATGGGGTTACGCTGTTTTTGCAGCTGATCTTATTGGTCATGGAGGATCAGATGGACTACATGGATATATAGGTGACATGGATAAAGCTGCTGCCACGTCATTATCGTACTTTGTTAGTGTGAGAAAAAGTGACGAGTACAAAGATTTGCCAGCTTTTTTGTTTGGTGAATCTATGGGTGGGTTGATTACTATGCTTATGTACTTTCAGTCAGATCATGATACGTGGACTGGGTTGATATTTTCCTCACCGCTTTTTGTTACTCCCGAAGCTATGACTCCTTCCAAGGTAATGATGATGATTATTTTATTTTGGGAGTGTTATTAGGACACTTTACTGTTTGTATTTAGAGAGTTGTATTTTAAGTATAAACTAGTAAGCCGATCACTTCACTTTTATCTTCTGATGTAAAAATAGATCTATACTATCTTTGTGATTTTGCAAATAATAACCATCACAAAATAGTCGTGGTATGGGTTTGGGTTTACTCGTAAAAGGTTTAAACATCACTAAGTGTGTGCATTTTGGGTGGCCAGGTAAGGGCCGGAAACAGTTCCGGGATTAGCCCGGTGAGGCTGCGTACATATGAATTAGAAAATATTTGGGTAACCTAAACAGGAAAACCTCATCTGTTTACCAGTTTATTGATTTTTCAAATAATTGCAATTGTTTAGAAATAAGGGGCGTAAATGTTGGAAGGAGCTAGTTTATATAAGAGTACATTCAATTTTGTAGTCGATCAATATAGAGGAAATTTGGGTTGATTGAGGTATGCCAAGCATCAATTGGGCAAGTCATCTTGTTAGTCGTTACCTACTGACTCTGCCTGATTAGTCCAAGTTAGTATTGATCTGTGTATGTGTTAATATTAGGACTAGGAATCTTATTTTTTGTTGGAATGTTTGCAAAAAAGTTAACATAATACACACCATTGCAACTTTTGCAAGTTTTGGGGTATCAAGTTATCAACTACTTTATCAATCATATAATCCAGGTTCTGAAAAATAACTATTGAACATTTTTGGGTTGATTTGTCACAATCAAACATTCGCTTATCTGGTCAAAATTTAAACTTGTAATCACTTTGATGAGGGGGAAAGAAATTGACGCTTCATATATTTTTGTTGCTTGATCAGTTGTTTACCTAATTTGAGTATATGACCTAATATATTACAATTTTTGTTGGTCACACAATTAAAGCTGCATTTGACAATGTACGGGCTACTATTTGGGCTAGCGGATACATGGGCAGCAATGCCGGATTCTCGTATGGTAGCAAAAGCAATCAGAGATGTGGAAAAGCTTAAGATAATAGCAGTGAACCCAAAACGATATACAGGAAAGCCGAGGGTAGGAACAATGAGGGAAGTTGTTAGGGTGACAAACTATGTACAAAACAATTTTGAGAAGGTCAAGATTCCATTTTTGGTGGCACACGGGACGTCGGATGGGTTGGCGTGTCATAGTGGTTCCGAGATGTTGTATGAGAAGGCTTCAACTGCAAAGGAGGATAAGACATTGAAGTTGTATGAAGGATATTACCACTCGTTGATTCAAGGGGAACCTGATGATGCTGTTGAACTTGTGTTGGCGGATATGAAAGCTTGGATTGATGAGAAAACTAAAAAGTTTGGGTCTAAATAATGTATTGATAATTAACTATTGTTATCTTTCCTGAAAATTACCTTACTAAATAAGTATGAAATACTAGCAAGGATCTTGATTTTTGGAAGTGTATGAATTACAGAAAGTGTGTGCTTTTATGGATCTACTCGTCGAGACCTCTTTTTTGAGTCTTGTTTTAGCCTTTTCTAGTTGAGATGCATAAAATTTGAGTCTGGAATCTGGTCCAAATGTATGTGATCGATTTTTTTTATGCGTCGTGTACTGATTTGAACTGTATATATCTGTGGTACTATTATGATCGATCATTCTTGATATAAAGTTTGATTATTGTCGTCTATGGTACTATTATGATCCAGAGGGATGACCATGAGACTCGAGACAATAATCTTGGTTAAATTTATGAGTGGATGTAGTAACTACCAGTCTACCACACCCATCTCGATCAACATTTACTTCCTTCATCAAATCAACAACGAAAAAACCGTAGTAGTGACTATCAAACCAACTACATAAACATACCTCTCACTACAAGAAATACGGCATATGCTGACAGACAAAAAGTGTCAGGATATGTATAAGAAAGTGTCACCAAAGATAAATTAGCTTCTCCTTCACATATAATAAGTGTCAGCAGAAGTCCCGACGGTAAATGTCTATAGTGACACATCTATCCTGACACTTAATGTGTCTACACAGGTTCAGATGTTTGTCTACACAATTTTGTGTCAGGAATACACATACTTTTACAAACACAATATTCATGTGACGTATCCTTCCTTCCATTAGCCACATCATACACAAACAAATCCATAACTTCCAGTATATGATTCCAAATCCAGAACTTCCAGTATATGATTCCAAAATGAGTTTCGTCATACATATTACAATGCATATCAAAGTTAAGTCTAACAGAATGTCATACAGAAATCATTATCCAGTACCACAAGCATTACATGTACTTAATACCAAATTTTGTCATGGATGGCAATCTGTCTTCTATAAATCTTGAATACTTCGTCATGTCAATCTGTCTTCTATATTAGGACTGAGTACCTGAAGTAAATGAAAACCAAGATTAGATGAGAAATTACCTGTATTGTAGTCATGATACAATTGAAGTTGAAGTATCACACGACATTTACAATACTACTTTACGGGAAGCCCTAAAGTAATGTTCGAAGATACATATAATACAAGACGCAGAAGATAATGCGATCTAAATAAACCACTACACAACCCTAAGGGATTAGCCTATCAAACAGTAATTAAGACAGTACCTCATGATAACCAAGGTTCCCATGTTAACCGTGCCAAAAGGCCCTAAAGTTTGGCCAGGCCAAGTCAAGCAGGTGCCTCATGGACCCCATGGGCAAAAAGGTGCCACATAAAATTATTAATCAGATTACTTCCTGTTGACGGTTGACCCGACTTTATTGAGAAAACTACCTGTTTGGCTCATGATCCAACCCCCCAAAACCACCCACTACTTACTACTTACTAGTCAACATTATGAATTTTGCAGCCCTTGCAAAAACTACTGAAGGAAAACACAAGATATACGGACATACCTGCTGGGACTGTACGTAGGGCTTGAAGGAGAATAAGATGGAGACGTTGGAAAATATGATGGTGATGGGGGACTACAAAAAGAAAATTCATAACATTATTTAGTATAGTCAAGTAGAAACCAGAAGATATGGCATGCTTCTCAGAACACATAAAACATACAACAAGCCTCAGAAAGAAGAGATCAACACGCGTACCTATAATTGGGAGATGTAGGGCTATACGGACTTGAAAGAGAAAGTCTTGGACTGCTAGGTGAATATGCCAGAGAAAGACTGTACTTAGCCGATGATGGATTGTAATTGGGTGAAGTTGGACTATAGCTTGTTTAAGTAGGACTATAGCTTGGCGTAGTTTGACTGTACCCAGGAGAAGTAGGACTGTAAGCAGGTGATGTTGGGCTGTATGAAGGTGAAGTCGGGCTGTAAGATGGCGAGGTCGGGCTGTATGATGGCGAAGTTGGGCTGTATGACGGGGAAGTTGGACTATATGATGGTGAGGTTGGGATGTATGATGGAGATGTTGGGCTGTAGGCCGGTGATGTCGGGCTGTATGTTGGTGATGTCGGGTACCTATATACATAAGCCCGTACAGACAATTAGAGGTGGAAAATCGGGCGGGTTGAGTAATGGGTCAAAATGGGTTGAACCACAAACCTTTTTTTTGTCCATATTTCTTATTTGTATACATAACAAATGTATAAAAATTGATACAAAAACTATGCTACAAAATATACTAATCTAATTTTCTTCTCGAAGCAAGTGATATGAGCTGTTGTAAGCAGGTAAATCGATGCAGGACATCCCTTATACCCGTTCCACTTTAACCAAGTTCTTAAAGTTAACCCATTTGACTCGTTAGATGTAAAATATAACTAAAATCAACCAAATTTTAGGTAAATGTATTGAAATTACACCTCTACCAACAGTTATATATCAGGCTAAAGAGTTTGACTAGCTACTGAGAGAATGATAGCAATATAAAAAATAAAATATACTCGGATCATATACCATGGAAATTTCAGCATAAAATCCAAACGTCATGATTGTTGCCGGCGTGCCAACTTTTAGATGTTTAACTCCATCACCCACTGCGGCAATTAGTCCTATGCCCTGTAAATTGGTAAATGTTCGCACACATTAACAACATATCCCGACTATATTGTTCAAAAACATATTATAACTTTAAAATCATCGCTTTATAAACGAAAACTTACATCGCTTGCATTAACCCCGCCATATATGATTTTCAATTGGACATGGCCTCGTTTAATCAGTAATTTAGTGGTGCACGAACTACACTTGTAGCACTATGGAAATTGTGGCTCAGGGTGTGAACAGTTCTGCATTTCACGTATTAAATTAATCTTTGGTCTGATTTCTTTTTTCAGTAACCAACTTTATATACCAAAGGATATGGATTTCCCCAGTCAACTACAACAAAGAAAGATCTGGGAAGTCACTCTCAACAGCTTCCTACAATAAATCTAGGGTAGTATAGTAGTATTAATAGCAAAATACCATTCAGAAGTTCTATTTCAATTAAAGAAAATGAACACCATAAAGGAGCACGAGTAGAAGGGTCTCTATTATCTCACCTTACACTATCCACTTACTGCATACAAGCTATGTTGCTTCAAGTAGGTGTCCAGGTCAGTTTTTACACTCACAACCTTTAGATATACTTCAAATTCCTAGCTGATCCACAGATCCTTGTATCCAAACTGAATTCTCTTCTGAGTGACAAAAGTTGAGTGGGACAATTGACTAACATAATCTCTAACAAACACTCGATTTTAGGGGGTTTATCATGTTTACTAGTTCTCGTTTATACCTACTAGAGACTACATAATCTACATATACGGCACTTAAATTACGAGTACACAATTCAATCCTATATACTATATTAATAAAAATTTGAAAAAATGGTATGAGCAGAGCATATAAGTAAGCCTAAGTTTATCATCAAACGCCAACATATCACTTCTAGTAAGGGTGTGTTTGTTTCATTTAGATGTTTTAGGTCTGAATCTGACTACCACATCTTACTAGTAAGAGGTGGGTAGAACGTCTAAATCTAAACGAAATAATGTTGTTTGTTTTTGTATAATTGTCTGAATGATTTTAAGTGCTCGTTTCTGCAATTTATTTAAGTAACTTGTGTAAATATGAAATAACACTTTTTATCATAAATATAACATAGTTAATAAACCATCAAATATATTATATTAACACGAGTCTTCAATCTCAATTATTGAGTAAGAGGCAGTAAGACAAATCCCCCACCTCTTACTGAGTAAGATGTTATATGTCTAACTGGGTCTGACTCAAAAGAAAAAAACAAACAACCAAAACGTCTGCCCACCTCTAACTGGTAAGATTAAGAGGGAGTAAGAGGGCTAGTAAGACTTTTTTTTAAAAAACAAACACACTCTAACATTCAAATGGTGCATGTGACGAACCGAATCCATCACATCCCCACCCAAAACGCCAATCATCTCTTTTAACTCCCTAATCATACTACACCCTTTCCCACTAATATACAACCTTCCACTGAGGCATCTTGTCAAACACTTGCGCCACAACTACTGATATTTTCGTTGAAACATTTTATCAAACAGTTGGACCACAACTGCTAATGCTATCATTGAAGCATTTTATCAAACAGTTGGACCGCAACTGCTAATGCTTTCATTGAAGCATTTTATCAAACACTTGCGCTATGAAAAAAATGCACAAGTACTATACAATCGCTGGACATTACTATTAAACCAATAAATAACCAGAATCACAATAATAGAACCACTAGACAAACATAGCAATCACACCACTATCGAAATCACAATAAAATGAGATATATGTATGATAATTACGTCACCTGAAAGTAACTTTCGATAGCTTGTTAACCGATCGTCGCACAATCGATCAATTGAGGACGAATCAATGAAAAAAATTGCAAGATGATGTAATGAGCGAAGAGAGTTTGATGTTATAAGATGTGAATAGTGGGTGTGATAAGAAATAATGTGGTGTTTTTGTTCGAGTACAACTAAAAAATAATTTTTATTTTATGTAAAAAATAATAGGTACACTTATGAAAAGCCTAGGTAAAACGATACAATTTGCTCACATTTACAAAAAGTGTAGGTAAATCAATAATACATTTGCTCACACTTACTAAAAATTGTAGGTATAAACTTAGACTTTTGCTCACACTTATAAAAAGTGGGGGTAAAACACTAAATTTTTACTCATACTTTACAAAAAGTATAGGTAAAATTTCATATTTCCTCACACTTTTTATAATATATAAGTAAAACTTATACTTTTGCTTACACTTTTTAAACTGTGTAGATAAAACTTAAACTATGCTCACACTTTTTCTAAAAGTGTAAAGATATGTGGACTTTTGCTCACACTTTTTATATGTGTCATAAAAAAAGTGTCACTAAAAGACCTTTTTCTTGTAGTGTCTCTTAAAAACAAACATATCCCACAATGCACCAACCCATATCAAATAAACAAAAACTCGTTTGCTGGTACAGATGACCAAAGCATCTAAAAAAATTGATGACGCGTTGAACTAAGGAGCCATAATAGGCAACCACACGTCAAGGCGCCATGTAGGCAACAACGGGTGACCATGGTGCCTCATTACATGTAATCTACGGTGAGTGTAATGGTTGGTGGTACACCACCGGTGTTGACACCAACACGAGCGAACCACCATTAAGCCATTCTCATATCGCGTGCTGTTGTTTTATGGCTTCGGTTTGGTGGTATGCACCACCTAATGGATTGCATACATTTTCATCTTAACGGTTATAAATAAATCCGTCGGGTTATTTATAAGAAACGAAAATGTGTATGTGTGTGATGTGTATGGGATGAAGGAAGGAGACTACCACACTCTTTGTCAAAAAAAAAAATAATAATAAAAACAAAAAAAAAAAAAATTACATACATCCTCACATATACATCAATATTTACATATTTTCACAAATACAAATTTTTAATGCATGATGTTCGATGCTATTAAAGCAAGGTTTGAAAAAATATATAAATATTGATGTTTTTTTTTTGGGATATATGTAAATGCCTCAGAAAAAAAATAATACAAAAATCGTGTGTAAAGGTGGGGTGCTAAACTAGGATTTTTTTTTAAAATATATATTTATTTATAAAGCTTCATTTTAATAAAAGTTTAATGTAAAATACAAACTAAAAAAATTAATTTTGTTAAAAAGAAATTGGTTTGGTGTTCATCACAAAACCTGATTGATGATGAATTTGATAACGTGCTGAATGGTGAGGTGAAATAAAAAAAATGTGTGTTTGATTACAATTACAATTAGCCATTGCGGAGGTTATTTTGCTAGCAAGACAATCTTAGCCCACTGTCATTTTGCATCTTTTTCATGACTACTAGATTACTAGCAAGAATCATTTGAGAGAGTCTGAAAATAAAGGGTTATATTATTAAGACCCTTATGATGTGACAATAAAAAATTTTGATCAAAATGTACAAACTGCAATACATACTGTACAAACTCACAATGCACAAGGTCCTGCAAAAACCCTGTGAAAAGGTCCGTATAAAGTCCCCAAAATAAAATCTATAACAGCTTTATGGTTGATTGAGTATTAAATAACTATCTCAAAGTTAGCAAAACGTTATTCTATAAGTTGAGCAAATTAAAAGGATTATTAATAAATAATTAAACTAAAGTGAACAAGAAAAAACAAATCCTATTTAACGGGCCTATTTAACGGTCATGACAGCTCGCTGTTTGATGAAATGGTTGGGATTGGGGCTAGAGCTGTAGCTGTAGCTGAGGCTGGGATTGGGGCTAAAACTTATCTATACTACATATAATAGGCAAATGAATCTCTCTTCAAAAATTTTAAATGTACAAAAAATTATGCAATGTTTACAACACTTTAAAGCAAGAATTTTTCATATTTACAACAAGCAAAGCATTATGTACAACAAAAACAAGCATAACTTGAAATTCAGACCAAAATCTTAGAATTATACATTAAATACCATTAAAAACACCCCTATACATAATATTACAATTATTAGAACATAATGTACAACCCTCTATATATTTCCCAAAATAATAAAACCTCACCGAGTTGACTCGGTGAGTTCGTCTGAGTCGAGGCGAGTCGCGACCAAAGGGACCCACAAAAGAACAAAACAAGCGAATGGGTCACACAAAATAAGCCGGAAAAGCAAGGGCGAAGGTGGTGGTGGTCTTCGGTGATGGTGGTGGTCGGTTGTATCAAATATCCGGGTACGGTGGCTGATGGCTCGAGCCATCACCTTCGGCGCCACACTATGGCACGAGACACCACACCAGGCCTTGGCTGGTAGACTCTCGCGCCACCACCACCAGCCCACGCGGTGGGTCCTCTTTTTTCTTTTCTTTTTCGTTGCTCGAGCTTTTCTATTTCATCAACATAAATTTTGTTTTTGGCTGTGAGAAACTCATCAAAATAAGAAAAAAAAAATGTTGTTGAGTTGGTGCTGCTATGTTGAAGAAGGCTGCGTAAAAAAGATGAAGAGGCTGCCGTGTAGTATATTAAAGTATTAAACCCTATAATAGTTTTAAGTTTTTAACTACGGAGTATTAATTTTTTTAAGGCCCATGGACTATGAATAATTAATGACCTGTAAGATCCTTTTTTCTAAAGGCCCATTCAAAACCTTGTTACATCTCTTTTACATTCTGAAAACAGTAAATTTGATTTGTGTTAGAAAGTATATTGTTTTATTTAGAAATAAAAAAAAATGAAAAATAAATAAAAAAATATATAAAAAATAGCATGACGGCACCAGAAAACTGGTGTTATGCCAGGGAGGGGTGTTTTCGTGTCATAGCTAAAACTGGTGTCATGGGCAAAAAGTGCAGAGGTGGCACCACTTTTTCAATGACACCACCCTATGGCACTATACTGTACCTAGCGCTCTTATGAGTGGAGAGAGAGAGAGAGAGAGAGAGAGAGAGAGAGAGAGAGAGAGAGAGAGAGAGAGTTGTTTTATAAAATTGGAGGGGCC
This sequence comes from Artemisia argyi, assembly GCA_030686995.1. Lineage (NCBI taxonomy): Eukaryota > Viridiplantae > Streptophyta > Magnoliopsida > Asterales > Asteraceae > Artemisia > Artemisia argyi. Next base: position 148,865,928 of record CM060705.1, read on the forward strand.
AAACATGTACAAACAAAAGTGAGGGGGGGGCGGTGTAACTGTGTGGCGGAGGGGGTGTTACTGCCAACTAACAATACTTTTCGTCAAAACGGTTCGGGGCTCAAACGACATAGCTAACGGACTCGAAATTTAACGAAACTTGCGCCATTGTTCACGAAATCGTTTTTCCAATAAAACCAAGTATCAACTCATATAACTTTTCCCGAAATCTATATTCCTCAATATATTTGGCAAATGCAATACATCACGTTATCAGAAAATATAGTCACAGGGTACCCGCCGCCGCATCGCGCGGATACCCTGCTAGTATTATAAGCTGAAATTAAATTTTGTATTTTTATAAACTTGTTTGGCAAATGAGCTGGGGCTGGGTCTTATTATTGCAAAATTACTAAAAAGGAAATAATTAAATAAGTTTTTGTATATATTAGATATTTTTGTGGGTAAATAAGTAATTTATTCTTCAAAAGCCTCGGGCTAAAGTTTTTAGCCCTTTTTATGGGGCTAAAGTTTTTAGCCACTTTTATAAGACTAAAGTTTTTAGCCGACTTATTTTATAAGTCTTTCCATAAGCCTCATGACAAACGAGACTTACTTTATTAACCGGTTTATTTTAAAAGTCCAAGCCCCGATAAGCCCATTTAAGCCCCTGCCAAACATAGCCTAAGTAGAACCGAGTCACGCTAACAAGATATTACTTTCTTCGTCCTAAAATATAAGTCAATTTTTTATTTTTTAAACTCTTTTCTTTCTCACTTTAACCTTAATTTTTATTTTTCCTGTTATATAATACTTGACAAAAAGTATAACATTGTAAATACATTTAAAATACAAGTCCACTTATATTTTTTGCAACGAGTATTATATAACATTATAACACGATTAAAAAAATAATTAAGAACAAAGTTAGATTAAAAAGACTTTGAAAAAATCAAAATAGATTTATATTTTGAGACAGGTGAATATTATAATGATATTAACTCTCTACATCTATATGGGACAAGTCATGAGGTGGAATGTGTGACATGGCGCAATAAGTAAGACATGGAATGCCACTCAATGATGACATGGACATCTACAATTCTTGAATTATTCGATAAATGTTTAAAATTTTTGTCATATGCATCTGTACAGACACAAGCAAACACTCTAACCACTGGACCAAGAAAGTTTTTTGTAATATAGTATGAGATGAATGTGATTACTTATCAAATCTGTTTACTGTTTGTTACATTTTGAATGAACAATGTTTAGGATGCTTATTGAAAAATAAGTTGTCTTGAATAGTCTTAAGGTTCCAATAAGCATTCCCAAACACCCCCTAGCTGTCTTGGATTCTTGATGATATGTGTTTTGGCCTATTGATGTATTTGTGTTTGCATGCTTTATTTGTTCCAAGGATTACATTCTCTAAGGTTTAGGCTTCAGGTCTAGGCGTCTAGCCTCTAGCTTATGCCTTCCGTTATGACAGTTAAAACAGTTTGTAGCTTATTGTTACCTCTAAAGTCAAAACGTAACTAAACTTGACCGTTAACATAAAAAATGGATTATATTTTTGAAGGTTATACTGTTATAGTATTTCCGTTATGATAGTTAAAACAGTTTGTAGCTTATTGTTACCTATAAATTAGTCAAAACGTAACTAACTTGACCGTTAACATAAAAAACGGATTATATTTTTGAAGATTATACTGTTATAGTATTGGCGTTAGGTTTATGAAATAGTCTAGTCAATTATGCACCTTTATTAAGTTTTCTAATTTTAGGTGATGACGTCTAAAGACCATTTTCTGTGATTGACTAATTGTTGGACATGAAAAGGTTGGTTGGAAAAGATTTGAGTCCCACACTCGAATTATAATAGTCAATTGTGCTCTTTGACAGTAACACATTAGGAGAAACTTGCAATCCAGTTTTAATCCAATCATTTATATATATTTGCGTTTCTTAAACCAGATATCGTTTGGCTGAATCAAGTTGTAATTAAGTCATTAGCAGCCATTTCCTGTTGAATATGTGGACTGGACATACGTGACTTGAATTTGGAAGTAAAGCTTTGGTGACCCAGGCAACAAGAATATGCACTTTTCATGGTCCAATTGTGCCTGATTACCTACCTTTACTTTTGATCATATCGTTAACGCAAACTTGATTACCTACGCGCAATAAAGCCGATATCAATTCAGAAAAAAATATGCTCTACCACAATGCGCGGGCTAAAGTACTTGTGTTGGCTAAAATCTAAATAACGAGAAATAAAATTAAAACTAAAATGAAAATGATTAGAAATAACCACAGCCATGCATTTCAGATTTTCAGATGCATCTCCCATCCTCCTCGACTAAAAATATTTCTCATTCTTTTATTTTGTTTTTTCTTCTTGTTGGATCAGTTCCCACAAATGTATTTCTACTTCTTTAAAACAACTTCACAACTCTAATTAGATCAAACCGAGTCATACAGACAAGATATTTTGGCTAAAATCTAATAACTTACTAACAAATGTATTTTTACTTCTTTAAAACAAGTTCACATGTAGCTACATAACATTTACTTTTCCATTATGTCACTGTTTTAAAATTATGTTAGAATCAAACGAGTTGTTTATTCATGCACGAGACATATTAGATAAGAAATTTTTTTACGTGGATAAAGAACTTATAACTTAGATTTGCTTTTTTAAGATTTAATTTTACCAAGACAAATTTTTGTTTGTAATATATCTCAATTTCACATATCATGTTTGAGTGCTAACTTGAAGAAATACGAGTTTCATCGTTCAACTGAAAACAACTGTTATTAATATTTAGGTAGGTGATTTGCATACTCTCACTTTTGATTTGCACACTCAAACCTCTGTTATAAGCAATTGTATATTTGTTATATAATGCTTCTGCAAATTGTGTACATTTGAGTGTGCAAATTAAAAATAGAAATGTGTCAATCAACTCTCTAATGTTTAGAGTAAATTAAATCAATGGTCCATGTGGTTTAGCCAAAATTTCATCTGTCTTCCTTGAAAGTTTAAAATTGCATTGACAATCCTTAACATTTCAAAGAATTTCATCGCCGGTCCTTTTTTAAACGGTCATCTGTTTAGCCGTTAAGCTGTCCCACGTGCCTCACACGCGAGGGTAATTTAATCTTTTACCATTTTTCTGACTCGCGTACCTCACACGTTGGTGGGGCAGGTAGTTGTATTTAATAAAAAAGGAAATTAATATTTAGTTTTTGTTATTAGACAAATGGTAAAAGACCAAATTACCCTCGCGTGTGAGGCAGCTTAATGGCTAAATAGACGTCCTTTTAAAAAAGGACCAGGGGTGAAATTCTTTGCAACATTAAGGACTATCAATGCAATTTTAAACTTTTAGGGACGACATATTCAATTTTGGCCAAACCACAAGGTGTGTCCATGTAATTTACTCTAATATTATTTTTAGAGTAAATTACATGGTTGATCCCTGTGGTTTTTCCAAAATAACAACTTTCGTCCCTATCTTTTAAAAGTTGCATGGCTAGTCCCTAAGTACGTAAACAAATAACACCACGGATCCCTTGGTTTAACTGGTGTTAACTAGGTTAGTTAAAACTTACAGGTTAGCCCACTTTGGTTAAATAGCGCTGCATCGTTAATCCTTTAGCACTGCATCATTAATCCTTTTACTTAACGGCTGTTATAATTTACTTAACAACTGTTATAATTTACGTTTTCGCCCACTTTCTTTCATTTTCATACTTTTTTGTCCGTTTTTTTTTATGTTTTCGCCCGTTTTTGTCCGTTTTTTAATGTTTTCGCCCATTTTTGCCCCTTTTTTTTTACGTTTTCGCCCGTTTTTGTCCATTTTTTTTACGTTTTCGTCCGTTTTTGTCCATTTGTTTACGTTTTTGTCCATTTTTTTTTACGTTTCGTCCATCTTTTGTCCATTTTTTTACGTTTTCGTCCGTTTTCTTACATTTTCGCCTGTTTTTGTCCGTTTTTTCCCTTTTTTTATGTTTTCGCCCGTTTTTGTCCATTTGTTTACGTTTTCGCCCGTTTTTGTCCATTTTTTTTTACATTTTCGTCCGTCTTTTGTCCATTTTTTTACGTTTTCGTCCGTCTTTTATCCATTTTTTTACGTTTTCGCCCGTTTTCTTAAATTTTCGCTTGTTTTTTCCCTTTTTTTATGTTTTCGCCCGTTTTTGTCCTTTTTTTATGTTTTCGCCCGTTTTTGTCCGTTTTTTACATTTTCGCCCATTTTTGTCATTTTTTTTTTACATTTTCGACTGTTTTTGTCCATTATTTTACGGACAAAAAATTCAATAAAATATAATTTTGAATTTTTTTTTAAATAATCATCGATAAAAATATTTTCGAAAAAAAATTTTGGGTAAAAAAAAGTTTCTAAAATATATTTTTCGAAAAAAAAAATTTTTGGGTAAAAAGAAGTTTCTAAAATATATTTTTCGAAAAAAAAATTTTGTGTAAAAAAAAGTTTCTAAAATATATTTTTCGAAAAAAAAATTTGGGTAAAAAAAAGTTTCTAAAATATGTTTTTCGAAAAAAAAATTTGGGTAAAAAAAGGTTTCTAAAATATATTTTTCGAAAAAAAAAATTGGGTAAAAAAAAGTTTCTAAAGAAAGGGGAAAAAAACGGGCGAAAACATAAAAAAAGGGAAAAAACGGGCGAAAACGTAAAAAAAATGGACAAAAACGAGCCAAAACGTAAAAAAAGGTACAAAAACAGGAGAAAACATAAAAAGAACGGACAAAACGGGCGAAAACGTAAAAAAAAATTGACAAAAACGGGTGAAAACATATAAAAATGGACAAAAACGAGCGAAAACATAAAAAAAAAATGGAAAAAAAACGGGCGAAAATGTAAAAAAAATGGACAAAAACGGGCCAAAATGTAAAAAAAGGACAAAAACAGGAGAAAACGTTAAAAAAAACGGACAAAAAAGGGCGAAAACGGAAAAAAAAATGACAAAAACAGGCGAAAATGTAAGAAAACGGGCGAAAACATAAAAAAATGGACAAAAACGGACGAAAACGTAAAAACAAATGACAAAAACGGGCGAAAACGTAAACAAATGGACAAAAACGGACGAAAACGTAAAAAAATTGACAAGAACGGGCGAAAACGTAAAAAAAATGGACAAAAACGGGTAAAAACGTAAAAAAAAACGGACAAAAACGTATGAAAATGAAAGAAAATGGGCGAAAACGTAAATTATAGCAGCCGTTAAGTAAATTATAACAGCCGTTAAGTAAAAGGATTAACGATGCAGCGCTATTTAACCAAAGGGGGCTAACCTGTAAAGTTTAACTAACCTAGTTAACACCAGTTAAACCAAGGGATCCGTGGTGTTATTTGTTTACGTACTTAAGGACTAGCCATGCAACTTTTAAAAGATAGGGACGAAAGTTGTTATTTTTATGTCAAGAAAATTTTTTAATTCACCAAAAGTTAGTAATTACAGCAGTGTTAAAAGTATGGTTGAAATATTATGACGCCCATTTGTTGTAAAGTACAGGGCTTAATATGTCATTATTCTAACTTTGTAACTTTTGGTGTTTATTTTTATGTGTTTTATATCTACAAGGTCAGAAGTGAAAATATGGTCTCACATCAAGGGTTTTATATCACTCATTTGTCTGTGTGTTTTCATTTTAATATTCTCGCAAAAATTAGTCTGGTTTTGTATTAGTCTCTTGATCATTGTTAGGTTTGGGTGTTGTAGTGAGGTGTATCATATGTGTGGTTCTGTATTTTTTTATTGCATCCGTTAGGGGACAACACTTTCTTTTGTATGTAGATTGCACTCCTATGAGGACAATCATTCGGATATAGTTTTTAGTAATCAAGCATGTGAGGTGGTTAGTTTAGTGCAGATTTATTGTTGTTATCTTTGATCATAATCCTTTACATAGTATTAGAGCTATTAATCAATTCAATTATTGGTTCTTGATTTGTGAGTTTTGAACTTTAATAGAAACAGTTTTTTTCAAAATTTTGGGATTTCACGGATAAATCTTGAATCTTTGTTTACTGGAAACACTTTCTTAAGGTTTATGTTATGTTCTTCATGGATTAGTTTCAAAGATTCAAATCAAAAACTAAAGATTTCGTTACGTTTTTGCATAAAACGCAAGTTTTTGGTATTTTGGTTTATTTAAAGGTTTTGATTTGTATTCTAAGTGTTTTGCTTGGTTTGAAACGTGTTTGATGATTCATTGCAAATGATTTAATAAGTTTGGTGGATTAAATCTTGCAAAAATCACGTTTTGTGTTCGAATTTTCGGGAAAAATTTCAAAAATTTCGGTAGTATATTAGAATCACGATACTTTTTGAACAATCTCGTTGCACCCTTTTGTAGAAAATAACAACCAAAGCAGTTTAGAAACTTATCTTTTAAACTGAACCCAGCCAACCTCCCCTTGGCTCAATCTTTATTAATCAAAATAGCTAAAGAATTGGCTTATGAGTTTATACAATACTGAAAGATAAAAAATAGAACAATACTCAGACTAGGGTTTCTCTCAACTTAGAGACTAGAGAGATATATAACCAAAATACACACAAAGATATGAGAGGACTAACAGAAATAAGAGAAGGGCAATCTATATATACCCATCTCAAACTAAGTTACACTAAGACCCTCATAAACTTTAACTTGATACACCTTCAGTCCCTGGAGATATAGGCGGGAACACTTTAAGCTTGAACTTTAGAATGTTGACATTTAGACCTATGTGTTTGAGCAGCTGAAGCTTAGTCTTCCAACACCTTTAATCCCTAAATCTTGGCACTACCAAATCGCAGCTCTCCTAAATCTTGTTATTACATAATCTTGGTGCTCTCCTATCCAAGACCACAGAGATTTGAGCTATCCATGATCACCGAGATTTGCTATCCACGACCATCGAGATTTACTATCGAAAACCATCGAGATTTGAACTATCCATGACCACAAAGATTTGCTATCCAAGACCACCGAGATATCATTATCTCATGACCACCAAGATTTGCTATCCAAGACCACCGAGATATCATCATCTCATGACTACCGCGATATCTCAACCAAGATTATGTGATCATGAAACAACCAAGATACTAAGTATTCATGACAAGCAATATTTCACATTTGAAGACAACTGAGATTAAGGACACAACCGCGCGAGATTTGTTTACGAGCATTAAATAAATAAAGATATTAATTGCAATACTTGATTTCATGAATATGAAATATTGCAATTGAATGTCAAAATTCCTTCTTGAATTCTTACTTATCGAGGATGTAGTGTAATCAAAATGGTTTATGAATCCAAATAATCTTTAGAAAGTGTAAAACATGCGAAGATCTAAGTATGAATTAGAACATGCATCTAGGAGCTAGAATCTTAAGTTCAAAATCAATGATTTGATTAGAACAAAGATAACTCGTGATTACACGTTAGAGCTAGTAGGAGCACCATGTTTGTTTATTTACCTATAATGTTATATGTCGCTAACATATTGTAAATGGAATTCCATCTAAGCTAGATTTTATAACTTAGCTTGGAATAAAATTTCTCTTAGGAGATCTAGGAGATAAAACATACAACCTTTGACTAGATGTTTGTTAGGATAAACCTACGAGTTTAATAAGTCTAACACAATATGACATATCTTTGAGCAAGCCTCAAAGTTCTATCTAACTTGATGAGATTGAACACATGTACGAAAACCTTAAGTTTAGTTAAAAGGTTCATTATGTATGTATTGGACTAGTTATGACATATGCATGAATGCAAGATGAGCTGACAATAATAGTATTTAAAGTAAAAGTTATTAGACAACTATTGAAAGAACATTCTAAAGTGCCTGCAAAGAACAAAAATATGTTCATCGTTTACGGATTTTGGATAATGTGCTGAGTGTTGATTTTACATACTAATGCTAGCTGTGATTGAGATAATGCTCAACACTAGTCGCAGTAGAATTTTATCATGAATGATGGTACTATTAACTAGACGTGCTTGACTAAGAGCATTGTTGAACTATTCATTGAAAGAATAAGAATACTTTCAGTTTGAGAAGCTGTTAAAAAGATTGACTCAAATAGGTGTTTTTACTAGCGTCAAACATCCTATGGAATGTACTGTGGCGTTGCTAGTATTTTTGTACTAGCATTTGAGCGCACAAGTACAAAGTGACAATCATTGCATTATTTAAGAACTTCACACTTTATGAAAATTTGAAATTAGTATTCTCAAAGTTCTACATGATCATAACCTAGTTGACTTGTTCATGAAGCCCATGTTTATCCATAAGGATGGTCGTCATGTTTAAGGACATATTACTAGCTAGAAATATAATTGATCTATTTTTGTATTTGGATAATGGGACATTAAGCAGTTATATTAAATAATAAATTGATATATTTAGTATGATCGTATTCATTTATACTCGTATATTTTAATATTTCTATATTTAATTCATGAATAATTGTCTATATATATTATGGGGCACTGCCTTGAGCGCAGTGCCACATAAATTATTTTTTTTTTAGCCCAAATTTAGAGCCCAGTAGTTGGTCATGTTTAGCCCATGAAAGATCTTTTCTTTTTTTTGAATCTATTTCACATGTAGTGACATATTTGATGGTTGTTATAAGATTTCATGGCAATGTTGATTTCCCATTTGTAGTCAAACACAAATTGGCTTTCTTCATCCAGAGTCAACATATTCTAACTATATATTAGACAAGGATTTTGCTAATGCTTATATACCCGTTATCAAAGACCAAAAACAATTCCCAAAAAAATGTGCAAACATAAGTAAAAAAATGAATGTATATACAAAACTAAAAAAATAAATAACTCAAATAACACGGCCAACACAATTATACGTCAAATTCTAATTACAAAAAATTATATACAAAAATTATCGCAAAATGAAAAATACAAAAAATACCCGCTGCAACGCAGCAGGCACCCCTTACTTGTTTATTTATTATAAAATATCTATTTTATACTACATCCGTCCCACAATAAGTGTCCACTTTGAATTTTCAAAGTCTTTCTCATTCAACTTTGAACATAAATATTTTTATTTGTGTTATGTAATACTTGATGAAAAATATATAAATGAATTGAGTTTTAAATGTATTTTCATTGATATAATTTTCATCAAGTATTATATAACAGAAACAATACTATTTATGGTTAAAATTGAATGAGAAAGACTTTGAAAATTTAATGTGGACACTTATTGAGGGACGAAGGGAGTAGTAATTAGTGTCACAACAGCCCACAGAAATTTATTGTCCGGTGTGTTACATTACACCAATAATCTATACTACATTATAAAGCATTTAGGACATTCTTAAAATGGAAGGCTTAAAAATTTAAGATTCAACACTTACTTACAATGGCAAATTTTAATAAGTACATCTATAATAGCATTGGTTGAAACTTTTAAAGCACTTTTTGTAGACAAGTTTTTTAAAAAATATAAAAAGAAAATACAAAGTAATTTAATGTAAGGAAAAAAATCGCCTACAACAATAATTACCTAATAAATGTTATTTATAAAACACCCTTAATATGAAGAATACTTGTTATTATGCATATTGTACAACATAATAAAACACACAAAGCTTCATATAATTTATATGTAAAAACAAGTTAATGGTACATATGGTTTTAAAATACGGACCGGACCAACGGGTTCAACTGGGAACCGGAGTCACTACAGGTTTGGTCAGCCCACAAAAATCGTCCGAAAACGATATTAATAAATCAATAGAGTTTCAAAATGCAGACTAATTTACAATATTCAAAAAAATATTATTAATTCGCAAGAGTGCCTCGAGAAAACAACATATACACCTTTTAGAATTGTTTTGATAAAACTTACCGTAAAAACTAAAAACTTTGTTTTATAAAAATCGAACGATTTTTTCAAAGCAAAGTATGCAAAGGAGTAAAGCGATAATTGTTAATTTATATAATTATACACATTTATACGTATCTATCTATCTATCTATACTACATTATAAAGCATTTGGGACATTCTTAAAATGGAAGGCTTAAAAAATTAAGATTCAACACTTACTTATAATGGCAAATTTTAATAAGTACATCTATATTAGCATTGGTTGAAACTTTTAAAGCACTTTTTGTAGACAAGTTTTTTAAAAAATATAAAAAGAAAATACAATGTAATTTAATGTAAGGAAAAAAAACGTCTACAACAATAATTACCTAATAAATGTTATTTTTAAAACACCCCTATTATGAAGAACACTTGTTATTATGCATATTGTACAACATAATAAAACACACAAAGCTTCATATAATTTATATGTAAAACAAGTTAATGGTACATATGGTTTTAAAATACGGACCGGACCAACGGGTTCAACCGGAAACCGGAGTCACCACCGATTTGGTCAGCCCACAAAAATCGTCCGAAAACAATATTATTAAATCAATAGAGTTTCAAAATGCATACTAATTTACAATATTAAAAAATATTATTAAATCGCAAGAGTGCCTCGAGAAAACAACATATATACCTTTTAGAATTGTTTTGATAAAACTTACCGTAAAAACTAAAAACTTTGTTTTATAAAAATCGAACGATTTTTTCAAAGCAAAGTATGCAAAGGAGTAAAGTGATAATTGTTAATTTATATAATTATACACATTTATACATATCTATCTATCTATACTACATTATAAAGCATTTGGGACATTCATAAAATGGAAGGCTTAAAAAATTAAGATTCAACACTTACTTATAATGGCAAATTCTAATAAGTACATCTATATTAGCATTGGTTGCAACTCTTTAAAGCACTTTTTGTAGACAAGTTTTTTAAAAAATATAAAAAGAAAATACAAAGTAATTTAATGTAAGGAAAAAAAAACGTCTACAACAATAATTACCTAATAAATGTTATTTTTAAAACACCCCGAATATGATGAATACTTGTTATTATGCATAATGTACAACATAATAAAACACAAAAAGCTTCATACAATTTATATGTTAAAACAAGTTAATGGTACATATGGTTTAAAATACGGACCGGACCAACGGGTTCAACCGGGAACCGGAGTCACCACCGGTTAGGTCAACCCACAAAAATCGTTCGAAAACGATATTATTAAATCAATAGAGTTTCAAAATGCATACTAATTTACAATATTCAAAAAAAAATTATTAAATCGCAAGAGTGCCTCGAGAAAACAACATATACACCTTTTAGAATTGTTTTGATAAAACTTACCGTAAAAACTAAAAACTTTGTTTTATAAAAATCGAACGATTTTTTCAAAGCAAAGTATGCAAAGGAGTAAAGTGATAATTGTTAATTTATATAATTATACACATTTATACATATCTATCTATCTATGCTACATTATAAAGCATTTGAGACATTCTTAAAATGGAAGGCTTAAAAAATTAAGATTCAACACTTACTTATAATGGCAAATTTTAATAAGTACATCTATAATAGCATTGGTTGCAACTCTTTATAGCACTTTTTGTAGACAAGTTTTTTAAAAAATATAAAAAGAAAATACAAAGTAATTTAATGTAAGGAAAAAAAACGTCTACAACAATAATTACCTAATAAATGTTATTTTTAAAGCACGCCTAATATGAAGAATACTTGTTATTATGCATATTGTACAACATAATAAAACACACAAAGCTTCATATAATTTATATGTAAAAACAAGTTAATGGTACATATGGTTTTAAAATACGGACCGGACCAACGGGTTCAACCATAAACCGGAGTCACCACCGGTTTGGTCAGCCCACAAAAATCATCCGAAAACAATATTATTAAATCAATAGAGTTTCAAAATGCATACTAATTTACAATATTCAAAAAAATATTATTAAATCGCAAGAGTGCCTCGAGAAAACAACATATATACCTTTTAGAATTGTTTTGATAAAACTTACCGTAAAAACTAAAAACTTTGTTTTATAAAAATCGAACGATTTTTTCAAAGCAAAGTATGCAAAGGAGTAAAGTGATAATTGTTAATTTATATAATTATACACATTTATACATATCTATCTATCTATACTACATTATAAAGCATTTAGGACATTCTTAAAATGGAAGGCTTAAAAAATTAAGATTCAACACTTACTTATAATGGCAAATTCTAATAAGTACATCTATATTAGCATTGGTTGCAACTCTTTAAAGCACTTTTTGTAGACAAGTTTTTTAAAAAATATAAAAAGAAAATACAAAGTAATTTAATGTAAGGAAAAAAAACGTCTACAACAATAATTACCTAATAAATGTTATTTTTAAAACACCCCGAATATGAAGAATACTTGTTATTATGCATATTGTACAACATAATAAAACACACAAAGCTTCTTACAATTTATATGTTAAAACAAGTTAATGGTACATATGGTTTTAAAATACGGACCGGACCAACGGGTTCAATCGGGAACCGAAGTCACCACCGGTACGGTCAGCCCACAAAAATCGTCCGAAAACGATATTATTAAATCAATAGAGTTTCAAAATGCATACTAATTTACAATATTCAAAAAAATATTATTAAATCGCAAGAGTGCCTCGAGAAAACAACATATACACCTTTTAGAATTGTTTTGATAAAACTTACCGTAAAAACTAAAAACTTTGTTTTATAAAAATCGAACGATTTTTTCAAAGCAAAGTATGCAAAGGAGTAAAGTGATAATTGTTAATTTATATAGTTATACACATTTATACATATCTATCTATCTATACTACATTATAAAGCATTTGAGACATTCTTAAAATGGAAGGCTTAAAAAATTAAGATTCAACACTTACTTATAATGGCAAATTTTAATACGTACATCTATAATAGCATTGGTTGCAACTCTTTCTAGCATTTTTTGTAGACAAGTTTTTTAAAAAATTTAAAAAGAAAATAGACAGTAATTTAATGTAAGAAAAAAAAAACGTCTACAACAATAATTACCTAATAAATGTTATTTTTTAAACACCCCTAATATGAAGAATACTTGTTATTATGCATATTGTACAACATAATAAAACACACAAAGCTTCATACAATTTATATGTAAAAACAAGTTAATGGTACGTATGGATTTAAAATACGGACCGGACCAACGGGTTCAACCGGGAACCGGAGTTACCACCGGTTCGGTCAGCCCACAAAAATCGTCCGAAAACGATATTATTAAATCAATAGAGTTTCAAAATGCATACTAATTTACAATATTCAAAAAATATTATTAAATCGCAAAAATGCCTCGAGAAAACAACATATACACCTTTTAGAATTGTTTTGATAAAACTTACCGTGAAAACTAAAAACTTTGTTTTATAAAAATCGAACGATTTTTTCTAAGCAAAGTATGCAAAGTGCTAAGTGCTAAGTGCTAAGTATATATTTTATAATTATTATATATATTTATATAATAATAATTATACGAATTAAATAACGCACATGACTTCTTGAATATGTATTTTTTTTTCTTTCTTTATAAGTAGTCTTTTACTTGTATCATCCTTCTATGTGGGATAAATATAACTTTAATGTAAGTGATTTTTAAAATTTTTTATGGTGTTATTATTTGATGATAACTTGTCACTACGGGTTATTGTCAACTAATTTAACCTCATACCTTTATAATATGACAGCTATCGACTCAGTATTGTCACAGTATCGCGTGGATAATCTACAGTTTTTATATGAAAAATATTGTTATTATATAAAATAATTCAAAACTAAAATTGTCGTCATCCGTATATTTATGTATCGTAAAATATAGAATTAAAATAAATTTTTGCTAAATATTAAAATTGCATGGCACCCGCCGCTGCAATGCACGAGTACCCTGCTAGTGTATATCATGGAGCAATACTATTTACGTTGCGGTCTCCTGAAATGGACTTCAGTTATACCTTTCAACGAGAAAATAGACTATCTGAATCCTGTGAAACAAAATAGAAAATTCAAAACTGGAGTGGTGTATAGGATAGGAATCAAATGCATTATTGGAAGATTTGCTTTGAATAAAAGCCTGTTGGATCACACATGAAAGTTCTAGCTTAGAATAAAAAAGAAAAATACTAGCCATGTGGTACGAAATAAAATATTTATGTTTTGGTCATATTAAGCACTAGTTCATATTTAATTCTTTCCAAATTAAAAAGTCAAAGTTTGCTTTCGCTTTGTCTATTCCAAATTTCCAACTCAAAACTCAACGACAAGCTGTTCGTGGTGGATATATGACTTACGATCAAATGTGAAGAAATATTAAAATGAAAAAGATGAGAAATAGCTATAACTACATATTAGAGATGCATCGATTTAAATTAGATGCATCCTTAATCTTTTAGATGCATCATAATATTTTTTCTAGCTAAAAATTATATGCATATACGTATATTAGATGCATTTCATCAAGTTAGAAGAATCGTATGTATTTTTTCATTCTCTACGGGTCAAACTTGTTGCTAGTACTACTTTGCATCTTTTTCAATTCAAAATCACTTTCGAAACTAATTGGGATGCATATAAATAAATAGAGATGCATCTAATTCAAGTCGATGCATCTCAAATATGTGATTATAGCTATTTCTCGTTCTTCTCATTTCAAATTTTCTTCTCATTGGATCCTTACCCGTGGATCTATTGCAAAGTGAGGCAAATTTAAAAAGTGTAGAAAGTCATTTACAGAGTGACACTTGTCTCCCACCCTAAATTATACTCCATCCGTCTCAAAAATATTGTTCATATTTTCATTTTGAAATGTCTCAAAATAATTGTCCACTTTACCTTTTAAAGAAAAACTAAAGAATATAATAGAAGAATATTCTCTTTGGGTGGTTGATAACTAAGATGACCCCACTTTTATTAAACTTTGTAATTCTTATCATTTGACAATTATTTTGAGACGGAGGTAGTACAATAATTTTGTCAGGGGTATAATGGTCTTTTGACTCGTTTTTTGTTTTTCTACCTCAAATTTCAAACGCACATATTTCTCAAACGATAAATTTTTAGAAAAAACCGATTTCACCATAATTTTTAACATTTAATCCTCTTTAATTTGGTATAAATCTTGTTGAATATTACAAACTTTTTTTTCTACATATCAAATGGGTCTTGATTTTCTTGATTTTTTTGACAATTTCAGACCTATTTTTTACGATCATAAATTTTGAATCGTGAAAAACTTAAAACATGAAAATTATAGATTTTGGTTTAGTCTTTACAAAGGTTTTTTTTTAGTCATTTTATTAATGTAAAATCCAAAAGGTTTTTTTTTTTTTTTTTTTTTTTTTTTTTACCTGATAAACCATATAAACTGATTTTAAAAAAAGACATTTTGTTCATCAGTTACTTTGATTCATCAATTTTAATGTTGTTCTTTATTTACTTTGGTTCATCAATTTTTATTCATGAACATTAAAATTGATGAACCAATGTAACTGATGAACAAAATGTTACCATAAATATTGATGAACCAAAGTAATTGATAAACATTTAGTTCATCAGTTACTTTGGTTCATCAATTTTTATTATAGGTTAATCGGTTAGTTTATTTGTGTTATCATATGTTATAGGTTTATAAGTTAGTTTATGCTGTTTTAGTTGATAAACATTAGTTGTTTTTGGTTAATCAGTTATTGACTTTTAGCTATTATGTTATAATAGGTTAATCAGTTTGTTTAAAAAATAACAATTAAAAAACATCACTTTTTGAATCTTACATTAATAAAATGATTAATGATGCATTGTGGTACAAAAATTAGTGCATTTAACGCAATTTTAACACTAAAAGCTAGACATTTCATCAAACACCTTGTGTGCAACAAATATGACTAAAACGTCATCTTAAACGTGCGATATCTCACTCATATAGTGAACCAAAATCTAAAACTTTCGTGTTTGAAGTATTTTATAATTCGGCAACTTTTAAGGTAAAAAATATGGTCGAAAATAGCAAAATATCAAGAAAATCATTACCAATAAATATGTAAAAAAAAATCGAAACAATTAACAAGATTTATACCAAATTAAAGAGAATCAAATTTTAAAAATTATGGTGAAATTGGTTTTTTATAAATGTTTGTCATTTGAAAGTTATTTGTGTTTGAAATTTGAGGTGGAATTAAAAAAATGAGTCAAATGACCAAAATATCCTTTGACAAAAAATATTAAAGGAAAAAGAGAGGGAATTGGTGGGGGACACATGACACTAGTTTATTGGCTTTCTAGATTTATAATTTTTTTTTCCTTTTTAACACTCTGTTCCCGATTTCCTTTTTAACACTCTGTTCCCATGTTCCCGAGATTTTTTTGAAGAGAAGAGAAGAGAAGAGGGAAGGAAATTATGCCAAATTCCCCCTCCTAATCTTCTTCCCAAATTGAGATGATTTAGAGAGAAGTGGAATTTTAGGCTTAATATGGTACAATCTCTTCTCTCTTCTTTCCAACTTGAGAACACACAACTAAAAATCAAAACTTTTCCATCTTTTCTTCTTTTCTCTCTTTTTTATCCCCTCCATTTCGCTTCTTTTCATTTTACACTTGGGAATAGAGTGTGAGGGATCGCTTCTCGTTCATCGATATACTGTAACTTTGTATCTTTTGCAAAAGCATCAATTTATTAAGCAAAAAACCAACACACGAAATGAAATAGTCATCAGTATAACTTTAGCCTATCTTTATTTTTACAACATTATAATATATTTAGGAAATCTAAATTTAGAAGTCTTAAAAAAATAAAAGCAAAAATATTTCCACAAAAAGAAAGTTACATATAAAAAGGTTTCAGCCCAAAGTTGAATATATTAATTTTGTTATCAAAAATTCAGACTTATACCATAAGGGAAATTAAATGTATTTAAGTGTCGACTTGTAACTGCCTTCGAATATTTATACTGTCCATTTCAACCAAACTTGTAATAGCCAAACCTCAATCGTATATAAGCAAACCTAAAAACTCAAACACCAATACTAAACACACACTCTCTTCTTTTTCCCATCACTAATAAAAAAACAAATCTACAGGGTTTATCCAAATATACATGGGCTGATAGTTTAGTCCCAAAAAGTTATGGTAAATGTGTTTATTGATTAGTAGTTTAGACATTTTATTTTAAGTTTTATTTGTAATATTTTTAAATGTATTTGAATTATTATGTAATAGTTGAAACAAAAGATGTATTTCGCCATAAAAATTATCACAAGATACCCGTCGCTGCATTGTGCGGGTATCCTTCTAGTAGATGTCTAACATATCGACAAGCTTCACCCAACCCAGTCATTACTAAAGTTGATTAAAAAAAAAAAAGGAGTTTAATGGGGTAAAGGGGGTGTTTTGTTGGGGTGGTTTGGGTTGTCCAATTTTGTGTTTTTACCGTAAGGCAATATCTTTCTCTCGCAACTTTTACCACATCACTAATAAAGACTTGCCACACTCACATTAATTTTGGCAACATCTTTATTACATAAAAAGATAAGATAAGAGAAAAGTTCAAATGCTTACTCTTATTTGGTGCTTACCAAGTGACAAATATCCATTATCCATCCAGTGTAATCTAATAGTGGAGATTAACTTAAGATTAAACATGAAAATCAAAGTCCATATTTTTTCCTCTTTTTTTTCTTTATCTTTTTGTCTTTCTTATTATTCTTTTATAATTTTTTTGTGTCTTTTTTTAAGTCCACGTTTTTTTCTTTCTTTTACTAATTCACTTTTTTTTAATTCAATTTTTTAAGTGATAGTTCACGTTTTTTTTCCTTTCTAATTAACTTTATCTTTTATTTATTTATTTATTTTGGCTTTTTTGTTTTTTTATAATCCATTTTTTTTAAGTAATAGTTCACGTTTGTTTTGTTTGTTTGTTTGTTTGTTTTTCCGCTTTCATATGTTTTCGCGCATTTTTATACGTTTTTGTCCGTTTTCGCTCGTTTTCTTATTTTCTCGCCCGTTTTTTTGTTTTCACGCGTTTTCGTCCGTTTCTTTACGTTTTCGTTCAAAATTTTTTATGCTTTCATTTGTTTTCAAACATTTTCGTTCGTTTTTATATATTTTCATCCGTTTTCTTACGTTTTTATCCGTTTTTGTACGTTTATATACGTTTTCATACGTTTTCAGACGTTTTTGTCCATTTTTTACGTTTTCGTCCATTTTTAGGCTTTTTCGTTTGTTTTCAAACGTTTTCGTCTTTTTTATACGTTTTTGTCCTTTTTCATACGTTTTCGTCCGTTTTTCCCGTCTACGTCCGTTTTCATACGTTTTTGTCTGTTTTCTTATGTTTTCATTCCTTTTTATATGTTTTCGTACGTTTTTGTTCATTTTAATACGTTTTCGTCCATTTTTCATACATTTTCGTCCATTTTTAGACGTGTTTTTACGCTTTCATACATTTCTGTCTGTTTTCTTACATTTCCGTCCTTTTTCTTAGGTTTTCAACCATTTTCTTATGTTTTCGCCCATTTCCATATGTTTTCGTCCGATTTCTTACGTTTTCGTTCGTTTTCATACGTTTTCATTCGTTTTCATATGTTATCATCCATTTTTCATATGCTTTTGTCCGTTTTCATACGCGTTTTTACGCTTTCATACGTATTCATCCGTTCTCTTACGTTTCTGAATATTACAAGTGATATTCAAAATATCACTTGTGATTTTCTTATGTTTTTGTCCGTTTTCATACGTATTCGTCCGTTTTTTTATGTTTTCGTTCGTTTCATACGTTTTTGAATATGACAATTGATATTAAGAATATTACTTGTGATTTTCTGAATATCAATGGTGATATTCTGAATATCACTTTTGATTTTCTGAATATGTATCACTTGTGATTTTCTGAACATCACTTGTGATTTTCATGTTACAAAACATTAGTTGAAAATCACTTGTGATATTCTGAATATCACAGAAGATCACCTATGATATTTAGAATATCATTTGTGGTACTCAAAATATCACTTGTGATATTCTGAATATAACAGAATATTCTTTGTGATATTCAGAAAATCACATGATATCACATGTGATATTTAGAAAATCACTTGAGAAATTCTGACTATCACATAATATCACTTGTAATATTTAGAAACATATGAAAATGGCAAAAACTAATGAAAACAGACAAATATGTATGAAAACGGACAAAAACGTATGAAAGTGTAAAAACACGCATTAAAAAGAACAAAAACATATGAAAAATGGCCGAAAACGAAAGAAAATGGACGAAACAAACGAAAACGGATGAAAACGTATGAAAACAGTCAAAAACAAACGAAAGCGTAAAAAGACGGATGAAAACGCAAGAAAACGGACGAATATGTATGAAAATGGACAAAAACGTATGAAAGCATAAAAACACGTCTGAAAACGGACGAAAACGTATGAAATATGGTCGAAAACGGATGAAAACGTTTTAAAATGAATAAAAACGGACGAAAACGTAGGAAAATAGACGAAAATGTAACAATTCGCATTTTCAGGTTAATTACTATTCCCGGAAAATTTCACTATTCACTTTTACTATTCATTTTTTCTGAAATTTTCCCGAAATTTGATTTTTGTTTCTTGGCCTCGAGTGATAAATAATTTCCATGGCAAATTAAAAGTTTGACACTCATCAGATCATTTTCGTGAAAGTTATTAAGGAATTACACGTTTTAGGGTAAAACGTCATTCAAAAATTCTACGCACAACGAAACTCGACCGCGTTAATTTTCCCCGTAACAAAAAAATGTTTGATACACTCGTGATTTATTTGAGAATAAATCATGACTGAGAAAACATGACCAAATAAACCGCGGCCGTGAAAAACTGGAATTTTCATTTTTAAGCGCTTTTACTCAGCCGTAACCTTAGCCTATACCTGCACCGCGTTTCTAAGACGATTTGAGTTTTTACATTTTTGGAATAAGTCAACATATTTTTCCCTCCTCCTTTGACCAAAAATCATTCCTTGATTTTATAAATCATTCCTTGATTTTATAAATCATTCCTTGATTTTTAGGCTTACGGTTTTAAGTTTAAAGACATTAAATACCAACCGACACTAGACTGAGCCCAGCCTAGACATTATAAGTCATTTTAAGTCATTATTATCCTATTAGAAAAGTTACATTTTGCTTTTCTCAATTTTACGCAACTTTCGTACGTTTTACGTATTACACGTTTTAGACCCGTGTTTCCAGTTTTAGCAGGGTTTGAGCAACCCAATAGAACCTACCACTCATTTTATATTTTATTATGGAGTATATTAACAAGTTTAGTCATTCTTTCAAGTTTCATATTTTTAGGATACCCGGTTTTACGTTTCGTGACTTAACAACTTACGGTTAGCAATTTACGGAGTCAAAACTAGCTACATAAGTAGGATAATACCATCAAAAACCAACACTTCCTCCCCAAGTATTGTGAACCGACTTAGGGGGGGGGGGGAGTCATCCCATATGTGGCTTGATCTCAAGCTAGGAGGCCTTAGATTGCATGCATGTGTACAACTTGGTCTCCAAGGTTTGACAAGTCAATGAAACTAACCTCCTTAAGACCCTATAAAAGCCCCCCCTCCCCTCTTTGTGCCGTCCATCATCACACACCAAAACCATCTCACACTTAGCTAAATTACTTCTAGTTACAAGCAAGATTCAAGTACTTCATTAACATAGAAACCCTAGCTTGGTTTTAGGTAATCAAACTACTTCCAAATCCTAGAAACTTTGGTGATTTCTCTTGAGTTTGAATCCACTCAAGTCACCTCAACTTTCATCATCTCTCTTTCAAAAATACAAGGGTAGAAAGATTGCTTGAAGTGAAGTAGGGTAAAGCTTAAGTCTATCAAAGTCCGTACCTTACTAGTTACTTACCTTTCTTTTAGAAAGCCTCAAGTTGTAAGCAAAACCCTAACATATTTTCTTGCTAAATATCATTTTCATGCTATTTATATTTCATTCTTACTATATATTGTCTTGTTATTATGTTCATGATATATAAAAATTGGTAAAACAAGTTAAGATAACTAGTGACTTTTATGGAGAACCACGACCAAAATAATATAACTATGATATTTAAAACTTACCTACTGTTAAAGAGGACTTAACAAGGAAAATATAGCAATTTGAATCACCTAAAACGAGTACCCGAGTCAAAAGTTATGACCATTTGAAATTACCAAAACTTTGCGGCAAATCTGCCAAATGTTTGTGTGACAGAACATAAAACACGCAAAAAGAGGCCCTTCTGGTCCGTTTCATGAAAAAGTTAAAGCACGAAAGTTGTCCGGAATCACGTTTTCTTCAAAAACTCAGGAGCACGTCTCCAGAAAACCAATATGAATGAGATTTTCTTCAGTTTCTTAACAGCTATTTTATATATATATATATAAGTCACTATATAATTGTTATTGTTTAAAAAGACCAAGAGGTCTAATGACCTTAAGCCAAGACCACAACCATGGCTAAAGCCAGGGTTGAGTCTCAAGACCATGGAAAAATGACCAAGGTCACGGTGAAGCCATGACTAAAAACCATATAAACTTACCTGGGCGAAAACATGAACTAAAGAGTTAGCGATAACTTAAACATACAATTTGGATCTACTTCATCTAAAGAACCATGAGATCTTACAAGTAATTGTCATACAAGACTTAAGAAACTTACCCTAATAACAATCTTCATGTAAAAATAAACTTTCCTAAGTTTATTCAAATATTGGACATGTAACTTTTCGGATAAAAACTTATATATATGTTATCAAATACTACAATAGTAGGGAGCCTCATGTAAGGAGTTCATTAAGTAAGCCGTCGAGATGAGTTGTGGATTTACGAATTAAAGTGTCCTGGCTCCTCGAACGTTTACTCCATGACTTCTGAATTATGTCGGCCCGAACGGTAGTAAGAGATATACAACCTATACATGTTTCATAAACTATTTATATTCAAAGACTTACACTATATACTAAGTACTACATCATGAACATTATGCAAGACATATATAGGCAATTCTTCGTATTCTTAGACGTTACTCCAAACCTAAGTCGCAACGTTCTATTATAGGCTGTTCTTAGAGACTTTCGCGATTCGACTACCACTTTCATTTCTCATTACATAAGCTTAAGGTGAGTCATAGCCCCTACTCTTTTCATACTTGTTTTAAACTCTTTTGGGGAGATACATGCTTAAACTACTTGCTTTCTCTTTTACTAAAGACAATTTTACTCATATGCTATGCTATACTTTTATACTCTTAAACATGATGTGTAGTTTTATTACGATATGTGCCTTAATGTGTTAAACTATTCTATACGTTATATTCTTTAACCACTGTTTAACTCCTGGATGGAGCCGATGGAGAGGTATTGATAATACTATCGGGCTGACGCCCCCACCATTGCCATATATTCCTGGCCTTGGGTGAATATAATCCAGCTTTGAAGCATTTGTGCTTATTCTTGTCATGAGGTTCAGTAGGCAGTGATACTTTACATTAAGCGTGCATATATCGTATACACATATATCGAAATCATACTATATGTTAGCAGTGGGTTGTGAACACACAGGTTGCAAGTGTTGTTATGGGCGGGACTTTCAACTGAGTGGATTCACGATGCCTTTGCTGTGCGAATATTCTTTAAAGACTTTTCAACTATTTTAAGACAACTCTATGAACTCACCAACCATTGTGTTGACACTTTAGCATGTTTGTCTCAGGTCTGTAAGGTGATAGCTGTTGCATGGAGCATAGAGTCGCTTGGCATGTTTTGAAGACTTATGCTTTTATCTTTACCATTCGATATGTCTTAAAACTCTTATGTATTTTATTATGGAACTCAAGTTTGTAACTCGGAATTTATTAATCGAATGGTAACTTTTCAAAACGTCTCATTTAGAGGTCGTTTTCTATACCTTGTACTTTGTATTATGAAGTAGCACCCCAAGTGACACAGTCTTCCGCTGCGATATTTTGGGGGTGTTACAGATTGGTATCAGAGCCTTGGTTATAAAGAACTAGGTTGCATATACTACCTAGACTATAACTGCTATAAACATTAAGACTCTCCTCTTTATTTTGCCTTACACACACTTCATGCGCATATGCTTATTGCTAATTCTTTGTTTAGGAGAAACCCCAGACGATAGTCAAGTCATCAAAAATTTAGAGCTAAGTAATAATTATTTATTTAACTTAATCTTGTGACAGTTCTTGTTTGATAAGACATAAGATTAAGTTAAATAAAGGTTATTAGTTTCCTGTAGAGATTTGATGATTTACCTTATACTTACTTTATATGATTCTAATACCTAGAAGTGATTCATATGTCCTAGTAGGATACTCAAACCTTTCTACAAGCGCGACTAGTCCTTTTCGTCATATCACCTTCTCTAGATACCCACACTACGTTACCCTTTCACAATTTAAGAGCAGATAGAAAGTCTACCCAATTATGTAGTATCAATTGTTGAGATATGTGTGCCTGGTAATATGTATACGTGTGAAAGGAAGCAATTATAATTATGGTGGCCAACATAATTATAAATGCGTCACGACTCACGTAGACATATGTGACCATGCTTACATTAATCAACGTTGACTCAAATTGACAAGATTTAAGACTAAGTAGTCTAGGAATGTCAACTCATATCTGACGTCGACAAAATATCCTCCTTTTAGATATCATGGCACCAAAGAGAGTAACTCGTAGCACTAGCCGAGGTGGTGCAACACCAAGGGGTGGAAGAACTGGTGGTCGTGGAGGTAGAGGAGCTGCTCACGACACTAGTAACCCTAGTAATGATAGTGGAAGAACTGGTGGACGTGGAGGTAGAGGAGATGCTCACGACACTAGTAACCCTAGTAATGATGGTGGAAATCCAGATGTCTCCACCATTATTGCCCAACAACTACAAAACCTACTTCCCACTATAGTCACACAAGTTGGGAATCACATGAACAATTCGGGAAACCACGGAAGCATAAATGACGCTACAAATGATGGAGGAAGGAATGGTAATAACAACAACAACAACAACAACCATAGGACTGGATGTACGTATAAGGAATTTACGTCATGCAAGCCAATTGAGTTTAATGGTAAAGGAGGTGCGTTGGCATATACACGATGGGTCGAGAAGATGGAGTCAGTAATCGACATCAGTAACTGTGCAATCCGCCAGAGAGTGAACTATTCTGCATGCTTGCTATCAGAGAAGGCATTGACATGGTGGAACATGCAGATTCAAGCAAGGAGTAGAGAAGCAGCTGTAGGCATGACATGGGACGACTTTAAGGGACTATTGAAGGAAGAGTACTGCCCGGTTAATGAAATGCAAAAACTAGAGGACGAGTTTTGGCATCACTCTATGGTAGGGGCTGGTCATGCAACCTACACAGATTGGTTTCATGAACTAGCTAAACTAGTTCCTCATCTGGTTACCCCTGAATCCAAAAAGATTGAGAGGAACATCTATGGCCTTGTTCCTGAGATTCGTGGGACAGTGAAAATAACCGAACCTCCCACAATTCAAAGTGCAATATTAAGAGCAGGGACCCTAATAGATGAGACGGTTAGGAATGGAACTTTGAAGATTAGTGATAAAAGGAAGGGAGCAGGTGAATCAGGCAAGCAAAAGGGTACAATGGTTGACAATAAGAGAGCAAGAGGATTTGCGGCAACAGTTTATGATCAGAAAAAGTATGAGGGTCCACATCCTAAGTGTACTAAATGTGCTTATCATCATCAGAAGTCTGAGCCATGCCGAGTGTGTACAAAGTGCAAACAGTTGGGTCATTTTGCAAATAAGTGTAGAGCATCGATGAATGCGGGCAATATAGGAAACAACCAAAAGACATGCTATGAGTGCAACAGCCCAACCCACTTCCGATATAATTGTCCTAGGTTGAATGGGGCACAGGGACAAGTGCTGGATAACCCGACTCTAGCCGTAATGCTTGAAGAAAATAACCCAAACCATGGATACAATGTTAGTCCACCTCGGGGTCGAGCATACTGTTTGGGTGCTAATGAAGCCCGCAATGCGTAACGGGTACGTACCTTATCCTACCATATTATTCTATTCTAGTTCAAAATCTAGCTTTATTATGCCGCTATTAAGATAAGAGACCTAGACACACTAAAATTTGGGACGAAGTTTCCTTAAAGGGTAGAGACTGTAACAATTCGCATTTTCAGGTTAATTACTATTCCCGGAAAATTTCACTATTCACTTTTACTATTCATTTTCCCGAAATTTTCCTGAAATTTTCCCGAAATTTGATTTTTGTTTCTTGGCCTCGAGTGATAAATCATTTCCATGGCAAATTAAAAGTTTGACACTCATCAGATCATTTTCGTGAAAGTTACTAAGGAATTACACGTTTTAGGGTAAAACGTCATTCAAAAATTCTACGCACAACGAAACTCGACCGCGTTAATTTTCCCCGTATCAGAAAAATGTTTGATACACTCATGATTTATTTGAGAATAAATCATTACTGAGAAAAACATGACCAAATAAACCGCGGCCGTGAAAAACTGGAATTTTCATTTTTAAGCGTTTTTACTCAGCCGTAACCTTAGCCTATACCTGCACCGCGTTTCTAAGACGATTTGAGTTTTCACATTTTTGGAATAAGTCAACATATTTTTCCCTCCTCCTTTGACCAAAAATCATTCCTTGATTTTATAAATCATTCATTGATTTTTAGGATTACGGTTTTAAGTTTAAAGACATTAAATACCAACCGACACTAGACTGAGCCCAGCCTAGACATTATAAGTCATTTTAAGTCATTATTATCCTATTAGAAAAGTTACATTTTACTTTTCTCAATTTTACGCAACTTTCGTACGTTTTACGTATTACGCGTTTTAGACCCGTGTTTCCAGTTTTAGCAGGGTTTGAGCAACCCAATAGAACCTACCACTCATTTTATATTTTATTAAGGAGTATATTAACAAGTTTAGTCATTCTTTCAAGTTTCATATTTTTAGGATACCCGGTTTTACGTTTCGTGACTTAACAACTTACGGTTAGCAATTTACGGAGTCAAAACTAGCTACATAAGTAGGATAATACCATCAAAAACCAACACTTCCTCCCCAAGTATTGTGAACCGACTTAGGGGGGGGGGAGTCATCCCATATGTGGCTTGATCTCAAGCTAGGAGGCCTTAGATTGCATGCATGTGTACAACTTGGTCTCCAAGGTTTGACAAGTCAATGAAACTAACCTCCTTAAGACCCTATAAAAGCCCCCCTCCCCTCTTTGTGCCGTCCATCATCACACACCAAAACCATCTCACACTTAGCTAAATTACTTCTAGTTACAAGCAAGATTCAAGTACTTCATCAACATAGAAACCCTAGCTTGGTTTTAGGTAATCAAACTACTTCCAAATCCTAGAAACTTTGGTGATTTCTCTTGAGTTTGAATCCACTCAAGTCACCTCAACTTTCATCATCTCTCTTTCAAGAATACAAGGGTAGAAAGATTGCTTGAATCGAAGTAGGGTGAAGCTTAAGTCTATCAAAGTCCGTACCTTACTAGTTACTTACCTTTCTTTTAGAAAGCCTCAAGTTGTAAGCAAAACCCTAACATACTTTCTTGCTAAATATAATTTTCATGCTATTTATATTTCATTCTTACTATATATTGTCTTGTTATTATGTTCATGATATATAAAAATTGGTAAATAAGTTAAGATATATATATATATGTTAACTTATGATATTTAAACAAGTAAACTAGTGACTTTTATGGAGAACCACGACCAAAATAGTATAACTATGATATTTGAAACTTACCTACTGTTAAAGAGGACTTAACAAGGAAAACATAGCAATTTGAATCACCCAAAACGAGTACCCAAGTCAAAAGTTATGACCATTTGAAATTACCAAAACTTTGCGGCAAATCTGCCAAATGTTTCTGTGACAGAACATAAAACACGCAAAAAGAGGCCCTTCTGGTCCGTTTAATGAAAAAGTTAAAGCACGAAAGTTGTCCGGAATCACGTTTTCTTCAAAAACACAGGAGCACGTCTCCAGAAAACCAATAACGAATGATATTTTCTTCAGTTTCTTAACAGCTATTATATATATATATATAAGTCACTATATAATTGTTATTGTTTAAAAAGACCAAGAGGTCTAATGACCTTAAGCCAAGACCACAACCATGGCTAAAGCTAGGGTTGAGTCTCAAGACCATGGAAAAATGACCAAGGTCACGGCGAAGCCATGACTAAAAACCATATAAACTTACCTAGGCGAAAACATGAACTAAAGAGTTAGCGATAACTTAAACATACAATTTGGATCTACTTCATCTAAAGAACCATGAGATCTTACAAGTAATTGTCATACAAGACTTAAGAAACTTACCCTAATAACAATCTTCATGTAAAAATAAACTTTCCTAAGTTTATTCAAATATTGGACATGTAACTTTTCGGATAAAAACATATATATATATATGTTATCAAATACTACAATAGTAGGGAGCCTCATGTGAGGAGTTCATTAAGTAAGCCGTCGAGATGAGTTGTGGATTTACGAATTAAAGTGTCCTGGCTCCTCGAACGTTTACTCCATGACTTCTGAATTATGTCGGCCCGAACGGTAGTAAGAGATATACAACCTATACATGTTTCATAAACTATTTATATTCAAAGACTTACACTATATACTAAGTACTACATCATGAACATTATGCAAGACATATATAGGCAATTCTTCGTATTCTTAGACGTTACTCCAAACCTAAGTCGCAACGTTCTATTATAGGCTGTTTTTAGAGACTTTCGCGATTCGACTACCACTTTCATTTCTCATTACATAAGCTTAAGGTGAGTCATAGCCCCTACTCTTTTCATACTTGTTTTAAACTCTTTTGGGGAGATACATGCTTAAACTACTTGCTTTCTCTTTTTCTAAAGACAATTTTACTCATATGATATGCTATACTTTTATACTCTTAAACATGATGTGTAGTTTTATTACGATATGTGCCTTAATGTGTTAAACTATTCTATACGCTATATTCTTTAACCACTGTTTAACTCCTGGATGGAGCCGATGGAGAGGTATTGATAGTACTATCGGGCTGACGCCCCCACCATTGCCATATATTCTTGGCCTTGGGTGAATC
Source organism: Artemisia argyi (assembly GCA_030686995.1). Classification (NCBI taxonomy): domain Eukaryota; kingdom Viridiplantae; phylum Streptophyta; class Magnoliopsida; order Asterales; family Asteraceae; genus Artemisia; species Artemisia argyi. The sequence goes on from CM060705.1 coordinate 148,894,089, forward strand.
TAATTTAGCTTTGAAGCATTTGTGCTTATTCTTGTCATGAGGTTCAGTAGGCAGTGATACTTTACATTAAGCGTGCATATATCGTATACACATATATCGAAATCATACTATATGTTAGCAGTGGGTTGTGAACACACAGGTTGCAAGTGTTGTTATGGGCGGGACTTGCAACTGAGTGGATTCACGATGCCTTTGCTGTGCAAATATTCTTTAAAGACTTTTCAACTGTTTTAAGACAACTCTATGAACTCACCAACCATTGTGTTGACACTTTAGCATGTTTGTCTCAGGTCTGTAAGGTGATAGCTGTTGCATGGAGCATAGAGTCGCTTGGCATGTTTTGAAGACTTATGCTTTTATCTTTAACATTCGATATGTCTTATAACTCTTATGTATTGTGTTATGGAACTCAAGTTTGTAACTCGGAATTTATTAATCGAATGGTAACTTTTCAAAACGTCTCATTTAGAGGTCGTTTTCTATACCTTGTACTTTGTATTCTGAAGTAGCACCCCAAGTGACACAGTCTTCCGCTGCGATATTTTGGGGGTGTTACAGAAAACATATGAAAACAAACGAAAATGTATGAAAATAGACGAAAATGGACGTAAACTGGCAAAAACATATGAAAATGTACAAAACGTAAGAAACCAGGCGAAAACGGATAAAAATGTATAAAAACGAGCGAAAATGTATGAAAGCAGAAAAAAAAAAAAAAAAAAAAAAAAAAAACCAAAAATGTGAACTATCACTTAAAAAATGGATTATGAAAAAAAGAAAAAAATGAATTAGAAAAAAATAATAATAAAAATAAACTATCACTTAAAAAAATGGATTAAAAAAAATGGAAAAAAAGTGAATTAAAAAAGTACATGGATTAGGAAAAAAGTCACAAAAAAAAAAAGGAAAAAAAAAAGAGAAAAAAACAAAGAAAGAGAAAAAAGAAAGGACTTAAGTTTACATGTTTAATCTTAAGTTAATCTTTACCATTAGATCAAACTAGACAGATGCTCGGGATTTGTCCTTTGATAAACACCAAAATAAGAGTATACAAAATAAAGTGACTCATAAAGAGAAATTATTTTTGTTTAAATATTATCAAACTAATAACTATTGAATTACTATTATACCCCAATGTGTTATTGAAATTAGTCAACAAGAAAAATCTGGAGGAAAGATTAAGAGGAAAAATTAGGATACTTTTTTTCATTTGAAGTTGTTTCTGAAATTATATTGAATTACTATTATAACCCAATGTGTTATTGAAATTAGTGGACACGAAAAATTTGGAAGAAAGATTAAGAGGAAAATTTAGGAGACCTTTTCTCATTTGAAGTTGTTTATGAAATTATGTCTTACAGAAATCGGTGTAATAATGTGGGCATGGGCGTTATGCTGACATGGCCAATGTTAACCAGCGTTATTACACCGAAGGACGACGTTAAGGTGGTGCGTTGATGGGGACATTGCCTGGGTAACGCAGCGTTGAGGCTAGCTTGAATTAAAAATAATAATAAAAAAATAACGCACACAAGATCCCCTTAAACTAGGGGTGGCAATTCTCGACACGACACGAAACCCGATACGAAGTTAAATAGGTTTTGGTTGAGGATAAACATGTTTGGGTCAAAAACAGGTCAACCCATCTAACCCGTTTAATAAACGGTCCTGTTTGGGTTGAGCAAGTATTAAACATGTCAACACGTGAACTCGTTTTAATATATATATATATATATATATATATATATATATATATATATATATATATATATATATATATATATATATAAGTCTCTAAAAATAAAATATATAACTTGGTTTTAATGTTAGATACGAATTAAATGCATTTTGTTATGTACTTAATATGAGTGAATTACGATTATAACTTATATTTTATTGAAATTGACGCTTATAAATCAGATATCATTGAAATTATCGTATAGTAATTTTTTTTATTGTTATCATAATTTAGATGCTTATATCATTTTTGCAATTAAGCTAGTTAAATCAACAAACCACCAACCTTATTTACTACTTGACCTATTTATTTAAACGGGTTACGCGTGTTATGCAGGTCTGGGTTAAGGTTGAGCTTCTTGACACGATTAATAAATGGGTCGTGTTTGGGTAGAGGTTATTTCAACCCGCTAACCCGCGAACCTGAATAGGTCAACACGAACACGACTCGATTGCCACCTCTACCTTAAATGGCTACTTGCATTTTGAATTCAAAAAACAAACTTTTCAAAGCACCCCTTGAGTTAAATGGCTAGCTGGGTTTAAAAAATTACACAAATGCCCCTTAATGGCTAGTTGCAATTTGAATTCAAAAGCTTCTAGAAATACACACATTCATGTATTATTTGTATACACTTTCCATACATTTAACCCAAACAATATTAATCATTATAACACAAAATTATGGCTTGTCGTCTCCTCATTCCTTCGAAGAAATGTAAACTTATATTAAAAAAACAATTCGAAAAAGACAATGCGGCTCGATAAAAGGCTATTGTCGAAGTTATCAAGCTGTTTGAGCTTGCAAAGGTAAAGAAAGAACGTTTGAGACAACAGTACGCGAAATATAAAGACATTTCGCCGGAAAGACAAGCTATGATTGACAAAATTTTGAGTGATGAAGGCAAGAAAGATGATGCCATTTGTGAGGACGTGTGTTTCACAAATATAAGACAACATCATCAACAAAATCCGTTGGAGTTATGAAGAAAACAAGATTGTTGGTTGGGTATCATAACAGCTGAATTAGCTTGGGCTAGATGCATCAGCTTCAGCTGATGCACTTAGATTTATTGAGTAACAACATTATCAGTTTACGGGATATGAAAACGAGGCAGTTGATGAGCATGGCTTAACTGTAAGACAACATTATGAAATATTGTGCGACAAACAGGCTTTAAGAGAAGTTGAAGCAGAACAAGTAAGGATTCAATAAGAGTTGGAGGAGAAACTCAAAAAAGAAGCAGAAATGGCAGCGTAAGGTTAGAATTTGGGTATGTGGAGTCTCCTGAGTATGATTCTGCATGCCGGGAGCATTCGGATTAAGATATGTTTATGTATTTCGTATCGTAGTGTATTTTAGTTCATATGTTTTTTTCTGTATCCTATCGTATTTCGAAATGTATTTTATGAAACGCTTATTTAATATTTTTATGGTTATTAATAAAGTGATATGTTGTTTAATAAATAAAGTATTAGTTTAGGGGTTGAATTTGTAAATTTTATTTTCTAAAGAAAAGTGAGGACGAAAATGTGGTGTTCTGATAAAGTTTGTTTTTTTTTTTTTTTTTTTTTTTTTTTTTTTTTTTTTTTTTTTTTAATGTTAAGGTTGAAATGTTAAAACTGATGTGGCACTAACGTGACGTGGTGTTATGAGTAAACCCAAGGGTACTGCACATTATGCTCTTAGAGGACACGGTGTAGGCTCTCCGTGCCTACATGGAGCTCGCCGTTCCTCTTCACTACACCAACAAGTATTCGCCGTTCCTCCCCGTTGAAAGCCCTCTTCGTCTGCACGAAGAGGAGAGCATCTGACATTTTTTTTCCTTTGGCCCTTTATTTTGGTGTTTTTAAAAGTGTATTTGTATATTTGTAAATGTAAAAGGTATTTAAAGTTTGAAATAGATAATTGTTTTGTAAAAATGTAATGTGTAAATACTAATGTGTCACACCCTCCACGACGGAAACGCGCGGGTGTAACTTCATGGATATCATCACAACACCTGGTGTCAACAGAGAGAACAACTACATGCACATAAATAGAGCAATGTACCAACACACAGTGTTGTAACAATACCCCAAGATAAAATAAATAACCAAAACAAAATCCAAAAGGTAACTTCAATAAATATGAAAGTACCAAACGGAAAACATAAATGTATCAAGACCAAATCCAAATAAAGTAAAATCCCAAAACATAACAAAGTCTCCATATGCAACTAAGTCTCGCCTAATTGCTGCCCTCAACTTTGGCCTTAGAATGCTCACCTGAAAATGATGCTTAAAATGTCAACATAACGTTGGTGAGATTCATAGGTTTAGACACACTTACACTCTCAAGGCAATCAGTTCACTGTGATTATAAAAACATAGCTGGACAAATAAATATAGTTATCATACAAGCTACATGTATCCATAAACCAATCATCACACAAAAAGGCAACCATCGGGCCGAAACGTGACCCCCGCTCTAAAACACATCATCAATTGGGTCGCATGCGTGAGCAACAGGATAAGCATCCTCCCAATTGAAAATCACACAGCATCAATTAGGTCGCTAACCTAATCGGAATCACATATCACACAGCATCAATTAGGTCGCTAACATAATCGGAATCACACTTTCATGTACCACATAGCATTATTACGATAACATTATAAGTCCAAGATTTTAAACCACACATAATCACAGTGACTCAAATCATTTAAGACAAGCAGCATTCCCATCCCAAGTTTAAAACAATGTAAAAATATGGGACTATGAACTCACCTTAAAATCCGCAGCTTCCACAAAAACAACTCACAATCTATAGCACACAAAAATAATCCACATTACACAAGGTCAAGCTAAAAGCTACAACCCATGTAATGCACATATGATGGATGTCTAAGACTCTTATGACCCACCATGGATCTCCTAGACACCATACTAACCACTACCATAACTTAATACTCACTAAATCCCTTGCACCTTTAAAATCAGAAAACGCAGAATTTTTGGGTACATTCGCCCACATAAAATCACGACAAATAAAGCTCAACAACTCACACCAAAAATTTACCATGGTCTCTCATAAGCATAGAAGCTAATCCCAGAAGGCCATGGACCAATAACATACACAAGCACTCAAAAGAAAATCAAACTTGTCAACTACTCAAATTCGGATCTGAACGCACACCAAAAAGTTTTGATTAACATAAAATACTTCCACAAGTTTTTATTGCGAATCCTTTTCGTGGTAATCTAATATAACCTAATACTTAACTATTCCAGAAGGCCTAGTCAAAATACCACTTTTACAACCACAAAACACCCTCAAACTTTTACCCAAAATCTGTCCCGGTTTGACAGCTTTGACACCTTAACAAAGAAAAATCAAAAGACCAACTTCCCGACCTTGAAATCAATCGTGGCTGGACTTTTTGGAAAGCTCTTTCATTAAAATTCAATTTAGACCCAAAATTCGTGACTTAACTCTTCACCATCTGTTATTTACTCTCACATCTTTACAACCACAATTTTCTGCCCAAACCCTAACACATAATCTAACGTGTTTTACACTCAATTCTCTTATCCAATAACCATATTATTAACAACTAATGATCCTAACATGTTTTACTTCATTAATTTACAGAAGTATATAAACCCTAGATTCCATCATATTAAATATTATATGGATCATAACAATAATTAATTAATTACATGAAAACTAGTATTAAAAATATACCTTGATCTTGGTTTTAGCTTCAAAAACAAAACCCTAAATTTTTCTCTTGTTTCCCCCTCCTTGGTCGACCGTACATCTATACTACATATAAAGAGAAAATGGTCAAATCTTGAAAAGTGAAATCTTGAAAGTCAATGGTGAGAGAAAATGAATTGTGTAATTAATACTTTTACTAAAACACCCCATAACTTAAAATTACAATAATTTATTCATATGGTACAACCAATTAAAAATATCTATAACAAATTAAAAACAATCAATTAAAACACTCTTACTAAAAAGTACAATAAAAATTTCACAATATACAATTTAAACAAGCTACAACATAATATAAAATATAAAATAATTAAACACACTAATTAATGTTATTTTTAAAACACCCTAAAATGAAAAGTATATGTTATTATACACATTATACAAATTAATAAAACACACAAAACGTCATACAAACTAACAAGTTGATGTTGCATGTAGTTTTGAAAATTGGACCGGACCAACGGGTTCAACTGGGAAAAACATATAGTTTTGAATACAAGCACTAATACACGACGGGTTCAATTATTAAAAGCATGACTCGGTTTAAATCGACCCTTTTTTCGACCGGAACGATTCAATCGGGTTTCAAAACATTATGTTTAATCCCCAAATCTTCAAACTTTTATTAGAGGTGGCAAAACGGGCGGGTACGGGCACGGGCTAAAATGGCACGGGTTAAAACGGGCACGGGCTAAACGGACAAATTATAAATCAGGCCAAATGGGCACGGGCTAAAAAGAGCAAATTATAATTCAACTATTAAAAAACATTCGGAACAGTCCTAAAAACCCCTTTAATTCATTTTGTAAAAAAAGATCAAGCATCTAAGTCTTAACTATATTTAATTATTTTTTCTTAAAAAAAAAAAAAAAATCTGACTGCAAATTTGAGAAAATCTGCTGGGACAAATGAATAAAAATGCAACTAATTAAATATATCTATCAATTAATTAGAGTATTAAATAATTATGCATAAAATAGTTAATAAATGAGATAAATTAAAATTAAAATAGTTGGAATGTTTTATAGTTACCAGTGACAAGTGAATTTGTCGGAAAAAATGAGAGTAATTGCTTGAAAGTTGAATTATGTTATTTGAAAGCACATCTAATAATATATGTTTTTATCTTTTGCCTGTAAGAGCCCATCAAATAAATGCAAGGGGGCAAAAAACGCCCCAAACTTTTAAAAAAGTGTCAAAAATCGCCTAAAAATTACAAATTGGGCAAGATTTGCCACCCCTAACTTTTATTATTTTTCATTTATAACCCATAAACTTTCTTTTATCACTAAACGATCTGTCGCTATAAAATCCCGTTGCTATGCACGGGTATTCGTCTAGTTCAAGAAAAAGGGGTAGGGAGGTTTTAATTTTGTATTCATAATTATTTTGGATAACCCTTAAGGCTTAGAGTTGTATTTGGTATCAAATTTGGTTTCCTTTTTTCCCCTAATCCATATATTCGGCCGCCCGATATATCTATATATATATATTTTTTTTAATTTATTTATTACACTCAAAACCTCATACTTTTCATATTTTATGTTTTCCCATAACAAAACCTAACGTCTTTCGCAATAAACCTTAATTTTACGACAAACCGGAAAATATTTATTTTCAAAATAAAGTTTCCAAAAATAGATTTTCACACACTCCATAAACATTTCTCACAAAAACAACATTCCCGTAACTTACTAACGCTCAATTACTTGAACGAAGACTTGTTACGCAAAACCTCAAAACACCAAATATACACAAGCCATTTCTACACCACACGGGTGATCAAAATGAACTTTCCCAAAATCAACATCATCAGAAATCACAATAACAACCACAACGCGAAGGGATTTAGTGCTAACTCAAATACTAATCACACTATAACACACAATAACACACATATACCCATATAACTACTCAAACCACACCAAACAAAGTTAGATTAACTCCAGGCTAAAAGTCTAACTAACCTACTAAAATCACGGTTGTTACATCATCCCCCACTTAGGGAAAGCTCGCCCCGAGATTTAACAGCTCATATCATCAGACTTCTCAACAAACAACTTAACTCAGGACCACGTTTAGAATTCCATCGTACCTTTACCAATGCAATCTTACTACGCTTCATACTCTTAACTTCTCGGTCCATAATCTCAACAGGTTCCTCCACAAAGTGAAGTGTTCTATCAACCTTAATCTCATCTAGTGGCACATGCAAACTAGCATCCGCCAAACACTTCTTCAAATTAGACACATGAAACGTATCATGCACACCACTTAATTCCTCAGGAAATCTCAAACGATACGCCACAAGTCCAATCCTCTCCGTAACCTCAAATGGCCCAACATATCTAGGTGCTAACTTACCTTTCTTACCGAAACGCACAACACCCTTCCATGGTGACACCCTCAACATCACAAAATCCCCAACACTAAACTCCAAGGGTTTGCGGCGATTATCCGCATAACTCTTTTGACGATCTCTCGCAGCCTTAAGTCTTTCTTTAATCCGAAAGACCATATCTGTAGTCTCTTGTACTAATTCAGGTCCAATTAACTGACTCATCCCAACCTCTGCCCATAACACCGGTGATCTACACTTCCTTCCGTACAACATCTCAAACGGTGCACATCTAATGCTTGAATGGTAGCTGTTATTATAGGAAAACTCAGACAAAGGCAAATGAGTATCCCAGCTTCCTCCAAAATCAATAGCATAAGCACGAAGCAAATCCTCCAATGTCTGAATTGTTCGCTCACTTTGCCCATCGGTCTGTGGATGATAAGCAGTAGTCATATCTAACCGTGTATTCTAAGCCTTTTGCAACGACTGCCAGAACCGCGAAGTGAATCTACTATCCCGATCTGAAATGATAGACACAGGTACACCATGCCTTGCCACAATCTCATTTATATAGATCCTTGCCAACTTCTCCGTCTTGTAATCCTCACGAATGGCCAGAAAATGTGCAGACTTCGTCAATCTGTCCACAATGACCCATATCGTGTCATGTCCAATACTTGTGCGAGGCAATTTAGTAATGAAATCCATAGTTATATTATCCCACTTCCATTCAGGAATTCGCGGCTGCTGTAACAACCCAGAGGGTTTCTGATGTTCAGCCTTAACCTTCAAACAAGTTAAACATCGACTAACATACTCAGCTATCCCCCTCTTCATTCCCGGCCACCAATAAGCATCTCTAAGATCATAGTACATCTTATCAGACCCTGGATGAATCGAGTATCTCGTCTTATGAGCCTCATCCATGATCACCTTTCTCACATCTCCCACTAGTGGAACCCATATTCGATCTAAGAAATATAGTCCACCATCTTCCTTTCTTTCCATCTGCTGATCTAAACCACGTAACATTTCAGCCACAAGGTTCTCATCCTTGAGAGCCTCCTCTTGTGCTGCCAATGTCTTATTCTTAATTCCTGACTGCAATGTTATGCTCATAGCTCGCACACGTCTTGGCTTAATTCTTTCCTTTCTACTCAACGCATCGGCCACCACATTCGCTTTTCCAGGATGATAACGAATGTCGCAGTCATAATCACTTAACAACTCCATCCATCTTCTTTGACGCATGTTCAACTCCTTCTGATTAAAAATATGCTGAAGACTCTTACGGTCGGTATAGACCGTACTCTTCGTACCATACAAATAATGTCTCCAATTCTTGAGAGCAAATACCACCGCACCAAGCTCTCGGTCGTGAGTGGTATAATTTTTCTCATGAACCTTGAGTTGTCGTGATGCATAAGCTATCACCTTCCCCCTTTGTATTAACACACATCCAAAACCTTGATTCGACGCAATATACCACAAAATCATCTGGCCCATCAGGTAACGTCAGAATAGGTGCATTACACAAACTATCCTTTAGTGTCTGAAAAGCCACTCTTGCTCATCTCCCCACTCATACTTTTTATTCTTCTGAGTCAACATAGTGAGAGGCTTAGCAATCTTTGAAAAATTTGCTATAAATCTCCTGTAGTATCCTGCCAGTCCTAAGAAAGAGCGTATCTGATGTGCGTGGGAATTGCACCAGGTTTTACTTCTCAAGGGGTCTCGAGAAGCTTACAACCCCCACCAGGCAGTGTACCTGATCGATGTAGTATAGTATAGTGACAAGTACCGGGAGATTGATCGTTCAACTCAGGAATAGTGTCGCTAGGATTAGAAAGCCTAAAAACTAGGTCTAGAGGTGAGGGATGATTCTTTTTGTATTTTTATATTTTTATAAAAGCAAGTAAAAATCTCGGGTTTTTAGAGGGGTGGGCAGAATTAGTTGCTAGTCAACTAACCCAGTAACTAAGATGCAATCAAAATAAAATAACAAAAATGAAAATAAAGCTAATTAAACTAGTGGTGTGAACAATAAATGGGAAAAATGTGTTTACTTAGATTTCATTACTCCCTAGATATCTTTTACAGGTTGATAGATTGTTACAGTTGCGTGGATGACGGGTTATATTCCTTAATACCGTTCGTGGGGTGGCGTACGTACTTCCCCAACTCTATAAGCTCCTACTTCACTCCTATGTCGAGCCTGCAAGAAGCTCCTAACATGGGATCACTAGAATTCTCTCATGCATTAAATACAACCATAAAAACCTTAGTATGCATTGGTTCATGTTTCTTAAGACATTCAAGCAAGTTACACTATGGAAGTCTGCCAGTTTTCTTAAGCCTAAGATCGAAATCATTCATCTATTACAACTATAAACAAGCAATCAACCTATAATCAACATCTAGGTTTCATTACATCTAAGCAAACACACAAGAGATCTAGCCTAGCATGTTAAAATCAAGACAAGCGTAAGATATATTCAAACAACACATAGACATATTGAATGAATTGAAATGATACTTATCTTAATTGAACATGAAGGGTTTCAAAGGGTGAAAACCCTTGAAAATACTGTAAAAGTCGAGTTAAGGTTTATTCAAGTCGTCCCTAATATTGTCCTCCTTTTGAATGAAAATTACAAAGACAATATATAGATTTTCTAAGGTGACGGCCTCAAGAAGAAAGTTCTGACGCCGTCAACCCCGCCGCCTAAAATAAAATCGGATTGCCTAGATCTAGATCTGACGCCGTCATGTGCAATGTTGTTCTGGGCCGTCACCACTTTTACTCTTCACGGCCTTGATTTGACGTCGTCACGTTTCTACTGGGCCGTCACCAATTTTGCTCTTGACGTCGTCATCAAAATGCTCTTGACGCCGTCAGGTACTGTTCCCGGCAAGGAAAATTAAGACTTTGCCGTTTTCTTCACTTTTATGCTCGAAAAATGTCCAAAATGCTCCATTTTCCAGAATTCACTCCAAAAGTACCTAAAATCACAAAAGGAACGATTTAAGGCATTATTTGATCAAATAAATTCGAATTCGGGCTTAAATGACACCCTAAAAATGGATCATTTTTTGCCTTGTCATATACCCTTACACTTGAGATTTGCTTGTCCTCAAGCATATGCGCTTTTATTCTAATCAAAATACAAATTAGGGGTCATTTAACACTAACATAAAAGTAATTACAACAAATAATCGTTTCACTAAAGACCAAAGACAAGCACGGAGGTCATATACTAGCACCTCACAAATAGTGTTTAGATACTCACATCTCTCGGGTGTAATAAAGTATATATCACAATGTGGAAATGGAAAATATCTCTCACTACCTGTCATAGCAAAATAGATTACCATACGCTTGGGAAAGGATCAAACCTCCACCACATGGCGTAAGCACCTAGGATAAACTATTAAAGAGGTCTTTTGTTGGATATAGGCAATCTTTACTGGTGGCGAGTTAATCATCTTGGTTAATTACATGTACAGTATGGCGTTGCTAAGCTAAGACTAGACTCGACTTAAGCTAACAAATGAAAAATAACAAAAGCATAAAATAAACATAGAATGAAACGGGATGGTAGTCCGTATTTTTTTTTCTCTTTATATATATATATATATATATATATATATATATATATATATATATATATATATATATATATATATATATATATTATTTTTTTTTTATTTTTTTTATTTTTATTTTTATTTTTATTTTTTTGCATACACTCTTACATAGGGAATGAACATTCCCCTTACACTTGAATATTTACATACTTTACAATAAACTAATCTAATGACTCGAATTAAGATAATCAAAACACTTGGAGTACTTTTAAGATTAACGCACATATGGGGGTAATATATGATGTTCTTCCCCATTACTCCATAACAATAGTACTTTACCCATGAGTCTCAATCATTCCCAAAACAATATGTACAAGGATATGACTTGACTTAGAAACCATGTAATCAATTAGATAATTAACTAAGGGTTTAAACAAATAACAATAATGCACTAAAGATGAGTGCATACACGGAAGGCTAAGGCGATTTGGGTGTACATTTAAGTGGGGTGTAATAAATTCTTCCTTTAAGTAAGATGCTTAAAGGTAGAAACGAAAAGATAGGCTCGGAGGGGTGTACTAGGGGTTTCGTGTACTAAAAATGAGTACAACGCTAAGGGTGTGGGATAAATTAGTTGACTTTACTAGCCAAGTAATATGACTTAAATGGTCAAGTAATTATGATACGGGTTTAAACACAAGGGTGATCCTAATGCCTCTTGTCATGTAGTAAATCCTACTACACGAATGTAGTCTCACTAGCGGTCTCGAGATGCATCACTAACGCAAGTTCTAGAATCTAAATGCTACCGGTAGACTCATAAGCACTAATAATAAATGCTTTTCCTATCAAATCTAAAGGCGAACCTCACATATTTGGGTGGAAAATTTTTCTGAATGGTACGGTTTTGTGCTAGTCATACGACTCCTATCCATGAGACGCTTGCTATGACTAAAGTTTCACTTCTAAATGTTGTAAAAAAATTTAAATTTGGCGCTAAAATTACACTAACAAGTATTTCTCTTAGTTTTATTACACACCTACCATCAAACAAACAAACTCAAGTGCAATTGTATCCTATAAGGTATCATCATTTACCCTCCCCTTACACTTAGGATGAACATTATCCCCAATGTTCAATTAAAGAATGTAAAAGTGAAAAAGGTAAAAGAATGAAATCAAATACTCCCCTGATTCGTTCGGTGTGGATAGTATGGTAACAAGGTTAGATCTTCCTCCAAAGAAAATGAACAATCAAAGCTTCCCTTCTAGAATATAAATCATCTTCTTGTCATACATAACCTGTTAAACCTGAGAAAACAAACAAGGCAACCTCGTGTAAAATCGGCGGCAATCTATATATACTAATAAATCCTAGATAAATAACATATATATCTTAAATTGCTTTCTAGGAATTAAAGGGATATAATGCTTGTGGAATGATGTTTACAGATTTCCTGGAGTTTATAAAACTAAAATTTCAACAAAAAACTTTGAGATTCCGTTAGAAAAACAAAACTAGCAAAATTTCCAGAATTTTACACATGACGCCGTCAGGAATTTCTTCCTGACACCGTCAGAAGTGACCTGCAGAACTCCTTACGTTAAAATTTTTGGAAAACTTATGTCCTATTTCCTGGAAAATCCTGCAAAACATCATTATGACTCGATACAAGCATTTGACTCTAACAAATACGAATATACATGTCCATTTAATATTGTGGAGAATCATGATCAATTTTGTTTCTTAAAAACATATTTGGGGTTTCCCCTTACACTTATCTTTGGCGAAATACCCTTGGATGAAGTTAAGACAAAGCCAAATGACAAAATAAAGTATTTTCACCATTTTAGTTTTGAAACATGATCTACCAACAATAAAAATAAAGCATGCATACGGAAACAAATATCAATCAAACAAAATAAAATCAAACAAAGCATGGGTTGCCTCCCAAGAAGCGCTTTTCTTTATTTACGAGTCTTGTAGCTAGACTCAAGGTCATGGGTTATCGTGTGTCGCTTATTCTCACATAACCAAGGGTGAGCCATCTAATAGTCGCCTCATCCTTCTTATAATCATCACTTAACTCTAAACATCCACGATAATACCTTTTATTCTTTTCGTGAGTATATTTAAGCCCTTTTCTTTTATCATTCTCACTTAGCATTTCTAGGGGCGAATACCTACTACACTTCTCCATGGAAAAATTCTTGAAGCTAGGGTGTGCATGGGGCATTTGGTAAACAAAATCCACATTCCTATCCGAGAATGTAATTAACCCTTCCATAAGTTTTTCATCAAGGTTGGTTAATCTTTTGAAGGGTTTCCCAAACACAACTTGGGTCAACTTACTGTTGATAAATTCTCCTAGATTCTCCATAACCATAAACTCAACAAGATAGATAAAGCTTCCTACAAACACATGCAATGACATTGCCCTAGCAATAATATTATCTCCTTTGTATTCTAACTCATCTACCATGATTTTATTATATTCACTACGCGAGATTATGTTCATTGGGGGAGATGAGTTAAGGTAGGCATTAAAGCACCAAAATCCAATCTTACAAGGAAATTGCATATTGAATGAGCTATCACACTCAATCCTTGTTCTAGGGTCAACATACCTAAGATGGTTCACTTCATCTTCCATCCTATTCTCATTAATCACATCACCATCTCCTAGATCCTCATTGGAGTCTGAATAGTAAAAAGGACTAGCCCTATGGTCATCATCATGGTCAGACTCCTCCATTTCAGAATTATTGTCAAAGTGGTGGTTAGGCGAGAGGTTAGGTGGGTTCTCATTTTCCACTAAAGGGATTGAGGCGGGCATTTGGAAAATCCTGCGACGAAAAACACGAATAATAGGAATCAAACGATCAATGTTATTGTTATCCATCGAGATAGTTTACGAACAAAGGAAACAAAGAAATAATATAGACTAAAGAAAACATAAAAATAAAAATAAAATCTTACTAGAAAGGAATCTAGCAAGTAGACCTAATAAAAAGAAATTCTAACCTAGACAATAACTATTCCCCGGGCTGCGGCACCAAAAACTTGATGTGTGTGGGAATTGCACCATGTTTTACTTCTCAAGGGATCTCGAGAACCTTACAACCCCCACCAGGCAGTGTACCTGATCGATGTAGTATAGTATAGTGACAAGTACCGGGGGATTGATCGTTCAACTCAGGAATAGTGTCGCTAGGATTAGAAAGCCTAAAAACTAGTTCTAGAGGTGAGGGATGATTCTTTTTGTATTTTTATATTTTTATAAAAGCAAGTAAAAATCTCGGGTTTTTAGAGGAGTGGGCGGAATTAGTTGCTAGTCAACTAACCCAGTAACTAAGATGCAATAAAAATAAAATAACAAAAATGAAAATAAAGCTAATTAAACTAGTGGTGTGAACAATAAATGGGAAAAATGTGTTTACTTAGATTTCATTACTCCCTAGATATCTTTTACACGTTGATAGATTGTTACAATTGTATGGATGACGGGTTATATTCTTTAATACCGTTCGTGGGGTGGCGTACGTACTTCCCCAACTCTATAAGCTCCTACTTCACTCCTATGTCGAGCCTGCAAGAAGCTCCTAACATGGGATCACTAGAATTCTCTCATGCATTAAATACAACCATAAAAACCTTAGTACGCATTGGCTCATGTTTCTTAAGACATTCAAGCAAGTTACACTATGGAAGTCTGCCAGTTTTCTTAAGCCTAACATCGAAATCATTCATCCATTACAACTATAAACAAGCAATCAACCTATAATCAACATCTAGGTTTCATTACATCTAAGCAAACACACTAGAGATCTAGCCTAGCATGTTAAAATCAAGACAAGCGTAAGATATATTCAAACAACACATAGACATATTGAATGAATTGAAATGATACTTATCTTAATTGAACATGAAGGGTTTCAAAGGGTGAAAACCCTTGAAAATACTGTAAAAGTCGAGTTAAGGTTTATTCAAGTCGTCCCTAATATTGTCCTCCTTTTGAATGAAAATTACAAAGACTATATATAGATTTTCTAAGGTGACAGCGTCAAGAAGAAAGTTCTGACGCCGTCAACCCCGCCGCCTAAAATAAAATCGGATTGCCTAGATCCAGATCTGACGCCGTCATGTGTAATGTTGTTCTGGGCCGTCACCACTTTTACTCTTCACGGCCTTGATTTGACGCCGTCACGTTTCTACTGGGCCGTCACCAATTTTGCTCTTGACGCCGTCATCAAAATGCTCTTGACGCCGTCAGGTACTGTTCCCGGCAAGGAAAATTAAGACTTTGCCGTTTTCTTCACTTTTATGCTCGAAAAATGTCCAAAATGCCCCCTTTTCCAGAATTCACTCCAAAAGTACCTAAAATCACAAAAGGAACGATTTAGGGCATTATTTGATCAAATAAATTCGAATTCGGGCTTAAATGACCCCCTAAAAACGGATCATTTTTCGCCTTATCAGTATCTCAAAAGGTGTTGTAGGAGCCTTCCAATTCTTGACCGCTTCTATCTTGCTGGGATCTACGTGTATACCTTCACTATTCACTATATGACCAAGAAATTGCACCTCTTGCAGCCAAAACTCACATTTAGAGAACTTAGCGTACAATCTCTCACTCTCCAACAAGCCAAGTATTAACCTCAGGTGTTCCCCATGCTCTTCCTTCGACTTGGAGTAAATCAATATGTCGTCAATAAACACAATTACGAATTTATCCAAATAGGGCCTACACACACGATTCATTAAATCCATGAATACCTCTGGTGCATTAGTCAACCCAAATGGCATAACCGTAAACTCAAAGTGTCCATAACGAGTTCTAAAAGCTGTCTTGGGAATATCCTCCTCATGCACTCTCAACTGATGATAACCAGATCGCAGATCTATCTTTGAGAAAAATCTAGCACCCTGCAACTGGTCGAAAAGATCATCAATTCTAGGTAGAGGATACCGATTCTTCACCGTCAACTTATTCAACTCTCGGTAATCAATACACATTCTAAACGAACCATCCTTCTTCTTAACGAACAAAACATGTGCTCCCCACGGGGAATGACTATGTCGAATAAACCCCTTTTCTTGAAGTTCTTTCAACTGTGCAGCCAACTCCTGCATCTCCGTAGGTGCCAATCGATAAGGAGCTTTCGCTACCGGCATCGCTCCAGGAATTAACTCAATACGAAACTCCACCTGTCGTATCTGCGGTAATCTGGACAAATCCTCAGGAAAAACGCCTGAGAACTCACACACTACTGGAATATCCCCCACTTTGAGTTCCCTAGACTTCGCACTCATAAGAGATTTCAAATTCTTCTCCACACTTTCTCCTTGTACTCGCAGCACACCACCTCCCTCTAATGGAATTCGAACCACCTTTTCATGGCATATTACTTCAGCTTTATGCCTAGCCAACCAATCCATCCCTATTACCACATCAAAACTACCATGTCCTAAGGATATTAAGTCAATCTTAAACGTAACACCCTCTAACACGATAACACACTCACAAATAACCTTATCAACTACTATTTCTATACCACTAGCTATTTCAATCAAAATACTAGGTCTAAGTTCACTAAACTCAACACCCAATATTCTAGCAAATTCAGTAGTAGCAAAACAATAATCTGCACCCGTATCAAATAACGTAGTAGCATAATGACCATTGAGAGAGAAGGTACCAGTAACAACGTTCGGGTCTTGGCGCGCCTTGCTTGCATTCATTGTAAATGCCTTTCCCTTAGCTGCATTTCTATTAAACCCTTGTCCTTGTCCTCCTTCAATACCCAGTTGATTCCTAGGCCGTCCAAACATTCCAACAAGTTTGAGACACCAGTTTCGCAGGTGATCGGTACTACCACTCTCGTAGCACGCCCTGCGATGAGGCCCCGCACCCACCGAGTTAATTGGAGTCGCTTGAGTAATCACCACACGGCAGTCCTTAGCAAAGTGTCCAAGTTTGCCACACCTGAAGCACACACGGCAAGCAGTATTCTTAGGATGATTACCACTACACTTAGCACATCTAGGGGCATTACCAACATATCCCCTCTTCTCATTATTACCAGTCACAGCCATAGAAGTTGTTCCCACATAACCTGCTGCCATCATAGGATCCGTTGCTACGAACCCCTTCCCTTTCCTTGCTTTCTTATTGTCACCACTAAAACCAACTGTCTTAGTAGTATCAACCTCCTCTCGCTTCTTCTCTCCCGACTTTGCAAGTGTTCCACTCCTAACTGCTTCATCTGTCAGTGCACCAGCCTTTTGAATAGAACTTAGAAGTGTTGTCGGCTCAGTCGCCCTAACCATCGAGCGAGTCTGTGGAAGCAACCCACGAATATACCTCTCAATACGCTTCAATTCAGGAGTTACTAGATGAGGAACCATCCTAGCTAACTCATGAAACCTATCAGTGTACCCCATATGATTAGCCCCAACCATAGTATGATTCCACAACTCTTCTTCCAATTTCTGCATTTCATTGGTTGGACAAAACTCCTCCACCATTATGGCTTTGAAGTCCTCCCAAGTCATAACCAAAGCCGCAACTTGTCCTCTAGCTTGCAGTTGCGTGTTCCACCAGGTCAACGCCTTGTTAACCAAGGAACTAACCGCATACTTAACTTTCTGGCCCTCACTACATCCACATATGTCCATCACCGACTCCATTTTCTCTATCCATCGAGTGAGTGCAATCACCCCACCCTTCCCATCAAACTCCTTAGGCTTACAAGCCATAAACTCCTTATAAGGACACCTATTATTTCTGCTTCCTCCACTCCCAACAGCATCAGGATGAGCTCCACTGCCTATCTGCGCACTCAATTGAGTCACAAGTTCAGGAATTAAAGCTTCTAGCTGCTGATTGATCATTTGCTGAAAGATAGGGTTGCTAACCCCAATAATGGGTGTCGACTTCTTGGACTTCTTCGGTGTCCGGAAAGCTCCACTCATAGGTGACTTAGTGATAGGTCGTCTTGGTTTCCTTGGCGCCATTTCCTAAACACGCAGGACAATAGAACCATTAGAGACCATTCACAAGATTCCACAATTTCTGTAATCATACCCATTCATCTACCTCCCATCACATGAGACACTCTCAATCATATAACCAAATTAACTCAACTCTACCACACATAAGCATATCACCATCGGTTCAATGTAACATTGGCTGTAAGTCCACATATGTCGTGATACATTTATAATTGTCTTGGCCACCCACAATTTTAGATGTATCCTTCGACATGTGTACTTACTTCCAAAGCCACACCTAACAATAGTAACATCTTATAACAAATAACACACAACCAATACCATCCAAACTATACTCCCATAATACAGATAATATACACACCAAAATATTCAAACTTACCCAAGGCTTCTTGATATTTGCGTTTTTGAGTGCGTATCAAAAGTATACAAAGTAGACGTGAGTGGAATTTACCAATCAACCTTTAGGAAAAGGGAGACTTGTAAAAACTCGTGAATACAATATATATATGTGGTACCGGGCAAGTGATTACCCGGGTCGTGTCCCAACGAGGTGTGAATGGGCAATATCGCGTGAGATTCGAGATTTAAATGCTTGTATGGATGATGAGAGATTATTTGGTATTGTGGAATTACGAGAAATTGCAAATAACGTACGGAAAGTGAAATAAACGAAACTAAAACATGAATACAAACAAGGAATGCTAAATAAAACTTAAAATCTACCTAAAATACTACGGGAAACATAATAGGGAATGCGGGAAACCTAAAATGTAAACTAAGTTTAAAAACGTAAAAGTTAATTAAAGAAAAACGTAAATGCGCGAAGTAAAACGTGAATTAAAAGCTACGCTAATCCTACGGATGTAAAAATAATTTTCCTACGATCTAAAATATAAAAGAAAATTTTGAAAAAAAAGGAAAAACATTTTTTTGCTTTTTAATTAATTATTATGATTTAAAAACAATTAAAACAAATTAAATGTGTAAAAAAACTAAAACTTACGGAAAAATTCTTAAATTTTTTTGGAAACTTAATAAACTTAAGGCTAACCTAAGAAAAATAAAATGAAGTGAGAATAGCTAATGAATAAGCAGAAATAAGCGAAAGATAAGCTGATTGTATAATAGGCTAAATTCCTCAAGTTACCATATATATTTAATAAATAACAGCAACAACAATATAATAGCCTAGCAGAGATGGTTGAGTGTTGTTGTTTGGTGTCTGTTTACAAAGCAAGAGGTCAGGGGTTCGACCCCTACAAACCCCATTTTTTTCAAATTATTTTTTTCTTTTCAACTTCTCTTTTGCAAACTGTTTAAACAACAAAAGCATCCAACTTAAACAAGATTACTTTTACATGGAAGCTTGAAATCAGCTTGTTGGCTTAACAGGTAGTTGGAATGAACCAAAGATTAAGCATAAGCTTAACTGTTTGGCGAATAAGCTCACAGAAACCAAACCTACAAATCTACATAAGCTGCTATCAAACAATTCTAATCTAATTAACCAAGATGAGCTAGCAAATATTGAGAAACAAGCAATAAGCTCCTAATTGGATCAAAAAGCAAAAACAGTCGTGCTATTGGCAAGCAGCCTAATGGGGGTTGAATAGGCTAAAAATAAGCAAGAAGGCACATGGAGAAAAACATAAAAAACCGAGACAAATCAACTAAGGCAACCAGTGATCAAACATGGACCAAGAAATGGCCCAATCAACAATGGTCAGCACTGTATGCAGGGGAATTAACGGGGCAAAATGCAGCCCACTCGCAAGCTACTAATTAGCCATGAAAAGCCAATGTAAGCTCTAAGTTACAAAGCCTAAACTACAAACTAATCATGCACCTAATTGCATATACTACTTCTAATTACGGCTAATCCTAAATCTAAGATCAAAATGGCTGTAGCTTATGAGGCCCACTGATGTAGTAAGTAAATGGGTGAGTTTGCTCAAAAAAATTAAAGCAAGCAAATGAATAACAAAGGGCAAATAAGCTGAGATAAATAAAGTTTAACCTACGAACTATGAATAACCCTGAACTTGAGAACTAAATCTCAATCAACTATATAAGAATGGGTCAACAAAAGGCCTTGGGCATCTGATGACTAGGCTGCTTTGCAGCCTCTATTACCTAACCCAAATGAAGCTGATGCACTCAATTTTTACTGCTAGAAATACCTTCAGAACCTTCAAAACTTAGAAATTTCATGGAAAAGCATAAACTCACTTTAAACTAGGGCTGAGCATCGGGCCTCTCCCGACCCGTCCCGACCCGATCCCGAATATCCCGAATCCCGATTAGCCGGAAAACACAAACCGAGTCCCGACCCGATTAAGGTCGGTTCGGTTTCGGGACATTCGGGACGGGACGGGATCGGTCGGTTTTCTCGGTTTTGTTTGTTTTTTTTCGGTTTTTGGCCCGTCCCGACCCGATCCCGAATATCCCGAATCCCGATTAGCCGGAAAACTCAAACCGAGTCCCGACCCGTTTGACGTCGGTTCGGTTTCGGGACAACAATCGGGACTCGGGATCGGGACGGGATTCGGGATCGGGTCGGTTTTGCTCACCCCTACTTTAAACCTGCCAACAATAATGCATAAAAGTTAACTGAAATAAAACATTTGACCAACTACTAGGTTTTGGCAACCGAAGCTTCTTATGCCAAACACCCATATATAGCTGTTTTTGAAAACAATTGAATGAACAAGTATTTTTAAGCTAAGTCTCTGCAAGGGAAAGTTGCATTAATCAATATGGGGACTAGATGAGCAGTGGTAAACTCATGAATAAGCAGTAGTAAAAGTAAAAAAATAAGCCGTTTGGAAAACTTAAACTTTCATTGACTTGAAAAAATACAACAGACTTAAAATAAAACTACATGAGTACTGAAGATTAAAACTTATACCTACTTCTAATCCTAAAATCCTAATTGCCAAAAAATGGCTACAATTGACTCTTTTTTATACTACTGATAAAAAATAATAGGTTTTCTTCCCCTCTTGTTCTTGTTCTCTTTTTGTCTTCATCCTAGTGTGCTTCTTGGCTTCAATCTCAACCATTGGATTAAGGTAGAAGTTATCTCAGCCTTTGATTCATGTTTGACGTCCAATTTGGAGTGGGTAGGTATGGTTTGTGAGGCCTTGGAGAAGGTGTGAGTGGAGTGGACACCCGTGAGGGATTTGGTATCATGTGAAGGACTGGAATTAATATTGGTGAGGAGGGACTTTTGAGATGATGGAGATGGCGTATTGTCGTGTAGCAGGAAAAGGTAATGGAGGAGGAGGGTTTGTATACGGTGGGTAAAAGGGGCGATGGGGAAGAAAGGGGCTTGTGGTTTGACTGGGTCAAAGGAAGGGTGTGTGTTTTTATTAAAACGTATAGGTTTAAGAAGTTGGGCTTTGGGTAGGTTTTGGGCCAAGGGAGGGGGAATGGATTTGTTTTGTTTTTGGATTGGGTTTTATTAAAGGGTGGATCAGGTTTTGGTGGTGGGTTTGGTGTAATAACAACCACAAGGGTCCGGTTTGGTTTATGATGAAAGCAAGGACCATTTATGTAGATTCTGAAAATTCGAGGGTTTGAAACCGCCAACCTGCCAAAATATTACAAGGACCAAACTTGACATATTATAATTTCCACAAGGACCTTTGATGTAATTTCCCATTTAAAAACACCCAGGGACTGTATTTGCCAAATTCTGAAAGTTGAGGGCCAAAATTGTAATTTTTCCAAAGTTTTCACCCAAGGACTATATTTGAAAATTTTTGACTTTTAAAAGCCTTGGGTTGACTTTTCTTTCATAACAAATGCTCAGGGACTAATTTTGTCAATTTATGAAAGTTCAGGGACTGATTTTGACAACTCTTCATATTTTGCTCGTTTTTCGTCTGTTTTCAATCCTTTGTACCTGAAACACACAAAAACATACTCCAAGGATATTTGTGATGTTATTTGACCATTTCGAAGTGTTTTTGATTGTTTTGATTCAAAAATTGGACGAAAAGATATGTGCAAAAAGATACATATCAAATCTCCCACACTAAGCAATTGCTAGTCCCTAGCAATTTTTTTGAGAAAAACTTAATGGATTTGAAGTCTCTTTACCAAAAGCCATTACTTCTGCAGTAGCCAAATGTTTCGGTTCAAGTAAGAACTATGGTCCATCCGATAACCATGTGATTTTGAGCAAACCACCAGCTGTCAACGGATTTGATTTGTCTTTACCAGAAGCCGTTTGCTTCTGGAGTAGCCAACTCTTGATGGACACAGTCAACATCTTGGTGAGTTGATTACCAATTATGGTTTTCCACTGCCTTTACCACAAGCCATAATCTTGCGGGCTAGCCAACTCTTTCACTTTTAAGGATATGGCGAGTTGAAATACCATACAATTTTGGGCAAATTGTAAGCCATCAACGGATTTGATGTATCTTTACCAAGAGTCGTTTGCTCATGGATTAGCCAATCCTTTTTTTGGTTAGACATGGCGGACTGATAACCACAAAAATTTTGAAACTCAAGTGAAATTTTTTTAAAATTTTTGCCAAAAACGGGGGTACTAGATGGTAAAATGTGATAAAATTCTCTAGAATTTCCCCCCCACACTTAGAATTGAATATTGTCCTTAATATTCAAAGTCCCGGCTATTATGCCGACTCTTTGAACAGAAAAAGGCAACATTACAAGCTAAACGTGGAAACACCGTTTTTTCACTTTATTGGTAACCACAGCAGGGGTAACTCCCCCACACTTAGGGTGAAAACCCTATATGCATGCTACTATTTTTGTTTACCGAGTCGCTAGCTTGACACGACCCCGAATTCATTGGTCCTTGGGGAAGCATGATGTGGAAAAGATAATCTCCATCGGACTTTCATTCAAGATGTTTGGACAAACATTTGAAGCACGTGAAAGTTCCAGACCGATGAGATAAGTACCCGGCTCAAGATAATGGTAAATGAAAATGCCGGGATCAAAGATGGTATCTTCATTCCCGAAGGAGTGAAGAAGAGAAGAAGTCACCCTGTAGGTGAGGAAAAGGAAGAAAACCATGATGAAAATCATGATAAGATTTTCTGCCTCGAGATCAGGCTCATTTGCCTGAATTTGGATTTCAAGGGTTAAGCTCATAAACATCCCGGGAGGGAGGGTGGGAATTTGCAAATCCTCATGATTGAGTGCATCTGCCCCCGGGTTACCATACTCTGGAGGAGTCATGATATGAGTGAGTTCACCGGAGAACTCCTCATGAAGAGAATCTTTCACAAGATGTAAATCTGTGAACTCTTGTTCCATTGTGGACTCATCACAATCCTCATTCTGAATATCAAAGAGTGGATTATCAGAAATCAAAGTGAATTCAGAATCGAATTCAAAAAAAGGATTGGTGAGAGTTGTTTTGAATGATTCGGGAACAAAGTGATTATCATTCTCTATTGGACTGCTGGGATCAGAACTGAGTGACGGATCATGATATAAGAGACTTTCAATTTCTCCCAGATCGGCTTCAAAGTCAACGAGATCATCGTCACTTCCCGTTGGAAGTGGATTGATGTTAGTGAGTTCATCGGCGAACTCCTCAAGAAGATGATCAGCATCAGAATGTGGAACTGATGCCTCAACATACTCGATGTCTCCATAAGATGCACAATCTTCGCTACAATCGGAGAATGTCTCAAATTGATCTTTTGGACACTCAAGAGGGGAAGGAAGATCACACATATGCTCAAGAATTCCCTGTGACTCTCCTGGGATTGGGACAAGGTTCTCAGCACTAGACTTTATGAATTCGTCCGATTCCTTTTGAGGAACAGTGCTAAGATGCTCATCCCCCATGTTCAGAGAGTGAGTGGGAATTTCGGGTGTGATAACAACAGACTGAGGGAGTTGAGAAGGACTAGCAGACATGGGTTTTATAAATTTCATTTGTTCTTCTGCTAGAAATTCCATCATAGTCTTTTCTCCCTGTGATTTTTGGATTGGCGGGATTTCAACTGATGAACTCGATGAATCTTTTTGAGTAACAATGTTATCTTCATCATCATCATCACTGTCATCATCGTCATCAAATAGAGCAGCATTGCGAAGATTGGCACGTATTTTAGCCGCTCTGTTAGGAACTAAATATCAGAAGAATCAAAGCGAGTTTCCACTGAAGGTGATTCTGCTGCTGAATCCTACTGCTGAATCATACTGCTGCTTGATTCTGCTACTGAATCATACTACTGCTTGATTCTGCTGCTGCTATGACTGTGCAGCTATGACTCATAACAAACAGCTGTGTAGATAAGACCGACTTATTCAACACTTGCATAAAAAGATAATATCTTAGTTCTAGTCATCAAATTGAACACTCCAAGTGAGTTGTTTATCCTAGATACATGATGTATCTTATATGACTAAGCTAGAATAGTGATTAGTCATAAGCTAGTTATTTGTTGAGTCATGTAGTTTGTAAAAGATATTTCCTTGGACTATAAAAGGAAAATCTTTGATATGTAGATAAGAGTGACAATGCCATACACAACTCTCATATACAGACAATAGAAAGAACAAACATAAGATTCAAGGTCTTTGTAACCCTAGTGATAAGCTAAAGATCACTCGTATTATTTTTTGAATAATATTGAATCGTTTGGTGTTAACTATTCCATTTCCATAACAATAAACATAAATCTTCTAAGTGTGCTTAAGTAGATTCCGCATACTTAATCATATTCACACAAACATATCTCATACATAAAGAACGAAGGTTTAACCACCTTACCGTGTAATCGACCCTCAACACGCTCGTTGCTCAGCCAGTAATTCTTTCATGCTTTTTCCAGAATCTCGTTCTTCAGCAAGTAATTCTGCCATAGTTTTCCCATGAGAATTTGGAATGAGTGGAAATTGTGGGGGTGTGGATGTGTCAAAACCGGAAGGTTGACATTGAAAATCATCATGAGGACCCCCACAATATACACAAGAAAAACTGTGGGCATTTTGAAATGCCGTGCTATTCAACTCCTCCTTAAGTTCTTTTAATATTTCAAGAGCCTTTAGACAAAGGTCTTGCTGAGTTTCTTGAAGAGTTGTGTGAATCATTTGGTACTGTGGAGGTTGGTCATGATACGGATAGTCATAATTGTTACAAGGAAATGGATTCCTTGTTTGACAATCCGAGCTAAAGTGAGGACCTCCACAATACTCACAAGAAACATTCGGTGCATTTTGAAATGATGTATTATTGAAATAGCACGGTTCTTGTTCAAAGGAATTCTGAGGAGGGTAACTGAAATCGTTTTGAAAATTTGGAAACGCGAATGTATTTTCGATTTCAAAAGTGCAACAAGTACAAAGTCCATGGGTAAACCCACATTCCTTGCAAAAACATCTTTTACAAAGTGAACCATCTTCTAAGAGATCTCTACAAATATAACAATGATGTTGATCAAACGAAGATAGTTGGGGTTGTGGAGGGTGGTCGGGAAGACTTTGAGAATCATTGAAAGCATTCGGATTTGCTTTGCACCATTTACAAAATCCGTCACTAATATCACTCCCACACCGCCTACACGCGAACTTGTAACAACGATGATTGTCATCCACTGGACCTTTACAATGAAAACAATTGTAGTCGAGTGACGACATAAGAATTAAACATTAACGAGGGATGAGAAGAAAGAATCAAACGGTAAAGAGGATAAGAAGATAAGAATTAAACGTATAGGAGACGAAGATTATTTTTGGATTTTTCAAAAAACACATCAATTAAAACGAGACCAACTCAAAAAGACAATCGTGAACTTAAACCAATAATCACAATGTAAATGGCTTCTTTGAAAAAGGTATACCAATTCACAAGGATACAATGGCAAGTTTTAATCTTTTGTTTGGGAACTTATTAATGTTCACACCCCCAGTCGGTAGGTGTTCTGCTTTGGTTCTCGGCGGTGTGTTTTATGCTTATTTTTTATTTAACAAGAAAAACGAAAAATCTTTTTGTATTTTTTTTATATGATAGATATATTTACAAAAGAAAAAGGAAAATATTTTTGTGTTTTATACTTTTTTTTTGAAAACGATAACTTCTTGACGAAGGTTCTACAAGTTACTAATCATTAAAATCATAACGATATTGTCGCAACACAACCTCCCCGGAGAAAATCTTTCAAATGATGATGTTATGACTGTGAGAAAATCTTTCAAACAAGGGGAGGATATCAATATAAGATGATATTTGATGTTATGACTGTGAGAAAATCTTTCAAACAAGGGGAGGATATCAATATAAGATGATATTTGAATCTCAGGGGAGGAAATTCAAGCCCAGTTTAAGGAAGATTAACCAAAAGAAAAGACAAGATCATACAAGATGATGACATAGAGGTTGAAAATGACAAGAACATTCTTAAATGTTGTATTCAGAAAGGATGAAGCATTTCAAAGGAGAAAGTTCTATCTAGGTCAAAAAGTTGAAAAGATTCAATTTCAGTTCACTACGTTTGTTCATCACTTGTTGAAAGATCAGAAAGCAGATAAGTTCCAGAGAAAGATAAGTTCATTCACTCAGAAGAGAAGAAAGTTAAGATCAACCAAATCTGACAATGAAGTGTTTGAAAGATCTTCACAAAGTCCTCATTTAATTCAGAAAAACATGTTTGAATGTGATTCACATGTTTAGGGGAGGATTGTTAGGAATTAAATATCAGAAGAATCAAAGCGAGTTTCCACTGAAGGTGATTCTGCTGCTGAATCCTACTGCTGAATCATACTGCTGCTTGATTCTGCTGCTGAATCATACTACTGCTTGATTCTGCTGCTGCTATGACTGTGCAGCTATGACTCATAACAAACAGCTGTGTAGATAAGACCGACTTATTCAACACTTGCATAAAAAGATAATATCTTAGTTCTAGTCATCAAATTGAACACTCCAAGTGAGTTGTTTATCCTAGATACATGATGTATCTTATATGACTAAGCTAGAATAGTGATTAGTCATAAGCTAGTTATTTGTTGAGTCATGTAGTTTGTAAAAGATATTTCCTTGGACTATAAATGGAAAATCTTTGATATGTAGATAAGAGTGACAATGCCATACACAACTCTCATATACAGACAATAGAAAGAACAAACATAAGATTCAAGGTCTTTGTAACCCTAGTGATAAGCTAAAGATCACTCGTATTATTTTTTGAATAATATTGAATCGTTTGGTGTTAACTATTCCATTTCCATAACAATAAACATAAATCTTCTAAGTGTGCTTAAGTAGATTCCGCATACTTAATCATATTCACACAAACATATCTCATACACAAAGAACGAAGGTTTAACCACCTTACCGTGTAATCGACCCTCAACACGCTCGTTGCTCAGCCAGTAATTCTTTCATGCTTTTTCCAGAATCTCGTTCTTCAGCAAGTAATTCTGCCATAGTTTTCCCATGAGAATTTGGAATGAGTGGAAATTGTGGGGGTGTGGATGTGTCAAAACCGGAAGGTTGACATTGAAAATCATCATGAGGACCCCCACAATATACACAAGAAAAACTGTGGGCATTTTGAAATGCCGTGCTATTCAACTCCTCCTTAAGTTCTTTTAATATTTCAAGAGCCTTTAGACAAAGGTCTTGCTGAGTTTCTTGAAGAGTTGTGTGAATCATTTGGTACTGTGGAGGTTGGTCATGATACGGATAGTCATAATTGTTACAAGGAAATGGATTCCTTGTTTGACAATCCGAGCTAAAGTGAGGACCTCCACAATACTCACAAGAAACATTCGGTGCATTTTGAAATGATGTATTATTGAAATAGCACGGTTCTTGTTCAAAGGAATTCTGAGGAGGGTAACTGAAATCGTTTTGAAAATTTGGAAACGCGAATGTATTTTCGATTTCAAAAGTGCAACAAGTACAAAGTCCATGGGTAAACCCACATTCCTTGCAAAAACATCTTTTACAAAGTGAACCATCTTCTAAGAGATCTCTACAAATATAACAATGATGTTGATCAAACGAAGATAGTTGGGGTTGTGGAGGGTGGTCGGGAAGACTTTGAGAATCATTGAAAGCATTCGGATTTGCTTTGCACCATTTACAAAATCCGTCACTAATATCACTCCCACACCGCCTACACGCGAACTTGTAACAACGATGATTGTCATCCACTGGACCTTTACAATGAAAACAATTGTAGTCGAGTGACGACATAAGAATTAAACATTAACGAGGGATGAGAAGAAAGAATCAAACGGTAAAGAGGATAAGAAGATAAGAATTAAACGTATAGGAGACGAAGATTATTTTTGGATTTTTCAAAAAACACATCAATTAAAACGAGACCAACTCAAAAAGACAATTGTGAACTTAAACCAATAATCACAATGTAAATGGCTTCTTTGAAAAAGGTATACCAATTCACAAGGATACAATGGCAAGTTTTAATCTTTTGTTTGGGAACTTATTAATGTTCACACCCCCAGTCGGTAGGTGTTCTGCCTTGGTTCTCGGCGGTGTGTTTTATGCTTATTTTTTATTTAACAAGAAAAACGAAAAATCTTTTTGTATTTTTTTTATATGATAGATATATTTACAAAAGAAAAAGGAAAATATTTTTGTGTTTTATACTTTTTTTTTGAAAACGATAACTTCTTGACGAAGGTTCTACAAGTTACTAATCGTTAAAATCATAACGATATTGTCGCAACACAACCTCCCCGGCAGCGGCGACATTTTGATATTTGCATTTTTGAGTGCGTATCAAAAGTATACAAAGTAGACGTGAGTGGAATTTACCAATCAACCTTTAGGAAAAGGGAGACTTGTAAAAACTCGTGAATACAATATATATATGTGATAACGGGCAAGTGATTACCCGGGTCGTGTCCCAACGAGGTATGAATGGGCAATATCGTGTGAGATTCGAGATTAAAATGCTTGTATGGATGATGAGAGATTATTTGGTATTGTGGAATTACAAGAAATTGCAAATAACGTACGGAAAATGAAATAAACGAAACTAAAACATGAATACAAACAAGGAATGCTAAATAAAACTTAAAATCTACCTAAAATACTACGGGAAACATAATAGGGAATGCGGGAAACCTAAAATGTAAACTAAGTTTAAAAACGTAAAAGTTAATTAAAGAAAAACGTAAATGCGCGAAGTAAAACATGAATTAAAAGCTACGCTAATCCTACCATGTGATTTTGAGCAAACCACCAGCTGTCAACGGATTTGATTTGTCTTTACCAGAAGCCGTTTGCTTCTGGACTAGCCAACTCTTGATGGACACAGTCAACATCTTGGTGAGTTGATTACCAATTATGGTTTTCCACTGCCATTACCATAAACCATAATCTTGCGGGCTAGCCAACTCTTTCACTTTTTAGGATATGGCGAGTTGAAATACCATACAATTTTGGGCAAATTGTAAGCCATCAACGTATTTGATGTATCTTTACCAAGAGCCGTTTGCTCCTGGATTAGCCAATCCTTTTGTCGGTTAGACATGGTGGACTGATAACCACAAAAATTTTGAAACTCAAGTGAAAAATTTTTAAAATTTTTGTCAAAAACGGGGGTACTAGATGGTAAAATGTGTTAAAATTCACTAGAATTTCCTCCCCACACTTAGAATTGAATATTGTCCTCAATATTCAAAGTCCCGGCTATTATGACTACTCTTTGAACGGAAAAGGGCAACATTACAAGCTAAATGTGGAAACACCGTTTTTTCACTTTATTGGTAACCACAACAGGGGTAACTCCCCCACACTTAGGGTGAAAACCCTATATGTATGCTATTGTTTTTGTTTACCGAGTCACTAGCTTGACTCGACCCCGAATTCATTGGTCCTTGGGGAAGCATGATGTGGAAAAGATAATCTCCATCGGACTTTCATTCAAGATGTTTGGACAAACATTTGAAGCACGTGAAAGTTCCACACCGATGAGATAAGTACCCGGCTCAAGATAATGGTAAATGAAAATGCCGGGATCAAAGATGGTATCTTCATTCCCGAAGGAGTGAAGAAGAGAAGAAGTCACCCTGTAGGTGAGGAAAAGGAAGAAAACCATGATGAAAATCATGATAAGATTTTCTGCCTCGAGATCAGGCTCATTTGCCTAAATTTGGATCTCAAGGGTTAAGCTCATAAACATCCCGGGAGGGAGGGTGGGAATTTGCAAATCCTCATGATTGAGTGCATCTCCCCCGGGTTACCATACTCTGGAGGAGTCATGATATGAGTGAGTTCACCGGAGAACTCCTCATGAAGAGAATCTTTCACAAGATGTAAATCTGTGAACTCTTGTTCCATTGTGGACTCATCACAATCCTCATTCTGAATATCAAAGAGTGGATTATCAGAAATCAAAGTGAATTCAGAATCGAATTCAAAAAGAGGATTGGTGAGAGTTGTTTTGAATGATTCGGGAACAAAGTGACTATCATTCTCTATTAGACTGCTAGGATCAGAACTGAGTGACGGATCATGATATAAGAGACTTTCAATTTCTTCCAGATCGGCTTCAAAGTCAACGAGATCATCGTCACTTCCCGTTGGAAGTGGATTGATGTGAGTGAGTTCATCGGCGAACTCCTCAAGAAGATGATCAGCATCAGAATGTGGAATTGATGCCTCAACATACTCGATGTCTCCATAAGATGCACAATCTTCGCTACAATCGGTGAAAGTCTCAAATTGATCTTGTGGAAAACTAGAAGGGGGATTGAATAGTTTTACGTCCTTTTAAAAGTTTATTACCAAAATATTTTGTAGGTTATTAAAAACTTTCGATTCGATCTCAAGTGAATTCAAATGACAACCAATATAAGCAATTCTAATCCAGTAATGAAAGTATTGAAATGTAATGAAAAAAAGATAGAGTTAGAAAGATCAAACCACAACACGCGAATTTATAGTGGTTCGGCTACAAGGACACCTTCCTTGCTCTACTCCACTCCCCGAGTACCACACTCGAGAGTTTCTTCACTATGTCAACAAACTCCTTATGGTGGAGAAACCTTACACACCTTGGCTTACACGAGTTAATGACACTAAGCTAAATGTCGAGTTCTAATCGTAGCTAGAACCAATCTCACGACTTCTTCAAGGCTTCACACCTTCTTCACAACTTCACAACTTCTTCAAGGCTTCACACCTTCTTCACACCTTTAAAACTTCACACCTTCTTCTATGCACAACTAATTCACAACTACTAAACTACTTTACAACACACCTAGTTTCTACAATCAACAAATTTACACAACACTTTTACAAATATCTACCACAACTACAATATGAAACTAGCTATTCACAACACTACTACAATTAGATGGATGTAGAGGAGTGTTCTTCTTCTTGCACTTGAATGGATGAAGCTTTGGATCACTTGGAAACAAAGACTTATGAATTATATGATCAAAGGATTTTAGATCTAGAAATGGAGGTTGGATCAGAAAGTTTATAGTGCAAAAAGGTGAGAAAAATGTGTGAAATGATCCAATATTTATAGGGCCAGAATTTACTGTTCTGGAGCGTGCCGGTCCCCTGGCTGGTCCCCTTAATCATTAAGGGGGCCGCCTAGTAAAATTAAGGGGGCTGCCCTCCTGAACGTTGGAAAAGTTTTTCTGGATAAAATTTGCCCTTTTTGGTTGGAAATTTGAAATCATATCTTTGTGGTTTAATATAGCATTACCAAAAATGATTTACAAATATATATAAAATGTTTATATCGTTTTATAAGATGTTATGTCTTAAGAAAAAATTTCCTTTGATCATGTAATGCATAAGATGCTTAGTTTATGCATACCTTAAGTGATATTAGAAGTAGAGGTAAATATTTGTTACCAAATACTTGTTTACGTCTTAATCTTGACTTAATTTGATTTGAGTTTTGTGATTATCAAAACATAGGTTTATTGAGAGATATTAATAACCTTTTTAAACATTATTTATATCAACAATCTCCCCCTTTTTGATGATTACAAAACTTAAACTCATTAATTCAAAAATTAAATTTTAAACAAGTATTTTAGTGAGTTTATATTTACTTCTCCCCCTTTTTGTAGAATCAAAAAGGTTGTGCCGACAATTTTCAAACGTGAAAGATTGACGGGTAGATATCTCCCCCTTGATGTGTACTCCCCCTCGTTTGGGGGCACCAAGAGAACGAGCTATGGAATGCTTTGCAAAAAAAATATTAGAAGCACAAGTATATGCATGCAAACATGTATAAGTTGATTAGAAAAAAAAATAAAACATGTTTGAAAGAAAGCATTCATATTAAATAATAGGTTGTGTCAAGACACAACATACAAGTAGCAATTTGGATTGCAAGTAGAAAAGCTAGTTCACAAACTAACAACAAGGAAAATACATCATCATGGCAAGAGTACATGGTCTTCATAGAGCTTGCAAGCAAAAGGGTGGTAGAGGCGTTATTTATTTAGCATATCAAATGCTTAATTAGGAGAGCATGATGGTGATGATGGAGGAATGGGTGAGAATTGTGGTGGAGGAATGATTGGAGAGGATGGTGGAGTTGGTGGTGGTGGTGGGTTGGTAAGCAAATGTTCAATATATGAAAACATATATTGAATTTCATCTCTAAGGCCAAAGATGACCGTGCGGTTATGGATGCAACAAAGACAAGTATCCCCATGGGATTCAAGTAGCCTCCAAGGCACGGGATTGGCAAAGAATGGTGGTGTAATTGGTGGAGATGAGAGATGAGCATCAAGTGGTGTTATTGGTGAAAGTGAGATGGTAAGATGGGTGGACATGGGTTCTTGTGTAGGGAGTGGTGATGATACTTGTGGTGACAAGTGTGAGTTGATGTAGTCATTCATTGATGAGGTTGAGGGTATGGAGGATGAGGAAGTTCCATGGGTGGAAGGTGTTTTAGATGGTGCATTGGGTGCACTTAGGGATGAGCATTTGGGTGGAGGTGATGGTGTTTTGTTGTCTTCATTTGTTAAGTCAATGAAGAGTTGTTTTGGGGGATGACCACAAGTTTTTGTTTCTTGGAGGCTTTGGAATGTGAGGTGCTTGGTGGAGTCATGATGATCTAGATGGTGAATGATGAGATGAAGAATGGTGATTGTGGAGGGAATTTATAGTATGGAAATGGTTGATTAAGGTATGTATTTGAAATGGTTGAATGAGATTCTAAAATCAGTTGGGTTAAAATGGGAAATGGTAGCTGAAACTAGAGAAAGGATTCACAAGATGCAAAAGAAAACAGTGAATCCAGTTCCAGATGGCTGGTCCCCTTAATTGTATGCCGGCCCCCTTAATAATTAAGGGGACCGCCTAGGGAATTAAGGGGGCCGCCCATCTGGTGTTTTCCCAGACGACCAGAAACCCAAAATTTGCAGAATTTGGTGATTTTTCAAGTGTGTTTTCCCAACAAGATCTATTAGAAGTATATACTCTAGGAATGATGATATATAAACACACACACACACACACACACACACACACACACACACACACACACATATATATATATATATATATATATATATATATATATATATATATATATATATATATATATATATAAAACCAAATTGCATGCAAATAAACATATTATAATCCATTTTGAAAATAAGCATAGCATAACATTAAGATAGTAGCATGATAACACTTAAAGTCTAAACATCATTCAAGAGATAAACAAGAAATAACACAAGTATTTCCGAATAAATCGGACAAATAGCAAATCATACAAATGTCAAATAGAACCAAGTAATAACAAGTAGCAATACATCAATATCTCCTACTTCTTCTTCTTTCCAAGCATCTTCCTAAACATCTTCCCAACGGATTTGAAACCTCCTCGAAGTTCTTCATGCATTTGTTGTTGATGGTTGATGATAGACGTTTGACGAGTGAAGAGAAGCTCATCGGTACGTTCATGAGGAAGAGGAATTTGATATTCGGTATCATTAATATCAGAAAGATTTTCAACAAAGGTCGTGGGGGATGGAGTACTAACACGTGAGGTGTTTTCCTCCTCATCATCATCGTCATCACGATGAGATGTAGAACTACGAGGCCTAGAATACAAAGGACCACGAGATTTTCCTTTGTCACTTCGAGCACGACGAGTACGAACACGAGTAAGTTGGTTCAAAGTAGGAAGGATATGAACGTAGTAGTCTCTTTGAAGATGTGGGTAATGTTCCATCACATAACGATAAAGTCGTGTGAGAAACATACCGTAAGGAAGATTGGCATTTGGGGTGTTCTTGGCGGACATGATTCGATGAATAAAAAGATAAGCCAAATTGTATTGCTCTTCAGCAATAACACAATAAAGCATGTGGGCAATGCTCGCCGTGACATGATCACGGTGACCACCAGTACCAAACGCATTCTCTTGAATGAGTTCTTCCCACTTCTTCATATCTTGGCTTAGCTCTTTGAGGAGGATTTGATTGGCATGAATATCGACATTCTTCGACTTGATTACTCGACTAGTCGTACGACGTTCTAGTTCAAGCATTCGACGAATGTCTTCAGGACTAGGAATCTCAGAATAGTAGGGGCCATCTTGAGGACGATTTCTTTCAAGAGTGGAAAGATCCCATTCATTTGAGAAAACGGCTTGGCCGTTGTATGGGATTCGAAGAATTTGACCAAATTGAGCAAGAGTAAGAGTGATGAATTGATTTTGAATCATGAAGGAAATGAGGATATTACCATAGGGATCGGTTTGCACTGTCACTTGGCTATAGAAATCGAGGATAAAACGAGGAATGATTGGTTCGTTGATTTGGAAAAGACATTCAAAACGAATATTGGTGAACATTCGTTCAGTTTGATCATTTTCATAGAAAGATGGATCGACAATTCGTCCTTCGTGAATGTTTCTATTTTCAATAGGACGATAGAAACATGCAACTGAAGGAGAAATGCCGGGAGTAGAAGAGACATTTGGAATGTATTGTTTGGTTTTGGAGACATCACCAATCGTGGTCTTAGGCATTTTCACCTAAACAATATAACAACAAAAATAGAATTAATATAAAAACAACTATCATGCATATGTTATATATATATTTATATAATTATATGCACTATATGTGGAACGAAATTCTACTTCGACACAAAAAAAAAAATATTCAATGTAAGTAGTTTCATAATGTTCCTTTTATTTTGATTTTAAACTCGTTTAGAATGTATAATATCAAAGAGTATGATATCATAATTCATTTCGAAATAAGGCTAGATATATATTAGATTATATATCTTCCATTTCATAAGAGTTTGACACAACATAAGCTTGTTTAAAAGATTAAAATGCGAATTTTAGTTTTCAAAAATATCATTTTCGAGATAAACCAAACGCTCCCTTAACTAGATAAAAACATCCTAAAACATCAATATATATATTGATTATATATCTTGATGACGTTTATTGATTCTAGTAGTATTAACAAGTTTTATGAACTAGTTTTAAGTTTCAAATAACTACATATAGTTATAGTTTGTTCATGAACCAAACGCCCATGTTGTCTTCATGAACCATTTTATAACAAATTGAAAAGTATGTTTTGATTGTTTAGAACGTTAAAACAATGTAATGTAGTAAGTTTTAAGTAGTTTTTAAGAGTTATATCAACAATGTGCCTCTTGAAAAATAAAATTTAACAAGGGTTTATGGGCGATTAACGATTTTGACAAAATGATATGTTATACTAAATTTGAGTTGCAATACATCATCCTAATCCTATGGGAAGCATTTGGTAGTTCAATTTCTAGCTTCTATTACACTTAAATTCGAATTAAAATAAATTTTAATAAAATGCATAATTATTGATTAGACACCAAATCGAATGAAATGTGATGAAATGCATATTGGAAAACTTACAAAAGATGTTGTTATATGTTTGGTTGATGTTTGCCCCTTGCGAAACAACCCCGGATTGGTGATATGGTGGAGGATTTTGATGGTTTTGGGTGTTTTGGTTCGTACTCAGCAGCAATGGGGAAGAGATGAATGAGCAAATGGGGTGTTTAAGAATGGAAATAAGGTGGAAAACGTATTTGGAAGTGTCAGATGGCCGGTCCCTTTAAACATTAAGGGGACCGCCCTCGATAACAAGCCGGTCCCCTTAATCTTTAAGGGGGCCGCCTTTGAAATTTTCAAAATTTCGCGGAATAAGTTTCTGGAACAAAAATATTTATACGTATATAATTAGATTTATAATATATCAAAAATACGTAAACGTTTATTGGCACGATGATAAAATTCTTAACAATTTTTAATTACCGTTTCGATAATTAAAATATACCTTTGACAATTTTGGATAAAATGATCAAAGTGTTAAGTTGATGAAGGGTTTGAGGTGTGTTCGGGAATATGTGAATAAGTGTATATATATATATATATATATATATATATATATATATATATATATATATATATATATATATATATATATATATATATATATATATATAAGTATAAGTGTGAGTGAAAGATGGGTTGATGGGTGAGGTTTGAAAGATAGTAGCGGAGATAGGATAAGGTCGGCAAGAGGAGTTTGTTTTATCCATAGTGTTCACGTGTGAAGGCGTTCTTGCATGATAAAAGTCCACTTGACTCATATCCCTTCATCATCATGAGTCTCCTAAAAGAGGACTTAATAGAATAACGCGAGGGGGGAAGGAAAGGGTTCGATAAAGAACAATTTCCTGGAGTTCTAGAAAGTCAACTAATGACGTATCTAGGTTATGTGCAAGCAATTATATATATATATATATATATATATATATATATATATATATATATATATATATATATATATATATGTATTTAATATATTAGGTATTAAGAGTATATGTAAATATAAGTATATATATGATCGAACAAATAGAGAGAAAAAGGCAAGCTATATCTATGCAAACAATGTAATCAACTAAAGCATATTTATCTAAGCATGGCAATGAGTTATGAAAGAATGGCGTACCCGGTGGTCTTCAAAAAATCTTCAAAATCATCAAGATGATATATAGACTTTGAAAAAGTCTATGTTGAGAGAAACTTCAAGATTGCCTCAAGGAATGTCCATCTAGCCATTCGATCCCTATTGTCTCTTTGGTCCAAAGTTGTTTGGTCCAAACATGTTTAACATTTGACTAGGATGCATGAAAGGTGGTAGTATACCCTAAGGTTTGTAGCATTGTTGGTAGTTCCACATTTGATTACTATTGTTATTATAGTTTTGCCTATTTTGGTTTCTTCTTGGTTGAGGTGTTTTAGACCTAGGATTAGGATTATTTGATTTTCTAGGTGGTGGTGTTTTAGATCTTGTCTTAGATTTAGAAGATCCTACCTCGTTTTTCAAAGACGATTTATAAAAAGGTTTTACTTCTTCATTGTTGGCAAGATGTATTTTTCTATCATTAATAAGTATATACTTAGGATTAGATTTTAGAGATTTTTGTTCGTTAGGTTCATTTTCGAATTTGACATTTTTAATCTCACTTGTTGAAGCTTCATTTGAGTTAAATCCTAAACTGGTTTTATCTCCGGATGTTCTTTGAATACTTATTATTTTACTAAGTGAGTGACTACTATTTTCAAATTTATTAAGTTTGTGAATTTCCTCCCTAAGTATTTCGTTTTCACTTTTAAGCACTTGACATGATTTACATTCTTCAAAAATTTCTTTACCTTTTTCAAGTTGATGTATTTTAATTTTTAGTTCAAGTACTTCATTTTCCAATTGATTGTTTATGTATTTTAGTGATTTGTTTTTGGCCATTACTAGTTGTCCTAATTTGCATAGCCTATTATATTCATTATCTAGATCTTTTTCATCTAATGATAAACTTTCATCACTAAAATATTCGGTTTCGGAACGTACCTCATTTGATGTATTCGCCGTAAGACACTTTTCTTCTTTTATCGTTTCTTTCTCATCTTCATCACTATCACTCCAAGCACCTCCAACAAAAGCTCTTTGATTTTGATCTCTTGTCATCATTGGACATTTTCCGATGAGGTGATTTGGATCACCACATTTGAAACATTTTCTTTCAATCTTGTTGTTCTTGTCATCTTTACTCTTTTGAAATGTTTTCTTTTCATCATGCGGTTGTCTTACGAATCTTCCTCGCCTTTTGAAGAATTTCTTGAAATCTCTTACGGCCATGGCATATTCTTCGTCATCACTTTCGGAAGATGAGCTATCTTCGATACTAGATTCCTTTCTAGCTTTCAAGGCGATTGACTTGCTTTGCTCTCGTTTTTCTTTGACCATTTCGGAATCCTTCTTAATGATAACTTCGCAAACTTTTAGATTTCCAATTAATTCATCAAGTTGCAATGTTGACAAATTCTTCGATTCTTCAATAGCCGTCACTTTAGCTCGCCATTTTGGATGAAGAGCCCTAAGAAACTTCCTAACAAAATTCTTACTAAAAAAATTCTCATCAAGTGCTTTTAAACTTGTGATGATAGTGTTAAATCTAGCAAAAACATTATCAATTGATTCCTCTTCCAGAATCGTGAATTGCTCATATTGTTGAACAAGTAGATCTATCTTATTATCTTTGACTTGACTATTACCTTGGTGAGTTATTAGTAAAGAGTTCCAAATTTCTTTTGCGGTTTCACACATAAAGATCCTTTCGTACTCTTTACGTGGTAGCGCATTATAAATAACCATTTTTGCTTCATTATTTTTAGCAAGTTTTCTTTTTAAATCATCATTTTGTTTTTCAAAAGGTACGATTTCATCTTTCTTAGTCTCGGGGTTATTTTGAATAGGTAAAAAATCACCATTAGTAATAACATGCCAAAGATCTAGATCTTTTGACTTCACATAAGTTTCGAATCGATTTTTCCAATATAAAAATCCATCACTTTCAAATAGTGGTGGTCTTTGCATAGATTGCCCTTCTAAATATTTTTCAGATTCCATAGATCGTTACAAGTTTTAAAATACAATATATTTTAAAGATCTTGCTAGACCTGGCTCCTGATACCAATTGTGGAAAACTAGAAGGGGGGTTGAATAGTTTTACGTCCTTTTAAAAGTTTATTACCAAAATATTTTGTAGGTTATTAAAAACTTTCGATTCGATCTCAAGTGAATTCAAATGACAACCAATATAAGCAATTCTAATCAAGTAATGAAAGTATTGAAATGTAATGAAGAAAAGATAGAGTTAGAAAGATCAAACCACAACACGCGAATTTATAGTGGTTCGGCTACAAGGACACCTTCCTTGCCCTACTCCACTCCCCGAGTACCACACTCGAGAGTTTTCTTCACTATGTCAACAAACTCCTTATGGTGGAGAAACCTTACACACCTTGGCTTACACGAGTTAACGACACTAAGCTAAATGTCGAGTTCTAATCGTAGCTAGAACCAATCTCACGACTTCTTCAAGGCTTCACACCTTCTTCACAACTTCACAACTTCTTCAAGGCTTCACACCTTCTTCACACCTTCACAACTTCACACCTTCTTCTATGCACAACTAATTCACAACTACTAAACTACTTTACAACACACCTAGTTTCTACAATCAACAAATTTACACAACACTTTTACAAATATCTACCACAACTACAATATGAAACTAGCTATTCACAACACTACTACAATTAGATGGATGTAGAGGAGTGTTCTTCTTCTTGCACTTGAATGGATGAAGCTTTGGATCACTTGGAAACAAAGACTTATGAATTATATGATCAAAGGATTTTAGATCTAGAAATGGAGGTTGGATCAGAAAGTTTATAGTGCAAAAAGGTGAGAAAAATGTGTGAAATGATCCAATATTTATAGGGCCAGAATTTACTGTTCTGGAGCGTGCCGGTCCCCTGGCCGGTCTCCTTAATCATTAAGGGGGCCGCCTAGTAAAATTAAGGGTGCCGCCCTCCTGAACGTTGGAAAAGTTTTTCTGGATAAAATTTGCCCTTTTTGGTTGGAAATTTGAAATCATATATTTGTGGTTTAATATAGCATTACCAAAAATGATTTACAAATATATATAAAATGTTTATATGATTTTATAAGATATTATGTCTTCAGAAAAAATTTCCTTTGATCATGTAATGCATAAGTTGCTTAGTTTATGCATACCTTAAGTGATATTAGAAGTAGAGGTAAATATTTGTTACCAAATACTTGTTTACGTCTTAATCTTGACTTAATTTGATTTGAGTTTTGTGATTATCAAAACATAGGTTTATTGAGAGATATTAATAACCTTTTTAAACATTATTTATATCAACAGATCTTTTGGACACTCAAGAGGGGAAGGAAGATCACACATATGCTCAAGAATTCCCTGTGACTCTCCTGGGATTGGGACAAGGTTCTCATTACTAGACTTTATGAATTCGTCCGATTCCTTTTATGGAACAGTGCTAAGATGCTCATCCCCCATGTTCAGAGAGTGAGTGGGAATTTCGAGTGTGATAACAACAGACTGAGGGAGTTGAGAAGGACTAGCAGACATGGGTTTTATAAATTTCATTTGTTCTTCTGCTAGCAATTCCATCATAGTCTTTTCTCCCTATGATTTTTGGATTGGCGGGATTTCAACTGATGAACTCGATGAATCTTTTTGAGTAACAATGCTATCTTCATCATCATCACTGTCATCTTCGTCATCAAATAGAGCAGCATTGCGAAGATTGGCACGTATTTTAGCCGCTCGTTGCTTAGCCAGTAATTCTTCCATGCTTTTTCCAGAATCTCGTTCTTCAGCAAGTAATTCTGCCATAGTTTTCCCAAACTACCCTCGGGGTCTAGCCCAAACTACCCCATCATCTTCCAGAAACTGAGGACACCTACACGGGTACTTGGTGGTGAAACCTTCTTTATCAGCTACCTTTGTCTCATACCTCTCCACCATTTCCCCATTCACATTCTCGAGTGTCAGCTTCTCTTCAATCACACATGGTACCATGCTAGCGGGGACCAATATCCTCCTGTTGGTTCTCTTCATCTTGCCAACTCTCTTACGTCCCTTAGCGACTACTGTGGTCCAACGAAGTATCTTTCGCGCAGGAGGTGCCATTCTATAAATGACACACACACGATGCTAAGTACAGGGTTTGATAGACGTTCAAAAACTCGGTAAAATAACTTATAATTTAGGAAAATAGACATGTAAAGATATTACACTTACACATAGGTCCTAAATACAACTATATGAGGGACTCCTAAGCTATAGACTAGGTTAATCCACCTAATTCTCTATAACCAAGGCTCTGATACCAATCTGTCACACCCCGCCATGGCGGGAACGTGCGGGTGTAACTTCATGGATATCATCACAACACCTGGTGTCAACATAGAGAACAACTACATGCACATAAATAGAGCAATGTACCAACACACAGTGTTGTAACAATACCCCAAGATAAAATAAATAACCAAAACAAAATCCAAAAGGTAACTTCAATAGATATGAAAGTACCAAACGGAAAACATAAATGTATCAAGACCAAATCCAAATAAAGTCAAATCCCAAAACATAACAAAGTCTCCATATGCAACTAAGTCTCGCCTAATTGCTGCCCTCAACTTTGGCCTTAGAATGCTCACCTGAAAATGATGCTTAAAATGTCAACATAACGTTAGTGAGATTCATAGGTTTAGACACACTTACACTCTCAAGGCAACCAGTTCACTGTGATTATAAAAACATAGCTGGACAAATAAATATAGTTATCATACAAGCTACATGTATCCATAAACCAATCATCACACAAAAAGGCAACCATCGGGCCGAAACGTGACCCCCGCTCCAAAACACATCATCAATTGGGTCGCATGCGCGAGCAACAGGATAAGCATCCTTCCAATTGGAAATCACACAGCATCAATTAGGTCGCTAACCTAATCGGAATCACATATCACACAACATCAATTAGGTCGCTAACATAATCGGAATCACACTTTCATGTACCACATAGCATTATTACGATAAAATTATAAGTCCAAGCTTTTAAACCACACATAATCACAGTGACTCAAATCATTTAAGACAAGCATCATTCCCATCCCAAGTTTAAAACAAGGTAAAAATATGGGACTATGAACTCACCTTAAAATCCGCAGCTTCCACAAAAACAACTCACAATCTATAGCACACAAAAATAATCCACATTACACAAGGTCAAGCTAAAAGCTACAACCCATGTAATACACATATGATGGATGTCTAAGACTCTTATGACCCACCATGGATCTCCTAGACACCATACTAACCACTACCATAACTTAATACTCACTAAATCCCTTGCACCTTTAAAATCAGAAAACGCAGAATTTTTGGGTACATTCGTCCACATAAAATCACGACAAATAAAGCTCAAAAACTCACACCAAAAATTTTCCATGGTCTCTCATAAGCATAGAAGCTAATCCCAGAAGGCCATGGACCAATAACACACACAAGCACTCAAAAGAAAATCAAACTTGTCAACTACTCAAATTCGGATCTGAACGCACACAAAAAAGTTTTGATTAACATAAAATACTTACACAAGTTTTTATCGCGAATCCTTTTCGTGGTAATCTAATATAACATAATACTTAACTATTCCAGAAGGCCTAGTCAAAATACCACTTTTACAACCCCAAAACACCCTCAAAATTTTACCCAAAATCTGTCCCGGTTTGACAGCTTTGACACCTTAACAAAGAAAAATCAAAAGACCAACTTCCCGACCTTGAAATCAATCGTGGATGGACTTTTTGGAAATCTCTTTCATTAAAATTCAATTTAGACTCAAAATTTGTGACTTAACTCTTCAACATCTGTTATTTACTCTCACATCTTTACAGCCACAATTTTCTG
This sequence comes from Artemisia argyi, assembly GCA_030686995.1. Lineage (NCBI taxonomy): Eukaryota > Viridiplantae > Streptophyta > Magnoliopsida > Asterales > Asteraceae > Artemisia > Artemisia argyi. The sequence continues at coordinate 148,937,372 of CM060705.1, forward strand.
CCCAAACCCTAACACATAATCTAACGCGTTTTACACTCAATTCTCTTATCCAATAACCATATTATTAACAACTAATGATCCTAACATGTTTTACTTCATTAATTTATAGAAGTATATAAACCCTAGATTCCATCATATTAAATATTACATGAATAATAACAATAATTAATTAATTACATGAAAACTAGTATTAAAAATATACCTTGATCTTGGTTTTAGCTTCAAAAACAAAACCCTAAAATTTTCTCTTGTTTCCCCCTCCTTGGTCGACCGTACATTCAAGAAAAAGGGGTAGGGAGGTTTTAATTTTGTATTTATAATTATTTTGGATAACCCTTAAGGCTTAGAGTTGTATTTGGTATCAAATTTGGTTTCCTTTTTCCCCCTAATCCATACATTCGGCCGTCCCATATATCTATATATATATATTTTTTATTTTTTTATTAAATTTATTTATTACACTCAAAACCTCATACTTTTCATATTTTATGTATTCCCATAACAAAATCTAACGTCTTTCGCGATAAACCTTAATTTTAAGACAAACCGGAAAATATTCATTTTCAAAATAAAGTTTCCAAAAATAGATTTTCACACACTCCATAAATATTTCTCACAAAAACAACATTCCCATAACTTACTAACGCTCAATTACTTGAACGAAGACTTGTTACGCAAAACCTCAAAACACCAAATATACACAAGCCATTTCTACACCACACGGGTGATCAAAATGAACTTTCCAAAAAAATTAACATCATCAGAAATCACAATAACAACCACAACGCGAAGGGATTTAGTGCTAACTCAAATACTAATCACACAATAACACACATATACCCATATAACTACTCAAACCACACCAAACAAAGTTAGATTAACTCAAGGCTAAAAGTCTAACTAACCTGCTAAAATCACGGTTGTTACATAATGCAACTATATTAAACATAGAATTGACATATCTTGAAACAACGTACAATTATTTTACAACTACGATTACAACATTAAATTAAGAAATGGAAAGTAAAAACCCTAAACTACCATACGATAATAAAAACTACGAATCAAGACACTGATTCAGTCTGTGCCATATCCCTCGTCACTCGAATAGGAGGCACTCGAATCGTCCTCACTCGATGGCACACGCGGAAGTCCCATTTTCATCGCCATTCTGCTCGTTGGTTTCTCCGATCCTCTTTACCTTTTAAGTACGCCTACGTTCCCTTGACTGTCGTTCTTGCTCAGATTCAAACTCTAAGAAGACTTGCATATCCTGCTCGTACAGTTCTTCATCAGTCAACCCAAAGGTATTGGGTTGGTTTTGTGGTTGAAAGTTTGGTGGTTGATTGTTTGGGAGTGGTTTGTTTTCTGGTGGAAACATAACTTCTAGTGGAGTGCCAGGTGGTGGGTTGTCATATTGGAATACTGGAAATAGATCTTCTGGTGGAGTGTTTTGTGGGGAATTGTCTTCCAGTAGTGTGTTGTAAACCGATTCATTATCAGGTGATGTGTTGTGCGACATTGTTACGTATGAAGAAGAAAAGTAAATTCTTGATAATTTGTGTGTGAATTGTGTGTGTATATCAGCATCTAAGAATAGGTATTTATAGGATGATTTTTGGAATTTGAAATTTAAACGTTTATCCCGCTTTCATTTTGAATTCAAATTTTGAAAGTATCCGGCTTTCATTTTGAATTCAAATTTTGAAAGTATCCCACTTTCATTTTGAATTCAAAATTTGAAAGTATCCCACTTTCTGTATGAATTTGAATTTAAAATGTATCTCGCCTTCTGTTTGAATTTTAAATTTAAAATATATCCCGCCTTTTGTTTGAATTTGAATTTAAAATGTATCCCGTTTTTGATAAACCCCTATTAATACCTTACCCGATTACGATGAACTTAAGTTGATTAACAACTTGTTAGGTGAGATAACTCGTACTATTCGACAGATGCATACTCGGGCTCCAAAGGTCGAACGGTTACGTGAGCTGCCTCAAGACCATCCAATAATCAGCGTCGGTCTACAAACTCTTTTAAGAAATGATGAAACAGATTTGCAACTTCAAGTCGCCTTGAAAATGGTCAGGGAACAAGTGTTGCAAGTTTGGGAAGAAAAGTCAGTACTCATCAATAATTATAAGTCTTTTATAAATTCTTGATGATGTTGCATATCGTATTTATCCGTTTCGTTATCTTGTATATTTTTTTTTTTTTTTTTTTTTTTTTTTTTTTTTTTTTTTTTTTTTTTTCATATTGTAACTTTTTATTTTTGTTGAAAAAAATTAATATGTTGTGTTAGTTTTAGTATATGTGAAATGAATTTAATTTATTTAATGAAATGAATAAAAAATAAAGTTGTAAGTGGTGGGGCCCTAATAAAGAAGTTGAGGTTTGTTGTTTGGTGAGGAGGGGTTAGTTGTGAAGAGGTGTTGGATGATGTGGCACACGTGTGGCCCGAATGAAGAGGTAATCCTAGGGGTGGCAATTTCTGACCCGACATGAAACCCGACCTGAAACCGACACGAAAATTAAAAGGTTCGGGTTGTGCTAAATAGATTGTGGGTCAGGTTTGGGTCGACATATCTAACCCGTTTATTAAACATGTCAGGTTCGGGTTGGGAATAAAATAAACGGGTCGACCCGCCAACCCGTTTAAGTTTTTTTTCTTTATTAAAAATTATTTATATTTAATTATACGGGTTAATGGGTTAAACGGGTCGACCCACTAACCCGTTTAACCCATTTAACTCGTGTAATGTGCTAACATTTATACAATAAAACGGATTAAATGGGTCAACTCGAAACCCGTTTAACATATTCAGGTTGGGGTATTTTGACCCACCAACCTGACAACCTGAACCCGCCAACCCGAACCCGACACGAATTGCCACCCCTAGTAATCCTATTCAACTACATCCAATGCGGTTTTTTTTTTTTTTTTTTTTTTTTTTTTGAGTGAGGAGACTTTTTCTTCACGAAAACACCTATAACAATTATACAATTATAATTATTTATCGTTCTAAATTTCTTTCATTATACGTGGGCAGTCGCCAGGTTAATTATGATTGGTAAAAAACCATTGAAACAAATCAATCATCTTTAGTCAACATTTCTAGAAAGTCAAGTCAAATGTAATGGAAAACACCTATAACAATTATACAATTATAAGTATTTATCGTTCTAAATTTCTTTCATTATACGTGGGCAGTCGCCAGGTTAATTATGATTGGTAAAAAACCATTGAAACAAATCAATCATCTTTAGTCAACATTTCTAGAAAGTCAAGTCAAATGTAATGGGCAAGAGATTCATACAATCTCGATCACCAGCGTTATCCTAGTGAACTAATTATTTTATATACTTTAATATTTGTTACTGTATTTAATATGTGAATATGAAATTACGTAGTACCAAATAATTACAGTAGCATATAATACACTTATACAATAAATAATTTTCCTGAAAGCTACAAGGAACCCCACATTCCCACAAGGTTATATTAAATATCCGCGCCACACTTAAATTGTTATCAATGCATTAAGTGCGTTGCTAATCTTAGAATTAAATACATCACTCTTACTCATAAAAAAAAAAAACTCCCTTTTAATGCTTGTTTAGTTCATGCTACTTTCAAGGCTTTCTTGACCAGTAGGTGGATTGGTGATATAAGATTTGTAAGCTATATAGAGTTTTCTCGTAGGGCTTTTTGATCATTAAAAATGGATGGAAGTGATATTTATAAAGCTAGTAGTAGCTTAAGGTTAGGGAGTAATAGTGGAAGAATAGGAAGTATTAGAACTGGAAGCTCTTCCCGATGGAGGAACACTGGCATGGATGTTTTCTCGAGATCAACTCGTGAAGAAGATGACGAGGAAGCTTTGAAATGGGCTGCTTTAGAAAAGCTTCCGACTTACGACCGTTTAAAGAAAGGTTTGATCTTTGGGTCAACTGGACCTTCACAAGAAGTTGATGTAGCTAGTCTTGGTTTTGAAGAACGAAAGCGATTACTTGATAGGCTTGTTCGTAGTGCTGATGAAGATAACGAGAAGTTCTTGTTAAAGTTCAGGAACAGAATTGATAGGTATGTATCCGTTTTCAACTCCCATTTCCTTTTGTTGTCGTTTAGTTTCGAATTTGTAATGAATCTACAAGAAAGATGATTAATTCAGAAAGTTATTTCCATGCACATGTAAAGAAATAGGTTAGGTGTCAAACTACATTTGTCCAAAGCGGAGCCATGATTCAATGTTAGGGGGTGTTTCTCTATTACAAAATAAGAAAATAAATTGTGTTCAATTAATATAAAGGAAATTTTGGCTGTTTAAGGGGTGCTAAACACCCACTAGTCACACTACTAGCTCCGCCCTGGTCCAAAGAATAGAGTATTAGCGTTAGATTTTGTAGTTGTAGGTAATTTTGTTCGTAAAATAAATTGCCATCAATGATATATTTTTTTTCTGGCACTAATTTCTTCATAATTTGACATGTGTTTTGGGGCTATTAAAAGGATGGAGATTGGGTTGGTTTTTAGCAGTTGGCGGGTCAAAGAACACAATCTGAACATGACCTGTTAAAGCAGGGACAAAGACACTCTTTAGATACCGCTAAATATTCTACAACTCTATAATTGTGTACAGAAAAATTGGTGATAATCTCATTGAATTACCTCAATGACTCCACTAAATGCATTCAAAACATGATATGTAATGTAGTTTTAGTATAACTTTAGTGTATTTTTTTGGATATAAATTTAGTCATAAACCTGTTTTTTCATAGAAGACAACTATGAACCCGCTGAAATTTTTTCTTAGCTCCGCCACTGAATCTGGTCAGCGGTGTCAACTCTAACCCATTCACGCGCAACCCAAATAAGACCAATATCTAGCTCGCTTATCTAAATGGTTATGTGGGTGAAGCATGTTAACGGGTTAATCCGTTTAACCCATGTATCTAAGTGGGTGACATGTTGCACGGGTTAAATGATTTCTCAGGTTGACCCTTTTAACACGGTTAATCCATTGAAACCATTTAACCAAACATAAATATGATTTTATCTTTAAGAAAATGTTACTCTGGTTGGTGGATTGACCCATTTAACTGAATCCCAGCCCGAACACCTATTTAATAAACCGGTTACGTGGGTCTACCTAACCCAAACACGACCCCAAACTTGTTTAGAACAATCCTAACCCGTTTATTGTTGTGTGGGTCTCAAGCCGTGTTCCATGTCGTGTTAGAAATTGTCACCCCTAATCTTAGGTAACAATTTGAATCGAACCTAAGTTACAATTTTTAAGTCCGTCTTTGGTGACATTTTATGAGTCTGTCTTAGGTAACAATTTGAATCGAATTTAAGTGACAAATGAGAAGTTACGGTTGTATGATATTAAGCCAGAAACTTATTTAAATTTGTTTTAAGTTGGATTGTGTATTTTTTTTTAATTGCAACTCGTTAAACTTATTTACAGGGTTGGGATTGATTTGCCAAAAATTGAAGTCAAGTTTGAGCATTTGACTGTTGAGGCCGATATTAATACAGGAAGTAGAGCTTTACCTAGTTTTATAAACTTCCATATTGATATATTTGAGGTAAAAAAAATCTAATCTTTAGATACATACAACTTTCTTGAATGTTTCTAATAAGTTTTCCTCATGCATTTGATAATATATGAATCAGTTTTTTTTTTTTTTTTTTTTTTTTTTTTTTTTTTTTTTTTTTTTTTTTTTTAGATGTTCTTGAGCTTATTCCGTCTACTTCCAAATACGAAAAAGCATATAACAATTCTTGACGATGTTAGCGGGCTTGTTAAGCCTAGCAGGTGAGCGGAAAGACTATGAACCAGTAGCCGTCTATTTAACTCATTTATGATTTCTTTTCCAAATCTAACATAATAAAACATGTTTGTAGAATGACATTACTTTTGGGACCTCCAAGTTCTGGGAAGACGACGTTGTTGTTGGCTTTGGCTGGAAAGCTTGATAAGGAGCTTAAGGTATATTTTTTGTACTTCTTAAATGACACATATTCACACCACACAAGTCCCTCATGGATTATGAACCCACAACCTAAGTTCGCTAGGATGATAGAGATCCCTTTGGTACCACTATTCTTGATTGGAACAAGTTGATTTCAGGATTGAAACATTTTATTTCAATAGGCTATTTGTTAAAACACAATATGTTCCGTTATGTATTTGTAGAGCTCAGGGAAGGTGACATACAATGGGCATGAGTTACATGAATTTGTACCTCAAAGAACCTCTGCTTATATCAGTCAAGATGATGTGCATATTGGAGAAATGACTGTCAGAGAAACCTTGGCTTTCTCTGCACGATGCCAAGGGGTCGGATCACGTTATGGTTAGAAAATTTATATTCCCTCTCAGGTTCCAACGTCTTCTTTGATACTACAATATTTAGATTTTTTTTAACAATTGCTATACCGCAGAGATGTTGGCCGAGCTGTCAAGAAGAGAAAAAGATGCAAACATTAAACCTGATCCTGATGTCGATGTCTTCATGAAGGTACAAATAGAGATCCAAATTAAGAAATACATATCTCTTGTTTATGTCGTATTTCTCAGTGATATAATTTTTTTATTTTATTTTTTATTTATTTTTATTTTTTTTATTATTTTATTATTATTATTTTTTTTTTTGTTACTATAAAGTCTGCAGCATCAGAAGGTCAAGAAGCGAATGTGGTGACAGATTACACTCTTAAGGTATGAACTATAGATATTTGGATTCTTGCTTGCATAAACATTAACATTGGAAAGTTCGTTGTAATGCAATTTTATTTATTATTTTTTGTGTGAGCAGATGTTGGGGTTGGATGTTTGTGCAGATACCATGGTAGGGGATCAAATGATTAGGGGGATATCCGGTGGGCAAAAGAAGCGTGTTACAACAGGTAATATCATTAAATCATTAAATTTCATACGTTTTAAATCATGTACGTTTTGAAATATACTTTTTCTTTCATGACGGTTAGGCTCATTCTTATAACATTACACTTATAGGTGAAATGATAGTTGGACCATCACACGTTCTTCTCATGGATGAGATTTCAACTGGTTTGGATAGTTCTACGACTTTTCAAATTGTGAAATCGTTTAGACAATATCTTCATATCCTTGAAGGAACTGCTGTTATTTCTCTTCTCCAACCAGCACCTGAGACATATAATTTATTTGATGACATTATACTTTTAACTGAGGGGAAAATAGTGTACCAAGGACCACGTGACAATGTGCTAGAGTTTTTTGAATTTATGGGGTTCAAATGCCCCGAGAGGAAAGGCGTTGCTGATTTTTTGCAAGAAGTATGTACAATCTTTTCCCCATGACTGGCTTGAAATTACTAATTGTAACACCTCAAGCCTAAAATGAAATGCTAGCCCAGTAACTCTTTGATTAATTTAACACAGCTTTAGGCTTATAAATGTGCTAAAGTTTCCTTTCTTTATTCAGTTGAGCTAAATTAATTAGAGCTAATTGCATAAAAGCTAACTAATTAACATTAAAGTTTCAATTCTTTTTTACCTGAAGTAACTGAATTTCAGAATTTTCATCTGAAAATTAATCTGCATGACTCTACTAACCCATCAAAATGATGACATGGTGGTAACTATAGAGCATGTTGAGTTTTTTTGACGTGGCGTCTGGATATTAGTTATCATTAGGTAATCATGTCGGGTCTATATTTTTAAAAGTCTTTATGGTTACCTTGGGTGTATATAAGTTGGTTAGCAAAAATGCAATGAAACTAGAGTTGGTTAGTTAATTACCTTTTATATATCTATGCCGACAAGCTGTCATTAACTTTCATGTGATACAAGTGGTTAAGTTCCACTGTATAAATTCTGAACAATTTTGGTGTAATCGTGTGACAGGTGACTTCGAGAAAAGATCAGGAGCAATACTGGATGAGAAGAAACGAGCATTACAGCTTCGTATCAGCCAAGGAATTCGCTGATTCTTTCCAGTCATTCCATATTGGAAAGAGACTGAGGGAGGATCTCGCCACCCCGTATGACAAATCCAGAAGCCACCCGGCTGCTCTTACTACAGAGAAGTACGGTTTGAATAAGAAAGAGCTCTTGAAAGCTTGCATCGAGAGAGAGATCTTGCTTATGAAGAGAAACTCATTTGTTTACTACTTCAAATTGTCCCAAGTAAGTTTCATCCATGTTTGCTACAAATGTTTAAATTTTTATAACTAGCTCTAATCAAGATTATTTATCTCGGTTTTTAGCTACTTTTGATGTCACTAGTTGCTATGACTGTATTTTTTCGAACCGAGATGAGCAAAGATAATGTGGAAGATGGAGGGATATATATGGGTGCTCTATTCTTTGGTGTGATTATGATCATGTTTAATGGGATGGCTGAGATTTCAATGACAATTGCCAAGCTTCCTGTGTTCTACAAACAACGAGACTTCCTGTTTTACCCCTCTTGGGCATACGCTCTTCCATCATGGATTGTCAAGATCCCCCTTTCGTTTATTGAAGCTGCCCTGTGGACGATTCTCACTTACTATGTGATTGGATTTGATCCCAATATCACAAGGTTAACCAGTTTTCAATAGTAAAAAAACTTTAATGCTCTTTTATCTTGTTCTATATTCTTACCAAATCTTATTGTTTTGCAGATTCTTCCGGCAGTACTTTTTACTCTTAATAGTAAACCAGATGTCTGCTGCATTGTTTAGATTCATTGGGGCAATGGGACGGAACATGATTGTTGCAAACACGTTTGGTGCATTTGCCCTTCTCATAATGTTTGCATTGGGTGGCTTTGTCCTAGCACGAGGTACTTATAAGTTATAACTAACTAGACCAAGAAACAAAAAAATAAATTACGTATTATTCTTGTCCTCTTTAACTGGTTAACAATTGTGTTTTCTATTACAGATGATGTAAAAAAGTGGTGGTTATGGGGTTACTGGACGTCTCCAATGATGTATGCAATGAATGGGATTGTAGTTAATGAATTTCTCTCAAACAGCTGGAATAAGGCAAGTCACGTTTTCTAGTGTTTTCACTATCATGGATGTATTGATGAATTAAATTAAGCTTTTCCCAAAATTGTTTCCATGTTATAGCCTATAAATGATACTACACTAGGGAAAAGTATCATCACCTCTCGAGGCTTCTTCACGGACGCTTACTGGTATTGGCTTGGGGTTGTGGCCTCAGTTGGATTTATTTTTCTCTTCAACCTGTGTTTCGGTTTGTCTCTTGCGTTTCTCAACCGTGAGTATATTTCTACATTATGGTACTATGGTGTAGTTACAAACATAGATCGTGACCATTTGGTAACGTATATTTTTAAACAAACTATACAGCATTTGGGAAGTCCTGATCTACGGTATCACAGAATGATAGTGACACAAATTCAGTTGAGTTATCATCTAGTGACGAGAGAAATCAAAACAAGAAGAAAGGAATGGTTCTTCCTTTTGAGCCACATTCAATTATCTTCAACGATGTCAAATACTCGGTCGATATGCCACAGGTAACTTGCTAGAGATTTCTTGCACCATAAAAATGTTTACAAAATTTAGGAAAAATCAAGAATTATGTCAAGTTACTTATGGTTAAAAACATGTAAAGATGTTTATACCTATGAAGGTTAGGGAACATAAAGTATCTCTAACCAATTTTCTACAGTCAATATTAGAATGCAAACTTGTTTTTACACATATATAATATGAACAACTTAACAAATGTTTAGACATTTCTGTAAGCTATGTGGGAAAAAAGGTAAGAGATAGCATAGTTGTTATACTGTTGATTATAAACTCATGTTGTAGTAAGAATCTAGATCCATTGAGTGTCGCCATGTTTGTTATAGGAAATGAGAGAGCAAGGAACGAACGAAACTAGATTGATGCTACTTAAGGGTGTGAGTGGAGCTTTTCGACCTGGTGTTCTTACTGCGCTAATGGGGGTGAGTGGCGCGGGTAAAACTACTTTGATGGATGTGCTAGCGGGTAGAAAAACTGGTGGATATATAGAGGGGGACATCCGAATTTCCGGGTATCCTAAGAAACAAGAAACATTCGCTCGAATTTCTGGATATTGCGAGCAAAATGATATTCACTCACCTCATGTGACGGTTTACGAGTCTTTGCTCTACTCAGCTTGGCTAAGGTTGTCTACCGATGATGAAGGAACCCGCAAGGTTACTTTGTTAACGATATGTCAAGAAAATGTTTTTCTCTTCTCTAAAATTGAAATGAAACATAAAACGATCTAAGTATTGTTTGCAGATGTTTGTCGATGAAGTGATGGAACTTGTGGAACTGAACCCATTGAGGGATGCGCTAGTTGGGTTGCCTGGTGTCAACGGACTCTCAACAGAACAGAGAAAAAGGTTAACCATAGCAGTTGAGCTCGTTGCTAATCCGTCTATAATATTTATGGACGAGCCAACATCCGGGCTCGATGCTAGAGCAGCTGCTATTGTGATGAGGACAGTTAGGAACACAGTTGACACAGGAAGAACGGTTGTGTGCACCATTCATCAACCTAGCATCGATATATTTGAAGCTTTTGATGAGCTATTCTTGCTGAAAAGAGGGGGAGAAGAGATATATGTAGGACCTGTAGGTCGCCATTCTTGCGAGTTGATAAAGTACTTTGAGGTAAGTTCTTTAACTATTGTATGCTCATGATAAGCTGTCTCCAACTATAAACTAAGGCCCAGAGTATGTCGATCAGGATATCAACGGGGTAAGTAAGATTCAAGATGGATATAACCCTGCAACTTGGATGTTGGAAGTTAGTACTTCGGCACAAGAACTAATGCTAGGCATTGATTTTGCAGACATCTACCGGAATTCAGAACTATTTAAGTAAGTAATGTACTTTTGTTGGCTGATATTTTACAGTATTGGTCTTGTTTTTGATAAAATCGACATACTGTGGCAGGAGAAACAAGGCTCTTATTGCGGAATTAAGTGTACCATGTCCTGGTACACAAGACCTCTATTTTCCTACCCGATACTCGCAGTCTTTTTCTGTCCAGTGTATTGCTTGCCTTTGGAAACAACGACTGTCTTACTGGAGAAACCCTCCTTACACTGCTGTCCGTTTTGCATTCACCACCTTTATCGGCATCATGTTTGGTACAATGTTCTGGGATATTGGCCGTAAACGGTAAAAAACCTGAACTTGGTACACAAATCAATTGTTCTTTTTATTTCGTCAATATTTGTTACTACTAATTTGTTTCAATGACCCTCTTTGAGCGCTACTAATTTCAGGAAAACCCAACAAGAACTGTTTAATGCAATGGGTTCCATGTATACAGCAAGTCTCTTCCTAGGAGTTCAAAATGCATCAGCAGTGCAGCCTGTTGTAGACATCGAACGCACTGTATTTTACAGAGAACGAGCTGCAGGAATGTATTCTGCTTTACCATACGCCTGTGCTCAGGTGACTACATAGCCTGTTTTTGGTTATACATGATTAGAGAACGCACCTCAAATAAATTTCTATCTCATAAACTGTGATTTCAAAATCAACACTTTAGTCTTTAGGTATATATATGTCAGTAAATTTTTAACCAAGTATAATACCAAGTTAATTACTTGTACAAGCGTTAATCTGAAGCATACCCCACCCGTGTTTCATGTATTTGTTCCTAAAAGCTCCTTGTGCAACACTCGAGGTACTCCAGCATCGAAATCAACACCACAGAATCATGTAGGCCAATTACAAAAAAGAGAATTATAGGTGTCCCTAAAATTTTAGTGAAAAAATAGAGCCCGCTTCTATACCCCTAACGAAATCTTACAAGAGTACCAATTTTTTTTTTTTGCTACAATTGGAGAGCATCTCGATTCCCTTCCCTGTCATTATTTACATGGCTAACGAGCCTGTTATTTTATTATAAAGTTGCATAATAGATACTTAAACATCAATTATCAAGTTCAGTTTACCTGATCGAGATTGTATAACATTCTTTTCTTTTTTTAACGCAGATTCTGGTTGAGATACCTTACATCTTCTCACAAACAATAGTTTATTGTCTAATAGTTTATGCCATGATTGGATTCGAATGGACAGCTTCCAAATTCTTTTGGTACGTCTTCTTCCAGTTCTGCTGTTTACTCTACATGACATACTATGGCATGATGACAGTCGCCATCACCCCAAATGCCAACATTGCCGCCATCGTCGCAGCTTTATTTTACGGCTTCTTTAATTTATTCTCTGGTTTCATCATCCCACGAACCGTAAGTTTCTTAATCCTTTAGCTAATCCTCATTCTTAAGAGCTAATTGACCCATACATTACATAAACAACAGAAAATTAATCCTCGATGTTTATTTAATAAACAACAGAAAATTCCGGTTTGGTGGCGATGGTACTATTGGTGTAACCCGCTAGCTTGGACCATCTACGGCATGGTGGTGTCACAGTTCGGGGACTATAAGGATAAGCTTGTAAATGGTGAGACCGTGAAGGAGTACCTAGATCGATATTTTGGCTACAAACATGATTTTCTTGGTATTATCGCGGGAGTGCATGTGGGATTAGTACTTGCTTTCGGGTGTATATTTGCTTATTGCATTAGAGCATTTAATTTCCAAAAGAGATAGATCATATTAAAGTGCTTTTAAATATCAGTTTGTAAAAAAAAAAAAAAAAATCCTATTTTCTGTATCTGACTTCTATTGTAGCTTGTTGTATGGCTTTGTAAAAACTACATATGAACTTGAATATTAATTTTTCAGAATCTTTGTAATTCAGATTAGTTTTTATCTTTTTGTATGATATATGATATGATGAAACTAGCTGCCAGGTATAACACCTGCAGGGAAGACACTCGCTTTTGGTTGGATGTTTGGCTATCGAGTGTCTGAAAGATCTCCCACCAGTAGAACAGGTTCTGATTCTGCTATCTCTTTTGTTTTCCAAGCTTCTGATTCTTCTTATGGGCTTCCTCGAGCTCACCCAACTGAATCAGGCCACAACCTGTCTTGGCTGAATTTTACTAATTATAGGCCTCTGTCACCTGCTGGGCTTACATTTAACTGGAGATGGTCTAGGCCTACATGTCCCCAAACTGGAACTTCAATCCCTTGTTTCAAATATGACTGTTACAAACTCAATTGACATTTGGAAATGTGTAAATGACACCTCTAGAAACTTTACCATTAAAGGCATAAGGAATCTCATCACCAACTCCCCCCAACTGCGTCCTCGACTCCCAGTCCCATTAGATGGAATAAGACTATAAGAGGCTAGTGCCTAGTAAGGTATTCATTTCCTCTTGGAGAATTGAGAACTTGAGAATCGCGACTCGAGTCAACTTAAATCCTAGGGGTGTCGATTTACATTCAATCCGGTGCCCAATTTGTAAAAATGATTTAGAGATGGTAAAACACTTGCTAGTAAAATGTGTCATAGCAAATACGTGGTTGGAGGTCGTCCTTAAATGGTGGAACATCCATACAACCTATATAGATAACCTCAACCTTGTAACACAGTCAAATCTTTCTTCCACAGTACACATGCCACCCTTTTGATGTCGTCGTTCAATCAACTCTATGGATTCTTTGGTGTTTTCGTAAGACCATAACGGCTCAATATTAGCTCTATAAAGTATAAACAACCAAAATAAGAGCTAATTTTCAACGACATCAAGCTCGATCTACACCTACACATGGATTTCAAATAGATGTAAAGGTGCTTCATTTAGTTGGATCGAGTGGTTTAGAAACCCTCGTAACGTTAATTGTGTCTTTTCCTAGCTCCTTGCTTCAAAAATCGTTGTAAGTTTGAAACACGTACGTGATCTTGCATTTATTTGACATATAAATTGACACCTATCATGGGTATAAAACTTTAATGCAAGATAAGAATAGAAACTAGTTGAAAGCTGACAATCAAGCAAAATCAGGATAGAATACAAAGTGTCGAGTTCATTACAAGCATCCAGGGCCTCCCTCAATGACTAATACATTTTCCAGAAGATATTTAGATTTACTATCATAACATGTAAAATACATAAATGTGGTTTATTAATTTTCACAATAAACATACATGTCAGAAACTTTTGGCATTAATCATCTCTCAGTTAGTAAAAGTTAAACACAATACATCCCTAGGGACTAACGATGTAATTTTTCCTCCCTTAATTTCGTTATTTGCTAAAAGTCAAACACACATCTTGATAAAATCACTCCCAAAATCCCCTTTATTCATTCATCTTCTTCTTCTCATTACCTCCACTACCCATCAATTAATATATAGTGTTCTCTTTGTAAGACTATGTAGGTTAATATTCATAGCTTATCAAATAAGTACACAATTTGCGCAACAAATTATGACAGAATAACCTTTCCTTGGTTGTCTTCCATGTAAAGTTCTGTTAAGTTGGCAGTTGCTAGATTCATCAAATATGGGTAACTTTTTTTTCTTCAGAATAAAAAAAGTGCTATGTATCCTCATAACGAATTTTCTTACTTATCCTCATAACAAAAAAAGTGTCTTTATTAGTCTTATGTTCACATGAAGATGTACCACCCGTGAGGAGTGTTATGGATATTCAAACATACAAACATTAGTATTCAGACGACAAGATAAATGCATACAAAAATCAAAATCAATTTGGTCAAAATTGTACCCAAGAACATGTTATGTTTAGCATATAAACTTGTCCAAGAACATCTACATACAATGTGGACATAGTACAAACTCATTGAAACAACTTCTGATGTGGCGAGCATTGCAAATTTGACAATATATATAAAAGCTTATTAAATAACGGTCCAATGCCCATATAGCCATATGAGAACTCGATTAACTCTTTGGGATGAAAATTCTAGTAAACTTTTGTTGGATTAATGAATTGCAAGGATTAGCCGATAAAGTTAGGCGTAAAATTAAATTAAACTATGCAAAGTTGCAGTATGGATGCTTTAACTATAAGTCATTCAACGCCATGACGGAAGTATCTGTGCATCGTGATACTAGGATAACATCGTATTTGTACCAGAAAATCCAATTTATTGCGATCTTTATTAAAAAATATATACGATTTAATTGATTTAAAGTCAAGTATGACGTCCCGAATTATCCCATAATTAAGTGATCTACATGTTTGGCACAATTCGGCCCCTACCTGCCTCGTCCTATACTACAATGGCTCTAAGAAGTTCTAGATTGTCTGTGACCACAACAACTCTTAATAATGCCTCCTTCTCCTTCGCCTACAACCACCTTAATGTTCAAAATCAGCCCATGGCTAGTGTTAGAAATTCTAGATCCATGTGCAAGTGGTCCTTGTGCTTTCAATTTTTTTGTTCACTGCCATAAGTTTGTTCTAATTCAAAAATTTCAAGATCGAAACAATATTATTAACTGATATTATTAACATTTTTGTAATAACAATATTATTAACATTTTTGTAATAGATGATTGTTAACATAGACTTCATTCTAGGTGACAATCTCAACCCATTAGTAAAGCTGATAATGGATCAATCTGAAGGTAAATTGTTTTGTTTAGTTTTTGTGTCATCTATAATATCTTGAATTAAGTGAAAGAGCAACAAAACTATGTTGCTAACATGAAAATGAGTCAGATGTGAACAAACATAAAACCTCAAATTCAGTAAATTTTAAACAAGATTACAATTGCAATAGCATTGTTTTTGTAAGTGTGTTCAACATGTTATCCATGAAAAAGATAATTAAACTTCTAGAGACCAACGTGATCCGATTTGTTTTAAATATTTGTTTCGTTGAACAGCGATTATATTAAAATCCTAGCATGGCGCTAAAGAAAATTAGCAAGATTTTACTTGTACTAAGAAATCATACATGTTGACTTGTTATTTAACCTTCCCGACCCTTTTTGAAATTTACCCCATTACAATTAAGTAAATGAATCACTCTGAGCTATACCATCTATGCCAGGTTAGATGGATAAATTAACAATTTTATATAGAAGAAAAGCATGTATATTTAATAAGTCAAATATATATAAGTAACATACATTATACATTTATCTCAAGTACATAATAATATTTTGGGGACTGTCCAAAGTTTACAGATTGCAGGTTGAGTTGCAAGAAGTGTTATTGCTAATATAAATTCACCTTTCAACAACAAAAAAAAGAGCATCCCACATGGCACTCAACATCTTAGACCGTTATCACTGCATTTTTTTTCTTCTTTTTTTTAACCATAATTTCCGACCTCATGGCCGACTAATCCACAGGGCTGCAAAAACAAGTTACCATGCGTAGATTTGATGTTGTATTTTTTATGGTTAAATTTGATTCAACATGTATTGTAATCCGCATTTCGTCTAAGAAAGATCTTTGTATTTACCAATACAGCAATTAGCAGGTGTATTCTGACCTTTAATTTAACGAGTACATGGTTAACAAGATACAAGTTGGCCGGGTGCATGTGTAGTATATGATCAATCCTCTCTTTTTTATTGACTTTTAACACGCAAATTCAAATATCTTAAATGGAAAAATCAAACAAACACAACAGTTGTTTATATATTTAATATCTGCTAGACGAGTACCCGTGCATAGCAACGGGATTTTATAGCGACAGATAGTTTATTGATAAAAAAAAGTTTATAGGTTATAAATGAAAAATAATAAAAGTTTGAAGATTTGGGAATTAAACATAATGTTATGAAACCCGGTTCGACCCGGGTGGTTCAACCGGTTGAACCGTTCCGGTCGAAAAATTGGTCGATTTAAACCGGTCAACTTGCTAGGTTGGGTCGAAAATGGGTCAAATTAAACCGGTTCAACCCGTCGGGTTTGAAGCGTCCCGGGTCAACCCGGTTTGTGATTTGTATTAATTGTTTTAATTGGTTATAAATGAAAAATAATAAAAGTTTGAATATTTGGGAATTAAACATAATGTTTTGAAACCCGGTTCGACCCGGGTGGTTCAACCGGTTGAACCGTTCCGGTCGAAAATTTGGTCGATTTAAACCGGGTCAGCTTGCAAGGTTAGGTCGAAAACGGTTAAATTAAACCGGTTCAACCCGTCGGGTTTGAAGCGTCCAGGGTCAACCCGGTTTGTGATTTGTATTAATTGTTTTAATTGGTTGTACAATATGTATAAATCATTGTACTTTTAAGTAATGGGGTGTTTTAATAAGAGTATTAATTACAATTCATAATTTCCTTTAATAAATTTTTTCAACATTTCACATTCCTTGACTTTTCACTTTTACACTTTTCCACTTTGACCATTTTTGCTTTATATGTAGTATAGATAACGCCATTTAATCTATACTAATTATAAAGAGTAAATGGTCAAAAAGTCAAGAAGTAAAAAGTGAAATTAATGTTTTGCCTAAATTACCCTTAATTAATGCATTTAACACTCCTTAATATTTCTCATTTAAAACTTAATCAAATCTTAAATGAAAACATGGAAACTTACATTACACATTCATTTTTTTTGTCAACTTAAAAACATGGAAAGTTAAATGAATAATTAATAAATGAAAACATAAAAATGCAATGTTTTGAAAACCGGGTTCGAAATCGACCCGGTCGAGGACCGCCGGGTCAACCCGGTTTTCAATTTATTATTATTTTATTTTTTTGACCGGGTCAACCGGTTCGACCGCCGGGTCAACCGGTTCGACCACCGGGTCAACCCGGGTTTTTATTAAATTTTTTTGAAAAAATGAAACCCGGCCGGGTTTCGAGAACCAGGTTGACCCGGGTCACTCAAAACCCGGCGGGTAATACCGGTTAACCCGGTTTTAGAAACCCGGGTTGTTTTGACCCGTTTTTTCGGCCGGAACCGGTCGAACTGGTTAACCAGGCCGGGTTGGCCCGGGTTTCAAAACCTTGTAAAAATGTAAAATTGTTTTGTCAACATAAGAATGAATACACACGTATATAAAAATGAACTTTTAAATACTAGATGAGTAGCCGTACATAGAAATAGAATTTGATAGCGGCAGATAGTTATAGTGATATTTTGGTTACACAAAACACTTAACCAAAATATCATTATAATTAAATGCAGCTATAAAATTCCGTTGCTATGCACGGGTACTCGTCTAGTAAGAATAAAGCAAAAAAAGTTTTAGATTAAAAAAAAAAAAAATGTCTAAGACTTTTAGACAAATATAGGAAAAAATGTTAGGTTACACTTTGGAACGGAAGAAGTATATAACATTTTTTGTCCGAGTTTATATATACGTGATTGTTTAAAAAAAAGTAAAGATTATCCAATGGCAAACTTAAATCTTTTATATAATAAAACAAAACCCTAGTAAGTATTTTTGTATTTTGGAAAAAAGAATATTGCTTTATTAGGTAATATTTTAATTATTATTTTTTAATTTAAATTTTAAAAATTTGTTTTGTTGATATACTACACAAGTAGAAGATAAATACAAAAAAAATATAGATAAGATACAATACTAATATATACAAAAAAAATATAGATAATGCAACTAACAACACGATTAAATTTCTTAAATTATTATCTTTAATAATAAACAAATATAATTAAAAATCATAAAAAAAAAATTAAATTATTTGTTTTTTAAGAAATAAAATTATATCATTAAAAAAAATTTAAAAACCCGCGAGTGCGCGAGTATTATAACTAGTTTATATAATAAAACAAAACCTCAAGTGAGACTTTTTCATTTCAAAAAAACTAAACCATACCTTATTTAGTAAGATTATTTTCTTATTAGATAACATTTTATAATTATCTATAACACAAATAGAAGATAAATAAAAAAAATATAGATAAGATGTAATTAATAATAAGATTAAAATTTTTAAATAATTATCTTTAATAATAAGAAACTATAATTAAACATAATAAATCAAACAAAACAAATATTAAATTATTTGTTTTTTAATAAATAAAAATATATGACTCAAAATTTTTTAAAAAAAACCCGTGTGCACGGACATTATAACTAGTAGATGATAAAAAGTTGCTAAATTATTCCTAAATAACAAAAACATTGCATAATCAATGTTATTAATTGCCATAAATATTTCATAAGCCAACGGTCAAGATTCACGCGATTATTTCACTTTCGTAACTCCTCACTTGTGTTGTTGGGTCCCCACGGCCACGGGTATTCTATTTCCATTTTATTTATTTATTTATTATTATTATCATTCTTTTAATTTATTTTTCTGTTTAAAATATAATCCCGCGATTTTATTTTTACTTTTATTTATTTTATTATTTTTATTTTTATTTTTTTTGTATAAAATGTTGCCCTTCATCTTTCTATTAAACCCCCTGCAATGGTTCACATTTTTTTCTTAGCATATGCAAAATTCTAATTGTAATGACAAATAATGGTTGTTTGATAAAGTTTATGAGCAAGCAAAATAAATCCTTTTTGGTTTTTAATCGATTCATTGGATTCTAGTATTTTTTTATTTTCCAAATTTTGACTAACCTCGGGCTTAATCTTGGAAACCCTCATGAAGGTTTAGTATAAACTGTTATGGTGGTTTCATCTTGATTGTGAGTTAACATGGAAGGAAGTGATACACCCAAAGCAAGTACTAGTACTATTAGGTTAGGGAGTTTAAGAGCAAGCAGTGGACCCGCAAGAAGTATTCGAGCTGCAAGTACTTCGCTATGGAGAAATTCAGGCATGGATGTGTTTTCAAAATCATCTCGTGAAGAAAATGACGAAGAAGCTCTTAAATGGGCTGCTCTTGAGAAGCTGCCAACGTTTGATCGTTTGAAAAAGGGACTTTTGTTTGGATCAACCGGACCTTCTAATGAGGTTGATATTGATAGTCTTGGAGACCGAGACCGCAAAAAATTAGTTGATAGGCTTGTGAATGCCGCGGATGAAGATAATGAGAAGTTCTTGTTAAGGCTAAGAAATAGAATTGATAGGTACCAGAGTTTTTTCTTTATTATTCTTTTTGATGATTATATCTCTTAAGGTATGTTATACCAAAATGAAAATTACTTTCATCTTTTAGTTGTTGTTTGTAAGGAAAAAATGCGAAAAAAGCTTTCTTCCATTATAAGTAAGATGCTTTATGTAACCGGTGGCGTCACTGCATGCAAAAATCTGGTGGCATCATCATTTACATTTGCACATAATGAGCTTTTTTTTAGAAGTATGCTATTGATTGACAAAAAGCTGGTGGCATCATCATACACAGAAAACTATCAAAAGAATGTTACATGCACTTGAAAAAAAGTTACATGCCTATATTGATTGACAAAAAGCTGAAAACAAGTTATGTTCTGGTGTAATACTTATTATTATTAAGATGATTACTGGTTTTTTTCTTCATGGATCAACTGAAAATTTTACAGGGTTGGGATTGATTTGCCAACAATTGAAGTCAAATTTGAGCATTTGACTGTGGAGGCAGATGTTAATACAGGAAGCAGAGCTTTGCCCAGCTTTCTCAATTTCTACCTTGATTTTTGGGAGGTAAGTTATATTTTGTTGTAACATTTTTTACCTGTTGCGATATTAAACTACTAATCCGCTTATTTCATTTTGAAGTAATTAATTCAAACCGTTTATTCAAAACAATTTCACTTCTAACATATAGTTATTAAATGAGTTTAGATACGCAATCCCAAACGCTCTCAAAACTGCTTATTGTAATGAGCAATCTCAGACACCCCTAGGGGTGTTTGTTTTAGCTTATATGTGGCTTATGAGCTAATTTGTTTTTCAGCTTATATTTCATAAGCCCAAAATTTTCGGCTTATTTTAAGACTTATGGCCTTAAATGATTTTATTATGAGATGATAAACTCATATAAGCCCATAAGTCTCAAAATAAGCCAGAAAATTGAGGCTTATGAAATATAAGCCGAAATCAAATAAGCTCATAAGGCCACATATAAGCATAATCAACCACAGTAATGTTCACGGTTTTGGGGTAAGAATTCGCACAGAGGTGATTTTAAACCAAAATTTGTATACATATTTTTGATAATACGTGGGGAATGTTTATGTACTTACACAAGTGTTTTAAGGAACCACTCATAAAATTTGAGTATTTGTTTACTGCTAACAGGGTATCTTGAACATTTTCCATTTGCTTCCGAATAAGAAAAAGCATATAACCATCCTTGATGATGTTAGCGGCATTATCAAACCGGGCAAGTAAGGATAACACGTACCAACTACTGTTGGTTTTTAATTTCTGATAGCTTTTATATAATGAGCATATGGCATAAAAGGAATCTAAGTTCGTGTTTATTTCCAGTTTGCGTATTACACTTTGTCTGCATCTACCAAAAGGCTCAAACTTTTTATATAAAAAAATATCCACTTTGAAACTTTCGTTTTGAACCAATCTTCAACTCCAAGAAACCGTGCTCCAATATGCTACTTGGAGATGTCAAGACTTTCTATTTTCTTTGGCTTAATAGTAGATGAAAAAAAAGGTAAATATTGAGTGGTTTGATTGGCTCTCTAAGAAGTGTTCCATTCCATTCATCTCTTTGTAACACTACTAGCTTTAGTTTCTTAATATCCCTATACCTAAAAAATTAATTTTGGTATATAGGTGCATTTTCGAAAACAAAGAAACAGAAATATCAACATGTTCAAAGTTACAAACATGTTAGCTGCTACATATATCATCTTTTGACCCGGTCTGATTACTCTTTGAAAGTTTGAGGCTTTGTCAGTGTAAAAAAGTGTGTTATTCAAAATTGAAATGGACCAAAACTTGGTGAAGTTTTTATACAATAAACCCGTATGTCAATTAAATATCTAAAACTTACCTATATCCATCTCTTGTGCTCAATTTCGGCCAAATGTTATTCAGAATGACATTGCTTTTGGGTCCACCAAGTTCGGGGAAAACAACGCTGTTATTGGCATTGGCAGATGGTCTTGCTAAGGAGCTTCAGGTAATTTACTTATTTACGCAAATACTCTGTTTTTGGACTGTAGTTTAACCCCAACTTGAAAAATTAAAGTCTGTTTTTTTTTTTTTTTTTTTTTTTTTTTTTCATAATTATTATTATTTTTTATTTGAGCAAAAGTTAAAGTTAGTTCATGAATGTAGAAATCTGGAAATGTGACGTACAATGGGCATGAGTTACATGAGTTTGTACCAAAGAGAACTGCTGCTTATATCAGTCAAAATGATGTTCATATTGGGGAAATGACCGTTCGGGAAACTTTGGCTTTCTCTGCCCGATGCCAAGGAGTTGGATCACGTTATGGTTAGTTTAACCCTCACATTTATAACGTAAAGATATGGTATTTTTAAGATCTAGATTATGCTTTTAAAATTTTATAACACCACATGAACATTCGGTTGTCCAATTAATCGCAGAGATGCTGGCTGAGTTGTCAAGAAGAGAGAAAAACGCAAACATTAAGCCTGATCCTGATATTGATGTCTACATGAAGGTAAGTAGGTATTGTAAAATTAATAAAATTGTTCTTAATGTAAGTGTGTAAAGTTTGACAATGTTAAAATGTAGAAAAAAATCAAAACGACATGCACGTTCTTTTGGGAAATAGTAACTTGTGTACTTCCGAATTTCTACATAATCCTAAGTGTCTAGAGTCAATTGGTTTGTTGTAGTGCTATAAAGAAACAACCTTGATTAGTTTCTTGAATAATAACTTCAGGACCCTATTCATGCTAAATTAAACATATATATAGTTTTATGAATATGTTTAAGCATCTCAGGCTGATAAAAGACTTATGATTGCTTATTTGGCTAGGCTGCTGCTTCAGAAGGTCAAGAAGCTAGTGTCGTCACAGATTATACACTAAAGGTATTGTATGCATGTACTCTGGCTGACACTGTAGTACTGTACTATAAACAGATTAACAGAAAGACCAGGTCGAATTTTAAAAGAACGTGTTCTTTGTGCAGATATTGGGGTTAGACGTGTGTGCAGACACCTTGGTAGGGGATCGCATGATAAGAGGTATATCTGGCGGGCAAAGAAAACGTGTTACAACAGGTAAATTTACTTATAGGGAATAAGCATAAAGGTAATTTTTTGGTTAGTTTTGACTAATATTATGAGAGTATACAGGGGAAATGATAGTTGGACCATCAAAGGTTCTTCTCATGGACGAGATATCTACGGGTTTAGATAGTTCTACCACATTCCAAATTGTTAATTCACTTAAGCAATATGTTCATATTCTTGAAGGGACAGTAATCATATCTCTTCTACAGCCTGCACCAGAAACATATAATTTATTTGATGAAATTTTACTCCTGAGTGATGGCAAAATTGTCTATGAGGGTCCACGCGAAAATGTGCTTGAGTTTTTTGAATCTATGGGATTTAAATGCCCAGAGAGGAAAGGAGTTGCAGACTTCTTGCAAGAAGTAAGTATTGCTTGCTTCCTTTTTTCCCTGTACTTGTCATTGTGAGTATCATGGACTCACTGACTAATGTTATACAAATTCGCCTTATATTTAATGTTGGATTTGTGCTATATAGGTGACATCAAAGAAAGATCAAAAACAATATTGGATGAGAGCAGATGAACCGTACAGATTTGTGACCTCCAAGGAATTTGCCAAGGCGTACGAATCATTTCATGTTGGAAGGAAAATCGCAAGCGAAGTTGCAACACCGTATGACAAAAGCAAAAGCCACCCAGCTGCACTTACAAACAACAAGTACGGTTTAGGCAAGAGGGAGCTCTTGAAAGCCTGCATGGATAGAGAAATACTGCTCATGAAGAGAAATTCATTCGTTTACTTCTTCAAATTATTCCAAGTAACGTTACCACTAGAATTCTATATACTTTGTAGTTTAATTACTTATTGTTTTAACCTGTCAAAATGTTTTGGTTTCACTTGCTTTCAGTTAGCTCTAATGGGGACAGTTGCTATGACTGTATTTTTCCGAACTAAGATGCATAGACGTGGGATTGAAGAAGGAGGACTATATGTTGGTGCTTTGTTCTTTGGTGTCACCATGATCATGTTCAATGGAATGGCTGAGATTTCAATGACAATCGCAAAGCTCCCTGTTTTCTATAAGCAACGGGATTTTCTGTTCTTTCCCACGTGGGTGTATGCTCTTCCATCTTGGTTTGTCAAGATTCCTGTTTCGTTTGTTGAAGCCGCACTTTGGACAGTTCTAACTTACCATGTTATGGGATTTGACCCAAATATTTGGAGGTACATAAGAATGTTTACTAAAGAGTGACAAAATTGACAATTTTTTTTTTTTTTTTTTTGGCGCAAAATGTGAATTATATTAATATCAAACATTTTTACATCAATGACATAAACACTGATCATGGACAAACCCCATATCAGATACAAGTATCAAAACAGATACATTCAAATCATACCCAATATCAGACAATTAAAACATATCTGATAACACTATCATATTACTCTTGTATCCATTTCCAGACACTTTTTTCACAATCTTTGCACCCACCATCTAGCTACATTTCCCTTCTTCATTCCACTTAACCACTCAACCTGCCACCACAGTAGTCTAAGTGAAAATGAAGAAAGGCATCACTAGGAACCATACCCATCCATGGGGGGCTCTACCAAAGTAACCTACATTTCCCTCTCTATGAAGGGCTTCAGTTACTTTGGGAACACACACCCTCCATGATGCCAACCATTCCTCCTATGACAATGTATTGAAAGGACCAAGCAGGTTCATCTTTCACTCCTCGCTATTCCTTTCATCATACATTGTCCTCCAAAACCATATACCCTTCACAATGGGTGCCCTACATTATGGTACATTCAATTGAATTAGACCTCTCACTGAACAATCAAAGCTAACCAGTTTCCTCCCAAGGCCAAACATAGTTACAACTTTGATGTTCAAGTAAGTACAGAGTCACACCAATTGAACTCCAAGGTACTAGTAACAGCCCATTGCTATGGTTTGATAACAAAATTGACAAATTTAATTGTAGTTTTTCTTATCAGGGGTAAAAGCTCTTTAATTCTGATTTTATACTGAATGAATACTTTTGTTAACTAAGAGGAACGGGGATAAGGGACACATGCATGATCCTCCGTGGCCCCATCACAACTTAGGGGCTGGTTTTCAAAACTTGCTCCCTGACTATTGTGAACTGATAATTAGCTTTTCTCTGTATGCTAAGCAAATTCATTTTTTGCTTTTTTCACCATTTCACCAAAATAAATAAATAAATATTTTCTGCTCACCTGATTAATTGAATTTTAGATAATCACTTTCATATCAGCTTCAACAAGAATGGCTAGCTATTTATGAACTGAATAGGTATTTACTTATAGTTTTAACCAAGATCAGGGACTCTTGATTCCATTTTCATAACATGTCTTTTTGATCATTTTATCTATCAGTAACTCCTATAATGAACCAGAACTTGTTAACCAGTAAAACATCCGGCCGAAGCACATCCAAGCACTATTTATAATAGTGTCTTGATTACGGTTGATATATCTTCTATTCCTGATAATTTAAATATCACATAATCACTTTTAAACATACATCTAAATAACCTGACAAGTGTTTTTAGCTACTATT
Organism: Artemisia argyi; assembly: GCA_030686995.1. Taxonomy (NCBI): domain Eukaryota; kingdom Viridiplantae; phylum Streptophyta; class Magnoliopsida; order Asterales; family Asteraceae; genus Artemisia; species Artemisia argyi. Next base: position 148,962,894 of record CM060705.1, read on the forward strand.
TTTAGGCTTATGTACTGAATTTCACTTTTTGCAGATTTCTCAAACATTTTTTTATACTCGTGACCGTTAACCAGATGTCGTCAGCATTATTCAGATTCATTGGGGCTGCAGGTCGCAACATGATTATTGCAAACACGTTTGGTTCATTTGCACTTCTTATACTCTTTGCATTGGGTGGATTCGTCTTAGTACGAGGTGCTAAAGTTGGTTTCACATACCGTTATAATCAGTTCTGAGTCTTCGAGTCTTTCTAGTAATCCATGAATTCATGATCATGCCTTTTGTCTACAGACGATGTAAAAAAGTGGTGGATTTGGGGATACTGGATCTCGCCAATGATGTATGCGATGAACGGAATTGTGGTAAATGAATATCTTGGTCACAAGTTTAAAAAGGTAACTGCTTGATGGACGAATCATATTTTTTCATTTTCTGAGTATCGAATTATTTCTTCAAGTGCTTGTGTTTTACAGCCTTTCCAAGACTCGACACTGGGACGAGTAATAGTTGAATCTCGAGGATTGTTCGCAGAAAGTTACTGGTATTGGATAGCTATCGCTGCTTTGCTTGGTTTCATGTTACTCTACAATCTTTGTTATGCATTGTCTCTCCAGTTTCTCGACCGTGAGTATTTTGTACCTTTTTAATTGAAAGTCTTTTAGATTAGAATATTTCTTGTAAACCTAGTGTCACATTTGTTATGAATTATAGCGTTCTCGAAAGCTCAAGCAACTGTAGAAGACAATGATGAATCATCGTCTACAACAAATGAAGGAAATGAAAACACGAAGAGAGGAATGGTACTTCCCTTCGAACCACATTCCATTACATTTGATGATATCAAGTACTCGGTTGATATGCCACAGGTAACTTGTTGCTTATTAGTTATTAGATATTTATATTTTCTCGGATTTCTAAAGATGTATATCAAGTCCTCGGATTTCATGTTGTAGGAAATGAAAGACCAAGGTGTTACTGAAGACAGATTGGTGTTACTTAAGAATTTAAGTGGAGCTTTCCGACCTGGCGTACTTACAGCGCTTATGGGGGTTAGTGGTGCGGGTAAAACTACTTTGATGGATGTGCTTGCAGGTAGAAAAACTGGTGGGCTCATAGAAGGTGATGTTCGGATTTCGGGGTATCCAAAAAAACAGGAAACATTTGCTCGGATTTCTGGATATTGTGAACAAAATGACATCCATTCTCCTCATGTTACTGTTTATGAATCCTTGATATACTCAGCGTGGCTAAGGTTGCCAGCAGATGTTAATGAAGACACTAGAAAGGCATGTGTGTTATTGTTCCAAAATAGTAAAGTCAGAACAATACGTTTAATTGAACGCTTTTTCTTGCAGATGTTTGTTGATCAGGTGATGGACCTTGTGGAACTAAACCCATTAAAAAATGCTCTAGTCGGCTTGCCAGGTGTCAATGGACTCTCAACTGAACAGCGAAAGAGGTTAACCATAGCTGTTGAGCTTGTGGCTAATCCGTCTATAATATTTATGGATGAGCCAACATCAGGACTAGATGCTAGAGCGGCTGCAATTGTGATGAGAACTGTTAGGAACACAGTTGACACAGGAAGAACAGTTGTGTGCACCATTCATCAACCTAGCATTGACATATTTGAAGCTTTTGATGAGGTACATTCTTAGTATTCACTGAAACTAATTAAGTTCATCCTGAATGGTTTACAAGATGGCTTACGATTTAATAACCTTGGGCAGTTGTTCTTGATGAAAAGAGGAGGACGAGAGATATACGTTGGACCTGTTGGACGCGAATCTTGCGAACTGATCAAGTACTTTGAGGTAACATTCCACAATACATGTTAAATTTACAAATAGTGAAATTCTCTGCCACAATAAAGTGGGACGCACTGAAAAAATAAGACGATCTAAAGGCTGAAATAGTGAAATTATCTACCAAACGCTATGTCTATTTTGATGTTAAGGTCATTTCATGTGTTGCTATTATGATCCATTGTTTCATAATGTGTAAGGTAATTGCTCAGTCGGTTTCCTTCATAAAACCTGGCTATTTTTTAATCTAGGATATCGAAGGGGTGAGTAAGATTACAAATGGATATAACCCTGCCACATGGATGTTGGAAGTAAGTACTGCATCACAAGAAGTGGCTTTGGGAGTCGATTTTACTGAAATTTACAAGAATTCAGAACTTTATGCGTGAGTAGTGCTCTCACATATATCCTTATCGCTAAAGGTACTAGTTTCAAGTTTTTATGTTTTTGCTAATTTCTAAGTTGAATGAAATGGTAGGAGAAACAAAGCACTTATTGCTGAACTAAGCCAACCACGTCCTGGTTCAACCGATCTTCATTTCCCAACTCAATACTCGACGTCCTTCTTCATCCAATGTTGGGTATGTTTATGGAAACAACGACAGTCATATTGGAGAAACCCTCCTTATACCGCTGTTCGTTTCACATTCACCACTTTCATCGCAATCATGTTTGGAACTATTTTCTGGGATCTTGGTGGTAAAAGGTGAAACACAAACTAAATATGTTATGCCGTATGAAATTTGGACATTTATACTTAGAGTTTATGCATACATTACAGGGAACAGGTGCAGGATCTAAGTAATGCAATGGGTTCTCTATACACGTCGGTTCTCTTCATAGGGGTCCAAAATGCATCCGCGGTGCAACCTGTTGTGGACATTGAAAGGACCGTATTTTATAGAGAAAGAGCTGCTGGAATGTATTCTGCATTGCCATATGCCTTCGCTCAGGTATCTCGCTCGTATGTGTTTGTTACAGACGTGCGCAAACACACAATTGTCAATTTATATAAAAAAATGTTACTCCTACGTCCTGAAATATATATCTGCTTTCAAAATAGTTTGTTAAATTGCCAATTAGACCCTTAATTAAACTCAATCACGGAATTACACTGATTGTATCTTAAAAAGTGCTTGCCACTACCTCCGGGAACCTCCGTCCATCACCGATTACCAAAAACAAATTGAAAAACCATCAAAATTTGTTTGCCATCATAGCTTTGCCTGGATAAGAATACTAGCACATAGTGTAATAATTGTTGAGTTAGTGGCGCCGGTTCAAACTCGGATGCTTGGCGAGCATCGAACCGCTTAGTGAGTCAGTGACAGAAAGCAAAGGGATGTTTGAAGGTTTAACCACATTTGTAGATATAGGAAACCTAAGGCTAACTTTCCTATTATAATAGAGGTCCCCTCCTCATTGTAATATGTACGAAAAAAGTGTGAGTAATACTCTCTGGTTCTGGAGTGGACGTCACGGTGATCCTGACCATGTGAACCACTATAATTCTTGATGGTACCAAAAAGAGTTTTCTTGTAATCTTGTTAGATTCTTCTTTATTCCACGTTTTGTCGTTTGCCTATTGTTAGGTGGGTACATGATGTATATTTGCAGGGCTTTTTGGTCTTAAATACCCAACGATAATAACACATTTATGATTCCCATTTATCAGATGTAGAATTATTTTGGTACAGAGAGTATATTTCACAATGCCGTTATGTAATTTTTTGTGCAGGTGCTGGTGGAAATACCATATGTTTTGACTCAAGCTGCAGCATATGGTGTTATAGTGTATGCAATGATAGGATTCGATTGGACGGCTGCTAAATTCTTTTGGTTCTTTTATTTCATGTTTTGCTCGTTGCTCTACATGACATTCTACGGCATGATGACCGTCGCAGTTTCTCCCAATGCCGATGTCGCTGCCATCATTGCTGCTGCGTTTTACTCCCTTTGGAATCTTTTCTCAGGATTCATCATACCACGGCCTGTAAGTATACGATATGCAAAAACATGAATTAATCTATTTCTTATTCTTGGACAGTAATGTTTAAATATTTATTAGCAACATAATTTTAGCCCAAGTATGAATCGGGTTCATAACTTAAATCCTGAAACATGGACGAATTAATCTTCAAGTATTTTCTGTATATAAAACTAATTTATTGTGTTTAATCTTGTGCTAGAAAATCCCGATATGGTGGAGATGGTATTACTGGGCCAATCCGATTGCGTGGACACTGTATGGTTTGATTGTCTCACAGTTTGGTGACTTTGAGGATGTGCTTTCAAGTGGGGAGACGGTGAAAGGTTATTTGCGACGATATTTTGGGTTCAAACACAATTTTCTGGGCGCCATAGCTGGTGCTCATGTGGGATTTGTCATCCTCTTTGCATTTATATTTGCTTTATGTATTAAATCCTTTAACTTCCAGAAGAGATAAACAGAATTGTTGAGTATCATGTTATGTATCCACAATAAAGCTGTGAGCTCGGTCTTGAAAGAATTTATTTCAGTTGTATGTTTGAATAAACAGATCTTTGAATTGAATCAACTAACTTCCTTATTTTCTAGTTCTAATCAAGTTATCAATTTAAACTATTCATTATGGCTGAGGCAAAAATGATGTTTAGAGTATCAGTTTATTACTTTATTGTAAAAGACACCGGATCCTTTAAAAAGTAGAAAAAAATAAAAAGTCTAAAAAGTGTTCCTACGCTGACAAGTGTCCCCCACTCAATTTATTTAAAAAATCTGCATAAGGGTAAAATCGTAAACTTACACGTTTTTTCTTTTTCCACCTCAAATTTCAAACGCACATATCTTTTAAACGACAAACTTTTAGAAAAAACCGATTTCACCATAATTTTTAAAATTTAATCCTCTTTAATATGGTATAAATCTTGTTAATTATTTCAAACTTTTTTTTTTTTACATATTCAATGGTTTTTTATTTTCTTGATGTTTTTAGTATTTTTGACCATATTTTTTACCTTTAAATCTATCAAATCATGATAAACTTAAAACATGAAAGTCGTAGATTTTTGGTTCACTCTTTATCAAGAAATTTGAATCACTCAAATTCGATATGATATGAGTGAGATATCGAATATTAAAGATGACGTTTTAGTCATTTTTGTTGCACACCACGTATTTGATGAAATGTCTAGCTTAGATTTTTTGTGTTAAAATTGCGTTAAATGCATTAATTTTTGTACCACAACGCATCACTAATCGTTTTATTAATATAAGATTAAAAAAGTAAAATAAACTGAGTTCTATTAAACTGAAATAACTTGTCGATACCAACCAACCAAAATCACTTTTCCATACCAACTGACAACTGATGAACAAAAAAATCTAATATTTATACAATTAATCAATTACATCAGATTGTTCCAGAAACTATTTAACCATACCAAGCAAACAAATATTCCAAACATTCATCAATTATATCAAATTGTTTTCACTTGACCATTGTGTTCACTTTCGAAGAAGAGCGCTAGCTTCTTCGAAATAAGCGCTGCTACGTTCGCAAATAGACTTCTTTGACATCTTTTGGAGCATTCTCTTTTCCTTCAGACTTAAACTTTGATATTCATGAACCTCGCTCTCCACTATTTTTCTGTTCTCATTGGACTCAGACAATAGAATCTTTGTTAGGTACTTCTTTCTCAAGTCTTCCATCTGTTTGTCTTATTCCTTTCCCTTGTTCCTTTCCTTCTCTTACAAATCCAGCATCGAATCACTAAACCATAGGTTTCTTTCCTTTTTTTAGCTTTTTTACCTATCCAATAAAACAAATAATTGTGAAACTGATGAACCTACTGAAACCAAAATAAACAAAAAATCAAAATAAAAGATGAAGCCAAACCAAAATAAACACAAACGCACTAGCAATAACTGATGATCCTACTTGCACAACAACTGATGAACCTACTTTTAAAAAACACTAGCAAATAATTGATAATCAAAAACACTAGCAATAACTGATGAACCTAATTTTCAAATAACTGATGAACCTACTTTCAGTAACTGATGAACCTAATTTACAAATCCAGCAATAACTGATAAACCTAATTTTCAAATAACTGATGAACCTAATTTACAAATGCAGCAATAACTGATGAACCTACTTGCACAATAACTGATAATCAAAAACACTAGCAATAACTGATGAACCTAATTTTCAAATAACCGATGAACCTAATTTACAAATGCAGCAATAACCGATGAACCTACTTGCACAATAACTGATAATCAAAAACACTAGCAATAACCGATGAACCTAATTTTCAAATAACTGATGAACCTACTTTCAGTAACTGATGAACCTAATTTACAAATCCAGCAATAACTGATGAACCTAATTTTCAAATAACTGATGAACCTAATTTACAAATCCAGCAATAACTAATGAACCTACGTGCACAATAACTGATGAACCTAATTTTCAAATAACTGATGAACCTACTTTCAAGAAACACAAACGCACTAGCAATAACTGATGAACCTAATTTTCAAATAACCGATGAACCTAATTTACAAATGCAGCAATAACTGATGAACCTACTTGCACAATAACTGATAATCAAAAACACTAGCAATAACCGATGAACCTAATTTTCAAATAACTGATGAACCTACTTTCAGTAACTGATGAACCTAATTTACAAATCCAGCAATAACTGATGAACCTAATTTACAAATGCAGCAATAACTGATGAACCTACTTGCACAATAACTGATAATCAAAAACACTAGCAATAACCGATGAACCTAATTTTCAAATAACTGATGAACCTACTTTCAGTAACTGATGAACCTAATTTACAAATCTAGCAATAACTGATGAACCTAATTTTCAAATAACTGATGAACCTAATTTACAAATCCAGCAATAACTGATGAACCTAATTTTCAAATAACTGATGAACCTAATTTACAAATCCAACAATAACTGATAAACCTACTTGCACAATAACTGATAATCAAAAACACTAGCAATAACTGATGAACCTAATTTTCAAATAACTGATGAACCTACTTTCAGTAACTGATGAACCTAATTTACAAATCTATCAATAACTGATGAACCTAATTTTCAGTAACTGATGAACCTAATTTACAAATCCAGCAATAACTGATGAACCGACTTGCACAATAACTGATGAACCTAATTTTCAAATAACTGATGAACCTACTTTCAAGAAACACAAAGGCACTAGCATTAACTGAAACCAAACCATACCAAAATAAACACAAACACACTAGCAGTAACTTATGAACCTACTTACACAATAACTGAAATCAATATAAACAAAAATGCATTTCTTTTCGATCTTCTTTGAGTGGACACATTAACTTTTCTTCTAGGCTATAAAAATTTTTAAAAAAAAAATAGCTAAAATTTGATTATAAAACAATAAAACTAAAGAATAAACAAATTAAAAATTTGTTTATTAACTTTTCTTTGAGCGGACACAATAACTTTTCTAACCCTATTTTTTCCTTACAAATAATTCTAAAAATTTGCCTTCTTCTACTTCATTTTCATTCTTTGTTTTAGTCGCTATTAGTCTATCACTTTTTCTTCTAGATTCTAAAAAATCAAAATAAAAAATTAGTTAAACGAAGATATGCATAAACAAATTAAAATTAGAATTAAAATATTAAAAAAAACGTAAATGATGAACTTACCATCTGGATTCTTCTTTTCAAGAGCATAAATCCTTAATTTGATCGGAATATGTGATTTCGATCGGAATATGTGATTTCGATCGGAAAAAAACCCTAATTTAGATCGGAATATGTGATTTTGATCGGAACACAACCCTAATTTTGATCGGAATAAAACTCTAATTTTGATCCTGAATTTTAGAGAGATGATAGAGAAGTTTTTTTAGAGAGAAGTTATTAGAATGAAATGATCGAATGGTTGGGTTTTAGAGAGAGAGAGAAGATGTTTTTTTGGCAATTACATTTTTACCCTTTTGAGGGGTCCATCAACCTAACAACCGTTGGATACTATTAGTGAATGGATGCTTTTATAAAAAATTGATCCGACGGCTCACATATCTTTTTAGACTTTTTAAAATAAAACACCTTTGCAAGGGATCGCAACCCTATTGTAAAATACCGAGAGTCTATCTTGATTAATTATCGAATGTGTTACAATCGCAATATATAAGAAGCATAATACAAAGGCTGACTAAGCCCATAATACAAACATAAATCAGGCCTAGCCCATTAGTCCGTTAACATTTATATGTCACTTAGTTAACTATATCGACATGTGTCTTGTTAAACAATGAAACCCGGTAAGTTATAATATATAATTGAGAACGGGCTCGGTCCTTATAATCTATTAATACCCTCCTACAGTTCGAGTGGCGAACTCGTAGATGCTCAAACTAAAGAAGAAAAAAGATAGACCTAAAGATAGTATGTGGATGACTGTTGAGACTTATAACGAAGCTTGAAGGTGCGACTGACAGGTGGAGTCGGCAATTTCGGTAGCATTTTTCTTGGAATTTAATTACAAATCCATGGCTGCTGATGGCATAAGCTAACTCTAAGCGGTTTGAGAGTTATAAGCAAAACGGTGAGCCATTTGTTTTCTTTTGAACCCGGTGGATTGTTTGAGACCGTGACGGTGCATTATTAGCAAGAACATCACTAATCGTCTCCGCACATGTTTAGAGGAAATTGTCAATGACAATCAGTCTGCTTTCGTCCCTGATCTGGTAGACTCGTATCTGATAACATACTCCTTTGCTGATGGCATAAGCTAACATACAAATTCAATAATGGTTACTAGCTGATAAATAAAATTAGGATAACAAAACTTTGTATAATAAGAAGGTTACATTTATTATGAGATGAAACCAACATGAAAATTATCTATTTATTTACAACTCATTGCGGTTCACAAACTTTTGTTGGCAGCGAATATGAGTTAGTCATTGCCAGAATGGTTAACCTGACCATGATTGCAATAAACGCGGAAATCTGCATCATTGTGTATGTATTTGTCCTTTTTCCTACAAAAGGAAAACACCTCAGTGTACAACTCAAATTCGTTAGTCGTTATCTTCAAAACATTAGCCTGTCAAGCATTTAGACTTGGGGTAATTTATGAATGCTCCCGACGAAGTGGTTTATAAAAGTGTGAAATGCAAACAATTTAATGTGTATTAGTTTTCCTTAAAAATGACAAAAACAACCCAATTTCATTATCTTAGTGTCGTGCAAACTATGCTTGGAGCATATAGACCGGTCTGTAGTGTTGTGCCAACCTCCCAAAACAGAAGGTTGTACCTAGTTTAAGTATATATATGTGGTAGTAGGCTAAAACACCATTGATTAGTTGGCTAAAAAATCAGAAACTATGGTTACTGTTAGAATATTAGTAGTAAACTTAAACGTAGTTTAGGGGCTTAAGTGTACTTTGTAATTAGATTAGGTGTTAGACATAACTAGGATTAGGTAGCTTGGGGTACAAGGCAAGCTAGGTTTCCACCTCCTCATCTCTATAAATAGAGATGAGAGGGATACTAGTATTCATTCTTCTTCCTCAATTGTAAAAGCTTTATTGGTATTAATAAAGGGTTCGTTGAGGGTATATCGTGTGCATATTCGTGTCGAATCTTTGTAGTATATTGTAGTCTCTCGTGTTTGCTATTTGTGCTCGATACAACTCACGATCTAGCATTCCGCGATCAAACTTCGGGTTTGTTGTCGAGGTATTTTCCAACAAGTGGTATCAAGAGCCGTGGTTATTGTGATCATCGAAGTTCGAGTGCTAGATCGAGGTTTCGAGTTCGTTCTACGTATCGAGGTTCGGTTTCGGTTTTTGAATCGTATTTTGAGTAGCAATCGATTGATGAAGTAGAAAAAGATATTAAGTGACCTGGGGTTTTTTGTTAAGAAAAAGAAAAGAGAAAAAGTGACCACCAATTGGCTGTGATTGGTTTGTATTTTTTCTACCTATGTCAAGATCTATTACAAACTGACAAGGGTGGTTTTTGTCTTTATAGAGTATTTTCTATAAAGTCTAGGACTTCTTTTTAGTTTTCATAAACAATTCACGTGATTGGATTTTTTGAAAAAAAGTTCGATTATAGTGAAGGGTTTTTTGTTGCTATTTTCTTGTGTACAAGTTTTGTAGTCGAGGTTCTTGGCTTTTAACTTGACTTGGTTGGCTTGTTCAAAATCGAGGGTTTAGGGTTATTCTAATTAATTCGGTTTGCAAGAAGGGTTTTTAGCAACAAGGGGGAATATTGCACACGGCTTGTGAGGCTTGTCGGTAAAGTTGGTTAATAAACAACTTGACAAGGTTTTTTAGCAAGGTTTAAGAAGAATGGCTAGTTTGATAACTAGGTTTGACATCGAGAAATTCGATGGGAAGAATGACTTCGGGTTATGGCAAATAAAGGTGCGTGCTTTAATGGTACAGCTGGGATGTGATGCTACATTAGAGACATTACCCGCGGACATGGAAGCAGGTGAAAAGGCTGCTTTGATGAAGAAGGCATACAGTACCTTGATTCTATGCTTGGGAGACCGGGTTTTACGGGAAATTAGCAAGGAAACAACTGCTGCAGGAATTTGGACGAAGTTAACTAGTCTTTATATGACTAGGTCCTTAGCAAAACAGACTGTATCTGAAGAAGAAGCTGTATACGTTTTATATGAGTCCAGGTACGAAACTGGGTGATCATATAGATGAGTTTAATAAGTTGATACTTGATTTGGCGAATATTGATATCGAGATTGAGGATGAAGATCAGGCACTTATGTTACTTAGGTCGTTGCCATCATCTTACAAAAACTTTGTGGAAACATTGTTGTATGGGAGGGAATCCTTGACAATGGAGGATGTTCTAGTAACTCTGAATTCAAGAGAGTTGAAGAAAAGAACTGAAGGCACAAAGGAAGAAACTGGTGACGGGTTATACGTAAGGGGAGGGTCAGATCATTCAAGGAAAGTTCATTCTGGTGGAAGTTCGCGATTCAAGTCAAGGGGTGGAACTGGTAAACTCAAGTGCTTCATATGTCATTCAGAAGATCATCTGAAGAGAGACTGTCCAAGAAAGAAGTCAAGTGGGTTCGTCAAGAAGGGTAAGCATGATCAGGATTCTGATTCTTCTGATGACGACGATAGTGCCTATTTTGGAGAAGCCTTGGTGGTGGTCGGGAATGATGAGATGACTGAATTGGTAATGGATTCAGGTGGGTCTTATCATATGACACCTAGGTGGGATTTCTTGTATGACTTCAAGGATATTGATGGTGGTTCGGTTCAGTTAGGTGATAACAGGACATGCACTATCAGAGGGACAGGAAAAGTGAAGATACAGTTGCATGATGGTTCAAGCTTTATACTGGAGGATTTCAGGTATGTTCCAAGGTTAAGAAAAAGCTTGATTTCATTGGGTACTCTTGAAAAAGAGGGTTATACTGTGAAGATGCAGATGGGTAGAGTTAAGGTGATCAAAGGTTGTCGGGTTATGATGACCGGGATCAGGAAAGAGAACTGTGTGTATACTCTTGAAGCAAAAGTGACGACTTTTGGTGTACAAAAGCATGGAGGTTCAAAACAAGTTGGATTCAAGCAATTTGGTCATAAACAAGTTGGGTTCAAACAACTTGGTCTGAAACAAGTTGGGTACAAACAACTTGGTCCTGGTGTTAAAACAGGAGTCCATGGAGTACAAGTTGATGAACGTGTTTGGTTTGAGGTGGAACTGCAGGGAGCTCACGGGAATTGTGAAGCTGAGGTTTATCAGGTTAGTAACGATGATGCTGCAGTGGCTCAAAGAAAGTTGGAGGTTAAACAACTTGAAGAAAAGACAAACACGGGCTGCTTGGTAAATGAGCAGGAAAAGGTACACCTTGGTATAAAGGTGGGGGCAGACATTACGGAAACTGGAGTACCTGGTCAAGAGGGTGCAGAGGGTAATGTTGCTGAAAAGAAGAAAGTGAAGGAGTCTGTGGAAAACTAGAAGGGGGGTTGAATAGTTTACCATTTAAAATCTTTTTAACTTGTTTAGTTATCTTTTGAAACTTTCCGTTTTGATCAAAGATATATACACAAACACAATATATAACATGCAAGTATAAAAAAAGAAACGATCAAACCACAACACGAGTATTTATCGTGGTTCGGCTACAAGGACTCTTTTTCCTTGCCCTACGTCCACGCCCCGAGTATCCAACTCGAGAGTTTCTTTCACTAGTCAACAAGCTCCTTTCACCGGCGGAGAAAACCTTACACGTCGCTTATACACATTTACCGACACTAAGCTAGATGTCGAGTTCTTTTACAAGGGTACAACCACTCCCATTAGTTCTTTTACAAGGGTACAACAACTCCCGTCACACTTTGTATTTTGAGGACTAAAATACTAACCGATCACTACTGAAAATACACAATCAAATGAAGTGTAAACTACACAAGTCTACACAATGCTAAGCTAACAAGTCTTGCAACGTTGTGTTGAATACTTGTAACTTTTTATGAACTCGTGAACTTCTTTGCTACAAAAAGAAACTTCACATATGAGAGGTTAAAGGGTTAGATGAAAGAATGAATGAATGTGTGTGAAAATATGATCTAGAGTGATTAGCCAAAAATCAAACTTGTGGCTTAGTATTTATTGCAAAACCTTCTACAGGTCTGGCGGATACGGCGGAACCCTCAGATGGGTTCCGCCCATGTACCCCCAGGGTTCCGCCAGGCTTGCAGTTGGTTTTGCAATAAATCTTGCAAGCCAAACAATGTCACATCTCATTATACCTAGTCAAACACAAAACTTGTGCAAGCAAACATATGGTTAGTCAAACACTTTCTTTCCATAAATGTATATTGACAAAATTTGCCATAAATGTGATGTGACATTTCTATTTTATGAAATAAAAAGTGTTGTGTTTTATGAAATGTAAAATGTAGCAAATGTCTAGTTATGCAAGTCTTTTAAAACTAAGATTATGATTTACTTAGAAACTAAAGTTTACATTTTGTCGTTAACAAAACTTAGCAAAGATCGTAAAATATAAATAACGTTTTTAGGCGATATTTGTATTAACAATCTCCCCCTTTTTGTTGATGACAAAACATAAACTTTGTTTTTAAGTAACTCACAAAATCTTGGTGTTTAAGACTTAAAAAAAATTAATATTAAACTTGTTTTACTTAAGTGATAAAAATCATATTAAGTTTAAAGGTTTAATATATTTCTCCCCCTTTTTGTCAAAACAAAAAGTAGAGTAGCGAAGCGGAATAATGCACGTGCTCCCCCTTGGTCGATACTCCCCCTAAAAGGAGTGCCATGATGGGAAACATGGATTTTGATCCTACAAAAAAAAAATTGGTTAGTTGGTGATATATATAGTCAAACTTGTAGTTACCACACACATTGCAACCACAATAACAACACAAAAATTATCAACCAACAATGCAAGTAAGTAAGTAGAAAAAGATGTCATTTCAAGTAAAATTTGACTTTTAAAAGTCAAAGACAAGAAATGGGAAAGATCCTCCTACTTCTAAAAAAAAAAAAAAAAACTAAAAATAACCAAGAAAATAAAAGAAAATCAAATCCTACTTTCCTAAATGGGGCAAAAAGGCCTCCAAATGTTGTCTAGGATTTGTTTGGGTGGGAAAGAGCATCCAAACGTTCTATGACGTGTTGGAATGCAAAACGGGTTTCATCTTGGAATTGGTGAAGCAACAATTTGATGCTTTCACCCATTTTCAATATTTGCTCACAATGTGAGCAAACATGGGGATGATTGGGTGGAAATGGGTTGGTGTTGGTTTCTTGGTTTGAGGGTGGGTTGGTTTTTGGTTCTTGGGAGGAGGATGGGTTTGGTATAGAGTCAAGCAAGGTGGTTTGAAATTCCATTTCTTGATGGAGGTGATTCTCGACCATGCTTTGAATTTCCTCATAGGAAGGAAAGAAGGACTCAAAGGTTTGGGCTTGAGAATGTGGTGGAGTTGGGTGATCATGGTTTTCAAAATTTGGTTCTCCATCAAGAGGACCATGGATGTCATGGTAGATAGGGTGAAACAACAATGGTTTGGGTTGGTGGAACTCTTGTTGTGATATTTGGTTGTGGTTAAAATTCTCATGTTGGTCAAGAAATGACCTTGGTGTTTCATTTGCAAAAGGTGGTGGTTGAGTTGGTCTTGGTGGAAGATCATTAAGATCTTGGACAAAAGGATGTGGTGAGGTTGGAGGAGACCCAAATAACTCCATAGGTTCAAGTTTTGGTAATGGTGATGGTGATGGAGTTTTGGATGGTTGGGTTGGAGCACTTGGTGGAGTTGGGTCAATGGGTGATTTTGTTGGTGGTGGAGTGAGCTTATTGGGTTCATTGGGTGATGGAGATGGAGATGGAGATGCAAGGTTTAGAAAATGTTCATTTTTGATTGGTGAGGTGAATTCATCCGAGGATGAGGAGCTTAGGTTGATGGATTAGTTAGACCAAAGTGGTTTGACACTTATCCGGGCGGTTTTCCGGATGGGTCTTGATGGTTGAGAGGTGATAGTTGACTTAGTCATTGTTAAAATGGTTTAAAGATCAGAGATTGTGATGGAGAAGGTGTGATTTGATAGTGTTTAGGATGGTTTAATTTATAGTGATGAAGGAGTGTGGGAAGGAGTGTTTGGATTTGATGTTTGGCCATACAAAAATGGAGGTTCCTAATGATTTGGAAGACTAATTTGGATTGTCAAATCATGGAAGTCAATCCAATGAAAATGGTGAAGTGAGAAGACAAGATTTGCACTAAATGCTTAGTGGTTTTGGCAAATTTGTTGAAGATATATGTCTCGGGGATTTCAAGGAACCTTTGGACAGGTTCCTTCCTTTATGTGTGAAGGTTCCTTGAGGTTGTTATGGGTATTTTTGAAATTTGGCGGGAAATGGTTTTCTTTGAGTTATAAGGAATGAGAACTATCCTATTGTGTTTAGCAAATTACAGGAAATAGGTTTCTAACTAAAAGGATGGTATTTTGTTGATTGGATGTTGAAATGTTGAAAGCTAAAAAAAATTCTGTAGGAAATCTGGCGGAACCTTCAGAATACACAGGCGGAACCCGTGTGAGGGTTCCGTCCGATCCGTTGGGCCATTTCTAGGTTGCCCAGAAATTACACTGGCGGAACCCATTCTAGGGTGCCGCCAGATCCGCCAGACCTGAAAAACTATACAGTCCGCGATTTTGACCCGCGAGATGATTTTCAAATTTTTCAAAACTCCTAAAATCAAAAATATAATGCATATCTGGTTAGGCAATGCAAAAAATGGACATGTAAACACGCATACCATAGGACTTTGACCGGGGGCTAGCGAATTTCACTATACTTAGTGAAAAATTCATAAACATGAAAATTTGACAACTTGCCAAACGTTGTCTACCTGCATCATTGTTAGTTAATACATGTTCCAAATAGTATCACAAATTGTACCAACCCACAAATACATGACCAACATTGTTTAAACGACCAAGTTGTTCAAATAGCACCTAGTGCCAAACACTCCTACACACCCGCACTCATTGATGGTCAATCTTGTTCTTAAGCTTTCCAAGGAATCTTCCAAGATTCTTAAACATCCCCTTTGTTTGCTTGAACTCCGTCGACTCATTTGTAATATCAGGAAGTTGGGATAGGTACTCTAGAGGTGGGAGCCTAGAGTTGGGCAAAGAGTCATCTTCACTCATTGAGGAAGATGATAAGGAGGTAGGAGGATGAGAACGTTTTTCTTGGGCTTTGTACACTCTCTTATCACTTAGTGGGACAAAGGTGTGTGGAATGAGAGAGTAGTCAAGGCGAAGACCGTTAGGAGTTGGTGGGATGGGAGAGATGAACCTAAAGAGACGGGTCAAGAGCATTCCATACGGCATAGCCGTTGTGCCATGCACCGAAATGTTGGCCATTCTCTTGGCCATGTAGTAGGCAAGGTTGAACGGTTGCCTAACGGACAAGGAGTAGAGCATGTAGCAAAGGCAAAGATTTATATGATATCGGTTCCCTATTGTGCTAATGACATTGGCTCTAAGTACTTCCTCCCATTTCTTGAATTGGGGCTTGAGTTCATTAAGTTCCATTCCATACGGGTCCTTATCAACCTCATTTTCTGAACGAGTTCTCCTATTGTTGGTTGTCCTAACGAAGAGGTGGTTACGAAGTTCATCTTTGGACACAAGAGGTGTGTCATAGGGATGGATGCGGTCAAAGAGTGTGTCAAGAGTTGAGAGGGAGTGCAAGTCGGAGTAGATGCAAGTACCACGGTTTGGGACACCTAGGATTTGATCAAACTCCTCTAGAGTGAAGGAGTATTGATGACTACTAGCCCTAAAGTTAATAGACATTTGACCATAATCATCCGTGGAGAGGGTGACAGATGCATAGAATTCTAGAATGAACCTAGGACAAATAGGCTCGTCGATTTCTAAAAGACACTCAAAGTTGATTGTGGCAAATTCCGTGTAGAGGTTTGTGCCTTCTAGGAAGGACGGGTCAATGGTTCTACCCTCATGGACATAATGTTTTTCTAAGGCTTTGAAAACATCGACTTGATTTGGGGTAAGGCCTTTGGTTTTGTGGTGTTTGGGTAAGTACTTAATGGTGTCCTTGTGGTCGTAGTGGGTTAGAGGAGGCATGATGATTCCTAGAAAAACAAAATTTCACATTTTAGTCTAAGTAAACGACTATTGTAATGTGGTTGTTCTAGTGTGTGCCTATATGAAAACAATGTGGAGGTGCGGTTATCATGACTCATTTTGATGCTTCAAAAATGTTTTATAATGCAAGTTTTGTTATAAAACAAAATATAACCCAAGCGCTCCTAGTTCAATGTAGCTTTGTTTGAATGTACCCGAAAATACATGTGGGTTATGTATTCCCTTTAGCATTCAAGAGACATTATGCAAGTGATGTTTTAAACATAACGTTTTGATTTTGTATTCTCAATGTGAGACGAAAAAATATTTGTCCTATTTGTGAGAAATTTTTGGAAGAATTTGACATGGGGTGTTTTAGCAAACATGTTTACACTTAGTAAGAATGCAATTCCTAACTATGGGGAACATGATTAGTTTTGTTAAACACCTAATTTCATGCATGAGTTTCTCAAGTTAATGCATAACCCCAAGTTTTTGTTTTTGTGCAAAAAATAGAATTCCTAGACTCAGATCAGGATTGTAATCAAGGTTAGAATACTTACAATGATGATTGATTTGCAATGTGAGTGAAAGGAAGACCAAGAAATCACAGGTATGGATGGATGGTAAAGTGAATAGTAGCAGTTTGGAAGTGGTGGTATGAGATAATGGGTGTTTGGTTTAATATAAACAAAAAAATTGGTTCTGCAGGTCGACGGATACGGCGGGCCCTTAAATTGGGTTCCGTCCGTTGTGTCTGAGGGTTCCGCCGACCCTGCTGAGAAAAAGAGTTATGGATTTGTTTTGATTTTTGTGATTTTTGTCTAATGTCTAGAATTACAACGTAGGTTCCATGAGTCCTAAGCCTAGCCTAAGAAGGTTAAAAGGTTCACGTTTAAGGGGTTTCGTGAGAATGTCGGCTATGTTGTCTTCGGAAGAAACTTTCTCAATTGAGATATTTCCTTTTTGAACGTTGTCACGAAGGAAATGATGAAGGATTTCAATATGTTTGGTACGAGCATGTTGAACCGGGTTTTTGCTAAGATCAATGGCACCTTTGTTGTCACAAAGAATTGTGATGTCGTTAAGTTGAATTCCGTAGTCGACAAGAGCTTGCTTCATCCAAAAAGCTTGTTGACATGCCTTTCCGGCCGAAACGTACTCGGCTTCCGTTGTTGAGATAGCAAGAGCCGTTTGCTTCTTAGAGAACCATGAGGTGAGACAATGTCCAACAAAATTACAAATACCACTTGTGCTTTTTCTATCAACATAGTCACCGGCATGATCCGAGTCGGCATACACTATGGTGTCTATTCCTGTTCTTTTGGGATACCATAAACCTAAATGTGTAGTGCCCTTAATATACCTAAAAATCCTTTTAACGGCTTCAAGATGAGTAGTCTTAGGATCTTCTTGAAAACAAGCACATAGACAAACACTAAACATAATGTCGGGTCTACTAGCCGTTAGGTAAAGTAGACTACCAATCATACCTCTATATTTAGTGCTATCTACGGATTCACTTTCCTCATCCTTGGTGAGTTTAGTTTTCGTGGACATGGATGTTTTGATTGGTTTCGAATCTTCTAATCCAAATTTCTTAAGCATGTCCTTAATATATTTAGATTGGTTAAAGAAGATTCCATCTTCTAGTTGTTTAATTTGGAGTCCTAGGAAAAAGTTGAGTTCTCCCATCATACTCATTTCAAACTCGTCATGCATGATTTTTGAGAAATCCACACATAATTCTTGACAAGTTGATCCGAATATAATGTCATCAACATAGATTTAGACTATGATTATATGTGAATCTTTCTTCTTAGTGAAGAGAGTATTATCAACTAAGCCCATGGTATACTTATGGTCAACTAGGAAGGTCTTAAGTCGATCATACCATGCTTTTGGAGCTTGCTTAAGTCTGTAAAGAGCCTTTTTAAGTTTGTAGACATGATTTGGTTTTTCAAAATCGATGAAGCCCGGTGGTTGAGCAACATACACTTCTTCATTTATGACTCCGTTTAGAAATGCACTTTTGACGCCCATTTGAAAAAGTTTAAAATTGTGTGCACATGCATATGCAAGTAAGATTCTAATTGACTCGAGCCTAGCAACTAGAGCAAAAGTTTCATCGTAGTCAATGCCTTCTTATTGATTATATCCTTGTGCAACTAGCCTAGCTTTGTTTCTAGACACAATTCCATTTTCATCCATTTTATTACGAAAGACCCATTTTGTTCCAATTATCGTTTGACTCTTTGGTTGAGGAACTAATGTCCATACATCATTCCTAACAAATTGGTTTAACTCTTCTTGCATTGCAATTACCCAAGACTCATCCTTAATGGCTTTATTAATGTTTTTCGGTTCAATGGTTGACACAAAACAAAAGTAGTTGCTTTCATTTTGAACTTTTGAACTTAGTGTACTTTCGTTAATGTTGCCTATGACACTATCTAATGGGTGACTTTTAGATTCTTTGACATTGACAAGTTCTTTGTTTAATAGTTCATCTTCCTTGTCATTACCTAAGATCTCTTGACTTTCTATTGCTTGGCTTTCAACTAAGTCATCATCTACCAAAGGTGATGTCTTAGAGGGAGGTGGACTCTCGTCAAATGTTACGTTCAACGATTCCTTGACTCTTAAGGTTTCTTTGTTCAAAACAATGTAAGCTTTAATATTTTGTGAATATCTAAGAAATACACCTTCATAAGACTTTGGGTCAAATTTGGTGAGATAATCCTTGGTGTTAAGAATGAAGTATTTACTTCCAAACACTCTAAAGTATCCTAATGTAGGCTTTTTACCTTTATATAGTTCATAAGGAGTTTTCTTCAAAAATGGTCTAATTAAGACTCGATTTAAAATGTACGTTGATGTGTCAACGACATTACACCAAAACTTTTGTGGAATGTTTTGTTCATTAAGCATTCTTCTACTCATCTCTTGTAACGTCCGGTTTTTACGTTCTACTACACCATTAGATTGAGGGGTACGTGGAGCCGAAAAGTTATGAGTAATAGCATTAATATCACAAAAGTTTCCAAATTGAAATTCATTATCAAATTTACGACCGTGATCCGTTCTAATAGACACAATATTAGACCCTACTTGATTTTGAATTTTCTTACTTAGAATCTCAAATTTATCAAAAGCTTCATTTTTACTTTTCAAAAATTTTGTCCAAGTATATCTTGAGTAATCATCGACTATGACCAAAGTGTAGAAGTTACCTCCATAACTTTGTATAGCGGATGGACCAAATAAATCCATATGCAAAAGTTCTAGACACCTAGATGTAGAAACCAAGTTTTTAGCCTTATGGCTACTATGGACTTGTTTACCGACTTTGCAAGCATCACAAAAGTGTTGGTCATATTTCAACTTAGGTAGGTTTCGAACTAAGTCTTTGGAGGAGAGGTTTTGAATTAGTCTCATGTTAGCGTGTCCTAAACGTCTATGCCATAAAGTTGAAGATTCATCTAATGAAGTAAGACAAAGTTTGTCTCTAGACGTTGGATCCATCTTCATGACATATATGTTGTTCTTAAGAACACCTTTGGCTATGGTTATACCATCTTTAAGTATTTTACTTCCGTTTTCACTAAAAAGGACATTATAATTATTACGACAAAGTTGACTAATACTAAGGAGATTAAAACCTAAGTTATCAACGTGAGCTACATCATCTATAAAAAGAGAGTCATGAGAGATTGTACCTTTTCCGATGATTTTGCTCTTAGCTTTATTACCAAACGTAACATTACCTCCATCACATTTGTGGTAAGTAGTGAAAAGGGTTTTGTTACCCGTCATGTGCCTTGAACAACCGCTATCTTTAATCCATTCATCTGGTTCCAAACAAACTTTGAGGCACACCTATTTTACGAATAACACTCAAACATTTGGTCCCCAATTTCTCATGGGTCCATTTTGGTTAAGCATACCATTAACTTGTTCCAAGTATGAAAATAGAGCATAAGGGTTCCATGACATGTAATTTGGATTTTGGTAATGTCCATGAGTGTTTTGGTTCCAAGCATGTTGGTAGTTTGGTCGAGTGTTGAAGTTGCTCTTTGGAAAGGGGCGTTTGGGAATTGGAGTCTTAGGTCTTGGTTGAGTAGTCTTAACTCTAAATTCGTTTTTACTAAGTCCTACTCCAGTTTTAAAGGCAGGTTTTGTTCCATTTTTATATGTGACTTTAACAAATTTTGAACGATCCGATGTGGAGGATGTTACTGCTGCAGCAGACCTGGCGGAACCTTCGGGTTCAACGGGCGGAACCCTGGATTGGGTTCCGTCTGTTCCGCGGGCTGCTGTAGCAGTTTTGTTAGTTTCTTATGCATTCTTTTCTTGTTTCGTTTGACCGTTTGAAGTTTCTATTCTCATGAATCCTAGTCCTGTTTTATCAAAGGGTGACTTTTGAAGTTTCATAATTTCATCCGCACAAGAAATGCTCTTATCGAACTTCTTAAACTTTGTGGTTTGTTTTATTAGATCATTTTGAGTAATTTTAAGTTTCTCAACTTCAAGTTTAAGCTCTTCACATGATTTGCAAGATGTGTCAATACCTTTACTCTTTTCTAATCTCTTAGCTTTTTCTTTTAACTCATAAACTTCATTTTCTAAAAACTCCTTTTTAGTTTTCAAAAACTTATTTTTGTTTATGATTTTTAAGCTCAATTCACAAAGTTTGTTATATTCTTTTTGTAAGGTGTCATCATCAATAGAAGAATAAGATGAGTCGGAGAGTACCTCATTTGAGTCGTGAGCCATGAGAGCAATATCATCATTCTTTGGCTCATCGTCATCTCCTTCATAGTCACTCCAAGCACCACCCACAAAAGCTTGTTGAGGTTTGCTCTTGGGTGGTTTTGGACATTCTCCAACTAGATGACTTGTGTCTCCACACCTATAGCATTTCCTTTCAACCTTTCCTTTCCTATCATCATGATCTTTTCGGAAAGTTTTCTTGTCATCTTTAGGTTGCCTTACAAACTTCCCTCTTCTACGAAAGAACTTCTTGAAGTCTCTAATGGCCATAGCATATTCCTCATCATCACTATCCAAAGTAGATTCTTCATCATCACTTGATTGGGCTCTAGCTTTCAAGGCAATGGACTTAACTTTTTCTTTCTTGCCTCTAACTAGTTCCGAATCTTTTTCCATTACCATTTCATGAACTTTGAGGTTTCCAATTAGCTCGTCAAGTGACATGCTTGAAAGATCCTTGGATTCTTCACTTGCCGTAAATTTTTCTCTCCACTTCGGATGGTGTGCTCTAAGGAATTTCCTGACAAAATTCTTACTACAAAAAGATTCATCAAGTGCTTTAAGTGAAGTAACAATAGTGTTAAACCTAGCAAATGCATTATCAATAATCTCATCTTCTGGAATAACAAATTGTTCATATTGTTGAACAAGGAGATCAATTTTGTTATCATTAACTTGTGAGTTTCCTTGATGAGTGACTATTAAAGATTGCCAAATATCTTTGGCGGTTTTACACATAAAGACTCTTTCATATTCTTTCTTAGGCAAAGCATTGTAAAGCATCATTTTAGCTTCATTATTTTTAGCAATTAATTTCTTTTGATCATCATCTTTAGTATTAGAAGCTATATTATCACCATCAATAATTATATACCATAAATCTATATCTTTAGATTTCACGTAAGTTTCAAAGCAGTTTTTCCAATATATAAACCATTAGCTTCAAAAAGTGGTGGTCTTTGCATAAATTGCCCTTCTTTGTAATTTTCAAAATCCATGGATCGTTTCAAGTTTTAAAACACAGTATATTTTAAAAGCTTGAGTAACGTAGCTCTTGATGCCAATTGTGGAAAACTAGAAGGGGGGTTGACTAGTTTACCGTTTAAAATCTTTTTAACTTGTTTAGTTATCTTTTGAAACTTTCCGTTTTGATCAAAGATATATACACAAACACAATATATAAAATGCAAGTATAAAGAAAGAAACGATCAAACCACAACACGAGTATTTATCGTGGTTCGGCTACAAGGACTTTTTTTCCTTGCCCTACGTCCACGCCCCGAGTATCCAACTCGAGAGTTTCTTTCACTAGTCAACAAGCTCCTTTCACTGGCGGAAAAAACCTTACACGTCGCTTATACACATTTACCGACACTAAGCTAGATGTCGAGTTCTTTTACAAGGGTACAACCACTCCCGTTAGTTCTTTTACAAGGGTACAACAACTCCCGTTACACTTTGTATTTTGAGGACTAAACTACTAACCGATCACTACTGAAAATACACAATCAAATGAAGTGTAAACTACACAAGTCTACACAATGCTAAGCTAACAAGTCTTGCAACGTTGTGTTGAATACTTGTAACTTTTTATGAACTCGTGAACTTCTTTGCTACAAAAAGAAACTTCACATATGAGAGGTTAAAGGGTTAGATGAAAGAATGAATGAATGTGTGTGAAAATATGATCTAGAGTGATTAGCCAAAAATCAAACTTGTGGCTTAGTATTTATAGCAAAACCTTCTACAGGTCTGGCGGATACGGTGGAACCCTCAAATGGGTTCCGCCTGTGTACCCCCAGGGTTCCGCCAGGCTTACAGTTGGTTTTGCAATAAATCTTGCAAACCAAAAAATGTCATATCTCATTATACCTAGTCAAACACAAAACTTGTGCAAGCAAACATATGGTTAGTCAAACACACTTTCTTTCCATAAATGTATATTGACAAAACTTGCCATAAATGTGATGTGACATTTCTATTTTAAGAAATAAAAAGTGTTGTGTTTTATGAAATGTAAATTGTAGCAAATGTCTAGTTATGCAAGTCTTTTAAAACTAAGATTATGATTTACTTAGAAACTAAAGTTTACATTTTGTCGTTAACAAAACTTAGCTAAGATCGTAAAATATAAATAACGTTTTTAGGCGATATTTGTATTAACAGAGTCTACAGAAGCTAATCTTAGAAAATTACTGAAGTACAATGCCTGGTCGACAAGGTGGTCCCCGGTCTGAGTTTCCAGCACGAGGAAAAGATGCTGAGTATCGGTTATGTTTAATTGTTACTCCTAAGGTGGAAATTGTTAGAATATTAGTAGTAAACTTAAACGTAGTTTAGGGGCTTAAGTGTACTTTGTAATTAGATTAGGTGTTAGACATAAACTAGGATTAGGTAGCTTGGGGTGCAAGGCAAGCTAGGTTTCCACCTCCTCATCTCTATAAATAGAGATGAGAGGGATACTAGTTATTCATTATTCTTCCTCAATTGTAAAAGCTTTATTGGTATTAATAAAGGGTTCGTTGAGGGTATATCGTGTGCGTATTCGTGTCGAATCTTTGTAGTATATTGTAGTCTCTCGTGTTTGCTACTTGTGCTCAATACAACTCACGATCTAGCATTCCGCGATCGAACTTCGGGTTTGTTGTCGAGGTATTTTCCAAACAGTTACCACAAAATTATTATAGCATTTAGTTTAGCCAATTCACAATTTCAGAAAACGACCCAACTTAAACCATGTTTTGATGCAAACAAATTTAAAGCGGCCACGTCAAACTTTTCAAAAAAGAGAGCTGCTTATATGTAGTGGTTAGCTTTAGCCGCTCACCTTGTGAATTAATGGTCCAGAAAGACGAACCTAAGTGTTTGCAATACTTGAATGAACTGGTAGCGTTGATGTTTTCCTTTGGTGTCTATGCATCTTTAATGGTTGCCCATCACCGCCGCCTACCCGTAGCCCTCGGATTTATAATGTTTGTATGTTATATTCTAGACAAAGGCATTAATGTGGTTTTAGCTTACAAAAATTATTATTCGACATTAAGCCATTAATTTCTTGGTATTATTAAAGATAGTTTTCATTTTAACCAAACTTAAACTTAACCAACAATGGCGACTACTCAATATCTTCATCTTCTTGTTGCCTTTTCGTCATTTTCGTTGACTCTTCAAGGCAAGTAAACCATATAGATCGATTATCCACGTGTAGTTTCTTGATCCAAGTTTTTTATTTGATTACAGTTGCTAATGTTTGACCATCAAGCAGATGATTTGTGCCAGATTTTGGGGTGTGGGGAAGGGCGTTGTGTGGCTGATCACAAACGTTCCTCGTATCATTGCGAGTGTAATCGTGGGTGGAAGACGATGATGGTAGCTCCTATGCCTTACCCGTCTTGCATTGTCCCCAACTGTTAGTGCACTATTTGATTTCAACTCATGAACCCTAAGATATTACTGTGTTTATGTATTGAAGGCTGTATAATTAAATGCTTATTACAATTTTCGATAGCTAAACGGATTAAGAACTATAGGTACGATGAATTTTCCTTGTGGGGGTAGAGCTCCTCCACCGCCCCGTCGTCCTCCACCACCACGATCACCCATTAATTTCACCAACGGTAAGCAACTAACCTTCAACAGTTCAACCTGACTAGTGGTGGAGGCATTATAGTCTATGATTTATTATTTTTTTATTTTACGGCAAAGGAATTTTTCTTGAGTTCGATCCATTTAATCATGGAGCTGTTAGTTTTCCTTATCTCAAAGTAAAAAAACTAAAATATTGCATTATTTATCTAGTAGTACGTATACTACTAACAACTTCTCAGCACCTTATATGCATGCTTCATACTTTGATATGCATTAAAGGACATAGTGTTTACGAATTTTTACAGCTTGTAATTTGGTGTGGTGCGGCGAAGGTGAATGTGTGGGTAAAGGAACCAGACACTATTGTAGATGTCATGACGATGCAGAGAATTTATCAAGCAATTCTACCTATATCTGCATGAGGCGATGTAACCAAATTTTCATTCTTTTTTCTTATAACAGTTGCAAACTTTTTGAGAATTAACTCTTTTGGTCTTTCAATTCGTGTAGGCTCTTTTAACGCAAATTGCAACCATCTTGGCCTTGGCCTAACATCGCCGCCATCACCACCGCCACCATCCAACAACGTGGGTTCTCTTGGTGGCAGTAAGTGACCACAACTAATAACATGTTTATAAAAAATTAAAGTTATGTAAAAAAGTAAATACTCTGTATCATTTATGGCTACGTACAACCTACTCACTTGATCTGCCCGTTAAGTAAACTAAGATAATGAAATTCGGTTGTTTTTTGTAGTTTTTAAGGAAAACTAAAGCACACTAAATTATTTGCATTTCATATTTTTATAAACCACTTCTTCGGGAGCATTCATAAATTACCCCAAGTCTAAATGCTTGATAGGCTAATGTTTTGAAGGTAACGACTAACGAATTTGAGATGTACACTGTCACACTGAGGTGTTTTCCTTTTGTAGGAAAGAGGACAAATACATACACAATGATGCAGATTTCCGCGATTATTGCATTCATCGTCATGATAACCATTCTGGAAATGACTTAAGTCATATTCGCTGCCAACAAAAGTTTATGAACGGCAATGAGTTGTAAATAAACAGATAATCCTCATGTTGTCTTCATCTCATAATAAATGTAACCTTTTTATTATACAAAGTTTTGTTACCATAATTTTATTTGTCAATTAGTAACCATTATTGAATTTGTATTATAATGATCTTGAGATCTTGAATTGCTTTCTTTGGTCTCCGGTCAGTCGAATACATATAAACATTTGTTTATCTAAGAAATTCTCTATATAAGTATTATATATCTATACTAATTCCCGACTTCGGTGGCTAATAAAAAAATAATAAACTTTTAGCCCGTTAGTTAGCTCGGTTTAAGAGTGTTGTGCTCAGCCCACATGTGTGAGAATGTCGGCTGGGGTTTTATAACAAGTCAATCTCTTTCAGCTATTCCAAACCGCCATTCACAGTTCCAGATGCATGTACGCCGACCTCCTGCGTTAACCCGCCAGCAATAAACATTTCGAACGATAATTCGTAATTGTTTTGTTCAGTTAAATTAAGCGGAGGTTTGTGAAAGGTATTTTTTTTTCTTTTCTTTTCTTTTTTTTTTTTTTTTTGTTAAAGATGTTGGGTGTTACTGATTTGTGTAAGTTTTAAGATGTTTAAAGTGTGTTTATTTATTTATTTTTGGATAAATGTTTGATCTTACTAATTTTATGTCTTTGTAATTTTGTAGTATTCAGCAAAGGACGAAGATTGTTAGGTTCATATAGACGCGGCGTTTGTTAATTGGAATGGTATGGTTTTAATTATGATTTTCATAAAGTACTACTTTTGTTTCTTATTGGGTTTCTATTAATCGTAATCAAATATAGTATATTTTTTAGTTACTCTTTCATTATTTATAAGTTTTGCAAACCGACTATTGTATGACAACAAATGAATGAAAATTAGGTACTTATTGACGATAAAAAAAAAGGTACGTTTTTTTTTTTTTTTTTTTTTTTTTTTTTTTTTTTTTTAATGATTCATAGTTTAGTTTGAAACCTTTGAGGTTGTATTGCGGTTAATTGATTAAAAAGTTGTATTTATATGTTCGAGTCGATCATGTTATGTACAAATATGAAACAGTTATTGGATCCAACGATGTATCATCAACAAACCATAGTGAGTTAAACAAGAGCATACCTCATTTCTGAATATGATGTTAATTTGTGCAGGTTTATATCGTCTTCGCCAGATAACTGCCTCAACACCCATAGTCGCTTACATTTCACAATTCTGATATTATTAAATATGTTCCTCATAGGTATATCTTTGAATTAAACTTGGAGATTTTGAACTTATGATTTCTTTGTTAATCATTTTGAAATATCAACAGGTTTGCAAGGAACCACTATTACTTTTATTTATTTATACTTAGCCACACTTCAATGTGCATTTGAGATTATGTAATAGAAAAGGCCTATTTACATGAATGTAACGTGAGTCAAAATTTCAACTAATGAAACCACTTTTGTTAACAGAGGTGTGGATGAATGACAATCGCAGACAATTCCGATTACTATAGATGATATTTGTTCACCCTTAGCGTTTGTGCCTTCCAAACGGAAAAATTTTGAGCATGTTGGCTCGGTTTGTGTTAGTCGAAAAGGAAAGGAAAATGCTGAGGATACTTCATGCGTTCCTGCAAACTTGGTTCATAAACCTTTGGAACAAGGATTCACTAACTTTTCTAGATTTACAGGTGATTGTCACACTTTATTTTGTGTTTAACTATTTTCTTCTCGCTCACTCTGAACTTATGATATATTGTTTTGTTATTGGTTGTAGTGCCAAACATGCCGGTAGCTCTACACTTTGAATCAGGGGTCATCCGAAAAGATGTGAGTACTTTTGTGCCTCAGAATGACTACCCGTTGTGAAAATTCCGTATTTTGCAAAAGGAATGCACAACCTAATAGTGAGCCATGGTACTGATTTTTAACAAAACTTTTAGGTATCCATCTGTAGATAAAAAAGATTCATAATTATCCTAACGTCATGGTTTACTTTTGATACAGATTTAACGGCTCAATGTTGCACTGCTTCCGGTTCACGCAAAAGGAGGCGGCCAGCGGTCCACGAAGGTATGTAATAAGGTTGGTAGTTATGGTCTTGGATAATGTAGGTAATCTTTGGTTTGCTTTTGACCTTACTTTTTGTGCTGACATCATTACAGGTACCAGTCCTTCATAAACAGACCCTCAAATTGGTGACACTAGACGTACATCATCCAAGTCAGTGGCCGTGTTTTACCATATGTTCTTTCTGATGTGATCGCTTTGGAGTATAAGGACCGATAATGATGTTTCCGGCAACAGTATGATGGACGATGAGCTTTTTTCAACCGAATTTAGTGACCGTGTTGCTATTGCCGTTCCAGAGCAGGTAATAAGTATAGCATATTTGTTGCAGCTGCATATACCTGTTGATTCAAACACTGATTCACTTCTTCTGTATGTGTGTATGCAGGTTTCTCGCGTGTCGTTGTATTCTGATCAAGATCATACAGATACGAAAGGAAAACTGGTGGCTTCAGAAATGGAACCTACTGTTATATCTCCGACAATGTACGCTTGCACCAGCAGCCAGGCTTTGTTTGTCTACCACAAGGTGGACGTTGCGGTTTGTTTCATTATGTTGTGCCACAATGGCACTTGCGACAACGCTGACTGTACCTTTTTATAACATTGTGTGCTGGTCTACAACATGGACCAGTAGCATTGGATTGTGTAACAAGGACCATCCGCCGGGAGACGATTGCGGAGCCTCCTGGGAGTTACCGTCATCGAGGTGCCGTTCAACAGTTTGAACACATCCCAAACGCTTGCCGCCCCACGCATCAGTCGATGACTAACATACGTAAACAGCCAACGGAAGGTAGTACTATGTTGTAATTCCCAGTTGTATCCTTAGATTTAATATGGGTGGTATTGAACAGCCAACATTTTTGGGTTGCTTAATTGTTTAGTTACATGTCCTTCATGGTTTTGGGTTCACAAGAAATTATGAAGACGCACCTGCTTCCCGCAAAAGACGCCTTAACTAATTGTCCATAGGTATGTTGCAATGTTAACACACAGGTGTTTAAGCAACACCATTTGTTGTCCTTGATGGTTTTACCAAATTATTCACTGTCACCGCTCCATGTCATCTAACATTCATGGAGGCGCCGGCTATAGCAGACCACATGCCGCCACACACTAGCACCAGCCGACGAGGGTGAGCAATATACAGTTATTAAACCCGTTGGTTGCTTATGCGAATAGTTGTTTATACTGCAAACCAGTAACCAGTTTTCTTAGTTTTATTCCATACCATTTTTATACACATCATGATCTATGCATATGTCTATGATTGTCTTTATAATTTCTCTTCCATGTTGATGCAAGAGCTTCAATCATTATTTTCAAATGTCTTGATTTAAAACATTAGCAATTCAATAACTAAAGCATTGTTGGAAGTGATGCTCATGTGACTCATGCATATTTATCATCGCCTATTAAATAGCAGTGCCATATATGATTTGCGTTAGCCTACTTATTTTTGCTTTCTCAATTGTCAATTCTTTTTATATTTCATTATATTGCGTTTAGGTTTTGATATCATGAATAAGGTATCCGCTTTTGGAAAAAAAGATCCAAAAAAGCCGCCGCAACGCGGCGGGGCCTTCACCTTGTATATTACTATAGCGCTTGCACCGACCATTTTTTTAGTTCAATCTCACGGACCCAACGATTGGGCTTATGTTGGCCCATCAAAATGGTCACCAATTCAGATCTTAGGTAATATCGTCTAAACTTATAGATACATGTACGTTATAGGAATTATGCGGAATATGTGGTCTTCAACGATTGTTTTGCATGGCATGTTTGTTTTTGCCTTCTTAACTTTTGATTAGTAGTGCTTCTTACATATCTGTTGTGTATATGTAGTTAGCTACGTGTTAGATCCATTAAAAGTTTTAAAGCCTGCAGTCAAGGTGCGTTAGTTGCTAACTAAGTATGGGAACATCATTTAATTAATAGTTGCTACGTTTTCTTTTTGTGTATATGTGACTACTTAAGTATTAGATCCACCAACACTTTTATTGCCTATAGTCGTGTCAACTTAGTTACGAACCAAATATGGGAAGGGAACTGTGAATTGCATAACTACAAAATGAAAAGCAAAAGAGCTAATGGGCCGTTTAGTTGGCGAAAAATTTCTCAATTTTTCCATCTCTAAATTCCTTAAGAAGGGGATGATTTTTCTTCTCTAGAAAAGAGTTGAGAATTTTGAAAATGCGTTTAGTTGGAGTTATATTTTTCATTTTTAAAAATAATAAGAAGATTACTCAAATTGCAACGGTGGCGGCGACGGCGGGCGGTGGCGGTGACGGTGACGGTCGGCGGTGGAGGATGACACGAGAGATTAGAGGTAGAATGGTGTATGTTTTTTTTTTTGAGTTGAGAAAAAAAATGAGAAAGAAAAAAGTGAGAATGGTAAAATGGGATTTTCAATTTCTTAGTTAAAATTTAGAAAATGAGAATTTCATTTTTTTTTTAAATTGTTGAAAAAAAGTGCGACTAAACGCGTTTTCAGTTTTTTCATTTTCTTATAAAAAATTTCTTGGAAAAATGGAGAATTTCTCTCTAACTAAACGCACCCTAATATTCTGTATCGAACAAAACTAGGGATGGCACCCGTGGGCAATGGGCACGGGTACCTCTAACCTGTCACCCGCCCATGTAGTTTTTTTCTCACCCGTCAATGGGTACAATTTTCTACCCATGCCCTTACCCGTGGGTATTTGTTGCCCATGGGTAAACCCATGGGTTAGTGTTTATGCAAAAAAAATACAAAACGATTATATGAAACTGTATGATAAGACACCAATCAATTTGCCAAATACAACTTTGATTATTTGATCTTTCATATCCTCTTTTTAATCTTGAAACTCGAACAAACTTTTAGGTTAATGTGTTTTCTTGAGACTTTGTGGTAACTATTAAACGTATACCTGCAACATGATAAATATTTTAATTATTATAATTAATTTTAACACGAGTTTACTAGTACACCCATGAGTAATTTGACGGGTATACCCGTGGGTATTTTAAATGGGTGTCATGGGTTTACCCGCGATGGGTATACCTCACCCGTCACCCACCCGCCACCCGCTAATGGGTACAGATTTTCACCCACGACCCACCCATGGGTGAAAATTGATGCGTTTACCCACCCATTTAGGGCGGGTACCCGCGGGTTGTGGGTTTTTTCTCGCCCATTGCCATCCCTAAACAAAACTTTAATACACGCAAACACCAAACCAAAACACATGCCCAAAAACCCCACCGCGTTGTCGGCACTAATACCTTGTTAAGATAAGAAAGGCAACAATGGACTCTTGGATTTTTGAACTTTCAAGTAAAGACAAGGTACAACTTTCCTATCATGCATTGAAGTTTGAGCTCCACTTGTTTTATACGGTACAAAAGTGAAATGTTTTTCACAGATCGAAGACATTAAACACAAAAAGTAAGAGTATGAACGAACAAATACAGCACACGAACTTGCCAAGTACGAGTACTAGTAACAAATTTTTCTATATGAATTCTGACCCTGAGGTAATAAGAAAACTTGATACTGTAGTAAAAGAGTGATTACTTTCTTAACGTGCAATTCGAAGATGTTAAGATATGCCAAAATCAGTAAATATTACCGGGACTAACTATTCACACTGGACGGTAATGTTTAGAGTTATCTAAGAAATTAAAATAACAAAGGCAGCAATGGACTCTTGGATTTTGAAGTAAAGACAAGATACAACTTTCCTACAATCCATTGAAGTTTGAGCTCCACTTGATTTATACGGTACAAAAGTAATGAATTGTTTTTCGCAGAAGACATTGATTTTTTTAAACACAAAAAGTAAGAGTATAAAGGAACAAATAAAAGAGTGACTTAAGGATCAAAAAAAAAAAAAAAAAAAAAAAAAAAACAATCGGTACTTACAAAGTTGTAGCTAATATATTTCCTGTTAAGATATGCCAAAATTAGCAAATATTACTGGGTCTAACTATTTCACGAGGTCTAACTATTCACATTCGACGGAAAATTGGCTCATTCAGAAAAAGACGTCTTTAGCGACTTTTTGCAAGAGATTGAGTCTGGGGCGAACTTGAATCACGTATCCGTTGACTAGCATAGCAAATCATGTATCAAAATGGCATGACTCATTGGGTTTTATTTCAATATAACTAACATCTGTTAGAAAAACAAGATGTAAAGTCTCAATGTCCCATTTGCTTTGATGATATGTTCAATTTAAATCTTGCAAATTCACTCTTCAAATGATCAAGCCTCACGGCAAGACACTAGTTTTAGCAACTATCTTTTCGTCATCAAGTACGAAGTGTTATATAATGTAAAACCCATATGAGATATTTTATTATTGATACGGTATTTATAATGCAACTAAATAGAACATATTAGAAACCCTATAAACCTTAATGGACCCAAAGCCCACAACCAGGTTTGGGCCTAATTCTTCCTCCGCAATCCGAGCGGCAAAATCAGAAAAGTTCGGATTGTATTACAAAACTAAAAAAACATGAAAGCAATGAAAACATAATTTGTTAATGAAGATTTCCGGCAGCAGGTGGAAGCAAATCTTCATCATTCAGCAACAGCAAAAGCAGAAGTAACGAAAAAAAATAAAAGCAAACATTTGTTTTTATTTTTTTATTTTATTTTTTATTTTTTTTGTGAAAAAGGGATAAATAATGATGGCTAGGGTTTGACGAGGTGCAATAAAAGAGGCGGCTCAACTTAGCCATCTAGGTCTGAGGATCAGACCAGCTCTAATACCATGTTAAATAATGTAAACCCCGTAGCAAATATTGGATTATTGATACGGTATTTATAATGTAATTACATAGAACCTACTAGAAACCCTATAAACGGATCCAAAGTTCACAATCAGGCTTGGAACATCTACGTCTAATACGAAGTACCCAAGCTTAAAAGCATTTTTTTCAAATCTAAGTTCAAAATCTTTCAAGTACAACTATTCATGGTCTTGATGATCAGTGATCAAATTAGGCATGTTTTGTTTACTTTCAAATCGTTTTCAATGTTAAAGCTACTTGCCTAACTAATTGTAATCTTTAGAATATTCTATCAATACGACATCAATTTTGCCGCCCCCCTCCAAACACACACACACAATGTAAGCGAATACAAGATTCACTTGGGTTGGCTTCTTTTTGTAAATATTGTTCGCACTCAAGGACCCAAGACCCATTTCCCATGTTTTATTTTATATGGTACCCATTTTGTATAATATATGGTCACTGTATATTTCTGATGATAGAGTGTAACCCAAATCGACTATATTAACAAGTATATATCGAATATCAACATGTGTATATAATAGTCTATTTAGCTTAACGTATTGGAGAACATAGCCGTCATAAGTATATATATTGGAAAAAGAAAGTAAAAATGGCTCTTGGAAGGCTTCAAAGCTCAAAAGTTCCATTTGGTCGTTGTGTTGTTGCCAAACGCTCACTTGGACTCTTTGGACCTACCATTCAAAGTTCCAAGGCCCCAAACCAAATTTGCAAAATGTTGTTTTGTTTTACTCTACGTTTTGAATCACATTCAGTAAAAAAAATGAAATGTCATTGATATTTTAACGTATGTTTTGGTTGTATATGCTTTCAAAACCATATAATTTAATTTACTTTTGTCAATATTGATTAAATTAGTATATATAAATGATTGATTAAGCATATAATGGGAAAAACATTTCATAGCCGTAATTGAAACCTTAATATTTGACATAAACCAAATTAAATTATATGGAGAGTTCATTTCGCCATGCGGCAAATTGAATCACCTACTTGCCTAACAAAAGTCAAAATTAGATATTTAATTAGCTAGTCAAAATCAACTCTAATTATTTTCAAGAGAAAAAAAAAAAAAAAAAAAGAGTTAATTGCAAAAATCGTCCCTGAACTTTGGCCAGATTGCATGTTTCGTCCCAACTATTTCGAAAGTGCAAAAACCGTCCATGTGGGAAACCTTTGAGCAAATTTTGGTCCCTGGTTTTAACCGGCGTTAAGTGGATATCGTTAGAATTTACACATTAGACCATTTGGCTCACGACAGTTGCAACGTTCGTCCTTTAACTAACGACCGTTTATAATTTTATATTTTCAATTTCTTTAAAGTTTTTGGTTTACATATATATATATATATATATATATATATATATATATATATATATATATATATATATATATATATATATATATATATGTTTTTATAAAAAAATACACGTTTTATATCCGTTTTTTTATTCTTTTATATATGTATTTATTTAAATATGTTTTTACATACGTTATTAAATAGATTTTACATACTTTTATATACGTTTTTATATATGTTATTATAAAAACGTTCTTATATACTTATTTATTAGTTTTTATATACGTTATTATATACTTTTTTATACATTTTTATATAAGTTTTTGTATACAATTTTGTATACGTTTTTGTATATGTTATTATAGACATTTTTGTATCTGTTTTCATATACGTTTTTTTATATGTTTTTAAATTCTTTATTACATACTTTTTGTACGTTTTTATACAAGTTTTTTATACGTTGTTATAGACGTTTTTTTTATACGTTATTATATACTTTTATATACGTTTTTTATATAAGTTTTTGTATACATTATTATACACTTTTTATACGTTTTTTATACATTTTTTATATGAGTTTTTGTATAAGTTTTTAAATACTTTTTTATATATATTTTTTATGTACGTTTTATATACTTTTTACAATGGATACAAAAAAGATATATAATAACGAATATAAGAAAGTTTTTGTAATAATGTATATAAAAACACATTTAAAAAGTATATAAAAATGTATGTAAAAACGTATAAAAACCCATTTAAAATATATATAATAACATATATAAATGAATTGAGTTTTAAATGTATTTTCATTGTAATATTTTTCATCAAATTTTATATAACACGAACAAAAATTATATAATAGCGTATTTAAAAACATATAAAAATGTATATAAAAACGTATACAAAAATGCAATAACATATACAAAAATGTATACAAAAACTTATATAAAAACTTATAAAATAACGTGTATAAAATCGTATGATAAGAATGTTTTTGTAATAACGTATATAAAAAACGTATATAAGAACGTTTTTGTAATAACGTATAAAAAAAAGCAAAACATATACAAAAGCGCATATAAAAACGTATAAATAAGTATATAAGAACGTTTTTGTAATAACATATATAAAAATGTTTATAAAAAGTATATAAAAACTATTTAAAAACGTATATAAAAACGTATTTAAAAACATATATAAATACGTATATAAAAGAGTATAAAAACGTATTTAAAACGTGCATTTTTTTTTTTATAAAAAACATATATATAAAAATAAAAAACTTTAAAGAAATCAAAAATATAAAATTATAAATGGCCGTTAGTTAAAGGACGGATGCTGCAATTGTCGCGAGCCAAAAGGGCTAACGTGTAAATTCTAACGAAATCCACTTAATGCCGGTTAAATCCAGGGACAAAAATTTGCTCAAAGGTTTCCCACTGGGACGATTTCTGCACTTTCGAAATGGTTGGGACGAAACATGCAATTTGGCCAAAATTCAGAGACGATTTTTGCAATTAACTTAAAAAAAAAAAAAAGTGAGCTAATGACTAAATAAAAAATTAAAATAAAACTAAATGAGGAACGTGGCCACGTGTGTTAGTAGTTTATAAATGGGTTGATTCTATAAAAAAGTATAATAGTTGTAAAAAAAATCAACTTCAGAGTACTACTGAACTAAAAAAATACTTTTGTGAACACTAATGTTAATACTTTTGTCTTTTTGTAAGTAGTATGATCATTTTACCCTTTCAAATTACATAAATGGTCCTTGTGGGTTTGTGAAAATTGCATCCACCGTCCCTAGGCTAAATTACATAATGGTCCCTGTCGTTTGGAGAAAATTGCATCCACCGTCCCTTGTTTTCCCGAAATTTTTATTCCAACATTTTTTTTGCAATTTTTTTTGAAATATTTTTCGTAATTCTTTTTTTTTTCAAATCTTTTTTCAGAAATAATTTTTTTAGAAATTTTTTTTTCGTGACATGTGCAAAAAATCTTTTTTCGATAATATATTTCACTTGTGACAAAAAAAAATTCAAAAAAATAAAAAGCATGTGAAAACATATAAAAACGGACTAAAATGTAGATTAAAACGTCAAAAAAACGTAACAAATCCAAAAAAAATACTATGGACTGTGGAGACAATTTTCGCTAAACCACAGGGACCATTTTTGTAATTTGCCTTTGTAACACCCCCAAAATTCGGGTCCATCGGAAGCATACATGCAATGGAGTGCTACGAAATCGGTATCACAACACAAGTTATAAAGAATGGTTTTTATTTCATTTATTGAGAATAAAATGCATTAACAAAAACATTAAGTTTACATTTTATAAAAGAAGTGCGGAAATAGGCTCATAAAACAAATAAAGCGGTCTCAAATATATATCAGAGTTGCCTATGACCAATGCCCCTTGCCAAGCGTCTTCAAATAGTGAGCTAACGCCTTGAACCTGAAAATACATGCTAAAACGGTCAGCTTACGCTGGTGAGTTCATAGAGTTTGTAAAAATGAAGCTGTGAATGATATTAGGTAGGACAATAGTGAGAAAGATAAGAAATTATTGCATGAAATGAAAGAAAAGTTTTAATAGCACTAAACTGAACCTGCCATGATGTCACACAAATAAATAATAGCGGGGAGCTACCCCGGATAGTACTATCCTATGCTTCGGCCCCATACGGAGTTAAATAGTAGCGCATGCTCGCAAACGTAATAGTATACCACATAGCATATAATTGCAATCGAAATCACATAATTGTCCAAAGTAAAGCTTGAAACGTTTACTCACAGCATGGAAACAGTTAAAAAGCATTGAGTACCATTCTCCCCTGAGGAAAAACATATAAAAAGTGGGGCTACGAGAACTCACATAATTGCCCAAAGTAAAGCATGAAAACGTTTAGTCACAGCATGAAAACAGTTAAAAAAGCATTAAGTTTAGTTAAAAAGAATGAGCATGTATTCTCCCCAAAACATTTGTAAAAACCAGTAAAAAGTAGGGGCCATGAACTCACCTGGGCCACAGCAATGCAATATACACGACTAACACGGCTGGCATCTAGTTAACTCCCAACGGCATCCAGAAGACGGTACATCAGTATAGGAACGACGCAGTCTTATATGGTAACCCGTCTTAATCATCTAGTCCGGAGGCGTATAGGTCTCCATAAGCTACTACTCCCAATTAATACCCATTCTTAAATCTCCAATTCTTTCGTTACCCGTCTATTATTGTTTGTGTTTGTGGTTGTGTTTGGTATCATTGTGTGTAGTGAGAACACGATGCAGACTCAGTGAACTCACGCCAAAAGATAAACAAGCGAAATCGATGAGGAACGAGACAAAACTCAAGAGTACACACGTCAAGAGATGAACAACATACGACCTTAGTCAAGAAGCGAGACAAAACTTAATACTAGGTGACCAGGTCAAACTACGTAATCCATCCAAAGCAATCACACTTAAATATCTACTAAGTAAATCTTGCGGTCAAGGTCATCTTTGTAATCTAAACCTCGATATTCCTACAAAGGTATGTCTTGATAAACGTGTCCTCGAAACGTTTAATAACTCATCAGTATTAAATTAAATACCGTTTCCTCTATTATTTCCACAAAAGGTTAAATAACGTTGTTTTAGTTATTTAATGTTTTCTTTCTTATTTAAAAATATTAATTAATGTTTTAACGTCGCTTAATATTCCTTATTAATTAGAAAACATTATATAACTTCTTATCATCATTTAATAATTATAGATAACTTATGAATATTAAGTAACAATGTTTAGTCGTTAGTTAATATTTAAAGCTACTAATTTAACATATAAATGTGTCATGTAACATTCAAGTATTGTTTATGTTTCGAGTTATTTCACGTTTCGAGTCACTTTTATCACGAGTCAAATAGTCAACAATATATAAACCAAATAATATCATCAAGTCTCTTTTGGCTTGTCGAGGCCGCACGAGACTACAAAGTCTTGGCGAGCCTCGACTCAGCTCAAAACAACCACAATATATGCTTATGTCCATACTATATACATTTCGCTCAATCTCCACAACAACGGCCGACTACGGCACTTTATCTATTCCTAGTCTCCGTCAAACTAATCGCCATAACAACAACCTCAATATTGTTAACCATAATAACACCCAAGTCGACAATAATTATACCGAGACCCTAATGGTCTCGGCTCCTATTCTTGGCCAAAACTACAAAACCAACCGGACCTTCTTTGTTATCCACTAACAACGACAGGAAACAACACAAGAATCTTAACACAAGAACACAAACAACAACACAATCGACAACAACAGAATCTGTCACCAACAACAAGAATTACTCCACAAGAACCACAATGATCCCAACAGTCCCAAGTCATACACCACACTCTCGGATACTAATCAACACGCAAAACCACATCCAAATCCCATCCTAAACTCTACACCTATATCTAAAACTAAATGCTAACCACAACAATGGCCACAAAAAGCAGGCCGTGAGCCTGATGCTCACGGCACCACTTCGTATGACCAAGAAAACATAAATCCAGGAACCAAAATGATACCAAACACTATTTTTTATTCTTGTTTTAATTATTATTATTCTTTATTAATATGAAATCCTCGAAACCCTAGGGTTTGAGGATCGAATCGAGGCACATACGCCTCCAAATGGCGAGTTAAACAAACGATGGTCTTCGAATGTCAAGAAAACTTGAAGAGGACGAGTATGGTGTTGGATTCGTGGTAAAAGCTTCGAATGAAAAGGTGTTTGGGTGGGTTTAAACAGCGCGTGGGTGGTGTGTGCTTATTCACACACCTTTTTTCTGGCCAAATTAAGACCAAAACAGACACAAACTAACCATAATAGCCAAAGATATTCTGTTTTTGTGTTTGTGATCGTGCAGGAACGAATATTTCAGAAATTGGCATAAATCAGGCCATAAAGGACAAAAACGAACACGAGTTTGGAAAACATGTCCAAAGCCAGAGCCGGGGAAGCAAATTACCACTTTTGAGCTCAGATTGTCAAAACTCACCCTGGGGAATCACAAAATACCAAAAATAATCCTTGGAACAAAAGTTTGCAAAACTGGCAGAAATGGTCCCTCAAGTTTGGAAACTGACAGTAATGGCCCCTGAGCATTGGATTTGGATGAAAAGTCAACATAGGTCCTTGGGAATTAAAGAGTTGTCACAATTAGTCCTTTGGTGGAAATTTTGAGGGAATTACAGTTTCAGTCCCCCAAGTTTCAAAAATGACAAGAATAGTCCTTGGGTGGAAAAAATGAAAAATAACATTTATGGTCCTTGGTTTATTCAAGTTGGCAAGATTAATCCTTATAACAAATTTGGGAAAGTTGCAAGTTCAGTCCCTCAAATTTCTTGAAATTACAAAATTGGTCCTTGTCATAATACAAGACCAAACTGACCCTTTGATATTACTAGTCCAAGTCCAAAATCCAACACAAACATAAAACCCATATATAAACCTGGTCCAGTCCACTCCCCTTCCAAGCCCATTTCCCTTTTAATTGCAAAAATCCAGGGTCAACAAAAGTCAAACCACTCCATCCCTTCCCTCCTTCCTCCCCCAACTTGACCCTGCACCCTGTCAACTCCACCGCCCAACCCACTAGCACCATCACAACCCACCACCCCTCCATTTGCACTAAAAACCACCCACAATAAATGTCACCCCTTATGGCATCAATCTGAGTAATTTGGTCAAACGGGTTTTCCCGCCAAAACCAATTGGACGGCTAGGATTGATTCTGCTCATCCAAGGGCTCAGGATTGGAGTGGGAAAGTACAAGTGGACTCCTAAAAACCCTAATAGCTCATTATGAAAGAGGAAGAGAGGCAGAAGACCAAAAAAAAATAGTTCATTTAGAAAATTGTAATGTCGTATTAGCTTGCTTTTCATTTTCTAATTGTAAACTCAGTT
This sequence comes from Artemisia argyi, assembly GCA_030686995.1. Taxonomy (NCBI): domain Eukaryota; kingdom Viridiplantae; phylum Streptophyta; class Magnoliopsida; order Asterales; family Asteraceae; genus Artemisia; species Artemisia argyi. The sequence continues at coordinate 149,002,919 of CM060705.1, forward strand.
TCAAAGCTCAATTCCAGACTCATTAGTGTATTTTAAAGTTATTTTGATCAGTTAATGAAGCTCTAAGTTTGTTTATCAGTTTCTATTTAAAAATGCTCAAAATCTCTTTTTAGTATTAATGTTGTTAAGCATGGTTATTTAGTGTTCTAAAAACTTACATAAGCTCATTACAAAAGTTCCATAAGCTTATTTAAGAGTTTAATTCAGTTTAATTTAGAAAATCAAAAATACTAGAAAATACTAAATAAATAGGTCATAATTCAAAAATCACTGAAGAAGAAGAATGAACAATGGAGCAGGGTTTATTATGGATTGCCCTGGGTTAGAACTCCATGGGGAGTAATAGGAATGTGTGTTTGAGCCCTGGTTACCTGTGTTGCAGCAAGGACCCTTTGTTAGCTATTTTCTTAGTTTTTGCATTTCTACACTATAAGTGCTTATCACTGCTTATTCTTGGTACTCTGTGCTTATTTGGTGTCAACTAGTTAGAATATTGTTTAATATTAGTTGTTTGCTCATTAGAAACCTAGGTTACTCATTATTAGGATTTCACTATCACATTTTGCATTTCTAGTTATAACATGGTTTAGTGTTTACTTCTGCACAAATTAGCTTCAACAGGTCTCAAATATCTTATTAGATCATCATGAATAAGTAGAATAGCTTGAATCAGTGTTAATCGCTAAAAATCATAAAATAAGTGTGATAAAGGGGTGTTTGGATCTGTAAGTTGCTTTGTGTTCAAGGTAGTTTTGGTGATTGCATTTAGTGGAGATATGTTGCAATAGGTCACAATAGGATAGTGAAGTAATAAAATTCAGAGGTCTTTCATACAAAAGTCAAATTCATGTTCAATTCTCATCCTATGTGCTCACTGTCTTGATTTTTGGTACCATAATCATCAAATCACCTCATTAGTTGATAAGATAGCTTGAATAAGTTTTATTATAGCTTATTAATACTTAATCAGTCAATTAATTAAGCTCAAACCTCCCAAAAGTCAAACTGAGCCTGAAATTTAAAAGGTCAAAACTTGCATACAGTAGTAAAAGTCCATTTTGGTTTAAATTTATCATTTGCTCAATTCTAGGAATCATGACTTGAAAATTGACTTAGAGCTTATTTGTCAGCTTGTGTTCAAGCTTGTATTTTTATTTTATTTTTAGGATTTTTATAGACTGCTTATTTTGGTCCTTGTTTTAGCCTGTTTCACTTATAGCCTCCCCTGTACCAGGATGAATTGCCTAATTTCATAAGCTCACCAAGAGCTTATCTGTGTGCTTAAGTGATACGCGGGATTGTGCCCTCGCAACAGGTTTTACCTTTCAAGGGATCTTGAGAAGTTTGCAATCCCCGCCAGGCAGTGTACCTGATCGTTGTAGTACAGTATAGTGACAAGTACCGGGGGATTGATCGTTCAACTCAGGAATAGTGTTCGATAGGATTAGAAAGCCTACTAAACTAGGTCTAGAGGTGAGGGATGATTCTTTTTGTATTTTTATATTTTATTAAAGCAAGTAAAATCTCGGGTTTTGAAGGAGTGGGCGGAATTAGTTGCTACTCAACTAACCCAATTAACTACAAAATAAAATAAAAAGAAATGAAAATAAACTAATGTGGTGGAAACAATAATGAGAAAAGATGTGTTTACTTAGATTTCATTAATCCCTTGATATCTTTTACCGGTTGATTAGCTTGTTACAATTGCATGGATGACGGGTTATATTCCTTAATACTAGTCGTAGGGCCGTGTACAATATTCCCTAACTCTATAAGCTCCTACTTCACTCCTATGTCGAGCCGACTAAAAGCTCCTAACATGGGATCACTAGAATTCACTTATGCATTAAATACAACCAAAAATCGTAGTACACCTCCGATCATGTTTCTTAAGACGTTCAAGCAAGTTACCAATGGAAGTCTGCCAGTTTTCTTAAGCCTAACATCGAATACAATCATCCACAAAAATTATAAACAAACCATCAACCAATAATCAACATCTAGGTTTCACTACATCTAAGAAAACACAATAAAACCTAGCCTAACATGTTAAAAGAAAGACAAGCATAAGATAGAATCACACAACACATAGACATATCGTATGATTATTGGAAAACTTATCTTCAATTAAGCATGGATGGAACAAGGGTTGAAACCCTTATTTTTACATAAAATTCGTCTAGGGTTTAAGCTCTCCAAAGTTCTCCTAATGTTTCACCTTTTACAATGAAAAATTAGAAAAATATATATAGATAAAACATCCTGATGGCGTCACGTTGTAGTTTCTGACACCGTCACCTCGCCACAAAATTAAGGATCGTATTGCCTAGATCCAATCTTGACCCCGCCAAGAAGGAATAAATATCTGGGCCGTCACATACATTTTGACCCTGACGGCCTTGGTGACGCCGTTAGGTCAATTGCACTAAAATGTTCTGGGCTGTCACGTGTATTTTCCACTTCCACCTCTTTTGCCAAGCTTGACGCCGTCATGTGTGAAGTCTTGACGTCGTCTGGTACTGTTCCCAGCAAGGATTTTGAGACTTTACCATTTTCTTCACTTTTATGCTACAAAAACGTCCAAAATGCTTCCTTTTCCAGATTTCTTCTCAAAAGTACCTAAAATGACAAAAGGAACGATTTAGGGCAGTAATTGATCAAATAATCACGAATTCGGGCTTAAATGACCCCTTAAAAGCGGTACAATTTTCGCCTTATCAAATACCCTTACACTTGAGATTTGCTTGTCCTCAAGCAACTTAGATTTGCTTGTCCTCAAGCAAATGCGCTTTTATTCTAATCAAAATACAAGTTAGGGGTCATTTGTCACACCCCCAAAATCGGGTCCAGCGGAAGCATACATGTAGCTGGGGTGTAACTCAATTGGTATTACAACACAAGTTCAAAACTGGTTTTCACTTCTATCATTTAGAATAAAATCATTTAACCAAAAGTATTGAATTTACATCGTTAAAATATAGTGCGGAAGTAGGCCCGTAAAATAGTTTAAAATGGTCCCCAAGTGAATATCAGAGTCTTCTATGACCATGCCATGCCCTGCCAAAACCTCCAGTGGCGTGCCATTGCTTAAAACCTGAAAATACATGCTAAAGAGTGTCAACACGAGGTTGGTGAGTTCATAAGTTTGTATTAAAACAATAGTGTTGTGAGTACAATAGAGAGTTTTGTGACCATTGTGTAACTCACAATGTCATAAAAAAATAAAGTTTACCTTACAGTAAAATCAGGATTGTGGACCATGAGTAGAGTATGTGATCATTACAACAGATATAATATCACATAGAAAAATAGTCTATTACGCTAGCGCTAAGTTCATGCAACCGAAGCTACGACAGTGTGCATGCTCTAGAAGCATGTTAAACATAAAGGCCCGGCAAGTGTTTATCCCGTTACACTTGTAATTCGACATGTTATACGCTCGCGTTTGCCTATCCGGTCAAACCGAACGGGGGAGTCACCACCAATAGATCTATTTATAACATTCGCGCTTCCCAGCAGGAATTGACGGTTCATGAGTTTGGGCATAGTGGGATTCAAGGGCTTAGGCTAATCCGCGTAATAGTTTAAATAAAGCATAAGTTTCAGTATGGTCCATAAAAGTGTTTGCATAAAAGCAACAGTTCATAAAGTGTGTTGCATAAAAGCAAGAGTTCATAAAGTGTGTTGCATAAGAGCAAGAGTTCATAAAGTGTGTTGCATAAAAGCAAGAGTTCATAAAGTGTGTTGCATAAAAGCAAGAGTTCATAAAGTGTTTTGCATATTTATCAAACGCTTGAGTATGCGAGAAAAATAATCAAGTATGCAACTGATATACCCATAGGTGCATTTAAATAATCAATCAAGCCTTCAAAGAAACAGTAGTGTTTAAGTAAACAATTGCGCATTCAAGCATTGAGTTTAGTCAAAAACGAGCATGTATTCTCCCCCAAAACAGTTATAAAAACAGGTAAAAGTAGGGGGTATGAACTCACCTGGTGCGATAGCTATGATGACAAAAGTGGATACATTGAAATGAGGCACGATCTCTAATCGCAACCTAATATGAATGATAGTTTCTAATGTAAGAAACGAAATGGTGCTACACATGCAAGTACGTATGTTATCGATACCACTCGTTAGTTTTGAAAATAGTGTTTATTGTCAAAAATACATCTTTGACGTCTCGTTAAGTTAATAACCACTTTTCATGTAGTTGTGTTGAAAAGGTACTCCACGATCCTTGTTTGGTGTTTTAACGGTAAATATAAGGTTTTCGTTACAAAAATAGCATTTTCATAACTTGAAAATATGCCCCAAGTGGCCTCGCAAAACAAGTCGCGAAATGTTGTACGTTAGGGGTTAATGGTCAAGCTCGGCGTTTTTGAAAACCTTGTAACAATATCTTGAAGTCGTGTTATTTAACTTTTGGCTATACGGGTCTTGATCAATGAGAGAATCGACTCTTATTGTTGCTATTTGAAAATATTATGTTCAACACTTAGAAAATTTCATTATAGCAAAAGCTGTCAAAATATATAGTTTATCGGGTATATAGATGAGGTCGTAGTTTATTCGTTACGAGTCCAATGATCAAACGGCCAATTGGTTTGAAAAGCTTGCTGGGAGATCTTGATTTCATAAAACTACGGCTCGGACTCAAACTGATCCGATCATAAAGAAAAACAGCCGTGAAAGTGGTGTCTCGCAAAGACAGTTTACGTCAAAACTCTATTAGTGTAAAAAGCTGATGGAAATATATATATATCGTCGGATTTCAAATACTCGTATCTTTTTCGTTATAAGCCCGTTTTCTATGTTCTTTATATCCCCGCGAAGGTATTCAAGTATACTTTAGGTTTTTCAAGGTCTCGGCTAGTCAAGATATCATTTAATCTCAGTTTTCCCTAACTAGAAAGTCGGGACAGATTCAATTTTTCAGAAAATATAGTTTTCGTCGTAAATCTTGAAAATAGCATATCTTTTTCGTCGTAACTCGGATTTTATCCCCGTTTTCGGCCATAGTTTCGTCTCGGAATGTATTTTCTAACTCTTTGGTCCAAAGTTACACCCTAGACCCTGAGTTTCCCACGTTTTACAAAAATGGACAGTAGCTTTAAATAGTTTGCAAAAATTAGCTTTTCTAGTTTGTAACTTGTTCAAGGCTTAACCAAACCATCTCAAATCGACTTCACAAATACCAAATCCTACCATACACCTTCTTAGGGTGTCATGGGTTCCTAAACATCACCAATCTTGGTGGATCTCATGAGATTTCTAATAAAAATTATAGATTTAGTGTTTATAAAAACAAAATGAGTAATAAGTGGTATGGATCTTACATACTTGCATGTTTTACCAATATATCTTAAAAATACATAAAAATATAAAGTAAATGAAAGTATGAAAAGATCAAAAATGTTTTTGAAGCTTACTTGAAGATTTGAGGTGATTTGATGAGAAATTGATTAATAATCTTGGGTTTTTACCACAAAACCCCCACTAGATCTTGATTAGGACTTGATTCAACACTTGATCTTGAAAGTTTGATGGATGATCTCTTGTGTTGTGTTCTTGGCCGAAAATGGGAAGAAGAAAGGAAGGAAAGGAGTTGCTAGTTTCTTGATGTGTTAATGAAAGAAAATGGGGTTGAAATGAGATATATATTAGGTTAGTTCAAGTAAACACTTAGCTAGTGTGACAAGATCCACCTTTTAAGGGGGCTAGGGGGGGGCGGCACAACAAGAGGAAAACAAGGAAAATGTTTGTGGACTCATTAATGTAGTTGTCTAGTAACACATGTGCAAGTATTAGTTGGTTGTGTATTAGGGGTTATCGGGTACCGAGTTAACTAAAAATAAATGTTACCGAGGTGAAATAAAATGCGACGAAGTTGTAAAAGTTGTAAAATATTATTCCTGATGATAATCAGGTGTTAAAATAATTATTGAATTGAAATAACGCAAACCGACGGAGTTATAAGCTCCGACCGTAAAGTATAACCATTGATTTTAAAACACCGGGTAAATTAATAATATAATTTTTATATTATTATTATGAGTATGTAAATATGTTAGGATCATAGTCGGGAGTATTGGGTATACGTTAGTAGTAAAACTGAGTGGTATCGTTAATTACAAATTAAGCATACGTAAATGGAAATAATGCATATCCGTGTAGTAACTAATGCGATGATGATGTGTAGACTAATCCAGTCTATATCAAGTGTCATTACTGAATGATACATGAATTCGCAGCTAAACCTAACTGGTTACGCGAATTTGAAGACTCGTAAACTCAGTTTACGAAATGACGAACGACAATCGTGAATAGTGATTTCCTTTCGGGAATGAATAGTGTCACATGAATAGTAAAATTTCTGAACGCTTCTCGGAATCACAAACTGACTCCGAAAACGACGAATAGTAAAATGATGAATAGTAACTGGTGAATAGTAAATGATGAATAGTAACCGATGAATAGTGAATAGGAGAAATGTCCCGAAAATGCGGGTTGTTACAGTCTCACCCCCTTAAAAGGAACTTCGTCCCGAAGTTCAGTTTGTGTTGGTCTCTGAAGTTGTATTGGTGAAAAGATGATGATTCTTATCGTGTGAGCTATTGAGCTCTAACAAGGTTCAAGTCTGATGGCCACCAGGCCTACTCTGTCAGAAATGTTGAATGGTCCAGTGTATATCGGGTTCATGAATGTTTACTGGACTAGTGAGTTGGGCTTTTCCCAATTTCAATCCGTCAATGGATGTTGGCACATCGGCCATAGAGTGCTTCAAATGGTGTAGTCTCTACACTCGTGTGGTAACTAAGGTTGCAACTGAATTTGATTTATGGCAAATGGTTAGTCCAACCATTTCTAGTGTCAATCACACCCGATTTGGGCATATCTCCCTATGTTTGAATCATTCTCAAATTCTGACCATTGGTCTACAGATGATAGGTGGTGTGGTTTCAAAGAGATCTTAATGAAATCGTTAGGAGTTGAGGTGAATCAAATTCCTCTATTAGGGATAATTGAAATGGGTATCATGAATCTTGTTTTGAAAGACTTACAAGGTTAAGTCCGTCAAAGGGTGTTGTTAAAAATAATAGATTAGGATAAGGTTGTGATCCTCCGCAGGGTTTCAGGAATTGAGTCTCTTTCCACCTGCGATGCTTAGTTCCCATTACTAAGATTTTCCCCAAGTTCGATGTCGTAAATTCACAAAATCCTAAATGTATAAGTGATGTAATATAGTGATTGATTTTCAAAGTTTGTGTTGAGATTGGGTGTTTTGTTCATAAACCTTCCCTTTACAACTTTAAGCAAACGGCTTTTTAAAGTAACGTATTTCTTGATGTTTCAAAATTTAATAGTTATGCAAGATAGAACTATTTTCAACATGAGGTGGATAGTATGATTTACCAAAGATCGATATTTAAAATTTTCTAACATTCAATAGTTTTGTAAAAGATTAATCAAAAGGAATTTACTTGTCAAAATAAGTGCCTCAGAAAAGTATTTCTTACAAGAAATATGTTTTGTATAACGGTAGTTTGGAGAAAAATCCATTTTAAAAGTGAAAGTATTAAGAGGATAAAATAGCCAAGTATGTATGTCTGCACAAATGCGCAGGTGTGTAACATGTTTGAATAATGTTTATTGGTGAGGTCATGTTCAATCTATAGTCTTGGTTAAGAGGTTGGATGTATCTCTATAGTGTTGCTTAGTGAGCATTTGCATCTAAACAAATCTTGTAATTCAATCAAGGCAATACTTTCCAGATGGTGGAATTGTGGCAATCAGGCCAGTGTTAGTGGTTCGAATGGTTTTGTGGAATCCTGAGATTTCTGTTGAGTTTTGAATGGTTTCAATGTACCGAGGGATCCTCCTTATAGATGGTATGGAAAGTCTTTCCTAGGGAGGTCATTGATAATATCCACTTATCAATATAGGGAGTAGTGAGGGATGAGTGACATCGGAGTGTATAGAGTGTTAGCTAATCCCTTATATATGGGGATGGGGAAAGGAAATGATAATGAGGGTGAGAAGGGGAAAGATTGTGACAACTGCACATAATAAGATTGTGATGAAAGAAAACACTGTGATATAAGTGTATCGTGCATAGACGTAAATGTCCATGAGATGAAATGACCAGTTTGCGTGCTTCCAATCGGTGGTTAACGAGATGGTGAAAAGTATGAATGTTCTGCCAACGAGTGTTTACACACACGTAAATGAAACATTTGGGAATTGAGTAGAGAATTCAATCCAGACAGAATTTTATTATAACCATTCTCAGTATTGCAAAATTCATTTCTGAGTCAGACATAGGTGGTCAGCATATATCTCACTATCCCAGGTTGAATATAGATGACCAGTCTATATTCCACCGAGGTTCCATGAATTTTGAAATACTCAGCTCAGTTATACTAAGACTATGTCCTTCCCAAATACCAAAATGTTCTGAAAGACAAAAGCAAGTGACCAAACTCGAGGTCAAATTATGAAGCTATGCAAGGAAAAGCATAACGTGGTGACATATACGATACATGAGCATGCTTAAATTAAAGACAATTATAGTAATCAACTATAATAAGTGAATATAATATACCAGATAATGAGACACAATTCTCATCACATATGTCGGCAACAAACCACAAATGAGGCTTCAGCTTGGCAGGCAGGCACGTGACGGTCATAGGGTTAAGTTTTCGTAAAAGTAGCTATAGTCTAGGTTTTAAAAACACTTAGTTCGCTATAGCCAAAGCTCTGATACCAATCTGTCACACCCCCAAAATCGGGTCCAGCGGAAGCATACATGTAGCTGGGGTGTAACTCAATTGGTATTACAACACAAGTTCAAAACTGGTTTTCACTTCTATCATTTAGAATAAAATCATTTAACCAAAAGTATTGAATTTACATCGTTAAAATATAGTGCGGAAGTAGGCCCGTAAAATAGTTTAAAATGGTCCCCAAGTGAATATCAGAGTCTTCTATGACCATGCCATGCCCTGCCAAAACCTCCAGTGGCGTGCCATTGCTTAAAACCTGAAAATACATGCTAAAGAGTGTCAACACGAGGTTGGTGAGTTCATAAGTTTGTATTAAAACAATAGTGTTGTGAGTACAATAGAGAGTTTTGTGACCATTGTGTAACTCACAATGTCATAAAAAAATAAAGTTTACCTTACAGTAAAATCAGGATTGTGGACCATGAGTAGAGTATGTGATCATTACAACAGATATAATATCACATAGAAAAATAGTCTATTACGCTAGCGCTAAGTTCATGCAACCGAAGCTACGACAGTGTGCATGCTCTAGAAGCATGTTAAACATAAAGGCCCGGCAAGTGTTTATCCCGTTACACTTGTAATTCGACATGTTATACGCTCGCGTTTGCCTATCCGGTCAAACCGAACGGGGGAGTCACCACCAATAGATCTATTTATAACATTCGCGCTTCCCAGCAGGAATTGACGGTTCATGAGTTTGGGCATAGTGGGATTCAAGGGCTTAGGCTAATCCGCGTAATAGTTTAAATAAAGCATAAGTTTCAGTATGGTCCATAAAAGTGTTTGCATAAAAGCAACAGTTCATAAAGTGTGTTGCATAAAAGCAAGAGTTCATAAAGTGTGTTGCATAAGAGCAAGAGTTCATAAAGTGTGTTGCATAAAAGCAAGAGTTCATAAAGTGTGTTGCATAAAAGCAAGAGTTCATAAAGTGTTTTGCATATTTATCAAACGCTTGAGTATGCGAGAAAAATAATCAAGTATGCAACTGATATACCCATAGGTGCATTTAAATAATCAATCAAGCCTTCAAAGAAACAGTAGTGTTTAAGTAAACAATTGCGCATTCAAGCATTGAGTTTAGTCAAAAACGAGCATGTATTCTCCCCCAAAACAGTTATAAAAACAGGTAAAAGTAGGGGGTATGAACTCACCTGGTGCGATAGCTATGATGACAAAAGTGGATACATTGAAATGAGGCACGATCTCTAATCGCAACCTAATATGAATGATAGTTTCTAATGTAAGAAACGAAATGGTGCTACACATGCAAGTACGTATGTTATCGATACCACTCGTTAGTTTTGAAAATAGTGTTTATTGTCAAAAATACATCTTTGACGTCTCGTTAAGTTAATAACCACTTTTCATGTAGTTGTGTTGAAAAGGTACTCCACGATCCTTGTTTGGTGTTTTAACGGTAAATATAAGGTTTTCGTTACAAAAATAGCATTTTCATAACTTGAAAATATGCCCCAAGTGGCCTCGCAAAACAAGTCGCGAAATGTTGTACGTTAGGGGTTAATGGTCAAGCTCGGCGTTTTTGAAAACCTTGTAACAATATCTTGAAGTCGTGTTATTTAACTTTTGGCTATACGGGTCTTGATCAATGAGAGAATCGACTCTTATTGTTGCTATTTGAAAATATTATGTTCAACACTTAGAAAATTTCATTATAGCAAAAGCTGTCAAAATATATAGTTTATCGGGTATATAGATGAGGTCGTAGTTTATTCGTTACGAGTCCAATGATCAAACGGCCAATTGGTTTGAAAAGCTTGCTGGGAGATCTTGATTTCATAAAACTACGGCTCGGACTCAAACTGATCCGATCATAAAGAAAAACAGCCGTGAAAGTGGTGTCTCGCAAAGACAGTTTACGTCAAAACTCTATTAGTGTAAAAAGCTGATGGAAATATATATATATCGTCGGATTTCAAATACTCGTATCTTTTTCGTTATAAGCCCGTTTTCTATGTTCTTTATATCCCCGCGAAGGTATTCAAGTATACTTTAGGTTTTTCAAGGTCTCGGCTAGTCAAGATATCATTTAATCTCAGTTTTCCCTAACTAGAAAGTCGGGACAGATTCAATTTTTCAGAAAATATAGTTTTCGTCGTAAATCTTGAAAATAGCATATCTTTTTCGTCGTAACTCGGATTTTATCCCCGTTTTCGGCCATAGTTTCGTCTCGGAATGTATTTTCTAACTCTTTGGTCCAAAGTTACACCCTAGACCCTGAGTTTCCCACGTTTTACAAAAATGGACAGTAGCTTTAAATAGTTTGCAAAAATTAGCTTTTCTAGTTTGTAACTTGTTCAAGGCTTAACCAAACCATCTCAAATCGACTTCACAAATACCAAATCCTACCATACACCTTCTTAGGGTGTCATGGGTTCCTAAACATCACCAATCTTGGTGGATCTCATGAGATTTCTAATAAAAATTATAGATTTAGTGTTTATAAAAACAAAATGAGTAATAAGTGGTATGGATCTTACATACTTGCATGTTTTACCAATATATCTTAAAAATACATAAAAATATAAAGTAAATGAAAGTATGAAAAGATCAAAAATGTTTTTGAAGCTTACTTGAAGATTTGAGGTGATTTGATGAGAAATTGATTAATAATCTTGGGTTTTTACCACAAAACCCCCACTAGATCTTGATTAGGACTTGATTCAACACTTGATCTTGAAAGTTTGATGGATGATCTCTTGTGTTGTGTTCTTGGCCGAAAATGGGAAGAAGAAAGGAAGGAAAGGAGTTGCTAGTTTCTTGATGTGTTAATGAAAGAAAATGGGGTTGAAATGAGATATATATTAGGTTAGTTCAAGTAAACACTTAGCTAGTGTGACAAGATCCACCTTTTAAGGGGGCTAGGGGGGGGCGGCACAACAAGAGGAAAACAAGGAAAATGTTTGTGGACTCATTAATGTAGTTGTCTAGTAACACATGTGCAAGTATTAGTTGGTTGTGTATTAGGGGTTATCGGGTACCGAGTTAACTAAAAATAAATGTTACCGAGGTGAAATAAAATGCGACGAAGTTGTAAAAGTTGTAAAATATTATTCCTGATGATAATCAGGTGTTAAAATAATTATTGAATTGAAATAACGCAAACCGACGGAGTTATAAGCTCCGACCGTAAAGTATAACCATTGATTTTAAAACACCGGGTAAATTAATAATATAATTTTTATATTATTATTATGAGTATGTAAATATGTTAGGATCATAGTCGGGAGTATTGGGTATACGTTAGTAGTAAAACTGAGTGGTATCGTTAATTACAAATTAAGCATACGTAAATGGAAATAATGCATATCCGTGTAGTAACTAATGCGATGATGATGTGTAGACTAATCCAGTCTATATCAAGTGTCATTACTGAATGATACATGAATTCGCAGCTAAACCTAACTGGTTACGCGAATTTGAAGACTCGTAAACTCAGTTTACGAAATGACGAACGACAATCGTGAATAGTGATTTCCTTTCGGGAATGAATAGTGTCACATGAATAGTAAAATTTCTGAACGCTTCTCGGAATCACAAACTGACTCCGAAAACGACGAATAGTAAAATGATGAATAGTAACTGGTGAATAGTAAATGATGAATAGTAACCGATGAATAGTGAATAGGAGAAATGTCCCGAAAATGCGGGTTGTTACATCATTTAACACTAATATAAAAGTAATTACAATAAATCATCGTTCCACTAAAAACCAAAAATAAGCACGGAGGTCATACACTAGCACCTCACAAATAGTGTTTAGATACTCACATCTCTCGGGTGTAATAAAGTATATATCACAATATGGAGATGGAAAACATCTCTCACTACCTGTCATAGCCAATAGATTACCATAGGCTTGGGAAAGGATCAAACCTCCACTACTTGGCGTAAGCACCTAGGATAAACTATCAAAGAGGTCTTTTAAAGGGTTATAACGTTAGGTGTAGGGATATGGAAAACACAGTTTTGTTGGATAAAGGCAATATTTACTGGTGGCGAGTTAATCATCTTGGTTAATTACATGTACAATATGGCGTTGCTAAGCCAAGACTCGGCCCGACTTAAGCTAATCAAAATCTAACAAACTATGAAACAAATATAAAATGAAACGGGATGGTAGTCCGTATGTTTTTCTCTTTCTTTTTCTATATTTTTTTTTTCTTTTTCTTAAGATTTTTTTTTTTATTTTTTATTTTTATTTATTTATTTATTTTTTTTGCATACACTCTTGCCCTACCATCCAAAACAATACATCATAGGGGATTTGCATTCCCCTTACACTTGAATTTTTACATACTTTACAATAAACTACTCTAATGACTCGAATCAAGATAATCAAAACACTTGGAGTACTTTTTAAATATTAACGCACATATGGGGGGTAATAAATTGATGTCTTCCCTATTACTCCATATTACTAGTACTTTACCCATGAGTCCCAATTGTCCCAAAACAATATGTACAAGATATGACTCGACTTAGCAACCATGTAATCAATTAGATAATTAACTAAGGGTTTAAACATGTAACAATAATGCACTAAAGATGAGTGCATACAAGGAAGGCTAAGGCGATTTGGTTGCACATTTGGGTGGATTGTAAACAAATTCTTCCTTTAAGTAAGATGCTTAAAGTTAGAAACGAAAAAATAGGCTCGGAGGGGTGTACTAGGGTTTTCGTGTACTAAAAATGAGTACAACGCTAAGGTGTGGGAAAATTAATTGACTTCGCTAGTCAAGTAATATGACTTAAATGGTCAAGTAATTATGATACGGGTTTAAACACAAGGGTGATCCTAATGCCTCTTATCATGTAGTAAATCCTAACTACACGAATGTTGTCTCACTAGCGGTCTCGGGATGCAAAACTAACACAAGTTCTAGAATATAAGTGCTACCGGTACACTCATAAGCTCTAAGGCTTCTCCTAACAAGTCTAGGGGCGAACGTCACTTAGTAGAAGGCCGGTACGAGTCTTTGATGCCTCAACTAACGGGCGCTAACTAGTGCACTTCTTGGATCGCTGGCGCGTTATTTGCATAGCGGATGGTCACCAAGTCATACACTAGCGCTGGCGCGTTAGCTAATTAATCTAATACTCGGATGGTCACTACCTTTTTTGATAAAAATTTTTGAGTGGTACGGTTTTTTGTGCTAGTCATACAACTCCTATCCATGAGACGCTTGTTAAGGCTAAAGTTTCACTCCTAAATGTTGTAAAAAATTTTAAATTTGGCGCTAAAATTGCCCTAGCAAGTATTTCTCTTAGTTTTATCACACACCTACTATCAAACAAACAAAATCAAGTGCAATTGTATCCTATAAGGTATCATCATTTACCCTCCCCTTACACTTAGGATGAACATTGTCCCCAATGTTCAATTAAAGGATGTAAAAGTAAAGTAGGTAAAAGAATGAAAACAAATACTCCCCTGATTCGTTCGGTGTGGATAGTGTGTCAACAAGGTTAGATTTTCCTCCAAGAAAATGAACTTTGAAAGCTTCCCTCCAAAAGTATAAATCATCTTCTTGTCATATATAGCCTGTTAAACCTGAGAAAACAATCAAGGCAAACCTCGCGTAAAATCGGTGGTAATCTATATATATAAAATCCTAGAAAACAAATTAAGATATAATGCTTGTGGAATGAATGTTTGCAGATTTCCTGGAGTTTATAAAACTAAAGTATTAACAAAAACTTTAAGACTCCGGTTTAAACAAAACTCGCAAAATTTTTCAGAATTTTAGTACCTGACGCCGTCTGGTTGTAACTCCTGACGCTGTCAGAATGTTCCTGGAAAAATCTTATGTTAAGTTTCCGGAAAATTTCTGGAAAAACTTATGCCTTATTTCCTGGAAAATCCTACAAAACATCATCATGACTCGATATAAGCATTTGACTCAAACAATTACTAATACACATGTTCATTTAATATTGTTGTGGATCATGTTCAATCTTGTTCTTAGAAACAAATTTAGATTTCCCTTACACTTATCTTTTGTAAAATACCTTTATATGTAATTAGGACGAAGTAAAAACAAAATAAAGTATTTTCACAATTTATTTTGAATCATGATCCACAAACAATAAAAATAAAACACGCATACGGAAAAAAATAAAATCACACGAACAAACAAAGGGGCTTGGGTTGCCTCCCAAGAAGCGCTTGTTTTTGTTCGAGTCATGAGCCTGACTCTACCCTTATTTAGCGGAAATAAGGGAGGTTTTCCCTACACTTAGGATTAAGTGTGGGTGATAGTAGCAATACTGATATGTAGGAATTGCGCCCTCGCAACAGGTTTTACCTCTCAAGGGATCTTGAGAAGCTTACAACCCCCACCAGGCAGTGTACCTGATTGTTGCAGTATAGTATAGTGACAAGTACCGGGGGATTGATCGTTCAACTCAGGAATAATGTCGCTAGGATTAAAAAGCCTACTAAACTTGGTCAAGAGGTGAGGGGGGATTCTTTTTGCATTTTTATATTTTATAGAAAGCAAGTAAAATCTCGGGTTTTGAAGGAGTGGGCGGAATTAGTTGCTAACCAACTAACCCAACTAACTACAGATGCAATCAAAATAAAATAAAAGAAATGAAAATAAAACTATTATACTAATGTGGTGGAAACAATAATGAGGAAAGTTGTGTTTACTTAGATTTCATTACTCCCTAGATATCTTTTACAAGTTGATTAGCTTGTTACAATTGCATGGATGACGGGTTATATTCCTTAATACTAGTTGTAGGGACGTGTACAATATTCCCTAAGAATATAAGATCCTACTTCACTCCTATGTCGAGCCGTTAGAAGCTCCTAACATGGGATCATTAGAATTCTATTATGCATTAAATACAACCAAAAATCGTAGAACACCTCCGATCATGTTTCTTAAGACGTTCAAGCAAGTTACCAATGGAAGTCTGCCAGTTTTCTTAAGCCTAACATCGAATACAATCATCCGTAAAAATTATAAACAAACAATCAACCCATAATCAACATCTAGGTTTCACTACATCTAAGCAAACACAAGAAAGATCTAGCCTAGCATGTTAAAGAGAAGACAAGCGTAAGATATAAACACACAACACATAGACATATTGAATGATTTGAATAAGTACTTATCTTCAATTGAACATGGAAGAATCAAGGGGTTGAAACCCTTGAAAAAGCTGTAAAATTCATCTAGGGTTTATTCCTTCAAAGTTGCACACTAATGAATGAAAATTGGAAAACTATATATAGAGTTTACACCTTGACGGCGTCACGTTGTAGCTTGTGACGCCGTCAACTCGCCGCCATGATGAAAATCGTATTGCCTAGATCCACTTCTGACGCCGTCATGTAGAATAATACTCTGGGCCGTCACGTGTGTTAGGACCCTGCCGGCCTTGGTGACGCCGTCAGGCCAATAAGCTTGAAAACTTTTTGGGCCGTCACGTTATAAGTTCCTCATCCACCTCTTTTGTCACTCTTGACGCCGTCACTTGTAGAACCTTGACGCCATCAGGTACTGTTCCTAGCAAGGAAATTGAGACTTTGCCGTTTTCTTTACTTTTATGCTAAAAAACGTAAAAAAATGCTTCCTTTTCCAGATTTCTCTCCAAAAGTACCTAAAATGACAAAAGGAACGATTTAGGGCAATAATTGATCAAATAATCTCGAATTCGGGCTTAAATGACCCCTTAAAAGCGGTACTCTTTTCGCCTCATCAAATACCCTTACACTTGAGATTTGCTTATCCTCAAGCAAATGCGCTTTTATTCTAATCAAAATACAAGTTAGGGGTCATTCAACACTAATATAAAAGTAATTACAACAAATAATCGTTCCACTAAAAACCAAAAACAAGCACGGAGGTCATACACTAGCACCTCACAAATAGTATTTAGATACTCACATCTCTCGGGTGTAATAAAGTATATATCACAATAAGGAAATGGAAAACATCTCTCACTACCTGTCATAGCAAATAGATTACCATAGGCTTGGGAAAGGATCAAACCTCCACTAATTGGCGTAAGCACCTAGGATAAACTATCAAAGAGGTCTTTTAAAGGGTTATAACGTTAGGTGTAGGGATATGGAAAACACGGTGTTGTTGGATAAAGGCAATATTTGCCGCTGGCAAGTTAATCATCTTGGTTAATTACATGTACAATATGGCGTTGCTAAGCAAAGACTCGACTCGACTTAAGATAATAAATCAAAAATAGCAAAAACATAAAACAAACATAGAATGAAACGGGATGGTAGTCCGTATGTTTTTCTATTTATTTTATTTATTTATTTTTTATTATTATTATTTTTTTTTGCATACACTCTTACCCTACCATCCAAAATAATATATCATAGGGTATGTACATTCCCCTTACACTTGAATTTTTACATACTTTACAATAAACTAATCTAATGACTCGAATCAAGATAATCAAAACAGTTGGAGTACTTTTTAAGATTAATGCACATATGGGGGTAATATATGATGTTCTTCCCCATTACTCCAAAACACAAGTACTTTAACCATGAGTCCCAATCGTCCCAAAACAATATGTATAAGATATGACTTGACTTAGCAACCATGTAATCAATTAGATAATTAACTAAGGGTTTAAACATGTAACAATAATGCACTAAATATGACTGCATACACAGATGGCTAAGGCGATTTGGGTGTACATTTGGGTGGGTTGTAATAAATTCTTCCTTTAAGTAAGATGCTTAAAGTTAGAAACGAAAAGATAGGCTCGGAGGGGTTTACTAGGGGTTTTGTGTACTAAAAATGTGTACAACGCTAAGGTTTGGGAAAAATTAATTGACTTTACTAGTCAAGTGATATGACTTAAATGGTCGAGTAATTATGATACGGGTTTAAACACAAGGGTGATCCTAATGCCTCTAATCATGTAGTAAATCCTACTACACGAATGTAGTCTCACTAGCAGTCTCGGGATGCATCACAAACGCAAGTTCTAGAATCTAAATGCTACCGGTACACTCATCAACACTAATAATGAATGCTTTTCCTATCAAATCTAAAGGCGAACCTTACATATTTGGGTGGAAAATTTTTCTGAATGGTACGGTTTTGTGCTAGTCATACAACTCCTATCCATGAGACGCTTGTTAAGGCTAAAGTTTCACTCCTAAATGTTGTAAAAAAATTTTAAATTTGGCGCTAAAATTACACTAACAAGTATTTCTCTTAGTTTTATTACACACCTACCATCGAACAAACAAACTCAAGTGCAATTGTATCCTATAAGGTATCATCATTTACCCTCCCCTTACACTTAGGATGAACATTGTCCCCAATGTTCAATTAAAGAATGTAAAAGTAAAATAGGTAAAAGAATGAAAACAAATACTCCCTTGATTCGTTCAGTGTGGATAGTGTGTTAACAAGGTTAGATCTTCCTCCAAGAAAATGAACGTTCAAAGCTTCCCTTCCAGAAATATAAATCATCTTCTTGTCATATATAACCTGTTAAACCTGAGAAAACAATCAAGGCAACCTCGCGTAAAATCGGCGACAATCTATATATACTTACAAGTCCTAGAAAACAAACTAAGATATAATGCTTGTGGAATGAATGTTTGCAGATTTACTGGAGTTTATAAAACTAAAGAATTAACAAAAACTTTAAGACTCCGTTAGAATAACAAAACTCGCAAAATTTCCAGAATTTTACACATGACGCCGCCAGGAATTAATTTTTGACGCCGTCAGAAGTGACCTGTAGAAATCTTTATGTTAAGTTTCCAGAAAATTTCTGAAAAAACTTATGTCCTACTTCCTGGAAAATCCTGCAAAATATCATTATGACTCGATACAAGCATTTGACTCTAACAAATACTAATACACATGTTCATTTAATATTGTGGAGAATCATGATCAATTTTTGTTCTTAAAAACATATTTGGCGTTTCCCCTTACACTTATCTTTTGCAAAATACCTTTATAAGAAGTTAAGACAAAGTTAAACAACAAAATAAAGCATTTTCACAATTTTAGTTTTGAAACATGATCTACCAACAACAAAAATAAAGCATGCATATGGAAGCAAATAACAATCAAACAAATAAAAATCACACAAAACATGGGTTGCCTCCCAAGAAGCGCTTTTCTTTATTTACGAGTCTCGTAGCTAGACTCAAGGTCATGGGCAATTACGTGACCTCATCGTTGGTCTCATTCTCTAGGTCATCTCCAATCTTGGTTTTGTATTCCGGACCTAGTTGCAAGCACTCCTTGTAGAAACCAAGTATTCTATTCATAACATATTCTACTCCTCTACGTCTATCCTCATCATTTCTATAGTAAACCGCTTGTTTGTGTTCCTTTTCTATGTTTGATAAGAGGCGGTATTGTTCAATCTTATAGGGCATTTGATAAGCAATCTCATCGTTCTTTTCCTTGAATCTAACTATCCCTAGGGTCGGGTCATAACTCATCTTAGAGGCCTCAAAAAACGGTTTTCCGAACACTACTTGACTTAGGCAATCATCTATTACCGAACGAGTATCCTCCACTATCACAAAGTCGATAACATAAGTGAAGTTTCCTATAAAGACATGTAATCCTTTCACTCTTCCTACAAAATTACTTATCAAATTCTTGTTGGGCATCATCCTATAACCAAGTTGCTTCTTCATTACCCAATTATAATAGGTCCTAGTCATGATGTTTATAGGAGACCTAGAATCGATATAAGCTTTCCATACATGCATATGCCCAATATTGCATGGTATGTTGATGTTAGAGGGATCACCTACTTTAATAAGGGGTGAACCAAGGATATATGGTGTCTCGGGATCATCGAATAAATCCTTGTGATATTACCGTTCTTCCTTGGTGGGCAACTTATCAAAGTACTCTTCTACGTTTTCTACTTCCTCTAACTTTTCTCCCTTATTAACCTCAACTTCCTTAATCTCATCCCTAGTCTCGGTTTCTATTCCAACTTCATCCTTGTCACTTTCTTCTATATCTTTATCTATTGGCTTAACGGTGACAACATTGACAAAGTTGACGTGTTTGGATGACGAGTGGTCCTTAACTTGGATTCCGCTATTAGCATCCCTAGTGTCCTTCCTAGGTGTAGCTAGCACTTGGTTGTTGAGGGCTTTCAACAAGTTTTCAATCTTATTGGTCATCTCCATTTGTTGTTGATTGAATTCGGTTTCAAATTTAGCTATGCGAGCTTCTTGAGATGCCATAAACTTGGACATCAATCCTTCAAGATTATTGGTACCACCATAGTTATTAGAAGGATTGTTGTTGAAAGTACGGTTAGAAGTTGGACCGTTTGGTTGGTAATGATTAGGCGGATTGGAAGAATTGTTTTGGTTTTGTTTCCACCTAAGGTTCGGGTGATTTTTCCAAAAAGGGTTGTAGGAATCATCGTAAGGGTTTGGCTCGGGTTTGAAAGTGTACCACTTTTCTCCTGCTTCGTCGGCACGTGAGGATGCGTAGTCCGCAAAAGCTTGTCTGGGGAGTTCCACGCAATCACGGGTGTCATGGGGACCACTACATAATTCGCATGAAGAAGTGATTTTGTTCACTTGGCTTGAAGGCTTAGGAGCTTCGTAAGATTTCATGAGAAACTTGACTTGGTCCTCAAGTTCCATGATCCTACGGTCGGGAGTGCTAGAATTGTTCGACGGCAAAGATATTTCCTTGACCATTTTGTTCAAATCACGGGGATCATTCCAACTTTCGTTGTCATAGAGAGCAAGATCTTCTATGAGTTCCCATGATTCTTCCGCACTAAGATCACGTAGCTTGCCACCGGCCGATTGGTCAATGGTTCGCCTTGTGGAGAGACCGAAATGGTCATAGAAGATTTGGACTTGGAGCTAAAGATCTATGCCATGATGAGGGACTTTTTGGAGTAAGTCCTTGAATCGAGTCCATGCTTCATATAGAGTTTCACCTTGACGTTGTTGGAACATCAAGACATCATTTCTAAGCTTGGTAGTTCTCCCCGATGGGAAAAATTAAGCAAGGAAACGAGTGGTGAGATCATCTCATGAGGTGATGGATACCGTGGGTAAACGTTCAAGCCATTGACTAGCTTGATCACGTAGAGAGAATTGGAATAGGCGTAATCGGGTCGACTATCTAGTTGTAACATCAAGGTCTATAGAATCTACGATTTTAAGGAAATCCTTGAGATGTTGGTTAGGATCTTCGGAACGAAGTCCATGGAATGCACAACCGCTTTGCACCAACCGGATGGTGTCGGATCGCAAGGGGGACACATTGGCTCCTTGAGTGAACTCAATAGTGTTTCGATAGCCTTGGTGGCTAGGACAGGAATACTCTCCTAGGGTTCGGGGCCTAAGAGGTTGGTTTGCTAGTGGTGGGTTTTGTGGGTGGTTTTATTGTGGTGGGTTGATGGGTTCAAAGATGTTACCACCTTCCATGATGTCGGATGGTAAAGGTTACGAACAAAGACACGAAGAAATAAGATAGACTAAAGAAAACCTAGAAGATAAAAATAAAATCTTGCTAGAAAGGAATCTAGCAAGTAGACCTAATAAAAAGAAATCCTAACCTAGACAATAACTATTCCCCAGCAACGGCGCCAAAAACTTGATATGTGGGAATCGCACCAGGCTTTACCTCTCGAGGGATCTCGAGAAGCTTACAACCCCCACCAGGCAGTGTACCTGATCGTTGTAGTATAGTATAGTGACAAGTACCGGGGGATTGATCGTTCAACTCAGGAATAGTGTCGCTAGGATTAGAAAGCCTAAAAACTAGGTCTAGATGTGAGGGATGATTCTTTTTGTATTTTTATATTTTATAAAAGCAAATAAAATCTCGGTTTTTGGAAGAGTAGGCGGAATTAGTTGCTAATTAACTAAGATGCAATCAAAATAAAATAACAAAAAAAAAAAAAACAAAATGAAATCTAATTATACTAGTGGTGTAAAAAATGATGGGGAAAGTTGTGTTAACTTCGGTTTCATTACTCCCTAGATATCTTTTACAGGTTGATAGTTTGTTACAATTGCATGGATGACGGGTCGTATTCCTTAATACTAGTCGTAGGGCCGTGTACAATATTCCCTAACTCTATAGGATCCTACTTCACTCCTATGTCGAGCCGTTAGAAGCTCCTAACATGGGATCATTAGAATTCTCCTACGCATTAAATACAACCAAAAATCATAGTACACCTCTGATCATGTTTCTTAAGACGTTCAAGCATGTTACCAAAGGAAGTCTGCCAGTTTTCTTAAGCCTAACATTGAATACAATCATCCGTAACAACTATAAACAAACAATCAACCCATAATTAACATCTAGGTTTCACTACATCTAAGCAAACACAAAAGAGATCTAGCCGAGCATGTTAAATTGAAGACAAGTGTAAGATATATTCAAGCAACACATAGACATATTGATTGAATTGAAAGAATACTTATCTCAAATTGACATGAAAAGTTCAAAGGGTTGAAACCCTTGAAAAAGCTGGAAAAATTCAACTTAGGGTTTCTTCCTCAAAGTTGCACACTAATGAATGAAATTTGGAAAAATATATATAGATTTTACAGGGTGACGGCGTCAAGAAGGAAATTCTGACGCCGTCAACTCGCCGCCCATAATGAAATCAGATTGCCTAGATCCACTTTTGACGCCATCATATGTAATTTTGTTCTGGGCCGTCACTAACATTTGGACCATGACGGCCTATGGTGACGCCGTCATCTCCTTAGTATAAAACTTTCTGGATTGTCACGTGTATCATCCACTTCCACCTCTTGTATTGCTCTTGACGCCGTCAGGTACTGTTCCCAGCAAGGAAAATTAAGACTTTGCCGTTTTCTTCACTTTTATGCTCCAAAAACGTCCAAAAAGCTTCCTTTTCCAGATTTCACTCCAAAAGTACCTAAAATGACAAAAGGAACGATTTAGGGCAATATTTGAACAAATAAATTCGAATTCGGGCTTAAAAGACACCCTAAAAACGGTTCATTTTTCGCCTCATCACCTCTTATCATGTAGTAAATCCTACTACACGAATGTAATCTCACTAGCGGTCTCGGGATGCATAACTAACACAAGTTCTAGAATCTAAATGCTACCGGTACCCTCATAAGCACTAATAATGAATGTTTTTCCTATCAAATCTAAAGGCGAACCTCACATACTTGGGTGGAAAATTTTTCTAAATGGTACGGTTTTGAGCTAGTCATACGACTCCTATCCATGAGACGCTTGCTAAGGCTAAAGTTTCACTCCTAAACGTTGTAATTTTTTTTTTTAATTTGGCGCTAAAATTACACTAACAAGTATTTCTCTTAGTTTTATTACACACCTACCATCGAACAAACAAACTCAAGTGCAATAGTATCCTATAAGGTATTATCATTTACCCTCCCCTTACACTTTGGATGAACATTGTCCCCAATGTTCAATTAAAGAATGTAAAAGTGAAATAGATAAAAGAATGAAAGCAAATACTCCCCTGATTCGTTTGGTGTGGATAGTGTGGTAACAAGGTTAGATCTTCCTCCAAGAAAAATGAACATTCAAAGCTTCCCTTCGAGAAAAATAAATCATCATCTTGTCATACATAACCTGTTAAACCTGAGAAAATAAACAAGGCAACCTCGCGTAAAATCGGCGGCAATCTATATATACTAACAAGTCCTAGAAAACAAATTAAGATGTAATGCTTGTGGAATGAATGTTTGCAGATTTCCTGGAGTTTATAAAACTAAAGAATTAACAAGAACTTTAAGACTCCGTTAGAAAAACAAAACTCGCAAAATTTCCAGAATTTTACACATGACGCCGTCAGGAATTAATTCCTGATCCGTCAGAAGTGACCTGCAGAAATCTTTATGTTAAGTTTCTGGAAAATTTCTGGAAAAACTTATGTCCTACTTCCTGGAAAATCCTGCCAAACATCATTATAACTCGATACAAGCATTTGACTCTAACAAATACTAATACACATGCTCAATTAATATTGTGGAGAATCATGATCAATTTTTGTTCTTAAAAACATATTTGGGGTCCCCTTACACTTATCTTTTGCAAAATATCTTTATATGAAGTTAAACAACAAAATAAAACATTTTCACAATTTAGTTTTGAAACATGATCTACCAACAATAAAAATAAAGCATGCATACGGAAGCAAATAACAATCAAACAAATAAAAATAATACAAAACATGGGTTGCCTCCCAAGAAGCGCTTTTCTTTATTTACGAGTCTTGTAGCTAGACTCAAGGTCATGGACTATCCTATATGTGTGAGCTCCTCATTGAGGACATCTTTGGGATCAAACTTGGGTTTCAAAATCCTATCGGTTTTCTTAGTACGGTATGACCTTTCAAACTTTTCTCCATCCGTATCATATAAGATCATCTTCATATGCCATGATCCGTCACCTTCCTTAGGTGGCTTGTCCCACCTCCATTTACACTTATCCTCTTCTCTCTTCCATTTGTTCATCTCTATGTTAATAGGCATTACGCATAAGAACTCAATCATTTTCCTAAAGACTAGGGGATCCTCAAAAGGGTCTATTTCCTCATCCCTAGCTATGAGTTGTTCCACTGAATGTGTTTTATCGATGAAGTCTTTTTCTAGATAGAATGGACGTTGAGGTCCTATAAAGTTTCTTTCTATCCAAGGTCCATATGTAGATGGTCTCCTATTCATCTCTACCTAATGCGGTGTCGGTTCGTCCTCACAATCGTAGCTATGCTTCCTAACATCATAAACCGACCAAGTATCACCCTCTCCTACCGCTATCTTAGACTCCTTACAATCGATCATGGCGCTAGCGGTTGCTAAAATCCTCTTCCTGCTAATAATGGGCATGTAGTATCACTAACCATATCTAGGACGTGAAAATCCGCTAAAATAGTTAACTTTCCTACGTGAACCACTACATCCTTGATCATTCCAACCGGATGGGCAATACTCCCATCCGCTAGACCAATTAGTACTTCCGTCTCCTCTAACTTTCCTAACTTAAGAGTGGTGAAAAGGGATTGGGGAATCAAGTTGAGGCTTGATCCTAAATCGGCTAGTGTATCAAAAGCTTCGGATTTTCTTATCTTACAAGGCAAAACAAATATACCCGGATCATCAAGCTTCTTAGGCAACTTGTTTTGAACGAAGGCGGTCTCATTTTTACCCAATTTAAATTTCTCATGTTTTTCTAGTAGGGCACTATAGTAGGGAGCACGGGCTAAGACATCAATGACGGGGCGTTCAAGGTGGAGCTCCTTGAATTCATCATCAAGGTCTTGTGTAGGAGGTGTTTCAACTATGTTATTGACCATTTTGATATCAGATGTTTTATTCAATTGGTCCTTTTGAAGAATTTGGGTTTGCTTGAAACACGTGCTCATTGCTTTGACCGAATAGTATTGCGGACAAGAAGTAGGTGACGAAACCGATGATATGGAATTAACGTTTAGTTTCGGGTTCTTGACCGTGTCGCTTGGGAGTGCTCCCATTTCTCAGTCATTGAGAACTTTCAACAATGTGTCAATTTTGGTGGTCATCTCGCTTTGCTTTTGCTTGAAATCGACTTTAAACTTAGATATGCGAGCTTCTTGAGATGCCATAAACTTGGACATCAATCCTTCAAGATTATTGGTACTACCATAGTTATTAGAAGGATTGTTGTTGAAAGTACGGTTAGCGGGTGGACCGTTTGGTTGGTAACAATTAGGCGGATTAGAAGAATTGTTTTGGCTTTGTTTCCACCTAAGGTTCGGGTGATTTTTCTAAGAAGGGTTGTAGGAATCACCATAAGGGTTTGGCTCGGGTTTGAAAGTGTACCACTTGTCTCCTGCTTCGTCGGTACGCGAGGATGCGTAGTCCACAAAAGCTTGTCCGGGGAGTTCCACGCAATCACGAGTGTCATGGGGACCACTACATAATTCGCATGAAGAAGTGATTTTGTTCACCTGGCTTGAAGGCTTGGGAGCTTCGTAAGATTTCATGAGAAACTTGTCTTGGTCTTCAAATTCCATGATCCTACGGTCGGGAGTGCTAGAACTGTTCGAAGGCAAAGATATTGCCTTGACCGTTTTGTTCAAATCACGGGGATCATTCCAACTTTCGTTCTCATAGAGAGCAAGATCTTCTATGAGTTCCCATGATTCTTCCGCACTTAGATCACGTAGCTTGCCACCGGCCGATTGGTCAATGGTTCGCCTTGTAGAGAGATCGATATGGTCATAGAAGATTTGGACTTGGAGCCAAAGATCTATGCCATGATGAGGGACTTTTTGGAGTAAGTTCTTGAATCGAGTCCATGCTTCATATAGAGTTTCACCTTGACGTTGTTGGAGCATCAAGATATCATTTCTAAGCTTGGTAGTTCTCCTCGGTGGGAAAAATTGAGCAAGGAAACGAGTGGTGAGATCATCCCATGAGGTGATGGATCCCGCGGGTAAACGTTCAAGCCATTGACTAGCTTGATCACGTAGAGAGAATTCCAATAGGCGTAATCGGGTCGACTCTCTAGTTGTAACATCAAGGTCTATAGAATCTACGATTTTAAGGAAATCCTTGAGATGTTGGTTAGGATCTTTGGAATGAAGTCCATGGAATGCACATCCGCTTTGCACCAACCGGATGTTGTCGGATCGCAAGGGGGACACATTGGCTCCTTGAGTGAGCTCAATAGTGTTTCGATAGCCTTGGTGGCTAGGACGGGAATACTCTCCTAAGGTTCGGGGCCTAAGAGGTTGGTTTACTAGTGGTGGGTTTTGTAGGTGGTTTTGTTGTGGTGGGTTGATGGGTTCAAAGATGTTACCACCTTCCATGATGTCGGATGGTAAAGGTTACAAACAAAGATACGAAGAAATAAGATAGACTAAAGAAAACCTAGAAATAAAAATAAAATCTTACTAGAAAGGAATCTAGCAAGTAGACCTAATAGAAAGAAATCCTAACCTAGACAATAATTATTCCCCGGGCTGCGGTGCCAAAAACTTGATATGTGGGAATCGCACTAGGCTTTACCGCTCGAGGGATCTCGAGAAGCTTACAACCCCCACCAGGCAGTGTACCTGATTGTTGCAGTATAGTATAGTGATAAGTACCGGGGGATTGATCGTTCAACTCAGGAATAGTGTCGCTAGGAATAGAAAGCCTAAAAACTAGGTCTAGAGGTGAGAGATGATTCATTTTGTATTTTTATATTTTATAAAAGCAAATAAAATCTCAGTTTTTGGAAGAGTAGGCGGAATCAGTTGCTAATCAACTAACCCAAATCAACTAAGATGCAATCAAAATAAAATAACAAAAAATGAAATGAAATCTAATTATACTAGTGGTGTAAACAATGATGGGGAAAGTTGTGTTTACTTAGGTTTCATTACTCCCTAGATACTTTTACAGGTTGATAGTTTATTACAATTGCATGGATGACGGGTCGTATTCCTTAATACTTGTCGTAGGGCCGTGTACAATATTTCCTAACTCTATAGGATCCTACTTCACTCCTATGTTGAGCCGTTAGAAGCTCCTAACATGGGATCATTAGAATTCTCCTACGCATTAAATACAACAAAAAATCATAGTACACCTCTGATCATGTTTCTTAAGACATTCAAGCATGTTACCAATGGAAGTCTGCCAGTTTTCTTAAGCCTAACATCGAATACAATCATCCATAACAACTATAAACAAACAGTCAACCCATAATTAACATCTAGGTTTCACTACATCTAAGCAAACACAAAAGGGATCTAGCCGAGCATGTTAAATTGAAGACAAGTGTAAGATATATTCAAGCAACACATAGACATATTGATTGAATTGAAAGAATACTTATCTCAAATTGACATGAAAAGTTCAAAGGGTTGAAACCCTTGAAAAAGCTGGAAAAATTCGACCTAGGGTTTTTCCCTCAAAGTTGCACACAATGAATGAAATTTGGAAAACTATATATAGATTTTACCGGGTGACGGCATCAAGAAGGAAATTCTGACGCCGTCAACTCGCCGCCCATAATGAAATCGGATTGCCTAGATCCACTTTTGACGCCGTCATGTGTAATTTTGTTCTGGGCCGTCACTAACATTTGGACCATGACGGCCTATGGTGATGCCGTCATCTCCTTAGTATAAAACTTTCTGGATCGTCACGTGTATCATCCACTTCCACCTCTTGTATTGCTCTTGACGCCGTCATTAAGAATCTTGTGACGCCGTCAGGTACTGTTCCCAGCAAGGAAAATTAAGACTTTGCCATTTTCTTCACTTTTATGCTCTAAAAATGTCCAAAATGCTTCCTTTTCCAGATTTCACTCCAAAATTACCTAAAATGACAAAAGGAACGATTTTGGGCAATATTTGATCAAATAAATTCGAATTCGGGCTTAAATGACCCCCTAAAAACGGTTCATTTTTCGCTTCATCAGGTATCTTCGATTTGACTTGCACCTTTCATGTGCCGTTTACTCATGCAACTCTGTTTTTCTCGAAAAATCCAAATAATTGAGAAAATTTATTAAAAAGTACCAAAAAATTGAAAAAAATTTGAAAATTTTTGCAAAAATATAATAAGTTTTGACATTTTGTCTGACTTTCTGCTGGGTAGGGTAGGAATAGAAATTTTGACCTGACCGGGCGTGTTGAGCCCTAGCTTGTTCCCTTAACTTTTTAGGCTAAGCATCCGGGATCTCATTACTTGAGATTTTAAATTTGTGGAGAACGAGGAATGAAGTCATTAGTGTGATTAGATGCTAAACGTGTAATAGTTGGATTTTTTAGAGCTCATAATGGTTACTTGTAGTTCCTTGCTCTCGAAAAAGTGAAAACCCAAAAATAAAAAAACTAGAATTATGCTTTTTCAAAAGTTGTCTAAATTTTCGCTCACTTTACGTGATGGCATAAGCATTAAATGGGCCTTGGATCCTTTATTCTAAAAGGCGTTTAGGTCTTGGAACTCCCCGTTTTGTTGTATGCCACATGACGTTCATAAATAACATCATAAATATGTACTAAATGCCAAAAATAGTTACGGTTCGACAAGCGGATCCTTGCATCCTTTGTTCTGAAAGGCGCTTAGGTCTGGGAGATTCACCGTGAAGCTCCGTATGCTTGAGGCAAAGTAATAAAGTCATAAGTACCAAAAAATAACTGCGGTTCGACAAGCGGATCCTTGCATCCTTTGTTTTGAAATGCACTTAGGTCTGGGAGATTTACCGTGAAGCTCCGTATGTTTGAGGTACAAGTTATATATGAAAACCAAGTGAAAAAAAAAATGATGAAAAATAAAAATATAATAAATGTGGTGTGAACATATGAGCCTTTTGAATTAAAATTTAAACTATTTTGAAATTCGCCTAAATCTATCAGACTTTAAACTTATCGGAATAAAAATGAGAAATCATTTCTTTAACAAAGTCTAGATACAGTAAGACTAGGGAGCAAGAATTTACAATTAGCAATTATGAGTAGTGTTAGCATCTAAAGACATTTTTGGCTATGATTTCGTTTTTATGCTTAGCATGGGAACTCGTGAAAAATAAGGGACGATGAATTCTATCCGTATGGACACTTTTCTCTGAGCTGTGTTTCCTACTCTGTGACCCTAAATGTTATTGAAAAATGATAAAAGTCAAACATCCCGTCATATAGTAAGTGTAAAAAGTACATAAATATTAGTGTAGGAAATAAAAGTTGAAAAACGGAGCGTTCTCAGGAATAAATGATTTTGTACTCTCTTTTAAACATTTTGCTACTTCTTCAACATTAGTAAAAAGAGTTACGAAAATTATTTATCTTGTGGGTCGTGAATTGATCCCATTGCGTGAGGACACGACAATACCTTAGTCTGGGGGGATTTGGTGTGTGCTTATTCACACACCTTTCTTCTAGCCAAATTAAGAACAAAACAGACACAAACTAACCATAATTGCCAAAGATATTGTGTTTTTGTGTTTTTGATCGTGCGGGAACGGATATTTCAGAAATTGGAATAAGTCAGGCCAAAAAGGACAAAAACGAGCACGAGTTTGGAAAACGTGTCAAAAGCCAGAGCCGGGGAAACAAATTACCACTTTTGAGCTTAGATTGTCAAAACACACCCTGGGGAATCACAAAATACAAAAAATAGTCCTTGGAACAAAAGTTTGCAAAATTGGCAGAAATGGTCCCTCAAGTTTGGAAACTGACAGTAATGGCCCCTGAGCATTGGATTTGGATGAAAATCAACGTAGGTCCTTGGGAATTCAAAAGTTATCACAATTAGTCGTTTGGTGGAAATTTTGAGGGAATTACAGTTTCAGTCCCCTAAGTTTCAAAAATGACAAGAATAGTCCCTGGGTGGAAAAAATGGAAAAATAACATTTATGGTCCTTGGTTTATTCAAGTTGGCAAGATTAATCCTTATAACAACTTTAGGAAAGTTGCAAGTTCAGTCCCTCAAATTTCCTGAAATTACAAAATTGGTCCTTGTCATAATACAACACCAAACGGACCCTTTGTTATTACTATTCCAAGTCCAAAATCCTACATAAACATAAAACCCAAAAATAAACCTGGTCCAGCCCACTCCCCCAAAGCCCATTTCCCTTTTAATTGTAAAAAGCCAGGGTCAACAAAAGTCAAACCACTCCATCCCTTCTCTCCTTCCTCCCCCAACTTGACCCTGCACCCTGTCAACTCCACCGCCCAACCCACTAGCACCATCACATCCCACAACCCCTCCATTTGCACTAAAAACTACCTACAATAAATGTCACCCCCTATGGCATCAATCTAAGTAATTTGGTCAAACGGGTTTTCCTGCCAAAACCAATTGGACGACTAGGATTGATTCTGCTCATCCAAGGGCTCAGGATTGGAGTGGGAAAGTACAAGTGGACTCCAAAAAACCCTAATAGCTCATTATAAAAGAGGAAGAGAGGCAGAAGACCAAAAAAGTAGTTTATTTAGAAAATTGTAATGTCGTATTAGCTTGTTTTTCCTTTTCTAATTGTAAACTCAATTTCAAAGCTTAATTCCAGAATCATTAGTGTATTTTAAAGTTATTTTGATCAGTTAATGAAGCTCTAAGTTTGTTTTTCAGTTTCTACTTAAAAATGCTCAAAATCTCTATTTAGTATAAATATTGTTAAGCATGGTTATTTAGTGTTCTAAAAACTTACATAAGCTCATTACAAAAGTTCCATAAGCTTATTTAAGAGTTTAATTCAGTTTAATTCAGAAAATCAAAAATACTAGAAAATACTAAATAAATAGGTCATAATTCAAAAATCACTAAAGAAGAAGAGTGAACAGTGGAGCAAGGTTTATAATGGATTGCCCTGGGTTAGAACTCCATGGGGAGTAATGGGAATGTGTGTTTGAGCCCTGGTTACCTGTGTTGCAGATTGGACCCTTTGTAAGCTATTTTCTTAGTTTTTGCATTTCTACTGTATAAGTGCTTATCATTGCTTATTCTTGGTACTCTGTGCTTATTTGGTGTCTACTAGTTAGAATATTGCTTAATATTAGTTGTTTGCTCATTTAAAACCTAGGTTACTC
Organism: Artemisia argyi; assembly: GCA_030686995.1. Classification (NCBI taxonomy): domain Eukaryota; kingdom Viridiplantae; phylum Streptophyta; class Magnoliopsida; order Asterales; family Asteraceae; genus Artemisia; species Artemisia argyi. The sequence continues at coordinate 149,034,256 of CM060705.1, forward strand.
ATTATTAGGATTTCATTGTCACATTTTGCATTTCTAGTTATAACATGGTTTAGTGTTTACTTCTACACAAAATTAGCTTCAACAGTTCTCAAATAGCTTATTAGATCATCATGAATAAGTAGAATAGCTTGAATCAGTGTTAATCTCTAAAAATCATAAAATCAGTGTGATAAAGGGGTGTTTGGATCTGTAAGTTGCTTTGTGTTCAAGGTAGTTTTGGTGATTGCATTTAGTGGAGATATGTTGCAATAGGTCAAAATAGGATAGTCAAGTAATAAAATTCAGAGGTCTTTCATACGAAAGTCAAATTCATGTTCAATTCTCATCCTATGTGCTCACTGTCTTGATTTTTGGTACCATAATCATCAAATCACCTCATTAGTTGATAAGATAGCTTGAATAAGTTTTATTATAGCTTATTAGTACTTAATCAGTCAATTAATTAAGCTCAAACCTCCTAAAAGTCAAACTGAGCATGAAACTTAAAAGGTCAAAACTTGCATATAGTGGTAAAAGTCCATTTTGGTTTAGATTTATCATTTGCTCAATTCTAGGAATCATGACCTGAAAATTGACTTAGAGCTTATTTGTCAGCTTGTGTTCAAGCTTGTATTTTTATTTTATTTTTAGGATTTTTATAGACTGCTTATTTTGGTCCTTGTTTTAGCCTGTTTCACTTATAGCCTCCCCTATACCAGGGTGAATTGCCTAATTTCATAAGCTCGCCAAGAGATTATCTGTGTGCTTAAGTCCCCAACCCTTGGCTTTTTGAATAGCTTATTGGTCCAAATCATTGGACCAAATCATTGGACTAATGCTTATTTTGGACCCTAGGTTTCTTGCCCATAGCTTATTTTGCTCCTTAAAATACTCTGACCAACTCAGAAACCTGAGTCACTCAGTGTGATTGAGCCAAATTCACAAGCTCATAGCTGGCTTATTAGTGGACCCTAGGGCTTGACCCTTGGCTTATTTGGAAGCCTTCCTAGCCAGCTTTTTGGACCAAACCTTACTTTGGACCCTTGATCATTCCTGTGGGCCCCACATAGGCCTGCAGTTGGCACATTTGGACTATTTGGTTTGTAGATTGGTTTGGAATTGCTTATTTGCTTATTTAAGCTTATCGGTGTGTTTCTTTGTATTTTTTAGCTTGTTTCCATTGTCCTTAAGTAATTTGTAGCTTATATTATCTTTGGTTCCAGCTTAGTAGCTTGTTGTGAGCTTATTTGAGCTAAAAATATCACTTTGAGCCAAAAAGCTCAACTGATAAGCTCATAAGCTCTTACAGAGCTTATTTCAAGTTTCCAAAAAGTTCACCTTAACAAAAGTTACTTAAAATCAATGTATAAATAAATTTGTAAAAGGAAAAAAAAAAAAAACAAGAAAAACCATAAATAAAAAAAGTGATAGCTTCTATTTAAGCCATAAAGTATTTTAGTTTATTTTTTGATTAAAATAGTTGTGTAAAAATTTTCATAATTTTCTGATTAGATTTAGTACTTTTAATAATTAATTTTAGTTTATTTAGTTTTAATTAAAAAATCAAAAATAAACATCATAACTACTTATTTTTAATCACTAGTACTTTTTTATATTTTTTCTAGCTTTTATAATTCATAAAGTATTTTTAGAAAAAAATTCATAATTTTTACTATTCATTTAATGTTTTTTATAATTAATTTAGTTTAAATAGGTTTTAATTAATAAATAAGTAAATAATTATTAAATTAGTTTTTTTAATTTTTATAAACTTTTTCTAATTTTTTAGGATTCCTGTGATGGTTAATTAGTTTTAGAAAAATTTTCATAATTTTGCAAGTCATTTTAGTATTTTTCTTAATTTAAATTAGTTTAATTTAATTATCAAATAGTTTTTAATTAATATTAAATAATTAAATAATAAAAAAAATTTATAATTTTTTTTAATATAAAGTTGTAAAATGTTCATTTTTACCCCTTAAGTTTATTTTTGTTTCATTCCCATTTTTCCAGTACGTAATTACGTTTTGTTTTAATTCTGATTTACGTTTTAGGTTTAAATACGTATCTGAATTCCTGTAATTGTTGATATTGTTCATTTAGCTTAATATCAAACAAATCTGATTAGTGTAATAAATCTAAATCATTATCTGGTTACTTTCCCAATCACTGAATCCATTGAACATTTTTCCTAATACAATTTCAACCTCGTCGGGACATAACAACCCGGGAATACACTGTGCTTACACCGGATCATAAATTGATCACTTTCTCCCACTCAGGTTTGACTTGTTGACCAAACTAACTTGGTTAATCTGTCTGACTGTTTAGAGGAGTCAGTGGGTCATATCAAAAGGAAGAGGGTGAAAAGATGGGTGTGATGATGGTGGAGTTGTGTTACCACTCGTGGTGGTGACGGTGGTTTGGCCGGTTTTTTTCACCGGAAAAGAGAGGGAGAGGGGCGGCTGAAAAATGGAGGAGAAGGGTGAAAACCCTAGTTTTCTTATAGTAGGTGTATTTATAGTGTGAGATGAGGACATGTGGCAAGCCCTAATGAGCCCATAAGGACTAATCTTGCCAATTTCTTGTTATTTTAATGAGATGAGAACGAGACTAATAAAACGTACGATAAATATTTCCCGAGCCTCCGATATTATTTCCATTAACCTTAGAATTATTATTCCGCTAAAATTGATTATAGATATCCATATCTTTATTTTTCATCACTTTAATTAAGTAGATAGCGCTTTAACCGTAATTGTGCCAAATCTCACGTGAAATATTCTAGGCCACGATAATTGCTCCCGAAAGATAAGGAATTCCGAATTTTACGAGTTGTCACAACCTTAGGGATGGTGGATGCAATTTTCAAAAATCTAAAAGTAAAGTGGTCATCACATAATTTTTTTTTCTTTATTACTCACATTAAGGAAAAAAAAAAGTCAACATTAGTGTTTAAAATAGTTTTTTTTTTTTTTTTTTTTTTTTTTTTTTTTATTATTATTTTTTTTAATGGAATTAGCCCTTTATAAGTTTAGGGGTTAAATTTTAAATAATTTTGTATTTTTATTGGATAGTAAAACCTCTTAGAAAATAAAATAATCTTAAATTCTATTTTTTGGACATAAGAATAAAAAATTTAGTTTTCACAATTTTTAAGAAAACTATAAACTTAAAAGATATATAGACATTATATTTAAAAAAATAGTATTTATTATTATTATTATTATTATTATTATTATTATTATTATTATTATTATTATTATTATTATTATTATTATTATTATTATTATTATTATTATTATTATTATTATTATTATTATTATTATTATTATTATTATTATTATTATTATTATTATTATTATTATTATTTTATTATAAAGATTTTTCATTGAAACCATGGAAATTACATGAAATTGGAGGGGAGTCTGGATACTATCTGTGCTCCCACTCCTTTTTGAATACAGAAACTAACACGATGAAAAATAAAAGCACTGCTCTTAACATTGTTAGAGTGGCTGCTGGCAATAGTCCCAACACGCGAAAATGTATTCAAAGCTTCCACCTCAAGTTCCCCAAACGTGGAAAAGGCGAAAGGGACGAACTTGTATCCATTGTCTTCACACTTGGATGCATACTTCTTCCTTTTCTTTTCCACAGCATTACTCAAGGCAGCCCCAGGAGCCCATGACGTCGCCCCAATCCCAGCAAATGGAGAGACCCCAGTCACATCCAGACATGCGTCCTTGCCTTGGAACCAGTTGAACAAAAGCACATCTGCAGGACGTAATTCTCTCCCTACATCTGAAAGAAATCCCAACGGAGCCTCTTTGCGCACCATAATCCCGGCTTTGGAACATATATCAACGAGGATATCACGCACCAAATTATGCTTGAACTTAATCCCCACTTCGCTAGCGCAGTGGACCGCGTGATACCCCCATTGGTCCATACGGTGTACATTGCAACTCGGGCATAAGCTGCCTTTAGGGAACAAAGGAACCGCAAGCCTGTAGCATAACACAGATCGAAATTGGCGAGGATTCATCCTTTGTCCTAGACCGTCGATAGGGATGGCGAAGAGGAAGTCCTGTGCATGTGGGGCGCGAACACTACTAAGTATAGCCACCTGCCTTGGACTTAACGAGTACTTGGTAACAAGGTCTTTCTCAATGACACCGAAATAACACTTTGCCAATGTTTTCATCATTTGGGGGGCAGAAGCGCCCCCGGTGGCAGCGAGAAAGTCGGTGTTGCAGGTAGCGTTGAAATTATCCAAGGCATGCTGGAATGAAGGGCCATGTGAAACAACGCCGGTTTTGGCAAGTATCTTCTCCTGTAAGCCACTCGTTTGCATACGAGAAGCAAGAAAGGCATATTGTATGATATCTCCCGCTGAAAGGATACTGAGACCACCAAGTTTTATTGGGAGAGTGGCAAGGCGCCACTGCCAATCGCCAAACCCTGGCCCTGAGGTAGTAACAATCTTCTCCAAGGAGGCACGTAACGTCTGATCGAATTGAGCTTGGGCCTCTGATAAGTACAATGGGGAACATGTTCTCAAAGCGTAAGATAATTTTGAAACTCCTGCACAATTACGCAAGAGGAGCAGTTCGCATTGAGGGTCATTAAGCTTGCTAATGGCCTTCATTAAAGATATAGTTTTAGAGACTCTTTTGGAAGCTAAGTCTCGACAGAAACTATCATCCAAGCTGACAGACCCCCCTAAAAGTTTGACGCCATGGAGCGGGCGAGCAATATTTACAGCGAACACACCATCCGCTCTACTCCTAGGGTCCTCCGCAGGCCAGAAGAGTTCAGTCTTATCAACATTCAAGAACAACCCACGAGCGGGGCCCTCCGTCTTGATGATGTCCAACGCCTTAGCGACCATGAGGGTATCTCCAACAATAGTACCATCATCAAGGTACCACGCCTGAAGGGCAAGCTCACAAGAACGATTAATAGTATGAGCCAAAGGGTGCAAGGCTAGGGCAAACAATAAAGGGCCCAACGGATCCCCCTGTTGAACCCCCTGGCATGACCAGAGGATGGAGTTATCATAATAAAGCCTGGCCGGGCGTGCATAACAAAACTCAACCCACGGGGCAATAGCCGGGCAACGCGTTCTAGTTTCCTGTAGTAAGACACTCCTCTCGACCAGATTGAAAGCATTCTTAAAGTCCACCAAGAGCATGGACTGTCCAACTACATCGCCTTGAGACTCAATAAGCATATTCACAGAATGGAGGACGGCCTCACACCCCCCGGGACTCCAACCCCGAATTGGAAATCCTGCAGATATGAATTCATGGAGTTACCAACCGATGAGGAAGCAACCTTCGACACAAGCCTTCTCCAAACCGTACCAACAGCAATAGGCCGTAAACCCCCACCGGGCTTGACCAAGGGGGTCAAGGGGGCACTAGCGATATATTCACCCAGCTGGATGGGGCACTTACCGTTGAGGAACAAATTAACAATACCGGTGATAGACCCCAGCAAGTCATCGGCGATGGCGGTCGCCGCCCCACCCAAGATATCCATCAAATGTTGCGCCCGAAGCCCATCACGTCCACACGACGTCCCATTGGGGAAACTACGAATTCTGTTAAGCACCAAATCTTTATGGACGATAAGGGCATCTTCCTCGAAGGGAAAAGATGGTAGGGTGGGAGGGGGTGCAAAAGGGTGCTTGGCCTTGATCTCCCGCAAGGTGTCGGACGTGGGTGGGGCGATGCCCGAAGATGTGAGCACCTTAATGGCAGCAGTAAAGTGCCCGTCCCCGAGTTTGCGCTTGCATTGACCCACATTGACTCCGTCTGGATCCTTCTGTTTTATCACCCTATTGGAAGATGGAGGCATAACGGTCAGCCGCTCCTCAACCAAACCAAACCTGTCGACGGGATCCTTCCATCTAAGGATGGCCCGTGTAATGCTATCAAGCTGGTGTCTCTCTCTCTCGCCGGATCGTCGTTGAGCTCTGTTTGTTGGCACAAAGGTAGACAACACACAGGGTGGCAAAATGAGGAGTTGCACCCATGCAGATAGATCTCCTGGGCGCGCAAGGACCTTATCTAACGCCCCACAAAAGATCTTAGCAAAACCCAGCCGCGCCCTAGGAGGGATACATTTAACCGTACATATCTTCTTTGAAAACACCCGATCAAGTAGGTTGAGGTCAAAACTGGACTCAACACCAGGAGGGGGCATCCCAGAACCAACACCCCCAACAATCTTATCCCCAGCGAGTGTACCGCCCGACACACCTGTGATGCTAACCTCGTCATTGTTCAGGGCTGGTCTAAGAGGCATAGGGATGCCGTGGATCACCAGTTCATCAAAACTGGGTGCGAGAACCACGTCACCCAGAGCATGTCTGCAATTTTTACTGAATGTGTGCGTACAAAAACACACCCTGCAAAGCCATATGCCTGCCTGATGAAGCGCCTGGTCCATGGTAGAGAACAAAGAGGGATCACTCGCGATACGCGCTCTGTGGGTAGCCTTCAAAGCATCAGACTTGAAATGGCGGGTGCCCAAATGGTCAATAAAATATTTCTCGATGAAACCCTTCCCGCTACACCCCTCATGCCCTTGAAGCGGGCATGAAATACGAAGGCCCGCCATGACTTTTTTTTTTTTTTTTTTTTTTTTTTTTTTTTTTTTTTGTAAATAAAGCTTTCGAAATAAATAATATGAAGCCCACGAGTGGACCAGCCCACACGGCCCACCAAGAGAATCACAAACAAAATCAACCAAGAAAGCCCAAAAGGGGCGGGCCCACCTGGACTAAACTCAAAACAGATACTGGGAGCAAACCGCAATCAAGCCAAAGCCAAAAGGGGGTGGGCCCCGCACCTATATTATCCAGAAAACTACAGGGTGGTAAACGCAATCCACATCCAACCCAGGAGCAAACCGCAACCCTTAAACCTTCTTCTTTATATATATATATATATATATATATATATATATATATATATATATATATATATATATTTTGAATTTGAAAACTTTACAAACCAACAAACCGCAAAACCAACAAACAAAAATCCACTCCAAGGGAGCTAACCGCAACCCCTATAGCCAAACACCACCCGGTGGACAGACCACAACCCTTAAACGGATTGGTTTCTACACCACGTTCGCCTTGGCCATATGTAGAAAACACAAGCCTAGCCAAGGCACCTGTGAAAACCGGAGCAGGAGTGCCACGCCACGCACGCAACAAAGAAGGAAAATACACACGGATGATACGGGGTATATACAGGTGGTGGTGTTGAACAACAGCCGGTTGAACAAAGGTTGAGGACGAGGACGAAGAAGGAGGATCAAGACGTTCCATTTTCTCCAGGAATCGCCCACACAACCAGACGATCCATTATTATTATTATTATTATTATTATTATTATTATTATTATTATTATTATTATTATTATTATTATTATTATTATTATTATTATTATTATTATTATTCCAAAAACTTCATATGTATACAATTTTACCAATATAAAAATGCATACACAGTTAACCGTGATATGCAAACGAATGTAAAAGATTATACATTGTCAACAACTTATGTAAAAGATTATTTATTATTTTCCTATGTTTTAATCTAAGGAGAAAAGAGAAGAAAAACAAAATAAAGTAAAAAGTGGATGGTAAAATTAGAAGGAAATGACGTTGTTTCAAAGTTTTGCATGAAAAGAAAAAAAGGAAGCAACTAGGTGAATTAAACCAAGTTTTTAAAATATGAAGAATCCTATCTCACAACTCATTAACTTTTTTTCTCTCTCTCTTCTAACTAATTTCCCACTCATTTCCACCATTAAAAACCTTGAAAATCTATCAATAACATTGGTTTTTCGTTTTTAATTCAAAATCAAATCCATGTAATTGATTCTATTTTCAATTCTGCGTCGATTGATACTAAAATTCCCAATTTTTTTGGTATTTTTTCACAAAAACCCAGTTATTTGATTTTGGTGCCAAAAATTGGATTTTTGGGTTTGATTGAATGGATGCAATTCCTGCTTGAATTTTTTGTTTCTTTAGTTTCTAATCACAATTCGTTGATCCAATTGTGATTTAATTCGATTTTATAGTCTCTATTTGAATTTCCCCCAAATTTGCTAAACCCTAATCATGAGAAATAAGAGGTCAACTAAGTTACCTGCTCATTTTGATAATTCTGTAATGACTACGAGTAGAAATAAGAATGTACAAAAAAATGAATAAAAAACAAGTGAAATTGAGAATGCTTCAACACGTAATAAGGCTGCAAGTGGGAAGGGGAGGAAGGATACTGTGAATAGAAAGGAGACAAGTGCAGGAAATGTGAGTATGAATGATGAGTGTAGTACTAGTAATGGGAAGGAGAGAGTGGAAGATCAGGGTACAAATGGTTCTTGTGGGAATGATAAGTTTGTTGAAGATACATAGGATTGTGAAGTGAATGAAGGTGTTAAGGATTTGAAGGAAGCTGGCAAAGGTGAAGAACTTGCAAGTAAGGAGGACTCAAGTGTACTTGTTGCTACTTCTCTTATTAATGATGCTAGTAGGACTGATGTTCAGAAGGATACAACTAAGGTAAACAAGACTTATGCTAGTGCTACTTATGGTAATCAACTTGATATGTCTAGAAAATTGTTTGAGGTTCCAACTGAGGTGGACGAGAATGGCTATGAATATGTTGTTTTTTATGAAGTAATGATTGATGAGGGTTGTAAGAAATGGGAATTGACTTTATGTGGGTATTTTGTTGGACATACTATGAGTGTGAATGAGTTGAGGTATAATCTAAAGAAGAATGTGGGGAAGAAAAGGCTTTAAGGACATTGTTGATGTGAATAATGGAGTGTATTTCATGAAATTTCATAATGCTGAAGGACTTAAATCTGTGGTGAATAGTGGTCCATGGATGGTTAATAATAAAGCTTTTTTTGTTCAAAAGTGGGATATACATGTATGTTTGGATAAGAGAGAGCCTGTGCAAATACCTGTTTGGATCAAAATGTGCAATCTACCTTTGGAAGCATGGACAACTCATGGTATTAGTGCTTTAGCAAGTGGAATGGGTAAACCATTGGTAATGGATACAGTAACAGCAGATATGTGCAGGCTTGGAGTTGGAAGAGTTGGGTATGCTAGAGTTATGGTAGAAATCTTTGCTAAAAAGTATTTACCTGATGTGATTGAAATGGTTTATAGAAACAGAGATGGAGGAGAGATTTGTAGGAAATCTATTAAGGTTGAGTATGATTGGACCCCACCTAGATGTTCACACTGCTGTGTATTTGGTCATAATGATAAGGAGTGTAAGGTGTGTGAATGTGTTGAGGTTCCTAGCGAGGAGACAAATGTTGTTGATAAGACTAAAGTAACAGAGAATGGTTCAGGTGAGGAAATGGTGACAGATGATAAACCTACTGATGGGTTTGAAGGAGTCAAGTACAAGAAGAATAATGGAGGAGGTAATAAAGGAAAAGGTCCTGCTAATAGAGTGAATAATCAAGGGTTAAACAAAGGAGAGGGCAAAAAAAATGTGAAGCAATCTCAATTTGTTAATCAAAAGAAAGTCAATAAGGAGCAGGGTGAAACAAGTAACAATAACAATTCTCCTATAAAATCTCAACTAAAATCTCCAATGAAGAATAATAATAGTCCAAGTACTCCTACGAATGGTAGTAATAGGAAGGCTTGGAAAGTGCAGGGTGAGATTTTGGAAGAATTAAAGAGATCTGCTAATAAGTTTGCTGGTTTAGAGGTTCTTGATGAAGATGTGGTAATTTGTGAAGCTACTGGGCAGGATAAGAATAAGAATGAAACTGGTATAGAAGAGAATGATGTGTTACCTGATAAGAATGGAATAGCACAAGGTATGGAAGGGGATATTGTAGGACCTTAAATCTATCAACTTTAACACAAATATAAGCACAAGATGAAGTAAAGATGGTGACTTGTATAGGTATATGTGGCGTATAAAATATAGAGAGAATAAGAGATGAAGAGAACTTTTATTAATAAGACACACACAATACACACACAAGCACACACCTCAAATGAGCCTTTGAGGTGTTTATATAGTTCTTAACATGATGCCCTAAGAGGCTTTCCATGGGCTTGGGCTTGGACTTGGTTACATGACTAGATAATAAGGCTTATATAACATTGCACATAACATATTAGCTTACCAAGACCAAGGCCCATTGACTATTCTTATAACAAAAACTACGACACATTACAACGTTACAATAAATGAGAATGACCATCACTTTCTAATATAATTTTTAATGCTAACAATCTCCCCCTAAAGGGTGGTCATTCGAATGATGCTCCACGTGATTAGGTCTTCTTTGTTCAATGTTGTTGACCATTGTGTGTCGTAGTAGAATAGTCTTTAGTCTTTGTTCCTTCATGCTTTGTGATCTTTGATGACTGACTTTTCGTCGTTCTTTGTTCCTTTGTGATATGGAGCAATCTGTCTTTTGTCACTTCTGCGTCTGTGGTGGTTGTTCGCCATTCCAACATGCTCATACATCTTTGGACTTTGATATTCATATGTACGTAGTTCCCTTTCTTTCACTTTGATCTTTAGTCTTTATACTTTGTAGATTCTTCTGTTTGGCGTAGAATCTTTCTTTGAACTTTGTGTTGTATAGATCTTTGAGGGAGCCTTTTTTAACTTCCAGATGTATGTATGAGCATGCGGAATCTTTCGCCATGGAGGTGATGTGTAGCTGCATGAAAACAGTTAGCAATAAACCAACCGGTACTTACAGATAGGAATTAGAGATTGTCAACAACATATTGTGAAGACTCCTTCTAACTCTTATCAAGGCCGTTCCCATGTCAGATACTCCCAAAGGAGCTTACGAGACCTACTAAGTAGCTCAATGACTGGGTGAGTCGCTGGGGATCACTCCACGACTGTAGACCATTTGAAACCACCGCGAACACTAAGCGTAACCCATATGGAATTACCAAAGTGACCTGCTGTTAGGGCTGTTTGATGTTGACCCTGGCAGGAATTTTCATTCAATCATTGAGGATCACAAATGTGAATCCTCTCATAAATGTTCTCGGCAGATTGCTAAGATCTGCGTAGGACTCTTAAGTTTACATATGGCGTCCTTAATGATGAACAACCAGTGTAGAGATATCATGTGTTCCTATGAGATCTTTTGATGAATCTCGGGGCTCTAGACTCGATAAGTGCACATTAGGTTTCCTATGCGGAGATTAGGGAGAGGTCTCCTGCTTCAATATCAACCATCTCTTAGAGACAGGTCGATAGATTACACCGGTTCCCCGTGAGAATGAAACAAGCTCTTTTAAGAGAACTTGAGTGGCTAGAAGGTTAAGTGTAGTGCGCCACTGGGTCCATGACGTCTTTATCTTCAATACCGGTGTCACCTTAGTAACGACCAGTAGCATACGAATTGAACCCGGTGTCTGCCCTAAGGTTGAACATATGGAGGGCTATTTCTTTTCACCCTTTTTCATAACTTTTCTTTTTAATTCTTCAAGCCCTTCTTTCTCCTTTCTCATTTTCTCCTTTTTTCAATCATACCTAAGGACTTCTAATTCTAATCTATTGGATTTGTCCTTGGGTAGATCCCTCCGGCTCTGGCGGATCATAGGACGGTTTTTCCTAACCTTAGTCACCTTATAACTCCATGACTATCCTATAATTGCCATGAAACCATTTATGAAAATCTCTCAAAGTGTTTATGATAATAAAACACATTGTTGTTACCACTTTGAGAGTTTTGCAACTTTTAAAGGACTCCCCCTTCACATTTGCTCATGAATTATTAAGATATTTGCACTTGCGGGAGGAGTTTGCACTTTTTGAATTGATCCACTTTCAGTGAACATGACCGATTCGAGACACGCTTACATCACTAGTTAGACTAGCTTGAAGATATTACCCATCCTGGTCAAGTCCAAAGAAAGTCTCTCGATACGGCACATTCTACTCAGACAAGTCCTATTCGAGACACGCTTACATCACTAGTTAGACTAGCTTGAAATTATTACCCGTCTAGGACAAGTCTTTTCGATTTCTGACATTTTAAGCTTCGTCAATTCATTGGTACATTCTGAGTCGAGCTCTTTTGAGATTCAGTCACAAACTTAAACATTTTGATCACATTTTAATCATGTCTTCTCCCCCTAAAAAATAGCATATCGTGATATTTTTCTCGTGATATTTTTGTTATCAACTGATTAAGAAAAAGCTTTTGGAGAGAAAGACAGATTTGCTTTTGCATGAAATCGGAACATTTTTGTTTTTGAAATACTCCCCCTTAAAACGCGCATATGTTTTTGAGAAATGTTAAACTTTTTAAAGTTTAGAGGGAAGGAGTCTTCAAGAAGCAAAATTCTGAAAGAGAAAAAAATTCCAGATTTGATGAATTTTGCATCAAGGTTTTTGAAAAACAAAGACTTCTCTTTGTTTGAATAGGAATGTCGCACTAAGGCGTACAACAGTGTCCATTTTTAGGATAAGTGCACTTTGTTGATGAAAATCATTTTGCGTAGCACTTTCCTTTCTTTGAAAACTTGAGTTGTGCACTGTAAAGTGTACACAAGTCATTTTGATGATGAGCACCGTTTTTGATAGATTTTGAAAATCTTTTTGAAAAATCTTGAAAAGGTGGTGCTCATTTTGAAAATCTAATTTATCATTAGATCAACAATCATGGTCTTGAGGTTAAAGATTTTGAAAGTTTTTCTAAAGAAAACTCAAGCCAGATAAGTGTTTGGTTCTCGTTTTAGGATAAGTGCTCAAAAAATATTTGAAATTTTTGTTTGATTAAGCACTTTCCTTTCTTTGAAGCGCGGGTCCTGAACTGATGTGTCCAAAAGCCATACGATTAAGTCCTTATTTGAAATCTTTTCGAGTTGATATACCCGGACTTAAATTTTGAAAAGATTTTACTTTGAAGCATGGGTTGTAAGCTGAAGTACTTACAAGCCATTTTGAAGAAACTTTTGAGAAACGACATGTTTTAGAAAAACATTTAAAAAAACTCCCGCTCAAGCATCTGTACATGTCCGTATCATTGTTGAATGATATTTCTAGAAACGTACAGAATATTGATTTATACGAGAGACATGTCGTGAGAAGAATATTTTTGGATTTTTTGATTTTATAATGTTTTTGGATTTTTGAAAATTTTATATTTTTGTATTTTGTTTTTGTTGGTTTTTCAAATTTTGTATTTTGTTTTTTCAATAAATTTTTACAAAGAGAATTTGAAGGAAGAAAAATTAAGTTTGGACAAGTAAAAGTGGAGTTAAGAGTGGAGTTAGAAAAGGATTTCCACATGCGAAGTTGGCATAAAATTCTTCTTTTCCACAACGGGTGTATGAACTTTCATTACTTTCACAAGTACCTGCATCCATAGAAGAAGAATTTGCACAAATAACAGTGTTAGAAGTACATGTTTCCTCACATTGAGGGTGTTCACTATCAATGGTTGTTGTGGTTTCTACTTCCTTATCATGATGATGTACACTATCATTAGTCTTTGTGCAACTATAAAAAATCTTCCCTATGGGAATCCATCTAAGACCAACTGTTTTAAGAACTTTTCCCATAGGAATCCACCTAAGGTAAGATATAGACGTAGTTTTCTTATCAGATGCAGCGGAAGTCTCAGTCTTGGAAAAACTACATCCTTTCGGTATCCACCTATTAGGTTTCTTATCCATTTTCTTGTTGTCAACGGGTTTGTTTCTATTTGGTGTCTTAGTGGATTGTGCCTTGACACATGACTTTCTTTTCTTGATAAATTGTGCAATACATGCATCGTGATTAGCTGAAAAAACACATTTTTGACATGTAGGACAGACAAATTCAACATTCTTATTTAACACAGCAACTTTAACTTTGTCACTGCAGTCATATGGAAATTGTTTGTAGTTCGATGAGACCTTGGAATTTTTTGTGTTGCATTCTACGTTCCTAGCATTCTCTTTTGTGCCACTACTCTTAGATGTAAGCCAATCCCTAGTATTTTGTTGATTGTTCCTAGGTAATGGTTTACTACTACTAGCAGTGCTTTGGAATCTTGTAGAATTCATCACACTAGGTTTTGTACCTAAGATTCCGTCTTTTCGATGTTGTGCCTTTTTTCTAGCTTCTTCTAGATGGTGATTTTGGATCATGTCATTAGAACCAACAGACTCTTTAACAGTTTTTGTAGTCACATTTGGTGTACTGTTCTTAGAAGAGCCAAGTGCAATCACATTTGTGTTTCTTTCAACAACCAGCTTTTGTTTTGTAACATTCTTTTCAATTTCCTTTTTCTTGGGCAATGGTTGTCGAGTGACTGGTTTTGTCAAATCCTTTTTCTCATCGACTTTTGGAGCAAACCGTGAAATTGACATTTGTGGTTCTTCAACAGTTTTTGAAACATTTGGTTTCTCTGAAGTCGATGGTTTTGCAAACTTAGTATCCACACCCTTCCCTTTTATACTTTCAAGCTGAGCTCTCAAAAGATCATTTTCCTTTTTCATGTCCTTGTAGGCATGCTCATACGACAATTTGTCATACTTGCATTCCTCTGATTTTCGATCAAGTTGTTTGAAAAATGACATGTTTTCTTTTTCAAGTTTTACAAGAGCATTCTCATATTTTGAAACAATTTCAGATGTCTCAGCTCGCAGTCTTTGATCGTCCTCAACCGAATATGTTTGTAAAATGATGGACATTATATCAGTAGTAATAATAGCTTCGAAGAGAGAATCGTTTAACCTTTCCAAAACATTCATGTTTTCACGAGTTTCATTAGCTTCTTTTACCAGGGATTTGTGGTCCTTGACAAAGTCGGCCGTTTCTTTTAAGAAAGCGTTTTCAAAATGGATTACCCTCACACTGATGTTATACAGTGGGATAGTAATTTCGTTTTCAAACACCTTTTTCTGTTCGATATGAAAACTAGAATGCCAGTTGTTAATACTGATAGTAGTTTTAGAATTAACAATATTTTGAAGTTCTTGAATTCTCTTTTTAACGTCATCCAGAATGTCTCTAGCCTCACTTGTATTAAAAGTGTTGTTAGAAGACATTTGTTCCATTTTTAAAAGAGATTTGGAAGCAATTACTTTCTTAGAAAACATTTTTGAGAATGGTCGTTTTATGGAAAACACAGATGGTTCTTTTTGTGGAACAAAAGTAATACCCGAAAGTTTGTTTAATTTGTTGTAATCAATGGGTTTCAAATCCTTTTGTTTCATTTTATTTATGCTCTCTTTGAAAAGTTCCAACGTTTGCACAGAATCCCGAATGACGGGAGGATCATGTTTGGTGTAAATCACATTACCATTATACAAAACATTTTGTTCTTGCTGAGCTTTCTTGAGATTACAAGGAGTTGTGTTCCCTAGAGCCATTTTATGTTTTGTGTGGTAAATCGAATTAGTTTGATTAGCAATCATATTCATTGTTTGACTTGACTGACCCTATTTAACTACTAATTCTTCTAAATGTGCAATCATGTGTTCTGACTCTACAATTTCTTCCAAAAGTTTGTCTTCTTTCTTTGCAAAGTCCCTTTTCAACTCATCCCTTTCATTTTCAAGATTGGTATAAGCTGTTTTTAGTTTAGAAAGTTGGTTTTGTAAATCAGAAATTTTCGCGTTTAAAGATTTTATCTTCTTGAAAGAATTAACATAAAGTGTATCAAACTTGAGTTGCAATTGTTTTTCCCTTGAAACGGAATTTTGATAACCAGTTTCTAATTCAGACAATCTTTTGTTATGAAACTCAAAAGCTTTAACGTTTTCCTTGTAACTCTCAAGCTCAGCGGTCAATTTAACATTCGCGGCCTTAACATCGCGATTGACCTTTTTCACATTTTCAATTTCAATATGACAATTATTCAATAATGATTCAAACAAAGTACGTGTTTCCTCATCATTAGCACCATTTTGTGCAACTTGAACACCATTAGGATCCATATCTGGAGTTTCATAGTTAACATTGCTATTAACTTGTTCCCCCACATATGTATCATAATTAGATTCAGGTGGCACATAATGTGGCTTCTCATGAGCAAGCGGATTAGCATCATTACCATAATTTGGTACCTCATGGAATGGATCTGAATCATAAGTAGGAGGAAGATCAGAATCACTGCCAGATGTTGTTGCCTGCTGATTTGCCATAAAGTTGTAGGTTTCATTAAGATCTGCTGAATTGTCATTAATTCTTGTTGTAGCTCTAAACTCATGTTCCTCATCAGTCAACGGTATTCCCGTTTCTTCTTTATTGGCTAGCATCAACAAGTACTGGATCTTTTCTACCTTCGTCATTGCATTGACATTGTAATTATTACCAATATCACTGCGGTGAATTTCAGATGTAAGTTTTTGAATCGAAGTCATAAAACAATCATTCCCATTTTGATTAACCATATTCTGACTCACAAACTGATCCATCGGATCTCCAACATATTCCCTTATCTGAATCCCCATCTGTGTACTCTTAGCATATCCATGTTGATTCCCAATACCATGTTCATTTGCCAGTGTACCTTGATTCCTAGTAAAGTCAGTTGGAAACATTTCCGCTAGAACCTCAAGTGCTTCTACTTTTGTCTCAACATTGCTTCATCAAACCTAGCCTTGTAGGCAAGTTGCTCTTCCAACTACTTCTGCTTCACATTCTCAGAATCTGGGGAAAAGGTTGGTTCTGGAAGTTCCGTATCAGTTGGTGCAAAGAGATCGTAACTAGGTTCATCAGTCTCAGCTTGCATCGTCAACTTCTCTTTTGGTGTGCCGGAGTCATATGAAGGTTCTGCATTTTCAGGTTCATCTGACTTATGTTCACAGGATTCTTCACCATTTTGTGCCTTTACAGTCACTGGTGGTCGCTTCATATGCTCAACGAGTGTGAATGGAAATCTCGTGAAGATATTTTATGTAATCTGGAAGCTCATTTTCATCAACATCTTGTTCATTATCAGTCAACTGCTTCATAGTCTCAGTCACCATCTCTTTAGTCTTAAGATATGGAGCGAAGAATTGAACAAGAGAGTTCATGGCCCTTGATGGAGAGAGATTGTTGAGGAAAGATATTGATGAAGTAATGATTGATAAAGTTGATTCTTGGATCGTTCCAACGAAATAGGAGATGTGTTTAGTGTAAGTTGATGCAAGTTTATGGTGAAAAATTTGATCTAAAACCTTAAAACCTCAATAACTTCTTCCTGAAGCGTTATTAGTCCTCTGATGATCTGTTCTTATGCGTAAACCTTGATCTTATGCGTAGACACTAATCTTATGGTTAACTTGAATCTTACGCGTAACTGATAACTTATGCATAAACAAAAAGTTAGGCGTAAAGAGAAGTTATGCGTAAACGGAAAGTTTAGGCGTAAACTTTTACTTTATGCGTAAGTTTTTAGCTTAGGCGTAAGCAATTGTTTATGCGTAAGGTTAAAGAACCAAACAAATCTCTCAAACTTGTCCAAGCTTGAAAGATATCCCGTGTCGAAGTATTCCACTAACTTGTCCAAGCTAGGGAAGTACTGAGTAAAACTTTTGAGTAGGATCTTTTGAGTAGGATCTTCTGAGTAGGATCTTCTGAGTAGGATCTTTTGAGTAGGATCTTCTGAGTAGGATCTTCTGAGTAGGATCTTCTGAGTAGGATCTTTGAGTAGGATCTTCTGAGTAGGATCTTTTGAGTAGGATCTTCTGAGTAGGATCTTTTGAGTAGGATCTTCTGAGTAGGATCTTCCGAGTAGGATCTTCTGAGTAGGATCATTTGAGTAGGATCTTTTGAGTAGGATCTTCTGAGTAGGATCTTTTGAGTAGGATCTTCTGAGTAGGATCTTTTGAATAGGATCTTCTGAGTAGGATCTTTTGAGTAGGAAAAGGGTTTTTTGCTAAACTTTAAGCAAAGGATTACCAACCAGCTAAAAAAAATGATTTTTTCACCCAAAACTCATTTTCCACTTGTTTCTTTTGATCAAATCTTTCTCAAAACACTTAGAATCACTAAAACTTCAATAAAGACAACAACTTTAACACTAAAACTTGTAAAAATCAAAACTTTTTGAAGAAAAAGTGCATGTATATATGAAAAATACACAACTTTTTAACAAAAACTTGATAAAAACACTCCTAAATCGTTGTTAGGCGATTGATACCACTTGTAGGACCTTAAATCTATCAACTTTAACACAAATATAAGCACAAGATGAAGTAAAGATGGTGACTTGTATAGGTATATGTGGCGTATAAAATATAGAGAGAATAAGAGATGAAGAGAACTTTTATTAATAAGACACACACAATACACACACAAGCACACACCTCAAATGAGCCTTTGAGGTGTTTATATAGTTCTTAACATGATGCCCTAAGAGGCTTTCCATGGGCTTGGGCTTGGACTTGGTTACATGACTAGATAATAAGGCTTATATAACATTGCACATAACATATTAGCTTACCAAGACCAAGGCCCATTGGCTATTCTTTTAACAAAAACTACGACACATTACAACGTTACAATAAATGAGAATGACCATCACTTTCTAATATAATTTTTAATGCTAACAGATATCATTGAGGGCATTGATAAAGGGGTACTTGGGAACCAATAATTGTTTGTATCGATCTCAAAATTGGATGTTGGAATATCAGAGGTTTAAGTACCACTGATAAACAAAATGAAGTCAGGAAGTATATTGATGATGAGAAGTTGAGTATATGTGGTATCATTGAAACTCAGTTAAAAGCTAAAAAGTTGCAGAAAATTGGTGATAACATTTTTAAGAAGTGGACTTAGGTGCATAATGTTGGCATGAATATTACGATATTTAATCTAAACATCCTCTTCATGTTTTGATAATGACAAAGATGTAAGTTACAACATATAACATAAAGTGCTTAAGTTACTTGTGATCACAATTCATCCATGCATTCATACGTCAACAAGCCTCGACATCTCAACGTCTCATGTATGCTTCAACAATCACTTAATGTATGTACAAACAAATGTCTAATACATTTTATGATCAAAGGGATTTTATTTAGACACTACAAATTATATAAAATGGTATAAATATTTTATATATTTAAGAAAAACACTTTTGGTAATTAAAGGAAAATGTTTAATTCATAATAAATATATGAATTCAAATTTTTAGCCAAAAACAGTTAAAATTTCACTAGATAAACCTTCCCCAGAAAAGACAAGAAAAACTGCCGTTTTCGTCTGGGTGGCCCCCTTAATTTTAAGAGGGAAGAAGTAGTAGTGTGGAGAAGTCATGTAGTTGTGAAGAAGTAGGTGTGTGAATAAGTAGTGGAGTATAGAAGAAGTTGTGAAGTAGTCATGAAGTCGTGAAGTCGTGAAGAAGTCGTGAAGTCGTGTAGAAGTTGTGTAGTGATCGAAGTCATGTTGTGAGATTGGTTCTAGCTACTCTTAGAACTCGACATTTAATTTAGTGTCGTTAAATGGTGTAAGCAAAAGTTGTGTAAGGTTTTCTCCGCCAAAAGGGAGCTTGTTGAGTAGTGAAGAAAACTCTCGAGTAGGTAACTCGGGGAGTGGAGTAGGGCACAGAAGGTGTCCTTGTAGCCGAACCACTATAAATCATCGTGTCCGGTTTGCATCCTCTTTCTCTTATCTTTTCACATTTATTCTTGCATTTATTGCTTTATATTTATGCTTGCTAATATGTGTTGATTGTTGCTTATATTGTCATGATGATTGATTGTGGTGTAGTTACAAGTTAATATTGATATAGGATATATAATTGTATGATATAGTCTAATGGACTTATATATATTATTAACACTTCTCATGTTGAATTTAACTTAATCGATAATTTGATACAAAACGTTTTAAGATTTTAAAGGGAAAACATATTCACATAAAGATCGACCAAAGCTTCATTCATAAAATTAAGTTTTGAAAACTAATCCAAAAGCTCACATATATAATTGATCATATTGATTATATGTTGTTTTCATACTAAACTCTAATTGAAGGTTTTTCAAACAAACAATTGAATAAATTTGAATCAACATTTTGAAACCAAGTTTTTATAAAATCAAAAAGAGGGGAAAACTATTCAACCCCCCCCCCCCCCTTCTAGTTTTCCACACATAATATGAGGCATTGTGATAAGGGTTGCAGGATTATGTTAGGTTGGAATAGTGAAATTGTTAATGTGAATTTCATCTATTATTGTAAACAGTCTATATTGTGCAAACTAGAAACTATTAATGGTAGTATCGCTATATGTTGTACAATCATATATGCTGCAAATAGTGGAATTGAGAGGAAGGAGTTATGGTATGAATTGGGTCAGTATAAAAGGATGATGGGCAATGAATCATGGATTATTATGGGAGATATGAATGTAACTCTTGAGCCAAATTGTAACACCCTAACCCGACAAGGGTAAAAATGTCACAAATTATGGTGTTACATCAGAACAAACAGACAGATCAAAAGCAGAAAACTTACTTCAAATAGCTAAGGTCAAATTCTTCACTCAGTTCTACACTCAAGCCCAGAAAGCTATCCCAAAAGCTATCTTGAATACCTGCCGCGGAGAAAAGAAATGCGGCTGAGCTACGAAAGCTCAGTGAACGGATATAACAAAAGTAAACTGAAATAAAGGCTGAAGTACAGATGCTATATTTTAGGGAAAACATATTTAGGTATAACGGATAATACGGAAATATAATGTATAGGTTAGGTAAGGAATTCATACAGTCACTTGTATGAACAGAGTCAGAACCATAATAATATCATGAGCTCAGAAACATATAACTTATCATAATCGTATATCTTCATAAACATATATATAGAGGGGAGACCTCTCAAATAATCAGACAATAATGAGGGGTGTCCTCATATGGGTGGAGTAGCTAGCTCCCAGAAATGTGAAGGACGTGTATTGCACACACAGCCACATTCACCAGACAAATCATATCATATCATATAAGAAACAGAAACAGATCTAGGATGCATCCATACCCCCCTTCCCAACACATAAACATTTGCAGCCAAACCAAGGGACGTGGCAGAACATCACTCTACTGCCCTAGAGTCATGTCAGAGGTGCATCCCTGACACGGACATGGAACCCCCATGCCTAGTGAAATAGCTCATGTAATAAAAGGTTCATAGTTAAGGGTTCAAAATATAATTTTCATATCAGAAGGTTCAAATATCAAGGTTCAAAAACAAAAGGTTCATAGCAAAGGTTCAATTAAGATATTTCAAAACAGAAAGTTCATAACAAAAGTTGTAATCACGAAGGAAACCTTAAAAGTAAGGTCAGAATATCCGTACCTTAGCACATCAATGAGACCAAAGAGACAGAATCACTACAGGAAGAGTTCACTTCTTCTTTTACATACCTGAATTAGGGTTCACTTTATCGTTAACAACTTTATCTCCAATTAGATTACTCCTTTTTAATTGACTTTCCTTATTTAGTAAGTTTCCACTTTAAGTATCTTTCCATATTCATCATTCAAGGTTATATTCATCATTTAGAATCATTTATGAACTTAAAATGTTAATCTTATAAGATTAAGGTTTAATATGATAACTTCCCATAAATTAGGGTTTTATATGCAAATATGCCCAAGTTCAAGGTCTAAAGTGTAAATATCACCCTTTCCATAATTTTATACAAATAGTCCATAAGTTAACCATATTCACTATTTAAACCCTCAAGTTACAAATGTTACACTTTTAACCCTTTATTTATATTTATTACAATTTAATCCTTATTAATATTCATATTACAATTTTATCCATAAGAATCCATATTAGCACCTTTAATCATTTAATTATTAGAAATTACACATATTACCATTCCATATAATCTATATATCAAAACAGCCCTTAACTTTTATAATTTGCAAGTTTAATCCCTTAATTAAAATAAATACAATTTATACCTTTTTAATTATAGAAATTACAAATAAATCCTTTTAATTACCAAATTTGCCCATTACACCCTCATACTTAATTTATACAAATTCCTCATGTAATTTTATGATTTCCAGAATTAACCTTCATGTTTAATCTTTTACAAAACGCACCCTTGTATTTATAAAATTCCAATCGGTTTATATCAAAACTCATCAAACCCTAACCCTAAATTTACCCAATCATTACTAGCATTAAATTCAACCTTAAAATACATTAATAATCCAGGTTCAACATCAAAACCCTAACCCTAACCCTCTTTCTATTTCTTTTTCTCTTATTCTCTTTTTCTCTATTAAGCCGATTATAAAACAAATCCAAACTTTGTTTCTACGTCTTGAAAATTATGAAGCTTATTTTTTTGATGTTATATGAAGTTCACAGGACCTGGGAAAAATATAGACCAGACCTTAAAAATTCGCATGGCTATATTCTTAAGTTTAACTCGATTTAGGGTTTAATAAACTATATAATTTCGTATGATGATATTAGCTTGCATGAATCGATTATACTATTTTATATAGATCATATATGATATAAAGAGTAATAGAAAAATACCAGAAAGATTATAGAATGTATAGATTAAAGCAAAACAATTCTTCTTCTTGGTTAGCTTAAATCGACACCAACAAAATCTTTAAGCTCAAACGATCAGACCTCAGACCTTATTACTATTTTTCTAGTCTTCTTAAGATTGAAACACGTTTAGGAAAAATAACTGAGAGCTCCAGAAAATTATATTCGACTATGAGGTATTTTTGGGGTTGTCGACCTTTATTAAAAGTCGGTTAGGGATATATATATAAATTAAAACGTGTAATCTAAGTTTATATGATGTAAAATAATTATATTGGGCTGGATATATTGTGATAAGTCCAAATTAAAAGATTATACATGTTTCCTATTTATCTTGGGATTTATTTCTTAATATAAATACAAATATTTAATTATATTAAATACATATAATTCGGCCCATATAATTTTATACAGAATTTATTTTTTCTATTTTTGCAAAAATGTCATATTTTATCATATATAATTTATTTTGATCATATGTTGCCAAAATTCCATTTTTTTCTAGCGCTTATTTGGTATTTATTTAAATGTTAATACAAATTCTTAAACTTAGGGGCATTTTGGTGATTTTGCTTATTTTAGAATTTGAGGTATTACAACTTCTTCCCCTCTAAAAAGAAATTTCCGTCCTCGGAAATTGAATAGGCAGAGCAGACGGAAAACGATTCAGATTACAGAATCCATAAGGATGAAACAGACACAGAACTTTTCCAGCTACCGAAATACTCTAAATTCGGGAAATCTTTCCACATATTTCAAACAAACAGACGTATCTTTCTTATCGGACTTTCATAAATTCATATCTTATTCAGAATAGTTCATAAATCGATTCAACAATTACATACTTGTAGCAAATAACTAAAGTACTTCTCACAAGTACTAGCAGAAAACGAATTGAGTACGGAACTTCATACGATAGAAGACTCTATAATGAGTTCTGAAATTCTTAACGGATGATCAACGATCAACAAACATACGACGATAATTTAAACATATCCAGATATCTAACGTTGAAGGCAGAACCTACATATAGGTCGACTGAATCCGAAAAGTCTCACTAATCGTGAATAATCTAACTGACAGAAATCTGATGCTCCTTAATCACTTCCCAAGATATCATATGCTCACAATGAGAGTACGTTATACGATGGAAATATTATCACGTTGGCCAGGCGTCATAATATTTGCATTATATAAATATATCTTCATGGCGACCATACTTTATCTCAAGTCGTGAATAAAACAACCTAATGACAACCTAACAATTCTCCTCTTTTTCCCAAGATTTAGCAGAATCAATTATCATCAATGAGGTTGAAACGGAAAACGAAACGTATCAGAAAATAACCTAAATCTAACATATCTATCTTAATAGAACACAATACTTCCAAATTTACCAAAATGCTCATAACCGTAAACTTAGCGAACATACGCAGAATTGTCATAATACTAAACTTCCAAAGAAAAAACTTAATAGTCCAAAGATTCAATCACACCATTGTCAATCTTCCTTATTATCATGTGATGTCTTAATCATTATTAGCGGAAAGAACCTAGGAAAATCAACCCATACTCGTGACTCAAAACCTCCAGATCTCTCAAAGGAATAGAAAAGGTTTATGGAACATCAAATAGTGTCAAAAGAAAACTTAATATACCCATCATGAGCAGAAAATTTTTTAGAATATGTCAAACACTTAGGGTTGTAATAATCTTCCGAATGGTCAGGAAACATCAAACTAATTGTCACCAAGTCAGAGATGGAAATCAAAATCAGAAAGAAAAACTTAAATGGTGTAGTTCTCAAGGCATTTCTAAACTTATTAGATTACTGAACTTTAGATCATGCTTAACTTTCTAACCTCGGAAAGAATGATCTTATCAGCTTAACTAAAGACAGAAACACGAATCAGAGTAATGCGGAAATGATGCTACTTAAACCAATGTCCTAGTCTACCCAATACTCACCAGTCATAACTCATGTTTCATATAGGGAAGTCCTAAATCAAATCCTCAAAGGTTGTTTCATAATTCCTATGGTGCAAAGCCTAATACTCACAGGTCATAGCCTAAGCTCTACGGGTTGTGAATCCGCCGATCAAACCTGTCTCTGATACCATAATTGTAACACCCCAACCCGACAAGGGTAAAAATGTCACAAATTATGGTGTTACATCAGAACAAACAGACAGATCAAAAGCAGAAAACTTACTTCAAATAGCTAAGGTCAAATTCTTCACTCAGTTCTACACTCAAGCCTAGAAAGCTATCCCAAAAGCTATCTTGAATACCTGCCGCGGAGAAAAGAAATGCGGCTGAGCTACGAAAGCTCAGTGAACGGATATAACAAAAGTAAACTGAAATAAAGGCTGAAGTACAGATGCTATATTTTAGGGAAAACATATTTAGGTATAACGGATAATACGGAAATATAATGTATAGGTTAGGTAAGGAATTCATACAGTCACCTGTATGAACAGAGTCATAACCATATTAATATCATGAGCTCAGAAACATATAACTTATCATAATCGTATATCTTCATAAACATATATATAGAGGGGAGACCTCTCAAATAATCAGACAATAATGAGGGGTGTCCTCATATGGGTGGAGTAGCTAGCTCCCAGAAATGTGAAGGACGTGTATTGCACACACAGCCACATTCACCAGACAAATCATATCATATCATATAAGAAACAGAAACAGATCTAGGATGCATCCATACGCCCCTTCCCAACACATAAACATTTGAAGCCAAACCAAGGGACGTGGCAGAACATCACTCTACTGCCCTAGAGTCATGTCAGAGGTGCATCCCTGACACGGACATGGAACCCCCTTGCCTAGTGAAATAGCTCATGTAATAAAAGGTTCATAGTTAAGGGTTCAAAATATAATTTTCATATCAGAAGGTTCAAATATCAAGGTTCAAAAACAAAAGGTTCATAGCAAAGGTTCAATTAAGATATTTCAAAACAGAAAGTTCATAACAAAAGTTGTAATCACGAAGGAAACCTTAAAAGTAAGGTCAGAATATCCGTACCTTAGCACATCAATGAGACCAAAGAGACAGAATCACTACAGGAAGAGTTCACTTCTTCTTTTACATACCAGAATTAGGGTTCACTTTATCGTTAACAACTTTATCTCCAATTAGATTACTCCTTTTTAATTGACTTTCCTTATTTAGTAAGTTTCCACTTTAAGTATCTTAATCATTTAAGTATCTTTCCATATTCATCATTCAAGGTTATATTCATCATTTAGAATCATTTATGAACTTAAAATGTTAATCTTATAAGATTAAGGTTTAATATGATAACTTCCCATAAATTAGGGTTTTATATGCAAATATGCCCAAGTTCAAGGTCTAAAGTGTAAATATCACCCTTTCCATAATTTTATACAAATAGTCCATAAGTTAACCATATTCACTATTTAAACCCTCAAGTTACAAATGTTACACTTTTAACCCTTTATTTATATTTATTACAATTTAATCCTTATTAATATTCAAATTACAATTTTATCCATAAGAATCCATATTAGCACCTTTAATCATTTAATTATCAGAAATTACACATATTAACCTTCCATATAATCTATATATCAAAACAGCCCTTAACTTTTATAATTTGCAAGTTTAATCCCTTAATTAAAATAAATACAATTTATACCTTTTTAATTATAGAAATTACAAATAAATCCTTTTAATTACCAAATTTGCCCATTACACCCTCATACTTAATTTATACAGATTCCTCATGTAATTTTATGATTTCCAGAATTAACCTTCATGTTTAATCTTTTACAAAATGCACCCTTGTATTTATAAAATTCCAATCGGTTTATATCAAAACTCATCAAACCCTAACCCTAAATTTACCCAATCATTACTAGCATTAAATTCAACCTTAAAATACATTAATAATCCAGGTTCAACATCAAAACCCTAACCCTAACCCTCTTTCTATTTCTTTTTCTCTTATTCTCTTTTTCTCTATTAATCCGATTATAAAACAAATCCAAACTTTGTTTCTATGTCTTGAAAATTATGAAGCTTATTTTTTTGATGTTATATGAAGTTCATAGGACCTGGGAAAAATATAGACCAGACCTTAAAAATTCGCATGGCAATATTCTTAAGTTTAACTCGATTTAGGGTTTAATAAACTATATAATTTCGTATGATGATATTAGCTTGCATGAATCTATTCTACTATTTTATACAGATCATATATGATATAAAGAGTAATAGAAAAATACTAGAAAGATTATAGAACATATAGATTAAAGCAGAATAATTCTTCTTCTTGGTTAGCTTAAATCGACACCAACAAAATCCTTAAGCTCAAACGATAAGACCTCAGACCTTATCACTATTTTTCTAGTCTTCTTAAGATTGAAACACGTTTAGGAAAAATAACTGAGAGCTCCAAAAAATTATATTCGACTGTGAGGTATTTTTGGGGTTGTCGACCTTTATTAAAAGTCGGTTAGGGATATATATATAAATTAAAACATGTAATCTAAGTTTATATGATGTAAAATAATTATCTTGGGCTGGATATATTGTGATAAGTCCAAATTAAAATATTATACATGTTTCCTATTTATCTTGGGATTTATTTCTTAATATAAATACAAATATTTAATTATATTAAATACATATAATTTGGCCCATATATTTTTATGCAGAATTTATTTTTTCTATTTTTGCAAAAATGTCATATTTTATCATATATAATTTATTTTGATCATATGTTGCCAAAATTCCATTTTTTTCTAGCGCTTATTTGGTATTTATTTAAATGTTAATACAAATTCTTATATTTAGGGGCATTTTGGTGATTTTGCTTATTTTAGAATTTGAGGTATTACACAAATGAACATTCTGCTGGTAGTTCAAGCATGACAAAAGATATGATTGAGTTTAAAGAATGTGTGAACCTGATTTAATTGGAAGATATAGCTAGTTCTGGGCTATTTTACACTTGGACCAAGAATTTACATAAGGCTAAAAATGGAGATAAGACTGGTGTTCTCAAAAAGCTTGACAAAGTTATGGGTAGTGAAAATTTTCTCTGAAAGTTTACTAATGCTCATGCTATATTTCTCCCTTTTCTCATATCAGACCATTGCCCTGTTGTAGTAGTTATTCCTAAAGTTGTTCGGCCCAAGAAGAAAGCTTTTAGATTTGTCAATTTTATTACTGGAAAAGATGAATTCTATGAAGTGGTTAGACAGTATTGGGGGCAACTAGTACAGGGTGTCATATGTTCAGAGTAGTGAAGAAGTTAAGATTACTTAAGAAACATTTGAAGAAGCTAGCATGGAAGAATGGGGATGTTTTTGAAAATCTGAAAAGTATAAGGGAAGATTTGAAGAAGGTGCAAGCTAACATGATAAGAATCCTGATAATAAAGATCTTAGAGAAGATGAAAGTAGAATTATAAGTCAATATAATGAAGCTTTGAAGGAGGAAGAAAAGTTCTTGTTCCAGAAAGCTAAGATTAAATAGTTGAGCATGGGAGATAGAAACAATGCATTCTTCCATAGGGTGCTTAAAGAAAGGACTCACAAGAATAGGACAAATGCTGTACACGGTGAACAAGGTGTGAGACATGAAGGAGATCAAGTGGCTGCTCAATTTGTTAAACATTATCAGAATTTCTTGGGTATTAATTTACCAGTGGTGAATACAGTTGATGCTAATATTTTGTTTACTACTAAGCTCAGTACTGGTGAATCTGAACATATGGTGAGAGAGGTCACTGATAGTGAGATTAAGAAAGCAATGTTCCTAATTGATGACAATAAAGCTCCTGGCCCTGATGGTTACTCAGCTCATTTCTTCAAGAAGACTTGGAACATAATTGGTGATGATATATGCAAAGCTGTCAAAGAATTTTTTGATAATGGAAAGTTTTTAACAGAGCTGAATTCTACATTGATTGCACTTGTTCCTAAAAGTCAGACTCCTACAAAAGTATCTGATTACAGACCTATAGCATGTTGTAATGTTATCTATAAGTGTGTAAGCAAGATAATCACTGAAAGAATGAAGAAATGCCTAGGGAAACTTGTTAATAATAACCAAAGTGCTTTTATTCCTAATAGACAGATTCAGGATAATATTTCGATTTCACAAGAGATATTAAGAGGATATGGGAGGAAGAATGGTCCAAGTAGAGTTGCTCTGAAGATTGATTTGCAAAAAGCTTATGATACTGTGAATTGTAATCTTTTGGAAAGTATTCTACATGGATTTGGTTTTCACAGGAAGATGGTTCAGTGGATCATGAGATGTGTGACTACTACTTCATTCTCCATTTGTGTTAATGGGGAGAGCTATGGCTACTTCAAAGGGGGGAGAGGACTTAGGCAAGGGGACCCCATGTCTCCTTACTTATTTACTCTTGTCATGGAAATTTTAAATTTGTTAATGGTTAGAAAGGCTGAAAATGATATCAGATATCAGTACCACTTTGGGTGCAAGAAAATGAAACTAACCCATGTGTGTTTTGCTGATGATCTTCTTATGTTTTGTCATTGTGATAAAGAGTCAATGAATGTGATCAAGGAAGTTATTGAAGAATTTGGTTCCATTTCTGGGTTGCAACCTAATTACAACAAGAGTACTATCATATTTGGCAGTGTTCCTGTGGATATTCAGAAGGAGATACTGGAAGTTGTGCCATTCAAGGTGGAAAAATTGCCTGTAAGATACCTGGGTGTTCCTTTAATCACTAAAAGGATAGGAGTTAAAGAATGCAAATGCTTGATTGATAAAGTCAGAAACAGGGTCCTTAATTGGAAGAATAAATGTCTCACTTATGCTGGTAGACTACAATTGGTAGCTTCTATATTGGAATCAATTCATGTCTACTGGGCTACTATTTTTCTAGTTCCTCAAACTGTTATTAATGATATTAATAGGCTCCTTAAAGGTTTTCTATGGAATCAAGGTGAGCAAGCAGATGGCAAAGCTAAGGTAGCATGGAAAAACTTGTGTAAACCAGAAGTTAAAGGAGGTCTTGAGTTGAAAAACATAAGTGATTGGAATCAAGCCATGATCACTAAACATCTCTGGTACATTGCTGTGGATAAAGATTCTCTTTGGGTGAAGTGGGTCAATACATTCAAGTTAGAAGGGAGAAGTATTTGGGAAGTTAGTGAAGAGGAAAATGACAATTGGGGATGGAGAAACATTCTGAGATTGAGGCAAGTGGTAAGAATTCATATGGTAAAAAAGGTAGGTGATAGGACAAGCACTTCAATGTGGTTTGATAACTGGTCTGAAATTGGTGCTATTAATACATACATCACATATAAAGATCTATATGATGAAAGATTCAAAGCTGATATGAGTGTTAAGGAGTTTGTAGAAATCAGTAATGGAAGATGGCCTAATTCATGGATTACTAAGTTACTAATCAATGATGTGTTCCATAATATTGTTCTTAATGATGTGCAGCAGGACAAGTTAATGTGGAAGAATAGTGAAGGTGTTGTGGGTAAGTTTTCTGTTAAACAAGCATATAATGATCTTTCAAACACTGGTGAGGCAGTTTCATGGAGCAAGCTAGTTTGGTACTCACAGAATATACCTAAGTATGCATTTATTTTTTGGTTAGCTATACAAGAGAAATTGACAACTCATGATAGGATAAGGAAATGGGGATCTTATGACTTGATGGTTTGTTCATTATGCAATGAGGAAATGGATTCACATGAACATTTATTCTTCAAATGCAAATTTTCAAATGGGTTGTGGAATAAGGTGCTAGAGAAGATACATGGGGTACACTTGGCTGATATGGGTTGGCAGGATTTAATTGGACAGTTTTCTAATATGTATAATGGCAATTCTGTTGGTAGTGTGGTTAGAAGATTATGCTTGGCTTGTTGTGTGTACATGGTATGGCAGGAAAGAAATTATAGGATATTTAGAGATGAGAAGAGAAGCATGGAAGGCCTTTTTCAAAACATATGTGCTACAATCAAGTGCATATTAAGTTGTTTGAAAGTCAAGAAGACAATTGCTACTAAAAGTGTTGAAAAGGAGTGGGGTGTAACATTTATATACTCTTAAATGATCCAGTGGAGATTATGGGTATTTGTATGGAATGCTGAATTTCAGTGATCACTGTTCTATTGAATCTGCATTAAGGGGTGTTTGGAATTATTGATAAAAGTGAATAAAGAAGTATTATTAGGTGATGACTGGTATTGAATTTGATGTGATTTGGGTTATGTAGTATTTTCAGATGGCTAGTAATTTGATGATATCCCTAATGGTTGAAGAAGTTCTGATCTTTTAATGTGGATCCAGTTGGGGTAACATTATTTGGTTTAGAATGTCTCTTTGCTTTTAGGCTATACTACCATAAGGTAGTTTCCTGCAACAGAATGGTTTTTCTTCATCAGAATTCTTCTTCTGATGGTTATCATCCAATATGTTCATATGGATATGCAGAGGTGATGTACTTGATTTCCCTGCTAGTTAAAGGTTCTAACATTCTCATCAAATTCTGATTATATGGAATTTGAATGAGCTATGTTCACTTAAGATGATGGCTCTGTATCTTGGGGTTTAAATAGTTCACAGCTGTCTATTGGCTTATTCTCTCTTTTATTGGCCGTTGTTAGGTAATAATAGAGGTGTTTGGGTCAAAAGGCAGTCTTTGCTCTATTTGAAAACCATAAAGTGAGTTTCCATCTGTGTAGGGTAAAGTGAACAGGTGTGGTGGTGCATGTTTCTAGGAATTGAAAGGTATGAAAGATGAACCTACATGGTCCTGGATATGCACTACTAAGGGGGGGTAATGGTTGGTACTCATTGCAAGGTGTGTGTTCCCAACTGTGTGAAGCCATTGTTATAGATGGAAATGTAGCACAGTTGGTATAGCCCTTGCTGTGGAGAGGTTATGGGTTCCTAGTAAAGCCACAAATCTAGCTTATCATGGTTATTGTGGTGGCAGGTTGAATGATCATGATAAGTAGATAAGGTGGAAATGTAGCTAGATGGTATATTGGTGCATAAATGGTGAACTTGATGCTGCAGTGAGATGTTTTGCATGCAGGCTTGTATTGGAATTGAAGTATGTTTGAAGAATGGTCTTTTCTTGTTTTGAGCAGTGGATGCTTGTGATTGTATTAGTGATTTTTGATGTATTGTTTGTGTTAGTATCTTCAAGGATTATAGGCATGCCTATAATCCTTTCATTGATTGTATTAAGTCTTTGTTATTAATAAAATAAGTTCACCTTTTGCACAAAAAAAAACAAGTTTTCTTTTCGTAATTTCTTCTCAAACAAGAAGATTTTGAGGAAAGTATTCAAACATACCCAAAACAAAAGTATTTGTTTCATAATTTTTTGTCTTCCCTTTTTAAATAGGTAGTACTGTAAACACATTGCAAATTAGAGATTTATATCCCGTCCTTTTCTAGCATTGTTCATCAAAAAATTGTTCTAACTATGAAAACAAATTACGTGAGTAAATAATTTTAATCGTTTTGGATAAAGTTTTGTCGCCTATTTCTTGATTTTTCTTTTTCCAAACGCTTGTAGATAATGCATGAAGAAAAATATTTGATGGAGGAAAATTGTGGTTTGAATTGCGACACTATCAATTTCTAATAACCACAACATATAATCTTTTATCTCAATGTTTATGCTGTATACAAAAGCCGTTATATTGTTGGATGTTACTACATGACATGACTAAGGGTGTGTTTGTTTCATTTAGATGTTATAGGTCTGAATCTGACTACCACATCTTACTAGTAAGAGGTGGCTAGAATGTCTAAATCTAAACGAAATAATGTTGTTTGTTTTTGTATAATTGTCCGAATGATTTTAAGTGCTCGTTTCTGCACTTTATTTAAGTAACTTGTGTAAATATGAAATAAGACTTTTTATCATAAATATAACATAGTTAATAAACCATCAAATATATTATATTAACACGAGTCTTCAATCTCTATTATTGAGTAAGAGGCAGTAAGACAAGTCCCCCACCCCTTACTGAGTAAGATGTTATATGTCTAACTGGGACTGACTCAAAAGAAAAAACAAACAAGCAAACGTCTGCCCACCTCTTATTGGTAAGACTAAGAGGGAGTAAGAGGTATAGTAAGTCTTTTTTAAGAAAAACAAACACACCCTAAGTGACTAACATGTTATATTGTTGGATGTTACTACTTGACAAGACTAAGTGACTAACATTGATTATAAAGTCTAAAGTTTATCTTCAATAAAATTTTCCACAATACCTCGTCTATTGTGGAGACATTGTTTAAAGACTCGTGTTCAAGCAAAAAAGCATTTAGATATTAGATGGATTGTAAAAGTAATGTCCTTTCGTTTACATAGGACTATAGGATATTAACAAAAATATATTTGTCAATGTTAGTTGTGTAATTCATAGCCCAATTAGTTTTTGTATGGGCTAAAGCCCAAGTATGATTTGATAGGGTTTGTATCTTATTTATAGACGATTTGGTGATTATAAATTAACATGAAACCTTAATATCCGTCATGGTATCACAACCTTAACCAGTCCTTATATTTTTTTTTCTTCTGTGGTCGATAGTTGGTATTATTCTGATAACCAGTCGACTTGTTCGTTGCTGATTTTTTTTCTTAGTTGACGTTTTGTGTCGATCGGTTGTTCAAATAGATAACCAGTCAACCCGTTTACTTGTTGCTGTTTTTGTTTGCTTCCGTTATTGGTAGTCGATCATTGGTATCTTCTGAACACTAGTCGACTAACGTGTTGCTGCTTTCATCATTGTTACTGTTACCACTTTTCATTCTTATTATAAAACCCTAATCACTTCTTTTAGTACCAACCCTATCACGTGTTCTACTTCATCAATTAATATCTCAAACTACCCCTAAATTTCCAATAAACTTACAAGCCCTAAACCGTCATCATGGCCGGTGATACGACTCCTCCTCCACCTGTCATTCTACTTTCTGATAAGTGAATGACCATCAACAACCTAAACACCCTTGTTCCCATCAAACTTGATATTGACGAGATGAATTACATTTATTAGGTGTACTTTTTTAATAGTCTTTGTCGTGGATATGGTCTCTTGGACCATCTTGTGGGGACGGGCGATGCCTCCACAAGAACCCCACTACCTAAGGATACGGAGTGGATAAAGATTGACATCATTGTACTTTCGTAGATATTTATCATGCTCTCTACCACTCTTTAATCTCATCTTGTTGTGCAAAATCCTCAAACACCTAAGGAAGCATGGGATATTCTTTCTTCGATCTTTCAAGATAATAAGCGCACCCGTTCCATTGCCTTGAAGGCGAAGCCACGTACCTTAAAACTAGGTGATTTATCTATTGATGCTTATTTTCGAAAGATAGAGTCTGTTGCTACTATTTTGGCGGGTCTTGGTTCACCTATTATTAACGATGATGTGGTTACGTTTGCACTTGAAGGATTGCCCAATAAATATGAGAGTGTCATCATCATTGCTCATCACGAGCCTTTTCCGGACGTCAAAACGGTCCGTTCCATGCTTACCACTGAGGAGATGAGATTGAAGTCACATGTACAAGCCACATATGTTGATTCCACGTCCTCGTCACCAACGGTTTTGTTGACCAACTCCGGTTCCATTACTCGTCATCCTACGTACTCTATGGAAAAGGTGCACAAACTTTGTTTTAATTTTAACAAGGGTTCTTATCGGTTTGGTGACTATTGTAAATTTCTTCACAACGGTGTGCACGGTAATTCTTCATTGATGTCCTCTCGCATACCTAACTCTAATGGTATGTCTTCTTCGTCTTTGACATCCTCAGATTTACAGACTTTAAACAATCTTTTGGCTAAGTTGGGTGTGCATGGGATTAACAAGAATACTAGTCCTAGTACTAATAATTCCATACCTTTGGCACTTTATTGTGGACCGAATAGTTATCAGTTAACCCAAAGTCCTCCACCAGGTTTTTCTATGCCATCTAGCCCAATCCGTATAATAACCAGGCCCAATCCTTTGTACAACCCACTTGTTACCCTATGCTAGGTAGTATGCAACAATTTCAAAGGGTTCATCAGACTTTGGTAGGTCAATAACAGGGGGGTCAGCAGGGATGGTAGGGTCTACAGCAGCAGGGTTCACAGCCTGTTATGACAGGTCCACAGTAACAGGGTTCTGCCGGTGGTCTATATGGGGGTCAAAATATTGGTACGGTTCAACATCAGGTCAGATTGGCTGCCCAGTTCAGCAAAGGGGTTCCATTGATTCTACGGTTCAATTGCAGGGGGTCAGAATGGACAAAGTGGTAAGAATAGTCCCGCGGGTCAAGAAATACTTTTGGCACATGCTTTTATTACTGGCACACTACAGGATCCTACTTCCGGTAATTGGAATATGGACACAGGTGCGTACTCACATCTTAATAATAATGTCAATAATCTTAGTGATGTTTTTAATTCGTGTATTTATTCATCTATTGCTATTGGTGATGGGCATTCTATTCCCGTTACTAACTCTGGACATAGTATTTTGCCTACGCCTTTTCACCCTCTTCATTTAAATAATGTTTTAATTACTCCTAATATTGTCAAAAAATTGATTTCCGTTCATCAGTTTGTTTGTGACAATTATTGTACCGTTGAATTTGATCCTTTTGGTTTTTCTGTTAAGGACTTTCAAACTCACAGGGTGCTGCTCCACCATGATAGCAATAGAGACCTTTACCCTATCATGAAACCCTCTCCTATTCCACAAGCCTTTCTCACTAGTCAGTATACGTGGCATCAACGACTTGGACATCTAGAAAGTGAAGTGATACATCGTGTTATTTCTAATAATTCTGTTGGATCGAATGTACTCTGATCAAACTACTTTGTAGCTTGTAAAGGTTTAATAATATTAAGTAAACTTAACACTATTAATATTGAAACACTGTTTAACCTTGTAAAGTATGCGGAATCTACTTAAAACAAAGCTTAAGAAGAACTTTTATATTAACCAAACTTTGAACTTGCTTTGTTACACATATTCACTAACAATCCCTAACTATTATCGACTTTGAACAACTCTAAAACTTATATCGACTAATACCTCTTAAGGCTCTTTATATAGATAACCTTAAGTCGGTTTACAACATATAACTTGAACGATTAGTCATAATCCTTAACTAATTCTAGAATATTCGTTCAATATTACACATTAATCCTTTAACTAATATTGCACATAAGTCCTTGTTTCCTTCGAAGTACTTTGAACATTCTTCAGTAAACAGCAGTACTTTGACTTTTATCTTCAGCAGTACTTTGACTTTATTCTTCATGCAGTAGTACTTTGACATACAGAAGTACCTTGATCTTTTATATCCCAACAATCCTCCCCTAACTTGAACTCCACTTGCTTGATTTCAAGTTTCTTTGTTGTCTTTGATCTTCAAAATCTTTAATCATTTCAGAAAGATTGTTTCTTTATTTCTTTATCTTCTATCTGTCATGTGTCAAAGTACTCTTTATCAGCATCTTCTTTTGCAATAAGTCTTCTCAGCTACTCAGCAACATTCTGGTACAATAGTCATCAAATCTTTAAAAGTTTCATACTATTCTCATCACTTCCAGGTGTGTTAACTCTTGTGAGAGGTGAATCATTGAAAATTAATGGATTTTGATGTCTCTTTACTAAAGCCATTAACTCTGGAGTAGCCAATGTTTTAGGTTAGAACAACCATGGTACATTGATAACCTTATGATTTTTAGCAAATCATCAGCTATCAATGGATGTGAGTAGTCTTTACCAATAGCCATTTGCTTTTGGACTAGTTAGTTCTTTGATATCAACCATGGTGAACTAATTACCAAAAATGGATTTTCTACAGCCTTTACCACAAGCCATTTTTCCTTGTGGGCTAGCCAACTCTTCACTTATACAGATATGGTGAGTTGAAACCATACAATTTTTAGTAAATTGTCAACTAAAAATGGATTTGATTATCACATCACAGCCGTACCCTCATGATGAGTCAAACTCTTTCTTGTCTGTTAAACATGGTGAGTTGATTACCATTTGTTGTGCAGCATTCTGAGCATAATTTCTCTAATCAATGGATATCTCCTCTCAGCAAGCATATGAATCATGGTACCATCTTCCATCTCTAGTGCATGAACTCTTGATGACTCAAAGAATCTCCATCTTGTGATTTCCCAATTCTCTTGATCATTCCATAGAGGATCAACACTAGTTTCTTCAGTTTCCCAGATGGTAATTAAGTCTCCAAGCAAAATTAATCCCACTCCTGATGCTTCAATCTCTGCATAGTATGTCTACACTTGCATATATAAGTCTTAGAGATCTGCTCTTGTGATAAAATGCAAAACATCCCATAACATGTTGAATACTGTGAAGCTTTCATCTTCTCTGTTGAACATAAGATAGTTTCCTTCTTTTGACTCAACCACAGAGAATGAGATTATCTTGGATTTCTTTCCAGAATCTTCAGTCTTCTTATTCTCAAAATCTACTACTCTGAAATAGTTTCTAAGTTCATCAACTGTATCTTCATGAATCATCTTCAGTCTTTTTGACAGTTGATCATCTTGAACTACTTTCTTTCTTTTCAATCTTCTTTCCTCAGCCTATTCCTTTCTAATATCTTCTAACTTCTTCTTTCTTTCAACTTCCATGGGTACAAAGTTTTCTACTTCTTTCCTGATATCCTCTTGTACTTTATCCCACAAAGCTTTCACTTCTGGATACCTCATTTTGTGTAAATTCTTGTATCCTCTTCTATTCAAGAAACTTATCATCCAATTCCTTTCCTGATCAATAGTCATTTGCTTCTTTGTAATTGGCCTACTAACTTCTGCCAAATACTCAGCATCATACTCAGCTTGTTGCTTTTTAGCAACCTCTGCATCCTCTGCAATTTTTAGTTCTCTGATCTGAGCAAGAGTAAATTTCTTCTTTTTCTTCTTAATATCTTTCTGCTTCATGATCCCTTTCCCTTTGTCTTTGGGATCTAACTCTTCAGATTCAGAAGTACTTTCAGCAACTTGTTGTGCAGGCTCAGAAATATGTATTCCTCCAGTAGATCTATTCAAATTCATCATAATCTGAGCAATTGTTTCATCATCACTTGCAGTATGCACCTTAACTTCTTCTTGCTATATAAAAGTAGAAGGACCAGCTTCATCTTCATAATTAATTATAGAAGGTCCAGCTGCAGTAACTCCACTTTCATCAATATTCAAAGTAGAAGTACCTTGCTCAGCAGTACCTTGCAGGTTTATGTTTTCTACAGCAGTACTTTGAACACCAGCACTTTGAGTTTGAGTACTTTGAATATTATGTGCATCAACATCCTACTCAACAATTTCTTGCTCAACAATATTTGCATCTTCTTCAACTTGTTTCTCTGGCATAAAAGTTTTTGGAGACTTTGGACTTTCTGGATATTGCCAAAGATGAGGATCTTCTGAATATTTAATCTCAGCATCATCTCTATCCAAATTATCATCTTGATTCCTCCTCAATTTGATAGAAGATGACTGCCTATGCCTTCTCTTGGACTTAGAAGTCTTCTTTGAAGATTTAGACTTTGGCTTCTGAGACTGTTTCTTTTCCTTCACATAAAGCCTAAAATTCTGAACAAGAGGCCAA
Source organism: Artemisia argyi (assembly GCA_030686995.1). Classification (NCBI taxonomy): domain Eukaryota; kingdom Viridiplantae; phylum Streptophyta; class Magnoliopsida; order Asterales; family Asteraceae; genus Artemisia; species Artemisia argyi. The sequence goes on from CM060705.1 coordinate 149,072,451, forward strand.
ACAAATTTCTTCAACCTTCTGAACTTCTTTCTTAACTTCTTGATTTCTGCAGCTTGAGCATTAACAGTTGTCTTCAACTTCTCCAATTCTTTAGTCAAAGCATAAGTACTCATAGCACCTTCAATTCCCACATCTCTTACAGGTGTTTGAATCCCACCTGTGGAAGTATAATCATTGGGAGTAGGTACTTGTGTATGCTCTAAAGCAGTACCTTTAGAAGAAGTACTTTGTGGAGAAGTACCTTTTCAGAAACAGATTTATCCAAGGAAGCTGACACTAAGGGAGTCCTTTCACTAGAAACATTATGCTGAGAGGAAACAATAAGTGGTGTAGGGGTATGTACTGATGCAGAAATCTCAGCAGAATCAGATTAATCAGCATTATGAGAATGTGCAGAACCACTATTGTCTTCTTCATCCCTAACAGCTTGAGCTACCTCTAACATATAAGCATTGAGAGGTGTATTCCTACCCGAAAAATTTACTCCCTTATGAGACATAAAAGTGAACACTTTAGGTGGCATCCTAATTGTGGGTACATAATCTTGAGGTTTTGGTATCCCATCTAATGGATTGTCTAAGAGAAGTTGAACAAATCTAGGATACATTAGAAAAGGTTTGCCAGCCTTAATATGTGTGAGCATACCTTCAAGGATCATGTATGAGAAATTGAAGGGTTGATTGGTAATAAGACTAACAAATGCAGAAGTTATGGAATGGCTAAATTGATCCCAAGCAGTACTCTTTGGACTCAAACAATGAAGTAAAACATGTATAAGAAACTTCCAATGAGGACTAACCATGGCTTTCTGAAAAGTAAGCTTATTCAATGGTCCTTCATACCCAATGTCTCTAAGTGTACTCCAAATCTCTTGTTTACCAAACAAAACAGAACCTCCTTCATCTTCAAACAACAGAGCCTCTCTGATTGTTGCTTCTGTGACATGAATAGCTCTCCCAGCAACTGTAGCATGTATTACATCTTCCCCATCTTCAACCTCTGACCTTGCTGTATCCCAAAACTCTTGTATCCAAGGTCCAATGATCTCTGGGTTGACCAAGATTGAGTAACAGATGGTGGTTCCGGTGAGAAAATCAATAATCCCATGAAAATCAAGGTTATGTTGCGTTTTCTCAAGATTGGCTATCATGTTGTGTTTGGTGTTGGTTGGTCGATGTGCCATTGTGATTAGGTTTAGAGAGAATAGTTGTAATCGGTGAATAATGTGAATGAGTTGGATGAACAAGAATGGTGAATGGGTATGAGTAAATAAATAAGAAAAGATATGAGGTATATAAGGATAAGATACAAAAAATCACAGTTAATAAATAATTTTACCATTAGTTTTGGAAGTGATTATCCCCATATCTTCGAAAGTTTGTTACCCGCAAATCTGACCGTTGGAACAGTATCTGACACATCAGCGTACCCTTTATATCACCAAGCAGTACTTTCCATAAAACATGGAGCAGTACCTTAAGTTATAAACCCACACAGTATGTTGACCAAAGTACTTCCCAAGCAAAATATCTTGAGAGTTGACTGTTTGACCAAAATATCTTTGAAAGTCAACCCTGAGTAATGACTATCTCCCCAAATTAATTCCCAAAGCTACCATGGTAAGTGAACTTCAATACATTTCATTTAATGACCATATACCTTTACTTTGCCTATAAAAGCAACTTTACCAACAACAAATTGCATTCATCGCTTTCTTCATTATCAGAACACAAAAACAAGTGAAAACAATGAGTCATATTCCTGTTGTAAACATCTCCTCTAACTTTGATGGCTCAATAGATTCAGAAATAAGCTACTATTCTGACTCTGAGTTTGAAGATCAAGGATGGTTGGATTACTTTCCTCCCTATGTAGAGTGGATGAGACCCCATGGATCATCCTCATCAGTGACTGTTGCAAACTCTTCCATAACTGATGCAGCCAGCACTACCAACAAAAAGCCCAAGAAGAAAAAATATGTCCCTGGTTCATCTCTAGCTAATGAGCTTCCACATGCTTTAACTCAAGCCATGGAATCAACAATACAGAACATGAAGTGGCCTGCTCCAAGGAAAGAGAAACCACCCATGCAACTTCTTGGCCTGGCTTGCCTAAGAAAGCAAGCTTCTTTTGATGACAAATGAAAGACTGCTCAGAAGGGAAAGGTAAGCTATGAGGGCAAGGGAAAAAGGCCTATGGAGTAGGTTATGTGGAGCTTGGTAGTAGGTTGTAGTAGTTGTTTGTTTGTCTTGTCTTGTTTGTGTCTGTGCCTGTGTATCAACTTAGTTATGATGGATCTTGTGGAATGGTTGATGTAACTCCTTTATGAATGATGAATAAGAAACTTTTCTTTTGAATGATACATGTAGCCTCCCCTCAAATACTAACTAACTACTAACTACTAATGCCTCCCCTCAAAAATAGCTTACATATTAATCATGCCAATACTCACAACTAAAAAAGTAAATCTTGAAACATCAAAGCCCTTTGTGAGTAGATCTGCTACATTATCATCAGTATGAACTTTAACCACATTGATAAGCCTGTGTTCATAGCAATCTCTAATAAAATGATGCCTAATCTGAATGTGCTTGGTCTTGGAATGATAAACTGGATTCTTCACAATACAGATAGTACTCTCATTATCAATGTTGATAGGAGTATTCTTGAAGTTGGATCCATAATCCAAAAGCTGATTTTGCAACCAAAGTACTTGTGCACAACAACTTGCAGCAGCTACATACTCTGCTTCTGTGGAAGAGGTTGCTGCAATTGTTTGCTTCTAACATTGCCATGAGACTAATCTGCTTCCAAGGTATTGGCATCCTCCAGTTGTGGATCTTCTGTCATAGTTGTCTCCAGCATAATCACTGTCTGAAAAGGCTTGTAGATGGAAAAGTGAGTCCCTAGGATACCATAATCCTAGCTTAGGTTGTTGCCTAAGGTACCTAAAAATCCTCTTGACAGCATTCAAGTATGATACCTTTGGATGAACTTGATGTCTTGCACATAAACACACAGCAAAAGTAATATCAGGTCTTGATGCAGTTAAATACATGAGACAGCCAATCATAGACCTGTATAATGTGACATCAACATCTTCTCCTTCTTCATCTTTTCCCAAAGGTTTGTTAGTATCCACTGGTGTAGATGTAGGCTTGATAGTTGTGAAATTGAATCTCTTAAGAATATCTGCAACATACTTATCTTGACAAATATATATTCCACTGCTTGACTGTTGCACTTGAGGTCCCAAGAAGAATGTTAATTCTCCCATTGAACTCATCTGAAACTCTTTCTGCATAAGATCTTCAAATTCCTTCACCATAGATTGCTTAGTAGCACCAAAAATAATATCATCTACATACACTTGGACAAGCATGATATCCTTCTTATCTCTCTTGATAAACAAAGTCTTGTCAATAGCTCCTCACCTATAACCATGTTGTAATAGAAAGTTGGAAAGTCTTTCATACCAAGCACTTGGAGCTTGATGAAGGCCATACAGAGCCTTGATTACCTTGTAGACTTTGTTTGGGTGTGCAGGATCTTCAAAACCAGGAGGCTGTTTGACATAAACTTCTTCTGTAATTTTGCCATATAGAAAAGCAGTTTTAACATCCATTTGGTATATAGGAAATCCCATATAGGATGCAAAAGCTAAAAATAGCCTGATGGCTTCAATCCTTGCCACAGGAGTAAACACTTCATCATAGTCTACTCCTTCTTCCTGTCTATAACCTTGAGCCACTAACCTTGCCTTATTCTTGATAACATTCCCTCTTTCATCTCTTTTTACCCTGAAGGCCCATTTTGTTCCAATCAATCTCTTACCATCAGGTAAATCACATAATACCCATACTTCTTGAAGTTTAAACTGTAAGAGTTCTTCTTGCATAGCTTCCACCCAACTCTCCTTGCTTAATGCTTGTTTGATATTCTTTGGCTCTTCTTGAGATAGAAAACAAGCAAATAAACACAACTTATGATCCTTGTGATTCACCCTGTTTTGTTTGTAGATAAAACTAAGTAGAGAAGTATGTTGTTGAGACATATTCTTAGCCTTAGTCCTTGTGAGCACTCCTGAAGCTGAGGGTCCAATTATGTTGGTAACAGGATGAGTTTTGTGAATTCTGAGAGTAGGAGTTGGTGAGACTTCAAGATTATCTTCCAAATTAGTTAAATCAGGATCTTCATTAGAATCTGAGAAAATGCCTTCATGATCCAATTCATCATCAGTGTCTTCTAAGGTAATCTTGTTTGGATCATTCAAATCATTAGTATCTTCTAAGTCAGGCATATTAGAATCATTCACAGCATCAGTATTTATCCAATTTGAAGTATCTAAAGGTTGAAAAGTACTTTCAAATGGATTAGCAGCACTTTGGGGTAAAGTATTGTTAGCGCCTTTAGCCTTTTTCTTTTCTGCTTCATAAGCTCTCCTTTGTTCATCTTCATAAGACTTAGCCATTGTTTCTTGAAAAAGCATCCTACTAAGTTCATCTTGAATGGCTTGATCTTCATCAGATACTGGTATTTGTGGTGGAACAGTACTTTGAGGATCAACAGTACTGTTAGATTCAGCAGTACCTTGAGGCTCAGAAGTATTCTTCTTCTCATCATTGGCATTATTATTTGGCTCATCTCCAGATCTTAAATTAACATCATGAACAATGTACAGTGCTTCTTCTTCAGTGGGAGCAACTTGATTTTCTTCCCTTACAGGTACATAATTCATAGATGAAGACATTAAATCAAGATCAAACATCTAATCAGGACCTTTACCTTTAGAATTTTCTTGTTCTTCTAGAAAATCAACATGAAGACATTCTTGAACCTTTTTGGTAGCCCTGTTATACACTTTGAATCCTTTGCTATTGGTACAATATCCCAATAAATATCCTTCATCTGACTTCCCATCAAATTTGCCCAAATTATCAGCAGTGTTTAAAATGGTTAGAGGACATCCAAAAGGTTTCATAAACTTGATGCTAGGCTTCTTTCCCATGAGTAACTCATAAGGTGTCTTCATTTGAGGTTTTGTCACTGATACTCTGTTCAACACATAACAAGCAGCACTTACAGCCTCAGCCCAGAATGGAACAGGTAATTGGGAGTCTGCAAGCATTGTCCTTGCTGCTTCTATAAGAGTTCTATTCTTTCTTTTTGCAACTCCATTTTGTTGAGGAGTTCTAGCAATACTGAACTCTCTTTTAATTCCTTTCTTGGCACAAAAATCATCCATTAGCTGATTCTTGAACTCAGTCCCATTATCACATCTAATGCCTCTAACCTTGAGTCTTAACTGATTTTCAAGTGCTATTATAAGATCATGAATAGTGATGAGTGCTCAAACACTCATCATTTTTGGTCAAATCTGAACTACAAAACATACAAAAACACTCAGAAATGCATCAAAATACTGAAAATATTTCAAAATTGTGTTTTATATGTTTTAGATGCAAAAAGAGTAAAAACAGATGAAAAACGTACAAAGTTTGCAAAATTGGCAGTTTCAGTCCCCCGACTTTCATAAAATGTCAAAACTAGTCCCTGGTCATTCAAAATATGGAAAATTATCACCAAAGGTCCTTTTAAAATCATAAGTTGTCATATTTAGTCCTTTGGTGAAAAATCTTAAAAGTTTTGGAAATTTACAAGTTTAGCCCCTGGAGTTTTAGAAAATGACAGAATTGGTCCCTGGTGGGATATTTTTGAAGGAAAAATCATTTTTGGTCCTTGGAAACTCAAAAGTTATCATAAATGATCCTTGGGTGGCAAGTTTGGGGAATTTACATGTTTGGTCCCCGTAGTTTGGAATTTTGCAAAATTGGTCCCCGGGAAATTTAAAGTTGGAAAATCTCATTTAAGACCCTTGGATTATTGGTACTTGGCAAGAAAAGAACTTGGAATCAGGTTTGGAAAAGTGGCAAATGCAGCCCCTTAATTTCAGAAACTTACACATTAGGTCCTTGTTGTTTTCACTAACTAAACCAAACCACCCTTTGTTATTTATTCTTGTCCAAAACCTGATCCACAATCCAATACCCCAGCCCCAAACCTCCCTAGCCCAACACAAGCCCACCCCACCTTTGTAATATCACCAGGGTCAACAAGCAGTCAAACACCACCCCCACACCACTGTTCACCCTCCTTCCTCCCATAAAACCCGTTCCATGTTCCCCCTCCTCCATTTATTATTTCCACCAATCCTTCACCAACCTCACCTCCCTTGTCTCCTACTCAAACCCCCACCATCAATATATTCTTACCTGCTCACCAAACTCCACTCAGAATTCTAATCCCTTTTCCCGCCAAAATGGGAATGAATGGCTAGGATCACTTAAAGCCATCAAACGGCTGTGAATCAAGGTGGGAAAAGCAGAGGAACACTCCAAGGGTTATAAAAGAAAAAGAAAAATGAAGAATGAAGGGTGTTAGAGTCAGTAGTTAGTTTTTATTTTTCTTAGTGTAACTTAGGTCAAATGTAATTTAAATTAGTGAATCATTTTCTAATTTGGTTTTGTACTCTCTGTTCCAGTGTTAAATTTACTCTTTTAATCAAAGCAATTCAATTCTTGTTTTATATTGTTAACAGTTAATTTTTATTAGGTAGATTAAAAACTCTATTGTGCTCAAAAAGCTCTCATAAGCCTCACCCTCTCTTTACTGAGTTCATTCAAGCTAAGTATAGCTTTTTGTGAACTCAGTTGTGTTTAAATTCTGTTTTATTTCAACAAATCAAAGAAGTCAATGAAAGTCAAGTGAAGGATATTATTGTAGCAAGGTGATTTAGCAGGGTGTTTGGGATTGTTTTCTGTTCCATTCAGCTTGGTATCAAGCTCTTATAAGCTTTGTGCTTTTGAATTAAGGTTTGCATTGTACTTTCCATCATAAATCACTCATTTGGTTCTTATATTAGTTTTAGTCACCTATTTTTGTTTATGCTTGTCATTGTGCTTATTTCCTTTTCAGTATAGCTTTTAAATTGTCCCTATAGCTTATACCTTAGGTTAGACTCAGTAGTGTTGCTTAGGTTCACCATTTACCACCTCAAAACCCCAAACAGTACCCAATAAGGGGTGTTTGGTTTAGTTGATTGCTGTGGCATCTTGTTGTTATCTTATCTTGACTTTTGTTCCATTAACTTGTATTAAGTTTATTTAGGCTGTAGGAGTCATAAAATTGGCACTCTTAACACAAAAAAGTCAAAATGACTTTCAAACCTTTATAAGTGGTTCACTGTGAGAATTCTCAGTTCCAAAATCATCATTGAGTGTTCAATAGTTGTTGTTTTAACTTAACTTAGTCTTCTTTTATCTTATCATGCCACTTTCATTCAATTAATCTCAATCAAAACTCATTAAAGTCAAAGTTTCAAGTTTGTTCTAAAAGTCAAAAAATCTTATTTGTGCAGAAAATCAAAAGTTGAAGGAATTATTGTGATTTTTGTGGTTTGTCTTAGGTTTTGAAATTTCTTGTGCATATAATAGCCTACCTCAGCTTTAGAAATCAGTCATTTCCATATTTTTGCGATTTTTTCTAAAGGGTTGAATTGGTGTCCAAAGTAGGTTGCAGGGCAAGCCTATGCCCTGTGATTAGTGCTCAAACACTCATCATTTTTGGTCAAATATGAACTGCAGAACATACAAAAACACTCAGTAATGCATCAAAATACTGAAAATATTTCAAAATTGTATTTTATATGTTTTAGATGCAAAATGAGCAAAAGCAAATAAAAAACGCACAAAGTTTGCAAAATTGGCAGTTTCAGTCCCTCAACTTTCATAAAATTACAAAACTAGTCCCTGGATATTCAAAATATAGAAAATTATCACCAAAGGTCCTTTTGAAAGCATAAATTGTTATATTTAGTCCTTTGGTGAAAAATTGGAAAGTTTTGGAAATTTACAGTTTAGCCCCTGAAGTTACAGATTTTGGCAGATTCAGTCCCTGGTAGGATAATTTTGAATAAAAAATCATTTTGGGTCATTGGGAAGTTACAAAAATCATTTTTAGTCCCTGGGTGAAAGTTTTGTGGAAAATTACATGTTTGGTCCCTGTACTTTGCAAACTTGTCAGTTTTGGTCCCTGGTGTTTTAAAATGAAAAAAATAAATTTATGGTCCTTATATTATTAGAATATGGCAAGATTAGTACTTCGGAGCACTTTGTATTTTGTACATTTTCAGTCCATGATTTTTCAGAAAATACAACATTAGTCCTTGTGTTTAACAAAATATCAAATGGACCCTTTTGTTTATTCCACCCCAATCCAATCCAATTACCACCCCTGATCCAGAAGTAAAAACCCCAGCCCACCACATCCGGCCCATCCCATTTTAATATAACCTGGTCATTGACCAGGTCAACACCCCCAACCTCGCACTGTTCATCCTTCACTCTCCCTGATTTCCCTCCCCCTGCTCCCTCTTCAAATCCCACGAAAACCTCACCAAACTTAATTAAGACTCTCACCAACTCAACCAACCCCCTCCTCATAATTACTCTCACCAAACTCCACTACATCTGCCCTTTTACCAATTTGGCGCCAAAACTCATTTAAACGGTTGAGATGATAGAAGCTAATCCAACGGTCCACAAGATGTGGGAAAAGTCCAAGTAACTCTCCAGAGGTTATAAAAGAAAAGAAAAAAGGAAGAGAAGAGAGGAGTTAGCTAGAATAGTTTTTAGTGTAGTATAGTAATGTCGTTTTTTATGTAATTTCCATTTTTATGTTATGAATTTTAGTTTTACATTGTAATCTCAAGTTTTTAAGGTACTTTAAAGCTATTTCAATCATTAACCTCAGACATTTTGCTTAACCTCAGTTTTTGGCTCAAAATCACTCAAAACTTCATAGTTGCTTTAGAAGTGTTAGAAAGTGTTGTTTGTTGCTCCATTAAGTCTAAATAGGTTATCTATAACCTTTCTTAAGCTCAGTAATCAGTAAAAAGGGTTTTAGCATAAATACTTAAAAATCCTCAAAAATAGCTAATAAATAGAAAATAAGTGTGGAAGAAGAATGAAGAAGGAAGCCTAAAGGAATTTGGATTTTTAAGGTATTAGAAGCTTGTGGAAGCTATTAGGCTGTGGTTTGGTCCCTTGGTACTTAATTCTCAGTTGAACACCATTGTAAGCCTTACTTCTAATTTTTCTTTGTGCATCACTATAGACATGTTCATTGGATGATAATTTCTGAGTCCTTTATGTTTGTTTTTAGTAAGTTGTATTATTGCTTAATATAGTGTAATTGTTCATTAAATTTCATTGTGCTTCCTTATTGCAAATTCACTATCAAAACAGCTTGTTGATGATTTAGGAGTATATGGTGTTAGTTTCTGTGTATTTTTGCTTAAACCAGCCCATTTCATCATAATGTAACATTGTTCTTTCAAATCATGGCCTCAAATAGATTTTAGCATTGAGAATCTCATTTTCACTCAAATTAAGGTAGTGTTTGGCTCAAGCTATTTTGACAAGCTCAGGTTGCTATTTGTTGTTTAGTCTGATGGTAATATGTTCCTTTAGGTTGAAATAACTCAGAAAAGCTTTAAAACCAGTTGTTACTTGACCAAAAGTCAAAATCTCAATGTAAATTTCCATATCTGTCCACTGTTGGAACTTTTGAGTTCCAATCTCACCCATTTCAATTTAAAAGTTGTTATTCTAGCTTAACTTAGTCCCATTTTAGCTTAGAAACATGTTTTCAATCAATTGAGATCAATCAAAGTTCAAGAAAGTCAATCTTCAAGTTTATTTCAAAAAGTCAAAAGTTTTTCATTTCAGATTTTTACAAAACTTCAAAGATTTTTGTAGATTTGTGTATTTAGTTTCAGACCTTGTAATTTTGTGGAATGGTTGTCTACCAGCTTAACTTTCATGACCTAGCTTCATTACAATTTTAAGATTTTTCTTGTGGGCTCCACTGATCACCAAACTCAGCTGCAGGACAGCCACCCCCTGCTGCTGCAGACCCAACAGTCCCAACACCACACTTGGTGGTGGTTTTGTGACCACCACAGTGGTGCCCAAGCCACCATTTTGGTTCCTTCCATCCCCCATCCTACCATACTTTGGGTTTTGACCCTTGGGTTGACCTAAAACCCCCTGGGTCCCACTTGATTTAGCCACAAAAAGCTGTCCCATTTTCAGTCCCCAAGCCAATAAGCCAAGTGCTTATTTTGTGCTTTGTTGCTTATTTTGTGATCCTTTATTGCTTATTCTGATTCACTCATGTCCCATTAGCTTATTTAAATCAGATTTAGCAAGAGTGGGTCCCACTTAGGCCCATTTTGGCCTATTTCCCTCCACAGTTGACCAAAGTCAACTGTCTCAACTCTTAGCTTATTCTTAGCTTAATTTTAATTTGTAGAAAGTTTGTTTTCACAAAAGTCTTTCACTTTTAGGTATAAATCAAGTTTCCAAAGAAAAAATCCAGAAAAGTTAATGTAATTTTTAAGTGATAGTTTCTATTTAATTTTATTTAATTTTAATTTTCATTTTTAAATATTTGTTAAGTACTTAGCTATTTTATATTTTTCTTAAATTCCTCATATATTAAAGTATTTATAGTAATTTTTTTCAGATTTTTATTTTGTTGTTTAGTATTTATTAGAATTAATCTTAGTTTTATTAATAATTAATTAATAATTAGTTTTAAATAGCATAATTAGTTTTTATTAATCAAAACCTAGTTTTTATATTTTTTATAGCTTTTATATGTTATAAAATAATTTTATAAATTTTATTAGAATTTTTACTGTTCATTTGCTATTTTTCTTAATTTAAAATAGTTTAATTAGGTAATTAGTATTTAATTAATAATTAATTAATAGAAAAAGCACAAAAAGACAAAAATACTTATTTTTAATTTTAAAACTTATTTTTAGTTATTTTATAATTTTAGAAATTTTATTTTCATTTTTCTAGTATTTAATTAATATAATATTGTATTTAAGTTATTTAAGTATTAATAATAAGTATTAAATAGTTTTTAATTAATATTAAATAATTAAATAGTGTAAAAAATTAATTTTAATTTTCTAAAATTTTCTTTTACTTTTAAGTTTGTAAAAAAGTCATTTTCACTCCCTGGGTGTTTTTAGATTTCCGTTTTTACGTTTTATTTCGTACGTTTACGTTTTATTTAAACGTAACGTACGCGTTTTTAGGTCTTAATCGTTTCTGGTTTTTCCTAGTTTCCCGTCTTATTCATATAGCTTATTTAAGCTATTTCATTGTAGATTATTTAGTTTAACCAATCTCAAACCCCTTTACATCCAAATTCACCCGATCACGAAACCGTTTGTTAGCCATTCACACCTCGTCGGGACATAACGACCCGGGGAAACACTATATTCCGCGGAGCATTGACTCTAGGCAGTTTGACTTGGTTGACCATTTACCTGGTCAATTAGGTTGACCGTTTGGTCCCAATCAATTTTTGGCGCCGCTGCCGGGGAGGTTGTGTGCGTATCTAAACGGTTTTTCTGATTAGTGACTTTGGAATTCGTTCCATTGTACATTTATCCATCCTTTGTTCATATTTTCTTCTTATCAAAACAAAACCGTTCACGAAAACTTTTTAAACTCAGTTTTCAACGAACACAAAATAAAACACAAAAACATCTACTTTCTCATTTGTATAAAATGTCTTTCCAAAAACCCAAAAATATTCACCTTTACCCTCTCACATCTTTGATTCTTCATCCCTACCCCTCCCAAACCATTTGATTCTTTCTATGTCTCATCCACACTTTCTGGTTTGCCAATGGTATGGTAATCCTTATAATGGTGGCAATTGCCCCAGCTGTGGCATGGTAGAGTCAGGAAACGGGTCTGTCTATAACCAGAATCCATATTCATACCATGACACGACTGATTCATTCCATCAGTTACCACACCATCAGACTCAACAGTTTTACTGTTGTGAGTACTGTGGTGGTTCACACTACAGTTATGATTGTCAATCGGGAAACACGCTTGTCTATGAGCAGTCTCCTGAATGCAATTGTAATTCTAGCACATACAACCCACAGCCACATCAGTATTACTGTTGTGATTACTGTGGAGGTCCACACTCTAGCTCGGATTGTCAAACAAGGAATCCATTTCCTTGTAACAATTACGACTATTCGTTTTCAGACCCACCTCCACAGTACGATATGATTCACACAACTCCTCAAGAAACCGAGCAAGACCTTTTACTAAAGGCTCTTGATATTTTAAAAGAACTTAAAGAGGAGTTGGTTACTACACCGTTTCGAGACTCTCGTGAGAAATCTATGGCAGAATTACTTGCTGAAGAACGAGAGGCTAAAAACGAATTGAGCATGGAAGAATTACTTGTCTTAGAGCAAGCAGCTATAACACGTGCCAAATTTCGTCAAGCTGCTCTTCTAGACTATGATGATGATAGTGATATTGAAGACACCCTTGATATTCTTCAATTTTATAAGGGTTCCTCAGATTCATCATTTGTGATTCCTCCCATGGAAAATCAGGGAGATAATAATGAGACGGGGAAATTACTAGCCGTTGAACAAATGGAACTTGAAAATTCCATGAATGCTAGCTCCTCTCATCTCCCTCAGTCTATCGTTATCACACCCGAAGTTCACACTCACTCTCTAAACATGGGGGATGAGCATCTTAGCACTGTTCCTAATAAGGAATCGGACGAATTAATAAAGTCTAGTGTTGAGATCCTTGTCCCAATCCCGAGAGAGTCACAGGGGACTTTTGACCAAGTGTGTGATATTCCTTCATCCCCTAATAATCCAAATGATCAAATTGAGACCATCTCTGATTCTAGTGATGATTGTTTATCTTATGGAGACATTGAGTATGTTGATGCATCCCTTCCCCACTCTAATGTTGACTTTCTTCTCGAGGAGTTCGCCGATGAACTTACTCACTCCAATCCACTTCCATCGGGAAGTGATGATGATCTCTTTGATTTCAAAGATGATATGGAGGAAGTCGAAGCATTCCTTGCTCAAGATAGTTCAACTTCGTATGAAGTTGATGATAACTATCTTGATTCTGAGGGGGATATTCTGTTCCTTGAAAGTTTATTGAATGATGATGATCCATCACTCAATTCCTATCTCAATATCGGGCTTAATGATTCACCCACTGATGAAAAGTCTTTATCTCATGGAGACATCAGTGATATTGATGAATTATCTTCTGAGCCCATCATTGATCACCTTATCATTACTCCTCCAGAGTATGATAACCCGGGGGGAGATACTCTCAATCTTGAGAATTTGCAAATTCCCACCCACCCTCCCGGGATGTTTTTGAGCTTAACCTTTGAAATCCAAACTCAGGCTAATGAGCATGTTCTCGAGGTTCCTTCCTCTCTTCTTCACTCCTTCGGGAATGAAGACACTATATTTGATCCCGGCATTTTCATGTATCATTATCTTGAGCCGGATACTTATCTCAACGGTGTGGAACTTTCATGTGCTTCAAATGTTTGTCCAAACATCTTGAATGAAAGTCCGATTGAGATTGCTTCTTCCACATCATGCTTCCCCAAGGACAAATGAATTCGGGGTCGAGTCAAGCTAGCGACTCGGTAAACAAAAACAGTAGCATGCTTATAGGGTTTTCACCCTAAGTGTGGGGGAGTCCCCCATGCTATGGTTACAAGAGTGAAAAACAAAATGGTGTTTTCCACGCTTAGCTTGTAATGTTGCCCTTTTACGTTCAAAACGTCGGCATAATAGCCGGGATTTTGAATATTGAGGACAATATTCATGCTAAGTGTGGGGGGGTATTCGCTATTCTAGCGAATTTTATCACATTTTACTATATAATACCCCCGTTTTAGCCAAAATTTCAAAAATTTTAAAAATTTTTCACTGGTGCTTCAAAATTTTTGTGGTAATCAGTCCGCCTTGTCTAAGCGACAAAAGGGATTGGCTAGTCCAGGAGCAAACGGCTCTTGGTAAAGACAACTCAAATCCGTTTATGGCTTGCAATTTGCCCAAAATTGTACGGTTCCTCAACTCCCCAAAAACAAATGAGTTGGCTAGCCCGCAAGATTATGGCTTGTGGTAAAGGCCGTGGAAAAACCATAATTGGTAATCAGCTCACCAAGATGTTGACTATTCCATCAAGAGCTGGCTAGTCCAGAAGCAAACGGCTTCTGGTAAAGACAAACCAAATCCGTTGACAGCTGGTGGTTTGCTCAAAATCACACGGTTATCAGGTGTGCCACAGTTCTTACGCCTGGCTACTCCAGAAGTGATGGCTTTTGGTAAAGAGTTTTTCAAATCCATCAAGTTTTCAAAACAGTATTGCTAGGGACTAGCAATAGTTTAGTGTGGGGGATTGATGAGTGCTCAAACACTCATCATTTTTGGTCAAATCTGAACTGCAAAACATACAAAAACACTCAGTAATGCATCAAAATACTGAAAATATTTCAAAATTGTGTTTTATATGTTTTAGATGCAAAATGAGCAAAAGCAAATAAAAAACGCACAAAGTTTGCAAAATTGGCAGTTTCAGTCCCTCAACTTTCATAAAATTACAAAACTAGTCCCTGGATATTCAAAATATAGAAAATTATCACCAAAGGTCCTTTTGAAAGCATAAATTGTCATATTTAGTCCTTTGGTGAAAAATTAGAAAGTTTTGGAAATTTACAGTTTAGCCCCTGAAGTTACAGATTTTGGCAGATTCAGTCCCTGGTGGGATAATTTTGAATGAAAAATCATTTTGGGTCCTTGGGAAGTTACAAAAATCATTTTTAGTCCCTGGGTGAAAGTTTTGTGGAAAATTACATGTTTGGTCCCTGTACTTTGCAAACTTGTCAGTTTTGGTCCCTGGTGTTTTAAAATGAAAAAAATAAATTTATGGTCCTTATATTATTAGAATATGGCAAGATTAGTACTTGGGAGCACTTTGTATTTTGTACATTTTCAGTCCATGATTTTTCAGAAAATACAACATTAGTCCTTGTGTTTAACAAAATATCAAATGGACCCTTTTGTTTATTCCACCCCAATCCAATCCAATTACCACCCCTGATCCAGAAGTAAAAACCCCAGCCCACCACATCTGGCCCATCCCATTTTAATATAACCTGGTCATTGACCAGGTCAACACCCCCAACCTCGCACTGTTCATCCTTCACTCTCCCTGATTTCCCTCCCCCTGCTCCCTTTTCAAATCCCACAAAAACCTCACCAAACTTAATTAAGACTCTCACCAACTCAACCAACCCCCCTCCTCATAATTACTCTCACCAAACTCCACTACATCTGCCCTTTTACCAATTTGGCGCCAAAACTCATTTAAACGGTTGAGATGATAGAAGCTAATCCAACGGTCCACAAGATGTGGGAAAAGTCCAAGTAACTCTCCAGAGGTTATAAAAGAAAAGAAAAAAGGAAGAGAAGAGAGGAGTTAGCTAGAATAGTTTTTAGTGTAGTATAGTAATGTCGTTTTTTATGTAATTTCCATTTTTATGTTATGAATTTTAGTTTTACATTGTAATCTCAAGTTTTTAAGGTACTTTAAAGCTATTTCAATCATTAACCTCAGACATTTTGCTTAACCTCAGTTTTTGGCTCAAAATCACTCAAAACTTCATAGTTGCTTTAGAAGTGTTAGAAAGTGTTGTTTGTTGCTCCATTAAGTCTAAATAGGTTATCTATAACCTTTCTTAAGCTCAGTAATCAGTAAAAAGGGTTTTAGCATAAATACTTAAAAATCCTCAAAAATAGCTAATAAATAGAAAATAAGTGTGGAAGAAGAATGAAGAAGGAAGCCTAAAGGAATTTGGATTTTTAAGGTATTAGAAGCTTGTGGAAGCTATTAGGCTGTGGTTTGGTCCCTTGGTACTTAATTCTCAGTTGAACACCATTGTAAGCCTTACTTCTAATTTTTCTTTGTGCATCACTATAGACATGTTCATTGGATGATAATTTCTGAGTCCTTTATGTTTGTTTTTAGTAAGTTGTATTATTGCTTAATATAGTGTAATTGTTCATTAAATTTCATTGTGCTTCCTTATTGCAAATTCACTATCAAAACAGCTTGTTGATGATTTAGGAGTATATGGTGTTAGTTTCTGTGTATTTTTGCTTAAACTAGCCCATTTCATCATAATGTAACATTGTTCTTTCAAATCATGGCCTCAAATAGATTTTAGCATTGAGAATCTAATTTTCACTCAAATTAAGGTAGTGTTTGGCTCAAGCTGTTTTGACAAGCTCAGGTTGCTATTTGTTGTTTAGTCTGATGGTAATATGTTCCTTTAGGTTGAAATAACTCAGAAAAGCTTTAAAACCAGTTGTTACTTGACCAAAAGTCAAAATCTCAATGTAAATTTCCATATCTGTCCACTGTTGGAACTTTTGAGTTCCAATCTCACCCATTTCAATTTAAAAGTTGTTATTCTAGCTTAACTTAGTCCCATTTTAGCTTAGAAACATGTTTTCAATTAATTGAGATCAATCAAAGTTCAAGAAAGTCAATCTTCAAGTTTATTTCAAAAAGTCAAAAGTTTTTCATTTCAGATTTTTACAAAACTTCAAAGATTTTTGTAGATTTGTGTATTTAGTTTCAGACCTTGTAATTTTGTGGAATGGTTGTCTACCAGCTTAACTTTCATGACCTAGCTTCATTACAATTTTAAGATTTTTCTTGTGGGCTCCACTGATCACCAAACTCAGCTGCAGGGCAGCCACCCCCTGCTGCTGCAGACCCAACAGTCCCAACACCACACTTGGTGGTGGTTTTGTGACCACCACAGTGGTGCCCAAGCCACCATTTTGGTTCCTTCCATCCCCCATCCTACCATACTTTGGGTTTTGACCCTTGGGTTGACCTAAAACCCCCTGGGTCCCACTTGATTTAGCCACAAAAAGCTGTCCCATTTTCAGTCCCCAAGCCAATAAGCCAAGTGCTTATTTTGTGCTTTGTTGCTTATTTTGTGATCCTTTATTGCTTATTCTGATTCACTCATGTCCCATTAGCTTATTTAAATCAGATTTAGCAAGAGTGGGTCCCACTTAGGCCCATTTTGGCCTATTTCCCTCCACAGTTGACCAAAGTCAACTGTCTCAACTCTTAGCTTATTCTTAGCTTAATTTTAAGTTGTAGAAAGTTTGTTTTCACAAAAGTCTTTCACTTTTAGGTATAAATCAAGTTTCCAAAGAAAAAATCCAGAAAAGTTAATGTAATTTTTAAGTGATAGTTTCTATTTAATTTTATTTAATTTTAATTTTCATTTTTAAATATTTGTTAAGTACTTAGCTATTTTATATTTTTCTTAAATTCCTCATATATTAAAGTATTTATAGTAATTTTTTTCAGATTTTTATTTTGTTGTTTAGTATTTATTAGAATTAATCTTAGTTTTATTAATAATTAAATAATAATTAGTTTTAAATAGCATAATTAGTTTTTATTAATCAAAACCTAGTTTTTATATTTTTTATAGCTTTTATATGTTATAAAATAATTTTATAAATTTTATTAGAATTTTTACTGTTCATTTGCTATTTTTCTTAATTTAAAATAGTTTAATTAGGTAATTAGTATTTAATTAATAATTAATTAATAGAAAAAGCATAAAAAGACAAAAATACTTATTTCTAATTTTAAAACTTATTTTTAGTTATTTTATAATTTAGAAATTTTATTTTCATTTTTCT
This sequence comes from Artemisia argyi, assembly GCA_030686995.1. Lineage (NCBI taxonomy): Eukaryota > Viridiplantae > Streptophyta > Magnoliopsida > Asterales > Asteraceae > Artemisia > Artemisia argyi. The sequence goes on from CM060705.1 coordinate 149,090,131, forward strand.
AGTATTTAATTAATATAATATTGTATTTAAGTTATTTAAGTATTAATAATAAGTATTAAATAGTTTTTAATTAATATTAAATAATTAAATAGTGTAAAAAATTAATTTTAATTTTCTGAAATTTTCTTTTACTTTTAAGTTTGTAAAAAAGTCATTTTCACCCCCTGGGTGCTTTCAGATTTCCGTTTTTACGTTTTATTTCGTACGTTTACGTTTTATTTAAACGTAACGTACGCGTTTTTAGGTCTTAATCATTCCTGGTTTTTCCTAGTTTCCCGTCTTATTCATATAGCTTATTTAAGCTATTTCATTGTAGATTATTTAGTTTAACCAATCTCAAACCCCTTTACATCCAAATTCACCCGATCACGAAACCGTTTGTTAGCCATTCACACCTCGTCGGGACATAACGACCCGGGGAAACACTATATTCCGCGGAGCATTGACTCTAGGCAGTTTGACTTGGTTGACCATTTACCTGGTCAATTAGGTTGACCGTTTGGTCCCAATCACCCTGCTACACAGAAATTGCACCCACTCACCCACTTTCCATTGCTTACCTTAGCCTCATCTATGGGACCCAGTACCTGATTCTTGGCTTATTGGACAGCCAATAAGCCAAGCTCTTAGTCCCTTAGCTTATTTTCTAGTTTAGATCTCAGTTGCTAGGGCTGCAGTGTCCATGTTATTTGTCCCTTTTTGCTTATAAGCTAATGCACTCAGCTTTTGATCCTCCTTCCTCCCAAGCCCTCCCCTGAGCTTAATTGTGGGACCCGAGGGATGAGCCCTGGCTTTTTGAAAAGCCAGTAAGCTCTTCTTTCAGGATCCACTATCACTTTGGGCTTCCAAGTACCCTTGTGGGCCCCACGGGCCTGCTAAGTGGTCCATATTGGCCTGTTTGGATCTGTGTGGTCTTTGGTTTTGCTTATTGTTTATTCCAACTTATATAGTGTGCTTATTTGTTTGTTATTGCTTATTTCAAGTTCCCTCATAATAGTTGTAGCTTATTTATCCCTTGGATCAGCCTGTGTGGCTTCTTTTTAGCTTTTTTTTCACAAATAAGTCCTAATAAGCTAAAAATGGCAATCTGTTAAGCAATTCTGTTTCCCAATTGCTTGTTTTCCATATTTAGCCAATGTCCCTTTGTTAAAGTTGTTTATTTTAAGTATTTAAGTAGTTTTGAAAAAGAAAATTCCAAAAAAGACAAAATTTAAAATAGTGATAGCTTCTATTTAAGCCATTTGGCTTATTTTCAGCTTATTTAATAAGCAATTTTCATTTTTATAATTTTCCTAGGTTCCTGTAGTTATAAAATAATTTCGGTAATTTTTTCATATTTTTCCTTTTCATTTAGTATTTTTAATAATTAATAATAGTTTTTACTAATTAATAATTAGTTAATAATTAGTAATAATTATTTAAAAAATCTTAAAAGTATATTTTCTATTTTAAAATTAGTTTTATATTACTTTAGATTTTTCTAAGTTTTAATTTTATTTTTCCAAGCTTATTTTACATTTTCTTATTATTTAGTGTATTTTTTAAATAGTTATAATTAGTTTTTAATTAATAGTAATTATTTAAAAAGTAGGAAAAATATATTTTAAGCTTGAAAATTAGTTTTATAATATTTTAGATTTTTCCAAATTTATTTTTCATATTTTTAGTGTAATTTCATAATTAGTTACAATTTAGGTTAATTTAAATAATTAATAAGTAATTAGAAAATAGTATTTAATTAATAATAATTAATGTAATAGTGTAAAAATTAATTTTAATTTTCAAAAAATTTTCTTTTATTATTAGGATTGTAAAAATATAATTTTCATATCTGTAAGTATTTTATTTCTTTAAAACTCGCGTTTTATTTTGTACGTTCGCGTAAATTTAATCTGAACGTACACGTTTTTAGTTATTAAACGTTTTTAGGTATCTAACTTTCATGTAATCATCTATATAGCTTGTTTAAGCTATTTCTTTGTAGATTCCTTAGTTCAAATCATTCACAAACCCATTTCCCGTCCAGATTCACCCGATCACAACCCGTTTGAATACAATCCACACCTCGTCGGGACGTAACGACCCGGGGAAACACTATATTCCATGGAGCATTGAGCCTAAGGAGTTTGACTTGGTTGACCACATCCGTGGTTAACTTTAGTTGACTGCTTTTGCCTCAATCAATAGCATCAAAAGTTTCATCTTTGAAGCATAAGAAAAAGACCCAACTAAATCTGCTACAGTCATCTGTTACAACCAAGCAGTACTTCTTCTTGTTCAGACTAACAACTGAAACAGGTCCAAACAGATCCATGTGTAGCAATTTCAAAGGCTCTCTAATGATTTTCTCATCAATCTTCGTACAGGAAGCCTTGTGCTGTTTACCCTTCTTACAAGCAAGACATGAGTGATCATTCTTGAATGTTTTAGAAGGTAAACCTCTAACTAAATTTCCTTTGACCAGCTTATTGATGTTCTTGAAATTTACATGCCCCAATCTTCTTTGCCATTGATGTGCTTCTTCCATTGTTGCTCTTGCAATCAAACATGTTGCTCTTTCAATAGAATTGACATTCTTTAAATCTATGCTATACACATCATTAGTTCTTGGTGCTCTCAGCATCACCAAGTCTCTATCTTCTAACTTAAAATCAGGAGAAAGTATAAGACATTCTGTGTCAAAGAATAACAGAGGGTACTTCTTATCACAAATCTGAGAGACTGAAAAAAGATTGAATTTGAGCTCCTTCACATATCTAACATCCTCAAAATCAATGTTTCCTGCCTTGATAGTTCCTTTGCCAGTTATTCTTCCTCCATCAGGATCATTCCCAAATGCAACTTTTCCTCCAAAATAAGCTTTAAAATCTGACAACAGCTCCTTTTCTCCTGTCATACTTCCAGAGCAACCACTATCTACAATAAGATGATCTTTAAGCTCCTCTTCTGGGTTGCCCTGCATATACATGAAAAAGGTTAGTTATTTTTAGGAACCCAAGCCATTACTGACTTGTGTTCCCCTTGTGAAGTAACATACTCAAATTCTTTGAGTATGTAATCACCACTGTCTTTGAAAACATGATCAAGAATTAAGGTTTTTGTTTCCAAAACTGTTGGTTTATCATGATCAATTTTCCCTTTTTCACCCTTAACCTCTGAAAGTACTGTTTCTTCCCCAGCAGTACTTTCTTTCTTTACCCATTTAGTTGTAACTTTAGGAGTTGGGCTCTGTGTTCTAGCATCTTTTCTTGTATTGTAAGGCCTTCTAGGTTTGTAGTAGTTGAATCTCCTAGGTCTTACACTTGAGTGTTTGCTAGAAGCATCTTGATTAGGGAACTTTCTATCAGTACTTTGTGAAGGTACTGAGGGTTTGGAGTATGATCTTTTCTGATGAGGGTACCAATAGTCTTTCGAGAAATTACTATGGTTAACCCTATTTGTGTAATTCCAAACTGGTTTGTTGTCCCTTGGCTTATTCTCCCTATGACTTGGTTGTGCAGTTCTGGTCTTTGGATATTTACTTAAGTATTCTGAACGATAGTCACAGTCTTTAATCAAATGATAAGGACTATAACATACATAACAGACTTTTGGACCAATATCCCCAAATCCCTTTCCATAAGGTTTTCTAAAATTAGCAGTATTTTGAAAGTATTTTCTTGGAGGTACTGCTGAGTGATCAGCAGTACTTTGAAAAGTGTTTGAAGGTACTGCTTGTTTTGAAAACTTTTTCTCATCAACCTTAGGTGCTTCAACAGATTTTTCTAAAGTTTCAGGATTAGATTGACTTTTAAGCTTTTTCCTAAACTCTAGATTATCTACCCCATAACAAGAAACATCTTTTCTAGGTGGTTGAAAGCTACCTGGGGGATTAGGAACTGCATTATATCCCTTGTCTTTCTTAAATTCAGGAGGTGTTGGACTAGGGTATTCCTCATCACTAGAAGTGTTTTCATCTAAACTTATGAACTCTTCATCACTAGTGGAGCTATCTACTGTAAGATTTAGTTCCTTACCCTTAAATGGAATGCCTTCATTTCTATTATTATCATAACCTAGGCCAGTTTTAATGTTTGATGTTATTTGCTTTTCAACAAATTGAACATGTGACAGACCTGATTCATTCCAAACAGAAAGTTTTTCTAACAACTTATCTCTCTCAGTAGTAACTTTCTCTAGTTCAGACACCTTACATCATAGTTTCCATTCACTCAACTTAACTAGGTATTCCTGTTGCTTATATGTTTCAGCCCATGCTACTTCATTATTTTCATGTGTAATTATTTTGGCCTCCATTGACTCTAAAGTCAATTGATAGCCAGTTATCTCAGCCTTGGCCCTTTGAAATTTATCTCTTTCAGCTACATATTCACTAAGTAACTTTTGATACATATCATTGCACTTAAAGCATACCTCAGAGCTAGTGGATGAACTTGGTGAAGTAGCTACCATAGCAAGCTGAACAGGTGCTTCTTCAAACTCCATGCTCCAATCAAAGCTTCCTAGACCATCTCTTCACTCCAAAGCAGCATATCCAGGCTCTTCATTAAATGCTGTGCTCCAGTCTTCCAATGCAACCATTGAATAGGTTACAGGTTCATCATCAAATTCATTGGACCAGTCAATCTCTGACAGATTCTCTTGAGCAACCAAAGCTTTTGGTTTTGGTTCAGTAATAGGAATCTCTTTTCTTTCAGGCTTGGGTAGTTCAATCATCTTGTTTGCTTGATACTTTGCAAAATTACATTCCCTTGCAAAGTGACCAGTCCTTTGACAATTGAAGCACTCAATTTTGGACTTATCAAATGTTATTCCCTGTTTAGCTCTGAAATTGATGTCTTTTCCTGTCTTATTCACATACTTCTTGATCCTTGCAGTGAGCATGGCAACTTGCCATCTGATATCAATTTCTTCCAAAGCATTATCATCTATTTGCAATACATCCTCTTGATAGGTTACAGGTAGAGATGCTTGTTGAGCAAAGAATGAACATAGAACAACATCTGAGGTGGGGGTAATTGATTGTGATGAAGTGGTAGTGACCATTGTTGTACATGGAACCTGAGTTTCAGTCACAGTACTTTGGACAGGATAAGCAGTACCTTTGTTGGAAGTACTGCTTCTGTTTTCAGAAGAGACAAAAGCAATGTTTTGGGATTTCTGATGTATGCTTGAACCTGTAGTACCATTCATCTCATGCTCATACACCTTCAGATTGTTGTAGAGATCATCAAAATCCATTGTATCTAGCCCTGGTTGTCCTCTGATAATAGTAGCAACTACATGCCATGCTGATGGCAGACTTCTCAAGAACTTCAAATTAGCATCTTCAACTGATGCCTCAGCATCATACAGTTCTAGCATACTCAGAAAATTTTGGAATTGTTCATAAGCAGAATCAAGACCTTCTCTTTCACGAACAGTGAAAGTTTCAAATTGTTGCTTCAGCAAATTCCTGTGCATCTTTTTGGAAGCATCATTACCTCCAAACTTCTTCTTAATTGCAGCCCATAGTTGTTTGGCATCCTTGGCATCATGAAACTTTAATAAGTGACCATCAGGAATAGCAGAGAGCAGTATGTTGAGAGCTTTGTCTTGATTTCTTTTTGTAGCAGCTGGTATTGTTGGTTTAGGTGGTGTTGGTTGTCCAGGAATCTCCACTGGTTCTTCAAGTTGCATATTACCATTGACAATCACATCCCATAGTGCATGGTCTGTGATGGCAATGTACTGCCTCATCTTCATGGCCCATAAGTCATATTCTCCCTTCTTAACAATTGGAATTCTAACAGCAGTGATTGATGGAGCAGGTGCAGCCTCTGTCGACATCTTGAAGGGTTTGTAGTAAAATTGGTTTAAGGTTTTTCTTCTTAATCAGAGTTTCCAACACAAGCTCTGATACCACTTGTTGGATCGAATGTACTCTGATCAAACTACTTTGTAACTTGTAAAGGTTTAATAATAATAAGTAAACTTAACACTATTAATATTGAAACACTGTTTAACCTTGTAAAGTATGTGGAATCTACTTAACACAAAGCTTAAGAAGAACTTTTATATTAACCAAACTTTGAACCTGCTTTGTTACACAGATTCACTAACAATCCCTAACAATTATCGACTTTGAACAACTCTAAAACTTATATCGACTAATACCTCTTAAGGCACTTTATATAGATAACCTTAAGTCGGTTTACAACATATAACTTGAACGATAAGTCATAATCCCTAACTAATTATAGAATATTCGTTCAATATTACACATTAATCCTTTAACTAATATTGCACATAAGTCCTTGTTTCCTTCGAAGTACTTTGAACATTCTTCAGTAAACAGCAGTACTTTGACTTTTATCTTCAGCAGTACTTTGACTTTATTCTTCATGCAACAGTACTTTGACATACAGAAGTACCTTGATCTTTTATATCCCAACAAATTCTATTTTGTGTAATAAGGAGAAGTCTCCCGTGCTTTATCATGCTTGTTAGCTTGGCAAACACGTGAAACTTCTAATTGTTAGTTCTACTTTAGTTCACTCTTGTTTTGACATTGTTCACTCAGATTTGTGGACTTCCCCAATTCCGATTCTCTCTGGTTTTAGATATTATGTGTTTTTTTTGGATCATTATTCTGAGTTTGGTTGGGTTTATCCTTTAATTAATAAATATTATATTTTGTCTAAATTTATGTTGTTACGTAATTTTGTTAGAACTCAATTTAAGTGTGAGATTAAGTCGTTTCAGTGTGATCATGGTGGTGAATTTGATAACCACTCTTTTCATAAATTATTTGCCCCTCATATTTCTTATGTTGTGTAGCAGGTATGTCTCTATATGCATGATCCTAGATAACCTCATTTTTCGGCTCTTAAATGAATTCTGAGGTATGTTCAAGGTACATTAGACTATAGGTTACAGTTGCTCTCCTCTTCTACTACTTCCTTGGTTGCTTACTTGGATGCTGATTGGGCGGGTTGCCCAACTACTCTAAGATCCACTTCTAGCTATTGTGTTTTCCTTGGCAACAACTTGCTCCCGTGGTCCTCGAAGTGTCAACCAATGCTCTCTCATTCTAGTGCCAAGGCAGAGTATCGCGGGGTTGCCAATGCAGTTGCTGAGACATGTTGGATACAGAATTTACTACGTGAGCTGAATACTCCTTTGTCTTCTACCATGCTTGTTTACTGTGACAATGGCAGTGCTATATATTTATCTTCTAATCCGATTCAACATCAACGTACGAAGCACATATAGATTGATATTCACTTTGTTCGGGATTTGGTTGATGCGGGTCTAGTTAGACTTCTTCATGTTCCACCACGTTATCAGTATGCGAATATTTTCACCAAGGGCCTACCTTCCATCCATTTTGTTTGAGGAATTTCGTACCAGTTTGAGTGTCTGGGATCCTCCCGCTCAAACTGCGGGGGAGTGTTAGTCTTGTAATTCATGGCCGAATAAGTGTTTGTATGGGAAGCCCAAATATGATTTGATAGGGTTTGTATCTTATTTATAGATGATTTGATGATTAATATAAACACGAAACGTTAATATCCTTTAGTAAAATGATAGTGTGTTGGACACTGTCGTAGTGTTTGTAGTATTTGCCATCCATAGAAAGATAGTATTTGATTTCAACTTCTACTAAATGAATAAGGATTTTAACCAAGCTCTAATTGCAATTTTGAATTTTCCATCTTATTATATGCTTATTTACAAATTCTAATAAGCACGTATCTCAAAGATATATTTAAGATTTGGAAAATAAATAAAATATAAAAAATAAGGTGTTTTGGAAGTATCTCAGAGTCTGTCTTCAAAGCTATGGGTAGGTATTATGTCGATCAATTAAGGTTGTCGAGTGATCAAATAATTTGAGCTTTTAGTTCATCTAACAACTTTTCAAAGTAACCACGGACTTGTTTACAAGTGTAAGAAACATTAAACCTGTTGGAATTTAGTTATCATGACTATCATATAAACATGATTCACGCAACGGAAGCATAGATCAATATAGTATAATTAATCAACCATAATTTAAACGAAAACATACCTTGTTAGCTTTCCTGCAAATCAAACAAGATCAAAATCACAAACCCTAAAAATTAGGGTTTAGTAAAATCGATTTAGGGTTCACCAAAAATCCAATTGAGATTTTCTCTATGGTCTTGCATATGCGTATTGATAGCGATTCAATTAGAATACTGGTTTCTTGATCACAATAACTAACCAAATACTTGAATTTGATTCAAAGTGAATCGTACAACCACAAGGGTTATGTAATTCGACCACCGTGGAACCTTGTAAAAATTTCCTTGTAATTATATCATTAATAAATAAATAATCTTTCGTTACCGTTACTGATTCCCATTATTTAAGAAAAATTTGAAAATTTTCTTATTATATTATTTTGTCGTTATCACGACATAATATAATTCACGAAATGACGGAACCAATCCTTGACACGTTACTCGAAACCTAAACATTTCATTTATACTAATTTTATTTCTAAACCTTAATTAAAATTTTCTAATTACACATTTAATACCAAACGGGCCCTTAATAAATTCCAGCCCAACACCCGGTTACTATTCATCAGCCCATGCAAATAGGCCCAACTCCAAATTCTTAATATTTCATATATATGTTCGACTAGCAATCAAGCTCCAAAATGTCTCTCGTATTCTCGATTTTTACACACGACTCATGTATGTTTTTACACCACCTCGTTTATCACCTAGCCAACTATTAGTGTGTCAAATCCCAAGTTCATAGGTCGACTTTTGATACATTTTTAAGAGGCAAAGTGTTCGACAAAAACTCAATCCAATCGATATGTAATAAATTCATTTCTTAACCGTTTTGTTTCCCGTTTGTTTCTAAAGGTTCCTAATAACATTCCTAGCATGATTTCATGTTTAGATGTCAAGAATGATCAGCTATAATCAATTGGTACACACTTACTCAAATCGTGTACAAAATAAATATGGTGGTCGACATCTAGGTGAATCACCAAAGCATGCACCTCATTTCAAGCTCTCACAATTGATTTAATATGATAGAAAACTCAACCTAGAACCTATTGTTACTGACAAGAATAGTATTTTTGGTTTCCTTGAAAAATATTACACTTACGTGTTATAAAAAGTCACCATATATACTCCTTGTTCATGCACTCGATTCTATCATTCACCCTACACTTTCAAACTCTCGAAACTTCCTAAAAATTATCTCTTGAAGACCAGGAGTTGTTGCATGATCTTTTGGAAGCAAGAAAGAATAATCGGGTTTGATATACACGTTATTATTTTGGGTTATAATCGAAATTGATCGTTTTCTTGTGTTTCATTCTTCCACTCTCGACTCTCTACCATCCAAGAGGTGTAGTAAGTTGTTTCAACCTCATTTCCATTCAAGTTACACGTTCAATAAGTTTCATGCATCACGTATATATTTTATCGATCGTATATAAACTTTATATATAATTCTACGTACATATTATCATGTAGTACACGACATGTGACTAGCCTCTATCTTGGAAGGCCTAAGAGTCACGACACACACATATTTCACGTTAGTTTTTACTTCACATGCATATTACGAACTCATTTTGAACCATGCTTAATCGGATGAAAACTATATAAACACTTAGAAAAATATACCAAGTCTTTACATATATATAAACGCCTCATACCTGCCAAGAAACGCTCGTATAACTTTAAATATTACGTAATAAGAGTACCATATTATTACACGACCTATTAGACCACCTAGCTAGCAAACGATTTCGTATATACAACATGTAAAAATAAGTTAGTTTCGACGTTTAAATTTCACCAAAGTGAATCGCTATTAAGCTTGTTTAAAACATACGATTTTAACGTATTGGGCCTAAAAGCCCAATAAACTAAAAATAAGCTCTCCTGATAAGCTATCTTATCTAAACTTTTTGATATGAAAATAGAACATGAAAAATGATATTTTTGATGAGCTCAACTTGTCTCACGAAGTACGGATTTTAAAACGTTAATGGGCCTTGATTTCAACTCGTTAAAGGCCCATTTATTGAAAATAAGCACTTTTTATAAAATAAGCTGTTAAAATAAGCTTAATATTTATTAAATAAGCCTCGGAAATTTTTAGATAATTTTTCTAATCATTTTTGCAACTTTGGACTAAAAATGTAACGCGACGACACCTAGAAAGACTAACATTGTAAATATTGAAAAGTGAGGACTAAGACTGTAAAAACAGAAACATAAGGGTAAAAATTGATAATAGTTAATATTCTAAGCCTAGGTTTGACTATTGGACAATTAGAGGACTATAATTGTAATTTATATATATAAAGGACTAACGGTGTAACGCAAACATTGTTAGAGTAGAAATGGTAAAATTGGAAAAGGACAAGGACTACACCTATTCTATTTAACATTCTCACTTATTTTCTATTTTCGTAAATTTATTTCATATGCATTTGAACTTTCATTTTTATTTATATATAATATTTAACGTAACATTAATAATATATATAACGATATTTCAAAAATTAATATTATTACTTATGGTTAAAAAGGTAAAACTTCGATGGATAATTTAAATAACGTATCTTGTCATATCATGCATAGCATAAGAATTACACTGCACATCATCTATTCATCATAACGAATAATTATTATTCGTTATTCGTTTCGTATTTACCAAATGGTATTTGGTCAAATTCTCAGATAAATCTATTTATCAGGTTGTATTTCAAAGCCGTTATCATAAATTCGTCCGACTTTATTTTCTTCATTTCAGTATCAATCAAGGTGAGTCATAGCCTCATATTTACTTATTTTGAAACTCCGTGAGGGGGATACATGTTATAAACAGATCACAAGTAATTTTCTGTATGCTACCTGACTTGATATATGCCGAAGTTACCTATTGCCAAAAAACCCTTGATCATGAGCCATTAATCACTATTATGTGAACACGAATATAATGAATAGATCTATTTAAGGTTTGACAGCCTATCCCATTAATACTTGACGGAATGCCATTATGCATGTGGTTAGTCGTATTAGTCGTGATATATTATATTTCAGTAAAAATAGGAATTGGCAAATCACCTATTACATGAGGGCAATATTATCATTAATTTGATAACACCTCCGTATTTACAGTATTTGTTAACGTTTTGCGTGTCATGAAACTTAGAGCAATATATATACTGCAATATCAATTTTTAACTGATTGTATTTTCAATACAATCTTACTTGTGTATCAAAATGATTTCTAAATTCAAACTCTATGATATCACTCAAAATTTTTGTTGACTTTTAAAACATGGAACGGGCGGAAACTTCAAAACTTATCTACTTTATTTAAATAATGGTGTGAAATAAAAGATGTTTGATTTAGTTTAAAACATCAAGACTTTTATTATAATACTCTGAATGTGACCTCTTGTATTTGAATCTTTATTAATGAACTTATATTTTTAAAACGTCTCTTTCGAGCCGTTTTCTATCATTATGAATTCGATCCTCACTGTAACACCCTAATTACTATTCCGCTGCCACATTTCAAATTAGGGGGTGTTACAGATTGGCATCAGAGACATAGTTATAGAGAACCAAATATTTTCAAACATTGAACTATAACCACACTTTCAAATAAAGTAAATTTACACCATACTATTTTTCGCCCGCCTTGCCTGCTTGCTACCATACTCAGTAAGTCAATCATTAAGTTTATTATACTTTAATCTTAGTATATTAGAATTTTACATTCTTTGACGATAATAAATTCTTATTCTGCACTATTTACAAATTATTACAGTATTATTTCAATATGAGTATATCAGACTCCGACTCTGAGATTTCTGTCGCATCTGTTACGTCGCCTGTTTTTCGTCCTACCTTAGTACCTGACGCTGTTTCCCAAGAAACAGAACCATTCGAGCAAGATGAAGTGGTAACAACGCCTGAAAATCCTGATGTTTTGATTTTACCAACACATATACCATTACCACATCATGAATTTGATTCATATGCACCCGATCACCTATTCAGATGATCGATTATTCATCATTTGACCATTCGGATACTATCAGCAATACCTTACATAATCTTATAGCCAATAGGATAGAGTTGCAGCAGGGTTTGACTTAGATACATTCAGATATCTCCGAGACACGCTCTTTCGCGATATCATTGCAAAGAGAGGGACAGAACCGTACTTGGGAAGCCCAGCTAGCACATCGAAGAGCAGATACATTGGAGAACCTAGTGGGAGATATGCAGATTCAACACCATACCGAGATGCAGGACCTCCGAACTCAGATTTTAGAGATGAGAGGACATGTGGACGGACCTAACCATTAGAGGCAGTTAGTATTTGTATTAGTAATGAGGCATCTAAGCCTGCCGCATATGGCAATTAATAAAGAATCTTGTATCATTTTGTTATGAAAACTCAACTGATCAAGTTATTAATGTTATATTGTTGGTTGTGATATTACTATATACAAATGTTAATTTATGATTATGGTTGTTCATGTGTATTAATAATGCATCTAACATATCGGAATAATTATGATTGTTGTATCGAAATAAAAAAACTACATATGGTGCCCAATTATTGTTAGAACTCATAAATATTCATTTCCCTACTTCTCAAAATCATTTAAACAAAATTATTGTTTAAATTCTAAAGCTATATTTTTGGTGTTATCAATAGCAATATGGAGCATGCAAGTAGTGAAAATTCCAACCCTGAAGTAATCAAGACACCTACTGAGGTTCAAAGGATGATTGTCGAGGGTATATCTGCAACTCGTGAAGCTGATCGCTTGAATAACATCAATGGAGCAAATCATGAAGCTAATACATCTACTCCTCGTAAATGTACTTACAAAGACTTCATGACTTGCAAGCCAACTAATTTCAAGGGAATAGAAGGAGTTACAAAAATGGCCCATTGGTTTGAGCATACTGAAACAGTCTTCAAGAGGAGCGGCTGTTCTGAAGATAGCAAAGTTACATTTGCTACAGGAGCTCTTCAGGGAGAAGCACTATCGTGGTGGAATACTACCGCAAATGCTATGGGTCAGGATGAAGCGTTCAAACTCTCCTGGAATGAGTTAAAAAATAAGATGCTTAAGAAGTATTGTCCCAGGACAGAGATCAGAAAACTAGAGGATGAATTTCATCAGCTAGTAGTGAAGTACAATGATCTGAGGACATATGATAGAAAGTTTCTGGAATTGTCGGTGTTATGCCCAACAATAGTACCAGACGTTGAAAAAGCATTGGAGAAATATGTGGAAGGACTGCCACCAACCATTGAAGGGGATGTTACCGCATCGAACCCATAGACGGTAGAAGAAGCAATGGGACTTGCACAGAGATTGTTGACCCGAGTAATCAAAAGAGGTTCTACCTCCACGATCAATGAGCATAAGAGGAGTGCTGATAACCGTGGAAGCAACAATAGCAACAACCGAAGCTACAACAACAACTACAGTGGTAATAGGAGCTACAACAACAACAATCAAAGCAAAAACCGTAACCAAGATCAATAACAGAACTGCGGTAACCATCATCAACAGCAGAATCGTCGACAAGAAGCTGCCAGAGCTTATGCAGCAGTGCCCGTAGAAAGTAAAGGTTATGCTGGAACTCTACCCCCGTGTAACAAGTGCAACATGCATCATACCGGATCATGTAAGGTTACTTGTGGCAACTGCAGAAGAATTGGACACATGACTAAGGACTGTCGAGCAACTGGAGCCAACACACAACCGATAGCAGTAAAGTGCAATGGTTGTGGTGAAGTTGGACATTACAGAACTCACTGTCCGAAGAATGCCAATAATGTTGCCCGAGGAAGAGCATATGTACTCGGTGATGGAAACACAACTCAGAATCCTGATGTTGTTACGGGTACATTCCTATTAAATCAACACGATGCTAAGATATTATTTGATTCTGGAGCAGATAAAAGCTTTGTGTCTACTTCGTTTGCCTCAATTCTAAATATTACTCCCATAGAACTAGAGACTACCTACGATATAGAAATAGCAAATGGAAATATCCTAAGTACCAATACCTTAATCAAAAATTGCACCTTAACTTTTCTAAGTAAATATTTCCCCATTGATCTCATGCCCATCCAATTAGGAAGTTTTGATGTCATCATTGGTATGGATTGGTTATCTAAACACCGTGCCAGAATAATTTGTGACGAGAAAGTCATTCAAATTCCACTCAACGGCGAAACCTTAATCATCCAAGGTGATAAACCTAAAACCTCGTTCAATATTATCTCGTACGCCAAGACGATGAAATACATAAGCAAAGGATGCCTTGTATTTCAAATTCAAGTAACGGGAGGAGAAACAAAAGAAAAGAAGAAACAACTTGATGAAGTTCCAGTTGTAAAATAATTTTCTGATGTATTTCCTGAAGACTTGCCTGGAATTCCACCAACCCGACAAGTAGAATTTCGCATCGATTTAGTGCCTGGAGCAGCACCAGTTGCAAAAGCACCATATCGATTAGCACCCTCAGAAATGAAAGAATTATCTGAACAGTTAAAAGAACTATCAGATAAAGGATTCATCCAACCAAGCTCATCCCCTTGGGGAGCACCAATCCTATTCGTCAAAAAGAAAGATGGAACGTTCCGAATGTGTATTGATTACAGAGAGTTGAACAAACTCACGGTGAAGAATCGATATCCATTACCAAGGATCGATGATCTATTTGACCAATTACAAGGATCTAGTGTTTACTCAAAAATCGATCTAAGATCAGGATATCATTAATTAAGAGTCAGGGAAGAAGACATTCCAAAGACAGCTTTTCGAACACGGTACGGACATTATGAATTTCAAGTAATGCCATTTGGTCTTACCAACGCACCAGCAGTGTTCATGGATTTAATGAACCGAGTATGCAAGCCATACTTGGATAAATTCGTTATTGTGTTCATTGACGACATCTTAATCTACTCGCGCAATAAAGAAGAGCATGCCGAACACTTAAGGATTATTTTAGAGTTACTTAAGAAAGAAAAGTTGTACGCCAAGTTTCCCAAATGTGATTTTTGGATTTCTACCGTTCAATTTTTAGGCCATATCATCAACAACCAAGGTATTCATGTAGATCCAGCGAAGATAGAAGCAGTTAAAG
Organism: Artemisia argyi; assembly: GCA_030686995.1. Lineage (NCBI taxonomy): Eukaryota > Viridiplantae > Streptophyta > Magnoliopsida > Asterales > Asteraceae > Artemisia > Artemisia argyi. The sequence goes on from CM060705.1 coordinate 149,105,313, forward strand.
GTTGGACATCACCCACCACTCCAACCGAAATTCGTCAATTTTTAGGTCTCGCGGGTTACTATCGGAGATTTATAGAAGGTTTCTCAAAGATTGCAAAACCTTTGATGGAACTCACCCAGAAAAACAAGAAGTATATATGGGAAGAGAAACAAGAGTCAGCATTTCAACTGTTGAAACAGAAGCTTTGTGAAGCACCAATATTAGCATTACCGGAAGGAAATGAGGACTTTGTTGTGTATTGTGACGCATCTCATCATGGTTTAGGTGCGGTACTAATGCAAAGAGACATGGTCATAGCTTATGCTTCACGACAACTCAAGAAGAATGAAGAAAATTATACCACCCATGATCTAGAATTAGGAGCAGTAGTTATTGCTCTTAAGATATGGAGACATTACCTATACGGTACAAAGTGTACTGTTTTCACCGATCACAAGAGTCTTCAACATATACTGGATCAAAAGGAGCTGAACATGAGACAACGCAGATGGTTGGAATTACTCAACGACTACGACTGTGAAATTCGTTACCACCCTGGTAAAGCGAATGTCGTAGCCGACGCATTGAGCAGAAAAGACAGAATTAAACCTCTTAGAGTTCGATCTCTAGGAATGACAATTCATTCGCCACTTCCGGCTCAAATCATCAAAGCTCAAACAGGAGCTCTCCAAGAAGAAAACCGGCAATATGAGAAAATTGACAGAAGGTCAAACAATGAAGAAAAGATTGACAGAATGCCAAATAATGAAAAAGAATTTGTAAGAAGAGATGATGAAATGTTATGTTTTAAGGAAAGATATTAGATTCCTCTCTTTGGAGGTATTCGAGACCTTATCATGCATGAATCTCATAAATCCAAATATTCTATTCATCCTGGTTCCAATAAGATGTATCAAGATCTTAAAAAGATTTATTAGTGGCCAAATATGAAAGCTGATATCGCAGAGTATGTTGGTAAATGTTTAACATGTTCTAGAGTAAAGGCAGAGACTCAGAAACCATCAGGATTACTTGTGCAACCAGAAATACCGGTCTGGAAATGAGAACGAATCACCATGGATTTTATTACCAAATTACCAAGGACTTCGACCAGATTAGACACAATCTGGGTTATCATTGATCGATTAACCAAGTCTGCACATTTTCAACCTATCAAGGAGACTGGCGAGATGGAAACACTCGCTCAGTTGTATTTTAAGGAAATTGTTATTAGACAAGGAGTTCCAATATCCATTATTTCTGATAGAGAAAGCCGATTCACCTCAAGATTTTGGGAATCTCTACAGAAATCTCTTGGTACTCGTTTAGATATGAGCACCGCTTATCATCCGCAAACCGATGGACAAAGTGAAAGAACAATCCAAACCTTGGAAGATATGCTCCGAGCATGTGTAATTGATTTCGGAAAAGGTTGGGATAAACACTTACCATTAGTTGAATTCTCTTACAATAACAGTTATCATGCCAGCATAAAGGCTGCACCTTTCGAGGCACTTTACGGAAGAAAGTGCAGATCACCAGTCTGTTGGACAGAAGTTGGTGATATGCAACTCACCAGACCAGAGCTAATACATGACACGACCGAGAAGATATTCCAAATCAAGAAACGCTTACAAGCTGCTCGTGACAGACAGAAGAGTTATGCTGATGTCAGGAGAAAGCCTATGGAATTTCAAGTAGGAGACAGAGTCATGTTAAAAGTTTCTCCCTTGAAGGGAATGATCTATTTTGGAAGACGTGGAAAGTTAAATCCAAGGTACATTGGACCATTCAAAATTCTGGAGAGAATTGGTCCAGTTGCTTATAAGTTAGAACTTCCGGAAGAACTCAGTAGGGTACATCCTACGTTTCACGTATCACGACTCAAGAAATTTTTGTCTGACGAAACCCTCGTCATTCCACTAAAGGAGATTAGATTGGACGACAAACTAGTGTTCACAGAAGAGCCTGTGGAAATAATGGATAGAGAAATAAAACAACTCAAACAGAATCATATCCCCATTGTAAAAGTTAGACGGGACTCAAAGTGAGGACCAACTTACACATGGGAACGAGAAGATAGATTCTGTGAGAAATATCCACATTTATTTTCATAGATCACACTTGTTAGATTTCTTAAAATCGAATTTCGGGACGAAATTCAGAATGACAAGTAGGTACTGTAGAACCTTGTAAAAATTTCCTTCTAATTATATCGTTAATAAATAAATAATCTTTCGTTACCGTTACTAATTCCCATTATTTCAGAAAAAATTGAAATTTTTCTTATTATATTATTTTGTCGTTATCACGACATAATATAATTCATGAAATGACGGAACCAATCCTCGACACGTTACTCGAAACCTAAACATTTCATTTATACTAATTTTATTTCTAAACCTTAATTAAAATTTCCTAATTACACATTTAATACCAAAACGGGCCCTTAATAAATTCCAGCCCAACACTCGGTCACTATTCATCAGCCCATGCAAATAGGCCCAACTCCAAATTCTTAATATTTCATATATATGTTCGACTAGTAATCAAGCTCCAAAATGTCTCTCGTATTCTCGATTTTTACACACGACTCATGTATGTTTTTACACCACCTCGTTTATCACCTAGCCAACTATTAGTGTGTCAAATCCCAAGTTCATAGGTCGATTTTGATACATTTTTAAGAGGTAAAGTGTTCGAAAAAAACTCAATCCAATCGATATGTAATAAATTCATTTCTTAACCGTTTTGTTTCCCGTTTGTTTCTAAAGGTTCCTAATAACATTCCTAGCATGATTTCATGTTTAGATGTCAAGAATAATCAGCTATAATCAATTGGTACACGCTTACTCAAATCGTGTACAAAATAAATATGGTGGTCGACATCTAGGTGAATCACCAAGGCATGCACCTCATTTCAAGCTCTCACAATTGATTTAATATGATAGAAAACTTAGCCTAGAACCTATTGTCACTGACAAGAATAGTATTTTTTGTTTCCTTGAAAAATATTACACTTACGTGTTATAAAAAGTCACCATATATACTCCTTGTTCATGCACTCGATTCTATCATTCACCATACACTTTCAAACTCTCAAAACTTCCTAAAAATTATCTCTTGAAGACCAGGAGTTGTTGCATGATCGTTTGGAAGCAAGAAAGAATAATCGGGTTTGATATACACGTTATTATTTTGGGTTATAATCGAAATTGATCGTTTTCTTGTGTTTCATTCTTCCACTCTCGACTCTCTACCACCCAAGAAGTGTAGTAAGTTGTTTCAACCTCATTTCCATTCAAGTTACACGTTCAATAAGTTTCATGCATCATGTATATATTTTATCGATCATATATAAACTTTATATATAATTCTACGTACATATTATCATGTAGTACACGACATGTGACTAGCCTCTATCTTGGAAGGCCTAGGAGTCACGACACACACATATTTCACGTTAGTTTTTACTTCACATGCATATTACAAACTCATTTTGAACCATGCTTAATCGGATGAAATCTATATAAACACTTAGAAAAATATATTAAGTCTTTAAACATATATAAACGCCTCATACATGCCAAGAAACGCTCGTATAACTTTAAATATCACGTAATAAGAGTACCATATTATTGCACGACCTACTAGACCACCTAGCTAGCAAACGATTTCGTATATACAACATGTAAAAATAAGTTAGTTTCGACGCTTAAATTTCACCAAAGTGAATTGCTATTAAGCTTGTTTAAAACATATGATTTTAACGTATTGGGCCTAAAAGCCCAATAAGCTAAAAATAAGCTCTCTTGATAAGCTAGCTTATCTAAACTTTTTGATATGAAAATAGAACATGAAAAATGATATTTTTGATGAGCTCAACTCGTCTCACGAAGTACGGATTTTAAAACGTTAATGGGCCTTGATTTCAACTCGTTAAAGGTCCATTTATTGTAAATAAGCACTTTTTATCAAATAAGCTATTAAAATAAGCTTAATATTTATAAAATAAGCCTCAGAAATTTTTAGATAATTTTTCTAATCATTTTTGTAACTTAGGACTAAAAATGTAACGCGACGACACCTAGAAGGACTAAAACTGTAAATATTGAAAAGTGAGGACTAAGACTGTAAAAACAGAAACATAAGGGTAAAAATTGATAATAGTTAATATTCTAAGCCTATGTTTGACTATTGGACAATTAGAGGACTATAATTGTAATTTATATATATAAAGGACTAACAGTGTAACGCAAATATCATTAGAGTAGAAATGGTAAAATTGGAAAAGGACAAGAACTACACCTATTCTATTTAACTTTCTTACTTATTTTATATTTTCGTAAATTTATTTCATATGTGTTTAAACTTTCATTTTTATTTATATATATTATTTAACGTAACATTAATAATATATATAACGATATTTCAAAAATTAATATTATTACTTATGGTTAAAAAGGTAAAACTTCAATGGATAATTTAAATAACGTATTTTGTCATATCGTGCATAACATAAGAATTACACTGCACATCATCTAATCATCATAATGAATAATTATTATTCGTTATTCGTTTCGTATTTACCAAATGGTATTTGGTCAAATTCTCAGATAAATCTATTTATCAGGTTGTATTTCGAAGCCGTTATCATAAATTCGTCCGACTTTATTTTCTTCATTTCAGTATCAATCAAGGTGAGTCATAGCCTCACATTTACTTATTTTCAAACTCCGTGAGGGGGATACATGTTATAAACAGATCACAAGTAATTTTCTGTATGCTACCTGACTTGATATATGCCTAAGTTACCTATTGCCAAAAGACCCTTGATCATGAGCCATTAATCTCTATTATGTGAACGCGAATATAATGAATAGATCTATTTAAGGTTTGACAGCCTATCCCATTAATAATTGACGGAATGCCATTATGCATGTGGTTAGTCGTATTAGTCGTGATATATTATATTTGAGTAAAAATAGGAATTGGCAAATCACCTATTACATGAGGGCAATATTATCATTAATTTGATAACACCTCCGTATTTACGGTATTTGCTAACGTTTTGCGTGTCATGAGACTTAGAGCAATATATATATTGCAATATCAATTTTTAACTGATTGTATTTTCAATACAATCTTACTTGTGTATCAAAATGATTACTAAATTCAAACTCTATGATATCGCTCAACATTTTTGTTGACTTTTAAAACATGTTATCTCAGGTATTTAGCAGAGGAAGCAAGCATGGAACGGGCGAAAACTTCAAAACTTATCTACTTTATTTAAATAATGGTGTAAAATAAAAGATGTTTGATTTAGTTTAAAACATCAAGACTTTTATTATAATACTCTGAATGTGACCTCTTATATTTGAATCTTTATTAATGAACTTATATTTTTAAAACGTCTCTTTCAAGCCGTTTTCTATCATTATGAATTCGATCCTCACCGTAACACCCTAATTACTATTCCGCTGCCACATTTCAAATTAGGGGGTGTTACAACCACTTAGACCAAAGACGAGAAATGAAGAGAAATTTAGCCAGCTAGGGTTTCACAAGATTACCATACAATAAATACAAGGGTTTGTATATGTGTTAAATTAGAGTCCAAGTTCACATTTAACGTCCGATCGGCCATGCATACAAGAGGAGGTTTCTAGAACCTTCTCTTTGTCTAGTTTCTCTTTAGTCCTTATAGTTAACATTTAATGCCGTTAACTAGTTATTATGAAATAATAATTAAAACATAAATATTATTATAAATTATTATTAATTGAATCTCATACTCAATTCATGCAATCCTTTAAGTTCGAGTTCGAACCGGACATACAACTATGCAATATGTCCACAAAGTAACAAAACCTATCAATTGAATAAATGTAATTTAAATGATTTTTATTTCATACTTATCCTACTTCCTTATCGTGAACAAATCCCAAACAGTAAATGTCATAAGGATGAGCAAAAGAACCAAAGAACCGGAACCATACCAAGAACCGGACTGGAACCATGAAGAACCGAACCGAAACCAGAACCAATGGTTCCAGTTCCGGTTCTTGATTTTGAGATTTTTTAGTTATTGGGTCGGTTCGGATCGGTTCCACCGGTTCTCAGTTTCCGAACCAAAGATCCAATAATTATAAAAATATGTACTTTTTTTTACTTCTTATCAAAATATTAATCAAATCCTACGCATCATAAAAATAAAAAAAAAAAAAATAAAAAAAAAAAAAAGAAAAAAACCCTACTAGCCATTAAGCCAAACACTCTAAACCCTAATATTTAATTCACTGAAACATCCACAAAATCAATAATTAATCTAAACCTAATAACATCCCAAGATTATTCATCATTATCAAAACAATGGAAGTAAGTTTATATTTTATTTTTATTTGCATTCGATTAGCTTTTACATGTTCATCATGCTCAAATTTGCTAGCACTTTTATTACTACATTGTTTATTATCTATCATCACCACGTAGCCACATGATCATCACGTAGCACTTTTAGTTTTATTAATACTTTGCCTAACAGATATGAACAAAGTTTTAAGTTATTTTATTTTGTTTTCCGGATTGTTATGCATTATTGTTTTGTTAAAAATATGAACAAGTGAAAGTAACTATAGAATGATTGATTATTTGAGTTTATGGTTTTTGAAGTCTGCCTTTCAAAAAAGAAAATTTGAGTTTATGCTTTAGTTGTTAATTGTTATTTACTTAAATGTAAATGGTTGCAAGTTCTTAAAAAGTTTATTTTTTTTGCGTTTTTTATTAGCTTAATAGAAAATCGGTTCTTATACGGATAGATCCAAAAGAACCGGAACCAGAACTGGAACCAGAATCGGAACCAAAAACTAAATTCATCTCAGTTCTCGGTTCTCACTTTTAAGAAAAATCGGTTCTCGGATCCACCGGTTCCGGTTCCGATTCCAACCGGTTCCAGAACCATGCTCATCCCTAAAATGTCATTTGTTTATTTGGATACCTTGCATTTCGCAATTATTACCAAAAAGGTATGTCAGAAATAATGTTACAACTTACAATCGCATGTGGATGTGTATTGACAAATTATGTATGCATCATCTTTTAAATTTATATGTATAAATAATACATGTGCGTATACCCACCCACATTTTAAGAGCATCTGCAATGCAATGGTTTATAGATGACTTTTTACTATTTAGAAAACCTATTAGAAGACTTATACCATTGCAATAAAAGCTTTGCAAACAACTTTTTGGAGAAAGACTTTCTATACACCGAGCGGTTCAAAGAAAATCAAGAAGCTATTTTCATTATGGTATACTTTGTGAAAAGCTTTTAAAAAGGTTTGTTGCATTGGAGATGTTTTATGGAAATAATTTTTTGAAAGACAAAATTTATTGAATATTAATGAGATATATTAATGTTTAGAGGTAAAAAGTCATTAAAGACTTTTACGACTGCAGATGCTCTAATAACTTGAAGTAATATTCATACAATCATAGTTTATTCTTTGATAAGATAAACTATTACTGTAAATGTCAAGGTTAAACATTCTATGTATGATTTGCCTTTTTTTGAATGAAAGTCATGGTTCGAAAAAAAAAAATTTGCTACCGGACAGATAAATGATGCTAAAAATATCTACCCAATCATTTGTTTTAACGAAAAAAAAAAAAAAAACATTCGTTTTTACTGTTGAATGAATAAAACCCCGTTTGGTAATACATTTTATTGATATATAGATGCTATATATAACGAAACTATAATAGACTCAACCTCACATACCGGGTTTGGACCTTATTTATCATCAAATACTCACCCCTCCCCCCCCCCCCCCCAGTCCGAGCAGCGAAATCACGAAAGCTCGAACTGGAGTAGTAAACTAAAAAGAAAAATTAACATAATAAAAACATAACTTTAGTCGACTTGTAACAAACCATACCAACGGTCGACTTTAGTCGACTGGTACTAATGGTCGGCTAAATCGACTGGTAATAAAACCATACCAATGATCGACTTTAGGGACTGTTACCAACGGTCAACTTTAATCGACTTGTAACAAAGTCGCACGAGGTCGCAAAATCCAACCACTTCACCTACTTCATTGCCCCCAACCCTTTCTCGTACCTTTATTGAAACAGAATGGTTTCATGGACTAACAAAAATAAAAAGTAAAACAACTTTAGCCCTATGAAGGAAGCAATAAAAAGCCTGCCATAAAGTAAGAAAACTAGCTTATGTTTCGGCTGTTGCATTTTTTTAAGATTCCTCGTGTTCATAGCACTTTTTCTCTTAGAGCGATTTACCTTTTTTTTTTTTTTTTTTTTTTTTTTTTCTCCTCGGAAAAGGGATAAATGATGGCGGATAGGATTTCAGGGGGTGACAATAGAAGAGGCGGCTCAACTTAGCCACCTAGGTCTGAGTATCAGATCTGCTCCGATACCATGTTGAATGAATAAAACCTCGTAGGTAGTACGCTTTATTGATATGATATATATAGATGCGGTACATATTGAAACCCTAATAGACCCAACCCCAGATACCGGGCTAGGCCCTTATTTATTATCCGGATAATTCCTAATATGCCCAGATTGCTCAAGTGATTTGCTTTTTTGCCCTAGAATTCGGAGTTTCCGTATTTACCCCAGGCAACTTGGCAACTCGACTCATATGACGCCAAGTGTCTGACATGAAGGCACCAATTGCCTAAAAGTACACAAGTTGCCCAAAAAGTACACAAGTTGCTCTACTTTGTAATCCGAAAAGTGACACTTGTCACTTGCAGATTGCAGTTGTCCAAAAACTACACCTTGCCCTGATCTAAATACGGAAACTCCAAATTCTGAGGTAAAAAAGCAAATCACTTGTGCAATTGAGGCATATTAGTAATTATCCCTTTTATCATCAAATATTTACATGTTATAGGATCATGGATATACTTTGGACTTTTATTTCTACAGAAAATATCGATTTACAATCGAATAATAGTTCACAGCTGTTTGATTTTCAAACCATCATTACCATGTTATAACAATTATATTGCACATTTCTGTTGTTTAAATCATGGACAAAACATGAATTAAAAACATGGTCAATCATAGAAGGGTACATTGTTTAATAGTATGACTTGTGGGAAGATTCGCAAAAGCATGTGCAATGGCTGGTTAGCAGTTGCATCTGGCCTAAACTTCTTTAGTGCGTTCGAACTTCAGTTTATCAGTTAATACATGATTGGTTTGTGCCTCATTAGCTTTGATAAACGTGGTGCAATTCAAAGCCATCTTGCAAAAAAGTTCTGGCTGATTAATTTGTTCTTAGTTCGAGGGTGCCCTTTTGCATCATGGTTTATACGTGGATCATTAAAAACATATCCACACGATGACACGAAGTGACTCAAATACACGTCTATTGATTCTTTTGGCTTGGCCTATTTAAGTTCAGCAAACTGCAAAGCTTGAAGGTACCATACAAAGTCAAGCTTTATTTAGACAACCAAACTTAAATGCTTGATGTATTGTTTAATTTTCTATCGGTTATCGATCTATAAAAAGTATGTTCTATCTCATGATGTCCCAAATAAATGAATGCTTATAAACGTGTCAATCGTATATTTATGGCTAACAGTGAAAGTTGGGGTGAATATTTGAAAGGGGAATATAGGAAGAGAGCGAAGACTGAGAGAATGTGTCAAAACCTAGGTATAAGAAAGTACATTACTCCTATTTATTAATCACTCGGTCTTAATATCATGAGAATTGATTTACATATTCACATTTTTTAATGAGACATTATACTGTGTGCATTGCATATGTATACAATGTTTACATAGTGCTTTGACTGCTTATACAATTAAATGTCTTAATAAAAAAATATGAGTATCAAAATCACCTCCACAATTTTATTGTCTACTTTTATTTCTTTTTTGTTTTGTCTCAAATTAATTATCTACTATTAAATATAATTGAAATTTCTTAAGTTTACCATACTACCGTTAAATAGAATTCTTATTTACAAAAATAAATAAAAACAATAAATATATGACAAAGGATGTGACTTTTGCAAAAATGAAAATAGTAATAAAAGCATTTTCTTAAATAACGTGTTTTTCACTTTGGTGACAACAATGTTAGGATGGGATAGGTGCATGTACAAATGAAACTGGTTACACTTCCTTATGGGATATGTTGATGTTAGAATTAGTGTTTGTTGAAATATGTTTATCCATGTTACTGTATATTTATTTTGTTCATCAAGTTACTGAATATTGCGTGTATGTTGGCTCAAGTACTTAATTTTGTTAAACCTACAACGGATTACTCCCTTAATTGGCTATCGGGTGATAGCATGTTTTCGTTGTCCATGACACTAAATGACTCCTAATCAAACTTCGGGTTACTATATTTGTGACAATGTTCATCTAAGTTACTACAGCGAAAATATCAAACACCAAGCTGCTATGCTATTTGAAAATGTATTTCATTATTTTAATCACTTTTAAAAACGCCAATTAAAGTTAGAACCTTAGCAAGAAGCCAAAAGCAAGAGAAAAAATTATATCGCCAATGAAAGAGAATTACAAAGGTTATCAAATCAATCAACCCAGTGGAGAGAAATTTTCCTATGCCTATTAGAAATCCAATTGAAGACTGTGACCATGCCGTTGTTGAAGATGAGCTCAATCTTCGGTTTTTTGGAGAAGAAGTTGAATTCGTTCCTATAGCGCTATAGAACCCAAAATCTAGTGTGCGCTACCACGTCAACGAAGATGGAATAAGAAGCCTTCTGTATCACTTTTGCCGCAAGGTTGAAAGCATCATGTAGGCATAAGATGTATAATTACATTACTGAGATCACCATTTTTAAACGTATCCCCAAATTTTCATGGTTATCTTGCAAGAGATTAAGATGTGTTTTTACGTTTAAAGTGCATCATCTCAAACTGGACATCAGACCGAGTTCAAGTTGGTACCCCTCTTGTCTACAGTTGATTTTCATTATCAATTGGCCGGACGTCTGCAATTATCCAAGAAGTAAACATTCACCTTAATTGGAAGAAGGTTACTCTGTTTGAAGAGAGGAATTGTTTTTTATTGTTTGCATATGCACACACTTATTTAATACATAATTCCAATCAACATTCTTCTTTGATTATTAGTTCAATTTGTATTCCAGATATACATTATTACACAATCACATTATATAAACGGTTTGATTTGTGTCAATATAATACATTTTTGTTCTCTAACTTTTTCATGAAATAGTACATACGGAAAACGATCACAGTAGTCCATAGTGTTGTTCCCGTTCACTTGATTACAAAACTATTTATAATTAATTTAACCAAGTAACACGCCTAACAATATTTGTTTACACTTTATTGCAGTTTATACATGGATATGATAAACACACAAAATACTTTTCAACGTTTTAACTCTTATTTGATATGTATTAAAAAAATTGATACTTGATTGTTTTCGGAATAACAATCTAGATTGAATGACAATATGTGGTGATCTCATCACTAAACTCAAACACAAACCAAAGTTAGTGTTTGAGAGTAAGAACTATGTTTAATTGGCAAATATATGTATTTGAGATTCTATTTTGGATGAGTAATTTCAGCTCTTGAAAGTGTTCATAACTTTTAATACAAAAGATACAAATTACACTTTTACAACATTCTATTATAAGAGAATGCCTATATAGATACCCGTGGGGTAAAAAGCACGTGTCAACTCTTTTGTAGTGTAGTACTATCTTTCCATTCTTAGGACTAGTACAACCTTTCTTTTTGGAACAGTTGAGACAACTGCTTGTACCTTTTTATCAATTATAGTACATCTTAACCTTTTTATAAGTACCTTTTAGTTATCTTCTCAAGACGCTTCTCATCCATGTATCAGTGACTTAAACATTAATTTTGAGGGGATCTTTAGGGAGTCGGTGAGTTATTTCATCACTCACTACTCCATCATCTTGATCCTGGTTCTTATCTACACTATCTGAGAATCGCCTCAGGTTGTGATGAGTCTTTCTATCATCCATGTATCAGTGACTTAAACATTTTTAGGGGATCTTTCATCACTCACTACTCCATCATCTTGATCCTGGTTCTTATCTTCACTATCTGAGAATCGCCTCAGGTTGTGATGAGTCTTTCTATCAGACTCTGAAAAACTTCTTGAAGATGACTTCCCGAATTTTTTCTTACATTAAAGGACTTGTTTTATACTTAGGTTATTTTTCATTAAATCTATACAATGGATAAGTGGGCCCTGAATTAATCCAACACATACTTTTCATTTATAAACAATATCAAGTTTTATGTACAGATTACACGAGTTCAACAATTATTTTTCAATGTTTAAATCTTTATTGTTAGTTTATGGACATTATTTTAGTAGTCATATGTTAGGATCGAAATCGAGATCACGGGATTGTACACTTTACGTATGAGACTCGATGTTTAAATAATTAATATAAAATGTTATATTTAATTATTTAATTCGCAACAAACAATTAAAGAGCGTTAGGTAATTAATGGAATTGACTAACGGTCGGTAAATGTCAACAGGATACGAAAAAATAAAACAAGACAAAGAGAAGGTTCTAGAAATCTTATTTATGGCCAAATAATGGAATCCCACATCGGAAACCATTGTAAACTTGATCTCAACCATAAGGGTATAAATACATCTGTATGTATTCATCCCTTGGTACACTTGATTTCAATAGAAGGCTAAACTTCTTCTTTTCCTCTTTTGTTCATAGGTCAACGAGTGAAGCCCCAAGAAAAGGGATTTGCGAGTAACCTAGAACATTACAAAGTGTTTGGTAAATCTATTGTGATCAAGAACGTGATATAACTACACTATTGGTTATATCTTGGATTGAATAACAAAAAGGTAAGGGGTTATTCTTACAATCCATATAAACCCTAATTAGGGTTCATAAGTTGAAGAATTGCATTACTTGATTCTTGTTCGGGCTAGAATCACAAAGGTATGTTTACTATTTATTATTGATTAATTAATTACATGTTATACGATCTTGTTATAACGTTTCCGCATGTGTTTACCTGATATTTATTGTTTATATTTATGCATGTCGTGTTATATAATTCCAACAGTGGTATCAGAGCCGTTATAATGTGTAATTAATTATCGAAACGCATAAAAATTGAATCTTGATTTGTTTAGTTACATGTATGTAGAATTTTTTTTAGGGTCTTCATAATCCTAACCCTAATTTTTTTAAGGGTCGATTACCTCTAAGTTTTATTTAGGGTTTTGGTTTTGATTTTTAATATGATTAGAAACCCTAAGATTGTCATGTAATTGTTTATGCATTTTAGTAAACGATCTTGGTGCAATATGTTAATTGTTAAGCATAATCCATGAAAAATGCATGTTTGCATGGATTTTATTGTGTTTGAATTTAAATTGTTTAAATTGGATATATATATTAAATTGTTAAGTTATATCGAAACATGTAAATTTATTAATAGATATCGAATTGGGGAAGACTCCAATATTAAGTGATCAATTACGTGCTATGTAGTGTTTATTTAATTTTGGCTTACACAATCGATTCGTCGATGTTGTGGCTTTTCTTCCTTTGAAGAAGAAAGCCTAATTAAATAAATGCATAATACACTTAGAATTGATTTTTAATAGTATTATTGAATCAAATTTGCATGTGGCTACATGTTTTATACATATTTAATTGTTATGTTATGTATATGTTTATTTAGTTGTGTTATTTTTTGTTATGCATTACTTGTTTTTGTTTATTTTTATGTGAGACATGTTTATAAACGAAACAGGTAATTTTTGAATAGAAAAATAATATGGACTAAATAAATGGCGAAATTGTTTTGGTTATAAGAGTCAAAATTTCAAAGATATATTGATTGATGTTTTTGTACGTAATGGTTGACTAGGCGGACCGAAGTTTGCAAACTATAAGATGGGTACAAGGTTGGTTTCGCATTAAATTGTGACCTCAAAGAGACAACATTCTGTCTTTCCACTCGTTTATGTGTAAATTAGACTTACGAACAACCATTACATGTACACTGTCTTCTTAAGGGTGCAGCGACAAGGACCCGCAACTCTCGAAGGGGCCACCAACCACAATTCCATAATGATTATCCGAAACACTAAGCTTTAGGGCTTATGCAAAAGTATGATATAGTGGACGATAATTTTTGGTAATTCTTTAATTGGTGAACCCGATACCTCAATTAAAACTATGTTATTTTACTCTTATTGAATTGGTAAATAAAATTGTTTTGTGAAACCAATGTTAAGAAGTTGTATGCATGCTTCTTCATACATTATTTTGATTGCACATCAAAATTAATACCCTTATAAAATTAAGTCAAATGCCATCTAATTAAGAACACTTGAAGTTGTAGTTTACGTTAGATTGCAAAGAAGAGATAAATTTCATAATTTCATTGCTAGTAGATCAACTGATGTAATGGAATTATGAGTTTGCAGTTTTTAAGTTAGACGACTTAAATTGAGTAGGAAGTGAGAGCTTGAACTCAATGCATTAGATGGGGATGAAACATTCTTACATTGCAAAAGGTTTTGTGAATGTAAATCCCATAATGATCTAGGAATTGCAATATGATATTGTCAATTATTGTTCGACAATTATCTTGTTGAATACTTTCATTACTAGCAGATCAACTGATGTGATTAAACTATGTCAATTAGGATCCTAGCTTTAAGAAAATAATATGGTTTATATGAATATTTACCAATGGGTATTTTATTTTCTTAAAGATTTTATTATCGAAAATACTAAAATTAAATTTTGTTAATTCTTTTAATGTATTAATGCAACGTTAAAACCGTAAACGCATTTTGGGCTTTGGTAAATTGATCACGTTCTGTTTTCAAATAAATGTTTGATTAAGAATAATTTACTTAAAAGACAAAGGAAGTCTCCTTTATTTGAAAAAAGAGTGAGACACAATCCTATTTCTTTTCATGAATGAAAAAGGATAATAGGAATATTAGATATGTCTAAATTCTAATATAACTCATAGGAAATTTTTTAATAGTTAAGATAATTGCATATTTTCCATAAGGATTTCATCACCCTCATTTGGTGATTAAATTCTTAGTAACAAATATGATATTTGGTTAACAAAAAAATATGTATGACATTTTATGAGTTATTAAAATTAGAAGCTATACTAATTACCGTAAAATGTTAAAAGACAAACTAGTTTATTCATCTAGTTGTTTTAACTATTTAATAGGTGCTACATACATTGTAGGATGGTAGACCTGTTAAGGGAGAAATTACATGCCCAATTTTTCAAGTTAATCGCATTTGATTGATAGTCCATCGTTTACATAGTAGGATACACTCTTTAGTGCATAAGTAATTGTTACGTATGGACATTCAAAGGTGTAGGAAAGTTAAAAGCACACTATTTTCTTTCACTGGATATGAAACATTTACAATGTTGTCAAATTCAGTGGGAGTATTGTGTACTTATTACTGAATAATGAATTATTGTAATGATCTTTAATTCAGTGGGAGTTACAAGCTTTGACATCTTGGTAGCTAAAGATAATTACTTTCTAAGTGTAGACACTCATACTTTAAGGATAGTCTTGTATGTTTCCACTGTTGTTCTATAACTACTTGTTATGCTAAAATCTATGACACAATCATATTGATCACATAAACAAATGCATGGCATGTTGTTTATCCACTATATCCGGTTGTTCCATGCACAAGTGGGAGAAATGTTATCTTTAATGTGTGCAAGAAACAACTAATAAAGATATGATTTAATGGATTCTCTTGACTGCAAGGTAAGAGAATAACATTCTAATATGAATTATACTAATCTAATTCAAGAAACACCTGGTGTTACAATTTATGTTATGTGAGAGCTTAGCTAGATCGCAACAACAAGGTGAATTTCATATTTTCATTACTAGCAGATCAACTAATGTAATGGAACTATGAGAATTTGTAGTTTCTAAATTAGATACCAGAACATGTGTCAATATGATATCCAGACTACTTTAATTTGTATATTTATGAATTCTTGAAATGACATAAATTAATAAAGTAATCTAATGCTGCTTCAATCTGAATATTTATGTGTTCTTGGAATGACATAAATAAGTGAAGAAATGATGTTATTTACATTATTGGGAAGTAATAAATTAACTTGAAATTACTATTGAAACCAAAAGATGGTGTTCATAATTACTTTAGTAAAACATGTTTATATTTCATTGTAAAGATATAAACATAAAGTCTTTTAATTATTACAAGACTTATAATAAAGTAAGACGTTATCTTGTTATGTTTTTTTAATTAAGACATATACATGAAGTCATTAAACTGTTAAATGACTTATAACGTATAGTGGGATTATAACATTTTATGTTTTCTTGAAGAGACATGGATAAGAAGTGACTTTGTAAAAAGTACTTGTGTTATAAAGCATGTAATTAGCTTGAAAATATTATTATACCATTAAAATGACTTAGTTGGTAAATAGACAAGCCAAAAGGAATATGGTTATCTTAAAATATTGTTAGATTGTCTTACAATATTACAACTAATGAAATACCAAATGTTTATGGTATGTTCAGTTATGAAAATCAAACTCTTTTTATATTGTTTGATTAAAGATAATTATGACTTATTTTCTTCCAAAAGTTATCAAGGTTAGAAAATTTAGTATGGATTGAATATACTCAATAAGACTCCAAGCTAGAAGATTAATAAGACATAATCATATGATGGAATGTGATGAATCACATTAAGTTTGAAAATAAGGTTATGAATTTGTTAAACTACTTATGAGGTTATTAACAAATAATAGTCATGAACTATCAATATGTATTGTAATATCCCAAAAGAGAACATTTTATTGTTGCTTTATTTGCTAAGTATTTAAAGATAGTCTTTAAATTACTAAAAGCAAGTGGGAGTTTTTATCTTTAAAAGATAAAATTACAAGATATCTAATCTTCTAAAATACACTAGTAAATATCATGATGAAGCTTGACATTAAAATGTTAAACCTCAAGATGATAGATGATGGAATTATCATTCATGGAATAGCAAAATATCTCAGATATTTGATTAATATGTTGAGGGCTATGATTTACAAGATTATTATAAACCTGATAATCATTATGATACATTACCAAATATGAAATTTGGTAAAGTACACATGCTATGAATGATTAAGATGTTGTCCATAAAAATAATCAATTTTAGAAATTTGGTTTATCTTAATAGTTTGACTAGAAAATGAAGATGAGTTTCTTCAAAGATATGGTAACTCTTGTGGTTTAAATCTTTGTATAGAAATCATGTGGACAATATTGTGCAGGTATTTAATGCATGTCTTATGACAAGATTATTAATCACACTTAAGCAATTAATTGTGATTGAATATTCTTTTCTAAATACATGAAATATATAAAGATTATGATTGTCATATTTATGAAATTGACAATGGAATATCAAAACTCTTTCTTGAGTAATTACTTGAGCGAGGACAATAAGTAATCAAAAAGAGTTTATGAATTCAAATAAATCTTTGGAAGTGTACAAAGTGCAATAATCCATGGATGGATAAATGCATGCATGTAGAAGATTATTCTTATGTTTAATTATTAAATCCGTGTTTTAATTTATAATTGAAATAAGATAATTTCTAAGTATTCCTGAAAGCTAGTGGGAGTATTATGTTTAATTTCTTAAAATCATATATGTTGTAGAACATATAAAAAGTAACATTCCATATAAGTTAAAAGTTAAGTCTTAGTTTGGAATGAAACTTTACTTGAAAGATTTAGAAAATAAAACATACAACCTTAGAATGAATGTTTATTGTTAAAACATATGCGGTAAATGAATCTAATATAACATGATATATCATTTAGAAAGTCTAAATGGATATGAATAACATGAATAAAATCTAAGTATGACTCAAAGATTTTTCATGAACATCATATTTTGTTTTATCATGCTTGATTACAAGATGATTTGACAGTATTAATATCTAATTAAAAGTTATTAGATAACTTGTGTAATATTCTAAAAAGAATATGTTTGATTATAAAATCACATCCTCAGTCTGGAACAGCTTCCAAATTCTATAGATGAACAATTGGTCAATTGTTGTGCAAATTGTCATAGCCAACAAACTTGTAAGTTCGAAAGGCATCAAACATTACATAATAAATACTAATGATTACAAGAAGGTTTTAAGAGAATATTGTTGTTTGTATACAATGATGCTAATGAAATTGAGATGACACTTAATACTAGTTATGGTAAGGATTTCATCTTTGGCTATTACTAGTTATGCTTACTAAAAGCATAGTTGCATTATACATTAAGAGAATAAGAATACTTTAAACTTTAAAATGTTTGAAAGTTTGATTATCATAAATTGGTGGTTAAGGATGTCTCACATTTTATGAAATATTATATGGCATTATCAAAATAGTTGAGTATGCACATACAAGAACTTCAATTGTTGAATTCTTGAAATAAGTATTCTTAAAATTCCGATAGATCAAAGTTGAATGAATTATGCCTTGTCAACAAGTATGAATGTCATTACTTGAGACATAATTCATCAACAAGAGTTATCATGCATTGATCTATTTAGTATTTGGATAAGGGATGTTAAACAATTGTTATAATAAATTTAAATATATGGTATGTTTAATTTATAATATATTGTATCCTATATTTGTGTGTTTAATCTATGAATAAATGTTATTCTAAATTGTCCGTTGTCAGTTAATAATATGGGAATATTATTAAATCAAGACAAATCTAAAGGTTGGTATAATATACTTAAAGTATATTGATGCGTAGTCATGCCATTTCAGATGATATAAAATGATACTGAATATATATATGACCTAACCCAACTACATGATTTTACTTTATGGATCTTGTCATTAAGTAAATCATAAGAAGTTATCCTCAGACTTGAAATGTAAGATAAGTGTCATGAATGTAGTACATTTTTGTAGAACAACTTAACGCTATACGTAACTAGTAGTCATAAGGGTTGTTTTCGGAATTGTTACAAAGTTTGTAGGTTTTGCTTGTAGTCAAAATAGAATTTGTTCCTTCAAATTTAATTTCGGAGTTTAATACTGCTGGGCCCCTCGTAGGGTTGGTAAGATGTATGTGTGGCCTCACCCAAGATCTTCCCTGAATATGTTCAGAAGATTTGGTAATCTTGCTCACTCACAAACAACGAGAAACAGAATGGTTAATTAAGGAATGACTTTAATCCATATCCTGATTAACGTGGTATTAGAAACAAAAGGATAATAATAATGAGAAATCATTAAAAGGTTTTTCCAGGAGCCTTACTCAAGTTGTACTAGAGACATCGAAGTGCTGCTAGACTCTAACCGACATGATTACACTATTAAAATATGTCCAAGTGGGAGCTGTTAGTTTATGTACATTATTTTAGTAGTCGTATGTTAGGATCGAACTCGAGATCACGGGATTGCACACTTTACGTATGAGACTCGATGTTTAAATAATTAATATAAAATGTTATATTTAATTATTTAATTCACAATAAACAACTAAAGAGCGTTAGGTAATTAATGGAATTGACTAACGGTCGGTAAATGTCAACGGGATACGAAGAAAATAAAACAAGACAAGAGAAGGTTCTAGAAATCTTGTTTATGGCCAAACAATGGAATCCCACATCAGAAACCATTGTAAACTTGATCTCAACCATAAGGGTATAAATACATCCCTATGTATTCATCCCTTGGTACACTTGATTTCAATAGAAGGCCAAACTTCTTCTTTTCCTCTTTTGTTCATAGGTCACTGAGTGAAGCCGCAAGAAAAGGGATTTGCGAGTAACCTAGAACATTACAAAGTGTTTAGTAAATCTATTGTGATCAAGAACTAGCATTCACATCAAATCGCTAATAGTACATGTGTACAAGAACGTGATATAACCACACTATTAGTTATATCTTGGATTGAATAACAAAAAGGTAAGGGGTTATTCTTACAATCCACATAAACCCTAATTAGGGTTCATAAGTTGAAGAATTGCATTACTTGATTCTTGTTCGGGCTAGAATCACAAAGATATGTTTACGATTTGTTGGGATATGAAATATCAAAGTGCTTTTGGATGTCAAAGTACTGCTGCATGAAGAATAAAGTCAAAGTACTGCTGAAGAATAAAGTCAAAGTACTGCTGATATGAAGAATGCTTAAAAGTACTTCGAAGGAAACAAGGACTGATATGCAGTTTAGATAAGGATTAATGTGTAATATTAGATGATTATTCTAGAATTAGTTAGGGATAATTACTTGTCGTTCAAGAATTAGATGTTGTAAACCGACTTAAGGTTATCTATATAAAGAGCCTTAAGAGGTATTGGTCGATAGAAGTTTTAGAGGTCTTATAAGTTTTACAAGTTAGAAGTCGATCAAGTTTAATAGTTAGGGATTGTTAGTGAATCTGTGTAACAAAGTAGGTTCAAAGTTTGGTTAATATAAAAGTTCTTCTTAAGCTTTGTGTTAGTAGATTCCGCATACTTTACAAGGTCAAACAGTGTTTCAATATTAATAGTGTTGAGTTTACTCAATATTGTTAAAACCTTACAAGCTACAAATTAGTTTGATCAGAGTATATCAATCCAACAAGTGGTATCAGAGCTTGTGTTGGAAACTCTGATTAAGAAGACAAACCTTTAAAACCTTTAAACCTATCTCACAACAAACCCTACAAGATGTCGACAGATGCTGCACCTGCTCCCTCAATCACTGCTGTTAGAATCCCTATTGTTAAGAAGGGAGAATACAACCTATGGGCCATGAAGATGAGGCAGTACATTGCCATCACAGACCATGCTTTGTGGGATGTGATTGTCAATGGTAACATGCAAATTGATGAACCAGTAGAGGTACCTGGACAACCAACACCTCCAAAAATTACTGTACCTGCTGCTACCAAAAGAAATCAAGACAAAGCTCTCAACATACTGCTTTCTGCTATTCCTGATGGTCACCTATTAAAGTTTCATGATGCCAAAGATGCCAAACAACTATGGGCTGCAATAAAGAAGAAGTTTGGAGGTAATGATGCTTCCAAGAAGATGCATAGGAATTTTCTGAAGCAACAATTTGAAACTTTCATTGTTGGTGAAAGAGAAGGTCTTGATTCTGCTTATGAAAGATTTCAACATCTTTTGAGTATGTTAGAACTATATGATGCTGAGGCATCAGTTGAAGATGCTAATTTAAAGTTTCTAAGGAGTTTGCCATCAGCATGGCATGTAGTTGCTACTATGATCAGAGGACAATCAGGGCTGGATACTATGGACTTTGATGATCTTTACAACAATCTGAAGGTGTATGAGCATGAGATGAATGGTACTACAGGATCAAGCACACAACAAAATATTGCTTTTGTCTCTTCTGAAAAGAGAAGCAGTACTTCCAACAAAGGTACTGCTTACCCTGCTCAAAGTACTGTGACAGAAACACAAGTTCCATGCACAACAATGGTCACCACAAACTCATCACAATCAGTTACCCCCACCTCAGATGATGTTCTATGTTCATTCTTTGCTCAACAAGCATCTATGCCAGTCACTTATCAAGAAGATGTACTGCAAATTGATGATGATGCCTTGGAAGAAATCGATATCAGATGGCAAGTTGCTATGCTCACTGCAAGGATCAAGAAGTATGTGAACAAGACAGGAAAAGGCATCAACTTCAGAGCTAAACAAGGAATAACATTTGACAAGTCCAAGATTGAGTGTTTCAACTGTCAAAGGACTGGTCACTTTGCAAGAGAGTGTAAGTTTGCAAAGTATCAAGCAAATAAGATGATTGAACCACCCAAATCTGAAAGAAAAGAGATTCCAATAACTGAACCAAAACCAAAAGCTTTGGTTGCTCAAGAGAATCTGTCAGAGATTGATTGGTCCAATGAGTTTGATGAAGAACCTGTAACCTATTCAATGGTTGCATTGGAAGATTGGAGCACAGCATTTGATGAAGAGCCTGGATATGCTGCTTTGGAGTCAAGAGATGAGTTAGGAAGTTTTGATTGGAGCATGGAGTTTGAAGAAGCACCTATTCAGCTTGCAATGGTAGCTGCTTCACCAAGTTCATCCACTAACTCTGAGGTATGCCCTAAGTGTAATGATATGTATCAAAAGTTACTTACTGAGTATGTAGCTGAAAGAGATAAATTTCAAAAAGCTAGGGCTGAGATAACAGGTTATCAACTTACTTTAGAGTCAATGGAAGCCAAAATTCTTACACATGAAAACAATGAAGTAGCATGGCTTGAAAATTATAAACAACAGGATTACCTGGTTAAGTTAAATGAATGGAAACTAGGTTGCAAGGTGTCTGAACTAGAAAAGGTTACTGCTGAAAGAGATAAGTTGTCAGAAAAACTTGCTGTATGGAATGAGGCAGGTGTGTCACATGTTCAATTTGTTGAAAAGCAAAGAACATCTAATATTAAGAAAGGCCTAGGCTATGATAGTAATGAAGGTATTCCATTTAAGAGCAAGGAACTTAATCTTACTGTTGATACCTCCACTAGTGATGAAGAGTTCATAAGTCTAGATGAAAACACTTCTAGTGATGAGGAATCCCCTAGTCCCACATCTCCTGTATTTCAGAAAGAAAAAGGTTATAATGCAGTTCCACATCCCCCAGGTAGCTTTCAACCACCTAGTAAAGATGTTGATTGTTATGGTGTAGATAATCTGGAGTTTAGGAAAAAGCTTAAATCTGAAACTTTAGAAAGATCTGTTGAAGCTCCTAAGGTAGAAAATACCAAGTTTTCAAAACAAGCAGTACCTTCAAACTCTTTTCGAAGTACTGCTGATCACTCAGCAGTACCTCAAAGAAAATTCTTTCAAAATACTGCTAATTTTAGAAAAACTTATGGAAGGGGATTTGGGGATATTGGTCCAAAGGTCTGCTATGTGTGTTACAGTCCTCATCATTTGATTAAAGATTGTGATTATGATTCAGACTATTTAAGCAAATATCCAAAGACCAGAACTGCACAACCAAGTTATAGGGAGAATAAGCCAAGAGATAACAAACCAGTTTGGAATTACACAAATAGGGTTAACCATAGTAACTTCTCAAAAAACTATAGGAACCCTCATCAGAAAAGGCCATACTCCAAACCATCAGTACCTTCACAAAGTACTGATAGAAAGTTCCCTAATGTTTCTAGCAAACGCTCAAGTGTAAGACCTAGGAGTTATAGTCATTACAACCCTAGAAAGACTTACAACACAAGAAAAGATGCTAGGACACAGAACCCAACTCCTAAAGTCACAACAAAATGGGTTAAGAAAGAAAGTACTGCTGGGGTAGAACCAGTACTTTCAGAGGTTAAGGGTGAAAAAGGGAAAATTGATCATGAAAAACAAACTGTTTTGGAAACAAAAACCTTAATTCTTGATCATGCTTTCAAAGACAGTGGTGATTACATACTCAAAAACTTTGAGTATGTCACTCCACAAGGGGAACACAAGTCAGTAATGGCTTGGGTTCCTAAAAATAACTAACCTTTTCATGTAAATGCAGGGCAACCCAGAGAAGGAGCTTAAAGATCATCTTATTGTAGATAGTGGTTACTCTGGCAGTATGACAGGAGAAAAGGAGTTCTTGTCAGATTTTAAAGCTTATTATGGAGGAAAAGTTGCATTTGGGAATGATCCTGATGGAGGAAGAATTACTGGCAAGGGAACAATCAAGGCAGGAAACATTGATTTTGAAGATGTTAGATATGTGAAGGAGCTAAAAT
This sequence comes from Artemisia argyi, assembly GCA_030686995.1. Lineage (NCBI taxonomy): Eukaryota > Viridiplantae > Streptophyta > Magnoliopsida > Asterales > Asteraceae > Artemisia > Artemisia argyi. The sequence goes on from CM060705.1 coordinate 149,129,149, forward strand.
TCAATCTTTTGTCAGTCTCTCAGATTTGTGATAAGAAGTACCCTGTGTTATTCTTTGACACAGAATGTCTCATACTTTCTCCTGATTTCAAGTTAGAAGACAGAAATTTGGTGTTACTGAGAGCACCAAGAACTAATGATGTGTACAACATAGATTTGAAGAATATAAATTCTGCTGAAAAAGCTACATGTTTGATTGCAAGAGCATCTATGGAGGAAGCACATCAATGGCACAGAAGACTGGGACATGTTAATTTCAAGAACATCAATAAGCTGGTCAGAGGAAATTTAGTTAGAGGTTTACCTTCTAAGACATTCAAGAATGATCACACATGTCTTGCTTGTAAGAAGGGTAAACAGCACAAGGCCTCTTGTAAGAAGATTGATGAGAAGACCATTAGAGAGCCTTTGGAATTGCTGCATATGGACATGTTTGGACCTGTTTCAGTTGTCAGTCTGAACAAGAAAAAGTACTGTTTGGTTGTAACAGATGACTGCAGTAGATTTAGCTGGGTCTTTTTCTTATGTTTTAAAGATGAAACTTTTGATGCTATTCATGACCTAATTATAGCACTAGAAAATCAGTTAAGGCTCAAGGTTAGAGGCATTAGATGTGATAATGGGACTGAGTTCAAGAATCAGCTTATGGATGAATTTTGTGCCAAGAAAGGAATTAAAAGAGAATTCAGTATTGCTAGAACTCCTCAACAAAATGGAGTTGCAGAAAGAAAGAATAGAACTCTTATAGAAGCAGCAAGGACTATGCTTGCAGACTCTCAACTACCTGTTCCATTCTGGGCTGAAGCTGTAAGTGCTGCTTGCTATATATTGAATAGAGTATCAGTGACTAAACCTCAAATGAAGACACTTATGAGTTACTCATGGGAAAGAAGCCAAGCATCAAGTTTATGAAACCTTTTGGATGTCCTCTCACCATCTTAAATACTGCTGATAATTTGGGAAAATTTGATGGGAAGTCAGATGAAGGATATTTATTAGGATATTGTACAAATAGCAAAGGATTCAGAGTGTACACTAGGGCTACCAAGAAGGTTCAAGAATGTCTTCATGTTGATTTTTTGGAAGAACAAGAGAATTCTAAAGGTAAAGGTCCTGATTGGATGTTTGATCTTGATTTAATGTCTTCATCAATGAATTATGTACCTGTAAGGGAAGAAAATCAAGTTGCTCCCACTGAAGAAGAAGCACAGTACATTGTTCATGATGTTAATTTAAGATCTGAAGATGAGCCACAAGATAATGCCAATGATGAGAAGAAAGGTACTTCTCAACCTAACAGTACTGTTGATCCTCAAAGTACTGTTCCACCACAAATACCAGTATCTGCAGAAGATCAGGCTATTCAAGAAGAACTCTCTAGGATGCTTTTTCAAGAAACAATGGCTAAGTTGTATGATGATGAACAAAGGAGAGCTTATGAAGCAGAAAAGAAGAAGGCAAAAGAAACAGCCAGTACTTTAACCCAAAGTACTGTCAACCCTTTTGAAAGTACTTTTCAGCCATTGAATACTTCAAATTGGCTAAATACTGATGCTGTTCATGATCCTAATATGCCTGACTTAGAAGATACTGCTGATCCAAACACCATTACTTTAGAAGATACTGATGATGAATTGGATCAAGAAGGCATTTTCTCAGATTCTAATGAAGATCCAAATATCACTAATTTGGAAGATAATCTTGAAGTTCCACCAACTCCAACTCTCAGAATTCATAAAACTCATCCTGCTACCAATATTATTGGACCCTCATCTTCAGGGGTGCTCACAAGGACTAAGGCTAAGAATATGTCTCAACAACATACTTCTTTACTTAGTTTTATCTACAAGCAAAACAGGGTGAATCACAAGGATCAGAAGTTGTGTTTATATGCTTGTTTTCTATCTCAGGAAGAGCCCAAGAATATCAAACAAGCACTAGCCAAAGAAAGCTGGGTGGAAGCTATGCAAGAAGAACTTCTACAGTTTAAACTTCAAGAAGTTTGGGTATTATGTGATCTACCTGATGGAAAGAAACTTATTGGAACTAAATGGGTTTTCAGAGTAAAAAGAGATGAAAGAGGAAATGTGATTAAGAACAAGGCAAGGTTAGTGGCTCAAGGATATAGACAAGAAGAAGGAGTAGACTATGATGAAGTTTTTGCTCCTGTGGCAAGACTTGAAGCCATTAGGCTATTTTTGGCTTTTGCATCTTATATGGGATTCCCTGTATATCAGATGGATGTTAAAAGTGCTTTTCTATATGGCAAAATCACAGAAGAAGTTTATGTCAAACAACCTCCTAGTTTTGAAGATCCTGCACATCCAAACAAAGTTTACAAGGTAATAAAAGCTCTTTATGGTCTTCATCAAGCTCCAAGGGCTTGGTATGAAAGGCTTTCCAACTTTCTACTGCAACATGGTTATAGAAGAGGAGCTATTGATAAGACTTTGTTTATTAAGAGAGATAAGAAGGATATTATGCTTGTTCAAGTATATGTAGATGATATTATTTTTGGTGCTACCAAGAAATCAATGGTGAAGGAATTTGAAAATCTTATGCAGAAAGAATTTCAGATGAGTTCCATGGGTGAATTAACATTTTTCTTAGGCCTTCAAGTACAACAGTCAAGCAGTGGGATTTATATTTGTCAAGATAAGTATGTTGCAGATATTCTTAAGAGATTCACTTTTACAACTGTTAGGCCTACATCTACACCAGTGGATAATAACAAACCTTTGGGAAAAGATGAAGATGGAGAAGATGTTGATGTCACATTATACAGGTCTATGGTTGGATGTCTTATGTATTTAACTGCATCAAGACCTGATATTACTTTTGCTGTGAGCTTATGTGCAAGACATCAGGTTAATCCAAAAGTATCTCATTTGAATGCTGTCATGAGGATTTTCAGGTATCTTAGGCAACAACCTAAGCTAGGATTATGGTATCCTAGAGATTCACCTTTCCATCTTCATGCCTTATCAGATAGTGATTATGCTGGAGATAACTATGACAGAAGGTCCACAACTGGAGGATGCCAGTACCTTGGAAGCAGATTAGTGTCATGGCAATGTAAGAAGCAAACAATTGCAGCAACTTCTTCTACAGAAGCAGAGTATGTAGCTGCTGCAAGTTGTTGTGCACAAGTACTTTGGTTGCAGAATCAGCTTTTGGATTATGGATTCAATTTCAAGAATACTCCCATCAACATTGATAATGAGAGTTGTAAAACCCGAAATTCTTGAACCATAATTTTTGCGTCATTTTGAACTTTAACCAAAGTATAAATTACATTAATATGTGACATTTACAACTATACTTTTAAAATTAAAGTATAAAATATGAATTATATTCTTAAACTAAATAAATAAAAACCTAAGTAATATATTTGATTGACACAATATTAAAAAGTCTTGTACACGTTTTATTGTTTTACTTTGGAACCGAACGTAAATTTTTATTCACATGCAATCATATGAAATCTTTGTATAATCATAACTAGTTAAAAGCATGAGACGATACGTATATATTTCGGTGTCAACGTTTTGGGTCAATCATATATAATTTTTGTATGGCTACTACATCACGTCACTTGAAAAAAAAATAAAAATAAATAAAAATGAACATGCTATGGTTATGGGGTAAAACATGCATGCGACATATATCTATACGTACCAAGATTTGGAAATAACTCAAATAAATAAATTATGGGCATATGAAATCAGTTGTGTGAGTAAGGCTTATATTTCGTAAAATCATGCATGTGATAATAACATTTTGGGTCGTCGCGGTCTAAGATTAATGTCAAGGATACGTTAATAAATTATGAACGACGGGGTATAAAATTATCATCTTAATATAAAATTTGAGTATAAACTTAAGAATAATTTTATTTGACATTTTAATGTTTAATTTGGATAATTTATATTTTGATCCTAAACTTTACTAAATTGACATAGTTAACTCTAAACTACTATAATTGTCATTGTAACCCTTAAATATTATTAATTGTCAATTATAACCTGAAGCATTGAGTTACTAATTCGGGAAATTTACTAATTATGAAAAGTTACTAGATTTGGCAAGTTACTATATTTGGCAAGTTACTAAAAATGAAGAAAAACCTAAAAGGAGTAATTTGATTTAAAATGAGCTTATGAATAATAAAGACGATCATTAATTCGTGTAGATTCGCTGAAGAAGAAGTAACTTCCGATCTTTATGTTTTCTGATGTGTTTGCACTTGCGGTTTAAGGTACAGATATTCTATCCCTTTTCAGTAGGGACTTCTCATGACTTATTTTTGATCCTTGACACTGCTATGATTTCCTTTCGATATGCCATTGCTATGATCCCTTTGTTATGAGCTTTTGATATGATCCTTCTGATATGAGCTATGATATGATTCGTTTGATATGATTCGTTGATATGACTCCTTGGATATGATTATATGATTTGATATCCGTCTGCTATTCGTTTGCTATGATATGATTCAGTTCGGGGTCTATGTTCTATTGGTTATGATATGATTATTCGATATGATATGATATGATTTGTTCTGTTCTGATGCCCGAGTTTTTATTCTACTCATGGAGGTACCATGGGCGTGTCATTGAAGCACCAATGGCATGACACTTTCTGTGGAGGTGTGATTGATCCGCGGCGTCCCCATTTGATATGATATGTTATGAGCTCTGGATTATTATGATATGTATGATTTGCTTTGTAGGGGGGGGGGGGGCGTATGGATGCATCCTAGGTATTCTGTTCTGTGTAGGGTGAATGTGAGTGTGTGCTTACACTTCTTCACGTTTGGGAGCTCGCGACTCCATATTTGGTACTTAGAGGTCTCCCCTCTTTGTACAACTTATGATTTGACGGATATGTGATTATGTGATTTGAGATCTATTCGAGTGTCTCGGGTAGGTCAGATCGTGGCTTTCCTATGTTTCGTTGTGTCTATTCGAGTGGCTCTGGTAGACACGCCTTTGTTGATACGTGCTCTTTAATTCTGGTTACTATATGATTCATATTATCACTTGACTCTTCGTACTCATTATTCATTTGACTTATGATATTTGTTCAGTTATCATTGATCTCTTATGCATTTGACAGATGATATTCATTTTAGCAGGAGCTTATGATTTCCTTTTCATATACTTTTCTACGTTTCAATTATTCATTTTTTTGTATATATCTGTTCACTGGGCTTTTTAAGCTCAGCCGCATTTCTTTTCCCGCGGCAGGTTTTAGGTTGGAAGCTGGGTTGGGTGAAGAGTGCATAGGAGCGTTAGTGGACTACCCCGATGATTAGAAGCCCATTTACATCTGGACTAGTTTTGGACTTGGATTAGATTAAACTTGGTTTAGTTTGTATCTTCTTTTCTTTTATAGTTTTAGTATTCCTTTTGTACTTTTAGATTTTTTCCTTGTAACCTTTTGTTTTAAGTCTTCCGCTTGCATTGTATGCTTTGTATGCTTTGATATGTCACCATACTGTAGCGCTCCGGACCCATGCCGGGTTGGGGTGTTACAATTATGGTATCAGAGCTCAGGCTGCGACTTGTAGTACATAAGTTATGGCCTGTGAAGCTTTGGACCCTTAGGTTTGCACCTTAGAAGCTTTAGGAATAACTTTGGAAGGTTTTTCCTTAAGTTTCTTCCCTTAAGAGCTTTAGTAAGACCGGTGAGGATTGGGTAGATATATGATCAGACGTTAGTTTCCTTGCTTTCGCTTTACTCTGATTTATGCTTTTGCTTTTCGTTAAGCTCTTACTAGATCATTCATTTCGGAGACTTAGAAGACTTATCAGGATTCTCGACATATGTTTAGGATGCGTTTAGACTTCATAGTGTGCCTCATAAGTTTCATTTCCTGGAGTTATCACTTTCTTTTGAACTTCGATTCTTGATTCGTTTGACATTCGTTTAGATGCCTTTTGTTCATTTGGAGATTCGCGTATGTATGAATCCTACGTGTTCGACACACTCTATGACTTCTCTTTGCTTTTGATTCTTTCTTCATTGTTGATTTTTGAGCTTACCTATTCTACCCCTATGATTGTTCTATGACCTTTTCATCGTGTATATTTGATTTGTCTGATGCGTTCTGGAGATGTTTGGAGACGATTTCGTGGTGCTAATTTGTTTACGTTGGAGATGTTCAATTCGATGTTAATTATTCAGGATTTTGATTTGTTGCCTGAGTATTATGATGATGACGACTGTCATTTTATGTTTGTCACCTTTGACGTTTTGTGAAGTTCATATTCTACACCATGATTCTTAACCTGATAATCGTTTATGGCCACCTTGTACTAAAACTTGTGCGTTGATTTCCCCACTGCTGTGAAGATACTTCTCTAATGAAACTCGCCTCGAGAGTTATTCGATTTGTTGGGAACGTTCGTTGTGTATCTTTGTGTGTTTTTGTTTTATTCGTAGAGGAGAATGATGATGGTATTTATTGTTGGAAGCTGAATTGTGTCTTATTTTGTGAAAAGAACGGGATATTCTTAGAAATTTCTTTTCGTATTCGTTGTGATCTCTATGAACGTCGTAATGCTAGTTGTATTGGCTACCACTACGACTAATCCTATGAAATTGATAAATCGTGCCTTTCATGAATGCTTGGACAAATTGTCATAGTATGACATATTAGGGTGTTCAGCGACGAAAGAGAAACACGAGACTCATCTTCGTTTTCAGTGTTGAATTTCTACGATGGAAGGGAGCAGTTTGAAGTGAACATCAACTCTATTCATCTTAGTTGTACTAATATAGAGTCTTGAAGCAAGAGCTGGACGGGATGGCATGAAGACGGTGGTGACTACATCGGAGATTTCCACACACAGGAGGAAGGAAAAAACGAGTGGAATTACATTGGAGCATTGACTAGGACGACTTGCTTGGAAGATGGGCAGAGATTTCTTTTGGCCGAAGATCATTCAATCTACATGGCGCACCTGCAGTGATCGTGATAGAGAATCGCGTTTTGCATCACGCTTCCAAGAGAGGTAGAGAAGAGTTAGACATCTTGGCATTTGAGGAAGCTTTAGTTCGCGACACATTAGATCTAGGATTCTTTCTTATCCGTACGGTTATTCTACCTATTCTGTTATGCCTTCTTATACATTTTGATACTCTGATTTGTGATTATGATCGTCATTACGAATTTATTATCCATCTCTTTATGAGACTCTTAATACGTTTGATAATTCGATTTGTGCTCCTTTGACTTTGGCAAGTTCCTTTGTTCATTCCGAATTTGGTAGGAGTTGATGAGGATTTATCGTTTAGTACTATCTCCGTATTTGCTTCTTAGGTATATATGTTTCGTGTATCTCTTTGTGAAATTTCAACTATCATCTGTCATCTGTCATCTGCTACACTTTAGTTTCGCATTCGTTGGATCAAATGTGTTACAATTTACATTATGTGGAGAGCCTGGGGCTATCCTTGTTGTCGGGATCGAGTCATGAGAAAACTATTCTGTTTGTGAAGATTCTTGTGGAAGACCTCCCCGAGCGTGAGGTTATTAGTTGTGACGTTCTTTTGTGATTTGCTACATCTCCGTCGAACTTTGCGACTCCAAATTTCGCGGACGAAATTTTTCTTTTTAGAGGGGAAGAATTGTAAAACCCGAAATTCTTGAACCATAATTTTTGCGTCATTTTGAACTTTAACCAAAGTATAAATTACATTAATATGTGACATTTACAACTATACTTTTAAAATTAAAGTATAAAATATGAATTATATTCTTAAACTAAATAAATAAAAACCTAAGTAATATATTTGATTGACACAATATTAAAAAGTATTGTACACGTTTTATTGTTTTACTTTGGAACCGAACTTTGTGGCACACCCTTTTCACATGAAGATGCTGAGGACAAGGTTATACGTGAATTTCAAACCCAAGCCCATATCTCTACTCCATTATATACTCGGTCAATAAACAACCTCCTCCATATCCCATTAATTTCGAACACTCTGTTAATCATGAATCTCATATATGCACCCATACTCACTCTTTTCAGCACCTCTCAAATAAAGTAAACCTAAATATATTTCAAGTCGTGGCTGCCAAAGAAAGAAGAGAAGGAAGTAGCAGTTGTGGTGGTCGTGTTTAACAGCTTGGAGTTCTATTCATGGCTGTTTTGGTGGCTCTTGAAGCGTTGGTGGGATCGCGATGTGTCAGAATTAAGGGTTGTACATTTGGCGGTTGTACGTCGGGTTTCGAGTTGATCATACCTCGCTTATATTACTGATGTCGTATTCGAATTGGTGTTCACACTCGTGTTCGGTTACGTTGGAGTTGTAGGTTCGATCGTGTCTAGGCGTACCTTTGTGTTCGTGTTCTTGTTTCGGCTTAAATTATATGTCGTTCGGGTTTCAACTCATCCATGCTTGCACTCGTGTTTGGTTCGGCCTTTGTTTCAGATTAGATCTATCGCTTTTAGAGGTATATCTTGGACTATACGTAAATTTTTAATCACATGCAATCATATGAAATCTTTGTATAATCATAACTAGTTAAAAGCATGAGACGATACGTATATATTTCGGTGTCAACGTTTTGGGTCAATCATATATAATTTTTGTATGGCTACTACATCACGTCACTTGAAAAAAAAAAATAAATAAATAAAAATGAACATGCTATGGTTATGGGGTAAAACATGCATGCGACATATATCTATACGTACCAAGATTTGGAAATAACTCAAATAAATAAATTATGGGCATATGAAATCAGTTGTGTGAGTAAGGCTTATATTTCGTAAAATCATGCATGTGATAATAACATTTTGGGTCGTCGCGGTCTAAGATTAATGTCAAGGATACGTTAATAAATTATGAACGACGGGGTATAAAATTATCATCTTAATATGAAATTTGAGTATAAACTTAAGAATAATTTTATTTGACATTTTAATGTTTAATTTGGATAATTTACATTTTGATCCTAAACTTTACTAAATTGACATAGTTAACTCTAAACTACTATAATTGTCATTGTAACCCTTAAATATTATTAATTGTCAATTATAACCTGAAGCATTGAGTTACTAATTCGGGAAATTTACAAATTATGAAAAGTTACTAGATTTGGCAAGTTACTATATTTGGCAAGTTACTAAAAATGAAAAGAAACCTAAAAGGAGTAATTTGATTTAAAATGAGCTTATGAATAATAAAGACGATCATTAATTCGTGTGGATTCGCTGAAGAAGGAGTAACTTCCGATCTTTATGTTTTCTGATGTGTTTGCACTTGTGGTTTAAGGTACAGATATTCTATCCCTTTTCAGTAGGGACTTCTCATGACTTACTTTCGATCCTTGACACTGCTATGATTTCCTTTCGATATGCCATTGCTATGATCCCTTTGTTATGAGCTTTTGATATGATCCTTCTGATATGAGCTATGATATGATTCGTTTGATATGATTCGTTGATATGACTCCTTGGATATGATTATATGATTTGATATCCGTCTGCTATTCGTTTGCTATGATATGATTCAGTTCGGTTGCTATGCTCTATTGGTTATGATATGATTATTCGATATGATATGATATGATTTGTTCTGTTCTGATGCCCAAGTTTTTATTCTACTCATGGAGGTACCATGGGCGTGTCATTGAAGCACCAATGGCATGACACTTTCTGTGGAGGTGTGATTGATCCACGGCGTCCCCATTTGATATGATATGTTATGAGCTCTGGATTATTATGATATGTATGATTTGCTTTGTAGGGGGGGGGGGGGGGGGGCGTATGGATGCATCCTAGGTATTCTGTTCTGTGTAGGGTGAATGTGAGTGTGTGCTTACACTTCTTTACGTTTGGGAGCTCGCGACTCCATATTTGGTACTTAGAGGTCTCCCCTCTTTGTATAACTTATGATTTGACGGATATGTGATTATTTGATTTGAGATCTATTCGAGTGTCTCGGGTAGGTCGGCTCGTGGCTTTCCTATGTTTCGTTGTGTCTATTCGAGTGGCTCTGATAGACACGCCTTTGTTGATACGTGCTCTTTAATTCTGGTTACTATATGATTCATATTATCACTTGACTCTTCATACTCATTATTCATTTGACTTATGATATTTGTTCAGTTATCATTGATCTCTTATGCATTTGACAGATGATATTCATTTCAGCAGGAGCTTATGATTTCCTTTTCATATACTTTTCTACGCTTCAATTATTTATTTTTTTGTATATATCTGTTCACTGGGCTTTTTAAGCTCAGCCGCATTTCTTTTCCTGCGGCAGGTTTTAGGTTGGAAGCTGGGTTTGGTGAAGAGTGCATAGGAGCGTTAGTGGACTACCCCGATGATTAGAAGCCCATTTACATCTGGACTAGTTTTGGACTTGGATTAGATTAAACTTGGTTTAGTTTGTATCTTCTTTTCTTTTATAGTTTTAGTATTCCTTTTGTACTTTTAGATTTTTTCCTTGTAACCTTTTGTTTTAAGTCTTCCGCTTGCATTGTATGCTTTGATATGTCACCATACTGTAGCGCTCCGGACCCATGCCGGGTTGGGGTGTTACAAGAGTACCATCTGCATTGTTAAGAATCCAGTCTATCATTCCAAAACCAAACACATTCAGATTGGACATCACTTCATAAGAGATTGCTATGAATAAAGGCTTATTAATGTGGTTAAAGTTCATACTGATGATAATGTAGCAGATCTACTCACAAAAGGCTTTGATGTTTCAAGATTTACTTTCTTAGTTGTGAGTATTGGCATGATTAATATGTAAGCTATTTTTGAGGGGAGGCATAAGTAGTTCTTAGTTAGTCATTATTTGAGGGGAGGCTACATGTATCATTCCAAAGTAAGAATTTTATTCATGATTCAGAAGTACAACCACAATCTTACTTTCTAGTACAAGACACAGACATCACAAACACAACAAACACAACACAAACACAAGACTACATCCACCTACTACCAAGCTCCACATCCTATTCCATAGGCCTTTTACCCTTGCCCTCATAGCTTTGCTTTCCTTTTTGGGCAGTCCTTCTCTTGTCATCAAAAGAAGTCTGTGTTCTTGGGCAGGCAAGGCCAAGTACCTGTTTGGGAGGTCTTTCTTTTCTTGGATCAGGCCACTTCATGTTCTGGATAGCTGTTTCTAGGGCCTGAGTCAATGCATGTGGAAGCTTTTTAGCCAAAGTTGACCCATAACCAACTCTCTTTTTGGGCTTTTTGATGGAAGTACTGCCTGCATCAGTTATGGTAGAGTTGGCTGCACTCATTATTGATGAAGCTTCTTGGTGTCCCATCCATTGCACATGAGGTGGAAAATAGTCTGTCCATCATGGATCTTCAAACTCAGAATCAGAGTAGTACCTTATCTCTGAGTCTGTGGTACCTTCTGAGTCTGAAGAGATGTTAACAATGGGTATGTCACTCATTCTGCTTACTTGTTTGTGTTTAGAGAAGATTTGGTGTTTTCAAAGTTATTGGTGAAGTTGCTTTTATAAGCAAGGTGAAGGTTAATGGGTATTTATTAAAGTGTATTGAAGTTCACTTACCCTGGTTGTTTTGGAATTTAATACGTGTTGACTTTTTAAGATCTTTTGGTCAAATGGTCAATCTTTGCGATTTTTAGTAAGCAAGTACTTTGGAATGTACTTCTCCATTCTTTATGGAAAGTACTGCTTGGTGTGATTAAAAGGGTTCACTGACGTGTCAAGATACTGTTCCAACGGTCAGATTTGCGGCTAACAACTTTCGAAAGATATGGGATATTTACTTCCAAAAATAACGGTAAAGTCATTAATTCACCATGATTTTTTTGTAATTTTATCCGTATATAACCCTCACATCTTTTCCTTTTATTCACCTTACTCGTCCATATAAACCCATACCTACTTTTCGATCGATCATCACTCTCTGTATTCTAACCCTAATCATCATGGCTAATCGACAAACCAACACCAAACACAACATGATTGCAAACCTTGAGAAAACTCGAGCAAACATTGATTTTCATGGCATTATTGATTTTCTCAATGGAACCAACATCTGTTACTCCATTCTTGTCAACCCGGAGGTTATTGGACCATGGATTCAAGCTTTTTGGGATACTGCTCAGTCACATGTTGAAGATGGAGAGGATGTTATTACTGCTACAGTTGCTGGGAGAGCTATACGCGTTACAGAGGCTTCAATTAGGGAGGTTTTGCTATTTGATGATGAAGGAGGCTCTGTTTTATTTGGGAAACAAGAAGTTTGGAATACACTCAGAGATATTGGGTATGAAGGTTCTTTGACTAAGCTTACTTTTCAGAAGGCTATGGTTAGTCCTCATTGGAAATTTCTTATTCATGTTTTGCTACATTATTTGAGTCCAAAGAGTACTGCTTGGGATCAATTCAGTCATTCCATAGCTTCTGCTTTTGTTGGTCTGATTACCAATCAGTCTTTTAACTTTTCATACATGATTCTTGAGGGTATGCTTAATCATATTAAGGCTGGCAAACCTTTTCTAATGTATCCTAGGTTTGTTCAATTGCTTTTAGAAAATCCACTAGATGGTGTACCCAAACCTCAAGATTATGTACCTACCATTAGGATGCCACCTAAAGTTTTCACTTTTATGTCACATAAGGGAGTTAATTTTTCGGGTAGGAATACACCTCTTAATGCTTATATGTTAGAGGTAGCTCAAGCTGTTAGGGATGAAGAAGACAATAGTGGTTCTGCACATTCTGATCATGATGCTCCATCTGATTTTGCTGAGCATTCTGATTCAGTACATACTCCTACACCACCTATTGCTTCTCCTCAACATGATGTTTCAGGTGAAAGCACTCCCTCAGTTACAGCTTCTTTGGATAAATCTGTTTCTGCTCAAGGTACTTCTCCACAAAGTACTGATCCTCAAGGTACTGCTTTAGAGGATTCACCAGTACCTACTCCCAATGATTATACTTTCACAGGTGGGCTTCAAACACCTGGAGAAGATTAGGGAATTCAAGGTACTGAGGGTCATTCTGATTTGGCTAAGGAATTGGAGAAGCTCAAGTCCACTGTTCATACTCAAGCTGCAGTAATCAAACAGTTAAGGAAGAAGTTCAGAAGATTGAAAAAATTTGTATGGCCTCTTATTAAGCATTTTAGGCTTTTTGTGAAAGAAAAGAAGTAGTCTCAGAAGCAACAATCTAAATAGAAAAAGTCTAAGTCTAAGAGGAAGCATAGGAAATCATCCTTTATCAAATTGGGGAGGAATCAAGATGAGAATTTGAATAATGATGATTTTTAAGTTAAAGTTTCAGAAGATGCTCATTTGTGGAAATATCCAGAAAGTCCAAAGACTCTTATACCAGAAAGCTATGCTGAAGAGGATATGAATATTGCACAAGAAGATGAGAATATTGAGCAAGAGAAAGAGAATGAGCAAAAAGAAAATGAGCAAGTAGATGATGAGCAAGAGATTGTTAAGCTGGATGAAGATGCACAGAACATTCAAAGTGCTGGTGTTCAAAGTACTGCTGCAGAAAACATAAGTCTGCAAGGTACTGCTGAGCAAGGTACTTCTTCCAGAAAAGTTGATGAAAGTGAAGTCACTGCAGCTGGTCCTTCTACAATGAATTATGCAGATGAAGCTGGTCCTTCTACTTTTATACAGCAAGAAGAAGAAAGAGTACATACTGCTAGTGATGATGAAACAATTGCTCATGTTATGATGAATTTAAGAAGACCGACTGGAGGAATACATATATCTGAGCCTGCACAAAAGGATGATGAAAGTACTTCTGAATGAGAGAAACTAGATCCAAAAGATAAAGGGAAAGGTATAATGGTTCAGAAAGATACTAAGAAGAAGAAGAAGAAATTTTCTATTGCTCAGATTAGAGAGTTAGAGATTGCAAAAGATTTAGAGCTTGCTAAAAGGCAACAAGCTGAATATGATGCTGAGTATTTGGAAGAAGTTAGCAGGCCAATTACAAAGAAGCCAATGACCAAAGCTCAGGAAAGGAATTGGATGATGCAATTTTTAAGAAAGAAGGGATACAAGAATTTACATAAACAAAGGTATCCAGAAATAAAAGCTTTATGGGACAAAGTACAAGAAGATATCAGAAGAGAGATAGAAAGTTTTGTACCCATGGAAGTTGATAGAAAGAAGAAATTGGAAGATGTCAGAAAGGAAGAAGCTGAGCAAAGGAGATTGAAAAGAAAGAAATCAGCTGAAAATGATCAACTGACAAAAAGGCTGAAGTTAGTTCATGAAGATACAGTTGATGAACTCAGAAATTACTTCAGAGTTGTTGATTTTGAGAACAAAAAGGTTGATGATTCTGAAAAGAAGTCCAAGATAATCTCATTTTCTGTGATTTAATCTATAGAGGGAAATTATTTTATGATCCACAGAGAAGATGAAAGCTTCACAACATTCTATATGCTATGGGATTTGTTGCACTGTATCTCAAGGGAAGATCTTTATGATTTATATGTGCAAGTGCAGACTTACTATTCAGTGAATGAAGCTTCAGAAGTGGGATTAGTTTTGCTTGGAGATTTATTTACCATCTGGGATACTGAAGAAACAAGTGTTGATCCTCTCTGGAATGATCAAGAGAATTGGGAAATTACAAGATGGAGATTCTTTGAGTCATCAGGAGTTCATACACTAGAGATGGAAGATGGTACCATGATTCACATATTGGCTGAGAGAAGATATCCATTGATCAGGGAAATAATGCTCAGAATGCTGGATCATGGAATGGAACTTGAAGAGGAATCTGAAGTAGCTTTGGATGTTATCAAGCTATTTATTAGATGGGTTAAGTCTGAAGAGTAATATTGCATAATACTGGTATGATTTGTTTTGTAAAGATAAAGAATTTTTCTAAGTACTGAAAAAAACAAACAGTACTTTAATCAAAGTACTACTTGCTGATATAAACCAGTATAAGTTTTTAAAAATAAAATAAATGTTTTGGATGTTTAAATAAAAAGAAAAAAGGGATTTGAAAAGAAACACATGGTGTTAGTATTTATACTACACAACAAATGGTAATCAACTCACCATGTTTAACAAACAAGAAAGAGTTTGACTCATCATGAGGGTACGGCTTTGATGTGATAATCAAATCCGTTGATGGTTGATAGTTTACCAAAAACTAGGTTTTCAACTTACCATACATCCAAGTGATCAAGAGTTGGCTAGTCCATAGCAAACGGCTAATGGTAAACACATATCAAATCCGTTGATAGCTGATGATTTGCTAAAAATCATAATTTTCAATGATTCACCTCTCACAGGAGTTAACACACCTGGAAGTGATGAGAATAGTATGAAACTTTTAAGATTTGATGATTTTTGTACCTAAATGTTGCTGAGTTGCTGAAAAGATGCTATGGAAGATATGATGCTGATGAAGAGCACTTTGACAGATGACAGATAGAAGAAAAGGAATAAAGAAACAACCTCAATGTATGATTAAAGATTTGAAGATTATAAACAACAAAGAAACTTGAAATCAAGCAAGTAGAGTTCAAGTTAGGGGAGGATTGTTGGGATATGAAATATCAAAGTGCTTCTGGATGTCAAAGTACTGCTGCATGAAGAATAAAGTCAAAGAACTGCTGAAGAATAAAGTCAAAGTACTGCTGATATGAAGAATGCTTAAAAGTACTTCGAAGGAAACAAGGACTGATATGCAATATTAGATAAGGATTAATGTGTAATATTAGATGATTATTCTAGAATTAGTTAGGGATAATTACTTGTCGTTCAAGAATTAGATGTTGTAAACCGACTTAAGGTTATCTATATAAAAAGCCTTAAGAGGTATTGGTCGATAGAAGTTTTAGAGGTTTTATAAGTTTTACAAGTTAGAAGTCGATCAAGTTTAATAGTTAGGGATTGTTAGTGAATCTGTGTAACAAAGCAGGTTCAAAGTTTGGTTAATATAAAAGTTCTTCTTAAGCTTTGTGTTAGTAGATTCCGCATACTTTACAAGGTCAAACAGTGTTTCAATATTAATAGTGTTGAGTTTACTCAATATTGTTAAAACCTTACAAGCTACAAAGTAGTTTGATCAGAGTATATCGATCCAACACGATTTATTATCGATTAATTAATTATATGTTATATTATCTTTTTATAACGCTTCCGCATGTGTTTACTTGATGTTTATTGTTTATATTTATGAATGTCATGTTATATAATTCCAACATTTATTATATATGAATCAAAATACTTACGTAGTGGGTTGAGTGCATACTTAAACAAATGAGAATATATTCTATATGACAATCAAACTTAAAATAAAGGTAAAGTTTGAAAGTGAACTTCAAACTTCCCTGATTAAAATGAGAGTACCGCTAGTTTAATTTGCGAAAGAAAGTCAATATGAGATTTGCGTTGGTTTTTCCAATAAAACAGTGAAAGATGTTATAAATGCCCTTCTGATATATTCAATCATGAGAAGAAGTGAACGTGTACTTTTGACAAACATTCTCTTATACTAGACGAGTACCAGTGCATAGCAACGGAATTTTATAGCGGCATATGGTTTTAGTGATAAAAAAATTTTATGGGTTATAAACGAAAAAATAATAAAAGTTTGAAGATTTGAGAATTAAACATAATGTTTTGAAATCCGGTTGGACCCGGGTGGTTCAACCGGTTGAACCATTCTTGTAAAAAAAATGGGTCAATTTAAACTGGATCAACCCGATGGGTTGGGTAAAAAAAACAGGTCAAATTAAACTGGATCAACCTGCTGGGTTTAAAGCGTCCAGGGTCAACCCGGTTTTCGATATACATTAAACTTTAACAAACAAAGATGGACCAAACCAGAAATAATTCAAATTACTTCAATACTTTCCAAATGCATGGCTTAATTTCAATACTTTCAAAATACGCTAAAAGCTTGACCACATAACATTCAACATTGACAATTTTTTCTTTACATGTAGTATAGATAGGCGTTGGTATGAGGTCATCACGTGAGGGTCTTTGGACATGTCAAACATCTAGTGAAGAAGTATATCTTACATTTAATGCATTTATTATTACGAAGAACCAAGATCCTCTTTTGTGAACAGTTTTGAAAATTGTTTTAGTGCAACTTAACCAAAATCATATAGTACTAGTTTTGTACTTTCATGCATTTACTTTTTCTCACTTAGATTTTCCTTTGAAAATTACCACGAATTGCTTAGATATTTTGAATATCAAAATATCTTTTCATGTTTGTTCAGAGAGAAAGATATTTGATTCAGAAAGTTATTGTCAGCACTTGCTGATTCGAATATTCATCATCTAGTTCAAGTGTTCCTCTTGCTGAGACCGCATCAGAAAGAAAAAAATACCTTCAAGTTACCTTCGAATGCCTAACGTGTTGTTGATTGAACTTTGTTGAAGACACCATGTTTATTTTTTTTATCAACGAGATTAATTAACTTCTGCTATTTTATTTTTAAATTTAGTCAGATGCTATTGAACACTAAATTTGCCCAAAAAATATCAGACATCCCTACCAAACACCACCATTAAACATACTGCTACCATACTAAAATGTATCCTTTTATTTTTTAGTTTGGGGTTTTTGATATTGAAGCTATAATGACTGGGGGTTAAATTTGATAATTCATGGTGGTGGTGGTGGTTTTAGGTGATGTTAAAGATGAGAATAGTGTCTAGTGATGAAATTATAAATGGAGATAAAAAGTGTGGCAATAAGAGAAACATTGACGACAAACATGTTTAATAAATAAAAATGGCTTCATAGAAAATTCATGACATATAATAGGCAATCATTATCATTTATATTAATACAAATAGCGTGTTAGCTCAAGTTAAGTAATCTACGTGAACCAAAAAATATGTTTAGTAACATAAGCGAAGAGTTTCTATGAGTATGATAATTTTTGTGTCTGTTAACAACCTTGTTAGTTAATAAAGCCTAAGTGTGTTTAGGTTCATTTAGCCCATCTAATAAACAAGGGTTTCTCTTTTGTTATCTATATATAAACACATGTATAGTTTTTATTCGAACCATCAATAATACAAATTGTTGTTGGATCTTTAGTTTTTACATGATATCAAGAGCCATTATATAAAACTAATCGGAACTCCGAAATCGAGATTAAAAATTGTAAGTAGCGGCGACTTGTACTCTCCATCACCTTTGAATTATTGATATATGATAATATGTTCTTTCTGTGATTTAGAGCTTTCTATCATCATCACATTGGGGATTTGCTTTTATTTGTAACTAGTAAAAACAAGATTGACGATAGCAATTATGATTTGTATTCAGGGCTTGTTTGTTATGTGGTGTTGGGTTGAGGGGATTTGAGTAAAAGTAAATAACATTTGTTTGTTTAATAACCATGGGTTTTCAAATAGTGATCTAAACCTTAATATCCAGATTCTACAAAACCCCTTATCGATATAACATTGTTGACAAAAAATCTGACTTGTCCTTGAAATTTGTGTAAAATAAATTGATTTAATATTTGGTTTTAATTCTAGCCACATCAATATTTTTATTTCCTTCAAATGAGTCCTTTATAATATCATGACTTGTATTCCCATATAAAATAATCATAAATTTAGAGCTTGATTTATATTATAACATATAATTATATTTTTTTTGCTCTCTTACCTTTTTTTAACCCAAACGAAATCCAAATCCAAATTCAAATCCTAATCCTAATCCAAATCCTAAACCCGTCTATAAAGCAAACGAGCCCTCATTTATTTCGACATTTCAATATATGTAAAATATGCTTAGATTGTTTTAGTTAGACTATTGGACAATTTTTTGATTTGATTAAAGGTCTTGCTTGACTTGTTCCTTTGTTGGGTTCGGTTTTATTTACGTAATTCGAAACTTGCTTAATTCCTTTCTATTTGGAGTTAGTTTTAGATCCATTGTTTGATTTGTTTGGAGATGTGATATATAATTTTTGAATCGGTTTCATTTTGGTTTGGAATTGTTGTTGATCAATTAGAGATACATATTAGGTTCGAGTTTTGTTTTGTCTCGCTACTAGGTTTTGACTTGTCCTTTTTTTGGTTTGATTTGATTTGATTTGGTTGGAACTTGTTTGTAAATATAGATAATTGTAAGAATGAATTAAAGATGGAGTCGTCATCGTTTGAGCAGTTTCAGAAGTTTATAGACTTTCATCCTTGTGGTTTGTCAAGCTCCTATAATAAAAATTTGACATCACCATTTTCTAAATGGATATTACTATCAGATGTCACTCATCACAATATTTTGTCACAATTCATTTCGATGAATCTGAATTCTTTAAAATCAATTTTGCCGCTAATGGCAATTCTGTGCCATTAACAGGTATTGGTTCGGTTGACACGCCATGTTGCTTTATGTTAAGTTTACTGCATACCGATCCTTACTATGAATCTTGGTTTTGTGAGTAAAATTTGTGATTCTGGATATGATGTCAAATTTTATGTTTCTGATTGTTCTATATGACCGAAAAACATAGGATGTCATTGTGACATGTCATAGGCAAGTGGATCTTTAATCTTGGATCACTTTAGAGACATTTATGAAACTGCATCATATAGTGTGAATTTATCTTCTTTTTTGGTGAACTATTCTTCTTCAGCATTTTATTTATGACACACTCACTTAGGCCATGCTTCTGAGTCTCGTTTACTGTTTTTTGCATCTATATGAGCGTTGGTAAATCTAGACACTCATGATTTCAAATTGTGATAGTTAGAAACTTGCAAAGATCTCAGCATTGTCGTTCAATAGTAATATTTCCTCTTCTAATGCTCTACCTGATCTAGGGCATTCTGATGTTTGGGGACCATCTCCCGTATCCACAAAAGAAGGTTCCAAATATTATGTTTCATTTATCGATGACTTCACTCGCTATAGACGGTTTATCTAATGATACGTAGGTCCAATTTTCTTTCAGTTTTCAAAGAATATAGAGCACTTCTGAAAACTCAACACTTAACAGTCATAAAATGATTTGACTATGATTTGGGGAGTGAATACACTTCTAAAACCTCTTGTACGAACATTCCCAAAAAATAGTATTGCTAAAAGGAAGCGTTGCCATCTTGTTGAGACGAATAGACCCTTTTTATTGTCAGCTGATGTTCCTAGTGTATTTGGAGAGAAACGGTTCTTCCAGCTACATACGTGATCAAAAAAAAAAAAAAAAAATCCTAACTACACATTATTCTGGTTTATCTTCTTTTGAAAAGTTGTTTGAAATTTTGCCTAATTGTTCCTTAATGTATGTCTTCGATTGTACTTGTTTTGATCTAAAATCACATGTTAAGCGTACGAAATTATCTTCGAAGTCTGACGCAGGTTTTACCAACCAGGTTTTAATATTTATAAGTTGCTCGTTTACCTAAGGTCTACCTAATGCACTATCGGGCAGTGTACCCAGTCGTGTCAGGTATAGCTAGTTGGTAAAGCCGAGGTCGTCCCAAGAGCTATGTGTGTGGAATCTATCAAAGTTTATTGTCATGCTTAAAAGGTGTTTTTATGATTAAAGATATTATGCTAATAAAAGTAAATAACAAAGCAAGTAAATTAAAAGCAGAGAATCAGTAGGGAGAAGCAGTGTTAACCTAATTACTACTCTTGTTATTATCATGATTAGTTTTCTAGCAAGTGCATCCTATCGTTTCGTCTGGGGGTTATATACATTTTGGATCAGAGGGTTAAATCACCTAAATCTATCTTACACCTTGTCGTATTCTCACATATTGTGAATGTAAGAATTCATCGGTCGGTGTGAACCTATGAAGATGCAAGAGTCATTAACTACCTCTACTAACGTGGAAAAGTCTAGCGGGATGCGGGTATTGGTCACATCTTACACCCCCTCTAACTTCTTTAAGCATATTGGATTAATAGGTGGTCCTAGGGTTAATTCGCACATGTATGATGATATTTCTATCACCAAGTCACATCCTCATTGGCTTGGGTCCTATGGTTAATTCACCAAGCCTCCAAGGAACTACCAATCCTCAACACTACCAAAACTATAGTGTCCTAAGACTCGCCAAGAAAGTATACAAACAAAACGATAATAAATGTGGAGAAAACTACATCATAAAAATAACAATTTCATAACAAGGCTAACACCAAGAGGTGTTTAGCCACTCATATTCATAAATGCAGTAAAACAAGTGTTTGATATCACAAATGTAAACATGAATCTAATACAAATCAAAGGATGAATAAACTTATGATTGGTGTGTTAATTCTCCCTTGGAAATGACTTGTATGCAGATTGAATTTCGTTCCTCCTACTCCCTGAATTCCTCCCAGCTTCTGTGTGGTGAAAAGTGAATGAATAAACTCGGAATTAGGGCTGGTATTTATAGGTCCGACTGTGCTATGGTGTAGCTGTATGAGCTGCTACGCCATAGCCTTTGTTAATTTCATCTACGCCATAGCTTGATCAAGTGCTACGGGCGTAGTCTCATCATTGGTTGCTTCTATGGCGTAGTTATTTGGGAAACTACGCCGTAACTTCTTCTTTGGCCACTTGAGTTCTTTACTACTTGATTTTGGGGTCTACACCGTAGGTGGAGGGTAGCTACTTCGTAGAGCCTTATGACAAGTTACTACGCCATAGACATCGATGAGCTACGCCGTAGTCTTTGTAAGTAGTTGCTACGGCGTAGGTAGATAGAGTCTCTACGCCGTAGTTGGTGTTGAGTCCGCATACTTCACATATTTTCTCATTAGTTCTTCCATTTCCGTGTTTCTTCGTTCGTTTGCTCATCTTTGCCCTGAAAACAGAATATAAACGAATAAGTGTATATATCCTACATATTAATACAAAAGATGAGTAATTAAGGGGGAAATTAACACTTAAATCACGGAACTATTTGATGTTATCTAATATCCCCCACTTGAACTCTACTTGTCGTCAAGTAGACCTTATTAGAATAATTTTTAAAAAGATATTTCCCAAGAAACTGGAAAATATGAGTCTAAAAATTTCCTATGCTAGAATATATCAAAGCCGAACACCTCACGAAATGGGAACAAACACTCATCCTCTCTCTCCTAACCTAAGAGTTAATTTCGGGGTGATCACTCAACGCACAGTCATAGAATGTATTCTATCATAAGCTTGGCGGTTACACAAATCTCTACGACTAGAGCTAAGGTCGAAACAATTTTTAAAGGCAATATTAGGTTAACATATGTAAGGCTTATGGGTGTAGTGTTGTTACTAACATACTATGGCAAAGGCAACAAAGGCAATGGTACATGACCGGAACGCCAGGCAAGACACCAATGACTGCTCAAATCCCTCACCTAAGCATGATTCACAACTAAAGGGTAGGATAAGACATGTGATGCACAATAATGGTGTAAAAAGAAAAAGAAACAAATAGTCTTAGCCTATAACCGAGTTGCTACCACTTGCCATTCATCCAAAGTCCAAGCTTCAAAATGCAAAATTTGGATCATATAACAAGTGTGTGCCATTAGCGGACGTCATGATGGGCACCACACTTGGTCTTCATGTTGGTGATTAAGAACCAACAACTTCATTCTTCATATGTGACCGAAGTGGCCTCTTCGATACTAATTCTTTCAAAGCTCAAAATATGGTGCTATACAAGGTTGCACCAAAGATAACTATCTATATACAGAATTTCACTTTTTTTTTATAACAAAAAAAAGCAATAAAATATATCCCCCCACTTGAAATGAACTACACATGTAACAATAGTGGGTTTCTAATGATCTTAAAAGATGGGTCTTCAAGGTAGGTGTGATTCTTAAATCTCTTGACTTGAACCTCAAACTAGAACAAGTGGTAACTTCCCAACCATAAACCAAGGCTACACGGTAAGCTAAGGCAAATAGGTGTATCGAAACAATAATATGGGTAAGAAATGAAAGGATAGGCTCAAAAGGGTGTATCTAGGGTATCTTGAACTAAAGTTGAGTGCAACAAAGGGTTTAACACGGGGGTCGAATAGTCAATGTGACTAATCGATACACACACACATATAGGCTATTTGGGTGATAATCCTAAAATGTTGCCTTCTTAAAATGTTTCTTCCAAATGTATCAAGAAAACTTAATACACTACTCGTCTATGGTTTCAAAATGATGTAAAGGCCAAGTTCTAAAGTTTACAAACTACCGGCATACTCATAATTTTGGTGGATTTGGGGTAAAACAGAGGAAACTGAAATAGGCTAAACCTCACCATGGTATTAAGGGTTAATGTGATCGGCTAAGGTCTATTCTAGTTAGGTTCGGGAAAACGTGTCAAAAGTTTTAATAGTGGCATAATTTTTCAAAATAAACTAGAAAAATGGGGCAATATAAAGTTCAAGTTATAATTCTACTCCCGCCCCCACTTGAGTTGTACAAAGTCCCATTTGTACATTAAATAACATTTAATAAAGAGGATATAAGTAGAATTGGAACAAGAACTTCCTTAAAATTTGCTCTTGAAAATGATAGAAGGATCAGGTTGAAAAACGGGCCTTCACTTCGCCTAATTAGCAAACTTCAAATCCCTGAAATCACACAACTACCACAAGCATAAAACCTAAAAAAGAAAAATAATTGAAAAAAAAAATCCTAATGATGCGTGGGAATTGCACCAGGCTTTACCTCTCGAGGGATCTCGAGAAGCTTACAACCCCCACCAGGAAGTGTACCTGATCGTTGTAGTATAGTATAGTGACAAGTACAGGGGGATTGATCGTTCAACTCAGAAATAGTGTCGCTAGGATTAGAAAGCCTAAAAACTAAGTCTAGAGGTGATGGATGATTCTTTTTGTATTTTTTATATTTTTATGGAAGCAAGTAAAATCTCGGTTTTTGGAAGAGTGGGCGGAATTAGTTGCTAATCAACTAACCCAATAACTAAGATGCAATCAAAATAAAATAACAAAAATGTATATAAAGCTAATTAAACTAGTGGTGTGAACAATAAATGGGAAAATTGTGTTTACTTATATTTCATTACTCCCTAGATATCTTTTATAGGTTGATAGTTTGTTACAGTTGCGTGGATGATGGGTTATATTCCTTAATACCAATCGTAGGGTGGCGTACGTACTTCCCCATCTCTATAAGCTCCTACTTCACTCCTATGTCGAGCCTGCAAGAAGCTCCTAACATGGGATCACTAGAATTCGATCATGCATTAAATACAACCATAAAAACCTAGTACGCATTGGTTCATGTTTCTTAAGACGTTCAAGCAAGTTACACTATGGAAGTCTGCCAGTTTTCTTAAGCCTAACATCGAAATCATTCATCCGTAACAACTATAAACAAACAATCAACCCATAATCAACATCTAGGTTTCATTACATCTAAGCAAACACACAAGAGATCTAGCCTAGCATGTTAAAATCAAGACAAGCGTAAGATATATTCAAACAACACATAGACATACTGAATGAATTGAAAGGATAGTTATCTTAATTGAACATGAAAAGTTTCAAGGAGTGAAAACCCTTGAAAATACTGATAAAATCATGCTAGGGTTTCTCCAAGTCGTCCCTAAAATTGTCCTCCTTTTATGAATGAAAATTACAAAACTATATATAGATTTTTCAAGGTGACGGCGTCAAGAAGAAAATTCTGACGCCGTCAACCCACCGCCCATAATAAAATCGGATTGCCTAGATCCAGATCTGACACCGTCAAGAGTGATTTTTCTCTGGGTCGTCACGTGTTAAGGGGCCATGACGGCCTATGGTGACGCCATCATGCCCTAGTGCAAAAACATTCTGGACCATCATGGACTCCATCATCTTCACCTCTTGTTTTTCCTCTTGACGCCGTCATTAGAAGCTTGTGACGCCGTCAGGTACTGTTCCCAGCAAGAAAAATTAAGACTTTGCCATTTTCTTCACTTTTATGCTCCAAAAACGTCCAAAATGCTTCCTTTTCCAGAATTCACTCCAAAAGTACCTAAAATCACAAAAGGAACAATTTAGGGCAATATTTGATCAAATAAATTCAATTCCGGGCTTAAATGACCCCCTAAAAATGGATCATTTTTCGCCTCATCGCCTAACTTACTTTCGTAGGAATTACGGTTGCATTTAGCGTATGCAACAAGCCTTTTAAACCACTTTGTGTCCTAAGTGGACGAGTGAAGTCTCGTGAAGGTTTTCTGAGAACACCCCCACAAAGTTCATTTAAAAACTAATACAAGTTAAAATATGATTTGTAAAATAAAAAATTTTAGGTACAGAGGAAAGCTACGGCGTAGCTAGAATGTGTTGCTACACTGTAGTTGCTAAAATATTCCAGAACGACACCTGGAGGTTGCTACGGCATAGTAATGGTTGGAGGTACGCCGTAGCTAAGTCCTGGGGGAATTTCTTTGGTGCAAAAGTCCAAAAATGAGTTTCCCTAACGCTATGCTTCCTCTAGATCCTGCAAATAATTAAGACAAAACATACCAAACCAACAAAATAAAAGAAAAGGAAAGGATAATTCGGGTTGTCTCCCGAAAGAGCACTTTTGTTTATTATCGAGTCTTTAAGTTAGACTCACTGCCGTGGTTAGTCAGCAGGTCGCACACCAAGTCAGGTGTGCATTTCTTCCCTTATCAAATTTTTGAATTTTTCGCCATTTATTCGTCCAACCGGTAGCTACTTATTGAATTTCTTTGATGCTTATGAAACTTCATTCTCCATCCATTATATATTTATGAACCTTAAAGGTTTCAACCTGTATTTTCGGTAGATCGTATCTGCTTCCTTCTAACTGATAGCCGTATACTTCCATAGCTTCTAATCCTACCTCATGCCAAAACTTTCGCCCTTCCTTGAAGGTTTTTTCACATTTCTCCCAGATATCCTGGAGCATGAACCCTTTTACTCCAATCTTGAGTCCATATTCATCTAGAAGTTGTAATACCTCTCTTTCAAATTCTAGCTTAAATTTCTCAAAACTTCTTTCAAAAGGGTCACCATACTCCTCTTGTACATCGGATTCATCCAAATATCCATCATCCTTTCCACAAATACCTTGAGTTTGGTTTTTTTTGTCAATATTTGTGGTACCGAACCTTCTTTTAAGCCATTCATCGAATGAATAATCACTTCCTTTAGGTACCTTTTCCGAATTAATACAGTCTATTTTGAGCTGTTGATCGCCTTCTTCTGGAGAAAGAATTTTAGAGCATGCCCCTGTCTCTGCTGAGCATACCTTTTCATTATGAACCTTGTCGGATTTTCTTCAGATGAAAAGCTCAAGCGATAGTAGTCATAATCCTGTTGGAATCCTTTTATTATATTTTCAGTAATTATGGTATTTCCAAACTGGATCTTGTACCAATCTTGAAAAGACAAATTTCCGAATTCAATGTCGCATAGTTCAATCCCATGAAAGCAAGTCCATTCGAAATGGACTCGTTGGTCTTTGTCCAGTTCCCCGTTGTCTCCCCCCATCACATACGCAGCGGAAAGGATTGTAGGATGGCCAAGCTTGCTCTGATCCTTCATTAACCACTATTATTGGGTTGCAATAATGGTTTTTTAAGATGGGGTTTCTTTCATCCATGACTCTGCTTTTTATTCGATCATGTCTTTCCTATTCCTGCTTAGAATACTCAACACTCGTCATCATTTTTTTTAAAGGGTTAAAATTACAGTCTTCACAGGATTCTGAATCACATAAAATGGGGTCAGTGTAAACATCCAAATTCTTGGGTGAACACACCGTATTAGCTTCATTAATCATGCAGACTTCCTCTAGAGATGTACTAACGGATTTCAAGGACCCGTTATGATTAAATGTAATTCTCTCTTTACCATTCTCTAGAGTTATTTCTTTCTCAAAAATTTTAATATTGGCATGGGAAGTAGCCAAAATAGGTCTTCCTAAAACTAGGTTATTATTTCGCTCATCTATCATGTCTATGATTAAAAAGTCACCTGGAAATATGAATTTATTAATTCTCAATAAAACAATATCAACTATTCCCTTGGGCGTTGCTTTAGATATGTCTGCCATTTCGATCATAGAAGTTGTTTTCTCAAGGTTAATAAGATTCATTTTTTTAAATAATGAAAATGACATCATATTAACACTAGCCGCTAAATCAGCTAAAGTAAACATATTAAGATTACCAATAGTGCATGGGATAGAAACTTCCTTGGGTTTGGCTCTTTTTCCGATAGGTGGCAAGGCATACTTTCAAATATCCTGCTTCCGTCGTTCTCCAGCAAATAGCTGATTCCATAAAATTTGTTGGAGCCTATTTCGTCCTTATCCTCTTGAGTAGAAAGCACCTTGCATTCTTCTAAAACTGCTTTGGGTCTCTTTGTTTTGACATCCTTGGCGAATTGCCCAATTTGTGTTTCAAGGTTTTTGATAATAGCATTTTCATTCCTTAGGTTCCTTTTGGTGTCTTCGTTCATTTTTGCTCATCCATTCTTGGAATTTCTCATTCCTATACGAGGACTCCTTAATATGCTTGTTGACCATCTCATCAAGGCTAGGCTTCCGCTGTTCATATGAGGGCTTATCGATTCGAGTGTAGTACCCTTGGGGTCCCACTCGATATTTAGCTCCATTTCCTGGCCCTTGGTGTGTTCTACTAGCCTCTTCAAGCATGGCTTCCTCAATTCTCTTGATTTCTTCCCTTGTCACCGTAGCTTCCCTTCCATTTTCACGTTAAGACCGGATGGCATGTACATTCACGCCCTAAGTTTTCAATCTTATTAGTAATTAGGGTTATCCCTTCGGTATTTCCAGAAATGCTCCTACTACTTCCACATTCGTGCCACTTTTGAGAGTGGTCCGCCAAATCTTTGATAGCCTTTAAGGCTTGAGCAGGGATCATTCCAGGGATCACCCCCTGAGAATCTAACATCTGGCGGGTGGAAATATTGATCCCTTTGTAAAAAATGTTGACCACTTGTTGCTTGTTGAGATCATGAGTAGGGCATTTGTATAAAAGATCATTGTACCTATCCCAAGCTTGGTACAATGTTTCATCTCCATCTTGTTTGAAGTTGTGAATGTCTTCAAGCTGTTTTGTCGTCCTTGAAGGAGGGCAATATCTCTGAATGAATTGCTTCTTCAGAAGAGTCCAAGTGTTAACAGTCCCAGCTGGTAACCTATCGATCCATCACTTGGCTCCTCCAGTTAGTGTCATTGGGAATACCTTGAGCATTATCGCATCAGGAGATACTCCCGGAATATTGAACAAACTAACAATGTAGAGAACATTGTCAATATGTTCATGATCATCTTCCGTCTTGCTTACCAAAAATGGGTCTTTCCGTAATTCCCTTATGAACTGATTCTTGATTTCGAATTGCACGTCATCTCCAATAGCTGGCCTAACCAAACCTGGCCCTTGTTCTTCTCTAGTAAGAGCAAAATATTCCTCGAGAGTGAGGGTTTCAATGTCAACTTCTGCCATGGTACCTGAAACTTAAAATTGATCGTGAGAAACTAAAAATAAAAAATTAAAATTGCAAAACTCAAATAAAATCCTAATAGCTCCCCGGCGGCGGCGCCAAATACTTGATGAAGGTTTTATCGACTAGGTTTTAATATTTATAAGTTACTCGTTTACCTAAGGTCTACCTAATGCACTATCGGGCAGTGTACCCGGTCGTGTGAGGTATAGCTAGTTGGTAAAGCCGAGGTCGTCCCAACAGCTATGCGTGTGGAGTATATCTAAGTTTAGTGTCACGTTTAAATAGGGTTTTTATGATTAAAGATATTATGCTAATAAAAGTAAATAACAAAGCAATGATACGTGGGAATCGCACCAGGCTTTACCTCTCGAGGGATCTCGAGAAGCTTACAACCCCCACCAGGCAGTGTACCTGATCGTTGTAGTATAGTATAGTGACAAGTACCGGGGGATTGATCGTTCAACTCAGGAATAGTGTCGCTAGGATTAGAAAACCTAAAAACTAGGTCTAGAGGTGAGGAATGATTTTTTTTGTATTTTTATATTTTATGAAAAGCAGGTAAAATATCGGGTTTCTGGAAGAGTGGGCGGAATTAGTTGCTAGCAAACTAACCCAATAACTAAAGATGCAATTAAAATAAAATAACAGAAATGAAAATAAATCTAATTATACTAGTGTGGTGTAACAATATTGGGGAAAGTTGTGTTTACTCAGGTTTCATTACTCCCTAGATATCTTTTACAGGTTGAAAGTTTGTTACAATTGCATGGATGACGGGTCGAATTCCTTAATACTAGTCGTAGGGTCGTGTACAATATTCCCTAACTCTATAGGATCCTACTTCACTCCTATGTCGAGCCGTTAGAAGCTCCTAACATGGGATCATTAGAATTCTCCTACGCATTAAATACAACCAAAAATCATAGTACACCTTTGATCATGTTTCTTAAGACGTTCAAGCATGTTACCAATGGAAGTCTCCCAGTTTTCTTAAGCCTAACATCGAATACAATCATCCGTAACAACTATAAACAAACAATAAACCCATAATTAACATCTAGGTTTCACTACATCTAAGCAAACCCAAAAGAGATCTAGCCGAGCATGTTAAATTGAAGACAAGTGTAAGATATATTCAAGCAACACATAGACATATTGATTGAGTTGAAAGAGTACTTATCTCAAATTGACATGAAAAGTTCAAAGGGTTGAAACCCTTGAAAAAGCTGGAAAAATTCGACCTAGGGTTTTTTCCCTCAAAGTTGCACACTAATGAATGAAATTAGGAAAACTATATATAGATTATACAGGGTGACGGCGTCATGAAGAAATCTGTGACTCCGTCAACTCACCGCCCATAATGAAATTGGATTGCCTAGATCCACTTTTGACGCCGTCATGTGGGATTTTGTTCTGGATTTTTTTTTAGCATACACTCTTACCCTACCATCCAAAATAATACATCATAGGGAATGAACATTCCTCTTACACTTGAATCTTTACATAATTTACAATTAACTAATCTAATGACTCGAATCAAGATAATCAAAACACTTGGAGTACTTTTAAGATTAACGCACATATGGGGGTAATATATGATGTTCTTCCCCATTACTCCATAACATTAGTACTTTACCCATAAGTCCCAATCATCCCAAAACAATATATACAAGATATGACTCGACTTAGCAACCATGTAATCAATTAGATAATTAAATAAGGGTTTAAACATATAACAATAATGCACTAAAGATGAGTGCATACACGGAAGGCTAAGGCGATTTGGTTGCACATTTGAGTGGGTTATAACAAATTCTTCCTTTAAGTAAGATGCTTAAAGTTAGAAACGAAAAGATAGGCTCGGAGGGGTGTACTAGGGGTTTCGTGTACTAAAAATGAGTACAACGCTAAGGTGTGGGAAAAATTAACTGACTTTACTAGCCAAGTAATATGACTTAAATGGTCAAGTAATTATGATACGGGTTTAATACAAGGGTGATCCTAATGCCTCTTATCATGTAGTAAATCCTACTACACGAATGTAGTCTCACTAGCGGTCTCGGGATGCATCACTAACGCAAGTTCTAGAATCTAAATGCTACCTGTACACTCATAAGCACTAATAATGAATGCTTTTCCTATCAAATCTAAAGGCGAACCTCGCATATTTGGGTGGAAAATTTTTCTGAATGGTACGGTTTTGTGCTAGTCATACGACTCCTATCCATGAGACGCTTGCTAAGCCTAAAGTTTCACTCCTAAATGTTGTAAAAAATTTTAAACTTGGCACTAAAATTACACTAACAAGTATTTTTCTTAGTTTTATTACACACCTACCATCAAACAAACAAACTCAAGTGCAATTGTATCCTATAAGGTATCATCATTTACCCTCCCCTTACACTTAGGATGAACATTGTCCCCAATGTTCAATTAAAGAATGTAAAAGTGAAATAGGTAAAATAATGAAAGCAAATACTCCCCTGATTCGTTCAGTGTGGATAGTGTGGTAACAAGGTTAGATCTTCCTCCAAGAAAATGAACATTCACAGCATCCCTTCCAGAAAAATAAATCATCTTCTTGTCATACATAACCTGTTAAACCTGAGAAAACAAACAATGCAACCTCGCGTAAAATCGGTGGCAATCTATATATACTAACAAGTCCTAGAAAGCAAATTAAGATATAATGCTTGTCGAATGAATGGTTGCAGATTTCCTGGAGTTTATAAAACTAAAGAATTAACAAAAACTTTAAGACTCCGTTAGAAAAACAAAACTCGACAAATTTTCAGAATTTTACACATGACTCCGTCAGGAGTTAACTCCTGACGCCGTCAGAAGTGACCTGCAAAAATCTTTACGTTAAGTATCCAGAAAATTTCTGGAAAAACTTATGTCTTACTTCCTGGAAAATCCTGCAAAACATCATTATGACTCGATACAAGCATTTGACTCTAACAAATACTAATACACATGTTCATTTAATATTGTGGCGAATCATGATCAATTTCGTTCTTAAAAACAAATTTGGGGTTTCCCCTTACACTTAGGTTTTGCAAAATACCTTTATATGAAGTTAAGACGAAGTTAAACGACAAAATAAAGCATTTTCACAATTTTAGTTTGAAACATGATCTACCAACAATAAAAATAAAGCATGTATACCGAAGCAAATGACAATCAAACAAATAAAAATCACACAAAACATGGGTTGCCTCCCAAGAAGCGCTTGTTTTTGTTCGAGTCATGAGCCTGACTCTACCCTTATTTAACGGAAATAGGGGAGGTTTTCCCTACACCTAGGATTAAGTGTGGGTGGAAGTAGCGATACACACCCTTAGGGTGGAAATATGTCACGTGAGGAAAGAGTGGTGGATGAATTATATGCTCAAAGGGCTGTGCTCCTATCATCATAACCTTACCTAATTTAATTGGGTTAGTGGGCGGATTAAGATTTTCTCTTAGAAAGGGATCATCTTCTATCAACTTGTAGAGACTCCGAGTTGGGAATCCATCTTGACCTAATAAACCTGGTTTAAACCCATAATGTTTTTTGTGATCAATCATAAATGGGTAATGTAAGCATGTAAGGTCATTTTCCACTCCTATATTGGTTTCCTCTCTACAAGGCTTAAAGTCCACTACCTTTATCCTAAGACTACCCGGACTATATGGTTTGATGGGTGGATCGGAACCTATTTCAATTCCTAAATTTTCATCCAAGGATGGAAGATTAGGTAACGGTTTTGGTTGACGCTCCGGTTCATCAAAACTAGGAACTTCCCTAGAACTAAGAATAAGTTTATCATTATAAGTATTCAAACCTATATCATCTAGTTGTGTTTGGTTCAAAGGTTCTACCTCAATTGGGATTCCTAAAGTCTTTTCTACTTCATACGAATAAGTCACGGGCAGTGTGTATGCCTCAAATGATGGTAGGACTTGTGGGGTACTTGGAATGCTTAGATTTTCTACTCTATCCTCCATCTTATCAAGATTACCAATGTGCTCAGCTTGTATTATTGATGAGGCGAAAAATAAACCACTTTTAGGGGGTCATTTAAGCCCGGAATTGAATTTATTTGATCAAATATTGCCCTAAATCGTTCCTTTTGTGAGTTTAGGTACTTTGGGAGTGAATTCTGGAAAAGGAAGCAATTCAGACGTTTTTGGAGCATAAAAGTGAAGAAAACGGCAAAGACTTAATTTTCCATGCTGAGAACAGTACCTGACGGCGTCAAGAAGAGAATCATGACGGCGTCAAGAGTAAAATCCATGACGACCCAGTGAAAACCTGAAGGCGTCACAAGAAGGGCGTCAAGTCTATTTTTGGTGACGGCCTGCATAAGGAGTACACATGACGGCATCAGACCCAGATCTAGGCAGTCCGAGAAACTATTTGGCGGCGAGATGATGGAGTCAGACATTTGTTCTTGACGCCGTCACCTATTAGAATCTATATATAGTTTTCAATTTTTCATTCATTAAAGGAGGAACTTGTGTGGAGAAAACTAGGGCCGAACTTTGTAAACCCTAGGTCGTATTTTACAGTATTTTCAAGGGTTTTCACCCCTTGAATCCTTTCATGTTCAATTGAGATAAGTCTTCTTTCAATTCAATCAATATATCTATGTGTTGTTTGAATATATCTTATACTTGTCTTGATTTCAACATGCTAGGCTA
Organism: Artemisia argyi; assembly: GCA_030686995.1. NCBI lineage: Eukaryota > Viridiplantae > Streptophyta > Magnoliopsida > Asterales > Asteraceae > Artemisia > Artemisia argyi. The sequence continues at coordinate 149,162,268 of CM060705.1, forward strand.
GATCTATCTTGTGTTTGCTTAGATGTAATGAAACCTAGATGTTAATTATATGTTGATTACTTGTTTATGGTTGTAATGGATGAATGATTTCAATGTTAGGCTTAAGAAAACTAGCAGATCTCATTTGTGTAACATGCTTGAACGTCTTAGGAAACATGAACCGATGTGTACTAGGTTTTATTGGTTGTATTTAATGCATGAGAAAATTCTAATGATCCCATGTTAGGAGCTTCTTAGCCGGCTCGACATAGGAGTGAAGTAGGCGCTTATAGGATTGGGGAAGTAAGTACGCCACCCCATGAATGGTATTAAAGAATACAACCCGTCATCCACGCAACTATAACAAGTAATTAACATGTAAAAGATATCTAGGGAGTAGTGAAATCTAAGTAAACACAATTCTCCCACATATTGCTTACAACTCTAGTTTAATTCAGTTTTATTTTCATTTTTAGTATTTTATTTTGATTTCATATTTAGTTATTGGGTTAGTTGGCTAGCAACTAATTCCGCCCAACTCCTTCAAAACTGAGATTTTTATTTGCTTTCATAAAAATATAAAAATACAAAAAGAATCATCCCTCATCTCTAGACCTAGTCTTTAGGTTTTCTAATCCTAGCGACACTATTCCTAGCTGAACGATCAATCCCCCGGTACTTGTCATTATATATACTATACTACATCGATCAGGTACACTGCCTGGTGGGGGTTGTAAGCTTCTCGAGATCCCTCGAGAGGTAAAGCCTGGTGCAATCCCTACGCATCAAATATGGTGAAATCAAACCACTCCGTGCACCTAGGTATCTCATCTATATTATCCCCAAACACACTTCTTGCTTGTTCCCTCAAACTTGCTATCAATTGATCCGTAACAGCATTTGTTGGGTTGTCCATTTTTTTTTGGCAAGTATGGCATAATTCTCTATGGTTTCCCATGCTTCATCAACACTTAATCCCCAAAGGTCCCCATCTGCGGCATGGTCAATTTGTGACCATAGATCGAAATTATGATGAGGGACTTTTCGGAGTAAATATTTAAAACGAGCCCATGCATCATAGATAGGTTCATCTTCATGTTGCTTAAACATCAAGATGTCATTTGGAGTGGGTGAATTTTGTGGTTGATAGTATGGTGGATTCGCGTTCTCCATAATGGTGAACGGAATAGTCAATGAAAATTATGAACAAACACACAAAGAAAAAGATAGACTAAAGAAAACCTAGAAATAAAAATAAAAATCTTACTAGAAAGGAATCTAGCAAGTAGACCTAATAAAGAGAAATCCGAACCTAGACAATAACTATTCCCCGGGCTGCGGCACCAAAAATTTGATAAGTGGGAATCGCACCAGGCTTTACTTCTCGAGGGATCTCGAGAAGCTTACAACCCTCACCAGGAAGTGTACCTGATCGTTGTAGTATAGTATAGTGACAAGTACCGGGGGATTGATCGTTCAACTCAGGAATATTGTCGCTAGGATTAGAAAACCTAAAAACTAGGTCTAGAGGTGAGGGATGATTCTTTTTGTATTTTTACATTTTATGAAAAGCAAGTAAAATCTCGGGTTTTTGGAAGAGTGGGCGGAATTAGTTGCTAGCCAACTAACCCAATAACTAAAGATGCAATCAAAATAAAATAACAGAAATGAAAATAAATCTAATTATACTAGTGTGGTGTAACAATATTGGGGAAAGTTGTGTTTACTCAGGTTTCATTAGTCCCTAAATATCTTTTACAGGTTGAAAGTTTGTTACAATTGCATGGATGACGGGTCATATTCCTTAATACTAGTCGTAGGGCCGTGTACAATATTCCCTAACTCTATAGGATCCTACTTCACTCCTATGTCGAGCCGTTAGAAGCTCCTAACATGGGATCATTAGAATTCTCCTACGCATTAAATACAACTAAAAATCATAGTACACCTCTGATCATGTTTCTTAAGACATTCAAGCATGTTACCAATGGAAGTCTGCCAGTTTTCTTAAGCCTAACATCGAATACAATCATCCGTAACAACTATAAACAAACAATAAACCCATAATTAACATCTAGGTTTCACTACATCTAAGCAAACACAAAAGAGATCTAGCCGAGCATGTTAAATTGAAGACAGGTGTAAGATATATTCAAGCAACACATAGACATATTGATTGAATTGAAAGAGTACTTATCTCAAATTGACATGAAAAGTTCAAAGGGTTGAAACCCTTGAAAAAGCTGGAAAAATTCGACCTAGGGTTTTTTCCCTCAAAGTTGCACACTAATGAATGAAATTTGGAAAACTATATATAGATTATACAGGGTGACGCCGTCATGAAGAAATCTGCGACGTCTTCAACTCGCCGCCCATAATGAAATCGGATTGCCTAGATCCACTTTTGACGCCGTCATGTGTGATTTTGTTCTGTGCCGTCACTAATATTTGGACCATGACGGCCTTCGGTGACGCTGTCATCTCCTATGTACAAAACTTTCTGGATTGTCACATGTATAGTCTACATCCACCTCTTATATTACTCTTGACGCCGTCATGTAGAAGCATGTGACGCCGTCAGGTACTGTTCCCAGCAAGGAAAATTAAGACTTTGCCATTTTCTTCACTTTTATGCTCCAAAAACGTCCAAAATGCTTCCTTTTCCAGATTTCACTCCAAAAGTACCTAAAATGACAAAAGAAACGATTTAGGGCAATATTTGATCAAATAAATTCGAATTCGGGCTTAAATGACCCCTTAAAAACGTATCATTTTTCGCCTCATCAAGCAAGTAAATAAATAGAAGAGAATTAGTAGGGTGAAGCAGTGTTAACCTAATTACTACTCTTGATATTATCATGACTAGTTTTCTAGCAAGTGCATCCTATCGTTTCGTCTAGGGGTTATATACATTTAGGATCAGAGGGTTAAATCACCTAAATCTATCTTACACCTTGTCCTATTCTCACATATTGTAAATGTAAGAGTTCATTGGTCGGCGTGAACCTATGAAGATGCAAGAGTCATTAAGTACCTCTACTAACGTGGACAAGTCTAGCGGGATGCGGGTATTGGTCACATCTTACACCCCCTCTAACTTCTTTAAGCATATTGGATTGATAGGTGGTCCTAGGGTTAATTCACCAAGCCTCCAAGGAACTACCAATCCTCAACACTACCAAAACTAGAGTGTCCTAAGACTCGCCAAGAAAGTATACAAACAAAATGATAATAAATGCGGAGAAAACTACGTCATAAAAATAACAATTTCATAACAAGGCTAACACCAAGAGGTGTTTAGCCACTCATATTCATAAATACAGTAAAACAAGTGTTTGATATCACAAATGTAAACATGAATCTAATACAAATCAAAGGAATGAATAAACTTATGATTGGTGTGTGAATTCTCCCTTGGAAATGACTTGTATGCATATTGAACTTCATTCCTCCTGCTCCCTGAATTCCTCCCAGCTTCAGTGTGGTGAAAAGTGAATGAATAAACTCGGAATTAGGGCTGGTATTTATAGGCCCGACTTTGCTATGGCATAGCTATTTGAGATGCTACGCCGTAGCCTTTGTTAATTTCATCTACGCCGTAGCTTGATAAAGTGCTACGGGCGTTGTTTCATCATTGGTTGCTTCTACGGCGTAGTTATTTGGGAAACTACGCCATAACTTCTTCTTTGGCCATGTGAGTTCTTTACTGCTTGATTTTAGGGTCTACATCGTAGGTGGAGAGTAGCTACTCCGTAGAGCCTTATGATAAGTTACTACACCGTAGACATGGATGAGCTACATCGAAGTCTTCGTAAGTAGTTGCTACGGCGTAGGTAGATAGAGTCTCTAAGCCGTAGTTGGTGCAAAATCCGCATACTTCACATATTTTCTCATTAGTCCTTCCATTTCCGTGTTTCTTTGTTCCTTTGCTCATTTTTGCCCTGAAAACAGAATATAAACAAATAAGAGTTTATATCCTACATATTAATACAAAAGATGAGTAATTAAGGGATAAATTAACACTTAAATCGCGGAACTATTTGATGTTATCAAAGTCCAATTTATGTGTGTTCTTGGGTTATGGTGTTAGTCAAAAGGGATATCGTTGTTATGACCCGGTTGGTAAAAAGTTGTATATATCTCGCCATGTTGAGTTTTTAGAGCATATTTTGCACTATTTTGTTCCTTCTTATTCACATAATTTGGCACAATTTGAACTTATAAAAATCGATCCCTTTGATGATTTCATTAATGAACCTACACATATTATGTCACCCATAATACCAGAACCTAGCTCAGATACAAATACGAAAACCAATACCACAACTTAAACAACACCTGTTTTAGTTTCGGAGATTACGCCAACCGTTATTCAACCTCATCATATGACTACCCAATCATCACTTGAATTTGTAGTTTTTCATCATGCAAATGTTTGATCTACCAGCACTACAAAAACTCCACCTGTTATAGTCTCAAAGATTACATAGATCGTTATTCAGCCCCATTCTACGACTACCCAATCATCTCCTGAAGTTGTAGTGGTTCCTCTTGCAAATGTTCGACCCACATGTAATCGTAAGTCCACTAAAAAGATGATTTTGTTTGTTCTTGTAATTTCGGTTCTTTTGCTTCTTTTGTTGATTCTGTACAGAGTCTTTATGGGACTGTGTCCTATGCATAAGCTATTTATGATCCACTTTGGCATGGTGTTATGGCCGATGAACTTATTGCACTGCATCAGAGTCACACATGGGACTTTGTACCTTTTCCAACAAGCAAGCATGATATTGGCTCTCATTGGGTCTACAAGATTAAAACCAAATCAAATGAGTCTATTAAAGATATAAGGCTCGTCTTGCAGCTAAAAGTTACTCTCAAGAGTATGGCATGGATTATGAAGTGACATTTGATCATGTTTCAAAAATGACAACAGTTCGAACTTTGATTGTCGTAGCTTGTAGTTTTCAATGGAAAATATCTCAAATGTATGCCAAGAATGTGTTCTTGAACGGTGACCTAAATGAAGAAGTTTATATGAAACCACCTCCCAGTGTTCCTCATCAATCATGTGAAGTTTGTAAGATTCAAAAAACTCTTTATGGTCTCAAACAAGCACCACGTGCTTGGTAAGAGAAGTTTTCCACATTTGTTACTTTACTTGGTTTTGTATCTAGCCATCATGACTCCGTACTATTTGTTAAACGTTTAAGTGTTGAACGTATTTTGTTAGCCTTATATGTTAATGATATGATTATTAATAGAGGTGATTATGATGGAATTGAATCATTGAAGGCAGAGTTGTCTGATTGGTTTGCTATGAAATATTTGGGTTTACTTCGCTATTTTCTCAGTATTGAGGTTGCTTCATCACCGAAAGGTTACCTTCTATCCCAATCCAAGTATATTGTTGATTTGTTTACTCATGTCAAACTGACAGATAATAAGATATATGACCTCCCTCTTGATGCTAAAGCAAAGTATATACTCCTACAAAGGTGATCCTTTTCCCAATCCTAGTTTATATCAGACTATCGTTGGGAATTTGGTATATCTTGCAGTGAATCTTCAAAATATTGCATATATTGTCCACATTGTTAGCCAGTTTGTTGTTGCTCTCACGACAATTCATTGGGCTGTTGTTCTGCAAATTCTTAAGTATCTTTGAGGTACTTAGTTTCATACACTTTTGTTTCCTTCCACGTCTTCTTCAGACTTGCGTGCCTTTGTGATGCTGATTGGGCTAGTGGTTTTGTTACCTGCAAGTCTACGACGGGTTTTTTTTGTCTATTTCTTGGCGATTCACTTATTTCGTGGAAGAGTAAGAAATAACATGTTGTTTCAACATCTTCTACTGAAGTTGAGTTTCGTGCCATGGCTGTGATTACTTGTGAGATTATTTGGTTACATTGGTTGCTTGTAGATATGGGTGTTCACATTAGTAACCCTGATCCGTTATATTATGACAATCGTAGTGCTATTTAGATTGCGCGCAACAATGTTTATAATGAAAGAACCAAGCATATAGAGATTGATTGTCATTTCACTTATTACCATTGTCACTTATTACCACCTGGTGTCTAAATAGATTTCTACATGCACAAAAGTAGAGCAAAGTACCAACACAAAGTGTGGTAACAATACCCCAAAAGAAAATAACAAAATAGAAATCCAAAACAATTCATAAATCCAAACATAAATGATAAACCACTTCAAATGCAACTAAGGTCTCGTCTAATCACATCCTTCTATCTTATCCTTAGAAAGCTCACTCGAAAATGATGCTTAAAAACATCAACATAATGTTGGTGAGATTCATATGTTTAGACACACAATATCACACTAGGCAACCGGTTAGCTGCGATTATAAAACATAGCATGACAGTAAGACTAGTTATTATACAATCTAGTATGCAATCTCCATCAATCAACCAACAACACATCTTAAGACAACAATAGGGACATAAGGGACGGAACGCGCCCACAATCCAAATAACAGTATGAAACATCAATTGGAATGAAACGTGCCCACGATCCACATAAACAATAATTATAATAATAATGGGTATCCATCACCCTCTGATAAGACCACACAGAAATATAGTGAGTAAGACTACTTCCCTCCTCTGGGAGTTGCTCATACGAACAATGGAAGCTTAACTACTCTCCAAACAAGTCACGCAAAAAATATCCACACCTTTATCACATAGTATGCATACACATATAATAACAATTACAAGTCCATGCATTTATTAGACACATAATCATAGTAACTTAAAAATATTTCACACAAGAATCATTCCCATCCCAAGTTTAAAACAATGAAAAAATGGGACTATGAACTCACCTCAGTCTTTGCAGCTTCCAAATTATCAATCACAAATCTATACAACAAAATAAGATCATATTACACACGACCAATCTAAAAGCTATAGTCCATGTAACAAACATATGATGGATGTCTAAAGGTCATATAAACCACTATGGTTCACCTAGACTTCATACCAAACACTACCTATCACTTATGCTCACTAAATCCCTTGCACAAATAATATCAAAAAATGCATAATTTTGGGGTACATTTACCCACATAAAATCACAGTAAGAAAAGCTCCACAACTCACACCAACAATTCAACATGATCTCTTATAAGCATACAAGCTAATCTAAGAGGGTCATGGTCTGAAAACACACAAAAGTACTCTTTGAAAAATCAAACATAAAAACTATCCAGATTCAGATTTGAACACACAACAAAATGTTTTGACCTACAAATCATATTTGTACAACTTTTTAACGTCCTTCCTTCGCGTGGAAGTCAAGTATAATATAGAAATCATCTCTAATAGAAGGGCTAACCATAAATCCACTTTCTAACCCAATTTGGACCTCAATACTTTTACCCTAAATCTGTCCCGGTTTAACAGCTTTAACACCTTTTTTCGCAAAAATCATTAGGCTGCCTTCTGGACCTCGAAATCGATCGTGGCCGGACTTTTTGGAAAGCTCTTTCCCTGAAATACAATTTAGACTTAAAATTGATGATATAAATCATTACCATCTATTAAATAACTTCGTATCTTTTTGGCCTTACAAATCTGTTAAAACCCTAACTCAATAACTAGCATGTTTTATGCTCAATTTTCTTCACCAATCATCATAGTATAATCAATAATTAATCCTAACAAGTTTTTAGTTAATTAATTTACAGAAACTTAAAAACCTTAGATCCGTCATAATTAGTATTACATGAATCTAATCAATAATTAAACAATTGAGTGAATACAAGTATCAAAAATTATACCTTGTTCTTTATTTTAGCTTCAAAAATAAAAATCCTAAATTTTTCTCCTCTCTTTTCTCCTTGGTCGATCCAAATTGTAGGAAAAAAGGATTTGAGAGCATTGTTTTTGTATTTATATTAATTATGGATAACCCTTGGGCTTAAGAATTATATTTGTACTCAAATTAGATTTCCTTTTTTCCCTTCCCAACACCTTAATCGGCCCCCCTTATCCGTATATTATTTTTTTATTAAATTTAATTATTACACTCAAAACCTTATACTTTTTATATTTTATAACATCTCATAATGATACCTAACGTCTTACGCGCTAACCCTTCATTTTTACGACGACTCGGAAAATAATCATTTTCAAAATAATGTTTCTAAAAATAGAATCTCATACAAAAATATAAATATAACTCACAAAACCGAATTCTACGTAACTTACTATCACTCAAACATTTGAACGAAAACTTGTTAGGTAAAACCACAAAACATCAAAACTACACAAGTCATTTCTACACCACCAATGCGATCAAAATGAACTTATCCCAATATCAACATTACTCAACTCACAACAATAAAACCACACAAAGGGATTTAGTACTAAAACTCACCTATATTACACATAAATCACACATAACACATAAGTCACACCAAGTAAGAGTTAAATACGTCGAGACTAGTAGTCCAACAAACCTATTAAAATCACGGTTGTTAGAACCATCTTTAGGCTGGCATCATTTTTTTTCAGTTTGTTTCGTCTATTTTACATGTGGTCCACGTTTTCGTGTTCTATCTAACAAACTGTCAAGGTTTCTTGCTAAAATATTATGGGTTTGAGGGAGGATGTTAGTTAATAAAGGCCCAATGTGTTTAGGCCCATTTAGCCCGTCTAGTAAACTAAGGCTTCTCTTTTTGTTATCTATGTATAAACGCATGTATAGTATTTATTCGAATCATCAATAATACAAATCGTTGTTCGATCTTTAGTTAATTACAAACCTATAACTGTAAAAATTGGGTTATAAACCCAACTCGAAAGCTGACGATGGATTTCGATTGTATAACTAGTGTGCAAATATATCTTAATTAGTTTCATAGAAATTACTTATATATACATTAAGGCATAGTACACGACAACATTAATTTGTATCGGCATGAAACTAACTTAACATACTATGCTTTATATACTAACATAGTAACATAGATAGTTATCTTGAATAAAAAAAGGATTGCTAGCTTAGAGGTAAACCATTTTGCATTTAAACCACAGGTTTAGAGAGTTAAACTCGGTTGTGACATTTTCCACTCTAAACTAAGATTATTTTCTTTTTAACTATTGCAATTAAATCGATGTAAGAACACAAGCCCTTAGTGAAACGCGGGGTGTAACTAACCTCTTTAAGAATAAAAGACATGACATCCTATGTAACATACCTCTTGGAATCCTTTCATACAAATACGTTATACGTGTCCTTCTTTTCTCTTCTTCATAGTTGCCTCTATGGTCCTTATTGTATGTAACATCTACCGGCTAGTAAATTTATAATATAGGCCCATGACTAATTAATGTGGAACGATGTCACTTTGTTTAATTAAGCTCTTGCTTAGGTTGTTAAGGTACAAACTATGATATTTAATATATTATTACTTCGATTGGACAAAGCAGGGTACTAGGGTAGCATAACTTAAGTTTGCCACAAGATATAGGAAGAAAGCCAATAAGCCATTGTACATATTATTTCTCATAAAGCTCTATGAATTTGAATTCGTAATTTATGAGCCTCTAATGGTTTCTACTTTTGTCCTCGATCGTTCATGTTCAAAGTACAAGTTGTCATTTGCTAAGATTTGATCATTTACATGTACTGGACTCCCACTTATATCATGCCTAGTTTCTTTTACCTTTTTCGAACATGTCCTGTTTCATGGATTACTGTTGGATCGGTGAAATTCTCCACTAGGTAATATGTTTAATTGATCATGTAGATACAGAGCAACTAAAATAGAAATCTAGAACTTAACATACTCAAAGCCTACAAGCGGACTTAAGCTGACCAACACTCATGTTGGCTTATGTGGCCGAATGGCCCATGCCGAACAGCAGACAAGAAACACTACCGGAAGGCACTATCGAAAAGGAACAAGAATGAACACTCCTTTTATCAAGACACCATCTTTTACTCAATGGACAATTATAAGGACCGGACTATGCCGCTATTTCACGGGATTGTGTCACACATGGTCTGACACCTAGTGCCTAGACTAGGTATAGCTCGGCGATGTACTTTCCTAAAGTATCATAGGTACCAAGGTCGGCGATAGTCTTTCCTAACGTTACACTGTTCATTTACTCTATCATTTATTATCACGCCTTTCGAGATATCTACTTATTCTCACACTGGAGCTTGATTTTGGGGTAAAACAAAAGGCAAAGCTTACGCGTGCTTTCTATTGTGTAAGTGATCGAAGGACAAGGCTTCATACTGTCCAAAGAAACTTACACGGATATTATGTGATGTACAAACTTTTACTTCAACACCTCACGGAAATTCAAGTGACGAAATCACGAAAGTTCAAATTGAATAAAAATATTAAAAAGAAAGCTAAAGTAAAATAAACTAAATATATCACCTTGATAAAGAATCAAAACTTTGATAGCACAAAATCGCAACGGATAAACGTAATCTGAAAAAGAGTATTTGTTTTGGTTGGCGACTTTCCTACTTATAACGGAGCATGACGATCTGTCAATCGGTGGAGACGGGGATTCCAGTAACATTTTCTTTGGAATTCCATCGCGAATCCACGGCTGCTGATCGCATTAGCTAACTCTAAATGGATTGAGATTTATTAGAACAACAACGAGTCATCGTTATTTTTAAAACCCGATGACTTGTTATGGCGTATGCCGGCGCGTCATTCTTGTTACAACGACGTGGTCAGCTAAATCCTTACGGTTTAGGAGTTATGGTCAAAACAACGGGTTGCATTTTTTCTTTTTAAGATTAAGGATATGGTAGCAGCTAGGGTTTGATGGTTTAGATGTTGTGGCTTAAGGTGGCCAACCAGGTCCGAGGATGAGACCTAAAGCTCCAAAACTATGTTGGTATTGGTGAAATTTCCCTGTAAGTAATACATATCTTTTACTACCTTATAATGTATTTAGGACATCTAAATTTAGAAGTCTTAAAAAAATAAGACCAAAAACATTTTCACAAAAAGAAAATTAGATATAAAGAGGTTTTATCCCAAAGTTAATTGTATTAATTTTGCTATTAAAAAATCAGAATTGTAACATCCTGAAAATTAAATGCGTTTAAGTGTCGACTTGTAACTGCCTTCGAATATTTATACTGTCTATTTCAACCAAACTTGTAATAGCCAAACCTCAGTCGTATATAAGCAAACCTAAAAACACCAGTACTAAACACACAGGATAAATGTTTTTAAGTTATATTTCAAGTTTTATTTGTAATGTTTTTAAATGTATTTGAATTATTATGTAATAGGTGGGAAAAAAATTGTATTTCGCCATAAAAATGGTTACATGATACCCGCCGTCGCATTACGCGGGTACCCTTCTAGTTATTGATTATGTATTTATAGTGCAACTACAATAGAAACTTATCAAAGCTTACAAGCGGACTTAGGCCGACTAATATAGCAGTGACTAATATTTACAAGAATTATGGCGAAAGTAATTGTATGCAACATTAAGTTTCAATTGTACGTTTAGACCTTGTTACTATTTCGAAAGTCCCTTTGAAGATTTGCTGGTTCTATATAAATAGTTCTATATAAATAGTACAACTTTTAATACATGATATACCCTTCACTGTTGATCAGATTTGACGATGTTCAGGTCGTATAATTGTACATGCTTTTCAAAGAAAAGACTTGTTATAAAAATGTTGGAACATGTTCTTTGTAACATTCAAAAAAGGATATCATAGCACCCTAGAATTGGAGTCTTGGACATTGATTGATGCATCAGGTGAACAGGCAATAAGTTATTAGCAATATGTGGGAAGATCACCAAACCAACCAATTGAATGCATGGCCCAAACCATTGGTTGACATGTGCATCTGAATGTGATTACCTGATGGAAAGGAACCCAATGGATTACCATCACCTTTGTATTACAATCATCAATGAATGTGATTTTGTGACACGGTTCATCCATGTGTGTTTTGCAAGTGAGAGAAAAGACGTAAAATGCTTGTGAATGGAGATCTTTATGGCCACTAGACAATAATGTTGTGGCAGTGAAAAGATGCATTTTTTTGGGTAAAAGATTTTCACACCCGGTGAATATATTATTTAAAAAAACGTTTAAGTACATATGATGCGGGTGATGTTAGTGTTAGGGTCTTGATAATCAAAGATTGCTTGGATAATTCTTAAATCATGTATAGTCTGTTATAATTTAATTAGCATGACAATCATATAATTATACATATAGCATCAAAGTAAACATGCGGAAGCTAGGATCATAATTAAAATATAATAGGTTAACCAAAATTTAAACAAAGAATGTACATTTGTGATTCTAGCACAAACAAGAATCAACTTCAATAACCTTGATTAAGTGATGAACCCTAATTAGGGTTTGATTAGGGATCTATGAATAACCCCTTACCGTTTTGTTATTCGATCCAAGAATACTAAAGATGATGTGCTAGTATCATGTTCTTGTACACACGTACTAATACCAAGTAACGATTATGCAAGTAAATAAACAAAACACTTTTTGGAGCACAAAGAAAATTGAAACCCTAAGGAAAAGAGGTGTTCGATCGGTTTTGCTAAAGAAAAGAACAAGAGAAATCGGTATTGTGTGTGTAAAGAGGTACCCAAACCCTAAAGATTTAAATTGTTTATATAGGCTACATAACTTGAAGTCCAAGTTTGACAAGGATTGGGTTACCCCATCCTTTGGTCGGTCGATTCCTAGCCCACATGGGTGTTTTGGAACTTTTTGACTTCCTATTATTAACATAATAAAACTTTCCTTATTTTTGTCTAACGATCGTTAGTCACTTTCCGTTAAATACTAACGGCCGTTAGGTGTTTTGTGTTTATATAATAATTAAATATAACTTGTTATAAATAATTATTATTCGTTTACTTTTCATACGTAAAGTATGCATTCCCATGATCACGAGTTTGATTCTAGACATATACTAATTAATATTTATCCACAAAACTAACAGCTCCCACTTGGATATTTATTAATAGTATAATGACATTGGTTAGCGTCTTGTAACACGCCAATGCCCCTAGTACAACTCGAGGAAGGTCTCCTGGAAAAACCTTTAGTGATTCATTATTATTATTATTATTATCCTTTTATTTCTAATACTACGTTAACAAAGATATGGATCTCATGCATTCTTTATTTAACAATCTGTTTCTCGTTGTTTTTGATTGAACAAAATTACCAAAATATCTGAACGTATTCTAGATAGACTTTTGGCGTGGCCACGCAAACATTTTGTCAACCCTACGAGGGGCCCAACAGTAATAAACTTCAAAACAAATTTGAAGTAACAAATTCTCTCTTAACTACAAGCAATAACCCGTGAACTTTGCAACACTTCTGAAAACAATCGTTATAACTACCAGTTACAGATAGCGATAAATTGCTTTACAAAAATGCACTACATCCATGACTCTTATCTGGTATCTCAAGTTTGAGGATAACTATTTTCATGATTTACTTAATGACAAGATCCATAAAGTAAACTCATGTAGTTGGGATAAGTCGTATATTCAATTCATTGAATATCATGTGAAATTGGTATGATGCGCATCAATATACTTTCAAGTATATCCTAACCAATACTCAGATTTTTCTTAGTTTAATGATATTCGCATATCATTAATCGACAATGGACAATTTAGAATAACTAATTTATTCAAGGATTTAAACATTCAAATACATGATATATTATTAAGAAAATGACAATCAAACATAACAAATACTTTATTTCATAAAAATAATAATTGTTTATAACATCCTTTTATCCAAATACTAATAAAAAATGGGCATAAAACTACTAGCTAAACGAAGTCCTATCCCTTCATCAAGCTTATAAAGCTTAGTACCAGGTAGAGCCAATGTTCTGAAAGGCTCAAGGCGCACTAAGGCGCAAAGGAGGTCAAAGAGCCTCGAGTCGAGGCGCAAACTAAGGCGCGGGATTCATAAATATGAGGTGCACTATACATTTAGGCTTTTTTTATAACATATGTGACAACTTATGCAGCTTAAATAACACAAAAATATCAATATTCAATGCATAATGCCACTTATTAGTTATTACATCTAACAAAGGTTGTATCTGTTAATAAGCTACTATTCTTAGACATTAGATTACACAAAAAAAAAAAAAAAAAAAAAAAAAAAAAAAAAAAAAAAATTCTTTGTTGATTGTGTGTTTTAGTTATTTTCTAAAATATTAGGGTTATTAGATACTTTATAATTTAAAGGGCCAAATGTATATAACATGTAAGCCCAAAATGTATCTTACTACTAAGAAAAAAAGGCCAAAACCCTGTTACATCTTCTAGGCGCACAAATCCCCAAGGCACTAGCGCAAAAATCCCCAAGGCGCTACGATTTTTACGGGATTCATGCATGTCGTGAGCCTCGATCTAAAAAAATCGCAAAGGCTAGAGCCTCGTGGGATTTAGGAAGTAGGCGCTCCTTAGGCGCGATTTTTAAAACATTGGGTAGAGCCTTCGTCAATGGATTTGCTAAGTTATCATCAATGTGAACTTTGAGTAACTCGATTTCACTTATTTTGACTTGTTCTCGAACATAGTAATATTTAATCGGGAAATGTATAGTGCCTTTCATGATTCCAGGTTCATTGGCAAATGTAATTGCGGCTGAGTTGTCACAATACATCTTAATAGGGTTTTCAATCGATGGCATAGCTCCAAGCCTCGAAACAAACTTCCTAATCCAGATGGCTTCCATTGCAGCTTTTGAAGCAGCTATGTACTCACTTTTTGTTGCAGACATCGCCAATTTACTCTGCTTCTTGCTCTTCCAATCCACAGCTCCTCCATTGTTGACAAAGACACAACCCGTCTGAGACCTCGTATCATCTTTATCACACTTCTGGATTCTCAAACCCCTCAGGCTGCTCTATATAGATGTCTTCATCTAGTCAACCATTTAAGAAGGCGGTTTTGACATCCATTTGCCAAATCTCATAGTCATAGTATGCAGCTATAGCTATGAGAATCCTAATAGCTCTAATGTCAGCTATAGGAGAAAAGGTATCCTCGTAGTCAACGCCATATGTTTGAGTAAAGCCTTTAGCTACCAGATGGGTCTTATAGGTGTGTACATTGCCATCCATGTCAGTCTTTTTCTTGAATATCTACTTACTCCCAACTACCTTGGCATTGGGAGGAAGGTCTACTTCAATCCAGACTTCGTTATCTCTCATGGATTGCATTTCCCCATTCATAGCAACTATCCATTTATCATTTTCAGGACTATTAATGGTAGCTCTATAATTAACAGGTTCATCAAGATCCCCTAATATAGTTTCCTCACATTCTACGTTAAGGAATAGACATTCAAGAGCTTTCACAATTCTTACAGATCTGCGAATGGGAACTACTTCAACTTCAGGTGGAGGACCCAGACTTTCAGGTTCTACAGGAAGTTGGCTAATGTTTTCAGAAGGTAATGTATCTTCTTGATCATCTTCCAGATCATATATCCTCCCACTAAATTCTTGAGATATGAGATCTTTCTCAAGAAAGTCTCCATACCTTGCAATAATAACCTTAATTTCAGGTGGAAAATAAAAGTAGTAACCCATCCTTTCCTTTGGGTATCCTATAAAGATACACTTTACAGATCTCTGTTGGAGTTTATCTGCTGAGTCACGTTTAACAAACGCCTCACAACCCCAGACCTTTAAATAAGACAAGTTTGGAACTTTACCATTCCAAAATTCACAAGGTGTCTTATCAACCTTCTTAGTTGGAACCATATTCAGAATGCGAATAGCAGATTCTAAGGCATAATCCCAAAACGATAAAGGAAGAGTTGTAAGATTAAACATTGATCGTACCATGTCCAACAATGTACGATTCCTTCTCTTAGATATACCATTTTGTTGTGGAATATATGGAGCTGTGAGATACTGGACAATCCCATTCTCATCTAAAAAATCTTTAAACTCTTGACTCAGGTATTCACCACCTCTTTCGGATCGAAGAGCTTTAATCTTCTTTCCAGTTTGCAATTCTACTTCTGCTTTGAAAACCTTAAATGTTTCAAACACTTCATGTTTACGTTTAAGAAGATAAACATAACCATAACGGCTGAAATCATCCGTAAAGGTTAATAAGTAGCTAGCCCCTCTCCTTGACACATGTCTAAGTGGTCCACACACATCCGTGTGTATTAAACCAAGTAGATCAGAAGTTCTTTCCATACGATTATTGAAAGGTTTCTTTGTCATCTTCCCAGATATACAAGATTTGCATTTATCAAATGATTCATCGTTGATCTTTTGTAAAAGCCCATCATGTTGCAGCTTTTTCATGCGAGTCTTGCCTATATGAGCAAGTCGACAATGCCAAAGATAAGACGAATCCAGACCATTCTTGATTATCTTATTATTGATGTTATACATTGAATTATTATTATTGAACATATTATCATTCATATCAATTTCAAAAACACCATTCACAGCAATAAGATTAAAATAAAAAAATACCATTAAACGAAACAGATATCCCATTGCTATTAATAGTATGTTGAAAACCAAGATCCAATAAACAAGAAAAGGAAACTACACCCCTAACAATTGAAGGTGCATAATGACAATTATTTAAAGACAGTACTAAGACCGAAGGCAAAAGTAATTTAAATACTCCTATAGCTTCAACAGTTGCATGTGCTCTCAACTCTAAACCCCTGCATAGTATTGCAAATATGAATACCACATACCGTATCATATACCCAGGAATTTATTTTTTGAGTTAATGAAAATAATTCAATCACAAAGAACGCACCTAAAGTACTGTGGTTATTAGCTTCAGACTTTTGCTTCTTTGCATGCAAATCATGCAGGTAGAGTGGACAGTTCCGCTTCCAATGTCCTACTTCATGGCAGTGTTGACAAGCCTGATCCTTCTTGTTGGGATTCACCTTATTCTTCTGAAATTATTCTTCTTCTTGGGATTTTGTTGATAAACCATAACTTTTTTACCTTTGTCAACCTTTCCCTTATCCTTTTTATTCGCTTGCGATTTAGCCTTTTGGATCCTACCTCCTTGTATAGCCAATACTTGCGGAGTAGATGCCTTCTTTGGTAAACCCTTTTCGTAGTCAACAAGTGTTGGGAATTAAATAATCAGAAGAATCAGCATAAAGGCTTAAGGAAATACATCAAGTATGTTTCTGATGATAAAGCACAAAGCAAGTTTCCACTGATGGATTCTGCTGAAGAACGTTTTCTACTGATAGTGTTTCTGTTGATGGATTCTGCTGATGCTACTATGACTCATACAACAGCTGTGTAGATAAGTACAACTTATTCTACTGACTCATAAACAAGAAAAATATCTTTGTTGTAGTCATCAAATTGAACACTCCAAGTGAGTTGTAATCCTAGATACATGTTGTATCTTAATGACTGACATGATAAGTCATCATCTAGCTAGAATGAAAATTAGTCATAAGCTAGTATTTAAGATGAGTCATATAGATTGTAAAAGATCTTTCCTTGGACCATAAAAGGAAGATCTCAGATATAACATATACATATGTGATAAGTGTGATAGATATAGACATATACATAGAGAAAAACATTAGAACAAAACACAAGATTCAAGGTCTTTGTAACTCTAGTGATAGTGAAGATCACTCGTATTATTCTGAATAATATTGAATCGTTTGGTGAAATACTTTCATTGTTCTTTGTTAAATAAACACAAACATCACAGTTCCATTTCCAATATAAACATCCTAAGTGTGGTTAAGTAGATTCCGCATACTTAATCATATTCACTCAAAGTATCATATTTACACATTAAAAGGTCCAACACCTATAGTGTGTGATCAAATCAAGTGATCCTCTCAGTTAGTATCAGAGCTCCCAGGTTGATATCTTTGATTTAGAAGAAGAAATGGATACAGAATCTATTCAAACAAATGTTGCTACAAAGGTGCCAGTTCTCAAACAGAATGAGTTTGAATTGTGGAGATTAAGAATAGAACAGTTTTTCCAGGTGCAGGATTACACTCTCTGGGAAATCATTGAAGATGGAAACTCTTTCAAACCCACAACCACTTTATCAACAGTTGAAGGTAGGGAAATTTCAGTTGTTCAAACTATCCCTACAACTGCTGATGAAAGAATAAAGAAGAAGAATGACCTCAAGGCCAGAAGCATGCTGATGATGACCATTCCAAATGATCAACTTATAAACTTCAGCAAATTCAAAGATGCCAAGTCATTATTTGAGGCAATTGTTGTAAGGTATGGAGGGAATGAAGCCACCAAGAAGACCCAGAAAACCCTTCTCAAGCAGCATTTTGAAAATTTCTCATCAACCATGAATGAATCTCTTGACCACATGTTTACAAGGCTACATAAAATTGTGAGTCAACTTGCTGTTCTTGGGGTTGACATACCTCAAGAAGATTTAAACTCAAAATTTATGAGAAGCTTACCAGAAGAGTGGGCTATGCATGTTGTTGTCTGGAAGAATAAACCAGACATAGACACTATGGATCTTATGGATTTGTATAGCAACTTTAAAATTGTGGAACAAGAAGTAAAGAAAACTGGTGTCTCTAGTTCATATACTGGGAACATAGCTTTTATGTCATCTCCTAGTATCTCAAACCCAGTTAAAGATGAAAAGGTTGATAGTGGAGCTGGTGCTGCTAGTTCATCAAGCATTACCTTTGGTATATTGAATGAAAAGGCTTGTTGTGCCTTTTTCACAAGTCAGAATGATGGGTCCATGCTCACTCATGAAGATCTTCTAGAAATCAATGATGATGATTTAGAAGAGATGGACCTAAAATGGCAAATTTCTCTTCTTAGCATGAGGGCTAAGAAATTCTATCAGAGGACGGGGAAGAAACTCACCATCAGCAGCAATGATACTGCTGGTTTTGACAAGTCAAAGATAGAATGCTATAACTGTCATATGTTGGGGCACTTCTCAAGAGAATGTAGAAGGCCAAGGCAGCAAGATAGCAAGAATAGAGGTTTTGGAAGCAAGTCCAAGACAGGGGAATCAACCAATCCAAAGGCTATGGTAGCTATTGATAGATTAGGATTTGATTGGAGCTTTACTGCTGAAGAAGAAGAAGCTTCTCCTCAGACAGCTCTTATGGCTTTCACCACAGAGGTACAACCTGATAAAGTTTGTTCAAATAATTGTTCTGCTCTTAAAAGTTTAGAAACCTTAACCAAACATTATGAGAATCAAAGGAAAGAATTAATTGATACAGCTCATAGCTTAACTAATCATAAAAGCGGTATAGCTACTCTAGAGGAACAAGTCATACATTTTCGAACAAATGAATCTACCTTTATTGATGTCAAAATTCTTCTTGAAAGAGAAATAATGTTTAAAGATAATGATATTAGTAACTTGAAAGCTGAAGTAGATAGGCTTAGTAAGGCTAAAGAGAATATTCAAATGAGTGTAGAAACACTAGATTATGCATCTAAGGGTGTGACTAACTTAATTGAATGTCAAGTTATAAATAAAGCTAAGTCTGGTGTTGGATACAAATCTGTTCCTCCACCATATAGAAGTATTCCTTCACCCCCAGGAATTGACCTAGAACACACAGGATTACCTGAATTAAATTATGGTGTTCAACCAAAATCTAATGTAGTTGTTAATGAACTTTTGAAAGAAAGTGAAAGTTTATGTAAAACTTCACTTCCTAAGGACAAGGTGTGTTCTTGTAGAAAGTCAGATGGTCCAATCATTGAGGACTCAACATCTGATGATAAAAAGTTAAAACAGGTTATGTCTAAACCTGAAGTGGTTAAGAAAGCAAGAACAAGAGTTCCTAAGATAGTCAAACACAATAGTGATAGGCCTAAGACCAATGAAAAACATGTTAGGCAACCAGTAAGATACTATGAACAATATAGAACCATAAACAAGCCCAGAGGTAACCAAAGGAATTGGTATAGCCTCAAGTCTCTCCAACAAAGAGATAACAAAGTTTGTTACACATGTGGTAGTTTTGACCATCTTGCAGCTTTCTACAACCAATAGGTATATGGGTATGAAAGTAATAGAGTGAACTACAAAAGGCAAACACCTAAATCTCATTTTCACTCTAATTCTAAAAGATCAAAACCCAAAACAGTCACAAAAACTGTTCCTGCTAAAAGGAAAATGGTTTCTGCTGAAAAACCATATATGACTGTTTACCCAAAATCAACAATTAAGGGTGCAAAAACAACTTTCAATCATGCATCTAATATTGTTCAAAGGCCCATTCAAACAAAAGCAGTGGTCCAAAAACAAGTTTGGAAACCAAAGGATACAACTGCAAAGCCATCAGTTTCTGCTGATAGCCAAACAGTTCATATCACTACTAAGGGAAACAGGGCAAATGCTGTTAAGGCCTCAGCATGTTGGATTCTTAAATCCAATGTTGCATCAACAATTCTCAAAATATTACATTCAATTGATGCAAGAGGCAGATCCAAGTCAGAAATGGTTTGGATCCCAAAACAAAACTAATTCCTTTATTTATGTGCAGGGACATTCATCAACAGATACTGAAGATCAAGGATTCTCAGATAGAAGGCACATGACAGGCAAGAAGTCTTATCTCTCAAATTTTCAATCAGTAGATGGAGGCTATGTTACCTTTGGAGGAGGAATTGGAGGAAAAATTACTGGTAAAGGTACTATTAAAACCGGTAAATTAGATTTTGAAGATGTGTACTATGTGCAAGAGCTTAAGTACAATCTTTTTAGTGTCTCACAAATGTGTGACAAAAAGAACAAAGTTCTCTTTACTGATACTGAATGTCTTGTATTTTCTTCTGATTTTAAGATGCATGATGAAAGTCAAGCACTTCTTAGAATTCCAAGAAAATGCAACATGTACAGTGTTGATATGAAGAAAATTGTTCCAAAAGATTCTCTTACTTGTCTTATTGCTAAGGCCACATTGGATGAATCTATGAAATGGCATAGGAGGCTTGGTCATATTAACTTTAAAACCATAAATAAGATTGTCAAAGATGGTTTGGTAAGAGGTTTACCTCAAAAATGATTTGAAAATGATCAAACATGCATTGCTTGTCTTAAAGGCAAACAACATAAAGCCACTTGTAAGCCCAAAATTTTTAACTCTATCAATCAATCATTGTTTATGCTGCATATGGACTTATTTGGTCCTACAAATGTTAGAAGTTTGTTGCATAAGAGATATTGTCTAGTATTACTGATGACTTTAGTAGATTTACATGGGTATTCTTTTTAGGAACTAGGGATGAGACTTCTAGCATCCTTAAGACCTTCATTACAGAGATAGAAAACCTAGTAAGCAAAAGAGTAAAAGTCATTAGATGTGATAATGAGACAGAATTTAAAAATAGAGTTATGGATGATTTCTGCAAAGAAAAAGGTATTAAAAGAGAATTTAGTGTTGCAAGAACTCCACAACAGAATGGAGTTGCTGAAAGGAAAAATAGAACACTAATAGAAGCTGCTAGAACTATGTTAGCTGACTCTAAGTTGCCTATAACTTTTTGGGCAGAAGCAGTCAACACTGCTTGCTATGTTCAAAATAGAGTTTTAGTTGTAAAACCTCACAATAAGACATCATATGAACTTTTTAGAGGTAGAACTCCTGAAATAGGATTTCTTAGACCTTTTGGATGTCATGTGACAATTCTTAATACCTTAGACCATCTTGGAAAGTTTGATGGAAAAGCAGATGAAGGATTCTTAGTTGGATATTCTATCAATAGTAAAGCATTCAGAGTATACAACATGAGAACTAGAAGAGTAGAGGAAAATCTACATGTGAAGTTTTTGGAAAATAAAACCAATGTAGAAGGTCAAGGTCCCAAATGGCTATTTGATCTTCAATCTCTATCCAAATTAATGAATTATATGCCTTTTGTTGCAGAATCTAATGAATTTTCAGGTTCACAAACTGCTGATGCAACAAATGGAGAAGGATTAGAGATTGAGGCAAATCAAGATTATGTGATAATGCCAATATGGACAAATTCAAGTGTGGATTCAACTTCAATATTTGGTGAATCTTCTTCTGGAAATTCTAAAGAAGATGTTGAAGATGAATACAAGGAAGAAGGAGCTAAGGAACAAGAGTTTCAAATCAGAAGTAACACTGCTGTTCCCGCTGATAAGCAAAATGTTTCTGCTGATGGACCATCAGAAGAAACACAAGCAAATCTCTCAGAAAATGAGGTAGATTTCAACAACCTTCCACCTGATTATCAAGTTCTTTCTACTCCACACTCAAGGATTCACAAAGTTCACTCCCTAGACAATGTGATTGGAGATGTACAATCAGGAGTGAAGACAAGACAACAATTGATGTCTTCATATCAACAAGGGCTTCTTGATGCCCTTTATGCTTCAAAACAGCATGAGTTTTCAAACTCTTGCTTATTTGTATGTTTTCTCTCACAAGATGAACCAAAGAACATTCATAAAGCCCTAGAGAATTCAAGCTGGTTGGAGGCTATGCAAGAGGAGCTTCTTCAATTTAAGATTCAAAAGGTATGGGTGCTAGTTGATTTACCTAGTGGTGTAAGGGTAATTGGCACTAGATGGGTTTTTAGGAATAAAAGGGATGAAAGGGGCATAGTGATAAGAAATAAAGCTAGATTAGTAGCTCAAGGGTACACATAAGAAGAAGGGATAAACTATGAAGAATTTTTTGCTCCAGTAGCAAGGATTGAAGCCATTAGACTCTTTTTGGCTTATGCTTCATTTATGGGCTTCACAGTTTATCAAATGGATGTCAAGAGTGCTTTCTTATATGGTACTATTGAAGAGGAGGTGTATGTGTCACAACCTCCTGGTTTTGTTGATCCTGACCATCCAGACAAAGTGTACAAGGTTGTTAAAGCTCTATATGGCCTACATCAGGCACCAAGAGCTTGGTACGAAACACTGGCTTCCTACTTAATTTCAAATGGATTTCAAAGAGGCAAGATAGATCAGACACTTTTCACCAAGAAGCATAAGAAGGATCTTTTGCTAGTTCAAGTGTATGTGGATGATATCATCTTTGGATCTACAAGGAAGGAGATGTGTTTGGAGTTTGAGAAACTTATGCACAATAAGTTTCAGATGAGTTCCATGGGGGAACTTACATTCTTTTTGGGTCTACAGGTTAAACAATCAAGAGAAGGAATCTTTATTAGTCAAGACAAATATGTTGCAGAGATTCTTAGAAAGTTTCAATTTACTGATTCCAAAACAGCAAGCACACCAATTGATCCTGAGAAGCCACTTCTTAAAGATGTAGAAGGAACTAATGTGGATGTACACACATACAGATCTATGATAGGTTCTTTGATGTATCTCACATCATCAAGACCTGATATCGTGTTCTCTGTTTGTGCTTGTGCAAGATATCAAGTAACTCCTAAGGTTTCTCATTTAACAGCAGTCAAGAGAATTTTTAGATATCTCAAGGGTCAACCTAGGTTGGGTCTGTGGTATTCTAAGGAGTCATCTTTTGACTTGGTAGCATACTCAGATAGTGATTATGCTGGTGCTAGCTTGGATAGAAAGTCAACAACTAGAGGATGTCAATTCCTTGGATGTAGACTTATCTCATGGCAATGTAAGAAGCAGACAATGGTGGCTACTTCAACAACTGAAGCTGAATATGTAACTGCTGCAAATTGTTGTGGTCAAGTTCTATGGCTTCAAAACCAACTTCTTGAATATGGGTACAATTTCTTACATACCATTATTCATATTGATAATAGTAGTACAATTTGCATTATTAAAAATCCAGTGCAACATTCTAAAACAAAACACATTGAAATTAGACATCATTTTATTAGAGATTGCAATGAAAAGAGGTTAATTCAAGTAATGAAAATTGCTTCAGAACAAAACTTTGCAGATCTTCTTACAAAAGCTTTTGATGTTGGAAGATTTCAATACTTGGTAGCAGGTATTGGAATGCTTAATCTTTAAATTTTTCAAAATAATGTGTTCTTGTATATAGATTTTGTTAATGCATCTAACTTTGTCATTTAAAACTACTAATACCAATTTAAAAGTTATTCATACAGTTAGTCCTATGCATAATTCTAATTCAAGACAAGTACTTTGTACTTTGTTCTTTTGGTTTTAGACTAACAATTTCAGGTATGAATGTTTAAGCTTAAAGGCTATTTCAAGTGAAATCTGTAAGCAACAAATTTCTGATCATTGCTGCTGAATGCTGATCATTGCTGCTGATATAATAGGTTCATGATAGAAAGAGTTTGGGATTTCAAAACTCCTTAAAACTTCTTTCTTGGAACCTGATTATGATGTTTCACATTGAATTGATAAATTAGTTGATCAGTTATTAACTGATACAACTCACTTTCTATCATTTTATACTCTTAAGTATAATGCGACTAATCTACGGATATCTGATAGAAAGAACAGCGAGCAACAGTGAATCTAACACTTGTGTTAGAGGTAACAAATGCCACGAGCTAGAAACCCTGTAAAGAAAGCCTTTTGAATAGGTTTATCTGTACACAGGCAGTTATCTATAACTGAAAACATTGGTTCTCATACAACCAGAGGTTGCTTTAAACCGAAATTTTGATTAAGTGTTAGTTACCACACTTAATCCCTTCAAAATGGTTAGAAGCAGTATGATTTTTTATCATAAAATCATGTTCATACTGCTAAGTCAAATGTTTCTTAAAAAGGATTTTCAAAGAGGCTCAGAAAATCATCTAATGATGGATTATGAGTCCATGCTCAGTGATTCACCACTCATAGGAGGTTACACACCTAGAAGCGATGAGAGTAGCATTTAAACTCTTAAGGAATTGATGGCATCATGTACAAATTGTCTGAAAACATGGAAATTGCTAGATCAGATGATATGATATGATTATGAGAGATCTTCCAAACAGGGGAGGAAATTGCTCAAGAGAGAAATAAATCTCAGGGGAGGTTACAAAAAGCCCTTTAAAAGGAAGATTAACCAAAGAAAAAGAAGGAAAAGATAAGAGCATACAAGATGATGACATGGTTTCTACTGATAAAGAACAAGAACAGAGCTGATAGGATAAAGTTCTATCTAGATCAAAAGATGAAAGGTTTCAATTTCAGTTCACTACGTTTGTTCATCACTTCCAAAGACATGCTGAAAGTTGATTTCTACTTCTTGGAACAAGCATCCAAGATACACAGCATCATTGCCTCTTATAAATTCTTCAAGTTGAATATTACACCATCTTTTAGTCCAAGATTGGAGCAAAGAAAAGAAAGCAGATGAGTTACAGAGAAAGACATTCAATCACTCAAAAGAGAAGAAAGTTCAGATCACAGTCTGACAATGAAGTGTTTGAAAGATCTTCACAAAGTCCTCATTTAATTCAGAAAAACATGTTTGAATGTAATTCACATGTTTAGGGGAGGATTGTTGGGAATTAAATAATCAGAAGAATCAGCATAAAGGCTTAAGGAAATACATCAAGTATGTTTCTGCTGATAAAGCACAAAGCAAGTTTCCACTGATGGATTCTGCTGAAGAACGTTTTCTACTGATAGTGTTTCTGCTGATGGATTCTGCTGATGCTACTATGACTCATACAACAGCTGTGTAGATAAGTACAACTTATTCTACTGACTCATAAACAAGAAAAATATATGTGTTGTAGTCATCAAATTGAACACTCCAAGTGACTTGTAATCCTAGATACATGTTGTATCTTAATGACTGACATGATAAATCATCATCTAGCTAGAATGAAAATTAGTCATAAGCTAGTATTTAAGATGAGTCATATAGATTGTAAAAGATCTTTCCTTGGACTATAAAAGGAAGATCTCAGATATAACATATACATATGTGATAAGTGTGATAGATATAGACATATACATAGAGAAAAACATTAGAACAAAACACAAGATTCAAGGTCTTTGTAACCCTAGTGATAGTGAAGATCACTCGTATTATTCTGAATAATATTGAATCATTTGGTGAAATACTTTCACTGTTCTTTGTTAAATAAACACAAACATCACAGTTCCATTTCCAATATAAACATCCTAAGTGTGGTTAAGTAGATTCCGCATACTTAATCATATTCACTCAAAGTATCATATTTACACTTTAAAAGGTCCAACACCCATAGTGTGTGATCAAATCAAGTGATCCTCTCAACAAGCATCGCGAGCAATTCTGTGACTGTCTCCTCCGAACAATGCATGTAAAATTTGCGAACAAAACCATTGAAGTCCTTGTTCAATGACCTATTGATTAGATTTACACAAACATTCTCAGGATAGACGTAAGAGAGCTGATGCAGTTGGTCCATGTAGCTTTTCATCTCCAACACACGATCACTCACAGGTTTACATTCACCCTGCTTGTAGCTATGTAATGAATTGATCAAATCATACAGTTCAACAACTGCTAGCGTCTCATGTCTTTTGGAGTTCTTTGAGCATATTGTTTGGAATGTAATGCTCAAACTGTTTTTACAATTTAGGAACCATACTTCCAAGCATCAAGCACGCAACATCATTGTGCTTTTTATACTCCTCTTTGCAAGCTGCTTTGACCGCGTCAGATGTAGTCGCAGGTAAGTATTCCAGCTTATCAGCCTCCCTCAAGATAGTCCTAAGTGACCTATGCCAGTGATTGAAATTAGGGCCAGTCAATTTCTCCTGTTCAAAGTGAGATTTGAACGCGGAACTTAGTGCAATGGTTTCGGGTTGAGCCATTTCTACAGAAAAAGTTCAAATATTAGTATTTTCGATAATAAAAAATTTTCAAGAAAATAAGATACCCAAGGATATATTCATATAACCACAAAATTTCTTGAAAAACTAGGACCCAACTTTTCATATTTTCACTACATCAGTTGATCTGCTAGTAATGAAAGTATAAAAGATGGTAATCTATCGAACAATAATTGGCAAACCATTTCCAATTCCTATATCATTATGGGAATTACATATGCCAAATTCAATTTGCAAAGTAAGCATGTTTCATCCCATCTCATGCCTTAAGTTCTAGGTGTCACTAACAACTTAATTAAGTCGTCTAACTTAGAAACTGCAAATACTCCATATATGGTCTCACGCATTAACGAATATTTACCTTGTTATTAAAATCTAGCCAATGTCTCATTTACACCAAATAATAACTTCAAGTGTTTCTTATAGTTAGATGGCATGTAACTTAAATTTTAGGGTATTAATTTTGATGTGTCAATCAAAATATGTACGAAGATGCATGCACACATCTTCGTATCATAAGTTTTTACAAAACCTTTTCTAAACACATTTTTAGGGTAAGATTAAATCAGAAACTTTATAATTGAGGTATCGAGTTTACCAATCAAAGAATTACCTACAATTATCATCCACTATATCATACTTTTACATAAGTCATAAGACTTAGTGTTTTGGATAATTATCATGGAATTGAGATCAATTCACCCTTAAAGTGATTTTGCACATAAAATAGTTTTACTTGGTAAGTCTAATTTACACACAAACGAGCGGAGAGACAGAGTGGAGTCTCTTTGAGGCCACAATTTAATGAGAAACCAACCTTATACCCATCTTATAGTATGCAAACTTCGGTCCGCCGTTCGACTATTTGTGCAAGAATCACTAATAACCTAAAAGTTTATGACTTTAGTCTTAAAAACATGTAGTTTCACCATTATTAGTCCAATTTATTTTTTATTAAAAAAATTACCCTTTTTTTGCTTACAATCATGTCATACAATTAAACAAACAACAAGCAATAATAAAAATAAACAAACAACTAATAAAGATTAACAATTAATAAAGTGAAACAATTAGCCACATGCAAACTTTGTTGGTCCATGAAAATCAAGTAAATCTTGATAAAAATAAATTAGAACTTCATTAATAATAATGAACAAAAGTTACAAGATTACTCAATACCAACTAGACTACATGATAACATCTTCAGCTTCTTATTGGGGATAATTTCGGTATATTATCCCCATTGAGATGACAATAAACTCTCATTGATCCAAGCTAAGCTTGAGATTCAATGAGAGGGGAATCCTATCAACTAATACTAAGTATATTTGTTTGTTTAGAATTCACAACTATCCCTATTACAACAAAACATATATATAGGTGGAAAAGTACAAGTAGAAATGTTATGGGTGAGTTGTCATCCACTTTTTAGTGGTCCCCTTCCTTTTCTTCTTTAGGATATGCAGCCACTATGCTTTAGGAGTGATGTAAACATATTCCCACTTATTTGGCAATTATTGTACTTTGCTTTGACTTCTCCTTTTTGGAATTTACCACTTATATTTATCAGTATGTTGTAGAGATAGTTTTAGGGAGTCAGTGAGTTATTTTCATCACTCACTAACTCCATTATCTTCTTCTTTGGCTCAGGGATCATTAACTGAGTACCGACTTACTAAATGACGAGTCTTTCTTATTAGACTCACTAAACATCCTGAAGGTAACTCACTAAGTGACTATGTACTCAGTGACTTGTTTGATGTTTACGGTTATACCCACTATTTTATTTAGTGAGTTAGGCTATTTTAGTTTCAAATCTTGTCAGGGCCAATTGGGTCAAAATTCTTGACCCAACAAAATTTATTAGATAAACCCTAATAACATCAATTCTAGGTGTCAAATATGCATATAATTAACTGAGGCCTTCTCTTCAAAACGGAAGTAGAGCCACATACATCAATGAATCAACGTATACCATAGTTAATTATACACCACATAGCACAAAATTGATTTATTAACAATTGAAGTCTTCCCCAATTTGATATCTTTAATAAATTTACATGTGATATAAAACTTAACCATTAACCAATAATCCATGACTAACATGCACGTTTTGTCATGGATTCAAGCATAACAATTACCACATAGTCACAAGATACGCACTTTAAACACATAATCATGTTGACAACCTAGGGTTTCTAATCCAATTAATATTCAAAACAAAAAATCCTAATTTGGATAAAAGAAGGTAATCGACCGCCCCCCCCCCCCCCCCCCACAAAAATCTTAGGGTTTCGAAATTGTTATTAACCATAGATAAAACATTCGACAACATGTATCTAAAAAACAATAAAGATTCGTTTTTAATGTGTTTTGGTAATCAATTACATGTTAAAACGGCTCGTAATGCCACTGTTATAATTTAATTAGCATGACAATCGTACAATTACACATATAGCATCAAAGTAAACATGCGGAAGCTAGGATCATAATTAACATATAATAGATTAACCATAATTTAAACAAAGAATGTACCTTTGTGATTCTAGCACAAACAAGAATCAACTTTAATAACCTTGATTAAGTGATGAACCCTAATTAGGGTTTGATTAGGGATCTATGAATAACCCCTTACCGTTTTGTTATTCGATCCAAGAATACTAACAATGATGTGTTAGTATCACAATCTTGTACACACATACTAATACCAAGTAACGATTATGCAAGTAAATAAACAAAACACTTTTTGGAGCACAAAGAAAATTGAAACCCTAAGGAAAAGAGGGTGTTCGATAAGTTTTGCTAAAGAATAGAACAAGAGAAATCTTTTAGGTATTGTGTGTGTAAAGAGGTACCCAAACCCTAAATATTTCAATTGTTTATATAGATTGAAGTACAAGTTTGACAAGGATTAGTTACCCCCATCCTTTGGCCGATCGGTTCCTAGCCTACATGGGTGTTCCGGAACCTTCTTGACTTCCTATTATTAACACAATAAAACTTTCCTTATTTTCGTCTAATGGTCGTTAGTCACTTTCCATTAAATACTAACAGTCGTTAGGTGTTTTGTGTTTATATAATAATTAAATATAATGTGTTATAAATAATTATTATTCGTTTACTTTTCATACGTAAAGTGTGCAATCCCGTGATCCCGAGTTTGATTCTTGACATATACTAATTAATATTTATCCACAAAACTAACATAGTCCACTTTTCGAATACAATATTTTGACCCTATTTGGTGCCTTGGGTTACACGAAATTCGTGTATGGGATAAGACAAGAACACACTCAAATTCTAGGCACAAGAATGAGAGCAAAAACGTGAAGAATATTGTATGTATTGTTATGATTGTTCATTTTATCATGAAAAACCAAAAACATGTCTGTATATAATAGACAAAGTGACTTTTCATGAATAGTCACAACCTTTTATGAATGGTAGCACCATTTGATGGAAAATAACCACTTTCCATATAAAATATAGTGATACTTAATAGTGATAGTTTTTCTATCACTATTGACAACAATCACATCTATCAAATGGTTGCAACATCCTAGTGATGAATTTCTGTCACAAACCTTTTCCATTGATAGTATCTGAAATCAAGTTTATTAGTTTATACAAGCATGCACTCAACACCTCCTAACTTGTATTAGAACTTAAACTTGAAATCACTTTGGTCTTTGGTAATCTTAATTACACAAAATGCTTGATGACACTAAAATCACCAATAGGTGAATCTCGCATCCTAGCCCGTTACACAGGCGGTAAAGCTTAAATAACAAGGCACTACAATTCCTTAACAAATGGAAACATATGACTACTCTCTAGAATACATTTGACACAAGACTAAATATAAACTAACGTCTTATATGACTAGGAAGTCTAATATCGAAGTATCACAGAATGCAGTTTCTCTTCGGTTAAATATCCGTATTCATAATCATAATATGGGTTATCATCATAGCTCTCATTTCAATGCTCATATAAGCTCGATTTCCCACTTCCACCTCTGCCCTTAGAGGAACTAGTAACCGTAGGACCTTTAAAAGCCAAAAAATTAGTAGTTTCATTATCATCCTCGATCATGTCATTGTCACTTGATGCGGGATTGCGGACTCGCAAAAGTTTTACTTTTCAAAGGATCTTGAGAAGCTTGCAATCCTCCAGCCAGTGTACTTGATCGGTGTAGTATAGTTAGTGGCAAGTACCGGGGGATTGATCGTTCTCTAGGGGAATAGTGTCGTTAGGATTGAAAGCTATGTCAACTAGGTCTAAAGGTGAGGGATGATGCTTTTTGTATTTTTTTTTATTTTATAAAAGCAATAAAATCTCGGGTATTTAGAAGATTGAGCGGAATTAGTTGCTAGTCAACTAACCCAAAAAATACTAATAAACAAAATAAAAATAAAAATAATAAGAAAATAAATGCGGTGGATTACTTATAGGAGACAATTGTGTTTACTTAGATTTCACTACTACTTAGTTATCTTTTACTGATTTATTGATTTGTTACAATTTTTTGATTGAAGGATTGCATTCCTTAATACCAGTCGTGGGGGGGGGGGGGGGTGTACGTCCTTCCCAATTCTATGAGTATTTATTTCTTCTTATGATGACACGTTTAGTGTCCTACCATAGAATCATCAACAACTACTCATGCATTAAATACAATCAATAAAACCGTAATACACATTAGATTATGTTTCTTAAGACATTCAAGCATGTTACCGTATAGGAGATTAGCCAGTTTTCTTAAGCCTAATGTTAGTCAATCAATCAATAACAAACCAACAATCAATAATTAATAACTAGGTTTCATTAGATCTAAGCAAACACTAAGAGATCTAAGCTAGCATGTTAATGAAAAGAAAAGATAAACAATTAATCAAACAACGTATAGACATATTGAATGATTAAATGAGAACTTTCAATTAAACATGGAAGAAAATAGGGTTATAAACCCTAAAAATGCTGTAAAAGCCAGACTCCCAAAGTTCCCTACAAAATTCCACAAGTTCCACCTCTTTTGTGAATGAAAAAACCTAAACTATATATAGAGATACAAAGCTGCCGACGTCAGGTTATAGCTCCTGACGCCGTCAGATCGCCATTTTTTAGGGTTTCGTATCACCCAAGACACCTTCTGACGTCGTCACTTGTTAATTCATCTGGGCCGTCTCTCTTTAACTTAACACCTGATGTCCTTGCAAAATTTGTACCTGACGCCGTCAGGTGTAAACTTGACATTTTCTTCTAGGGCGTCTCGTGTTAAAAATCCACCATTCTTTTCATAAGGTGACGGCGTCAGCTCCAAAGCCTGACGCCGTCAGGTCTAAAATCCTGACATTCTTGACTTTTCTTGTTTTTCTTCATTCTTGAGCATAAAAACGTTCGAAAAGCTCAAAATGCTCCATTTTATAGAATTCATGTCCCAAGTACCAAAAATAACAAAAGAAGCGATTTAAGATAATATTTGACAATAAAAACACGATTTAGGGCTTAAATGACCCCCTAAAAGTGTATCAAATAAATCGTTATCATCACTATCCTCATTCCCCAAGTTAACTTCCATTTTGTTTCCCATGTTCTCATCAGCCACATTCATTTTTGAACTCCCTATGGTACTAGGGGAAGCCTCAATCTCTTGTTCAATCATACTAAGAGCCTCAAAAGAATTTGAAGACTCTATATTCGCTCCATTAACAGTAGCTACATGAGAATTCTTATGCATGCCACTAGTACAAGGCAAATCTGTCATGTTAGCATTCTCCTTCGGTTTAGCCTTCTTAGTATTTGTATTCTTGGTAGTCTTAGGTTGAATCGGTTTGTACAGAAATCAAGACTTAAGGCCCACTGGTAAACCACAACCAGCTATCATTTGTGTCTTCAAGTTCTTAAAACCATCTGATATGCTTTTCTTCGGACATTATTTAAAAGAATGGCCAAATACCATGCACGTTGGACATCTAGATGGTTTCCACTCGTACTCAACATGAATTAAATGCAAGATATATCCATCACCTTCAATTTTAGGCACCGCCACAATAAGAGTGTCTTTCAACTTAACTTCATCTTGATGATCAATCATTACTCTCGCGAAACTAGAACGACCCTATGATTCCATGCACATAGAGGTTGTATAACGTATCTAACATCAAAGGGGTGCCAAGTTTTGTAGTAATAGCATTCAATCCTTCCTCCGTGAAAGCTGTGATGGGAACATCACGGAGTTTAACCCAAACCGGGGCACTCTTTAAGTATTCCTTAGATATATTCGCAATAGGAGACCATTTACAAAGAATTAGTGGACATTACGAAGAATCAGTCAACTTTCAAACATTACTTCCATACCTGTGTTTGAGCTGAATTTAAAGAAGAAAATGCATATCGTATTCATCATAGTACGAACAAGCTCAGAACTACTCCATGTATTCTTAAAATAGTTTTCAACCACTAGATACAAAATTCTCTTGCCTAGAAAAACCCGTATACATAATTCTTGAAACATTCCTTGACCCCTAGGACAAACTTTATGGGAATAGCTACATGATGCCCATTACTAGTTGGGGTTATTTAGGTACAAAAGTTAACAATTTTCTTACTTGATTCACCATTAATCCTAGATTCAGCATTCAATAGATTAACATAAAACTTAGGTTAACCACTTCTACTCGACTTATCACCTCTAGTGTTCAAGTTAATATCACTTCATTAATAAGAGTCGCAGCGGCATGTTAAAAAGATGATGATTCCACTTGATTTGATCTACTAGGATTCAATGGTTTACCATCATCACCCAATGGAAAAAGTTTCCCATCAAGTATTTGTCTTTCAATATCATTAATCTTTGCAGCTAGAGAAGTATGGTTTTGACTACCAAAATCCTCTGATAAGCTAGGGAATGGTCCCAGTCTAGCACCACTATGATCAACGTTTAAACTAGCATCATTAACCACACTATCAGAATTCTTAGCACTAGCACCTTTATTCGATTCATTACCAGTATTGACACCACTATTCGACGCATTATTCACCTTATTTTTTATCATTCTTACATCCCCCCTCTCAATCCCTCTAGAATCCAGAAAACCTTGCTTCATAATCACGTAATGCACAAGACCATGCCAAACACCAAAGTGTTACTAGTGCCCATGTTTAGTCCCAAAAACCCTAGTTCAGTACCACACAAAAAACATTGAAAACCCTAGTTCAACTTAGTAACGATATTAGATTTGATCTAGAAGATTAGACATGATATAGAAACAAATCAACAACGTTTATGGGGTAAACAACATGCAACCAAAAAAAAACACGTCACCAAAGAAACAATGGATCAACAATTAGTAATGAATTAATCTTAAACTAAAACCCTAAAACGCAAAACAAAACTCTAATTGCGAAACTCTGAATCAATTCCTAGTGATTTACCTTAAGATCAATCACAAGCAAGATGAGGACATAATTAGTATTGGAATCAGCAAAACATGTTAGGAATTAAAGTAGAAGGAATCATATATTTTTAGGTTTTAGGAATCGCTATTCGCCAGAGAAGAGAGGAGAACTAGCAGCTTTGAACAACCTTTGTGAAA
Source organism: Artemisia argyi (assembly GCA_030686995.1). Taxonomy (NCBI): domain Eukaryota; kingdom Viridiplantae; phylum Streptophyta; class Magnoliopsida; order Asterales; family Asteraceae; genus Artemisia; species Artemisia argyi. Next base: position 149,196,637 of record CM060705.1, read on the forward strand.
GGATGCATTTTAATTAGTATATACAACATTACATGATAGATTTAATATAAATCAAAGAAATGCGCGAAAACATGAAATTTAAACATGAGTATAAGATTTGTTGAGATACACCTCTATTAAATTATGGACATTATTTTAGTAGTCGTATGTTAGGATCAAACTCGAGGTCGTGGGATTGCACACTTTACGTATGAAGAGTAAAAGAATAATTATTTATAAATGTTATATATAATTATTAATAAACACAAAACTAGTAACGACCGTTAATATTTAACGGAGAATGGCTAACGACCATTAGACGAAGATTAGGAAAGTAATACTTGTTAATAATTAGAAACAATAGAAGGTTCCAGAATCCCCTTAGGGAAGCTATGACCAATCGGCCAAGGGAGGGATTCCACCTCCTTTATGCCTTGAGCTCCAAGTAAACACAAGTATATAAACACCTCATGGGATATTGTTTTCTCATAACTTGTACACACAGAATAGGTGTTTTTCTTTCTCTTCTCTTGTCCCTAAAATCGATCTATCAACAATCCCTACAAGGGATTCGATTTTCATTAAGCTAAAAAGTTTTGTGTTTAATTTACTTGCATAAACTTTTACTTGAATTAGTACCTGTGTACAAGAACACAATTCAAACACACTATTGTTTGATTCTTGGATTGAATTACAAAATAGGTAAGGGGTAATTCTTATAATCCACATAAACCCTAATTAGGGTTCATAAGTTGAAGATTGCATATTGATTTTTGTTCGGGCTAGAATCACAAAGGTATGTTTACAATTTATTATTGATTAATTAATTACATGTTATATGATCTTGTTATAATTGCTTCCGCTGTGCTCTCTTGATGTGTTTGCTTTATTTTATATGATTGTCATGATATCATAATTTCAACAGTGGCATCTAGAGCCGTTATAATATTTAATTAATTATCGAAACGCATAAAAATTGAATCTTGATTCATTTAATTACATGTTTTTTAGGGTTTTTCGATTCCTAACCCTAATTTTTTTTATTGGGTCGATTGACCTTATTTAGTTTTTTTTAGGGTTTTGGTTTTGATTTTTGATATGATTAGAAACCCTAGGATGTCATGTAATTGGTTATGTGTTTTAGTAAACAATCTTGGTGCAATATGTTAATTGTTAAGCATAATCCATAAAAAGTGCATATTTGCATGGATTTTATTGTGTGATAATTTAAATGGTTTAAATTGGATATATGAATTAATTGTTAAGTTATATCGAAATATGTAAATTTATTAATAGATGTCGAATTGGGGAAGACTCCAATATTAAGTAATCAATTATGTGCTATGTGGTATTTGTTTAGTTTTGGCTTACGCAATCGATTTATCGATGTATGTGGCTCTTTTTCCTTTGAAGAAGAAAGCCATAATCGAATAAATGCATAATACACCTAGACTTGATTATTAATACGACTATTGAATTAATTTGCATGTGGCTACATGTTTTATACATAATTAATTGTTATGTTATGTATATGTTTATTTGGTTGTTTATTTTTTTATTATATATTACTTTTTTTTGTTTATTATTATGTTAGACATGTTTATAAACGAAAAGGGTAATTTTGAATAGAAAAATAATATAGACTAAATAAATGGCAAAATTGTTTTGGTTTTGAAGAGTTTAAATTTCAAAAGATTGGTTGATTGATGTTTTTGTACGTAATGGTTAACTAGGCCTGACCGAAGTTTACACACTATAAGATGGGTATAAGGTTGGCTTCGCATTAAATTGTGGCCTTAGATAGATAACATTCTGTCTTAACGCTCATTTGTGTGTAAATTAGACTTACCGAACAACCATTACATGTACACTGTCATCTTAAGGGTGAATTAACCACAATTCCATAATGATTATCCGAAACACTAAGCCTTGGGGCTTATGCAAAAGTACGATATAATGGACGATAATTGTTGGTAATTCTTTAATTGGTGAACCCGATACCTCAATCAAAACTTTGCTATTTTACTTTTAGTAAATTGGTAATAAAAGTGTTTTATAAAACCAATGTTATGAAGTTGTATGCATACTTCTTCATACATTATTTTGATTACACGTCAAAATTTAATACCCTTATAAAATTAAGTCAAATGTCATATAATTAAGAACACTTGAAGTTGTAATTTACGTCATGTGAGAACTTGGCGAGATTGCAATGGAGAGGTAAATTTCGTAATTTCATTGCTAGCAGATCAACTGATGTAATGGATTTATTAGTTTGCAGTTTTTAAGTTAGACGACTTAAATTGAGTTGGAAGTGAGATCTTGGACTCAAGGCATTAGATGGGGATGAAACATGCTTACTTTGCAAAAGTTTTGTGAAAGTAAATCCCATAATAATCTAGAAATTGCAATATGATATTGGCAATTATTGTTCGACAATTACCTTGTTGAATACGATCATTACTAGCAGATGAACTGATGTAATGGTACTATGTCAATTTGGATCCGAGCTTTAAGAAAATACTATGGTTTATATGAATATAATTACCAATGGGTATTTTATTTTCTTAAAGATCTAATTATCGAAAATACTGAAATTGAATTTTGTAATTCGTTTTAATGTATTAATGCAACGTTCAAACCATAAACGCACTTTGGGCTTTGGTAAATTGATCTCGTTCTGTTTTCAAACAAATGTTTGATTAAGAATAATTTACTTAAAAGACAAAAGAAGTCTCATTTCTATGAAAGAAGAGTGAGACACAATCCTATTCTTTTTCATGAATGAGAAAGGGTAATAGGAATATTAGATATGTCTAAATTCTAATTTAACTCATAGCAAATTTTTTAATAGTTAAGAAAATTGCGAATATTTTCATAGGGATTTTATCATCCTCATTCGGTGATTAAATTCTTAATAACAAATATGATATTTGGTTAACAGAAAATTATGTATGACATTTTATGAGTTATTATAATTAGAAGATACACTAATTACCGCAAAATGTTTAAAAACAAACTAGTTGTTTTGACTATTTAAAAGGTACTACATACATTGAAGGATGGTAGACCTATTAAGGAAGAAATTGCATGCCCAATTTTTCAAGTTAATAGCATTTGGTGGATAGTCCATCATTTACGTAGTAGAATACACTTTTAGTGCATAAGTAATTGTTACGTATGGACATTCAAAGGTGTAGGAAAGTTAAACGCACACTATTTTCTTTTACTGGATATGAAACATTTACAATGTTGTCAAATTCAGTGGGAGTATTGTGTACTTATTGCTGAATAAGAAATTATTGTAATGATCTTTAATTCAGTGGGAGTTACAAGCTTTGAGATCTTGGTAGCTAAAGATAATTACTTTTCAAGTGTAGACACTCATACTTTTAAGGATAGTCTTGTACGTTTCCTTACTAGACATTGTTGTTCTACATCTACTTGTTATGCTAAGATCTATGACACAATCATATTGAGCACATAAACAAATGCATGGCGTGTTGTTTATCAACAATACGAGGTTGTTCCATGCACAAGTGGGAGAAATGTTATCTTTAATGTGTGCAAGAAACAACTCATAAAGATATGATTTAATGGATTCTCTTGACTGAAAGGTAAGAGAATAACATTCTAATATGTATTATACTAATCTAATTCAAGAAACACTTGGTGTTACAATTTATGTTATGTGAGAGCTTAGCTAGATTGCAACAACAAGGTGAATTTCATATTTTCATTACTAGCAGATCAACTGATGTAATGGAACTATGAGAATTTGCAGTTTCTAAATTAGATACCTATTAGAACATGTGTCAATATGATATCAAGACTACTTTAATTTATAAATTTATGAATTCATGAAGACATAAATTAATAAAGTAATCTAATGATGCTTCAAACTGAATATTTATGTGTTCTTGGAATGACATAAATAAATAAAGAACTAATGTTATTTACATTATTGTGAAGTAATAAATTAACTTGAAATTACTATTGAAACCAAAATATGGTGTTCATAATTACTTTAGTTAAACATGTTTATGTTTCATTGTAAAGATATAAACATAAAGTCTTTTAATTGTTACAAGACTTATAATAAAGTAAGACGTTATCTTGTTATGTTTTCTAATTAATACATATACATGAAGTTATTAAATTAAATGACTTATAACGTATAATGGGATTAAAACAGTTTATGTTTTCTTGTAAAGACATGGACATGAAGTGACTTTGTAAAAAGCACTTGTATTATAAAGCATGTAATTGGCTTAAAAATTATTATACCATTAAAATGAATTAGTTGGTAAATAGACAAGCCAAGAGAAATATGGCTATCTTAAATATTGTTAGATTGTCTTACAATATTAATACTAATGAAATACCAAATGTTTATGGTATGTTCAGTTAGGAAAATCAAACTCTTGTTATATTGTTTGATTAAAAATAACCATGATTTCCTTTCTTCCAAAAGTTATCAAGGTTAAAATATTGAGTATGGCTTGGACATATTTAATAAAACTCCAACCTAGAAGATTAATAAGACATCATCATATGATGGAATGTGATGAATGTGATGAATTACATTAAGTCTTAAATTGAAGTTCCAAATTTGTTTAACTGCTTATGAAGAGGTTATTAACAAAGTAAAGTCAGGAACAGTCAATAAGTATTTGTAATATCCCAAAAGAGAACATTGTATTGTTGCTTTATTTGCTAAGTATTTAAAGATAGTCTTTAAATTACTAAAAGCAAGTGGGAGTTTTGATCTTTAAAAGATAAAATTACAAGATACATAATCTTCTAAAATACACTAGTAAATATCATGATGAAGTTTGACATTTAAATGTTAAATCTCAAGATGATAATAAAGTTTGACATTTAAATGTTAAATATCAAGATGCTGGAATTATCATTCATAGAATAGAAATAGGGTTAATACACAAAAAAGTTACTAAACTTTACAAAAAAGTTCGCCTAAGTTACTGAACTTTCATTTTGTTCACTTAGGTTACTGAACTTTGAAACTTTGTTCAATCAGGTTACTAAACTTTGAAACTTTGTTCAATCAGGTTACTAAACGTATCAAAAAATATATGTTCAGGTTACTCGGACTAAGGCTGAATTTTCGAGTGTATCTTTCCCGAAAGTTCAGTAACCTAAGTGAACAAAATGAAAGTTCAGTAACTTAGGCGAACTTTTTTGTAAAGTTTAGTAACTTTTTTGTGTATTAACCCAATAGAAATATATCTCAGATATTTGATTAATATGCTGAGGACTATGATTTACAGGATTATTGTAAACCTGATAATCATTACGATACATTACCAAATATGAAATTGGGTAAAGTATACATGATATGAATGATTAAGATGTTGTTCATAAAGATAATCAATTTTAGAAATGTGGTTTATCTTAATAGTTAGACTAGAAAATGAAGATGAGTTTCTTCAAAGATTAGGTAACCCTTGTGGTTTAAATCTTTGAATAGAAATCATATGGACAATATTGTTCACATATTTAATGCATGTTTTATGACAAGATTATTAATCACACTTAAGTAATTAACTGTGATTGAATATTCTTTTCTAAGCACATTAATATATAAAGATTATGATTGTCACATTTATGAAATTGACAATGGAATATCAAAACTCTTTCTTGAGTGATTACATCAGCGAGGACGATAAGTAATCAAAATGAGTTTATGAATTTAAATAAATCTTTAGAAGTGTACAAAGTGCAATAATCCATGGATGGATAAATGCATGCATCTAGAAGATTACTCTTATGTTTAAATGTTTAATTGTTAAATCCATGTTTTGATTTATAATTGAAATAAGATAATTTCTAAATATTCCTAAAAGCTAGTAGGAGTATTATGTTTAAATTCTTAAATCATATATGTTGTGGAACATATAAAAAGTAACATTTCATATAAGTTAAAAATTAAGTCTTAGTTTGGAATGAAATTTTACTTGAAAGATTTAGAAAATAAAATATATAACCTTGTAATAAAAGTTTATTATTTAATAAACATATGCGGTAAATAAATCTAATATAACATCATATATCATTTAGAAAGTCTAAATGTATATACATTGTAACAATTCGCATTTTCAGGTTAACTTTTGTTCCCGAAAATTTTACTATTCACTTTTTACTATTCACTTTTACTATTCACTTTTCACTATTCATCTCAGAAATTTTTATTTCATATTCTCGTAAGTTAAACTATTTTAACGATAATCCGAGAGTTTGACGCTCGTCGGATCATTTCTGCAAAAATCACAAAGCCGTGTCCGAGATTTACTTTTAGGTTTAAACGTCATTCCAGCATCCCGATATGTCCATAAAACATTATAAACAATAGAAATATGATTTTCTCTCATTTTAGGACAATTCCAAAAGTTTTGGAATTTTACGTTTTTCAGTTCAGCGTTTTACGCGAATTACGCGTTTTAGACCCGTGTTTCCAGTTTTTAGCAGGGTTTTAGCACCCGATAGATCCTACCACTCATTTTATATTTTATTATGGAGTATATTGATAAGTTCTACCATATTTATAAGTTTCATATTTTTAGGATACCCGGTTTTACGTTTCGTGACTTAACAACTTACGGTTAGCAATTTACGGAGTCAAAACTAGCTACATACTTAGGATATTATCATCCAAAGACCATGACTACTCATCTAGTCACCCTTATAACTTATGAACCGCCACTAGGGGGGGATTCACACTTGTGGCATCATCTCATGACTTTAGCCATTAGATCATACTTATTTACAACTTTGTCACCAAGTTTAGGCACTTTCCTAACACTTTCCTAACCTCCTCATCCTAGCCTATATAAATAACTCATTCATGACTTAGAAAACTCATTCTTCTTCCTTTCTTCATCAATAAAAACGCCACACCCTTTAATCTTAGCACCATGATCCTTTGATCTTCAATATACAAGTTACACTACAAAGTTCAAGGTCTTAGTATTCTCTACCTAGTTCTTAAGTTTGTTTGGTGATTCCATGGTTGAATTAGGAGCTACACAAGGTTACTAGGGCTGAAGTTAAATGGTTTTCACAAGGGTTAGATCAAGGCTAGCAAGGGTTACAAGAGTTATGGTGAAGGGTTTACAAGCTTAGGTTTAGTGTCCTAGTTCTATACTTGACTTCCTTTCTTTAGAAAGCCAAAAGTTGTAAGCAAACCCTTATACACTTTCTTGCTCAATATCATTTTCATGCTTATTATGGTTCTTTCATGCTATATATGTTCTTGTTATTGTGTTCATGATGTTTAAAAATGGATAAAACAAGTATTGGTATACATATGTTAACTTATGACAAGTAAACAAGCAAACTAGTGATTTTTATGGAGAACCACGACCAAAATAGTACAACTATGATATTTGACACTTACTTACTGTTAAAGAGGACTTAACAAGGAAAACATAGCAATTTGAATCACCCAAAACGAGTACACGAGTCAAAAGTTATGACCATTTGAAGTTAGCGAAACCAAAACGGCAAAACTGCCTAAATAGCATTCTGATCAAATTTTGATTTTGAAAGTCACTCTTCTGGTCCGATTCATCAAAAAGTTGAAACACGAAAGTTGTCCGGAACGACGTTTTCGTTCAGGAACAAAGAAGCTCGAGCCCTGAAAACGCTTTCTGAGTGATAATTTCTTCAAATTCTTAACAGCCCATTTTTAGACCAAAGTCACTATATAATAGTTATGTTTTACTAAGACCAAGAGGTCTAATGACCTAAAGCCGAGACCACAACCATGGCTAAAGCCAAGGTTGAGTCTCAAGACCATGGTAACAATGACCAAGGTCACGGCAAAGCCACGGCTAAAGACCATATAACTTTTAAAGATCAAAAAGCTTATATATATATGTTATCAAATACTACAATAGTAGGGAGCCTCATGTGAGGAGTTCATTAAGTAAGCCGTCGAGATGAGTTGTGGATTTACGAATTAAAGTGTCCTGGCTCCTCGAACGTTTACTCCATGACTTCTGAATTATGTCGGCCCGAACGGTAGTAAGAGATATACAACCTATACATGTTTCATAAACGATTTATATTCAAAGACTTATACTATATACTAAGTACTACATCATGAACTATATGCAAGACATATATAGGCAATTCTTCGTATCCTTAGACGTTACTTCAAACCTAAGTCGCAACGTTCTATTATAGGCTGCTCTTAGAGACTTTCGCGATTCGACTACCACTTTCATTTCTCATTACATAAGCTTAAGGTGAGTCATAGCCCCTACTTTTTCATACTTGTTTTAACTCTTTGGGGGGGATACATGCACAGCTACTTGCTTACTTGTACAAATACTCAAAACATTTATACTTGATTGTTTTATACTTGATTGTTTTATACTTGATTGTCTTATACTTGATCGCATTATACTTGATGTCATATATACATGATTGCATTATACTTGATTGTGAGACTTCCAGTGGCTCCAGATTAAGTTGCTGGATGACCATTGAGACTTCCGGTGGCTCCACATTTAGTTGTTGGATGACCATTGAGGCTATTGATACATCCTAACATTTGCGAATGTTGGATACATCATAAACGTGAGGTCTTCGTAGATGAAGAGTAGACTCACGACTAATTGCTTAATTGTTTTGATGAACTTATACATGTCTTAATCATACTATATTGTAGCAGTGGGTTGTGAATACACAGGTTACAAGTCTCTTATGGCGGGACTTGTAATTGAGTGGATTCACGATGCCTTTGCTGTGTGAACATTCTTTTAAGGCTTTTCAACTGTTTTAAGACAAACTCTATGAACTCACCAACCATTGTGTTGACACTTTAGCATGTTTCTCTCAGGTTAGTAAGGCGATAGCTAGTGCATGGAACTTAGAGTCAAGCTGCATATTCTGAAGACTTACGCTTTTATCATTTACCATTCAAAACATTTTGTATACATTTATGTATCATACTTTGGAATCTCATGTTTGTAACTTTGAATTCATTAATCGAATGGTAACTTTTCAAAACGTCTCATTTAGAGTTCGTTTTCTATAACTTGTACTTTGTATTATGAAGTAGCACCCCTATGACACAGTCTTCCGCTGCAGTATTTTGGGGGTGTTACATACATAACATGAATAAAATCTAAGTATGACTCAAAGATTTTTCATGAACATCATGTTTTATTATATCATGCTTGATTACAAGATGATTTGGCAATATTAATATCTAATTAAAAAGTTGTTAGATAACTTGTGTAATATTCTAAAAAGAATATGTTTGATTATAGAATCACATCCTAAATCTGGAACAGCTTCCAAATTCTATAAATGAACAATTGGTCAATTGTTGTGCAAATTGTCATAGCCAACAAACTTGAAAGTTTGAAGGGCATCAAACATTACACAATAAATATTAATGTTTACGGGAAGTTTTAATAGCATATTGTTGTTGTATACAATAATGCTAATGAAATTGAGATGACACTCAATACTAGTTATGGTAAGGATTTCATTCTTGGCTATATATACTAGTTGTGCTTAATAAGAGCATAGTTGCATTATACATTAAGAGAATAAGAATACTTTAAACTTTAAAATGTTTGGAAGTTTAATTATCATAAATTGGTGGTTAAGGATGTCACACATTTTATAAAATATTATATGGCATTATCAAAATAGTTGAGTATGCATATATAAGAACTTCAATAGTTGAATTCTTGAAATAAGTATTCTTAAAATTCCAATAGATCAAAGTTAGATAATTTATATCTTGTCAACATGTATGAATGTCATTACTTGAGACATAATTCATCAACAAGAGTTATCATGCATTGATCTATTTAGTATTTGGATAAGGGATGTTAAACAATTATTATAATAAATTTAAATACATGGTATGTTTAATTTATAATATATTGTATCCTATATTTGTATGTTTAATCCATGAATAAATGTTATTCTAAATTGTCCGTTGTCAGTTAATAATATGGGAATATTATTAAATCAAGACAAATTTGAAGGTTGATGTGACAACTGGCAAATTAGGGAGCCATTTTGAAAAAAAACCGCATTACGTTAAAGTTCATCTATAAATTTATGTTTGAAATTTTTATTCGTAACGAACTTGCAAAACCTCTATTGTGGTTGATAATATTTAAATTTTTATGGAATCGAATTTGGATTATTGATGTGATGAGAATTTATTTCGAGATTTTATTTGGCACTACGTTGACTCCGGCACTAGGAATAACCTAACGAAAAGTTTAATATTTTGAATGATTGGTTCGGGTTATATATTTTTGGAACGTATCGTGGTATTTCATAATTTTGAGAATGAGCTCGGTTCGAGAGAGTCGGTTTATTTTAAATAAGTTTCGGTTTTGGTCCGTGTATTTTACACCGGGTTACCTCACCCACCTTACTATTATTATTATTATTATTATTATTATTATTATTATTATTATTATTATTATTATTATTATTATTATTATTATTATTATTATTATTATTATTATTATTATTATTATTATTTTTTTTAATCATCACTTTATTGAAAAACAAATAGGATTTTACAAGAAATTAGTGGGGAGCCGAGATACTAACTGAGCCCCCACACCTCTAGCTACAGCAAAACCAATCCTACTAAAATATGTGGAGCAGCGCGTGCTCCAATGTCTTAGGTCATAGAGAATCGTCTAATGCGCTTTAATAAGGTCACTTCATCCTTTTCAAGTTCTCCAAAAGAAAAGAATGAAAAGGGAAGGAACCTATATCCGATATCATCGCATTTAGCTGCGTACTTGACACGTTTACGTTGTGCGGCTTCAATAACCGCCCGACCGGGCATAAAATCAACCATACACGAACATGTCAAAGGTGACGATCCTGTAAGATCAACACAAACATCAAGGCCACCATCCCAAGAGTAAAGTAATATATCGGCCGGAGGTAAGGTTTTGTCCCTCTCTCCACGAAGCCCAATATCCACCTCCTTACGAACTGAAACTCCAGACCGAGAACATATATCAATAAGAACATCACACATAATATTGTGCCGATGTTTAATACCAACTAAGCCTGCGCATGATACAGCATGATCTCCAAAAATATCTCCAGGGAAAACCTTAAAACAAGCTGAACATGGCATCTGGACAGTAAAAAGAGGAACACCTAACCGATAACACAACACACATCGATAAGTCCTGGCATTCATAGTTTGTCCCAATCCGGATATCGGTGCAACCCTAAGCCAATCTGACGTGTAATCCTCTTTTAATGAGTTCCATAAAGCCATCTGTCTAGAGGATAAATGGAAAGTGGATTCAACCGTTTGGGCAACACGTGCGAAATGTATATTATTATTATTATTATTATTATTATTATTATTATTATTATTATTATTATTATTATTATTATTATTATTATTATTATTATTATTATTATATAGATTTTAATACAAAAATCGTCCTTGTGGTTTTGGCCTCACACAACACAAACAACCATCACCTACAATCTCTCTCTCTCTCTCTTAGAATACCATACCCACTGTCACCTACACCGGCCACCACAACCACCACCGCCACTCCCACACCCAAAATATCACCACCATCTTAACCATCTCATCCCGTTCTATCTTTTGGTATAACTCACGCGCCCTACAACCACCTCTAACATCTCGAAATCACCACCACCGCCACCTAAACGTCACCTTTTTCATCTTTTCTTGTTGGGTTTTTGAAGAAACATAGTTTTGGAGCCTTTTTTAAGGTGAGTGACACGAGTTTGAACTTGTATGCTTCGATTTGGTACCCAAGTCGTGGGTACACTAAGTTTTCTTGAATGGGTTTTGTAAAATACTTATGGGAAATGATGTTTTGATGAAGAAAAACTAGTTTGGTATCCAGGTGTTTGATTCTTGGCGTGGTCGAGACCTAACTGAGAGCACTTGCTCTCGGCTTGTGTCATTTCGGATTTATTTTTGGCTTCTTGATGATTCTTGGTTGCTATTTTGATGTTTGGATTATTGTTGGTAGTTTGCAACTTGTTGTTTTGTTGCTTGGATTATGGACGACGACCCCAAGGGTCGGTTTGGTTTTGATTTGGCTCGTGTGGAGCAAGACCGTGGCCCCTTAGGTCCGGTCGAATCTTGTTGTGACCTTGTGGTTTGGTGTGACCACTAATGTCCGTCTGGTTTGGCTCGTATTGAGAAAGCCGAGACCTTAGAGGTCTCGGGTGGGACCCACGATTCATTTGGTTTAATATTGACCCGGGTTTGACTTTGTAAATCAACCCGTATGTGTGATATGTTATTTGGCTGTCATATATACTTGTCGGATTATATTATTTGTTGTTTTAGTTATTATTGTTTCATTGATATATTGAGCTTGAAGTGGAAGTATTTGGACTTGTGATATTGATTTTGGAGTTGTGTTGACGAAGTGGTAATGGGAACCGATTGTGAGACGGTTAAATTAGATTGACGGAGATAGGTTAGTCGGGTGCCCTAGTCGGACCCTATTGTTGTAGCACGTGTTATGGGTATTGAATGGACGGAGTGGGATTACTTGATTTTGACTTGGTTATTATATTTGTACTTGGACAATGAGCCGAGAGTGATGACTCGGACATGTGACCATCTCATATAACTCGATAAATATTTATAATCAAACGCTTATAATAAACTCGTAATAATATTATTGGTAATATAAACGTTTATATAAGTATATAGACGTGAAAAACGTATATATAAATATATAAATGCGTATATTAAAAATAAAACGATCACGAATAATATTATAATAATGCGACGATAAATAATGTACTATGAAAGTGGTGTAATAAATGTCAGGAGCGTTATTATAATTAAACAACTATAAATAACAACTAAATCTATAACATTGATTAATTATATTAAATAAAATATATTTTTAATAAACGAGGAAACTATCGAGTTATACGGTGTCGTGATCACTTGAGTCCAAGTGGACGATATTATTATTTTGTGACTTTTGTGCTTATCACGGATATGTGACGTTAATACATCCACTTTCTATAACTACGTAACTTATTTGATCGACGGATTAAATAGGATCTATTTATTTATATGAAATGAATATATTAATGGGCATTGTATCCTACGACGCCCCTAGGTTGTGGTATGTGTACGGGAATAATGGATTACTAAATATCTCGTGAGGTTTACCAAATTGACGAGTTTGGTAAGTTTGACGATATATTTAGGGAATCTATTAGACTTTGATACTTACCATATAGTACTATACGTGCAATGTGATCTAGGTTTTGGGTATGATCTTGGAATAATATATTAGGTAAATAAGTTGTGGAAGGATACCAAGTCGACGGATTTGATAAACTTCGACGAATTATTTAGGTAATATATTGGACTAATATTAGACCCGTAAGTTGTTTCTTTTATTCGTGATTTCTTGATTTTCTTACGTTGTGTCGACCCTCCACCCGCATGGATACCAAACGCCAAACCACTAATACGAGAATAATACGAGAAATGGATTTTTGGAAAGTAAAAAGGAATACGTTCGGGATTGGGAATAATTGATTTTGAGTAAATGATCCTAAAACGAGTTTATATTGTTAGGAAGTGCCGAGTCCATAGTTGCCGTCTTTTGAGTTGCTATACATCTTACTTCTACCAATTTCTTCTTGCTGATTTCTGGACTTGAGGTGAGTCATAGCCCCACTTTTACTCTTGAACTTTGTTTTCAATACTTGGGGTGAGAAACGTGCAAATTATTTTATGTGGACTATTATCGCTTTTGATTTCAAAACTTGCTATGCTTATAGAACTAGGTAGGTTATAGAGCGAGGCCTAGTCCCGAACTAGGTAAGCTATGGAGCGAGGCCTAGCCTAGAGCTAGGTAAGCTATACAACGAGGCCTAGACTAGATCTAGGTAAGTTGAACATGTCGTATCCTTACGCATACAGATTGATTTGATTTGAATTGGTTATTGGAGTATAATGTGCACATATAGGGATTTGATATTACGGAGGTTATCTGTGTGATTATGATGTGGCGGAGGGTATCCACAGGTTTTGAATTAAGCCCTAGTCTAGCTAGCAAGCATTTTGCGTATATGTCCACTTGATTGAATTATGAATTTAAACCTATGATCTCATCAGCGAAAGCTGACTTTTAGCACGTTTTCTCAGGTAATTAAGTGATGATTTGGATGCTTGGATTGGAAGGCTTGGCTATGGCACCTGGTTTATGGATCTATTTTCTAAGACTCTGATATATATAATTGTGGACCTATGTTTATTTCTTTCTTACTTTGATAAATTTGGGATAAATGTAAACTTTAAAACCCCGTTTTGGTTGCGGTTTTCTTATGTTTACTTTATCTCGTTCTTTCATGACTTGGAATGGATACCAATCCCCGTAACACCCCGAAAGCTTGTTGAGTCTTCCGCTGTACCAAATTTTAGGGGTGTTACAGATTGGTATCAGGGCCAAGGTTATACAGAACTAGGTAAATAAACACCTAAACTATAACCTATTTTTATAGAAAACGATCCTCGACCAATGCCCGCCAGCCCGCCAAGCCGAAGCATCTTCGATTTTAATGAGGTATTATGAGATAATGAATTGATACGAGATTTTTGAAATGATTTGAGAATATGGGATATATTGATTATGTGATATGATGGAGTTTTGAGGAATTATATGGCTTAATTGTTTTATAAATGTTTTAGTAATGCGGTATTTGAAATTCTTTATTGAGATTATATAATTGGGATTTTTATGATGATTTTGATACGGTATTTTGAGTTCGCGGTTTAGTTGTTTTGAAACACTTACACCTACCCTACGCCGTTGTCACAGACTATGGCCTCCCGTACGTTTGATATTACTGAGGATATTCTTACTGCACCTGTTCACCCAGCACAGATCACCATAGCTCCTGATGATCCTTACAGGATTGCCATGCGTTCGGCTACTGCGTCACCGACAGCTTCTACTTCTGCACCGCCTGCTGCACCTACTACGCAGGGACCCTTATCTTCTCTAGGGCTCCCTGGTACTTTGAGACAACTTACTCTTCATCAGGCTTTGGCTCGTGTGGCTCCATGATGCGTGGGGATTGCACCAGGCTTTACCTCTCGAGGGATCTCGAGAAGCTTACAACCCCCACCAGGCAGTGTACCTGATCGTTGTAGTATAGTATAGTGACAAGTACCGGGGGATTGATCGTTCAGCTAGGAATAGTGTCGCTAGGATTACAAAACCTAAAGACTAGGTCTAGAGATGAGGGATAATTCTTTTTGTATTTTTTAGTTTTTATAAAAGCAATTAAAAATCTCGGTTTTGAAGGAGTTGGGCGGAATTAGTTGCTAGTCAACTAACCCAACTACTAAGATGCAATCAAAATAAAATACTAAAAATGAAAATAAACTAAATTAAACTAGTGGTGTGAGCAATATATAGGAGAATTGTGTTTACTTAGGTTTCACTACTCCCTAGATATCTTTTACAGGTTAATTACTTGTTACAGTTGCGTGGATGACGGATTGTATTCCTTAATACCATTCATGGGGTGGCGTACTTACTTCCCCAATCCTATAAGCGCCTACTTCACTCCTATGTTGAGCCGGCTAAGAAGCTCCTAACATGGGATCACTAGAATTTGCTCATGCATTCAATACAACCATTAAATCCTAGTACACATCGGTTAATGTTTCTTAAGACGTTCAAGCAAGTTACACAATGGAGATCTGCCAGTTTTCTTAAGCCTAACATTGAAATCATTCATCCATTACAACTATAAACAAGCAATCAACCTATAATTAACATCTAGGTTTCATTACATCTTAGCAAACACATGAAAGATCAAGCCTAGCATGTTGAAATCAAGACAATCATAAGATATATTCAAACAACACATAGACATATTGAATGAATTGAAAGAGGACTTATCTTAATTGAACATGAAAGGTTTCAAGGGGTTTAAACCCTTGAAAATACTGTTACAAACGACCTAGGGTTTATTAGGTTCGGCCCTAGTATTCTCCACACAAGTTCCTCTCGTAATGATTGAAAAATAGAAAAGTATATATAGATTTTGTGAGGTGACGGCGTCAAGAGCAAATGTCTGACACTGTCATCTCGCCGCCAAATAAATTCTCGGACTGCCTAGATCTGGGTTTGACGCCGTCACGTGTACTCCTTATGCAGGCCGTCATCATATTAACTCTTGACGCCCTTCTCTTGACGGCTTCAGGTTTTCTCTGGGTCGTCATGGATTTTACTCCTGATGCCCTCACAATTTCCTTCTTGACGCCGTCACGTACTGCTCTCAGCATGGAAATTAAGTCTTTGCCGTTTTCTTCACTTTTATGCTCCAAAAACGTCCAAAATGCTTCCTTTTCCAGAATTCACTCCCAAAGTACCTAAAATCACAAAAGGAACGATTTAGGGCAATATTTGATCAAATAAATTCAATTCCGGGCTTAAATGACCCCCTAAAAACGGTTCATTTTTCGCCTCATCATATACCCTTACACTTGAGATTTGCTTGTCCTCATGCAAATGCGCTTTTATTCTAGACAAAATACAAGTTAGGGGTCATTTAACACTAATATAAAAGTAATTACAACAATTAATCGTTCTACTAAAGACCAAAGACAAGCACGGAGGTCATATACTAGCACCTCACAAATAGTGTTTAGATACTCACATCTCTCGGGTGTAATAAAGTATATATCACAATATGGAAATGGAAAACATCTCTCACTACCTGTCATAGCAAAATAGATTACCATAGGCTTGGGAGAGGATCAAACCTCCACCACATGGCGTAAGCACCTAGGATAAACTATCAAAGAGGTCTTTTAAAGGGTTGTAACGTTAGGTGTAGGGATATGGAATACACGGTTTTGTTGGATATAGGCAGTCCTTACTGGTGGCGAGTTAACAATCTTGGTTAATTACATGTACAATATGGCGTTGCTAAGGCAAGACTAGACTTGACTTAAGCTAATAAATCAAAAATAACAAAAACATAAAATGAACAGAGAATGAAAAGGGATGGTAGTCCGTATGTTTTTCTCTTTTCTTTTTTTCTATTTTTTTTTTTTTTATTTTTCTTGATTTTTTTGATTTTTTTTTTATTTATTATTTTTTTTTCATACATTCTTACCCTACCATCCAAAATAATACATCACAGGGAATGAAAATTCCCCTTACATTTGAATTTTTACATACTTTACAATAAACTAATCTAATGACTCGAATTAAGAAAATCAAAACACTTGGAGTACTTTTAAGATTAACGCACATGCGGGGGTAATATATGATGTTTTTCCCCATTACTCCATAAAATAAGTACTTTACCCATGAGTCCCAATCGTCCCAAAACAATATGTACAAGGATATGACTCGACTTAGCAACCATGTAATCAATTAGATAATTAACTAAGGGTTTAACAAATAACAATAATGCACTAAAGATGAGTGCATACACGGAAGGCTAAGGCGATTTGGGTGTACATTTAAATGGGGTGTAACAAATTCTTCCTTTAAGTAAGATGCTTAAAGTTAGAAACGAAAAGATAGGCTCGGAGGGGTGTACTAGGGGTTTCGTGTACTAAAAATGAGTACAACGCTAAGGTGTGGGAAAAATTAGTTGACTTAACTAGCTAAGTAATGTGACTTAAATTGTCAAGTAATTATGATACGGGTTTAACACAAGGGTGATCCTAATGCCTCTTATCATGTAGTAAATCCTACTACACGAATGTAGTCTCACTAGCGGTCTCGGGATGCATCACTAACGCAAGTTCTAGAATCTAAATGCTACCGGTACACTCATAAGCACTAATAATAAATGCTTTTCCTATAAAATCTAAAGGCGAACCTCACATATTTGGGTGGAAAATTTTTCTGAATGGTACGGTTTTGTGCTAGTCATACAATCTCCTATCCATGAGACGCTTGCTATGGCAAAAGTTTCACTCCTAAATGTTGTAAAAAATTTTAAATTTGGCGCTAAAATTGCACTAACAAGTATTTTTCATAGTTTTATTACACATCTACTATCAAACAAACAAACTCAAGCGAAAGTGTATCTGTAATGTATCATCATTTTACCCTCCCCTTACACTTAGGATGAACATTGTCCCCAATGTTCAAGTAAAGAATGTAAAAGTGAAATAAGTAAAACAAATGAAATCAAATACTCCCCTGATTCGCTCGGTATGGATAATAAGGTGGCCAGGTTAGATCTTCCTCCAAGAAAATGAACAATCAAAGCTTCCCTTCTAGAATATAAATCATCTTCTTGTCATACATAACCTGTGAAACCTGAGAAAACAGACAAGGCAACCTCGCATAAAATCGGCGGCAATCTATATATGCTAACAAATCCTAGAAAACAAAATAAGATATAATGCTTGTGGAATGATGTTTGCAGATTTCCTAGAGATTATAAAACTAATGATTCAACAAAAACGTTAAGACTCCGTTAGAAAAACAAAACTGGTAAAATTTCCAGAATTTTACATGTGACGCCGTCAAGAGTAAACTTGTGACGTCGTCAGAAGTGACCTGCAGAAAATCTTATGTTAAGTTTCCGGAAAATTTCTGGAAAAAACTTTGTCCTACTTCCTGGAAAATCCTGCAAAACATCATTATGACTCGATACAAGCATTTGACTCTAACAAATACGAATATACATGTTCACTTAATATTATGAAGAATCATGATCGGTTTTGTTTCTTAAAAACATATTTGGGGTTTCCCCTTACACTTATCTTTTGCGAAATACCTTTGGATGAAGTTAAGACTAAGCCAAACAACAAAGTAAAGTATTTTCATCATTTTAGTTTTGAAACATGATCTACCAACAATAAAAATAAAGCATGCATATGGAAACAAATATCAATCAAACAAATAAAAATCACACAAAACATGGGTTGCCTCCTAAGAAGCGCTTGTTTTTGTTCGAGTCATGAGCCTGACTCTACCCTTATTTAATGGAAATAGGGGAGGTTTTCCCTACACTTAGGATTAAGCGTGGGTGGAAGTAGCGATACACACCCTTAGGGTGGAAATATGCCTCGTGAGGAAAGTATGGTGGATGAATTATATGCTCAAAGTGGTGTGCTCCTATCATCATAACCATACCAAATTCAATCGGGTTAATGGGTGGATTAAGATTTTCTCCTAGAAAGGGATCATTTTCTATCAACTTCAAGAGACTACTAGTTGGGGATCCATCTTGACCTAATAAACCCGGTTTAAACCCATAATGTTTCTTGTGATCAATCATAAATGGGTGATGTAAGCATGTAAGGTCATTTTCCACTCCTATATTGGCTTCCTCTCTACAAGGCTTAGAGTCCACTACCTTTATCCTAAGACTACCCGGACTACATGGGTTGATGGGTGGGTGGGCTCCTCTTTTTTCTCCTAGATGTATATCTAAGGATGGAAAGTTGTGTGAAGATTGAGGTTCCGGTTCATCAACACTAGGTAATTCCCTAGAACTAAGAGTAAGGTTATCGCTACAAGTATTCAAACCTATATCCTCTAGTTGTGTTTGGTTCAAAGTTTCTACCTCAATTGGGATTCCTAAAGTCTTTTCTACTTCATCCGAATAAGTCACGGACGGTGTGTATGCCTCAAATGATGGTAGGACTTGTGGGGTATTTAGCGGGCTTATGTTACTTACTTCATCGTTCCTTGTGTCAAGACCACCTATATCCTCAACATGTGTTTTATTATAATCCAACCGTAACATTTTCCCAAGTATCTCAAGTGCTTCTCTAGGCATCTCAACTTCTATATACGAATCATAAGGATCATCCTCAATATTATAACTACTATATACAAATTGCCCAAAAGATTCATCATCTGTTTCTTGAGATTCGTCATCATCAATCATAAAACCTAGGTCTTTTTTATCAATGTGATCATGTTCGGCTACATCCTCCATCACATCAAGGTCACCTATGTGTTCATCCTGTATTATGGTAGGGCCTAGCCATGACATGCAGCTAGGTGGCTCATACGAAACTATCCTAGGTGAAGGCTCATAAGGTGCATAGGTTTCACTAAGTGAGGCATTTTGAGGGGTTGATGGAGCTCCTAAGGTGAATTCTTTAAAAGTCTTATGCACTTGGCCTCTTTTCTCAAGGTACTCAATAAAATCAATATAAGATCCTGTCCTCCTCATTTCATTCCTCCATCTTGGTATATCTAAACTGGTGTAATTATATTTTTTCTGGTAAAACTCAAGTGTCGGACTTGGTGGGTTCACGTTCTCCATAATGGTGAACGGAAGAGTCAATGGAAAGGTTTTTACGAACAAAGACACAAAGAAAAGATAGACTACGGGAAAGCTAATAAAATGAAAATAAAAATCTTACTAGAAAGGAATCTAGCAAGTGGACCTAATAAAAAGAAATTCTAAGCTAGACAATAACTATTCCCCGGGCTGCGACGCCAAAAACTTGATGCGTGGGGATTGCACCAGGCTTTACCTCTCGAGGGATCTCGAGAAGCTTACAACCCCCACCAGGCAGTGTACCTGATCGTTGTAGTATAGTATAGTGATAAGTACCGGGGGATTGATCGTTCAGCTAGGAATAGTGTCGCTAGGATTAGAAAACCTAAAGACTAGGTCTAGAGATGAGGGATGATTCTTTTTGTATTTTTTAGTTTTTATAAAAGCAATTGAAAATCTTGGTTTTGAAGGAGTTGGGCGGAATTAGTTGCTAGTCAACTAACCCAATTACTAAGATGCAATCAAAATAAAATACTAAAAATGAAAATAAACTAAATTAAACTAGTGGTGTGAGCAATATATGGGAGAATTGTGTTTACTTAGGTTTCACTACTCCCTAGATATCTTTTACAGGTTAATTACATGTTACAGTTGCGTGGATGACGGATTGTATTCCTTAATACCATTCATGGGGTGGCGTACTTACTTCCCTAATCCTATAAGCGCCTACTTCACTCCTATGTCTAGCCGGCTAAGAAGCTCCTGACATGGGATCACTAGAATTTGCTCATGCATTAAATACAACCATTAAAACCTAGTACACATTGGTTCATGTTTCTTAAGACGTTCAAGCAAGTTACACAATGGAGATCTGCTAGTTTTCTTAAGCCTGACATTGAAATCATTCATCCATTACAACTATAAACAAGCAATCAACCTATAATTAACATCTAGGTTTCATTACATCTAAGCAAACACATGAAAGATCTAGCCTAGCATGTTGAAATCAAGACAAGCATAAGATATATTCAAACAACACATAGACATATTGAATGAATTGAAAGAGGACTTATCTTAATTGAACATGAAAGGTTTCAAGGGGTGAAAACCCTTGAAAATACTGTTACGAACGACCTAGGGTTTATTAGGTTCGACCCTAGTATTCTCCACACAAGTTCCTCTCCTAATGAATGAAAAATAGAAAACTATATATAGATTTTGTGAGGTGACGGCGTCAAGAGCAAATGTCTGACGCCGTCATCTTGCCGCCAAATAAATTCTCGGACTGCCTAGATCTGGGTTTGACGCCGTCACGTGTACTCCTTATGCAGGCCTGATGAGTGCTCAAACACTCATCATTTTTGGTCAAATCTGAACTGCAAAACATACAAAAACACTCAGAAATGCATCAAAATACTGAAAATATTTCAAAATTGTGTTTTATATATTTTAGATGCAAAAAGCGTAAAAACAGATGAAAAACGTACAAAGTTTGCAAAATTGGCAGTTTCAGTCCCCCAACTTTCATAAAATGTCAAAACTAGTCCCTGGTCATTCAAAATAAGGAAAATTATCACCAAAGGTCCTTTTGAAATCATAAGTTGTCATATTTAGTCCTTTGGTGAAAAATCTCAAAAGTTTTAGAAATTTACAAATTAAGTCCCTAAACTTCATAAATTGACAGATTTGGTCCCTGGTGGGATATTTTTGAAAGAAAAATCACTTTTGGTCCCTGGAAAGTCGCAAAAGTCATTTTTAGTCCATCAGTAAATTGTTTGGAGAAATTACAGTTTTGGTCCCTGTACTTTCAAATTTGACATAAAAGGTCCCTGGGATTTCAATTTTTAGGAAATTACAAATTATGGTCCTTTGGTTATTGGTACTTGACAAGTATGACCCTTTTAATAACTTTGTGAAAATTATATTTTCAGTCCCCAAGTTTCACTAAATTACAAAAATGGTCCTTGTGAATAAACAAACAAAACCAAACGGACCTATTTTATGATTACAACCCAAAATACAAAACCCACCCAAACCTGATCCATGAACCCCCCAAGCCCATTCCATTGGCCCAACCTCCTAAACTAATATAACCCTGGTCATTGACCAAGTCAAACACCCTCACCCCCACACTTACTGTTCATCGTCCCTAATACTTTCCCAGTTTCCCCTAATCCCAGGAATTTGTCCACCTCCCTCCTCCCACTTTACCACCTAAACAAGCAACCATCATAAATGATATCACCTATACCCAACCAACCCCCCCCCCCCCCCCTCATTAAATTGTCACCAAAAACCACCCAATTCTGCCAAATCCTTTTTTCCCGCCAAAGAAGTTTTGAACGGCTGAGATCATTTCAAGCCATCCAAGGGCTCAGAGAGGTGTGGGAAAGAAAGAAAAACTCTTCAAGTCTATAAAAGTGAGAAGAAAAGAAGGAAGTGGTAGTAGTTAAGTAGCAGAGTAGTAGTAGTGTAGAATGGATGTCAATTTAAGTTAAGATTTACTTTTATGTTGTAATTTTTGGTTAAGAAAGTTTGTAAACAGTTAAATTAGTGTAATAAATACTTTGTATCCCTTTAATCTTCACTTATTCAGTTTCAATTTAGCGCTTGCAATTTTAAATTTGAAAAATCCATTTTAGTTTGTTAAGCTGTTGAAATTAGTTGCTTACTGTTTCCTTGAGCTTATTAGAGCTTAATCATAAGCTTTGTAAGGTTTAGAAAGCATTAGATTCAGTTATACATAAAAATCTCAAAAATATCAAAAATAGTTGAAAAATAAAAGAAAAATAAAAAAAACAGTTGGAAGGAAGAAGGAAGCCTGGAATCTGTGGACTTTGGATTGATATGGTTTAGTGGTCTCAGGGGAGACTTTAGGAGAAATTTTGGGTCTTGGTTTCATGTTCTGTGCTTGGAAGCCATTGTAAGCATTTTCTCTAATTTTTGCTTCTTACTATTCATCACCTCAATATTTGTTTATTTCTATTTCTTTTTCCTTATTAAGTATATTAGAGTTAAGTTTATGCTTAGTATTGTCTGTGTACTCATTAGAATTAAGGGTTGCTCTTTTGTTCAATTTAACTGATAAAAGGCTTGATAGTGATTCATGGATTTTTGTTTGTAATATTAGTGTTTTTGTGACAAAACTAGCTTAACATATCATTAGATACTAGTTTCATCAGTAGCATGATTTAGAATCCTCATTTGAAGTCCAAATCCAAAAACAGTCACATTTTAGGGGTGTTTGGTGATGCGTGGGAATCGCAACAGGCTTTACCTCTCGAGGGATCTCGAGAAGCTTACAACCCCCACCAGGCAGTGTACCTGATCGTTGTAGTATAGTATAGTGACAAGTACCGGGGGATTGATCGTTCAGCTTAGGAATAGTGTCGCTAGGATTAGAAAGCCTAAATACTAGTTCTAAAGGTGAGGGATGATTATTTTTGTGTTTTTATATTTTTTAGAAAGCAATTAAAATCTCGGGGTTTGAAGGATTTGGGAGGAATTAGTTGCTATTCAACTAACCAAATACTAAGATGCAATCAAAATAAAATACAAAAAATGAAAATAAACTAATTATATTAAAGTTGTGAGCAGTAATTGGAGAAAATGTGTTTACTTAGATTTCACTACTCCCTAGATATCTTTTACACGTTAATTACTTGTTATAATTGCATGGATGACGGATCGTATTCCTTAATACCATTCATGGGGTGGCATACATAACTCCCCAATTCTATGAGCTCTTATCTCCTCCTACACCATGCCCAGCACAACTATAGGGATTGTAAACAGTGGCTCATGCATTAAATACAACCAATAAAGACCTAGTACGCCTCGGTTCATGTTTCTTAAGACGTTCAAGCATGTTACCATTTGGAGATCTGCCAGTTTTCTTAAGCCTAACATATAAATCATTCATCCAAGACAAGAATAAACAAGTAATCAACACATAATCAATATCTAGGTTTCATTAGATCTAAGCAAACACAAAAGAGATCTAGCCTAGCATAATGGAATTGAGACAAGAACAAGATATAGACAACCAACACATAGACATATTGATTGAATTAGAAGAACACTTATCTCAATTACAATGCAAGGTATCAAGGGTTTGGAACCCTTGAAAAACCTGTAAAAGTTGCACCAAAATCGTCTTTAGGGTTTCTCCCAAAACTCCTCTTTTTTTAATGTGAAAAACTAGAAAACTATATATAGGAAAATAGGGATGACGGCGTCAAGAACAAAGGTGTGACGCCGTCATCTCGCCGCCAAATACTTCCTCGGACGGCCTTGATCTACTTCTGACGCCCTGTGTGACGCCGTCATGAGCTACGGATTTCAATTCTTGGGGTTTGACGCCGTCATGAATTTACTCTTGACGCCTTCATGTACTGTTCCCAGCATGGAAAATTGAGACTTTGCCGTTTTCTTCACTTTTATGCTCCAAAAACGTCCAAAATGGCTTCTTTTCCAGAATTCACTCTCCAAGAACCTAAAATCACAAAAGGAACGATTTAGGGCAATATTTGATCAAATAAAGTCGGATTCGGGCTTAAATGACCCCCTAAAAACGGATCATTTTTCGCCTCATCATATACCCTTACACTTGAGATTTGCTTGTCCTCAAGCAAATGCGCTTTTATTCTACTCAAAATACAAGTTAGGGGTCATTTAACACTAATATAAAAGTAATTACAACAAATAATCATTCCACTAAAGACCAATAGACAAGCACGGAGGTCATACACTAGCACCTCACAAATAGTGTTTAAATACTCACATCTCTCGGGTGTAATAAAGTAATATAACATTATGGAAATGGAAGATATCTCTCACTACCTGTCATAGCAAAATAGATTACCATAGGCTTGGGAAAGGATCAAACCTCCACCACATGGCGTAAGAACCTAGGATAAACTAGCAAAGAGGTCTTTTAAAAGGGTTGTAATGTTAGGTATAGGGATATGAATTACACGGTTTTGTTGGATAAAGGAAGTTTTACTGGTGGCGAGTTAACAATCTTGGTTAATTACATGTACAATATGGCGTTGCTAAGCCAAGATTAGACTCGACTTAAGCTAATAAATGAAAAATAACAAAAACATAAAATGAACATAGAATGAAAAGGGATGGTAGTCCGTATGTTTTTTTTTTCTCCCTTTTTTTTATTTTTTTTATTTTTCTTGATTTTTTCGATTTTTTTTTTTTTTTTTTTTTTTTTTTTTTTTTTTTTTTTTTTTTTTGCATACAATCTTACCCTACCATCCAAAATAATACATTATAGGGAATGAACGTTCCCCTTACACTTGAATCTTTACATACTTTACATTCAACTATTCTAATGACTCGAATTAAGAAAATCAAAACACTTGGAGCACTTTTAAGATTAACGTACATATGGGGGTAATAATATTATGTTCTTCCCCATTACTCCATAAAATAAGTACTTACCCATGAGTCCCAATCGTCCCAAAACAATATGTACAAGGATATGACTCGACTTAGCAACCATGTAATCAATTAGAAAGTTAACTTAGGGTTTAACAAATAACAATAATGCACTAAAAATGAGCGCATACACGGAAGGCTAAGGCGATTTGGTTGTACATTTAAGTGGGGTGTAACAAATTCTTTCTTTAAGTAAAATGCTTAATGTTAGAAATGAAAAGATAGGCTCGGAGGGGTGTACTAGGGGTTTCGTGTACTAAAAATGAGTACAACGCTAAGGGTGTAGGAAAAATTAATTGACTTAACTAGCCAAGTAATATGACTTAAATGGTCAAGTAATTATAATACGGGTTTAACACAAGGGTGATCCTAATGCCTCTTATCATGTAGTAAATCCTACCACACGAATGTAGTCTCACTAGCGGTCTCGGGATGCATCACTAACGCAAGTTCTAGAATCTAAATGCTACCGGTACACTCATAAGCACTAATAATGAATGCTTTTCCTATCAAATCTAAAGGCGAACCTCACATTTTTGGGTGGAAAATTTTTCTGAATATACGGTTATGTGCTAGTCATACAATCTCCTATCCATGAGACGCTTGCTATGGCTAAAGTTTCACTCCTAGATGTTGTAAAAAATTTTAAATTTGGCGCTAAAATTACACTAACAGGTATTTCTCATAGTTTTATTACACATCTACTATCAAACAAAACAAACTCAAGCAAAAGTGCATATGTAAGGTATCATCTTTTTACCCTCCCCTTACACTTAAGATGAACATTGTCCCCAATGTTCAAGTAAAGAATGTAAAAGTGAAAAAGTAAAGAGAATGAAATCAAATACTCCCCTGATTCGCTCGGTATGGATAATAGGTTGGCCAGGTTAGATCTTCCTCCAAGAAAACGAACAATCAAAGCTTCCCTTCCAGAATATAAATCATCTCCTTGTCGAACATAACCTGTAAATCCTGACAAAAATAGACAAGACAACCTCGCGTAAAATCGGCGGCATCCTATATAAGTTACTAAATCCTAGAAAACAAGATAAGATATAATGCTTGTGGAATGAAGTTTGCAGATCTCCTGGAGATTATAAAACTTAATAATTCACAAAAACCATAAGACTCCGTTAGAAAAACAAAACCGGTAAAATTTCCAGATTTTAACTCCTGACGCCGTCAAGAGTAAAACTCTGACGCCGTCAGAATGGACCTGCAGAAATTCTTATGTTAAGTTTCCGGAAAATTTCTGGAAAAACTTGGTCTTACTTCCTGGAGAATCCTGCAGAACTTCATTATGACTCAATACAAGCATTTGACTCTAACAAATACGAATATACATGTTCATTTAATATTGTGGAGAATCATGATCTGTTTGTTTCTTGAAAACATATTTGGGGTTTCCCCTTACACTTATCTTTTGCAAAAATACTTTTAGGTTGGAGTTAAGACTAGGCCAAACAACATAGTAAAGTATTTCCACATTTTAATTGAGAAACATGATCAACCAACAATAAAAATAAAACATGCATATGGAAGCAAATAACAATCAAACAAAATGAAAATCACACAAAACATGGGTTGCCTCCCAAGAAGCGCTTTTCTTTATTTACGAGTCTTGTAGCTAGACTCAAGGTCATGGGTTACTACGTGATCTCATCATTGGTTCCACTCTCTAGGTCGTCTTCTAAACCAGTTTTGTATTCCGGACCTAGTTGCAAGCATTCTTTGTAGAAACCAAGCATCCTATTTCTAACATACTCTACTCCTCTACGTCTATCCTCCTCATTCCTATAATAAGCCGCTTGCTTATGTTCCTTTTCGAAATTAGAGAGAAGGCGGTATTGTTCGATCTTGTAGGGCATTTGATAAGCAACCTCATCATTCTCCTTCTTGAATCTAACTATCCCTAAAGTCGGGTCATAACTCATCCTAGTGGCCTCAACAAATGGTTTTCCGAATACTATTTGACTTAGGCAAGCATCTATCACCGGACGAGTGTCTTCCACTATCATAAAATCAATCTCATAGGTGAAATTCCCTATAATCACATGTAATCCCTTCACTCTTCCTGCAAAATTACTTATCAGATTCTTACCGGGCATCATCCTAAAATTGAGTTGCTTCTTCATCACCCAATTGTAATAAGTCCTAGTCATGATGTTCACAGGGGATCTAAGGTCGATGTAAGCTTTCCATATATGCATGTGCCCGATATTACATGGGATGTTAATGTTAGAGGGGTCTCCCATTTTGATAAGGGGGTCGCCAAAGATATATGTTCTCTCGGGACTATCGAATAAATCCTTATGGTATTCCCGTTCTTCCTTGGTTGGCAACTTATCAAAGTATTTTTCTATAGGTTCTACCTCCTCTAATTCCTCATCCTTATTAACCTCAACTTCCCTACTCTCATCCTTACTATCGGCTTTTACTCTAACTTCATCCTTGTCACTCTCCTCTATCTCCTTATCTATCGGCTTAATGGTGACAACATTGACAAAGTGGACATGTTTGGATGATGAGGGGTCCTTAATTTGGATTCCACTATTGGTGTCCCTAGTGTCCTTCCTAGGTGTGATTAATGCTTGGTTGTTGAGGGCTTTCAACAAGTTGTCAATCTTGTTGGTCATCTCCGTTTGTTGTTGGTTGAATTCGGTTTCAAACCTAGCTATGCGGGCTTCTTGAGATGCCATGAACTTTGACATCAATCCTTCAAGATTGTTGGTACTACCATAGTTGTTAGAAGGATTGTTGTTGAAAGTACGGTTGGATGGTGGACCGTTTGGTTGGTAACGATTAGGCGGATTGGAGGAATTGGGTTGATTTTGTTTCCACCTAAGGTTTGGGTGATTTTTCCAAGAGGGGTTGTATGAATCACCATAAGTGTTTGGATCGGGCTTGAAAGTGTACCACTTATCTCCCACTTCGTCGGTACGCGTGGATGCGTAGTCCGCAAAAGCTGTTCCGGGGAGTTCCACACAATCACGAGTGTCATGGGGACAACTACATAATTCGGATGAAGAAGTGATTTTGTTCACTTGGCTTGAAGTCTTAGGAGCATCGTAAGATTTCATGAGAAACTTGACTTGGTCCTCAAGCTCCATGATCCTACGGTCGGGAGTGCTAGAGTTGTTCGAAGGCAAAGATATTGCCTTGACCGTTTTGTTCAAATCAAGGGGATCATTCCAACTTTCGTTGTCATAGAGAGCAAGATCTTCTATTAGTTCCCATGATTGTTCCGCACTAAGATCACGTAGCTTACCACCGGCCGATTGGTCAATGGTTCGCCTCGTGGAGATGTCGATATGGTCATAAAAAATTTGGACTTGGAGCCAAAGATCTATGCCATGATGAGGGACTTTTTGGAGTAAGTCCTTGAAACGAGTCCATGCTTCATAAAGAGATTCATTTTGACGTTGTTGGAACATCAAGATGTCATTCCTAAGCTTAGTAGTTCTCCCCGGTGGGAAAAATTGAGCAAGGAAACAAGTGGTGAGATCATCCCATGTGGTGATGGATCCCGCAGGTAAACGCTCAAGCCATTGACTAGCTTGATCCCGTAGAGAGAATTGGAATAGGCGTAAGCGGGTAGTCTCTCTAGTTTCAACACCTAGGTTTATGGAATCTACGATTTTGAGAAAGTCCTTAAGATGTTGGTTTGGATCTTCGGAACGAAGTCCATGGAATGCACATCCGCTTTGCACCAACCGGATGGTGTCGGATCGCAAGGGGGTCACATTGTCTCCGGTGAGCTCAATGGTGTTTCGGTAGCCTTGGTGGCTAGGTCGGGAATACTCTCCTAAGGTTCGGGGCCTAAGGGGTTCTAGTGGTGGGTTTTGTTGTGGTGGGATGACGGGTTCAAAGATGTTACCACCTTCCATGATGTCGGATGGTAAAGAGTTACGAACAAACGCACGAAGAAATAAGATAGACTAAAGAAGACCTAAAAATAAAAATAAAAATCTTACTAGAAAGGAATCTAGCAAGTAGACCTAATAAAAAGAAATTCTAACCTAGACAATAACTATTCCCCGGGCTGCGGCGCCAAAAACTTGATGCGTGGGAATCGCAACAGGCTTTACCTCTCGAGGGATCTCGAGAAGCTTACAACCCCCACCAGGCAGTGTACCTGATCGTTGTAGTATAGTATAGTGACAAGTACCGGGGGATTGATCGTTCAGCTTAGGAATAGTGTCGCTAGGATTAGAAAGCCTAAATACTAGTTCTAAAGGTGAGGGATGATTATTTTTGTGTTTTTATATTTTTTAGAAAGCAATTAAAATCTCGGGGTTTGAAGGATTTGGGCGGAATTAGTTGCTATTCAACTAACCAAATACTAAGATGCAATCAAAATAAAATACAAAAAATGAAAATAAACTAATTATATTAAAGTTGTGAGCAGTAATTGGAGAAAATGTGTTTACTTAGATTTCACTACTCCCTAGATATCTTTTACACGTTAATTACTTGTTATAATTGCATGGATGACGGATCGTATTCCTTAATACCATTCATGGGGTGGCATACATAACTCCCCAATTCTATGAGCTCTTATCTCCTCCTACACCATGCCCAGCACAACTATAGGGATTATAAACAGTGGCTCATGCATTAAATACAACCAATAAAGACCTAGTACGCCTCGGTTCATGTTTCTTAAGACGTTCAAGCATGTTACCATTTGGAGATCTGCCAGTTTTCTTAAGCCTAACATATAAATCATTCATCCAAGACAAGAATAAACAAGTAATCAACACATAATCAATATCTAGGTTTCATTAGATCTAAGCAAACACAAAAGAGATCTAGCCTAGCATAATGGAATTGAGACAAGAACAAGATATAGACAACCAACACATAGACATATTGATTGAATTAGAAGAACACTTATCTCAATTACAATGCAAGGTATCAAGGGTTTGGAACCCTTGAAAAACCTGTAAAAGTTGCACCAAAATCGTCTTTAGGGTTTCTCCCAAAACTCCTCTTTTTTTAATGTGAAAAACTAGAAAACTATATATAGGAAAATAGGGATGACGGCGTCAAGAACAAAGGTGTGACGCCGTCATCTCGCCGCCAAATACTTCCTCGGACGGCCTTGATCTACTTCTGACGCCCTGTGTGACGCCGTCATGAGCTACGGATTTTAATTCTTGGGGTTTGACGCCGTCATGAATTTACTCTTGACGCCTTCATGTACTGTTCCCAGCATGGAAAATTGAGACTTTGCCGTTTTCTTCACTTTTATGCTCCAAAAACGTCCAAAATGGCTTCTTTTCCAGAATTCACTCTCCAAGTACCTAAAATCACAAAAGGAACGATTTAGGACAATATTTGATCAAATAAAGTCGGATTCGGGCTTAAATGACCCCCTAAAAACGGATCATTTTTCGCCTCATCATTTGGATTAGCCTTTTACTAGGTGGTGGTGTTGTTGTTTTGTTGTAGTTTTAGCATGGTTACATTGCATAAGTTCATAACAGGTTAAGTAATGCCCTAAATCCAAGTTTCAAACAACCAATAGTCAAAATCACCACCCAATGCCCCAACAGTTAACTGTTGAGGTATTTGGTTCTCAAAACTCACCCATTTTGTTAAAAGTTGTCTTTCTAGCCTAGTTTAGTCTTAATATAACCTAACATATCTATTTCAGTCATCAGATCAAGAATCAAAACTCACAAAAGTCAAATCTCAAGTTTCATCAAAAAAGTTAAATGTGCATGTCTTCATTTTTTCCAAAAGTTCAAGTAATTTTTATGATTTGAATCAACCCTTGTGTTTTTGAGGTTTAGCAGTCTACCACCTCATCTCCAAGGTCCTAGCTTCATTGTATTTTTGCTAATTTTCTTGTGGGGTCCACACATCACCAAAGTCAGCTGCAGGGGAAGGTTATCCCCTGCTGCAGCAACACATCAGCCAAACCACCAACTTTGGTGGTCGTTTCTGGCCACCACAGTGGGCCCCACTACCACCATTTGGTTTTTCCCAACCCCCCTCCTACCAGGTTTCATAAGTTGACCACTTGTTTGACCATAAGACCCCTGGGTCCCTGTTGGATTTGGCCTTCAACTTTGTCCTATTTTCCTGTTTCTGAATTTGAATTAGACTGCTTATCTTGGCTTATCAGCTTATCCAGGGACCAATTTTGGTTGTTTTGCCCTTACATATGTCCCTTGAGCTTGTTCGATCCCAAATCCACCCCTGTGCATCAGCTTAAAGCTTATTTTCAAGCTTTTGGCCTTGACAGTTGACTAAAGTCAACTGTCAAGCTCATAAGCCCTCAAATGGCTTATTTTTAAGCTCCACAACATTTGTTTTTACAAAAGTTTTCTATTTTTAGTTACAAAACAGTATTGTAGAAGAAAAATCAAGAAACACCAATTTTAAAAATAAGTGATAGTTTCTATTTAATATAATTTAAATTTTAATTTTCATTTTTAGATTTTTATTAAGTACTTGGTATTTTTATATTTTTATTAATTACCTTTTATATTAAACAAATTTTAGTAATTTTCTCAGATTTTTATTTTGTCATTTAATATTTATTAAATTTAATATTAGTTTTATTTATAATTAATTAATAATTAAGTTTTAAATAGCATAATTAGTTTTTATTAAGTAAGACCTAGTTTTTATATTTTTCCTAGCTTTTATATAATGTAAAATAATTTTAGGAATTTTCTTATAATTTTTACTGTTCATTTTCTATTTTTAATAATTTAAAATATTTTAATTAGGTAATTAATATTTAATTAGTAATTAATTAATAAAAAAATCACAAAAAGACAAAAATACATATTTTTAATTTTAAAACTTGTTTTTAGTTATTTTATAATTTTAGAAATTTAATTTTCATTTTTCTTGTATTAAATTAATACTATATTGTATTTAAGTTATTTAAATATTAATAATTAGTGTTAAATAGTTTTTAATTAATAATAAATAATTAAATAGTGTAAAAATTTATTTTATTTTTCTAAAAATTTTCTTTTATCCTTAAGTTTGTAAAAAAGTCATTTTCACCCCCTGGGTGTTTTCAGAATTCAGTTTTCACTTTTTATTTCGTACGTTCACGTAAATTTAAATATAACGTACGCGTTTTTAAGTTTTAAACGTTTCTGGTTTTTCTAGTCTTACAATCATGTTCATATAGCTTATTTAAGCTATTTACTTGTAGATTCCATAGTTTAATCACTCACAAACCTTTCTCTGTCCAAATTCACCCGATCACAAACCCTTTTGATAACCATCCACACCTCGTTTGGAGCCAATCAAATTTTGGCGCCGCTGCCAGGGTGGTGTATGCGCTATTCTAAACGGTTTTTCTGATTAGTAATTTTGGAATTCGTACCATTGTACATTTATCCATCCTTTGTTCATATTTTCTTATTATCAAAACAAAACCGTTCACGAAAACATTTTAAACTCAGTTTTCAACGAACACAAAAAACACAGAAACATTTTCTTTCTCATTTGTACAAAATGTTTATCCAAAAACCCAAAAATATTCACCTTTACCCTCTCACATCTTTGATTCTTCATTCCTTACCCTCTGTAAACCTTTGATTCTTTTATATGTCGTATCCACACCATTACGGTTGCCAATGGTGTGGTGGTCCTCATAATGGTGGGAATTGTCCCGGCTGTAGCATGGTAGAGTCAGGAGATGGGTCTGTCTATAACCAAGCTCCCTATCCTTACCATGACACATCTGATTCATCCTACTAGCCACCACATCATGAGATACTGACATATCTGTGTGAGTTTTGTGGTGGTCCTCACCAAGGGTTTGAGTGTCAATCTGGGAACACGTTTGTCTATGAACAGTTTTCCAGTGATGCTCAGAACTTTGGTTATGACCAATACCCATATGATTCACCAGTCCAGACTCAACAGTTTTACTGTTGTGATTACTGTGGAGGTCCACACTCTAGCTCGGATTGTCAAACAAGGAATCTATTTCCTTGTAACAATTACGACTATTCGTTTTCAGACCCACCTCCACATTACCAAATGATTCACACAACTCCTCATGATACTGAGCAACACCTTTTACTAAAGGCTCTTGATATATTGAAAGAACTTAAGGAGGAGTTGAATAGCACAACATTTCAAAATGCTCCCAGTTTTTCTTGTGTATATTGTGGGGGTCCTCATGATGATTATCAATGTCAACCTTTCGGTTTTGACAAATCCCCATCCCCACAATGTTCTGTCATTCAAAATTCACATGAGAAATCCATGGAAGAATTGCTAGCTGAAGAGCAGGCTGCTAGAATAAATTCCCAAGATGCCTATGAAAAATCTGTGAGGGAATCCATTGCAAAAGAAAAAGCAGCCAAATCTAGCTCTCAGTTCCGTTTTATTCCTGATGACAGTGATGATGAAGATACTCTTAATATCCTTCAATTTTACAAAGCTTCATCAAGTTCATCAGTGGATATCCTAGCAGTTGAGATTCCATCTCAAATAACTGCTATCACACCCGAGGTTCCCACTCACTCTCTGAGCATGGGGGAAGAACATCTTGACACTGTCCCTAAAAAGGAATCGGACGAATTCATAAAGTCTAGTGTTGAGATCCTTGTCCCAATCCCGAGAGAGTCACATGGAACTCTTGATCATATGTGTGATATTCCTTCCTTTCTTGAGTGTTCAAACGATCATTTTGAGACTTTCTCATATTTTAATGATGATTGTACATCTCATGGAGACATCGAGTATGTTGAGGCATCAGTTCCACATTCTGATGCTGATCATCTTCTTGAGGAGTTCGCCGATGAACTTACTCACATCAATCCACTTTCATTGGAAAGTGATGATGGTCTCCTCGACTTTGAAGCCGATCTTGGAGAAATTGAAAGTCTCCTATATCATGATCCACAACTCACTTCTGATCCCAACAGTCCAATAGAGAATGTTAATCTCTTTGTTCCCGAAACATTCAATACCACTCTCACCAATCCTCTATTTGAATTCGAATCTCAATTCACTTTGATTTCTGATAATCCACTCTTTGATATTCAGAATGAGGATTGTGATGAGTCTATTCCGGAACATGAATTCACAGATTCGCATCTTGTGAATAATTCTCTTCATGAGGAGTTCTCCGGTGAACTCACTCATCATATCATGACTCCTCCGGAGTTTGATAGCCCGGGGGGAGATGCACTCAATCATGAGAATTTGCAAATTCCCACCCACCCTCCCGGGATATTTTTTAGCTTAACCTTTGAAATCCAAATTCAGGCTACTGAGCCTGCTCTCGAGGAAGAAAATCTTATCATAATTTGCATCATGGTTTTCTTCCTTTTCTTCACCTATAAGGTGACTTCTTCTCTTCTTCACTCCTTCGGGAATGAAGATACCATCTTTGATCCCGGCATTTTCATTTACCATTATCTTGAGCCGGGATTATATCTCATCGGTGTAGAACTTTCACGTGCTTCAAATGTTTGTCCAAACATCTTGAATGAAAGTCCGATTGAGATTGTTTCTTCCACATCATGCTTCCCCAAGGACAAATGAATTCGGGGTTGAGTCAAGCTAGCGACTCGGTAAACAAAAACAGTAGCATACTTATAGGGTTTTCACCCTAAGTGTAGGGGAGTTACCCCCACTGTGGTTACAAATAAAGTGAAAATACAAACTGGTGTTTCCATGCTTAGCTTGTAATGTTGCCCTTTTACGTTCAAAGAATCGGCATAATAGCCGGGACTTTGAATATGGAGGACAATATTCATCCTAAGTGTGGGGGGGGGGGGGTATTCTAGCGAATTTTATCACATTTTACTATCTAGTACCCCCGTTTTTAGCCAAAATCTCAAAAAATTTAAAATTTTTTCACTTGTGCTTCAAAATTTTTATGGTAATCAGTCCGCCATGTCTAACCGACAAAAGGATTGGCTAATCCAGGAGCAAACGGCTCTTGGTAAAGATATATCAAATCCGTTTATGGCTTGCAATTTGCCAAAAATTGTATGGTACCTCAACTCGCCATATCCTAAAAGGCAAATGAGTTGGCTAGCCCGCAAGATTATGGCTTGTGGTAAAGGCAGTGGAAAAACCATAATTGGTAATCAGCTCACCAAGATGTTGACTTTGTCCATCAAGAGTTGGCTAGTCCAGAAGCAAACGGCTTTTGGTAAAGACGAATCAAATCCATTGACAGCTGGTGGTTTGCTCAAAATCACATGGTTATCAGGTGGACCATAGTTCTTACTTGAATCGATACACCTGGCTACTCCAGAAGTAATGGCTTTTGGTGAAGAGTTTAAAATCCATTAAGTTTTCAAAACAGTTATTGCTAGGGACTAGCAATATTTTAGTGTGGGGGATTTATGAGTGCTCAAACACTCATCATTTTTGGTCAAACCTGAACTGCAAAACATACAAAAACACTCAGAAATGCATCAAAATACTGAAAATATTTCAAAATTGTGTTTTATATATTTTAGATGCAAAAAGAGTAAAAACAGATGAAAAACGTACAAAGTTTGCAAAATTAGCAGTTTCAGTCCCCGAACTTTCATAAAATGTCAAAACTAGTCCCTGGTCATTCAAAATAAGGAAAATTATCACCAAAGGTCCTTTTGAAATCATAAGTTGTCATATTTAGTCCTTTGGTGAAAAATCTCAAAAGTTTTGGAAATTTACAAATTAAGTCCCTGAACTTCATAAATTGACAGATTTGGTCCCTGGTGGGATATTTTTGAAAGAAAAATCACTTTTGGTCCCTGGAAAGTCGCAAAAGTCATTTTTAGTCCGTCGGTAAAATGTTTGGAGAAATTACAGTTTTGGTCCCTGTACTTTCAAATTTGACATAAAAGGTCCCTGGGATTTCAATTTTTGGGAAATTACAAATTATGGTCCTTTGATTATTGGTACTTGACAAGTATGACCCTTTTAATAACTTTGTGAAAATTACATTTTCAGTCCCCAAGTTTCACTAAATTACAAAAATGGTCGTTGTGAATAAACAAACAAAGTCAAACGGACCTATTTTATTATTACAACCCAAAATACAAAACCCACCTAAACCTGATCCATGAACCCCCCAAGCCTATTCCATTGGCCCAACCTCCTAAACTAATATAACCCTGGTTATTGACCAAGTCAAACACCCTCACCCCCACACTTACTGTTCATCGTCCCTAATACTTTCCCCTAATCCCAGGAATTTGTCCACCCCCTCCTTCCACGTTACCTCCTAAACAAGCAACCATCATAAATGATATCACCTATACCCAACCAACCCCCTTCCTCATTAAATTCTCACCAAACACCACCCAATTTTGCAAAATCCTTTTTTCCCGCCAAAGAAGTTTTGAACGGCTGAGATCATTTCAAGCCATCCAAGGGCTCAGAGAGGTGTGGGAAAGAAAGAGAAACTCTTCAGGTCTATAAAAGTGAGAAGAAAAGAAGGAAGTGGTAGTAGTTAAGTAGCAGAGTAGTAGTAGTGTAGAATGGATGTCAATTTAAGTTAAAATTTACTTTTATGTTGTAATTTTTGGTTAAGAAAGTTTGTAAACATTTAAATTAGTGTAATAAATACTTTGTATCCCTTTAATCTTCACTTATTCAGTTTCAATTTAGTGCTTGCAATTTTAAATTTGAAAAATCCATTTTAGTTTGTTAAGCTGTTGAAATTAGTTGCTTACAGTTTCCTTGAGCTTATTAGAGCTTAATCATAAGCTTTGTAAGGTTTAGAAAGCATTACATTCAGTTGTACATAAAAATCTCAAAAATATCAAAAATAGTTGAAAAATAAAAGAAAAAAAAAACAGTTGGAAGGAAGAAGGAAGCCTGGAATCTGTGGACTTTTGATTGATATGGTTTAGTGGTCTCAGGGGAGACTTTAGGAGAAGTTTTGGGTCTTGGTTTCATGTTCTGTGCTTGGAAGCCATTGTAAGCATTTTCTCTAATTTTTGCTTCTTACTGTTCATCACCTCAATATTTGTTTATTTCTATTTCTTTTTCCTTATTAAGTATATTAGAGTTAAGTTTATGCTTAGTATTGTCTGTGTACTCATTAGAATTAAGGGTTGCTCTTTTGTTCAATTTAACTGATAAAAGGCTTGATAGTGATTCATGGATTTTTGTTTGTAATATTAGTGTTTTTGTGACAAAATTAGCTTAACATATCATTAGATACTAGTTGCATCAGTAGCCTGATTTAGAATCCTCATTTGAAGTCCAAATCCAAAAACAGTCACATTTTAGGAGTGTTTGGATTAGCCTTTTACTAGGTGGTGGTGTTGTTGTTTTGTTGTTGTTTTAGCATGGTTACATTGCATAAGTTCATAACAGGTTAAGTAATGCCCTAAATCCAAGTTTCAAACAACCAATAGTCAAAATCACCACCCAATGCCCCAACAGTTAACTATTGAGGTATTTGGGTCTCAAAACTCACCCATTTTGTTAAAAGTTGTCTTTCTAGCCTAGTTTAGTCTTAATATAACCTAACATATCTATTTCAATCATCAAATCAAGAATCAAAATTCACAAAAGTCAAATCTCAAGTTTCATCAAAAAAGTCAAATGTGCATGTCTTCATTTTTTCCAAAAGTTCAAGTAATTTTTATGATTTATGTGCTTTGAATCAACCCTTGTGCTTTTGAGGTTTAGCAGTCTACCACCTCATCTCCAAGGTCCTAGCTTCATTGTATTTTTGCTAATTTTCTTGTGGGGTGATTCGTTGTGTTTTGGTGTGGCAAACAACAATTTATCAAAATATCAACAAACGTGAAGTTTAACTTGTCGTGAGACAAATAAATGTGAAGTAATACAAGTAAACCGTTTAGAAAAACGATTACCTCGCAAAACTTGTGAAAGTGATATTCAAATTGTGAGACCGGGAAGTGATTTCCTGGGTCGTACCCCAACGAGGTGTGAATGGAAAGCTTCGAATGAGTTTTGGATGAAAATCTTGTATGATTGGAAAGGTTATTTGGTTTTATGGTACATTAAACTAACGAATTTGAAAATTAAAGGACTAAGGTGAAAATAAATTAACCTAAGGCAACTAGCAAACTAAGAAATACCTAAAACACTACGGGAAAACATACTTAGGTATCGGAATTCCTAAAACGTTAACTAAATCAAACACGCAACGTTTAATAAAAAGTTACGCGAGTGCGCAAAACAAAACGCGAGTTTTAAGTTCAAAACGTCCTACGGGGTTCTAATTAATTTTTTTTTACTTACTAAAATGCAAAAGAAAATTTTGGAAAAAGAAAAAAAATCAATTTTCGAATATAATTCTATTTATTACAATTAAATTACGATTGAACACTAATTAATTTAAAATAAATGCTAAAACTAATCGGAAAATTGTGAGACTTTTTTAGTAAAAACTCTAGACTAATGTTAATCTAAGAAAAATAAAACAAGTTAAATTTGGTACAAAATAAGCTCAAATTAAGCCATTTATAAGCTGTTAGACTTAATAAGCTTACAACACTCAACTATGGTTTAATACTAAATTTTGCAAAGAGTGATTGAAAAAGTCCCAAGGGCGCAATGGTTGTGGGAGTTGTGTGTTGAGGCAGTGTATACGAGGTCTGGGGTTCGAATCCCACCCAGATTTTTTCATAATATATATATTTTTTATTTTCTTATTTATTTCGACCAACAGTTAAACCGCCATTCAAAAAGGTTTCTGAAAACAGATTTTTACCAAGCAACACACATTCACCACAAATTTTATGTTCCCTTTTTTTTGGATTAATTCACCAGCTAAAAGAAAAAAAAACACAAATAAACTTTAACAACAACAAGTATTGTTCAAACAACAATAACAACAAAAACAATTAAGGTTGCTACTAAATTCAAATAAGTTCGGATAAGTTTCAATCGTACAAAGGTTAATACAGGTCTACCACAAGCATCGATGATAACACAACATAATTGAGCAACAAACAAGTTAACACTTAGTTCATGGGCTGCTGTAACAGTGGGCGACAAATGGTAAAAAGGGAACTTAAACTGAGCTCTAAAACACAATGTAAACCAAAGTAATCAAAAAGGATATTAACAACTACTTGGAATCTTAAATTGGAAACCTAAAACTTACTTAGGCATAACTAAATGATAGACCAAAAGTACCTGTAAGAGCAGGTTTGCATGAATGACAGATTACTCAAAAACTTTTTACCAAGTTCACTACCAAGTGGACAAAACTTAAAGTTTACTTACCCAAATGTAGTACCAGTAAGGGGGTTGTTTGCAAATCACTTTGGTACAAAGAAAATGAGAAGAGCAGTTTCAAAAGTGGTTAACCCAAACACCCCTAACTTAACTTTGTTTTTAAGATTTCACCAAGCAGTAACTAAACTAACCTATTAGACTAACTCACTTACCTCTAAAATGCTGCATAAAACCAGATTAAACAACAAGCAATAACTTTAAAACACCAATTTAAAACATTGCAAACTTTACTAAAAATGTAAAACCTACTTGAAATTCGATTATGCAGTCAAGAACCAAGAACCACCTAGGTGCCCCCAAGGGCTCTAAACCAAATTTCCCATCCATTCTTTTGCTACTCCTTTTTTTTCTTTTTGCTTCTTTTCTTTCCTGCTTATTTTTTTTGTTTCAACTTTCAATAACTTTAAAATACCCAAAACTAAAGTAACATGATTTCAAAGAGACAACAAGAAATAAATTACGAATTTGGACTTTAACTGAAAAGAGATTTAATCAAACTAATAACTTTCATTAAACTCAGAAACTTTTGAATTACAATAAAACTTTTTGAAACTAAAAACTAAAACTGAAATAGATGATATATGAGATGCCCTTAGGCTTACAATTGCCAATCTATTTATACTAGAACCTTGAGAGTGGTAGGTATGCCTTTGCTTCAATTCTTTGTCTTCTCCCTTGTGTGCTTCTCCACTGAGTATGAACCAATAAGCTGCCAACCTTGTGCTTTCTTTAATGAATCACAACCCTTGATGAGTCTTGAGTTAATCACAGCCTTCCACTATTATTTTGGCGCCCAATTGAGAGGTGGATTGCCACCATGTCATTCCATGACTGGTTAACTGTGTTAGGTATAATTTGGAGAGGGTTTAGTGGGATTGGGGGAAGGTTTTGAGGGTGATGGGAAGGGATGGTGATGGTTGAATTTGGCGGAAGCAGGTCACGGGTGGGAGTTATTTTTTATTATTCAGACTGAGTGGGGAAGATGGGAGGTGTTGTACGTTTAATAAAAACTTGGCTAGGGTTTGGGGTGAAAGGGTTATCAAACGTGAAGGGGGTGGGCTTGTAATGGTTATGGGCTTTGAGAAATTTGGGCCAATGGTGTAAAGGGTGATGTGGGCTGTTTATATCTTTAGGTCCGTTTGGTTTAGTTGTAAACACAAGGACCAATTTTTGTTATTTTCTGAATTTAAAGGACCAAATTTGCCAATCTTCCAAAGTTCAACCAAGGACCACACTTGCCCTCTGTTAATTCCTTAAGGACCTTGATTTATAATTTTTCCATTTAAAATGCCCAGGGACCAAAACTGCCAAATTTGCAAAGTGCAGGGACCAAACATGCCAATTGTGAAATTTCAAAGGTTTGGTTTGCAATCTTTTGAAAACATTTTACCCAAAGATCATTTGTGATTCATTTTGATTTTTGAAGAGTTCGGGTTGACTTTTCATTAAAATGACTGACAAGGGACTAGTTTTGTAAAACTTTGAAAGTTGGGGGACTGAAACTGCCAATATGCAAATTTTGTTCATTTTTCGTTTGTTTTTACTCGTTTTGCATTAGAAACATATAAAATACGATCTTTGGGATTTTCTTCGCATTTTGGTGCGTTTTTGAGTGTTTTTGATCGTTTTGCAGCTCAGAATTGACTAAAAATGATGAGTATTTACACACTCATCAATCCCCCACACTAAACTATTGCTAGTCCCTAGCAATATTTTTGAGAAAAATTAATGGATTTGAAGTCTCTTTACCAAAAGCCATCACTTCTGGAGTAGCCAGGTGTAGGAACTGTGGCACACCTGATAACCGTGTGATTTTGAGCAAACCACCAGCTGTCAACGGATTTGATTTGTCTTTACCAGGAGCCGTTTGCTCCTGGACTAGCCAACTCTTGAAGGAACAGTCAACATCTTGGTGAGTTGATTACCAATTATGGTTTTTCCACTGCCTTTACCACAAGCCATAATCTTGCGGGCTAGCCAACTCATTAGCTTTTGAGGATGATGGGGAGTTGAGGAACCATACAATTTTTGGCAAATTGCAAGCCATCAACGGATTTGAGTTATCTTTAGCAAGAGCCATTTGCTCC
Organism: Artemisia argyi; assembly: GCA_030686995.1. Taxonomy (NCBI): domain Eukaryota; kingdom Viridiplantae; phylum Streptophyta; class Magnoliopsida; order Asterales; family Asteraceae; genus Artemisia; species Artemisia argyi. Next base: position 149,238,642 of record CM060705.1, read on the forward strand.
TGGATTAGCCAATCCCTTTTGTCGTTCAGACAAGGCGGACTGATAACCACAAAAATTTTGAAACTTTAGTGAAAAAAAATTTTAAAATTTTTGGCCAAAAACGGGGGTACTAGATGGTAAAATGTGATAAAATTCGCTAGAATTTCCTCCCCACACTTAGGATTGAATATTGTCCTCAATATTCAAAGTCCCGGCTTATTATGCCGACTCTTTGAACGTAAAAGGGCAACATTACAAGCTAAATGTGGAAAAATCATTTTGTTTTTCACTTTATTGGTAACCAAAGTAGGGGTACTCCCCACCACTTAGGGTGAAAACCCTAAGTACATGCTACTGTTTTTGTTTACCGAGTCGCTAGCTTGACTCGACCCCGAATTCATTTGTCCTTGGGGAAGCATGATGTGGAAGAGATAATCTCCATCGGACTTTCATTCAAGATGTTCAGACAAACATCTGAAGCACGTGAAAGTTCCACACCGATGAGATAAGTACCCGGCTCAAAAGAGTAGAAACTATAAGTGGTGATGCCGGGGTCAAAGATAATGTCTTCATTCTCGAAGGAATGAAAAATAGGAGAAGTCACCCGATAGGTGAAAAAGAGAAAGAAAGTCATGATAAACATCTTGAATAACTCATCATCATCAGGAGGGGGATTCATGGGTTCATCATCATGAATCTCATCATTTAAGCTCATGTGATCAAGACAAATCCTGGGTGTGTCTAGATCAAACTAAAAGTGATCACACTCCGGTGGAGATATGATATGAGTGAGTTCACAAGAGAACTCATCAAAGGTGAATGAATCATATTCGAGATCGATGTGAGCGAGTTCACAGGAGAACTCATCGAAGGTAAATGATTCATAATCAGGGAGAGAATTATGAGAATGAGAAGTGGTACTGCCACAAATCTTCTCTCCCATAGGATCAAACGTAAAGGCTTCAAACTCCGGAATAGGATCATCAGAGAAAGTGTCACTATCCTTAATGGGGATAGGAGATGAAATAGGTTTCTCTTTGAAAGCCTCAATTTTAGAGATGAGGTGACTTGCATTTAATAATGTAGCACGAAGGGCTTCATTTTTTATTTCAATGTTAGTCTCATCATTCTCTTCTTCTAAGCTGACTAGCTCAGAAGGTAATCCTTCCACATGACTGATGTTTAAAGAATTTTCATCAGTATGTGAAGTACTAAGCTCGATGTTGGGATTAGAATTTAAAAGGTTTTCAATTTCTCCCAGATCGGCTTCGAAATCAAACAGATCATCATCACTTCCCAATGGAAGTGGATTGATGTGAGTAAGTTCATCTGTGAACTCCTCAAGGAGAAGGTCAACATTAGAATGAGGCAGTGATGCCTCTACATACTCAACTTCTCCATAAGATGTACAATCATCATCAAAGTCGGAGAAAGTTTCAAAATGATCTTTTGGATTTTCGGGAGGGGAAGGTGAATCACACATATGATCGAAAGTTCCCTGTGACTCTCCTGGGATTGGGACAAGGTTCTCAACACTAGACTTTATGAATTCGTTCGATTCCGTTTCAGGAACAGTGCTAAGATGCTTATCCCCCATATTCAGAGAGTGAGTGTGAACTTCGGGTGTGATATCAATAGACTGAGGGAGTTGAGAGGAGCTAGCATTCATGGATTGTACAAGTTCCATTTGATCTTCTGCTAGTAATTTCTCCGTCACATTATTTTCTCCCTGATTTTTCACGGAAGGAACCACAACTGATGAATCTTGTGAGCCTTGACGAATATCAAGGATATCTTCATCATCACTATAGTTGTTGTCATCGCCATCGTCATCGTAGATGATAGTTTTACGCATTCGAAGTCTTACTCTAGCTTCTTCTTCAACTTCTTCGGCTAGTATTTCTTTGTAAGACTTCGAACGAGGTCTTCCGGAGCAGGTTTGTTAACCAAATCCTTAAGAGTATTTAAGACATTTTGCAAAAGTTCTTGAGGAAATGGTTGAGGTTGTGTTTCAAAAGTTTGGTATTGTGGAGGTTGATCGTGATAATTGTTGTCACAAGGAAAAAGATTCGTACTGTGACAATCGGTGCTAAAATGTGGACCTCCACAATACTCACAATATTATTGTTGTGAAGTTGGTGCATTTTGAAACGATTCGGCATTGAAATTTTGATAACACGGATTATGCTCATATGAAATGAAATTGTTTTGTAGCTCATTGCAAAAGCTCGGATTAGAATCGTAAGCGAAGGAATTACTCGAACCACAAAACAAACAACTTCCGTTTTGAATATCATTACCACATCGTTCACATGTGCACCAACGACATGGTAGACCGAAAAGTGGCTCACCACAACCGACGCAATGAACAAACGAATGCCTTAGAGAAGGAATCGGGCCATTCAAAGAATCAACAAAATAATTCGAATGATTATCAAGTCTCGAAGAATATTTTGAAAAATCCGGAGATGGGACAAGTGGTATGCTCTGAGAGCTAGGAATTTCTACCACTTCCGTTATGGTCCCCGGTTTTTGTTCTTGATAAACGTGATGATCAGGAAAGTCGTTTATTTTAGTCACCGTTTTAAGCTCAGTACGTTTACTTGATAAACTTCGAATCATAAATTGTGAGAGGTTTGGATCGACTCTTGATGGTTTGCCATTCATAGTTCGTATTTCGGGATGTGAGGGGAAGTCGGAAGAATTTTGAGAATCATTGAAAGCATTCGGATTTGCTTTGCACCATTTACAAAATCCGTCTCTAATATTACTTCCACACCGCTCACACCCACACTTGTAACAACGAAGATCGTCATCCACCGGACTTTTACAATGAAAACAGTGATATTCTAGTGATGACATAAGAATTAAACATTAACAAGGGATGAGAAGGAAGAATTAAACGTATAGAAGACGAAGATTATTTTTGGGTTTTTCGAAAAGCACAACAATTAAAACAAGACCACTCATAAAGACAGGGGAACTTAAACCAATAATCAGAAACGCAAGGTTAACCTTTAAGGATAAACGCACAAAGGAGCGGGAGAGAAGAATGGATCTCTCACTGGGCGAAGTTCGTTGGATCGCCGCATACCATTTGACTCCTCTTAAAGTGAGTTTATTGATTAAAAGTTTTCCAAAACGCGAGTGATACAAAGGCAAGTTTTGATCTTTTGTTTGGGAACTTATTATGGTCACACCCCGAGTTGGTAGGTGTTCTGCCTTGGTTTGCGGTGGTAAGATTTTAATGTTGTTATTATTAAACAATGAAACGGGAAAATCTTTTTGTGTTTTTAACTTTTATAGATATAATACATATACTAGAAACAAAAGAAAAATATTTTTGGTTTTTTATACGTTTTATAAAAGCGTAACTTCTTGCGAAGGTTCTACAAGACTAATCGTCTAAACCTTATCGAGACTTTCGACACACAGCCTCCCCGGCAGCGGCGCCATTTGATTCGTTGTGTTTTGGTGTGTGCAAACAACAATTTATCAAAATATCAACAAACGCGAAGTTTAACTTGTCGTGAGACAAATAAACGTGAAGTAATACAAGTAAACCGTTTAGGAAAACGATTACCTCACAAGACTTGTGAAAGTGACATTCAAATTGTGAGACCGGGAAGTGATTTCCCGGGTCGTACCCCAACGAGGTGTGAATGGAAAGCTTCGAATGAGATTTGGATTAAAATCTTGTATGATTGGAAAGGCTATTTGGTTTTATGGTACATTAAACTAACGAATTTGAAAATTAAAGGACTAAGGTGAAAATAAATTAACCTAAGGCAACTAGCAAACTAAGAAATACCTAAAACACTACGGGAAAACATACTTAGGTATCGGAATTCCTAAAACGTTAACTAAATCAAACACGCAACGTTTAATAAAAAGTTACGCGAGTGCGCAAAACAAAATGCGAGTTTTAAGTTCAAAACGTCCTACGGGGTTCTAATTATTTTTTTTTTACTTACTAAAATGCAAAAGAAAATTTTGGAAAAAGAAAAAAAATCAATTTTCGAATATAATTCTATTTATTACAATTAAATTACGATTGAACACTAATTAATTTAAAATAAATGCTAAAACTAATCGGAAAATTGTGAGACTTTTTTAGTAAAAACTCTAGACTAATGTTAATCTAAGAAAAATAAAACAAGTTAAATTTGGTACAAAATGAGCTCAATGGTTGTGGGAGTTGTGTTAGACTTAATAAGCTTACAACACTCAACCATGGTTTAATACTAAATTTTGCAAAGAGTGATTGAAAAAGTCCCAATGGCGCAATGGTTGTGGGAGTTGTGTGTTGAGGCAGTGTATACGAGGTCTGGGGTTCGAATCCCACCCAGATTTTTTCACAATATGTATATATTTTTTTATTTTCTTATTTATTTCGACCAACAGTTAAACCGCCATTCAAAAAGGTTTCTGAAAACAGATTTTTACCAAGCAACACACATTCACCACAGATTTTATGTTCCCTTTTTTTTGGATTAATTCACCAGATAAAAGAAAAAAAAAAAACTCAAATAAACTTTAACAACAAGTATTGTTCAAACAACAACAACAACAAAAACAATTAAGGTTGCTACTAAATTCAAATAAGTTCGGATAAGCTTCAATCGTACAAAGGTTAATACAGGTCTACCACAAGCATCGATGATAACACAACATAATTGAGCAACAAACAAGTTAACACTTAGTTCATGGGCTGCTGTAACAGTGGGCGACAAATGGTAAAAAGGGAACTTAAACTGAGCTCTAAAACGCAATGTAAACCAAAGTAATCAAAAGCGAAATTAACAACTACTTGTAATCTTAGATTGGAAACCTAAAACTTACTTAGGCATAACTAAATGATAGACCAAAAGTACCTGTAAGAGCAGGTTTGCATGAATGACAGATTACTCAAAAACTTTTTACCAAGTTCACTACCAAGTGGACAAAACTTAAAGTTTACTTACCCAAATGTAGTACCAGTAAGGGGGTTGTTTGCAAATCACTTTGGTACAAAGAAAATGAGAAGAGTAGTTTCAAAAGTGGTTAACCCAAACACCCCTAACTTAACTTTGTTTTTAAGATTTCACCAAGCAGTAACTAAACTAACCTATTAGACTAACTCACTTACCTCTAAAATGCTGCATAAAACCAGATTAAACAACAAGCAATAACTTTAAAACACCAACTCAAAACATTGCAAACTTTACTAAAAATGTAAAACCTACTTGAAATTCGATTATGCAGTCAAGAACCAAGAACCACCTAGGTGCCCCCATGGGCTCTAAACCAAATTTCCCATCCATTCTTTTGCTACTCCTTTTTTTTTTTTTCTTTTTTCTTTTTGCTTCTTTTCTTTCCTGCTTCTTTTTTTTTTTTTTTTGCTTCTTTTTTTTTTTTGTTTCAACTTTCAATAACTTTAAAACACCCAAAACTAAAGTAACATGATTTCAAAGAGACAACAAGAAATAAATTACGAATTTGGACTTTAACTGAAAAGAGATTTAATCAAACTAATAACTTTCATTAAACTCAGAAACTTTTGAATTACAATAAAACTTTTTGAAACTAAAAACTAAAACTGAAATAGATGATATATGAGATGCCCTTAGGCTTACAATTGCCAATCTATTTATACTAGAACCTTGAGAGTAGTAGGTATGCCTTAGCTTCAATTCTTTGTCTTCTCCCTTGTGTGCTTCTCCACTGAGTATGAACCAATAAGCTGCCAACCTTGTGCTTTCTTTGATGAATCACAACCCTTGATGAGTCTTGAGTTAATCACAGCCTTCCACTATTATTTTGGCGCCCAATTGAGAGGTGGATTGCCACCATGTCATTCCATGACTGGTTAACTGTGTTAGGTATAATTTGGAGAGGGTTTAGTGGGATTGGGGGAAGGTTTTGAGGGTGATGGGAAGGGATGGTGATGGTTGAATTTCGCTGGAAGCAGGTCACGGGTGGGAGTTATTTTTTATTATTCAGACTGAGTGGGGAAGATGGGAGGTGTTGTACGTTTAATAAAAACTTGGCTAGGGTTTGGGGTGAAAGGGTTATCAAACGTGAAGGGGGGTGGGCTTGTAATGGTTATGGGCTTTGAGAAATTTGGGTCAATGGTGTAAAGGGTGATGTGGGCTGTTTATATCTTTAGGTCCGTTTGGTTTAGTTGTAAACACAAGGACCAATTTTTGTTATTTTCTGAATTTGAAGGACCAAATTTGCCAATCTTCCAAAGTTCAACCAAGGACCACACTTGCCCTCTGTTAATTCCTTAAGGACCTTGATTTATAATTTTTCCATTTAAAATGCCCAGGGACCAAAACTGCCAAATTTGCAAAGTGCAGGGACCAAACATGCCAATTGTGAAATTTCAAAGGTTTGGTTTGCAATCTTTTGAAAACATTTTACCCAAAGATCATTTGTGATTCATTTTGATTTTTGAAGAGTTCGGGTTGACTTTTCATTAAAATGACTGACCAAGGACTAGTTTTGTAAAACTTTGAAAGTTGGGGAACTGAAACTGCCAATATGCAAATTTTGTTCATTTTTTGTTTGTTTTTACTCGTTTTGCATTAGAAACATATAAAATACGATCTTTGGGATTTTCTTTTCATTTTGGTGCGTTTTTGAGTGTTTTTTTATCGTTTTGCAGCTCAGAATTGACTAAAAATGATGAGTATTTACGCACTCATCATGGGGTCCACACATCACCAAAGTCAGCTGCAGGGGAAGGTTATCCTCTGCTGCAGCAGCACATCAGCCAAACCACCAACTTTGGTGGTCGTTTCTGGCCACCACATGGGCCCCACTACCACCATTTGGTTTTTCCCAACCCCCCTCCTACCAGGTTTCATAAGTTGACCACTTGTTTGACCATAAGACCCCTGGGTCCCACTGGGATTTGGCCCTCAACTTTGTCCCATTTTCCTGTTTCTGAATTTGAATTGGACTGCTTATCTTGGCTTATCAGCTTATCCAGGGACCAATTTTGGTTGTTTTGCCCTCACATATGTCCCTTGAGCTTGTTTGATCCCAAATCCACCCCTGTGCATCAACTTAAAGCTTATTTCCAAGCTTTTGGCCTTGAAAGTTCACCAAAGTCAACTGTCAAGCTCATAAGCCCTCAAATAGCTTATTTTTAAGCTCCACAACATTTTTTTTACAAAAGTTTTCTATTTTTAGTTATAAAACAGTATTGTAAAAGAAGAATCAAGAAAAACCAATTTTAAAAATAAGTGATAGTTTCTATTTAATATAATTTAAATTTTAATTTTCATTTTTAGATTTTTATTAAGTACTTGGTATTTTTATATTTTTATTAATTACCTTTTATATTAAAATAATTTTAGTAATTTTCTCAGATTTTTATTTTGTCATTTAGTATTTATTAGATTTAATATTAGTTTTATTTATAATTAATTAATAATTATGTTTTAAATAGCATAATTAGTTTTTATTAAGTAAGACCTAGTTTTTATATTTTTCCTAGCTTTTATATAATGTAAAATAATTTTAGGAATTTTCTTATAATTTTTACTGTTCATTTTCTATTTTTAATAATTTAAAATAGTTTAATTAGGTAATTAATATTTAATTAGTAATTAATTAATAGAAAAATCACAAAAAGACAAAAATACATATTTTTAATTTCAAAACTTGTTTTTAGTTATTTTATAATTTTAGAAATTTAATTTTCATTTTTCTTGTATTAAATTAATACTATATTGTATTTAAGTTATTTAAATATTAATAATTAGTGTTAAATAGTTTTTAATTAATAATAAATAATTAAATAGTGTAAAAATTTATTTTATTTTTCTCAAAATTTTCTTTTATCCTTAAGTTTGTAAAAAAGTCATTTTCACCCCCTGGGTGTTTTCAGAATTCGGTTTTCACTTTTTATTTCATACGTTCACGTAAATTTAAATATAACGTACGCGTTTTTAAGTTTTAAACGTTTCTGGTTTTTCTAGTCTTACAATCATATTCATATAGCTTATTTAAGCTATTTCCTTGTAGATTCCCTAGTTTAATCACTCACAAACCTTTCCCTGTCCAAATTCACCCGATCACAAACCTGTTTGATAACCATCCACACCTCGTCGGGACATAACGACCCGGGGAAACACTATATTCCGTGGAGCATTGACTCTAGGTTGTTTGACCTTGTTGTCCATTCCCTGGTCAGTTTAGGTTGACCGTTTGGAGCCAATCAAGGCCGTCATCATATTAACTCTTGACGCCCTTCTCTTGACGCCTTCAGGTTTTCTCTGGGTCGTCATGGATTTTACTCCTGACGCCATCAGAATTTCCTTCTTGACGCCGTCAGGTACTGTTCTCAACATGGAAAATTAAGTCTTTGCCGTTTTCTTCACTTTTATGCTCAAAAAACGTCCAAAATGCTTCCTTTTCCAAAATTCATTCCCAAAGTACCTAAAATCACAAAAGGAACGATTTAGTGCAATATTTGATCAAATAAATTCAGTTCCGGGCTTAAATGACCCCCTAAAAACGGTTCATTTTTCGCCTCATCACTCCACGTTTTGCCCATCGAGCTACGGCACGTATGTCGGTACGCCCTGCTTCACCACCATTGCACTTTGATGCTCACGCTCTTCTGTCAGATGCACCACCCACATCATTGCGTCGTCGTCCTAGATCACTGTAACACCCCCTAATTTGAAATGTGGCAGTGGAATAGTAATTAGGGTGTTACGGTGAGGATCGAAGTCATAATGATAGAAAACGACTCGAAAGAGACGTTTTAAAATATAAGTTCATTAATAAAAATTTAAATACAAGAGATCACTATCAGAGTATTATAATAAAAGTCTTGATATACTTTTATTTGGAGTATCTTGCAAAGATTAGTTATTGGAGCTTTGATATACTTTGTATGGCAAGAGAGGAATCTGAGGAGATTCCAGAATAAGAATAGACCAGTAAAGGAGTTGTATGGTATTATAAGGGATAATGTGAGGTTTAGGTTGCTGAGTTTTAAGATTAGAAGCTCTAAGCAAGCTAAGGAGGCTGCTGGGGTTTGGGATTTTGGGGTTAGGAGTTGTAATGGTAGTAAAAATGTTGTATTTTGTATTAAATGAGTAGGCTTCTTTGCAAGATTGGAGATCTGGGTGTTTATGGTAATATGGGTTATGGTTTTAAAGTTTATTGTTCTGGTAATTTGGGTTGTAAAAGTGTTGGTCGTACTTATAGGGTGGTTGCTGATCTGGTTAGCTATTATGGTGGTGATAGTGGTGATGTTGAGTTTCGCTCTTTGGTTATTAGTCTCCACTGGTGTTCTGAGTTCAAGTATTACTTTCTTTTTGGTGCTGCTTGCTTTGGTCCATGGCATTTACTTGTTATTCATGTGTGGTGTGAGCCTTGCTCAGATGACACTAGGATTAACTTGTATTGTGATGCCTCTTGCTTAACGGATTGTCCAACATGGTGTGCCTAGCACAGATGGTGTTTGGTTAATTTTGTTAATTTGTTGGCATTTTTTTCATGGATTCTTTTGGTCTGATATGGAGGTTTGGAAGTGGTTGTTCTCCTTGTCTTATACTTCTATGCTGATTGTTTGGTTTAAGAGTTATGATGGTTTATACTTTGGTTTTGGTCTTATGGGTAATAGAGTTTGCAAGGCAGGTTGTTTATTTGTTTCTGATAGGGGTACTAGTGTTTGGTCTGGTGTTGTTGGATTGGATAGGTGTTGTGGTGTAAAAGGGGTGTTTTAATGCTTTGGTGTGTTGTTTTGTTTTTGGCCTGAGATATATGTTAAGTGGATGTTTGTTATTGATTGGTCTGAGGTGGTTTGGATTTGCTTCTTTTATACATTATTTGCTGGGCCAGAAGCTTGTAATGGAGAGGGTTTATTATGGATGAGTTTGGGTATGGATGATGGAGTTAGGCTGTTCTTTTGTACCTCTACCAATATTTTTAAGTTTGGGCTTAGAGTTCTTTTGGTCGTTGATGGGTTTATTGCTTTCATTCTTTCTAAAAAGGATTTTGGTTTTCTAAGATGGTGGTGTCATGTTATGATGCCTCTCATCAGCTTGAAGTCCTACATGTCCTACTTTTTTGAAGATTTGAAGGCCAATATTCTTATATTGGTAGGAGTCCTAAAGGATAGTTGCACTCTTTTTTCCTTACCCGAGGTTTGTCCCGATGGGTTTTACTCGGGAAGGTTTTTAAGGAGGCAATATCGTTTAGTGAAATGCTCCTTGGCATTGGAGATGAAGTTTATGGTTATGTGTGGGGATCGGAAGTGACAGCCTATTGTCATGTTTTAGATGCTTGGATTTTTTTTGTTATTTGTTGATTTGTAATATGTCTAGTTATAGGTGGTCTGTATTGTTGCTTGTGATGTTCCCAAAGCATGTTTTGGGAATGTCATTTGGATTATACTTATATGGGTTTGTCCATATAAGTTACTTATAATTTTTGTGTGATTAATACATTTGCCGGGGATGGTCCCTTTTCCCAAAAAATAAAAGTCTTGATGTTTTAAACTGAATCAAACATCTATTATTTTACACCATTATTTAAATAAAGTATATAAGTTTTGAAGTTTTTCCGCCCGTTCCATGCTTGCTTCCTTTGCTAAATACCTGAGATAACATGTTTAAAAGTCAACAAAAATGTTGAGCGATATCATGGAGTTTGAATTTAGTAATCATTTTGATACACAAGTAAGATTGTATTGGAAATACAATCAGTTAAAAATTGATATTGCAGTATATATTGCTCTAAGTCTCATGACACGCAAAATGTTAACAAATACCGTAAATACGGAGGTGTTATCAAATTAATGATAATATTGCCCTCGTGTAATAGGTGATCTGCCAATTCTTATTTTTACTCAAATATAATATATCACGACTAATACGACTAACCACATGCATAATGGCATTCCGTCAAGTATTAATGGGATAGGCTGTCAAACCTTAAATAGATCTATTCATTATATTCGCGTTCACATAACAGTGATTAATGGCTCATGATCAAGGGTCTTTTGGCAATAGGTAACTTAGGCATATATCAAGTCAGGAAGCATACAGAAAATTACTTGTGATCTGTTTATAACATGTATCCCCCTCACGGAGTTTGAAAATAAGTAAATGTCAGGCTATGACTCACCTTGATTGATACTGAAATGAAGAAAATAAAGTCGGACGAATTTATGATAACGGCTTCAAAATATAACCTGATAAATAGATTTATCTGAGAATTTGACCAAATACTATTTGGTAAATATGAACGAATAGCGAATAATAATTATTCGTTACGACGAATAGATGATGTGCAGTGTAATTCTTATGATATGCATGATATGACAAAATATGTTATTTAAATTATCCATCGAAGTTTTACCTTTTTAATCGTAAGTAAAAGTATTAACTTTTGAAATATCGTTATATATATTATTAACGTTACGTTAAATAATATATATATATATATATATATATATATATATATATATATATATATATATATATATATATATATATATATATATATATATATATATATATATATATATTTTGTATTGCATTTAAACTTTCATTTTTGTTATATATATATATATATATATATATATATATATATATATATATATATATATATATATAACAAAAATGAAAGTTCAAATGCAATACGAAATAAATTTACGAAAATAGAAAATAAATAAGAATGTTAAATAGAATATGTTTAGTCCTTGTCCCTTTCCAATTTTACCATTTTTACTCTAACGATGTTTGCGTTACACCGTTAGTTATTTATTTTCTATTTTCGTAAATTTATTTCGTATTGCATTTAAACTTTCATTTTTGTTATATATATATATATATATATATATATATATATATATATATATATATATATATATATAACAAAAATGAAAGTTTAAATGCAATACGAAATAAATTTACGAAAATAGAAAATAAATAAGAATGTTAAATAGAATATGTTTAGTCCTTGTCCCTTTCCAATTTTACCATTTTTACTCTAACGATGTTTGCGTTACACCGTTAGTCCTTTTTATAAATAAATTACAACTATAGTTCTTTAATTGTCCAATAATCAAAACTAGGCTTAGAATATTAACTTTTATCAATTTTTACCCTTATGGTTCTGATTTTACAGTTTTGGTCCTTACTTTCCAATATTTACAATTTTAGTCCTTCTAGGTGTCATCGCGTTACATTGTTAGTCCAAAGTTACAAAAATGATTATAAAAATGAAATAAAATTTTCCGTAGCTTATTAAGTTAATAATAAGCTTATTTTAACTGCTTATTTGATTAAAAGCTTATTTTTCAACTTATGGGCCTTTAATGAGTCAAATTCAAGGCCCCGTTAACGTTTGAAAATCCGTACTTCGTGAGATGAGTTGGGCTCATCAAAAATACTATTTTTCTTGTTCTATTTTCATATCAAAAAGTTTAGATAAGCTAGCTTATCATAAGAGCTTATTTTTAGCTTATTGGGCTTTTAGGCCCAATCGGTAAAAATATAAGTTTTTAAACGTGATCGGTAACGATTTACTTTGAAGAAAATTATGTGTCGAGATCAAGTTATTTTCACAAGTTATATATACGAAACTGTTTGCTAGCTAGGAGGTCTATTAAGTCGTGTAAAAATATGATATGATTGTTACTTGATATTTAAAGATATACGAGCGTTTCTTAGCATGTATGGAACGTTTATATATATGTGAAAAACTTAGAAATTTACTAAGTGTTTATATGATTTTTCATGCGATTGTGTATGGTTCAAAACAAGTTTATTTGATGCATGTAACGTTGAAATGAACATGAAATATGTGTGCTACGTGACTCCTAGGCCTTCCAAGATAGAGGCTAGCCACGTTTGGTGTTTTATATGACAATATGTACGCGAAAATATATATGTAACCTATATACGATCGATATAATATATACAAGGTGCATGAAATATATTTAACATGTGGAATGAATGGAAATAAGTTTGAAACAACTTACAACACCTCTAGGGTGGTAGAGAGTCGAGAGTGGATGAATGAAACACAAGGAAAAATCACGTTCGACTATAACCCAAAGAAATAAACGTATAACTTAAACCCGATAACTCTTTCTTGCGTCCAAACGAGATTGAAATCAACTTCTGGCCTTTATGAGATGTTTTTAGGAAGAAAGAAAGTTTGGAAAGTGTATGATAATTGAGAAAAACGGGTGCATGCATATGGTGTATATATGGTATCATTTCCTAACACGTAAGTGTAAATATTTCAAGGAAACTACAAGTACTATGCAATGTCAGTAACTCTAGGCTTATAGGATGAAATTTTATCATATAATATGAATTGAGAGTGCATGAAATAAGGTAGATGTTTGGATGATTCACAAGGATGTCGACCACCTATTTATTTCCTTACACGATTTGATAAATCGTGCACCACTTGGATATAGTTGATCATGAATGACATTTAACCATGAAATCATCTTAGGAACGTTATTAGAAACATTTAGGAACAAACGGGAAACAAAACGGTTGAGATTTGAGTTTAATATGAATCGATTGAGTTTAGTTTTGATCAAACACTTCGCCACTGAAAAACGTATCAAACATCGACCTATGGACTTGGGATTTGACACACTAATAGTTGGCTAGGTGTTGAACGAGGTGGTGTAAAAACATATATGTGTCGTGTGTAAGAATTGTGAATACGCGAGGCATTTTGGAGGCTTGATACTAGTCGAATATATGAATTAATAAGATTTGGAGTTGGGCTTGAACTTTGGGCCTGATGAATAGTGTACTAGAGTTGGGCTGTAATAAGATTAAGGGCCCGTTTGGTATTAAATGTAATTAGGAAATTTTAATTAGGATTAGGAAATGTAATTAGGATTAAATGAAATATTTTAGGTTTCGAGTAACGTGTCGAGGATTGGTTCCGTCATTTCGTGAATTATATTATTTTGTGATAACGACAAAATAATATAATAAGAAATATTTCAAATTTTTCTGAGAAAATGGGAATTAGTAACGATAACGAAAGATTATTTATTTAATAATAATATAATTACAAGGTTCTACAGTACCCACTTGTCATTCTGAATTTTGTCCCGAAATTCGATTTTTAAGAAATCTAACAAATGTGTTCTATGAAAATAAATGTGGATATTTCTCATGGAATATATCTTCTCTTTCCCATGTGTAAGTTGGTCCTCGCTTTGAGTCCCATCTAACCTTTACAATGGGGATACGATTCTGTTTGAGTTGTTTTATTTCTCTATCCATTATTTCCACAGGCTCTTCTGTGAACACTAGTTTGTCATCCAATCTAATCTCCTTTAGTGGAATGACGAGAGTTTCGTCGGACAAACATTTCTTGAGTTGTGATACGTGAGACGTATGATGTACCCTACTGAGTTCTTCCGGAAGTTCTAACTTATAAGCAACTGGACTAATTCTCTCCAGAATTTTGAAAGGTCCAATGTACCTTCGATTTAACTTTCCACGTCTTCCAAAACGGATCATTCCCTTCCAGGGAGAAACTTTCAACATGACTCTGTCTCCTACTTGAAATTCCATAGGCTTTCTCCTGACATCAGCATAACTCTTCTGTTTGTCACAAGCAGCTTGCAAGCATTGCTTGATTTGGAATATCTTCTCGGTCATGTCATGTATTAGCTCTGGTCCGGTGAGTTGCATATCACCAACTTTTGTCCAACAGACTGGTGATCTGCACTTCCTTCCGTAAAGTGCCTCAAAAGGTGCAGCCTTTATGCTAGCATGATAGCTGTTATTGTAAGAGAAATCAACTAATGGCAAGTGTTTATCCTAACCTTTTCCGAAATCAATTACACATGCTCGGAGCATATCTTCCAAGGTTTGGATTGTTCTTTCACTTTGTCCATCGATTTGCGGATGATAAGCGGTGCTCATATCTAAACGAGTACCAAGAGATTTCTGTAGAGATTCCCAAAATCTTGAGGTGAATTGGCTATCTCTATCAGAAATAATAGATATTGGAACTCCATGTCTAATCACAATTTCCTTAAAATACAACTGAGCGAGTGTTTCCATCTCGTCAGTCTCCTTGATAGGTAGAAAATGTGCAGACTTGGTTAATCGATCGATGATAACCCAGATTGTGTCTAATCTGGTCGAAGTCCTTGGTAATTTGGTAATAAAATCCATGGTGATTCGTTCCCATTTCCAGACCGGAATTTCTAGTTGCATGAGTAATCCTGATGGTTTCTGAGTCTCTGCCTTTACTCTAGAACATGTTAAACATTTACCAACATACTCTGCGATATCAGCTTTCATATTTGGCCACCAACAATTCTTCTTAAGATCTTGATACATCTTATTGGAACCGGGATTAATAGAATATTTGGATTTATGAGATTCATGCATGATAAGGTCTCAAATACCTCCAAAGAGAGGAATCCAATATCTTTCCTTAAAACATAACATTCCATCATTTCTTCTAACAAATTCTTTTTCATTATTTGGCATTCTGTCAACCTGATTTTCATGGTTTGACCTTCTGTCAATTTTCTCATATTGCCGATTTTCTTCTTGGAGAGCTTCTGTTTGAGCTTTGATGATTTGAGCTGGAAGTGGTGAATGAATTGTCATCCCTAGAGATCGAACTCTAAGAGGTTTAATTCTGTCTTTTCTGCTCAACGCGTCGGCTACAACATTCGCTTTACCAGGGTGGTAAAGAATTTCACAGTCGTAGTCGTTGAGTAATTCCAACCATCTTCGTTGTCTCATGTTCAGCTCCTTTTGATCCATTATATGTTGAAGACTCTTGTGATCGGTGAAAACCGTACACTTTGTACCGTATAGGTAATGTCTCCATATCTTAAGAGCAAAAACTACTGCTCCTAATTCTAGATCATGAGTGGTATAATTTTCTTCATTCTTCTTTAGCTGTCGTGAAGCATAAGCTATGACCTTGTCTCTTTGCATTAGTACCGCACCTAAACCATGATGAGATGCATCACAATACACTACAAAGTCCTCATTTCCTTCCGGTAATGCTAATATTGGTGCTTCACAAAGCTTCTGTTTCAACAGTTGAAATGCTGACTCTTGCTTCTCTTCCCCGATATACTTCTTGTTTTTCTGGGTGAGTTCCGTCAAAGGTTTTCCAATCTTTGAGAAACCTTCTATAAATCTCCGATAGTATCCAGCGAGACCTAAAGATTGACGAATTTCGGTTGGAGCGGTGGGTGATGTCCAACCTTTAACTGCTTCTATCTTCATGGGATCTACATGGATACCTTGGTTGTTGATGATATGGCCTAAAAATTGAACGGTAGAAATCCAAAAATCACATTTGGAAAACTTGGCGTACAAATTTTCTTTCTTAAGTAACTCCAAAATAATCCTTAAGTGTTCGGCATGCTCTTCTTTGTTGGGCGAATAGATTAAGATGTCATCAATGAACACAATAACGAATTTATCCAAGTATGGCTTGCATACTCGGTTCATTAAATCCATGAACACTGCTGGTGCATTGGTAAGACCAAATGGCATTACTTGAAATTCATAATGTCCATACCGTGTTCAAAAAGCTGTCTTAGGAATGTCTTCTTCCCTGACTCTTAATTGATGATATCCTGATCTTAGATCGATTTTTGAGTAAACACTAGATCCTTGTAATTGGTCAAATAGATCGTCGATCTTTGGTAATGGATATCGATTCTTCACCGTGAGTTTGTTCAACTCTCTGTAATCGATACACATTCGGAACGTTCCATCTTTCTTTTTGACGAATAGGATTGGTGCTCCCCAAGGGGATGAGCTTGGTTGGATGAATCCCTTATCTGATAGTTCTTTCAACTGTTCAGATAATTCTTTCATTTCGGAGGGTGCTAATCGATATGGTGCTTTTGCAACTGGTGCTGCTCCAGGCACTAAATCAATGCGAAATTCTACTTGACGGGTTGGTGGAATTCCAGGCAAGTCTTCAGGAAATACTTCAGAAAATTCTTTTACAACTGGCACTTCATCAAGTTGTTTCTTCTTTTCTTTTGTTTCTCTTCCCGTTACTTGAATTTGGAATACATAGCATCCTTTACTTATGTATTTCATCATCTTGGCGTACGAGATAATATTGAACGAAGGTTTAGGTTTATCACCTTAGATGATTAAGGTTTCACCGTTGAGTGGAATTTGAATGACTTTATCTTCACAAATTATTCTGGAACGGTGTGTAGATAACCAATCCATACCAATGATGAAATCAAAACTTCCCAATTAGATGGGCATGAGATCGATAGAGAAAGATTTACTTAGAAAAGTTAAGGTGCAATTTTTGATTAAGGAATTGGTACTTAGGATATTTCCATCTGCTAATTCTATGTCGTAGATAGTATCTAGTTCTATGGGAGTAATATTTAGAATTGCGGCAAACGAAGTAGACGCAAAATTTTTATCTGCTCCAGAATCAAATAATATCTTAGCATCTTGTTGATTTAATAGGAACGTACCCTTAATAACATCAAAATTCTGAGTTGTGTTTCCATCACCGAGTACATATGCTCTTCCTATGGCAACATTATTGGCATTCTTGGGATAGTGAGTTCTGTAATGTCCAACTTCACCACAACCATGGCACTTTACTGCTATCGGTTGTGTGTTGGCTCCAGTTGCTCGACAGTCCTTTGTCATGTGTCCAATTCTTCTGCAGTTGCCACAAGTAGCCTTACATGATCTGGTATGATGCATGTTGCACTTGTTACATGGGGGTAGAGTTCCGGCATAACCTTTATTTTCTGCAGGTACTGCTGCATAAGCTCTGGTAGCTTCTTGTCAACGATTCTATTGCTGATGATGATTACTACGGTTCTGTTGTTGATCTCTGTTGTGGTTGCTGCTTTGATTGTTGTTGTTGTAACTTTTGTTACCACTGTAGTTGTTGTTGTAGCTGCGGTTGTTGCTATTGTTGTTTCCACGGTTGTCAGCACTCCTCTTATGCTCATTGATCACAGAGGTAGAACCTCTTTTGAACACCTAGGTCAACAATCTCTGGGCAAGTCCCATAGCTTCTTCTACTGTTTGTGGGTTCGATGCGGTAACATCCCCTTCAATAGATGGTGACAGTCCTTCCACATATTTCTCCAATGCTTTTTCAACATCGGGTACTATTGTTGGGCATAACACCGACAACTCCAGAAACTTTTTGTCGTATGTCTTCAGATCGTTGTACTTTACTACTAGCTGATGAAATTCATCCTCTAGTTTTCTGAACTCTGTCCTGGGACAATACTTCTTAAGCATTTTATTCTTCAACTCATTCCAGGAGAGTTTGAAAGCTTCATCCTGACCCATAGCATTCGCGGTAGTATTCCACCACGATAGTGCTTCTCCTTGAAGAGCTCGTGTAGCAAAGGTAACTTTGCTATCTTCAGAACAACTGCTCCTCTTGAAGACTCTCTCAGTATGCTCAAACCAATGGGCCATTTGTGTAACTCCTTCTATTCCTTTGAAATTAGTTGGCTTGCAAGTCATGAAGTCCTTGTAAGTACATTTACGATGAGTAGATGTATTAGCTTCATGGTTTGCTCCATTGATGTTATTCAAACGATCAGCTTCACGAGCTACAGATATACCCTCAGCAATCATCCTTTGAACCTCAGTAGGTGTCATGATCACTTCCGGGTTGGAATTTTCGCTACTTGCATGCTCCATTTTTCTATTGATAATACAAAAATATAGCTTTAGAATTTAAACAATAATTTTGTTTAAATGATCTTGAGAAGTAGGGAAATGAATATTTATGAGTTCTAACAATAATTGGGCACCATATGTAGTGTTTATTTTGATACAACAATCATAATTATTCCGATATGTTAGATGCATTATTAATACACATGAACAACCATAAGCATAATTTAACATTTGTATATAGTAATATCACAACCAACAACATAACATTAATAACTTGATTAGTTAAGTTTTTATAACAAAACGATACAAGATTCTTTATTAATGGCCACATGCGGCAGGCTTAGATGCCTCATTACTAATACAAATACTAACTGCCTCTAATGGTTAGGTACGTCCACATGTCCTCCCATCTTTAAAATCTGAGTTCGGAGATCCTGCATCTCGGTATGGTGTTGAATCTGCATATCTCCTACTAGGTTTTCCAATGTATCTGCTCTTCGGTGTGCTAGCTGGGCTTCCCAAGTATGGTTCTGTCCCTCTCTTCGCAATGATATCGCGAAAGAGCGTGTCTCGGAGATATCTGAATGTATCTGAGCTAAACCCTGCTGCAACTCTATCAAATGATGAATAATCAATCATCTAAAGGAGTGAGTCTATCTGTTCTTCGTGATGCTCCAAACGCGTCACTACTACAGAAGGTGAAAGAGTAGGGATGATTTCCATCCTAGCACTCTCGCCAGTTTCATTGATATGAGCTGGGGGAGTGAAACCAGGAGGATATGGTAATGATGGTGAAAGTGGATGAGTAGAGTCAGAAATACGAAGTCGGCTGGATGCGGGTATATCTTCCTCAGGAATTTGTTCTCTATGGTGAAAAGTATATGGATAAGTCTGGCTAAAAAGATTGAATAGGTGATTGGGTGCATATAAATCAAATTCCTGGTGTGGTAATGGTATATGTGTTGGTAAAACCAATACATCGGGATTTTCAGGCATTGTTACAATTTCGTCTTGCTCGAATGGTTCTATTTCTTAGGAAACAACGTCAGGTACTAAGGTAGGACGAAAAACAGGCGACGTAACAGATGCGACGGAAATTTCAGAGTCGGAGTCTGATATACTCATATTGAAATAATACTGTAATCATTCATAAATATTGCAGAATAAGAATTTATTATCGTCAAAGAATGTAAAATTCTAATATACCAAGATTTAAGTATCATAAACTTAATGATTAACTTACTGAATATGGTAGCAAGCAGGCACGGCGGGTGAAAAATAGTATGGTGTAAATTTACTTTATTTGAAAGTGTGGTTATAGTTCAATGTTTGAAAACATTTGGTTCTCTATAACTATGGCTCTGATGCCAATCTGTAACACCCCTTAATTTGAAATGTGGCAGCGGAATAGTAATTAGGGTGTTACGGTGAGGATCGAAGTCATAATGATAGAAAACGACTCGAAAGAGACGCTTTAAAAGATAAGTTCATTAATAAAAATTCAAATACAAGAGGTCACTATCAGAGTATTATAATAATAGTCTTGATATTTTAAACTGAATCAAACATCTTTTATTTTACACCATTATTTAAATAAAGTAGATAAGTTTTGAAGTTTTTCCGCCCGTTCCATGCTTGCTTCCTTTGCTAAATACCTGAGATAACATGTTTAAAAGTCAACAAAAATATTGAGTGATATCATAGAGTTTGAATTTAGTAATCATTTTGATACACAAGTAAGATTGTATTGGAAATACAATCAGTTAAAAATTGATATTGCAGTATGATACGTGGGAATCGCACCAGGCTTTACCTCTCAAGGGATCCTGAGAAGCTTACAACCCCCACCAGGCAGTGTACCTGATCGTTGTAGTATAGTATAGTGACAAGTACCGGGGGATTGATCGTTCAGCTTAGGAATAGTGTCGATAGGATTAGAAAGCCTAAATACTAGTTCTAAAGGTGAGGGATGATTCTTTTTGTATTTTATATTTTTATAGAAAGCAATTAAAAATCTCGGGTTTGAAGGATTTGGGCGGAATTAGTTGCTAATCAACTAACCCAATACTAAAGATGCTATCAAAATAAAATACTAGAAATAAAAATAAACTAAATTATACTAAAGTTGTGAGCAATAAGTGGAGAAAATGTGTTTACTTAGATTTCACTACTCCCTAGACATCTTTTACACGTTAATTACTTGTTATAATTGCATGGATGACGGATCGTATTCCTTAATACTATTCATGGGGTGGCACACTTAACTCCCCAATTCTATGAGCTCTTATCTCCTCCTACACCATGCCCAGCACAACTATAGGGATTGTAAACAGTGGCTCATGCATTAAATATAACCAATAAAGACCTAGTGCGTGTCGGTTCATGTTTCTTAAGACGTTCAAGCATGTTACCAATTGGAGATCTGCCAGTTTTCTTAAGCCTAACCTATAAATCATTCATCCAAGACAAGTATAAACAAGTAATCAACACATAATTAACATCTAGGTTTCATTAGATCCAAGCAAACATGTAGGACCTTAGATATACCAACTTTATCACAACTATAGAAGTTTAGAAGAAGAAAGATGGAAAGATGGTGACTTATATGTGATTCGAATATGTGTAACTAGAGAGATGGAAAATGAGAGAATATTATTAAGAAACACACACAAATACACATACCTCAAATGAGCCTTTGAGGTGTTTAAATAGTAAGATACATGAGATGCCCTATGGGCTTTCTATGGGCTTGGGCTTGGACTTGGTTACATGGATTATATAAAGGCTTATGAAACATAACTAATAACATATTAGCTTGCCAAGTCCAAAGCCCAATGACTAAACAATTACTAAACTTAACAAACGACACAAAGTTACAATATGAGAATGACCATCACTTCATAATACATATTTTTAATGCTAACAATCTCCCCCTAAGGGTTGGTCATTCGAATGATGCTCCACGTGAGTGGGTCTTCCGTGTTCTCTGTCTTCAACTTTGTGTGTCGTTGTAGAATAGTCTTTAGTCTTTGTTCCTTCATGCTTTATGATCTTTGATAACTGATTTTTCATCGTTCTTTGTTCCTTTGTGATGTGGAGTTATATGCCTTTTGTCACTTCTGCGTCTGTGGTGGTTTTTTGCCATTCCAACATGCTCATACATCTTTGGACTTTGATATTCATATACACGTAGTTCCCTTTCTTTCACTTTGATCCTTAGTCTTTATACTTTGTAGATTCTTCTTTTTGGCGTAGAATCTTTCTTTGAACTTTGTGTTGTATAGATCTTTGAGGGAGCTTTCTTTAACTTCCAGATGTATGTATGAGCACGTGGAATCTGTCGCCATGGAGATGAAGTGTCCCTGCATATAAACAGTTAGCAATAAAACATCCGGTACTTACAGATAAGAATTAGAGATCGTCAATAGCATAGTGTGAAGACTCCTTCTAACCCTTACCAAGGCCGTTCCCATGTCAGATACTCTCGAGAGAGCTTACGAGACCTACTTAGTAGCTCAATGACTGGGTGAGTCGCTGGGGATCACTCCACGACTGTAGATCGTTTGAAACCACCGCGAACACTAAGCGTAACCCATAAAGAATTACCGAAGTGACCTGCTGTCAGGGCTGTTTGATGTTGACCCTGGCAGGAATTTCCATTCAATCACTGAGAATCACAAAAAGTGAATCCTCTCATAAATGTTCTGGCAGATTGCTAAGATCTGCGTAGGACTCTAAAGTTTACATCTGGCGTCCTTAATGTTGAACAACCAGTGTAGTAATATCATGTGTTCCTATGAGATCTTTTGATGAATCTCGAGGCTCTAGACTCGATAAGTGCACATTTGATTTCCTATGCGGAGATTAGGGAGAGGTCTCCTGCTTCAATATCAACCATCTCTAAGAGACAGGTCGATAGATTACAACGGTTCCCCGTGAGAATGAAACAAGCTCTTTTAAGAGAACTTGAGTGGTTAAGAAGGTTTAGTGCAGTGCGTCACTGGGTCCATGACGTCTTTGTCTTCAATACCGGTGTCACCTTAGTAACAACCAGTAGCATATGAATTGTACCCGGTGTCTGCCCTAAGGTTGAACATTTGGAGGGCTATTTCTTTTCACCCTTTTTCATAACTTTTCTTTTTAATTCTTCAACCCCTTCTTTCTCCTTTCTCATTTTCTCCTTTTTTTAATCATACCTAAGGACTTCTAATTCTAATCTATTGGAATTGTCCTTGGGTAGATCCCTCCGGCTTTGGCGGATCATAGGACGGTTTTTCCTAACCTTAGTCACCTTATAACTCCATGAATCCTATAATTGCCATAAAACCATTCATTTGAAAATCTCTCAAAGTGTTTATGATAATAAAACACATTGTTGTTACCACTTTGAGACTTTTGCATTTCTTTTGAAGGACTCCCCCTTCACATGTGCTCATGAATTTTTTTAGAAATTTGCACATGCGTAAGGAGTTTGCACTTTTTGAATTGATCCACTTTCAGTGAACATGACCGATTCGAGACACGCTTACATCACTAGTTAGACTAGCTTGAAATTATTACCCGTCCTGGTCAAGTCCAAAGAAAGTCTCTCGATACGGTACATTCTACTCAGACAAGTCCTATTCGAGACACGCTTACATCACTAGTTAGACTAGCTTGTAATTATTACCCGTCCAGGACAAGTCTTTTCGGTTACTGACATTTTAAGCTTCGTCAATTCATTGGTACTTACTGAGTCGAGCTCTTTTGAGATTCAGCCACAATCTTTAAACATCTTTGATCACATTTTAATCATGTCTTCTCCCCCTCAAAAATAGCATATCGTGATATTTTTGATATCAACTGATTAAGAAAAAGCTTTTTGGAGAGATAGACAGATTCTATTTTGCATGAATTTTGGAACATTTTCTTTTTGTACTCCCCCTTAATGATAGCACATTTTAAAATCAATTAAGGGTTTTGAGGGAGTTTTCTTGAGCACAAATTTTGAGAGATTTTGAGAAATCTTTTGAACAATCTTGAAAAAGTGCTCAAGAATTTTGTTGGAAAACGAGTTTATACTTGAAATCTTTTTTGTTTGTTTAGACTCGAACTTTTTTTGAAAAAGAGTTCATCATTGAACGTACGAGTCCTTGATTTGAAAATAATCAGAAGTCATCATTTAACGTACGGGTTTCGTACTGATGTATACGAAAGCCATTGTGAAGAGAATTTTGAGAAACGACATGTTTTAGAAAAACATTAAAAAGAACTCCCGCTCAAGCATCTGTACATGTCCGTATCATTGTTGAATGACATTTCTAGAAACGTACAGAATATTGATTTATACGAGAGACATGTCGTGAGAGGAATATTTTTGGATTTTTTGATTTTATATTGTTTTTGGATTTTTTGAAAATTTTATATTTTTGTATTTTGTTTTTGTCGGTTTTTCAAATTTTGTATTTTGTTTTTTTCAAAAATATTTACAGCGAAGCGATTTTTGAAAACATTTTTCAAGAATATTCGAGAAGACGTTCTAGCTCCTCAGGAGTTAGGCTTCGCATGCCAATTCGTCGAACTAAATAGTCAAACCTTTCTTTTGGAAGGGCTTTAGTAAATAGATCGGCGAGTTGATAATCAGTCTTAACGAAAAATAATTCAACAGTACCCTCTTCCACGTGTTCTTTGATGAAATGGTAGCGGACTTTGATATGCTTCGTCTTAGAGTGATGTACGGGATTGCACGAGATGGCTATGGCACTTTTTGAGTCACAATACATAGGTATTCGGTCAAAAGTAAAGCCATAATCTGTGAGCTGTGTCCGCATCCAAAGAACTTGGGCACAACACGCAGATAGAGACACATACTCGGCTTCGGCGGTTGAAAGTGCAGTACAATCCTGTTTCTTTGACGACCAGCTTACTAGCTTTTCACCCAAAAATTGTGCTCCACCTGATGTACTCTTTGCTGTAACTTGATCACCAGCATGGTCTGCATCTGAAAATGCTGTTAGATTAAACTCTGAATCCTTCGGATACCAAAGTCCCAAGTTAATGGTGCTTCGTAGGTACCGAAAGATCCGTTTAACCTCTTTGAGGTGAAGTTCGGTAGGCTTTGCCTGAAACCGTGCTAACAAACATACAGCAAATTGAATATCGGGTCGGCTAGCAGTTAGGTACATGAGAGAACCGATCATGCTCCGATATTTTTTCGGATCGATGGGTTTCCCAAACAAGTCAGCACCTATTTTTGGTGAAGTGACCATTGGTGTACCAACAGAATCACAATTTTCCATTCCATGTTTTTTCAAAATCTCTATCGTATATTTAGCTTGATTAATAAAAATACCACGAGGGGATTGATGGATTTGTAAACCAAGAAAGAATTTTAGTTCCCCCATCATGGACATTTCAAATTTGCTTTTCATGAGATTTTCAAAATGTTTTGAATGGTTAGGATTGGTTGATCCAAAAATAATGTCGTCCACGTAAATTTGAACGATCAAAATATCATCTTTGAATTTTTTGATAAACAAGGTGTCATCAACCGTTCCTTTGGTGAAATTGTTTTTGAGCAAGAAAGATGATAGTTCGTCATACCACGCTCTTGGAGCTTGTTTTAAACCATAAATGGCTTTCTTAAGCTTGTAGACGTAGTCTGGATGATCTCTGTCGATGAATCCCTCTGGCTGACTCACATACACTTCTTCTTTCAGAGTTCCATTCAAGAAAGCTGTCTTAATATCCATCTGATAGACTGTGATGTTTTTGTGAGCTGCATAGGCTAAGAAGATCCGGACTGCTTCAAGTCTAGCTACAGGCGCGAATGATTCTTCGAAGTCTATCCCTTCTTCTTGTGGATAACCTTTAGCCACGAGATGAGCTTTGTTGCGAATAACAGTCATTTCCTCATCCAGTTTGTTCTTCCACAACCACTTGAGATCAAGAACTCGTTTATCAAGTGGTCGTTCAACAAGTTCCCAACTATCATGTAATAGGTATTGAAGAAATTCCTCCTGCATTGCTTCAATCCATGGGTTTTCTGCCATTGCTTCCCGAATGTTCTTAGGTACTTTGGTGCTTATTGAGCAAATGTAAATGCACAATTCGAGATCAGTGGCAAGTTGTCTCCTCGTCTGAACTGGCTTTGAAGGTTCACCAATAACATGTTCTATTGGATGGTCTTTTGTCCATTGAAACGTAGAAGGGTACCTTGGGTGTAACGAATGTGTGTTAGATGGTTCTTGTAACCTTGAAGAAGATTCAGCAGAGTCTGATGCAAACGGGTTTTCAAATACTTCTTCTTCTTCTTCTAACGTAACATCGTTTGAATTATTTGTTGGTTCTTCTTGAAAATTTGTGTTTTGGTTTTGCTCATCAACGTTTGGTAGAACAGTTTCAAGTACTGGAGTTGCTTGAGTAGATGTAGATGATGTTGATGTAGTTGGTGCTTCAGCTTCGATTGTGGTAGATGCATCCTGTGATGGTGGTGGTGGTTGATGGTTTAGAGCGGGTGCAGCGGAATGTTGATTTGATGCATTTGTCGAAGTTCCACCATAATATTCATCAAACATTAACTCGAAGAAATTTTCCAGTTCTTGTTCTAAAGGTTTATCCGTGTTTGTTGACTGAGCTCCTTGAGGTACGAGTCCTGAACTGATGTGTCCAGAAGTCTGCTGGTTTGGTGCGGGTCCTAATCCGTTTTGATTAGAAGCCATTGGATTAAGCGCGGGTTCTAGAGCGTATCTCTCAGAAGCCATTTGTGAAATCTCGTCAAACTTCACACACAAGCACACACCTCAAATGAGCCTTTGAGGTGTTTAAATAGTAAGATACATGAGATGCCCTTTGGGCTTTCTATGGGCTTGGGCTTGGACTTGGTTACATGGATTATATAAAGGCTTATGAAACATAACTAATAACATATTAGCTTGCCAAGTCCAAAGCCCAATGACTAAACAATTACTAAACTTAACAAACGACACAAAGTTACAATATGAGAATGACCATCACTTCATAATACATATTTTTAATGCTAACAAAACACAAGATAGATCTAGCCTAGCATGATGGAATTAAGACAAGAACAAGATATAGACAACCAACACATAGACATATTGATTGAATTGAAAGAACACTTATCTCAATTACACATGAAAGGTATCAAGGGTTTGGAAACCTTGAAAAACCTGTAAAATTCGCACCAAAATCGTACTTAGGGTTTCTCCAAAACTTCTCTCTTTTTAATTTGAAAATTAGAAAACTATATATAGAAAAAGGGTCTGACGGCGTCAAGACCAACCTTGTGACGCCGTCACTTTGCCGCCAAAACTATTCTCGGACTACCTTGATCTACATTTGATGTCGTCAAGACTTAATCATTTCCAGGCCGTCATGACTTTTACTCTTGATGCCCTACCTTCGTGACGCCGTCAAATCTGTACTGGATCGTCATGGAATTTTGCTCTTGACGCCATCAGAGAGTTACTCTTGACGCCGTCACCTACTGTTCCCAGCATGGAAAATTAAAACTTTGGCGTTTTCTTCACTTTTATGCTCCAAAAACATCCGAATTGCTTCCTTTTCCAGATTTCTCTCCCAAAGTACCTAAAATCACAAAAGGAACGATTTAGGGCAATATTTGATCAAATAAATTCGAATTCGGGCTTAAATGACCCCCTAAAAACGGATCATTTTTCGCCTCATCATATACCCTTACACTTGAGATTTGCTTGTCCTCAAGCAAATGCGCTTTTATTCTAGTCAAAATACAAGTTAGGGGTCATTTAACACTAATATAAAAGTAATTACAACAAATAATCGTTCCACTAAAGACCAATAGACAAGCACGGAGGTCATACACAAGCACCTCACAAATCGTGTTTAGATACTCACATCTCTCGGGTGTAATAAAGTGCAAATTACAATATGGAAACGGAAGATATCTCTCACTACCTGTCATAGCAAAATAGATTACCATAGGCTTGGGAAAGTTTCAAACCTCCACCACATGGCGTAAGCACCTAGGATAAACTATCAAAGAGGTCTTTTAAAGGGTTGTAACGTTAGGTGTAGGGATATGAAATACATGGTTTTGTTGGATAAAGGAAGTTTTACTGGTGGCGAGTTAACGATCTTGGTTAATTGATGCGTGGGAATCGCACCTTGCTTTACCTCTCGAGGGATCTCGCGAGGCTTACAACCCCCACCAGGCAGTGTACCTGATCGTTGTAGTATAGTATAGTGACAAGTACCGGGGGATTGATCGTTCAGCTTAGGAATAGTGTCGCTAGGATTAGAAAGCCTAATTAATAGTTCTAGAGATGGAAGATGATTATTTTTGTGTTTTTATATTTTATGAAAGCAAGTAAAATCTCGGGTTTTGAAGGAGTGGGCGGAATTAGTTGCTAATCAACTAACCCAAAAACTACTTTATAACTAATTAACTAATGAAAATGAAATTAAACTAATATTAAACTAAGGTTGTGAGCAGTGGTTGGAGAAATTGTGTTTACTTAGACTTCATTACTCCCTAGATATCTTTTACATGTTAATTACTTGTTACACTTGTATGAATGACGGGTTGTATTCCTTAATACCATTCGTGGAGTGGCATACATAACTCCCCAACTCTATGAGCTCTTATCTCCTCCTACACCATGACCCAGCACAACTATAGGGATTGTAAACAGTGGCTCATGCATTAAATACAACCAATAAAGACCTAGTACGCCTCGGTTCATGTTTCTTAAGACGTTCAAGCATGTTACCATTTGGAGATCTGCCAGTTTTCTTAAGCCTAACATATAATATCATTCATTCAAAACAAGAATAGACAAGTAATCAACACATAATCAACATCTAGGTTTCATTAGATCTAAGCAAACACAAAGGAAATTTAGCCTAGCATAGTAGAATTAAGATAAGAACAAAAGATAGACAACCAACACATAGACATATTGATTGAATTAAGAATATACTTATCTCAATTACAATGCAAGGTCTCAAGGGTTTGGAACCCTTGAAAGACCTGTAAAAGAGGCACCAAAATCGTCTTTAGGGTTTCACCAAAACTTCTCTCCCTTTTAATGAAAAAACTAGAAAACTATATATAGGAAAATCGTCCTGACGGCGTCAAGAGTAAAATCTGACGCCGTCAACTCGCCGCCATATACTTCCTCGGACGCCCTAGATCCAATCGTGACGGCCTATGTGACGCCGTCACCACCCTCGGTAAATTAATCTTGGTCATTTTGACGCCGTCATCTCTTCATCTGACGCCTTCACAACCTTCGGTAAAATATTCATCCTTTCTGACGCCGTCAAGAGTAAATTCTTGACGCCGTCACCTTGTAATTCCAGCTTGGATTTGGTACTTTGTTGTTTTCTTCACTTTATGCTCCAAAAACGTCCAAAATAGCCTCTTTTCCAGAATTCATTCTCCAAACACCTAAAATCACAAAAGGAACGATTTAGGGCAATATTTGATCAAATAAATTCGGATTCGGGCTTAAATGACCCCCTAAAAACGGATCATTTTTCGCCTCATCATATACCCTTACACTTGAGATTTGCTT
The DNA here is from genome assembly GCA_030686995.1 of Artemisia argyi. NCBI lineage: Eukaryota > Viridiplantae > Streptophyta > Magnoliopsida > Asterales > Asteraceae > Artemisia > Artemisia argyi. The sequence goes on from CM060705.1 coordinate 149,267,842, forward strand.
GTCCTCAAGCAAATGAGCTTTTATTCTACTCAAAAGACAAGTTAGGGGTCATTTAACACTAATATAAAAGTAATTACAACAAATAATCGTTCCACTAAAGACCAATAGACAAGCACGGAGGTCATACACAAGCACCTCACAAATAGTGTTTAGATACTCACATCTCTCGGGTGTAATAAAGTAATATAACATTATGGAAATGGAAGATATCTCTCACTACCTGTCATAGCAAAATAGATTACCATAGGCTTGGGAAAGGATCAAACCTCCACCACATGGCGTAAGCACCTAGGATAAACTATCAAAGAGGTCTTTTAAAGGGTTATAACGTTAGGTGTAGGGATATGAATTACACGGTTTTGTTGGATAAAGGGGATTTTACTGGTGGCGAGTTAACAATCTTAGTTAATTACATGTACAAGATGGCGTTGCTAAGCCAAGACTAGACTCGACTTAAGCTAATAAATGAAAAATAACTAAAAACATAAAATGAACATAGAATGAAAACGGGATGGTAGTCCGTATGTTTTTTTCTCTCTTTCTTTTCTATTTTTTTTTCTTTTTCTATTATTTTTTTTTTTTTCTTTTTCTTTTTTTTTTTTTTTTTTTTTTTTTTTTTTTTTTTTTTTTAGACACTCTTACCCTACCATCCAAAATAATACATCATAGGGGTTTGAGCATTCCCCTTACACTTGAATCTTTACATACTTTACATTAAACTATTCTAATGACTCGAATTAAGAAAATCAAAACACTTGGAGCACTTTTAAGATTAACGTACATATGGGGGTAATAAGTGTTGTTCTTCCCCATTACTCCATAAAATAAGTACTTACCCATGAGTCCCAATCGTCCCAAAACAATATGTACAAGGATATGACTCGACTTAGCAACCATTTAATCAATTAGAAAGTTAACTTAGGGTTTAACAAATAACAATAATGCACTAAAAATGAGCGCATACACGGAAGGCTAAGGCGATTTGGGTGTACATTTAAGTGGGGTGTAACAAATTCTTCCTTTAAGTAAAATGCTTAAAGTTAGAAACGAAAAGATAGGCTCGGAGGGGTGTACTAGGGGTATCGTGTACTAAAAATGAGTACAACGCTAAGGGTGTGGGAAAAATTAGTTGACTTAACTAGCCAAGTAATATGACTTAAATGGTCAAGTAATCGTAATACGGGTTTAACACAAGGGTGATCCTAATGCCTCTTATCATGTAGTAAATCCTACCACACGAATGTAGTCTCACTAGCGGTCTCGGGATACATCACTAACGCAAGTTCTAGAATCTAAATGCTACCGGTACACTCATAAGCACCAATAATAAATGCTTTTCCTATCAAAACTAAAGGCGAACCTCACATTTTTGGGTGGAAAATTTTTCTGAATATACGGTTATGTGCTAGTCATACAACCTCCTATCCATGAGACGCTTGCTATGGCTAAAGTTTCACTCCTAAATGTTGTAAAAAATTTTAAATTTGGCGCTAAAATTGCACTAACAAGTATTTCTCATAGTTTTATTACTCATCTACTATCAAACAAAACAAACTCAAGCGAAAGTGCATATGTAAGGTATCATCTTTTTACCCTCCCCTTACACTTAAGATGAACATTGTCCCCAATGTTCAAGTAAAGAATGTAAAAGTTAAAAGTAAAGAGAATGAATTCAAATACTCCCCTGATTCGCTCGGTATGGATTTTAGGTTGGCCATGTTAAATCTTCCTCCAAGAAAACGAACAATCAAAGCTTCCCTTCCAGAATATAAATCATCTTCTTGTCTCAAATAACCTGTAAATCCTGACAAAAGTAGACAAGGCAACCTCGCGTAAAATCGGCGGCATCCTATATAAGTTACTAAATCCTAGAAAACAAAGTAAGATATAATGCTTGTGGAATGAAGTTTGCAGATTTCCTGGAGATTATAAAACTTAATAATTCACAAAAACTTATAAGACTCCGTTAGAAAAACAAAACTGGTAAAATTTCCAGATTTTTGACTCCTGACGCCGTCAAGAGCAATTGCCTGACGCCGTCAGAATGAACCTGTAGAAATCTTTATGTTAAGTTTCCGGAAAATTTCTGGAAAAACTTTGTCCTACTTCCTGGAAAATCCTGCAAAACTACATTATGACTCAATACAAGCATTTGACTCTAACAATACGAATACACATGTTCATTAAATATTGTGGAGAATCATGATCGGTTTGTTTCTTAAAAAACATATTTGGGGTTTCCCCTTACACTTATCTTTTGCAAAAATACCTTTAGGTTGAAGTTAAGACTAGGCTAAACAACATAATAAAGTATTTCACATTTTAATTGAGAAACATGATCAACCAACAATAAAAATAAAACATGCATACGGAAGCAAATAACAATCAAACAAATAAAATCACACAAAACATGGGTTGCCTCCCAAGAAGCGCTTTTCTTTATTTACGAGTCTTGTAGCTAGACTCAAAGTCGTGGGTTACTACGTGATTTCATCATTTGAAATGATGTACCCCATATAATTGCGATCATTACTGTTATGGTGGTAGTGCCTCAATCTATCAATACTCGCAATAACCTTCCCACCTAATTTGCTTCTCAAGCTAGCTACCCCATCTTGGCTCAATCCTTCGATGGTGAATGGCCCATACCACCAAGGACTCGGTTTATCGGGTGGTATTGTGGTTTCTAAGTGTCTCAAGAGTATTAAGTTCCCTTCCTCAAACGGTGTATGATTGCTTGTGTGTTGGGTGTGTTTGAGTTCTATCGGATCCTTATTGCTTTTTCTCCTTTCATCCTTAGCTTTCTTATAGCTCTTGATTCTTGCCTCCCATGCAAGAATTTTATTCTGAACACGAATGGGCGTCGTGCCAATGTTGTTTTTAATCATTCTCCAACTCAAATTCTCACGCCCACTTCGCGGAGTCATGTGAAAACTAATCTTCCTCTTTCCAGACTTAAGCTCAATCTTCCTATCTTCATACTTAATGACAGCCCTAGCGGTGGTGAGGAACGGTGCCCCAAGGATTATTGGCATGCATCCATCCCCTTTATCGTCAATGATCATAAAATCAACGGGGTACATGAATCCTGCAACATTGATTAATACATCTTCTGCGATTCCTAGGGGGTATACGTACGAGTGTCCAACAAGAGATAGCCTAACACGAGTAGGTGCTGGCATTTTTGACGTTAGTTGGATGTAAATAGTTAGGGGCATAAGATTTACTTCCGATCCTTGGTCGGCGAAAGCACTAAGATGTTTCAAGTCCCCGATGCTCGTTGGTATTTCAAAATTCCCACATGCTACCTGCTTAGTGGCCACTTTCTGTATTAATAACCTCTCGACCACTGATCCTCCAATAAGCGTATCATACTCATCTTTCTCTTCTTTCTCTTTCTCGGGAACCTGTTCGGAGGATTGGTTACGCCCATCACCCTTAATCCAATTTGTTATGGTGTTTTTGTTTATATCGTGTTTCAGGTAGTAGCTCAAAGGTTGGGACTCAGGCGGTTTTTCTAAGGTCTGTTTAGCGGGAGTTTTTACCTTCTCATTATCTTTATGGACAATGGTGATGGAGTTAACAAATTGGGTGGTGGGAATAGTGCTTTCTTTCCTTAGCAGTATTCGTTCGGGGGTTCTCTGATTGGTATACTCCTCCAATAGACTCAGCATCACATTCATTTTCTCCTGCATCTCCTCCTTTTGCTTATAAACTGCTTCTTCGAATCTAGCAAGCCGATCAGAGGGGGTCGCCATATACTCTCTCATCCTAGCCTCAAATACCGAGCTAAGTTCCTTGGGAGGGGAACAAGGTGGAGTGCACTTCTGAAAAGTTTCGACATGTTCTCTAGAGGGTGATTCAGATAATGGTATCGAGGTTGATCTTGAGACAGAATTGACCGTGGCTTGTCTAGGACTTAAGGGTCTCCTTTGCCTTTCCTCAAAATAGTCAACTTTTGCCTCAATTTTGCATAAGAGTTCATCGGGGATTTCGGTGTTTCCTCCAGATGCCGAGACTGCATTGATGGCCGCTTCTACTGTATGTTTAAACTCCCACAGTTCCTGATTGTTAGTGGCTAGCTCCTCGATGATTGCCCAAGATTCCTCGGCGTTCTTATCACGTAATTTACCTCCCGCGGCTCTGTCAATGGTGCGCTTAGTGTGATAGTCAACATGATCGTAAAAAATCTGGACTAATAACCAAAGGTTTATACCATGATGGGGGAGTTTGTGGAGGAGATCCTTAAAACGGGCCCAAGCTTCGTAGAAAGTTTCACCCCGCTGCTGCTCAAACCACAAAATGTCCCTTCTAAGCATTGCGGTCTTTTCCGGCGGAAAGAATTGGGTAAGGAAGCGATTGGCGAGATCGTCCCATGTGGTGATGGATCCCGCGGGGAAACGCTCAAGCCATTGACTAGCTTGATCCCGTAGAGAGAATTGGAATAGGCGTAAACGGGTAGTCTCTCTAGTTTCAACACCTAGGTCTATGGAATCTACGATTTTGAGGAAGTCCTTAAGGTGTTGGTTTGGATCTTCGGAACGAAGTCCATGGAATGCACATCCGCTTTGCACCAACCGGATGGTGTCGGATCGCAGGGGGGTCACATTGGCTCCGGTGAGCTCAATGGTGTTTCGGTAGCCTTGGTGGCTAGGTCGGGAATACTCTCCTAAGGTTCGGGGCCTAAGGGGTTCTAATGGTGGGTTTTGTTGTGGTGGGATGATGGGTTCAAAGATGTTACCACCTTCCATGATGTCGGATGGTAAAGAGTTACGAACAAAAGCACGAAGAAATAAGATAGACTAAAGAAGACCTAAAAATAAAAATAAAATCTTACTAGAAAGGAATCTAGCAAGTAGACCTAATAAAAAGAAATCCTAACCTAGACAATAACTATTCCCCGGGCTGCGGCGCCAAAAACTTGATGCGTGGGAATCGCACCTTGCTTTACCTCTCGAGGGATCTCGCGAGGCTTACAACCCCCACCAGGCAGTGTACCTGATCGTTGTAGTATAGTATAGTGACAAGTACCGGGGGATTGATCGTTCAGCTTAGGAATAGTGTCGCTAGGATTAGAAAGCCTAATTAATAGTTCTAGAGATGGAAGATGATTATTTTTGTGTTTTTATATTTTATGAAAGCAAGTAAAATCTCGGGTTTTGAAGGAGTGGGCGGAATTAGTTGCTAATCAACTAACCCAAAAACTACTTTATAACTAATTAACTAATGAAAATGAAATTAAACTAATATTAAACTAAGGTTGTGAGCAGTGGTTGGAGAAATTGTGTTTACTTAGACTTCATTACTCCCTAGATATCTTTTACATGTTAATTACTTGTTACACTTGTATGAATGACGGGTTGTATTCCTTAATACCATTCGTGGAGTGGCATACATAACTCCCCAACTCTATGAGCTCTTATCTCCTCCTACACCATGACCCAGCACAACTATAGGGATTGTAAACAGTGGCTCATGCATTAAATACAACCAATAAAGACCTAGTACGCCTCGGTTCATGTTTCTTTAGACGTTCAAGCATGTTACCATTTGGAGATCTGCCAGTTTTCTTAAGCCTAACATATAATATCATTCATTCAAAACAAGAATAGACAAGTAATCAACACATAATCAACATCTAGGTTTCATTAGATCTAAGCAAACACAAAGGAAATTTAGCCTAGCATAGTAGAATTAAGATAAGAACAAAAGATAGACAACCAACACATAGACATATTGATTGAATTAAGAATATACTTATCTCAATTACAATGCAAGGTCTCAAGGGTTTGGAACCCTTGAAAGACCTGTAAAAGAGGCACCAAAATCGTCTTTAGGGTTTCACCAAAACTTCTCTCCCTTTTAATGAAAAAACTAGAAAACTATATATAGGAAAATCGTCCTGACGGCGTCAAGAGTAAAATCTGACGCCGTCAACTCGCCGCCATATACTTCCTCGGACGCCCTAGATCCAATCGTGACGGCCTATGTGACGCCGTCACCACCCTCGGTAAATTAATCTTGGTCATTTTGATGCCGTCATCTCTTCATCTGACGCCTTCACAACCTTCGGTAAAATATTCATCCTTTCTGACGCCGTCAAGAGTAAATTCTTGACGCCGTCACCTTGTAATTCCAGCTTGGATTTGGTACTTTGTTGTTTTCTTCACTTTATGCTCCAAAAACGTCCAAAATAGCCTCTTTTCCAGAATTCATTCTCCAAACACCTAAAATCACAAAAGGAACGATTTAGGGCAATATTTGATCAAATAAATTCGGATTCGGGCTTAAATGACCCCCTAAAAACGGATCATTTTTCGCCTCATCATTAATTACATGTACAATATGGCGTTGCTAAGCCAAGACTAGACTCGACTTAAGCTAATAAATGAAAAATAACAAAAATATAAAATGAACATAGAATAAAAAGGGATGGTAGTCCGTATGTTTTTTCTCTTTGTCCTTTTTCTATTTTTTTTTCTTTTTCTTGTTTTTTCGATTTTTTTTTCTTTTTTTCTTTTTTTTTTTTTTCTTTGAAGAAAGCAGAAAATCTAATTCTGCTGATGCATCAGCTGATGCATCTGTTGATTCTGCTGAAGGAATTTCTGCAGCAGTCCCAGTTTCCACTGAAGCTTCCACAAGCTTAGATGAACCTTATGGCAGGTTTCCAACTCCCTCAGATCTAGCTAATGTTGAGCAAAGTGATGGCATTTTTCAATCAGCTTCCTATGATCAAGACTTTGCTCCCACTTTAACTAATCTTGATACCTTAATTGATGTTAATCCTGTTACAATTAAAAGGATCAACACCATACATCCACAAGATAATATACTTGGTGATCCAAATGCAATGGTACTCACCAGGAGTGCCATTAAGAATACCAAGTTTGGGAATGTGCATTTTTGACTTATGTATCCACTTAGAAGAGAGACAATCACACAGATCAGAAGCATTGTTTGTTTGCTTGTTTCTTGTCTCAAGTTGAACCCACAAGCATTAAACAGGCTTTGAGTGAGCCTAGTTGGGTTGAAGCTATGCAGGAAGAGATGCAACAATTCAAGAATCAAGATGTTTGGGTACTTGTTGATCTGCCTGCAGGGAAGATTGCTATTGGGACCAAGTGGATCTTAAAATGCAAGAGGGATGCCAGAGGTATTGTGGTTAGAAATAAAGCAAGATTGGTAGCTCAAGGTTTCAGACAAGAAGAAGGGATTGACTACACTGAGGTCTTTGCACCAGTGGCTAGGGTTGAAGCCATTAGACTATTTTTAGCCTTTGCCTCATATATGGGCTTTAAGGTCTATCCGATGGATGTCAAAAGTGCCTTCCTTTATGGAAAAATTGAAGAGGAAGTGTATGTTACTCAACCACAGGGCTTTGAAGACCCCCATCATCCCAAAAAGGTGTACAAAGTTGTCAAAGCACTTTATGGACTTCACCAAGCACCAAGAGCATGGTATGCTAGATTGTCTACATTTCTATTGGAGCATCGATACAGAAGAGGAGCTATTGATAAGACCCTCTTTATTAAGAAGAACTCCAGGGATATCATTCTAGTACAGGTATATGTGGATGACATCATTTTTGGATCCACAAAGGAAGCATGGTGCAGGGAATTTGAAGATTTGATGAAAGGTGAATTTCAAATGAGTGCAATGGGGGAGTTAACATTTTTCCAAGGGCTACAAGTCAAACAACACCTTGAAGGGATCTTTATTCATCAAGAGAAATATGTTAAAGATATCTTGAAAAAGTTTGACTTTGAACTTTTGAGGACTGCTACCACTCCATATGAACCACCCAAGCTTAAGAATCTAAATGAGCAAGATGAGGCTGTTAATGTTCATCTATATAGATCCATGATTGGCTCACTCATGTATCTCACAGCCTCTAGGCCTGACATTACTTTTGCTGTCAGTGCTTGATCAAGGCATCAAGTCACTCCCTTGACTTCTCATCTAAATGCAATGAAGAAAATTTTCAAGTACATCAAGGGCCAACCCAAACTAGGCCTTTGGTACCCAAGGGATTCACCATTTGTGTTGGAGGCTTACAGTGATAGTGACTATGCTGGAGCTAATTTGGATAGGAAATCCACAACAGGAGGTTGTCAATTTCTGGGAAGAAGACTCATCTCTTGGCAGTGCAAGAAACAAACCATTGTGGCTACTTCTACCACTGAAGCAGAATATGTGGCTGCTGCCAATTGCTGTGGCCAGGTACTTTGGATTCAAAATCAGATGTTGGATTATGGGTTTAACTTTATGAACACTAAAATCTACATTGACAATCAAAGTACTATTTCCATTGTTAAAAATCCTGTTTTTCATCAGAGAACTAAACACATAGAAATTAGGCACCATTTTATAAGAGATGCAAATGAGAAGCATCTAATTCAAGTGCTTAAGATTCACACTGATGATAATGTGGCTGATTTGTTAACAAAAGCTTTTGATGGACCTAGGTTTAATCACCTGGTTGTCAATATTGGGATGGTTAACCCTTGAATGCAATGTTTGAGGGGAGGCATATGCCTCAGGGGAGGATTATACATGTTGTATTTATTATGTATGTAGATTATTAGGTTTACTAACTTTCTTTTGCAGGTTTTTACTAATCTTGTACAATATTATGGTTGTTCTTTTGTGTTTTTGTGTTTTGTGTAAATGTATGGTCTCAGGTCATGTTCCTGCTGATGTTCAATGGTCTACAGTCAGTGGAATAAGATGTAAAGACATAAAAGTGAATTTTATTCATTTGTGGCAAGCTTGGTACATCAAGATCAGTCATCAGAAGAAACACAGAATACATAAAACATCAACAAAATAAACAACCACCATCCTACCACCACATCCCTAAATTGCAATCAACCACCAACATACCATCACACCCCCAAGAAACAGCCTAATCCATCTTTCTTTTTCCTTTACCCAAGTCATTTGGGGCTGGCATCTTCTTGAGGATTCCTCTGGATTGCATGTCTTTGTTCCAGAGTTTGGGAGCTGCAAGACCAAGAAACACCTTCAATGGACCCTTCTTTCTACTTGAGGACTGTGGCTCTTCAGGGACAGAGATTCTTCTCATTTCAGCACAGACTCTTTTCATCTCACTTGTTAAGAATGCTGCAACAGGGGTGAAATCAGGGACAACCATAGCTAGAGGAGTTGGTGTTTCCTTAGCCTCAGTGGTTTCTTCTGATGAGGTGGGAGATGGGCATAACTCTGAAGGACCTTCATTCAAATAGTAGTATGATCTTTGTATTTGAGGTATGTCAAAAGTAGAGTCTGATGAATCAGAAGAAATTTCAATGACATTGGGGGATGGCTTCATGGTGTAAATGTGTGAAAGACTTTGGGATATGTTATTTGTGGAATGGTGAATTGATTATGACTTGAAGACTCCTTTTTAAAGAACTGATTTGGGTTTACTGCGAGTTAATGTAAGTTAATGGGAGGTAGTTGAGTCAGTAGCAATTACTAAGTGTGCAAGTTGTCCACTTCATTGGATACTTCGGATGAAAGTCAATGGTTTGACCATCATGCTGCTGATACTAGTTATCTTGTAGTTAAGTGTGTTCCTGCTGATGGATTAGTCAAGTTCAAATTATTCAGGGGAATGCTACTCAGAAGAATTAAAACAAGTAATCATAAACCAAAGCAAATTTTATTGATTCTTCAGAGGTACAATACAAGATAATGAAAGTGAAAGACAAACAACAAAGTCCCTATTCTACTTTATTCTTGCCCTTGCCTTCCACAGTCTTCTTTTTGCCTTTGTTGTTGATGTTGAAGAGTCCTTGCCACTGAGGACAGGGCAAATGATAAAGTCCTTTCGTAGTATATATAATTATTCCGAAGAAATACCGGTTAAAGTAATTCCCGGGTCGTTCTCCCAGCGAAGGTAAAATGGAATCGTGAATAACCGAATCGAGAAATCGTGTCGAGAAAAGCGGGAAAGTGAAAAATATGATTTTTTAAGTCAAGTTATGCTAAGAAATGATAAACTATGAAGAATTTACAATCTAGGTATGTACGGATGTTAAAAACGTGAAAACGGAAACGCACACGCAAAATTTAAAACGCGACGTTTAATGAAAAATAATCCTACGAACTTGGAAATATTTTCTAAAAATCTAAAACTATTAAAAAGAATTTTAAGAAAAAGAAAAATATTTTTTAGACTTTTTATTTATTTTCTAGAATTAATTTTCTATTTATTGAATTAAAAGTGAATTAAAAATTAAGAAAAATAGAAAAACAAATTGGAAAAATGAAAATTTAATTCTAAAAATTCTAAAATATTATAAAAGAAATTCTAAAATTATTTTTGTATTTTTCAGAACCTTTTTCTAATTTTTATGGATTTTTGTTATTTAAAAATGATTTAAAATTGATTTATAATGAAGAAAAATTAATAAAAATAGTAAAACAATCCAGAAAATTATGAAAAATTTACAGAAAATCAAAAATAAAATGAAAATGTTGCAGAAAAATTTTGGATCTCTAACTATAAGCAGAAGTGCTTATTCAGTGCTTAAACAGTATATGGCAAGTGCTTATTAATAAGCACTTGCCACAAAACTTTACCAAACTCACAACACAGTTATAAAATGATAAAGTAAGCACAAATAAGCTCAGATAAGGACAGTGAAAGCACAGAACTAACAGCAGCAAGCAATAAGCAGTAAGAGAATAATCTAACTATTAAGCAGTTATGAACCAGGATAAGCAAAAGGCTAAGAACTGAAAGAGATAGTCAAAATACCACTAAACTAACTCAAAACAATCAATGAACCTCAATTATAAGTTCAATCAAACAAATGCAGCCCTATGATCAACTCAGATTATCTATACTACACTACCAATAAGCATGGCTAAATAAGCTATTCTAAAAAGCTTTAAATGAGAAACTAAAAGTGGCTAATCAGAGACTACCAAACAGAGATGCAACACACCAAAAATCTATACCTAAAACTATCTACAACTACCTTGGATGATGCCAAGAATGTGATTCCACAACTGTGGTGCAGGGGTGCTTAAGGCTCAAACAGTTAACTACCAATCACTATGCAAATAAGCTAATGAGTTTGAAACTCAGATTTTATTACTGATTAAGATACACTAACTACCAAGGAATACATTAAAACAAAAATTAGGCAATTGGAACTATTGTTAAGCTAAAGAAATAAGCAAGAAAATCCTATGCTAAGCTAATATGCAAACTGATGCAGCAAGTGGAAATGGCTAAATGGACAGCAAAGCTGCATAATGCAATTGGTAAAAAGTGAGTTGAAACTGAGATTTGACCAAATAACACTCCATTTCCATATTCTAAACTTGATTCAAACACTAAATTGAGTATGCTAACTAACTTAAGAGGCTTAAATCTAATTTGCACGATAAATTCACACTTAAGCTGCTATAATACCTCAACTACAACCAAATGATGCAAAATCTTTAATGCTACTAAATAATGACTGAAATCAAGTTAAAACTACAACCAAAGACATTTAAGATCTAAGTCAATATAATTTTCAGACCTCTATTAAGTTTTACTACAGACCGTCAATAATTCCAAACACCCCCTTATTCTACCCGTTACACTACCACAAACATACTTAAACTAATAACCACTATACTAATGATCTAATCTGATATACTAACTCTAAGTGAAGCTGAAGCAGATTCAAATCACAGCTTATAACTACTAGAACTCAATAACTCAGTTCAAATAATTTCAATACAGTTAACTATGCTATTCATGAAATGAACCAATACAAACTATAATTCTAATATCAGCTATCAATCATTCTATAGTAAATGAAAATAAAATCACACAAATAATAAACAAGCAATATCCACTAATACAATCAGAATACTCAGAACTCAGATGAATGATACTATTGAAGGAAACGTTGAAAATGAGTATGAGACTTACAAAATAAAATCCCCTCAGCATGAACAGAGGGGTTCACTGAGCTCGCCTATCTTTTGATAGGCTCAAACCATACCCTATAACCATTATCAGATACCAACATACCCAGAAATCATCATCATCATACCCTTTTGACTTTCGTTGACCACATTACCAATTACCATCATAAGCAGTAACACAATTGTAAAACTCAACTAAAGCTACAATAAGACTTGAATGAATTATTTTGAACAGAAATGAAAGCTTGAAAACAGATTTATTAAGATGCTTGGAAAAATTAAAGTTCTAGGAATTAACTTGAAAAATAAACTTTTATTGAAACTATGAACTTATTACAACTAAAAACTAAAATAAGCTAAAAATTACACTAATCTAGCTATATTACACTACTCCTACTCCTAACATCTAACACCCCCAAATCGTGAGTGAGGTCCTCTATTTATATCTGAGATGAGGGAGTCTTCAGAAGGCTCTAGAATGGAATCAACTTGGAATATGCTCTCTTAGATCCTTAGTGACTCATCCCAACCAATCAGAGCTTTGGAAATGCTCCCAGTGACACGTTCAGACCAATCCATAGCTTACATGTGTCATTCTTTAGCTGTCACCCTCTGACAAGGTGTCAGGTCTTGAGTGATTTGACATTTTAGCCCTTAATTGTGGTTAATTTTGGTTGGGAGAGGGTAATTTGGATGAAAGGTAATTAGGGTTCTTGAGGGAGAGCTGGTAAATGGGAATTGGGGGTAAATATGGCGCGTGGGTTTTTTTTATTTTATTATTGTTTGGTTTAATGGACCGGGTCAGGTACAATGATGGTTGGGCTTGGATATAATATGGGATTGGTATTGGGCTGGATAAATATAAACATGGACCAGGCTTTGTGTTTTCAGAATTTAGTAATAAAATTACAAGGACCACATGTGAATATTCTGAAACTTAGGGGACCAATACTACCATTCTGAAAAATATTATCCAAGGGCCAATCTTGTCATATTGATATTCTTCAAGGTTAACTTTGACAAATTGAGCTTGAATAATGATCCAAACTTGAAAACTGCTTCCCGGCACCGGCTTTTGAATCCTTTTCCACTCTCGTGCTCAGTTTTCCCGCTTTTCTGTGTGATTTTCGTCATTTTGTAAAATATCCGTACCTGCATATCACAATCACAAAAACACACGTTTTCTTGGCAATTATTAGCTTAATTAGTCATATTGGGTTGGTGTTTGGCCATAAAATGGTGAGTAAATAAATACTCACCAGCAAACCTAACACAACTTTTCTAGTCTTTGGTAATGGGGAATTCACTTTTCTTTTCCTTGGACGAGATGACTGAGGCTTGTCAGAGGTTGTAGGAGTGTAAAGTTCATCATTCTCATCATTCTCTTCATCAGAAGATGTAAAGAAGATGAGAGACTCATCAGGACTGGGAACTCAATTTGCACTCTCCAATTCATTCCACTTTCTCTCCAACTCTCTCTGATACTCAGGATCATCAATCTTAGAGGGATATGGTGGAAGATCTTCAGATGATGATGAACATGGTGCAGGCACATCATGTTTCTTCTTCTTAGCTTGTTCCTTTGTAAGACCACGACGACGTGTTGGTATATTCCATGGTGGTGGAGATGTTAGTGAGTCAGAAGTATCAGATAAATCCGAAGCAAGGTTGATGATGGGTTGATTGGAAGCCATGAATGTATCTTTGGTTGGAGATATGAAAATTAGGGATTTGATTTGAAGGTTGAGAGATTTGGGGATAATTAGTCTTTATTTATAAGATCCCCCAACCGCGTGTCATTATTACCATTAATGCGAGGCAGTTTGGAGATAATTAAGGGTTCTTTGAATTTTGAATTAAAAGATCTTTGTTAAAGATATTTGGTTTCCACTGAAGGGTACATTCTGCTGAGTGATGCTGCGGATGGATCTGTTGACCATAGTCAACGTTTGACTATTTTCTGCGGATTGACCATTTGTTTTCAGCCATTTGATTTGGTTTCTATGGATGAGTCAGTTAATTGGGATTTGCCTTAGTTGATTATTGGTCAAGGATTTCTTTCCAATAATTCACATCAGTTTCATTCCACGTTTGGTAACTTCCATATTTACCAAAGACGTGCATATCCCACTTCCAAATTAACTGATTCCCTCTCACTATATAATTTTCAAAACCATTTCAACATCTTTCAGAACTTCTAACCCTAATTTCTAACTCTCAATCAATGGCCGAACTATATTTCAAAGCAGATCATAACAAACATGCCTTTCTTGGTCGTGGAAAGGGTGATGAAGATTATTTGGGCATGATGGAATTTCTTCAAAGGTCCAAGATTCGATATGCTCTGCTCCAATACCCGGATGTTATTCATGAGTCTCTTGTTGTACAATTTTGGGAAACGGCACAAACTAGGACTATTGAAGATGGACCACCAGAAATTATTGCTGTAATAGATGGGGAAGAATATGTGGTTACTGAGTCTTTGGTCAGGACCAAATTACAGTTGGATGATGAAGGAGGAATGATTGATTTGCCTAAGAGTGACATTCTTAGAGGGCTTCAGGCTGCTGGGTATAGTGGTGATGGGAAAACATGGTACAAGAATCTATTTTGTCCAAAATGGAGGTTCTTGACACACACATTGCTTCAGTGCATGGGTTCTAAGTCTGGTGGATGGGATCAGTTTTCTACATACATTGCTCTTGCTATTGTGTGTCACTCTCAAGGAAGAACATTTAACTTTTCTAGGTATATCTTTAATGCTATGCTTGAAAATGTTAAGGATACAAAACTTAAATATCTGATGTATCCTAGGTTTCTTCAAATCATTTTAGATATTGAGACCAATGACCCCACTCACTTGCCTGTTAAGGGTTTGTCTAAAAAGTTGTTTTCCCAAATGAAAATTAAATTTACTGGTGAAAAAAGACCCTTACTTCCAGCTATGTTGCCTGGTGGCAATGCTCCTGATGGAGCAGCTGCTGATGTAGCTGCTGATGCCCCGGTGGGCAATTCCCCTGATGGAGATGCAGCTGATGTAGCTGCTGGTGGTCAGGATTCCCCTGATGCTCAAGCACCAGAGGATTCTCCTGAAAGAGCTGAAGATGCTCCTGATGCAAATGCTTCAGTTGCTTCTGATGTTCAGCCTCCACTCTCTCCAAGGCTACCCACACCTGTACATTCACCAATGGATATCAATTCTCCTGACCATGAGCTCAATGAGAATTTAGGCTTTGACCAACCTGTAAACTCACCACAATTTACAAGACTTCCTTCACTCAGTCCTTTGAGACCTCAATTTGAGGATAATGTACATGTAGATTTAGATGTAAATTTAGATAATTCCTCTCACAGGACCAATGATGCTCCCAATACCACAGATATCCCTGTTGGTGGAGCTGAAGGTCTTGTTACTCTCACTTCTGTATCAGCTTTGTTGAACAGGTATGTATTAAAGGTGGACAAATTGGAAAATGATCTGAACTTCACCAAAAAGAATCTTAGCAGTGCTGTTCTGACTCTAATTGGGAGAGTTAAGAAGTTGGAGGGTAAGCTGAAGCAAAGACAGAGACAAGGTGTAGTGTATGATTCAGATGAGGATTCTACTAAAGCATCTGACAACATTGATTTAGAAGGCCTTGAACTTCTTGCTGCTACTACTTTGGAGAGTGTTCAGAAGAGTGCTGACATCAGACCTGAACCATCTGTTGCTCCAACTGCTGATGTTGCTCGAACTGCTGATGTTGTTCATGCTACTGATGCAAGTGTTTCCAAGGAATTCAGAGAACAGAAATCTGCTGGTGTTGCTCATTATGTCAGAAGGAAGCATTCTGCTGATAAGAAGTCTGTTGATGTTCCTAGTCAGAAGAATTCTGCTGCTGTTTCAAGAAAGGAATTTTTTTCTAATCCCTTGCCAGAAGTGGGCACTCCTGGTCCATCAGTAGATATTCCAGCTGATCTTTCTCATGATTCTTCTGCTAAAAGTTTTGTCCCTCCTCAGAAGGAAGATAAAGGAAAGTCTATTTTAATTGATCAAGACATTCCTTCTAGAGTCAAATCCAAGGAGGAACTTGCTTATGAAAAAATTAGTGAGAATGTTGCTGCACATCTGCAAGCTCAAGAGGATGCTGCAGTTACTAAAGAGGAGTTGGATTTGAAAGCCTCAGAAGCATTGGCTAGGAAAATTCAAGATGATTTGGACAAGATGGGACCTCAGTATACTACCACCTTGCCTGCTGAAAGAAAGAAGGAGCTTGATGAAATAGCTAAGAATCTTACTGCTGAACAATGGGAGAATTTGGCTGAACAAGCTGCTTCCAAGCCTAATTTGGGTGAATCTAAGCTTGGAATTGATAATCCTGCCTTTGTTCAAATGATGGTTGAAAGGGGAAGATTAAAGAGACAGCAAGAGGCAGAGATTAAAGCTAAGTATCAAAAAGAAAGACCTTGGACAAAGAATGAAATCAAGAAATATATGAGAAATTTTGTAAAGAACCAGGGTTGTTCTATGTTTGGGTCAGGTTGGACTAAAAAGAGGGTCTGGGGATTTTCAGATCAGCAGTTGACCTACTATTATGACAAGATCATTTCCAATCATCATTCTTCTGGTATAATGGTTCCAGATGTGTTGGAGTTTAGAGGAAGACTTTTGGATGAGCCTCAAGCTAAGAAAGCAAAGTTTCATGATTCTACTGCTCAACCTGCTGAGTCTATTGGGTCTTTTCATGGTGGTCAGGAGAATGTGAAACTTCCTTCAGTTTTGCCTCAGAAGAATGATACTCCTGATGATCAGAATGATGATACTCCTGATGCTCAGATGGATGATATTCATTCTGGTCTTCATCATGATACTGCTGAATCTCATCATGATACCACTGAAGCTCCACATGATGTTACCAATGATGCTTCAGAAGATACTCCAATTGAGGTACCTGATGATGATGATTCTGCAGATGTTCCTGCTGATACTTCCACACAAGTACCCAAAGAAGAACCTACTGATGGTCCTTCTATTCCTGTTACTGGCACTAGGAGAAAGACTAAAGCTATCAAGAGAAAGGCTCCAAAAGATATTCCTTTAGAGGATAGTACTACTTTCTTTGATTATGCTTCTGATGATGGTCAAGACCCTGTTGTATGGGAGAAAATTGTGAAGTGGGAACTGGTTGATTCTGAGCTTGGTCAAGGTAAAGTGAATGTCATCACTAGACAAGATGGAACTACTAAGACATTCTTGTTTCTGAGTCAGATCTTACATATGGTGGACAAGCAAGATCTTCTCTCACTTTATGATTGGGTTACCAAGTACTATCAAACTCATTCTCCTGATGACATAGGAATGTATTTGATGGGTGATTTGCAGATTTTGTGTGATTCTTATAAAAGTGATTCTGGTGTAAGGTTTTAAGTCTGGAAAGGTCAAAAGACATGGGTGGTTGACTATTGGAAGTTCTTTCCATTTCCTAATGTTCATATGATTGTTACAACCACTGGTAAGACCTTGTATTGCTGGGCTGATGTTCTTTACCCTATTACAAAAGAAGTAATGCATCTCATGCTGGAGACAAAGTTATCAGTTCCTCTGGATATGACTAAAAATGATCTTCATCTTGCTGAACAATTGGTAAGGTTCATCAGAAGAAGCATCTTGACAAAGAAGGAACTAACAACCAAGCATGGCATTCAAATGGATTCATATCTGCAATGAGTTGATTTTGGTATTGTATTATGTTGTATATATTTTATTTTTATTATTTTATTTTCTAGTTTAGTAAAAAAAAAAAAAAAAAAAAAAAAAAAAAAAAAAAAAAAAAAGAAAAAAAAAAACTAACATTTTGTTGTATAGTCTTGTATTTATTGACTGCAGGTTTGGTTATCAACTTACCTGATGTTGACTATTCCATCCTAAAGTTGGCTAGTCCAAAGGGTACAACTTTGGTAAAGACTCATCAAATCTGTTGATAGCTGTAATGATTTGCTCAAAATCATAGGGTTTTCAACTCACCCATGCTTTATTGTTAAGTAGTTGAAATGGTTGTCAATTGACCATGGATTTTTCCTTTATGGATTCCAAATAATTGGCTAGCCCACATGTATATGGCTTGTGGTAAAGGCTGTGGAAAACCATATTTGGTATTCAATTGACCAAGATGATAATTCATCAATAATTGACTAGTCCTGAGCAAACGGCTAGAGGTAAAGACATATCAAATCCGTTTATAGCTGATGATTTGCTAAAAATCATGTGGTTATCAGTGTACCTTTGAACACTTGGCTACTCCAGTAGTAATGGCTATTGCTAAAGAGACATCAAATCCATTATTTTCAATGATTTACCTCTCACAGGAGTTAACACACCTGGTTGTGATGAGAATAGTATGAAACTTATATGTTTTGATGTACATTTAGTCTTGTGTTGCTGCAAAGAATGGTGCTTTCTAATTGGTTGCTGATCATAGAGATTCTACTTATGAAGATTCTTTGCTGCTGATCCTCAATCCTCTAGTTTCTGTTATTGGCGATCTATCAAGAAATCTTGAACTTAACTGTGTCAAATTCAAGATTAGGGGAGGATTGTAAGGAATTATTGAAGATACTACTGACAGATACTGCTGACAGGTTCCTGCGGAAGGCTTAGTGACTTTCTGCTGATGATTGGTTCCTGCGGACGACCATAGATCCTACGGATAGAGTTTAACTGTGGATATAACTTATGTATTTTAGGACAAGATATGTAGAATATCTTTTATTAGTTTTTCATTATTCGTTTTTTGTAAGAAAGGTTAGGGTTTCCACTAGTATATAAGGAACCCTAGGTTATTGTAATAGTAAGATGTTTTAGTACGAAGTTTTAATAATATTATTGATCCATAGAGGATCAAGTTTAGTATACGTTTGTTTTTATATTCCGCATAATAACAAGCTCACAGAGATTATCTAATTTAGTCTAGCTAGTGATTACATTAGTTGGCTAACGATCTATTGGCTCGTGATCTATCAAGGAATAGATCCCTACAGCAAAAATACCTTTAAGTGGAGTTAAGACTAAGCCAAAACAACAAAGTAAAGTATTTCCACTATTTAGTTTAGAAACATGATCTACCAACAATAAAAATTAAGCATGCATACGGAAGCAAATAACAAACAAACAAATAAAATCACACAAAACATGGGTTGCCTCCCAAGAAGCGCTTTTCTTTATTTACGAGTCATGTAGCTAGACTCAAGGTCATGGGTTACTACGTGACCTCATCATTGGTTCCACTCTCTAGGTCGTCTTCTAAACTAGTATCGCTTTCATAGTGTAAGTACTTTGGGTCTTCGAACTCGAAGATATCTTTTCGATACTTAGAACCAAGCTTACTGACATCCTTAAAGAATCCACATGATAAATCAGAAGTGTTCTTACACCCTCTCCGAACATCTTCATCGCACAAAATAAGTTGGGAACTTATCTTATCAAGCCCGTCACAATCGATTTCCTTAAGGTCTCTTCTCTTGTATGGCGTTTGGTATGAAACCCTCCTAATCCCATCAGCGAAGGTCATAATACCATTTCGATCATCAATTATCAGATTAGTAATCTCGCAAAAAGGTGCCCCAAAAAGAATTTGTGATAATCTAGGGTCGACATAGTCTTCAATGTTGTCCATGATCGTAAATTCCATAGTAAATGCCATATTTCCTACAAACACTTGAATTTCATGATCCTTACCAACCACTTTCTCTCCCTTGTAAATCATTCCCCATCTGCAGATATTGTTATAATGGAATAAGGACATAAAATTCTTTGGCAGGAATACGTTAATGTAGATGTTATCGAAGTATTTATGGCCGATCATGCAGGGAATCTTGAGATTATTCGGATCACGCCGTCTTATCTTCCTCCACTCTCCATCCTTTGACCCATATAGATTCCCTTCAAGAGAAGGACGATACTCGTACACCTCCTCATTACCCTTACGAAAAATTACCTTCTTAACACCATTGGTGAATAATGCACTACCATCTTTCTCATCAAGGATCACTCCCGATTCATTGATAAAAGGTTTCCTAAGAACAAGGTTGGTTAACGTTTGATTGGTGAGAGGGTCTACGTCATCGACCACGGTGAGGTCAGTATTGTAAACAAGCTCTCCAATCCTGATTGATAAATTTTTCATTACCCTTTCGCACGCAATGCGTTTTGGGAAGGTCTCATGGTATAAGGAAAGGGGGATTAGGTTGACTGGGGAGCTAGGATTTATATGACTATCGGTTAGGAGCTTTTCCTTAATGGTGCAGGAGATCTTGAAAACTTTATGGTTATCTTCCTTAGTCCTATCGCTACTCCCACTAGTAACATTCTCCATTTTTCTCTCGGGTTCTTCTATAATAGATTTACCCAAAATGGTTGGATTTCTCTCATGCTCTTCTGATCTCTCTTTCCTTTCATTCGATTTTCCAGATTCTCGCCCGGTGTACAACTCGGATGAGTTGGTAGGTTTTTTGGCCGAATCATGGTCTACCCTTAAGGTCTCATCTTTAGCTGTCTGACTGAATTTGGTAGTTTGTTGTTGGGTTGGGTTGGGTGTAGAAGCAGATATCGTGGTGATGGTGTTTACGAAATGGATTGGTCCTAGGGGGTTGACAGGTTCTTTTCCTTTGGGGGATAGATGTTTGAATAACTTGCTAGGACTTTTTATTTTCACAGGGGAGGTTGGTGAACTCATGACGGTAACAGATTTAACCTCATCAACGTGAACGGGCTTATTAACAACATGCTTTTTGATAGCAGTTAACAGATTACAAATCTTGTTGTTCACATCAGCCTGCTGTTGTCTAAATTTAGCCTCGAGCGTAGAGAGCTGTAATTCTTGAGATAGAATGAATTTTTTTAGGGCATCTTCACAGCTTTGCCTGGGAATGCCTTGTGACGGAAAATGCTCGGACCAAGTGAATGGCGAGGAGTCATTGAAAGATATGCTCCGCGTTTGGTACCCTTTGAAATTAGGTTTGTCCTTCCATGCCTCATAGGCCTCACCAGAAGTTCGAGGGCCTTGAACCACGTGTGATGACGTGAATTCGTTATAAGCACGTTTTGGAAGCTCCATGCAGTTATGAGTCTCGTGAGGGCCACCACATAATTTACATGTAGAAGCGATTCTGCTTACTTGGCTTAAGGATTTTGGAGCTTCGTAAGATTTCATGAGAGACTTGACTCGACCTTCAAGTTCCATGATCCTACCGTCGGGAGTGCTAGAATTGTTCGAAGGCAAAGATATTGCCTTGACCGTTTTGTTCAAATCACGGGGATCATTCCAACTTTCGTTGTCATAGAGAGCAAGATCTTCTATGAGTTCCCATGATTGTTCCGCACTTAGATCACGTAGCTTACCACCGGCCGATTGGTCAATGGCTCGCCTCGTGGAGATGTCGATATGGTCATAAAAGATTTGGATTTGGAGCCAAAGATCTATGCCATGATGAGGGACTTTTTGGAGTAAGTCCTTGAAACGAGTCCATGCTTCATAAAGAGATTCATTTTGACGTTGTTGGAACATCAAGATGTCATTTCTAAGCTTAGTAGTTCTCCCCGGTGGGAAAAATTGAGCAAGGAAACGAGTGGTGAGATCATCCCATGTGGTGATGGATCCCGCGGGTAAACGCTCAAGCCATTGACTAGCTTGATCCCGTAGAGAGAATTGGAATAGGCGTAATCGGGTTGTCTCTCTAGTTGCAACATCTAGGTCTATGGAATCTACGATTTTGAGGAAGTCCTTAAGATGTTGGTTTGGATCTTCGGAACGAAGTCCATGGAATGCACATCCGCTTTGCACCAACCGGATGGTGTCGGATCGCAAGGGGATCACATTGGCTCCGGTGAGCTCAATGGTGTTTCGGTAGCCTTGGTGGCTAGGTCGGGAATACTCTCCTAAGGTTCGGGGCCTAAGGGGTTCTAATGGTGGGTTTTGTTGTGGTAGGATGACGGGTTCAAAGATGTTCCCGTTGTCCATGATGTCGGGTGGTTACGAACAAAGGCACAAAGAAATAAGATAGACTAAAGAGAACCTAAAAATAAAAATAAAATCTTACTAGAAAGGAATCTAGCAAGTAGACCTAATAAAAAGAAATTCTAACCTAGACAATAACTATTCCCCGGGCTGCGGCGCCAAAAACTTGATACGTGGGAATCGCACTAGGCTTTACCTCTCAAGGGATCCTGAGAAGCTTACAACCTCCACCAGGCAGTGTACCTGATCGTTGTAGTATAGTATAGTGACAAGTACCGGGGGATTGATCGTTCAGCTTAGGAATAGTGTCGCTAGGATTAGAAAGCCTAAATGCTAGTTCTAAAGGTGAAGGATGATTCTTTTTGTATTTTATATTTTTTTAGAAAGCAATTAAAAATCTCGGGTTTGAAGGATTTGGGCAGAATTAGTTGCTAATCAACTAACCCAATACTAAAGATGCAATCAAAATAAAATACTAGAAATAAAAATAAACTAAATTATACTAAAGTTGTGAGCAATAAGTGGAAAAAATGTATTTACTTAGATTTCACTACTCCCTAGACATCTTTTACACGTTAATTACTTGTTATAATTGCATGGATGACGGATCGTATTCCTTAATACCATTCATGGGGTGGCACACTTAACTCCCCAATTCTATGAGCTTTTATCTCCTCCTACACCATGCCCAGCACAACTATAGGGATTGTAAACAGTGGCTCATGCATTAAATACAACCAATAAAGACCTAGTGCGCGTCGGTTCATGTTTCTTAAGACGTTCAAGCATATTACCAATTGGAGATCTGCCAGTTTTCTTAAGCCTAACATATAAATCATTCGTCCAAGACAAGTATAAACAAGTAATCAACACATAATTAACATCTAGGTTTCATTAGATCCAAGCAAAACACAAGATAGAACTAGCCTAGCATGATGGAATTAAGACAAGAACAAGATATAGACAACCAACACATAGACATATTGATTGAATTGAAAGAACACTTATCTCAATTACACATGAAAGGTATCAAGGGTTTGGAACCCTTGAAAAACCTGTAAAATTCGCACCAAAATCGTACTTAGGGTTTCTCCAAAACTTCTCTCTTTTTAATGTGAAAATTAGAAAACTATATATAGAAAAAGGGTCTGACGGCGTCAAGACCAACCTTGTGACGCCGTCACCTCGCCGCCAAAACTATTCTCGGACTGCCTTGATCTACATTTGACGCCGTCAAGACTTAATCATTTCTAGGCCGTCATGACTTTTACTCTTGACGCCCTACCTTCGTGACGCCGTCAAATCTGTACTGGATCGTCATGGAATTTTGCTCTTGACGCCGTCAGAGAGTTACTCTTGACGTCGTCACCTACTGTTCCCAGCATGGAAAATTAAGACTTTGGCGTTTTCTTCACTTTTATGCTCCAAAAACGCCCGAATTGCTTCCTTTTCCAGATTTCTCTCCCAAAGTACCTAAAATCACAAAAGGAACAATTTAGGGCAATATTCGATCAAATAAATTCGAATTCGGGCTTAAATGACCCCCTAAAAACGGATCATTTTTCGCCTCATCACAGTATATATTGCCCTAAGTCTCATGACATGCAAAACGTTAACAAATACCGTAAATACGGAGGTCTTATCAAATTAATGATAATATTGCCCTCGTGTAATAGGTGATTTGCCAATTCCTATATTTACTCAAATATAATATATCACGACTACTACGACTAACCACATGCATAATGGCATTCCGTCAAGTATTAATGGGATAGGCTGTCAAACCTTAAATAGATCTATTCATTATATTCGCGTTCACATAACAGTGATTAATGGCTCATGATCAATGGTCTTTTGGCAATAGGTAACTTAGGAATATATCAAGTCAGGAAGCATACAGAAAATTACTTGTGATCTGTTTATAACATGTATCCCCCTCACGGAGTTTGAAAATAAGTAAATGTAAGGCTATGACTCACCTTGATTGATACTGAAATGAAGAAAATAAAGTCGGACGAATTTATGATAACGGCTTCGAAATATAACCTGATAAATAGATTTATCTGAGAATTTGACCAAATACTATTTGGTAAATATGAACGAATAACGAATAATAATTATTCGTTATGACGAATAAATGATGTGCAGTGTAATTCTTATGATATGCATGATATGACAAAATATGTTATTTAAATTATCCATCGAAGTTTTACCTTTTTAATCGTAAGTAAAAATATTAACTTTTGAAAGATCGTTATATATATTATTAACGTTACGTTAAATAATATATATATAACAAAAATGAAAGTTTAAATGCAATACGAAATAAATTTACGAAAATAGAAAATAAATAAGAATGTTAAATAGAATATGTTTAGTCCTTGTCCTTTTCCAATTTTACCATTTTTACTCTAACAATGTTTGCGTTACACCGTTAGTCCTTTTTGTAAATAAATTACAACTATAGTCCTCTAATTGTCCAATAATCAAAACTAGGCTTAGAATATTAACTTTTATCAACTTATGGTTCTGATTTTACAATTTTAATCCTTACTTTTCAATATTTACAATTTTAGTCCTTCTAGGTGTCGTCGCGTTACATTGTTAGTCCAAAGTTACAAAAATGATTATAAAAATTATATAAAATTTTCCGTAGCTTATTAAGTTAATAATAAGCTTATTTTAACTGCTTATTTGATTAAAAGCTTATTTTTCAACTTATGGACCTTTAACGAGTCAAATTCAAGGCTCGTTAACGTTTTAAAATCCGTACTTCGTGAGACGAGTTAGGCTCATCAAAAATATTATTTTTCTTGTTCTATTTTCATATCAAAAAGTTTAGATAGCTAGCTTATTTTTAGCTTATTGGGATTTTAGGCCCCAATCGGTAAAAATATAAGTTTTTAAACGTGATCGGTAATGATTTACTTTGATGAAAATTATGTGTCGAGATCAAGTTATTTTCACAAATTATATATACGAAATTGTTTGCTAGCTAGGAGGTCTATTAAGTCGTGTAAAAATATGATATGCTTGTTACTTGATATTTAAAGATATACGAGCGTTTCTTAGCATGTATGGAACGTTTATATATATGTGAAAAACTTAGAAATTTACTAAGTGTTTATATGATTTTTCATGCGATTGTGTATGGTTCAAAACAAGTTTATTTGATGCATGTAACGTTGAAATGAACGTGAAATATGTGTGCTACATGACTCCTAGGCCTTCCAAGATAGAGGCTAGCCACGTTTGGTGTTCTATATGACAATATGTACGCGAAAATATATATGTAACCTATATACGATCGATATAATATATACAAGGTGCATGAAATATATTTAACATGTGGAATGAATGGAAATGAGTTTGAAACAACTTACAACACCTCTAGGGTGGTAGAGAGTCGAGAGTGGATGAATGAAACACAAAGAAAAATCACGTTCGACTATAACCCAAAGAAATAAACGTATAACTTAAACCCGATAACTCTTTCTTGCGTCCAAACGAGATTGAAATCAACTTCTGGCCTTTATGAGATAGTTTTTAGGAAGAAAGAAAGTTTGGAAAGTGTATGATAATTGAGAAAAACGGGTGCATGCATATGGTGTATATATGGTATCATTTCCTAACACGTAAGTGTAAATATTTCAAGGAAACCACAAGTACTATGCAATTTCAGTAACTCTAGGCTTATAGGATGAAATTTTATCATATAATATGAATTGAGAGTGCATGAAATAAGGTAGATGTTTGGATGATTCACAAGGATGTCGACCACCTATTTATTTCCTTACACGAATTGATAAATCGTGCACCACTTGGATATAGTTGATCATGAATGACATTTAACCATGAAATCATCTTAGGAACGTTATTAGAAACATTTAGGAACAAACGGGAAAAAAAACGGTTGAGATTTGAGTTTAATATGAATCGATTGAGTTTAGTTTTGATCAAACACTTCGCCACTGAAAAACGTATCAAACATCGACCTATGGACATGGAATTTGACACACTAATAGTTGGCTAGGTGTTGAACAAGGTGGTGTAAAAATATATATGTGTCGTGTGTAAGAATTGGGAATACGCGAGGCATTTTGGAGGCTTGATACTAGTCGAATATATGAATTAATAAGATTTGGAGTTGGGCTTGAAACTTGGGCCTGATGAATAGTGTACGAGAGTTGGGCTGTAATAAGATTAAGGGCCCGTTTGGTATTAAATGTAATTAGGAAATTTTAATTAGGATTAGGAAATGTAATTAGGATTAAATGAAATGTTTTAGGTTTCGAGTAACGTGTCGAGGATTGGTTCCGTCATTTCGTGAATTATATTATTTTATGATAACGACAAAATAATATAATAAGAAAAATTTTAAATTTTTCTGAGAAAATGGGAATTAGTAACGATAACGAAAGATTATTTATTTAATAATGATATAATTACAAGAAATTTTTACAAGGTTCTACAGTACTCACTTGTCATTCTGAATTTCGTCCCAAAATTCGATTTTTAAGAAATCTAACAAATGTGTTCTATAAAAATAAATGTGGATATTTCTCACAGAATCTATCTTGTCTTTCCCATGTGTAAGTTGGTCCTCGCTTTGAGTCCCATCTAACCTTTACAATGGGGATACGATTCTGTTTGAGTTGTTTTATTTCTCTATCCATTATTTCCACAGGCTCTTCTGTGAACACTAGTTTGTCATCCAATCTAATCTCCTTTAGTGGAATGACGAGAGTTTCATCAGACAAACATTTCTTGAGTTGTGATACGTGAAACGTATGATGCACCCTACTGAGTTCTTCCGGAAGTTCTAACTTATAAGCAACTGGACTAATTCTCTCCAGAATTTTGAAAGGTCCAATGTACCTTGGATTTAACTTTCCACGTCTTCCAAAATGGATCATTCCCTTCCAGGGAGAAAATTTCAACATGACTCTGTCTCCTACTTGAAATTCCATAGGCTTTCTCCTGACATCAGCATAACTCTTCTGTTTGTCAAGAGCAGCTTGCAAGCGTTGCTTGATTTGGAATATCTTCTCGGTCGTGTCATGTATTAGCTCTGGTCCGGTGAGTTGCATATCACTAACTTTTGTCCAACAGACTGGTGATCTGCACTTTCTTCCGTAAAGTGCCTCAAAAGGTGCAGCCTTTATGCTAGCATGATAGCTGTTATTGTAAGAGAAATCAACTAATGGCAAGTGTTTATCCCAACCTTTTCCGAAATCAATTACACATGCTCGGAGCATATCTTCCAAGGTTTGGATTGTTCTTTCACTTTGTCCATCGATTTGCGGATGATAAGCGGTGCTCATATCTAAACGAGTACCAAGAGATTTCTGTAGAGATTCCCATAATCTTAAGGTGAATTGGCTATCTCTATCAGAAATAATAGATATTGGAACTCCATGTCTAATCACAATTTCCTTAAAATACAACTGAGCGAGTGTTTCCATCTCGTCAGTCTCCTTGATAGGTAGAAAATGTGCAGACTTGGTTAATCGATCGATGATAACCCAGATTGTGTCTAATCTGGTCGAAGTCCTTGGTAATTTGGTAATAAAATCCATGGTGATTCGTTCCCATTTCCAGACTGGAATTTCTAGTTGCATGAGTAATCCTGATGGTTTCTGAGTCTCTGCCTTTACTCTAGAACATGTTAAACATTTACCAACATACTCTGCGATATCAGCTTTCATATTTGGCCACCAATAATTCTTCTTAAGATCTTGATACATCTTATTGGAACCGGGATTAATAGAATATTTGGATTTATGAGATTCATGCATGATAAGGTCTCGAATACCTCCAAAGAGAGGAATCCAATATCTTTTCTTAAAACATAACATTCCATCATTTCTTCTAACAAATTCTTTTTCATTATTTGGCATTCTGTCAACCTGATCTTCATGGTTTGACCTTCTGTCAATTTTCTCATATTGCCGATTTTCTTCTTGGAGAGCTTCTGTTTGAGCTTTGATGATTTGAGCTGGAAGTGGCGAATGAATTGTCATCCCTAGAGATCGAACTCTAAGAGGTTTAATTCTGTCTTTTCTGCTCAACGCGTCGGCTACAACATTCGCTTTACCAGGGTGGTAACGAATTTCACAGTCGTAGTCGTTGAGTAATTCCAACCATCTTCGTTGTCTCATGTTCAGCTCCTTTTGATTCAGTATATGTTGAAGACTCTTGTGATAGGTGAAAACCGTACACTTTGTACCGTATAGGTAATGTCTCCATATCTTAAGAGCAAAAACTACTGCTCCTAAATCTAGATCATGAGTGGTATAATTTTCTTCATTCTTCTTTAGCTGTCGTGAAGCATAAGCTATGACCTTGTCTCTTTGCATTAGTACCGCACCTAAACCATGATGAGATGCGTCACAATACACTACAAAGTCCTCATTTCCTTCCGGTAATGCTAATATTGGTGCTTCACAAAGCTTTTGTTTCAACAGTTGAAATGCTGACTCTTGCTTCTCTTCCCAGATATACTTCTTGTTTTTCTGGGTGAGTTCCGTCAAAGGTTTTGCAATCTTTGAGAAACCTTCTATAAATCTCCGATAGTATCCGGCGAGACCTAAAGATTGACGAATTTCGGTTGGAGCGGTGGGTGATGTCCAACCTTTAACTGCTTCTATCTTCGTGGGATCTACATGGATACCTTGGTTGTTGATGATATGGCCTAAATATTGAACGGTAGAAATCCAAAAATCACATTTGGAAAACTTGGCGTACAACTTTTCTTTCTTAAGTAACTCCAAAATAATCCTTAAGTGTTCGGCATGCTCTTCTTTGTTGCGCGAATAGATTAAGATGTCATCAATGAACATAATAACGAATTTATCCAAGTATGGCTTGCATACTCGGTTCATTAAATCCATGAACACTGCTGGTGCATTGGTAAGACCAAATGGCATTACTTGAAATTCATAATGTCCATACCGTGTTCAAAAAGCTGTCTTGGGAATGTCTTCTTCCCTGACACTTAATTGATGATATCCTGATCTTAGATCGATTTTTGAGTAAAGACTAGATCCTTGTAATTGGTCAAATAGATCGTCGATCCTTGGTAATGGATATCGATTCTTCACCGTGAGTTTGTTCAACTCTCTGTAATCGATACACATTTGGAACGTTCCATCTTTCTTTTTGATGAATAGGATTGGTGCTCCCCAAGGGGATGAGCTTGGTTGGATGAATCCCTTATCTGATAGTTCTTTCAACTGTTCAGATAATTCTTTCATTTCGGAGGGTGCTAATCGATCTGGTGCTTTTGCAACTGGTGCTGCTCCAGGCACTAAATCAATGCGAAATTCTACTTGACGGGTTGGTGGAATTCCAGGCAAGTCTTCAGGAAATACTTCAGAAAATTCTTTTACAACTGGTACTTCATCAAGTTGTTTCTTCTTTTCTTTTGTTTCTCTTCCCGTTACTTGAATTTGGAATACATGGCATCCTTTACTTATGTATTTCATCGTCTTGGCGTACGAGATAATATTGAACGAAGGTTTAGGTTTATCACCTTAGATGATTAAGGTTTCACCGTTGAGTGGAATTTGAATGACTTTATCGTCACAAATTATTCTGGCACGGTGTGTAGATAACCAATCCATACCAATGATGACATCAAAACTTCCCAATTGGATGGGCATGAGATCGATAGAGAAAGATTTACTTAGAAAAGTTAAGGTGCAATTTTTGATTAAGGAATTGGTACTTAGGATATTTCCATCTGCTAATTCTATGTCGTAGATAGTATCTAGTTCTATGGGAGTAATATTTAGAATTGCCGCTGATGAGTGTGTAAATACTCATCATTTTATACCAATCTGAGCTGCCAAAACATACAAAAACACCCAAATATGTATCAAAATACTTAAAATATCTTAGAGGTGTGTTTTATATGTTTCAAACACAAAATATGCAAAAACAAATGAAAAACATACAAAGTTTGCATAATTGGCAGTTTCAGTCCCTCAAGTTTCATAAATTTGCAAAACTAGTCCCTGGTAAATCAAAACTTGTACAAATATCATAAAAGGTCCTTGGGATTCATAAGTTGTAAGAAATAGTCCTTTAAAGTTTAAAATCACATATTTACAACTTTGGTCCCTCAACTTTAAAAAAATGTCAAAAATAGTCCCTAAGGTTTTGAAAAATGGAAAATGTGAAAAGTAAACCTAATGCTATTCTAAAATGACACATTTGGTCCTTTTTGTTAACATTTGATATTTACAGGATCAACCCTTCAAAATTCAGAAAATTACAAAAATGGTCCCTGGAGTTTAAGGAATTGACAGAAAAGGTCCCTGGGAATTTAATATTTGACATTATCATCTTTGGTCCTTGGGGTTTTCAAGTATGGCAATAATGGTCCCTTCAAATAAATTGAGGAGTTTACACATCAGGTCCCTATACTTTGGCAGATTTGCAAATTTGGTCCTTGTGTACACTTTAAATACCAAACGGATCCTTAAGTTATCTTAAACCAAAATCCAATTCCAATCCAAACACCCCATTTTACAAAAGCCCACCCATATCATTTCTCTTT
Source organism: Artemisia argyi (assembly GCA_030686995.1). NCBI lineage: Eukaryota > Viridiplantae > Streptophyta > Magnoliopsida > Asterales > Asteraceae > Artemisia > Artemisia argyi. The sequence continues at coordinate 149,298,331 of CM060705.1, forward strand.
GGGCCCATGTCTCACCAGTCCACCTCCTGAGCCCACTCCCACCCTTATTAATAAAACGGGGTCATCCCCTACACTTCACACCCCTGCTACTTGCAACTCCACCTCCTCCACCTCACCACTCTACTATCACCCTAAACCCTACACCTCTAACACTCCCTGTCATCACCAAAACCAAAACCCACTCCCTGGGTTTGCCCCAGGAGATGCCACGTGGCAACCCTATATCCACCTTCACAACTTGAGCCTGCCACTACCACCTCTGCCACCCTGCAATTTCCACCACCCCTTATCCCTTCAATATAGCACATCCCAAGACTAATAAATGCACCAAAACCTTCCCTGCTACACGCTACAGTCAAATTGGCACAAAACCAATTTTCCCGCCAAATCTAATCAATGGCTAGGATGAGTTTTTATGATCTAATGGTGCTGGGAAATCATCTTGGGACCCACAAGAAACATTTGGAGGCTATAAATAGAAGGAAGAAGCAGAAGTGGAAGGCAGTTAGTTTATTAGAGTAGTTTTAATTTTAATGTAATCGTAGGTAGTATGCTCTTTTTTTTTAAAATGTAATTTTTAGTTCCAAATCTTGTACTCAGTTGTTCTTATTCAATTTAAGTTGCTTTAAAGTTTGATTTCAGATATCTCAACAATATCAGTTTCAGCATTATCTAAGTAAAAGTGACAATTTGCTTAATCTTGTTAAACTTGTTTGTACCTGCTCCTTTAAGTTTTCTTAAGCTTACTTAAGAGTTTTAAAAAGTTTTTAATAAATTAGAAGCATTCTCATTCAGTCTACTTAAAAATCACAATAAAAATACTCAATAAATGCAAGAAAAATAAAAATCAGTGAAGTGAAGGTGAAAGCTTGAATCAGGATGTATTTTGGATGGAACAATTCTTTTTTAGTATCTCAGGGGAGATCTAGGACAGATCATGGTGCTTGGTTTCTTGGTTTGGAAGTTCACAAGTTTCAACTGTAAGCATTTCCATCAATTTTTTGTAATTTGCTGTAGCTTAATTAAGTTAGTGCTATTTTAATTCATTTATGCTTATTTAGTGTTAGGATAATCTTAGAGTTCAAGTTTAAGGTTTAGGTTGTATGTTTACCTCACAAAACCTTCAAGACAGATTCTAAAGGAGTGTTTGGATTGATAGATTTCTCTATATTGTTGTTAGTGTTTTGTTGTTTTCTTGGTTTGGACATACCATGTCAGGGTATATTAGGTCAAAACTAGTCTTAAGTTCAAGTTAGAAACACCCATAGTCAACATCCCACCCCAAATCCCTTAACAGTCCACTGTTGGACTGTTAGGTGCTTCAATTCCTTGATTCCAATTTAAAAGTAGGTTAGATTGCTTGATTAAGTTTTCATTAGGTCTAATTAACATGCACTAATCAATTAGAAGCTGTAAAAGTTCACAAAAGTCAACTTAGGATGTTATAGAAAAAGTCAAATGTTCATCATTTCAGGTTTTTCCAAATTTTCAAGAAATTAATTAGATTTTTGTAGTTAGTTTCTAGGCTTGTGACTTGTTTCCATAGGTTGTCCAACAGCTCAACTTTAAGCTCCCTTGGTCATTGCATTTTTACCAATTTTGTGTGGGCCCCCACACTTGCCCAAAGTGAGCTGCAGGCTCACTGTTGTGCCCTGCTCAGCAGCTCAGCACCTCCACACCACCCACTTTGTGGTGGTCCTCTGACCACCATGGTGGTCCCACAGCTCCCCACTTTGTTCCTTCCATCCCCCCTCCTACCAGGGTGCATAGTTTGACCTTTGCTTTGACCTGAGACCAAGTGGACCCCACCTAAATAAGCCCTTGAACCTTGTCCCACTTCTGGGTGAAGAAAGGTTTGTGGATTGGATTATTCTGGCTTATAAGCTTATTCTTTGAGCTTATTTGAGTGAAACCTGCTCATACTTGTCCAACACTTTAGTTTGAACCTAAATCATCCATAGTGGGCCCCACAAAAGCTGGCTTGAGCTTATTTTGCCTTTTGGTCAATCAAAGTCAACTGTCACACTTTCTAGCTTATATTTTGCTTATTTTAAGTTTATAAAAAGTTTGTTTTCACAAAAGTTAGTTGTTTTTATGTATTTAATAGGTTTGTAAAAGAAAAATCAAGAAAAACAAATATAAAATTAAGTGATAGTTTCTATTTAATTAAATTTAATTTTAATTTCCATTTTTAAATTTTTATTAAGTAGGTTGTGTTTTTATATTTTTAATAATTTCATCTTAGGTTAAAATAGTTATAATAAATTTTTCAGATTTTTATTTTGTCATTTAGTGCTAATTAGATTTAATTTTAATTTTCTTTATTATTAATTAATATTAAATATTAAATAGCTTAATTAGTTTTTATAAGGTTAAATCTAGTTTTTATAATTTTTCTAGTTCTAATATAGTATAATAAGTTTTTAGAAAATAAATTTTAAGATTCTACTGTTCATTTTCTATTTTTCTTATTTTATTTGTTTAAAATAGACTTAAGATAATTAATAGGTAATTAATTAATAGATTAATCTTAAATATAATTTTTAGAGTTTTTATAACTTTTTTAGGATTCCTGTAATGGTTAAGTAATTTTATAAATTTTATCTTAATTTTCTAAGTTAATTTAGTATTAATATAAATTAAAAGTAGTTTAATTAGTTTAATTAAGTTAAATAGTTTTTAATTAATAACAAAACCACAAAAAGACAAAAACATTTATTTTTATTTTTTATACTTTCTTTAAGTTCTAATTTAGGTTTAGAAAATATTTTTGTTAATTTTTAGTATAATATAAATCATTTGTCATTTTTAGTTTAATTAAATTAGATTTTAATTTGCAATTTAAATAGTTTAATTAATTAAATAATAGTTTAATATTATTTTAATCACTTTTATAATTTCTTTTTCATTTTTAATTTTAAGTTTTGAAAAAGTGTCAAAAGCACCCCCTGTAGTTTGATAATTACCAAAAACCCACTTTTCCAGTCCGATACGTGATCTTAATTGTTAATTTGTGCATATATCTGGTATCTGATTATTGTGAATATTATATCTGTTTGTCAATACCAAAATAACAGTAGCAATACCAATCCCACATCATCTGGCTACTGTCCTCAGTGCCACTTTCTCATAAACGATTCCAAAAGCACCATTTCAATCTCGACGGGACTTTAACGACCCGGGAATACACTATACTATCACCGGAGTATTGATTCTAGGCTGTCTTTGACTTGTTGACCTTGGTCAATAATAATCTGACGGTTCTGAACCAATCAAAATTTGGCGCCGCTGCCGGGGAGGTTGTTGCGTGTTTTAAAATCGTTTTAAGTTTAGTGGTTTTCAAAACCCTCCCTGTAAAAAGTTTTTAAAAACATAATCATATCAAAAACGTTCATTAACACTTCTCCTGAAGTGTTGAAAAACACCAAAAAAATTAAAAACAATCAAAAACAAACTGTGAAGTTAAATTACTTCGTGTTCTTTAAGATTACAACCTGAAACAGTTGGTTTAAGGTAAGTTCTGACATTAAATTGCGAACTGAAGAGGAAACCTATTTACTTCCTCCCGCCAGCCTGCGAGTAATCTTAAAGGGACGATTTCGGTTAACGAATCAGTTCCAAAAATATTCCCAAGTTTTCTGCACACACACCCATAAGCCTAAAGCAGTTTTTCAAATTAATTAATAAACCCATAATAAGTTCCCAAACTTAAGATTAAAACTTGCCTTTATATCCCTGTGAGTGGTGTACCTTTTTCAAAGAAGCCATTCACTTGTGATTGCTGGTTTAAGTTCACTGTGGTTTTGCCTCGAACTTGTGTTGAAAAATTGTTTTTAGTGCATGTGCACTAAACATGTCTCTCAAAAATACCAAAAATAATCACCTTTACCCTCTCACAGCTTTGATTCTCCATTTCTTACCCTCCAAAACCTTTTGATTCTTTCTATGTCTCATCCATACCTTCTGGTTTGCCAGTGGTGTGGTAGTTCTTATAATGGTGGCAATTGCCCCAGTTGTGGCATGGTAGAATCGGGAAACGGGTCTGTCTATAACCAGAATCCCTATTCCTACCATGACACCACTGATTCATTCCACCAGCTACCACACCCTCAGTCTCAGCAGTTTAACTGTTGTGAGTACTGTGGTGGTTCACATTACAGTTCTGATTGTCAATCAGGAAACACGCTTGTCTATGAGCAGTTTCCTGATAACAATTATGACTCTAGCACATACAACCCACAGCCACATCCGTTCAACTGTTGTGAGTACTGTGGAGGTTCACACTTCAGCTCTGATTGTCAAACGAGGAATCCATTTCCTTGTAACAATTATGACTCTTCGTACCAAGACCAACCTCCACAGTATCAAACTATCCAAGCAACTCCTCCAATCCAGCAAGACTTTTTAGAGGTTCTTGAGAAATGTAAAGAACTTAAGGAGGAGTTAGCTAATATTTCACTTCGCCATACTCCAAGCTCTTGTGCATATTGTGGGGGTCCTCACGATGATTTTAAATGTCAACCTTACGGTTTTGACACATCCACATCCCCACAATTTCCTTTCATTCCAAATTCTCGTGGGAAAACTATGGCAGAATTACTTGCTGAAGAACGAGAATCTGGAAAAAGCATGGAAGAGTTATTGGCTGAGCAACGAGCAGCTAAATTTCGTGCTAACATTCGAAATACTGCTCTATTTGATGACTATGATGACAATGATGATGAAGATAACATTGTTATTATTCAAAAAGATTCATCAAGTTCATCAGTTGATATCCCAGCAGTTGAGATTTCATCTCAAACAACTGCTGTCACACCCGAGGTTTCCACTCACTCTTTGATCATGGGGGACGAGCATCTTGACACTGTTCCTGATAAGGAATCGGACGAATTCATAAAGTCTAGTGTTGAGGACCTTGTCCCAATCCCAAGAGAGTCACAGGGAACTTTGGATCATGTGTGTGATATTCCTTCACCCCCTGATAATCCAAATGATCAAATTGAGACTGTCTCTGATTCCAGTGATGATTGTTTATCTTATGGAGACATTGAATTTGTTGATGCATCACTTCTCCACTCTAATGTTGACTTTCTTGAAGAGTTCGCTGATGAACTCTCTCATATGGATCCCATCCCACCAAGGGATGAAAATGAAGTCTTTGACTTTAATGCTGATTTGAGAGAGTTAGAATTCTTACTTACTCATGATCCTTCGATTGATCCTACTCAGATCAATCCACTTCCTCCGGAAAGTGAAAATGATCTGGACGAATTCGAGGCTTTTCTTACTGAAGATAGTTCAATTTCATATGAAGTTGATGATAATTATCTTGATCCTGAGGGGGACATTCTTTTTCTAGAAAGTTTGTTAAACGAAGATCCATTTCCCCCCCTCCCACCCAAACAACTTCATAATGAGGAAATCAAATCAGTTGAGGAAACTGATAAATTTCCTGAGATCAAGCTCAAGGACTTGCCTCCTCCACTTGAATATACATTTCTTGAGGAGGAAGTTCTTATCTTAATTGCTATTCAGATCTCTCTTCTTTCCTTCACCTACCAGGTGATTTCTCCTCTTCTTCACTCCTTCGGGAGTGAGGACACTATCTTTGATCCCGGCATTTTCATATATCATTATCTTGAGCCGGGACTATGTCTCATCGGTGTGGAACTTTCACGTGCTTCAAATGTTTATCCAAACATCTTGAATGAAAGTTCTTCCACATCAAGCTTCCCCAAGGACTAATAAATTCGGGGTCGAGTCACGCTAGCGACTCGGTAAACAAAAACAGAGCATCTTATAGGGTTTTCACCCTAAGTGTGGGGGAGTCCCCCATGCTATGATTACAGAAGTGAAAAACAAAAATGATGTTTTCCACGCTTAGCTGGTAATATTGCCCTTTACGTTCAAAGAGTCGGCATAATAGCCGGGACTTTGAATATTGAGGACAATATTCATGCTTAGTGTGGGGGGGTATTCGCTATTCTAGCGAATTTTATCATATTTTACTATCTTATACCCCCGTTTTTGACCAAAATTTTCAAAAATTTTTCACTAAAGCTCAAAATTTTTGTGGTAATCAGTCCGCCAAAGTCTAAACGACAAATGGATTGACTAGTCCAGGAGCAAACGGCTCTTGGTAAAGACATCTCAAATCCGTTGATGGCTGGCAATTTGCCAAAAATTGTATGGTTCCTCAGCTCCCCCGCATCCTCATAAGCAAATGAGCTGGCTAGCCCGCAAGATTATGGCTTGTGGTAAAGGCCGTGGAAAAACCATAATTGGTAATCAGCTCACCAAGATGTTGACTATTCCATCAAGAGCTGGCTAGTCCAGAAGCAAACGGCTTTTGGTAAAGACTAATCAAATCCGTTGACAGCTGGTGGTTTGCTCAAAATCACACGGTTATCAGGTGTGCCACAGTTCTTACACCTGGCTACTCCAGAAGTGATGGCTTTTGGTAAAGAGTCCTTTGAAATCCATTAAAACTTCATAAAATATTGCTAGGGACTAGCAATAGTTTAGTGTGGGGGATTGATGAGTGTGTAAATACTCATCATTTTATACCAATCTGAGCTGCCAAAACATACAAAAACACCCAAATATGTATCAAAATACTTAAAATATCTTAGAGGTGTGTTTTATATGTTTCAAACACAAAATATGCAAAAACAAATGAAAAACGTACAAAGTTTGCATAATTGGCAGTTTCAGTCCCTCAAGTTTCATAAATTTGCAAAACTAGTCCCTGGTAAATCAAAACTTGTACAAATATCATAAAAGGTCCTTGGGATTCATAAGTTGTAAGAAATAGTCTTTAAAGTTTAAAATCACATATTTACAACTTTGGTCCCTCAACTTTAAAAAAATGTCAAAAATAGTCCCTAAGGTTTTGAAAAATGGAAAATGTGAAAAGTAAACCTAATACTATTCTAAAATGACACATTTGGTCCTTTTTGTTAACATTTGATATTTACAGGATCAACCCTTCAAAATTCAGAAAATTACAAAAATGGTCCCTGGAGTTTAAGGAATTGACAGAAAAGGTCCCTGGGAATTTAATATTTGACATTATCATCTTTGGTCCTTGGGGTTTTCAAGTATGGCAATAATGGTCCCTTCAACTAAATTGAGGAGTTTACACATCAGGTCCCTATACTTTGGCAGATTTGCAAATTTGGTCCTTGTGTACACTTTAAATACCAAACGGATCCTTAAGTTATCTTAAACCAAAATCCAATTCCAATCCAAACACCCCATTTTACAAAAGCCCACCCATATCATTTCTCTTTGGGCCCATGTCTCACCAGTCCACCTCCTGAGCCCACTCCCACCCTTATTAATAAAACGGGGTCATCCCCTACACTTCACACCCCTGCTACTTGCAACTCCACCTCCTCCACCTCACCACTCTACTATCACCCTAAACCCTACACCTCTAACACTCCCTGTCATCACCAAAACCAAAACCCACTCCCTGGGTTTGCCCCAGGAGATGCCACGTGGCAACCCTATATCCACCTTCACAACTTGAGCCTGCCACTACCACCTCTGCCACCCTGCAATTTCCACCACCCCTTATCCCTTCAATATAGCACATCCCAAGACTAATAAATGCACCAAAACCTTCCCTGCTACACGCTACAGTCAAATTGGCACAAAACCAATTTTCCCGCCAAATCTAATCAATGGCTAGGATGAGTTTTTATGATCTAATGGTGCTGGGAAATCATCTTGGGACCCACAAGAAACATTTGGAGGCTATAAATAGAAGGAAGAAGCAGAAGTAGAAGGCAGTTAGTTTATTAGAGTAGTTTTAATTTTAATGTAATCGTAGGTAGTATGCTCTTTTTTTTTTTAAATGTAATTTTTAGTTCCAAATCTTGTACTCAGTTGTTCTTATTCAATTTAAGTTGCTTTAAAGTTTGATTTCAGATATCTCAACAATATCAGTTTCAGCATTATCTAAGTAAAAGTGACAATTTGCTTAATCTTGTTAAACTTGTTTGTACCTGCTCCTTTAAGTTTTCTTAAGCTTACTTAAGAGTTTTAAAAAGTTTTTAATAAATTAGAAGCATTCTCATTCAGTCTACTTAAAAATCACAATAAAAATACTCAATAAATGCAAGAAAAATAAAAATCAGTGAAGTGAAGGTGAAAGCTTGAATCAGGATGTATTTTGGATGGAACAATTCTTTTTTAGTATCTCAGGGGAGATCTAGGACAGATCATGGTGCTTGGTTTCTTGGTTTGGAAGTTCACAAGTTTCAACTGTAAGCATTTCCATCAATTTTTTGTAATTTGCTGTAGCTTAATTAAGTTAGTGCTATTTTAATTCATTTATGCTTATTTAGTGTTAGGATAATCTTAGAGTTCAAGTTTAAGGTTTAGGTTGTATGTTTACCTCACAAAACCTTCAAGACAGATTCTAAAGGAGTGTTTGGATTGATAGATTTCTCTATATTGTTGTTAGTGTTTTGTTGTTTTCTTGGTTTGGACATACCATGTCAGGGTATATTAGGTCAAAACTAGTCTTAAGTTCAAGTTAGAAACACCCATAGTCAACATCCCACCCCAAATCCCTTAACAGTCCACTGTTGGACTGTTAGGTGCTTCAATTCCTTGATTCCAATTTAAAAGTAGGTTAGATTGCTTGATTAAGTTTTCATTAGGTCTAATTAACATGCACTAATCAATTAGAAGCTGTAAAAGTTCACAAAAGTCAACTTAGGATGTTATAGAAAAAGTCAAATGTTCATCATTTCAGGTTTTTCCAAATTTTCAAGAAATTAATTAGATTTTTGTAGTTAGTTTCTAGGCTTGTGACTTGTTTCCATAGGTTGTCCAACAGCTCAACTTTAAGCTCCCTTGGTCATTGCATTTTTACCAATTTTGTGTGGGCCCCCACACTTGCCCAAAGTGAGCTGCAGGCTCACTGTTGTGCCCTGCTCAGCAGCTCAGCACCTCCACACCACCCACTTTGTGGTGGTCCTCTGACCACCATGGTGGTCCCACAGCTCCCCACTTTGTTCCTTCCATCCCCCCTCCTACCAGGGTGCATAGTTTGACCTTTGCTTTGACCTGAGACCAAGTGGACCCCACCTAAATAAGCCCTTGAACCTTGTCCCACTTCTGGGTGAAGAAAGGTTTGTGGATTGGATTATTCTGGCTTATAAGCTTATTCTTTGAGCTTATTTGAGTGAAACCTGCTCATACTTGTCCAACACTTTAGTTTGAACCTAAATCATCCATAGTGGGCCCCACAAAAGCTGGCTTGAGCTTATTTTGCCTTTTGGTCAATCAAAGTCAACTGTCACACTTTCTAGCTTATATTTTGCTTATTTTAAGTTTATAAAAAGTTTGTTTTCACAAAAGTTAGTTGTTTTTATGTATTTAATAGGTTTGTAAAAGAAAAATCAAGAAAAACAAATATAAAATTAAGTGATAGTTTCTATTTAATTAAATTTAATTTTAATTTCCATTTTTAAATTTTTATTAAGTAGGTTGTGTTTTTATATTTTTAATAATTTCATCTTAGGTTAAAATAGTTATAATAAATTTTTCAGATTTTTATTTTGTCATTTAGTGCTAATTAGATTTAATTTTAATTTTCTTTATTATTAATTAATATTAAATATTAAATAGCTTAATTAGTTTTTATAAGGTTAAATCTAGTTTTTATAATTTTTCTAGTTCTAATATAGTATAATATGTTTTTAGAAAATAAATTTTAAGATTCTACTGTTCATTTTCTATTTTTCTTATTTTATTTGTTTAAAATAGACTTAAGATAATTAATAGGTAATTAATTAATAGATTAATCTTAAATATAATTTTTAGAGTTTTTATAACTTTTTTAGGATTCCTGTAATGGTTAAGTAATTTTATAAATTTTATCTTAATTTTCTAAGTTAATTTAGTATTAATATAAATTAAAAGTAGTTTAATTAGTTTAATTAAGTTAAATAGTTTTTAATTAATAACAAAACCACAAAAAGACAAAAACACTTATTTTTAATTTTAAAACTTATTTTTAGTTATTTTATAATTTTAGAAATTTTATTTTCATTTTTCTAGTAATTAATTAGTATTAAATTATATTTAAGTATTTTAAATAATTAGTAATAATTAGTATTTAATTAATATTAAATAATTAATTAGGGTTAAAATTTATTTTAATTTTCCAAAAATTTTCTTTTACCTTTTAGTTTGTAAAAAAGTCATTTTCACCCCCTGGGTGTTTTCAGATTTCCGTTTTTACTTTTTATTTCGTACGCTTACGTTTTATTTAAACGTAAACGTACGCGTTTTAAGTTTTAAACGTTTCTAGTTTTCCTGACTTTCCAGTATTGTTAATATAGTTTATTTAAGCTGTTTTCTTTCAAATTCCAGTAGTGTAATCATCACCACTCACTTATATCCATTTTCATCCAAATTCACCCGATCACGAAACCGTTTTAATACCATCCACACCTCGTCGGGACTTTAACGACCCGGGGAAACCCTATACTTCCACGGAGCATTGATTCTAGGCTATCTTTGACTTGTTGACCTTGGTCAATAATAATAAGACGGTTTAGGCTCAATCAAAATTTGGCGCCGCTGCCGGGGAGGTTGTTGCGTGTTTTAAAATCGTTTTAAGTTTAGTGGTTTTCAAAACCCTCCCTGTAAAAAGTTTTTAAAAACATAATCATATCAAAAACGTTCATTAACACTTCTCCTGAAGTGTTGAAAAACACCAAAAAAATTAAAAACAATCAAAAACAAACTGTGAAGTTAAATTACTTCGTGTTCTTTAAGATTACAACCTGAAACAGTTGGTTTAAGGTAAGTTCTGACATTAAATTGCGAACTGAAGAGGAAACCTATTTACTTCCTCCCGCCAGCCTGCGAGTAATCTTAAAGGGACGATTTCGGTTAACGAATCAGTTCCAAAAATATTCCCAAGTTTTCTGCACACACACCCATAAGGCTAAAGCAGTTTTTCAAATTAATTAATAAACCCATAATAAGTTCCCAAACTTAAGATTAAAACTTGCCTTTATATCCCTGTGAGTGGTGTACCTTTTTCAAAGAAGCCATTCACTTGTGATTGCTGGTTTAAGTTCACTGTGGTTTTGCCTCGAACTTGTGTTGAAAAATTGTTTTTAGTGCATGTGCACTAAACATGTCTCTCAAAAATACCAAAAATAATCACCTTTACCCTCTCACAGCTTTGATTCTCCATTTCTTACCCTCCAAAACCTTTTGATTCTTTCTATGTCTCATCCATACCTTCTGGTTTGCCAGTGGTGTGGTAGTTCTTATAATGGTGGCAATTGCCCCAGTTGTGGCATGGTAGAATCGGGAAACGGGTCTGTCTATAACCAGAATCCCTATTCCTACCATGACACCACTGATTCATTCCACCAGCTACCACACCCTCAGTCTCAGCAGTTTAACTGTTGTGAGTACTGTGGTGGTTCACATTACAGTTCTGATTGTCAATCAGGAAACACGCTTGTCTATGAGCAGTTTCCTGATAACAATTATGACTCTAGCACATACAACCCACAGCCACATCCGTTCAACTGTTGTGAGTACTGTGGAGGTTCACACTTCAGCTCTGATTGTCAAACGAGGAATCCATTTCCTTGTAACAATTATGACTCTTCGTACCAAGACCAACCTCCACAGTATCAAACTATCCAAGCAACTCCTCCAATCCAGCAAGACTTTTTAGAGGTTCTTGAGAAATGTAAAGAACTTAAGGAGGAGTTAGCTAATATTTCACTTCGCCATACTCCAAGCTCTTGTGCATATTGTGGGGGTCCTCACGATGATTTTAAATGTCAACCTTACGGTTTTGACACATCCACATCCCCACAATTTCCTTTCATTCCAAATTCTCGTGGGAAAACTATGGCAGAATTACTTGCTGAAGAACGAGAATCTGGAAAAAGCATGGAAGAGTTATTGGCTGAGCAACGAGCAGCTAAATTTCGTGCTAACATTCGAAATACTGCTCTATTTGATGACTATGATGACAGTGATGATGAAGATAACATTGTTATTATTCAAAAAGATTCATCAAGTTCATCAGTTGATATCCCAGCAGTTGAGATTTCATCTCAAACAACTGCTGTCACACCCGAGGTTTCCACTCACTCTTTGATCATGGGGGACGAGCATCTTGACACTGTTCCTGATAAGGAATCGGACGAATTCATAAAGTCTAGTGTTGAGGACCTTGTCCCAATCCCAAGAGAGTCACAGGGAACTTTGGATCATGTGTGTGATATTCCTTCACCCCCTGATAATCCAAATGATCAAATTGAGACTGTCTCTGATTCCAGTGATGATTGTTTATCTTATGGAGACATTGAATTTGTTGATGCATCACTTCTCCACTCTAATGTTGACTTTCTTGAAGAGTTCGCTGATGAACTCTCTCATATGGATCCCATCCCACCAAGGGATGAAAATGAAGTCTTTGACTTTAATGCTGATTTGAGAGAGTTAGAATTCTTACTTACTCATGATCCTTCGATTGATCCTACTCAGATCAATCCACTTCCTCCGGAAAGTGAAAATGATCTGGACGAATTCGAGGCTTTTCTTACTGAAGATAGTTCAATTTCATATGAAGTTGATGATAATTATCTTGATCCTGAGGGGGACATTCTTTTTCTAGAAAGTTTGTTAAACGAAGATCCATTTCCCCCCCTCCCACCCAAACAACTTCATAATGAGGAAATCAAATCAGTTGAGGAAACTGATAAATTTCCTGAGATCAAGCTCAAGGACTTGCCTCCTCCACTTGAATATACATTTCTTGAGGAGGAAGTTCTTATCTTAATTGCTATTCAGATCTCTCTTTTTTCCTTCACCTACCAGGTGATTTCTCCTCTTCTTCACTCCTTCGGGAGTGAGGACACTATCTTTGATCCCGGCATTTTCATATATCATTATCTTGAGCCGGGACTATGTCTCATCGGTGTGGAACTTTCACGTGCTTCAAATGTTTATCCAAACATCTTGAATGAAAGTTCTTCCACATCGAGCTTCCCCAAGGACTAATAAATTCGGGGTCGAGTCACGCTAGCGACTCGGTAAACAAAAACAGAGCATCTTATAGGGTTTTCACCCTAAGTGTGGGGGAGTCCCCCATGCTATGATTACAGAAGTGAAAAACAAAAATGATGTTTTCCACGCTTAGCTGGTAATATTGCCCTTTACGTTCAAAGAGTCGGCATAATAGCCGGGACTTTGAATATTGAGGACAATATTCATGCTTAGTGTGGGGGGGTATTCGCTATTCTAGCGAATTTTATCATATTTTACTATCTTATACCCCCGTTTTTGACCAAAATTTTCAAAAAATTTTCACTAAAGCTCAAAATTTTTGTGGTAATCAGTCCGCCAAAGTCTAAACGACAAATGGATTGACTAGTCCAGGAGCAAACGGCTCTTGGTAAAGACATCTCAAATCCGTTGATGGCTGGCAATTTGCCAAAAATTGTATGGTTCCTCAGCTCCCCCGCATCCTCATAAGCAAATGAGCTGACTAGCCCGCAAGATTATGGCTTGTGGTAAAGGCCGTGGAAAAACCATAATTGGTAATCAGCTCACCAAGATGTTGACTATTCCATCAAGAGCTGGCTAGTCCAGAAGCAAACGGCTTTTGGTAAAGACTAATCAAATCCGTTGACAGCTGGTGGTTTGCTCAAAATCACACGGTTATCAGGTGTGCCACAGTTCTTACACCTGGCTACTCCAGAAGTGATGGCTTTTGGTAAAGAGTCCTTTGAAATCCATTAAAACTTCATAAAATATTGCTAGGGACTAGCAATAGTTTAGTGTGGGGGATTGATGAGTGTGTAAATACTCATCATTTTATACCAATCTGAGCTGCCAAAACATACAAAAACACCCAAATATGTATCAAAATACTTAAAATATCTTAGAGGTGTGTTTTATATGTTTCAAACACAAAATATGCAAAAACAAATGAAAAACGTACAAAGTTTGCATAATTGGCAGTTTCAGTCCCTCAAGTTTCATAAATTTGCAAAACTAGTCCCTGGTAAATCAAAACTTGTACAAATATCATAAAAGGTCCTTGGGATTCATAAGTTGTAAGAAATAGTCCTTTAAAGTTTAAAATCACATATTTACAACTTTGGTCCCTCAACTTTAAAAAAATGTCAAAAATAGTCCCTAAGGTTTTGAAAAATGGAAAATGTGAAAAGTAAACCTAATAATATTCTAAAATGACACATTTGGTCCTTTTTGTTAACATTTGATATTTACAGGATCAACCCTTCAAAATTCAAAAAATTACAAAAATGGTCCCTGGAGTTTAAGGAATTGACAGAAAAGGTCCCTGGGAATTTAATATTTGACATTATCATCTTTGGTCCTTGGGGTTTTCAAGTATGGCAATAATGGTCCCTTCAACTAAATTGAGGAGTTTACACATCAGGTCCCTATACTTTGGCAGATTTGCAAATTTGGTCCTTGTGTACACTTTAAATACAAAACGGATCCTTAAGTTATCTTAAACCAAAATCCAATTCCAATCCAAACACCCCATTTTACAAAAGCCCACCCATATCATTTCTCTTTGGGCCCATGTCTCACCAGTCCACCTCCTGAGCCCACTCCCACCCTTATTAATAAAACGGGGTCATCCCCTACACTTCACACCCCTGCTACTTGCAACTCCACCTCCTCCACCTCACCACTCTACTATCACCCTAAACCCTACACCTCTAACACTCCCTGTCATCACCAAAACCAAAACCCACTCCCTGGGTTTGCCCCAGGAGATGCCACGTGGCAACCCTATATCCACCTTCACAACTTGAGCCTGCCACTACCACCTCTGCCACCCTGCAATTTCCACCACCCCTTATCCCTTCAATATAGCACATCCCAAGACTAATAAATGCACCAAAACCTTCCCTGCTACACGCTACAGTCAAATTGGCACAAAACCAATTTTCCCGCCAAATCTAATCAATGGCTAGGATGAGTTTTTATGATCTAATGGTGCTGGGAAATCATCTTGGGACCCACAAGAAACATTTGGAGGCTATAAATAGAAGGAAGAAGCAGAAGTGGAAGGCAGTTAGTTTATTAGAGTAGTTTTAATTTTAATGTAATCGTAGGTAGTATGCTCTTTTTTTTTAAAATGTAATTTTTAGTTCCAAATCTTGTACTCAGTTGTTCTTATTCAATTTAAGTTGCTTTAAAGTTTGATTTCAGATATCTCAACAATATCAGTTTCAGCATTATCTAAGTAAAAGTGACAATTTGCTTAATCTTGTTAAACTTGTTTGTACCTGCTCCTTTAAGTTTTCTTAAGCTTACTTAAGAGTTTTAAAAAGTTTTTAATAAATTAGAAGCATTCTCATTCAGTCTACTTAAAAATCACAATAAAAATACTCAATAAATGCAAGAAAAATAAAAATCAGTGAAGTGAAGGTGAAAGCTTGAATCAGGATGTATTTTGGATGGAACAATTCTTTTTTAGTATCTCAGGGGAGATCTAGGACAGATCATGGTGCTTGGTTTCTTGGTTTGGAAGTTCACAAGTTTCAACTGTAAGCATTTCCATCAATTTTTTGTAATTTGCTGTAGCTTAATTAAGTTAGTGCTATTTTAATTCATTTATGCTTATTTAGTGTTAGGATAATCTTAGAGTTCAAGTTTAAGGTTTAGGTTGTATGTTTACCTCACAAAACCTTCAAGACAGATTCTAAAGGAGTGTTTGGATTGATAGATTTCTCTATATTGTTGTTAGTGTTTTGTTGTTTTCTTGGTTTGGACATACCATGTCAGGGTATATTAGGTCAAAACTAGTCTTAAGTTCAAGTTAGAAACACCCATAGTCAACATCCCACCCCAAATCCCTTAACAGTCCACTGTTGGACTGTTAGGTGCTTCAATTCCTTGATTCCAATTTAAAAGTAGGTTAGATTGCTTGATTAAGTTTTCATTAGGTCTAATTAACATGCACTAATCAATTAGAAGCTGTAAAAGTTCACAAAAGTCAACTTAGGATGTTATAGAAAAAGTCAAATGTTCATCATTTCAGGTTTTTCCAAATTTTCAAGAAATTAATTAGATTTTTGTAGTTAGTTTCTAGGCTTGTGACTTGTTTCCATAGGTTGTCCAACAGCTCAACTTTAAGCTCCCTTGGTCATTGCATTTTTACCAATTTTGTGTGGGCCCCCACACTTGCCCAAAGTGAGCTGCAGGCTCACTGTTGTGCCCTGCTCAGCAGCTCAGCACCTCCACACCACCCACTTTGTGGTGGTCCTCTGACCACCATGGTGGTCCCACAGCTCCCCACTTTGTTCCTTCCATCCCCCCTCCTACCAGGGTGCATAGTTTGACCTTTGCTTTGACCTGAGACCAAGTGGACCCCACCTAAATAAGCCCTTGAACCTTGTCCCACTTCTGGGTGAAGAAAGGTTTGTGGATTGGATTATTCTGGCTTATAAGCTTATTCTTTGAGCTTATTTGAGTGAAACCTGCTCATACTTGTCCAACACTTTAGTTTGAACCTAAATCATCCATAGTGGGCCCCACAAAAGCTGGCTTGAGCTTATTTTGCCTTTTGGTCAATCAAAGTCAACTGTCACACTTTCTAGCTTATATTTTGCTTATTTTAAGTTTATAAAAAGTTTGTTTTCACAAAAGTTAGTTGTTTTTATGTATTTAATAGGTTTGTAAAAGAAAAATCAAGAAAAACAAATATAAAATTAAGTGATAGTTTCTATTTAATTAAATTTAATTTTAATTTCCATTTTTAAATTTTTATTAAGTAGGTTGTGTTTTTATATTTTTAATAATTTCATCTTAGGTTAAAATAGTTATAATAAATTTTTCAGATTTTTATTTTGTCATTTAGTGCTAATTAGATTTAATTTTAATTTTCTTTATTATTAATTAATATTAAATATTAAATAGCTTAATTAGTTTTTATAAGGTTAAATCTAGTTTTTATAATTTTTCTAGTTCTAATATAGTATAATAAGTTTTTAGAAAATAAATTTTAAGATTCTACTGTTCATTTTCTATTTTTCTTATTTTATTTGTTTAAAATAGACTTAAGATAATTAATAGGTAATTAATTAATAGATTAATCTTAAATATAATTTTTAGAGTTTTTATAACTTTTTTAGGATTCCTGTAATGGTTAAGTAATTTTATAAATTTTATCTTAATTTTCTAAGTTAATTTAGTATTAATATAAATTAAAAGTAGTTTAATTAGTTTAATTAAGTTAAATAGTTTTTAATTAATAACAAAACCACAAAAAGACAAAAACATTTATTTTTATTTTTTATACTTTCTTTAAGTTCTAATTTAGGTTTAGAAAATATTTTTGTTAATTTTTAGTATAATATAAATCATTTGTCATTTTTAGTTTAATTAAATTAGATTTTAATTTGCAATTTAAATAGTTTAATTAATTAAATAATAGTTTAATATTATTTTAATCAATTTTATAATTTCTTTTTCATTTTTAATTTTAAGTTTTGAAAAAGTGTCAAAAGCACCCCCTGTAGTTTGATAATTACCAAAAACCCACTTTTCCAGTCCGATACGTGATCTTAATTGTTAATTTGTGCATATATCTGGTATCTGATTATTGTGAATATTATATCTGTTTGTCAATACCAAAATAACAGTAGCAATACCAATCCCACATCATCTGGCTACTGTCCTCAGTGCCACTTTCTCATAAACGATTCCAAAAGCACCATTTCAATCTCGACGGGACTTTAACGACCCGGGAATACACTATACTATCACCGAAGTATTGATTCTAGGCTGTCTTTGACTTGTTGACCTTGGTCAATAATAATCTGACGGTTCTGAACCAATCAGCCGCAAAAATTTAATCTGCTCCAGAATCAAATAATATCTTAGCATCTTGTTGATTTAATAGGAACGTACCCTTAACAACAACAGAATTCTGAGTTGTGTTTCCATCACCGAGTACATATGCTCTTCCTCGGGCAACATTATTAGCATTCTTGGGATAGTGAGTTCTGTAATGTCCAACTTCACCACAACCATGGCACTTTACTGCTATCGGTTGTGTGTTGGCTCCAGTTGCTCGACAGTCCTTTGTCATGTGTCTAATTCTTCTGCAGTTGCCACAAGTAGCCTTACATGATCTGGTATGATGCATGTTTCACTTGTTACATGGGGGTAGAGTTCCGGCATAACCTTTATTTTCTGCAGGTACTGCTGCATAAGCTCTGTTAGCTTCTTGTCGACGATTCTATTGCTGATGATGATTACTATGGTTCTGTTGTTGATCTCTGTTGCGGTTACTGCTTTGATTGTTGTTGTTGTAACTTTTGTTACCACTGTAGTTGTTGTTATAGCTACGGTTGTTGCTATTGTTGTTTCCACGGTTGTCAGCACTCCTCTTATGCTCATTGATCACAGAGGTAGAACCTCTTTTGATCACCTGGGTCAACAATCTCTGGGCAAGTCCCATAGCTTCTTCTACTGTTTGTGGGTTCGATGCGGTAACAGCCCCTTCAATAGATGGTGGCAGTCCTTCCACATATTTCTCCAATGCTTTTTCAACATCGGGTACTATTGTTGGGCATAACACCGACAACTCCAGAAACTTTTTGTCGTATGTCTTCAGATCGTTGTACTTTACTACTAGCTGATGAAATTCATCCTCTAGTTTTCTGATCTCTGTCTTGGGACAATACTTCTTAAGCATTTTATTCTTCAACTCATTCCAGGAGAGTTTGAAAGCTTCATCCTGACCCATAGCATTCGCGGTAGTATTTCACCACGATAGTGCTTCTCCTTGAAGAGCTCGTGTAGCAAAGGTAACTTTGCTATCTTCAGAACAACTGCTCCTCTTGAAGACTGTCTCAGTATGCTCAAACCAATGGGCCATTTGTGTAACTTCTTCTATTCCTTTGAAATTAGTTGGCTTGCAAGTCATGAAGTCCTTGTAAGTACATTTACGATGAGTAGATGTATTAGCTTCATGGTTTGCTCCATTGATGTTATTCAAACGATCTGCTTCACGAGCTACAGATATACCCTCAGCAATCATCCTTTGAACCTCAGTAGGTGTCATGATCACTTCCGGGTTGAAATTTTCGCTACTTGCATGCTCCATTTTTTATTGATAATACAAAAATATAGCTTTAGAATTTAAACAATAATTTTGTATAAATGATCTTGAGAAGTAGGGAAATGAATATTTATGAGTTCTAACAATAATTGGGCACCATATGTAGTTTTTATTTCGATACAACAATCATAATTATTCCGATATGTTAGATGCATTATTAATACACATGAACAACCATAAGCATAATTTAACATTTGTATATAGTAATATCACAACCAACAACATAACATTAATAACTTGATCAGTTAAGTTTTTATAACAAAACGATACAAGATTCTTTATTAATGGCCACATGCGGCAGGCTTAGATGCCTCATTACTAATACAAATACTAACTGCCTCTAATGGTTAGGTACGTCCACATGTCCTCCCATCTCTAAAATCTGAGTTCGGAGATCCTGCATCTCGGTATGGTGTTGAATCTGCATATCTCCTACTAGGTTTTCCAATGTATCTGCTCTTCGGTGTGCTAGCTGGGCTTCCCAAGTACGGTTTTGTCCCTCTCTTCTCAATGATATCGCGAAAGAGCGTGTCTCGGAGATATCTGAATGTATCTAAGCTAAACCCTGCTGCAACTCTATCCTATTGCTTATAAGGTTATGTAAGGTATTGTGGATAGTATCCGAGTTGTCAAATGATGAATAACCAATCATCTAAAGGAGTGAGTCTATCTATTCTTCGTGATGCTCCAAACGCGTCACTACTACAGAAGGTGAAAGAGTAGGGATGATTTCCATCCTAGCACTCTCGCCAGTTTCATTGATATGAGCTGGGGGAGTAAAACCAGGAGGATATGGTAATGATGGTGAAAGTGGATGAGTAGAGTCAGAAATACGAAGTCGGCTGGATGCGGGTATATCTTCCTCAGGAATTTGTTCTCTATGGTGAAAAGTATATGGATAAGTCTGGCTAAAAAGATTGAATAGGTGATTGGGTGCATATGAATCAAATTCCTGGTGTGGTAATGGTATATGTGTTGGTAAAACCAATACATCGGGATTTTCAGGCATTGTTACAATTTCGTCTTGCTCGAATGGTTCTATTTCTTGGGAAACAGCGTCAGGTACTAAGGTAGGACGAAAAACAGGCGACGTAACAGATGCGACGGAAATTTCAGAGTCGAAGTCTGATATACTCATATTGAAATAATACTGTAATGATTCGTAAATATTGCAGAATAAGAATTTATTATCGTCAAAGAATGTAAAATTCTAATATACCAAGATTTAAGTATCATAAACTTTATGATTAACTTATTGAATATGGTAGCAAGCAGGCACGGCGGGTGAAAAATAGTATGGTGTAAATTTACTTTATTTGAAAGTGTGGTTATAGTTCAATGTTTGAAAACATTTGGTTCTCTATAACTATGGCTCTGATGCCAATCTGTAACATCCCCTAATTTGAAATGTGGCAGCGGAATAGTAATTAGGGTGTTACGGTGAGGATCGAAGTCATAATGATAGAAAACGACTCAAAAGAGACGTTTTAAAATATAAGTTCATTAATAAAAATTCAAATAGAAGAGGTCACTATCAGAGTATTATAATAAAAGTCTTGATGTTTTAAACTGAATCAAACATCTTTTATTTTACACCATTATTTAAATAAAGTAGATAAGTTTTGAAGTTTTACCGCCCATTCCATGCTTGCTTCCTTTGCTAAATACCTGAGATAACATGTTTAAAAGTCAACAAAAATATTGAGTGATATCATATAGTTTGAATTTAGTAATCATTTTAATACATAAGTAAGATTGTATTGGAAATACAATCAGTTAAAAATTGATATTGCAGTATATATTGCTCTAAGTCTCATGACACGCAAAACGTTAACAAATACCGTAAATACGGAGGTGTTATCAAATTAATGATAATATTGCCCTCGTGTAATAGGTGATTTGCCAATTCCTATATTTACTCAAATATAATATATCACGACTAATACGAATAACCACATGCATAATGGCATTCTGTCAAGTATTAATGGGATAGGCTGTCAAACCTTAAATAGATCTATTCATTATATTCCCATTCACATAACAGTGATTAATGGCTCATGATCAATGGTCTTTTGGCAATAGGTAACTTAGGCATATATCAAGTCAGGAAGCATACAGAAAATTACTTGTGATCTGTTTATAACATGTATCCCCCTCACGGAGTTTGAAAATAAGTAAATGCAAGGCTATGACTCACCTTGATTGATACTAAAATGAAGAAAATAAAGTCGGACGAATTTATGATAACGGCTTCGAAATATAACCCGATAAATAGATTTATCTGAGAATTTGACCAAATACTATTTGGTAAATATGAACGAATAACGAATAATAATTATTCGTTATGACGAATAGATGATGTGCAGTGTAATTCTTATGATATGCATGATATGACAACATATGTTATTTAAATTATACATCGAAGTTTTACCTTTTTAATCGTAAGTAAAAATATTAACTTTTGAAAGATCGTTATATATATTATTAACGTTACGTTAAATAATATATATATAACAAAAATGAAAGTTTAAATGCAATACGAAATAAATTTACGAAAATAGAAAATAAATAAGAATGTTAAATAGAATATGTTTAGTCCTTGTCCTTTTCCAATTTTACCATTTTTACTCTAACGATGTTTGTGTTACACCGTTATTCCTTTTTGTAAATAAATTACAACTATAGTCCTCTAATTGTCCAACAATCAAAACTAGGCTTAGAATATTAACTTTTATCAATTTTTACCCTTATGGTTCTGATTTTACAGTTTTAGTCCTTACTTTTCAATATTTACAATTTTAGTCCTTCTAGGTGTCGTCGCGTTACATTGTTAGTCCAAAGTTACAAAAATGATTATAAAAATTATATAAAATTTTCCGTAGCTTATTAAGTTAATAATAAGCTTATTTTAACTGCTTATTTGATTAAAAGCTTATTTCTCAACTTATGGGCCTTTAACGAGTCAAATTCAAGGCCCGTTAACATTTTAAAATCCGTACTTCGTGAGACGAGTTAGGCTCATCAAAAATATCATTTTTCTTGTTCTATTTTCATATCAAAAAGTTTAGATAAGCTAGCTTATCATAAGAGCTTATTTTTAGCTTATTGGGCTTTTAGGCCCAATCGGTAAAAATATAAGTTTTTAAACGTGATCGGTAACGATTTACTTTGATGAAAATTATGTGTCGAGATCAAGTTATTTTCACAAATTATATATACGAAATTGTCTGCTAGCTAGGAGGTCTATTAAGTCGTGTAAAAATATGATATGCTTGTTACTTGATATTTAAAGATATACGAGCATTTCTTAGCATGTATGGAACGTTTATATATATGTGAAAAACTTAGAAATTTACTAAGTGTTTATATGATTTTTCATGCGATTGTGTATGTTTCAAAACAAGTTTATTTGATGCATGTAATGTTGAAATGAATGTGAAATATGTGTGCTACGTGAATCCTAGGCCTTCCAAGATAGAGGCTAGCCACGTTTGGTGTTCTATATGACAATATGTACGCGAAATATATATGTAACCTATATATGATCGATATAATATATACAAGGTGCATGAAATATATTTAACGTGTGGAATGAATGGAAATGAGTTTGAAACAACTTACAACACCTCTAGGGTGGTAGAGAGTCGAGAGTGGATGAATGAAACACAAGGAAAAATCACGCTCGACTATAACCCAAAGAAATAAACGTATAACTTAAACCCGATAACTCTTTCTTGCGTCCAAACGAGATTGAAATCTACTTCTGGCCTTTATGAGATAGTTTTTAGGAAGAAAGAAAGTTTGGAAAGTGTATGATAATTGAGAAAAACGGGTGCATGCATATGGTGTATATATGGTGTCATTTCCTAACACGTAAGTGTAAATATTTCAAGGAAACCACAAGTACTATGCAATGTCAGTAACTCTAGGCTTATAGGATGAAATTTTATCATATAATATGAATTGAGAGTGCATGAAATAAGGTAGATTTTTGGATGATTCACAAGGATGTCGACCACCTATTTATTTCCTTACACGATTTGATAAACCGTGCACCACTTGGATATAGTTGATCATGAATGACATTTAACCATGAAATCATCTTAGGAACGTTATTAGAAACATTTAGGAACAAACGGGAAACAAAACGGTTGAGATTTGAGTTTAATATGAATCGATTGAGTTTAGTTTTGATCAAACACTTCGCCACTTAAAAACGTATCAAACATCGACCTATGGACTTGGGATTTGACACACTAATAGTTGGCTAGGTGTTGAACGAGGTGGTGTAAAAATATATATGTGTCGTGTGTAAGAATTGTGAATACGCGAGGCATTTTGGAGGCTTGATGCTAGTCGAATATACGAATTAATAAGATTTGGAGTTGGGCTTGAAACTTGGGCCTGATGAATAGTGTACGAGAGTTGGGCTGGAATAAGATTAAGGGCCCGTTTGGTATTAAATGTAATTAGGAAATTTTAATTAGGATTAGAAAATATAATTAGCATTAAATGAAATGTTTTAGGTTTCGAGTAACGTGTCGAGGATTGGTTCCGTCATTTCATGAATTATATTATTTTGTGATAACGACAAAATAATATAATAAGAAAAATTTCAAATTTTTCTGAGAAAATGGGAATTAGTAACGATAACGAAAGATTATTTATTTAATAATGATATAATTACAAGAAATTTTTATAAGGTTCTACAATCACCTACCCCATCACCACATGATTCACCTGTTAGGAGATGACGATTGATGAAGTACTCTTCCGATGAGGAGGAGGAGGAGTATGAGGGTGAGGATGGGGCTGATGATCCTCAGGAGGCTGAGCAGGGAGATGATGACCCTGAGGAGGAGGATGACCCTCAGGAGGAGGAGATGCCTGATGATGACGGTTTGCCAGCACAGCCAGTTGAGGCTGAGGAGCCTGATTCTCCGATACATCCATTAGAGCCTGTTTCACCTGATCACCCATTTTTGTTTGATTTGCCACCTGGTAGTCCCGTGGAGTCGGATGCGCCATCTGAGGTTTCTGCTGAGCATGCTGAGTTGGGTGAGACTGGTAGGATGTGGGCTCAGATTACTGCTTTAGGTGAGAGGGTTACGCATATGTCTGAGCGGATTGATAGAGTGACTGTTGAGTTCATTGGAGAGTTGAGGATTTACTTGGTTACGGCTGAGAGGAGAGTTACTGAGATGAGGAGAGGCATGATGGATATTCATGAGCATATTGAGAGCTTATAGAGAGGTTTCATCACAGCTCGCGAGGCCGATCGCAAGCTGTGGCAGAGAAACAATGAGCTGGAGAAGGAGGTAGCAGACCTCAAGAGAGATAGCGATACCCATAGTGTGGAGTTAGGATCATTATGGAGAGATCTGGATGGATTGAGGCAGGAGTTGAGGAGCCTACGCCAGCATAGTGGCTAGATAGTTGGATTATGTGGTTATGTTGCTTTCTACACCGAGGAATGTTCGGTTAGAAAAGCTAGTTATCTTATTTGATGTTTTTTCCGTTAGTCATTCGTCTCGTTTGGAACGATTAGTATCTTTTGTGCCTTCTGTAGTTGGAATGATGTTGGATCACTATTGTATGGATGATGGTTATTATTATATGATGTTATGTGATTTTTGGATGTTATGGAAAACGAGTTCCTATTCGTTGTATTGATGTCTTGTGGTGCATGATTGATATTCTTTCCATGATTTGGCTTCATTTATTCAATTCTTGTTAAGCGTATGATAAGTGCTACCGGAGACTTACGAACCTTGTATGATATTTCAGATCAATGGCTGTACGACAAAACTGTCACAACTCACCATTTCAGGTCATTTCCCAAACTTCGACAAATTACTATTCATAAATCACTATTCATCAAAACACTATTCATCATTTTTTAGGTCAGTTTGGTATTCTGAGAAGCGTTCAAAAATTTTACTATTCACAAAACACTATTCATTTCCGGAAGAAATTTCACTATTCACGTGCATTGCTCATTTCATCGTAAATTTAATTTACGGGTATTTAAATTCGCTTAACCGTATTGGTTCAGGTGCAAATTCATGCATTATCAGTAAGGACATTTCATATGGACTAGAGATAGTCTGCATATCATCATAATAGCATTTGCATGCTATACCACTCTTAGGATTTTCAAATTTATATATTTAGTATATTTAATGTTTTACGTATAAGTACTTATAAATAAAAGTTAACACGCGATTAATAAATATGACTAATATATCTAAAAATTCCCACAATGGTCCCGATATATTTTTATATCCCTTATAACATCATAAAAATTATAAAATTCATTTACCCGGTATTTTGGAAATTTATTTAATTTATATCGTAAGTTTATTAAAATTACGACGGTTTTCGTGAAAACTAAACGATAATTATCCAAACACTCAATACTTGTACCCAACATATTTTTATCATTCTTATGACTTTATTTTGACCCGGTTAACTTCATTAATAATTATTTCTAGCAAACCAGGTACCCGATTATAACTAAACTAACTCAACTACACTAATACTACACTAGGATTTTTTTAGCAACTCAAACTCCATTTGGCTTCCTTGTTTCATGCTAGAACCGGCCACAAGCCCACCCCTAGACCACTTGACCAAAATTTCTAACCTAGAGCCTTAATTACATAAACTCTTATTTTATACTATAGATAAATATGTAGGTTTTCATACTTAACTTATTCATAAACTTATTTCAAGAATCAAAAAGCTATCTTTTCTCTCTTTCTCTTTGAGGTGCACGGCTATCAACAAGAACACAAGCAAGAACAATATTTTTCCAAGATCAAGCTCTAATCTAGTCCATATAGTTATCCTTGTTAGGGATTTGCAATACAAACTCAAGGATCATAAGGTTTTCTTCATCTAAACACCTAAATCATTCAAAGTAAGTTTACCAAATTTAATTTCAACATTTCTTCAAGTATTTATTATGATTATATGGTTTTCATACTATATTTCATGCATGTGCTAGTTTATACCACTTCATTTTATAAACTTTTAACTTATAAACTCTAGAAATGTTTATTTTGGATTTCCTTGTTAGATCTACTTGATTCATGATGTTTAAGAACCCATGACACCTTAAGAAGGTGTATGGCAGGAATAGACTAGATTTGTGGTGATTGGAAGTGATTTGGGTAGATTAGAAACTAGTTTGGAACATTGGAAATGAGATCAGAACTTGTCTATGAACCTACTGTCCCAAAATGTAAAATCTGGAAAACTCAGGAACTCAGGTGAGATTTTTAACCAAAGATTTAGAAAATACTTTCAAAAACGAAACTTTTGGCGAAAGAACGGATTAAAACGGGTTTATAACGAAGGAGATATGATTTTTGCAAGTTTAATGACGAAAACTATTTTTTTGAAAATTTCATGCTGTTGGACGATTTTCGTCAAACAAACCGAGGTGTTAGATGTAACCTAGAGAAGCCGAGCTATCAAAAATATATTAGTACATACTAAGACGAATCCGTGGATATAAAGAACGAAGAAAATGAACTTGTAACGACAAAGATATTCACGTTTCAATATCGGCAGAATCTTATATATTTTGACAGATTTTAACTAGAAATAATAATAATACTACTAGTACGTACTAAGTTCTAGATTTCTAAAAATTCAACCAAAGTGCCAAATTCATAACTAATGAAGTACTAGTGATTACAATTTTATTTTTACGACTATTAGACGTTATTTCAAGGTTTTCAAAGCAAGGAATATAACACTAACGTTTATATACGATATACTACGACTAGTTTTTATTAGTTTAGTTGGACTTATTTTTCCTAAGTATGAAAAATATATTATTTTGACAATAACTAGTATTTCCAAGTTATGAGTGGTATAGGTATCATGTGCATGTACATTCATTTCATCATTGCATGATCTAAATTAGATCATTATCATTCATCATAGGTTGCAGTTGATTTCGTTCCTTGTTGTCCCTATCATTTCATCTCATAGTATCATCACTTCGAGGTGAGTTTTCATAGCCCCGTTTTTAATTCAATATTTTGATTTCAAATCCCACAGGAGAGAATACATTGCATCACTTATTTTTGTACATGCCAAAGTATTAAATTCCTTACATTGCTTAAGTTGCCTTATTACCACGTCTTGACAAGTCCCCTTTATTATCATGGACAGTTAATTAAAGTACGAGCGAGAGTGAGTGAATAGATCTATTGAGGGTGACTCCTCCATCCGTGTTTGGGTTGCTCCAACGGAATTACGGATGCATTTCATGTCTAATATATTAGAGTGTCTGGTAAACACTCATTTGGGGCCAAGTAACTATGTCTAGCTTCGGGGTCATGAGTTTAAGAGTCAATGTAGCTTTCTTTATGACATTTTTGTCACTTTACTTTACTTATGGCTAATGTACATCCGATTTAACTTATAAACCTATGATTTCTCACCAACTTTATGTTGACCGTTTTAGCAATGTATTTTCAGGTAACTAAGGTTTATCCCTCATGGCATGCATGGAGTCATTTTAGTGAGTAGCAAGGTTGACGCGTCTCATTTTGGATTTTCATGCACTTATATATTATCGTTTGATTGTACCAAACTTATTTCCTTCAACTTTTAAATACTTTGGGACCTATGTTTTGTAACTCTGAATGTTTTTAAATTAATCAAACGATGTATTTTCAAAACGACACTTTAGGTCGTTCAATATAACTGTAACTGTGGTGCGATGACCGTCAACCCCAGGTATTCCATTCCGCTGCCATTCAGGTAAATTGGGGGTGTGACAGATTGGCATCAGAGCTAAGGTTATAGCGAACTAGGATGTATCATAAACCCTAGACTATAACCACATCATCATAGCATCTCATCATTACATCATAAGTGCATATTTATTGTTTTAGGTGATTCCATTACACCGGGTTATTTATTTTTATTTCACCTTGATTATCACAGAGACATGTCTTCAGATCCGAACATTATCACACTTTCCTCAGACACTGACATTGAGGACGCTATGTCTTCCACTGCTGTTTTACCACCCATTCCTCCAGTACATGTGTTGCCACTTTTGGCATCAGGTGAGGATACTGAGCCTTTTGAGGAGGAAGAGATTGCTCCTACTCCTCATATTTCTCCCATTGCACCACTAGATGTTTCCTGTGTACCTACTGATATATCATCTCCTACCACTTTTATTTCCCAAGAACCAACACTTATGTTCCCTCGTAGCAAGATAACCATAGGTGCTAGAAAGAGTGTACGCACTGCTACCTCTACTTTTAGGATTCCTACTGTTCCTACATTACCTACACCACCAGCTATGCCCACTACTACACCTACACCTACTTCACTTTTGCCGCTCAGGAAGCGTGCAAGGTTTACAACCCCAGCTTTACCTACTACTGAGACTTCAGACCTTCCACCACCACCACTTTATCATATAGGTGAGAGTTCGAGAGCATCTGCTGCTAGAGGGCCTACAACACGTACTTTGGATGCCCAGATAGGGGATCAACAGGAGCAGGTTGATAGTTTGGGTTATAGGATAGATGAGATTATCACTACTCGACTTGAGGAGGTCGAGAAGCAGGTTGATGGATTGATCTTAGGCAGGGTTAGCATTGACGTGTCTTATCATGGACTGGAGGCACGGCCGGAGGGACACCAGGAGCTGATTGATCAGCTTAGGGATGAGTTACTTGAGATACGAGACAGAGCTCAGATGACTTAGGAGACGCAGGGAGATCAGGCACATCAGTTGGCAGTAGCTCAGGAGAGGATGACAGCTGCAGAGACCAGGGAGGCTGCCCTCCAGCTTTGAGTTGAGCACTTGGAGGAGATTGTTGTTGCGATGGATCGTGAGATTCTCCGCCTTAGGGGAGCACCTGGAGGATCTGGAGCACCTGGAGCATCTAGAGCACCCGGACGAGCCTAGGCATAGACTTTTATTGTATTAGCTTTTACTATTTTCCTAGTCCCGAGGTGTGGGACATAGTTCAAGAACTTGTAGTCTTTTGGTTGTTGTACAAACAAATGTATCAAGTATGACTCTACTATGTTGGAATGGTTGTGCTATATATATATATATATATATATATATATATATATATATATATATATATATATATATATATATATATATATATATATATATATATATATATATATATATATATCGGTCCATGTAGACCGAAATTTTCATGTATTATATTCATGTGTTGTGATTATATTTATGATGTTTCGTGGTTGCTCTTTATTGTTATCGTATTTATACTTATTGTGGTTGTATCTATACATACCGTGGTTGTATTTATACTTGTTGTGGTTGTATATATACATGTTGTGGGTGTATACCTTTGGTACGATGACTATTTATATTATGATTTTCTCATGGTTGTTGTCCATTATGATTTATCAGATGTATGGCGCCAAGGAAAGGAAAGGCTGCACCAAAAACACCAGCTATGACTCAAGCCGCTATCCACAAGTTGGTCAGGGATAGTATAGCAGAAGCTCTGGAGACTGAGAGAGCTGAGGTTGCTGCTAGGATTGCTGAGATTGCTCCTAATACTGGGGCGGTTGAACCACCCACTACTAGGCGTGAATGCACTTGGAAGGATTTCAAGATTAGTGATCCCGTCAAGTTTAAGGGCACTGAGGGAGCGGTTGCTTTGATCCGCTGGTTTGAAAAGACTGAGAATGTGTTCCTCGTGTGCAGTTGTCCTGATGTCAGCAAGGTAAAATTTGCTACAAGTATGCTTCTGGATGAAGCTATGTCATGGTGGAATTCTCATGCTCAGCCTATTGGTATGGAGAATTCCTACAAGCTCACCTGGGATCAATTCAAGAAGCTGATGGCTAAGAAGTTTTGCCCTCGTACTGAGGTGAGGAAATTGGAAACAGAATTCTATGAGCTGGTAACAAAAGGTGATGACATCGAGATCTACATCAGGAGGTTTCAGGAGTTGGCTGCACTATGTCCAACTATGGTTCCTAACGATGAGAAAAAGATGGAGAACTTCACTGGTGGACTGCATGAAAGCATCCGAGGGGATGTGATGTCTTTCGACCCACAATCAATGGAAGAGGCTATTCAAATAACTCAGAAACTTATGGTTCAGGTGATAAAGGGTAAGTCTGCTGTCAACAACAACAATAACCGTTCAAACAACACCAACTACAACAACACTCGAAACAACAACAATTACAACAACAATCGAAACCGCAACTATCCCAATAACCGAAACAACAACCCAAACAATAAAAACAACAACAACAACAAGAGGAGGTTTGACTACAACCAAGGTGGAAATGCTATTCAGCCACCACCTAAGAGACAGGAAGTGGCAAGGGCCTATGCTGCAGGGCCAACTGAAGGGAAAGGATATGCGAGTAATCTACCCAAGTGTGAGAAGTGTCTGAAGCATCATAACCCAGGACGTTGCCCAGATCTATGTGGCAACTGCAAGAAGGTTGGTCACCATGCCAAAGAATGCAGGCTTCCAATCTTGGGTGACAATCAGAAACCACCAGTAACATGTTTTGGCTGTGGAGAAATTGGACACTATAGGAGTGAGTGCCCAAAGAAGAAGAATCAAGGAACTAGAAACCAAGGTGGAGTGGCTCAAGGAAGAGCTTATGTTATGGGAGGAGAAGATGCCCGAGAGGACCCGAATGTTGTTGCGGGTACGTTCCTCGTTAATAATTGTTATGCATCCATTTTATTTGATTCAGGAGCGAATAGAAGTTTTGTTTCTATTGCATTTGCACTTTTACTTAACATAGAACCAACCACCTTAGACATTCCCTATATCGTTGAACTAGCTGATGGATCTTTAGTTAACACCAACACCGTTATCCGTGGTTGCACAATCAATTTCCTAAACCATCCATTCAATATAGACCTTATGCCCGTAGAACTTGGAAGTTTTGACGTTGTTATCGGTATGGATTGGTTGTCTCGACATCGGGCAAGAATTATTTGTGATGAGAAAGTGGTTCATCTTCCTTATAGTGGTGAAACTTTAGTTGTTCGCGGAGAGCGAAGTGGAACTAGACTCAGTATTATATCGTGCATTAAAACTGAGAAGTACATAAAGAAGGGTTGTTATGCATTCTTGGCCCACATCACGGAGAAGAAGTCGGATGAGAAACGACTTGAAGATGTGCCAATTGTTAAGGAATTTCCAGAAGTTTTTCCGGAAGAATTGCCAGGACTTCCGCCTACACGCCAAGTTGAGTTTCAAATTGAATTAGTGCCAGGAGCCGCACCAATTGCGCGAGCACCGTATCGACTTGCACCTTCTGAGATGCAAGAATTGTCGAACCAATTAGAAGAACTTTTGGACAAAGGATTCATTAGACCGAGTTCCTCACCCTGGGGAGCACCGGTTTTGTTTGTGAAGAAGAAGGACGGATCTTTCAGAATGTGCATCGACTATCGTGAGCTGAACAAGTTAACGGTGAAGAATCGTTATCCACTCCCTAGGATCGATGACTTGTTCGATCAGCTACAAGGTTCCTGTTTTTATTCCAAGATTGATTTAAGATCAGGTTACCATCAACTTAGAGTTCGGGAAGAGGATATCCCGAAGACGGCATTTAGAACACGTTATGGTCATTATGAGTTTCAGGTAATGCCTTTCGGATTAACTAACGCACCTGCGGTATTCATGGACCTCATGAACAGTGTGTGCAAACCGTATCTTGATAAGTTTATGATCGTATTCATTGACAATATCTTGATTTATTCCAAGAGTAAAGAAGAGCACGAAGAACACCTCAGAACAATTCTGGAACTACTCAAGAAGGAGCAATTGTATGCCAAATTTTCTAAGTGTGATTTTTGGATACAAAGAGTTCAATTTCTTGGCCATGTCATTGATAGCCAAGGATTACAAGTCGACCCAGCAAAGATCGAGGCAGTTAAAGATTGGGCTACGCCCAAGTCTCCTACGAAAATTCGTCAATTCCTAGGACTTGCAGGATATTACAGAAGGTTCATTGAAAGGTTTTCTAAGATAGCAAAGTCGCTGACTAAGCTGACACAAAATAATCAAAAGTACGAATGGGTAGAGAAGCAAGAATCTGCATTTCAGTTATTAAAGCAGAAGCTTTGTAGTGCACCAATTTTGTCACTACCAGAAGGGATTGAGAACTTTGTAGTATATTGCGATGCCTCGCATAAAGGACTTGGAGCTGTGCTAATGCAAAACGAGAAGGTGTTAGCGTATGCGTCTAGACAGCTTAAGACACACGAGAAAAATTACACTACTCACAATTTGGAGTTGGGTGCAGTAGTTTTTGCACTCAAGATTTGGAGACACTGTCTTTATGGTACCAAGTGCGTAGTTTTTACCGACCACAAGAGCTTACAGCATATACTTGATCAGAAGGAACTTAATATGAGACAACGTCGTTGGCTAGAATTGCTGAGTGATTACGATTGTGAAATCCGATATCACCCAGGAAAGGCAAATGTTGTAGCAGATGCACTTAGCCGAAAAGAACGACTCAAACCTTTGAGAGTCAGGTCATTGGGAATGACTATCATTTCACCATTACCATAAAAAATTCTAGAAGCTCAGATTGAGGCTCTCAAGGAAGAAAATCGACCACAAGAGAAACTTCATGGTATGCCAGAGAACAAGAATGGCTTCGTGAAGAGAGCAAATGGAGTGTTATGCTTTAAGGACCAAAGTTGGATACCACTCTATGGTGGAGTACGAGAATTGATTATGCATGAATCACACAAGTCGAAGTACTCTATTCACCCAGGTTCTGACAAGATGTATCAGGATCTCAAAAAGCTTTATTGGTGGCCAAACATGAAAGCAGAAATAGCTACGTATGTCAGCAAATGCCTTACTTGGGCTAAAGTGAAAGCCGAGTACCAGAAACCGTCAGGATTACTTCAACAACCAGAGATTCCACAATGGAAGTGGGAGCGTATTACAATGGACTTTGTCACTAAACTTTCCAAGACGTCAGGAGGTTACGATGCTAGTTGGGTAATTGTTGATCGTCTTACCAAATCAGCCCACTTCATACTCATTAGAGAGACTTATTCCATGGAACAACTTGCCAGACTTTATGTCAAGGAAATAGTCTCAAGACATGGAGCACCAATCTCCATTATTTCTGACAGAGATAGTCGCTTTACTTCAAACTTTTGGAAGTCATTACAAGATTCTTTTGGATCCAAGTTAGACATGAGCACTGCTTACCATCCTCAGACCGATGGTCAGAGTGAGAGAACTATTCAGACACTTGAGGACATGCTGCGAGCATGTGTGATTGACTTTGGAAATGGTTGGGCTAACCATTTGCCGTTGATCGAGTTTTCTTATAACAACAGCTACCATTCAAGCATAAAAGCAGCACCATTCGAGGCACTTTATGGTCGAAAGTGTCGATCTCCAGTTTGTTGGGCCGAAGTCGGTGATGTACAATGTACTGGCCCGGAGATGGTTCGAGAAACAACAGAAAAGATAATCCAGATTCGAGAAAGACTTGAGACAACTAGAAGTAGACAGAAAAGCTACGCAGATGTTCGACGCAAACCATTGGAATTCCAGGTCGGAGACAAAGTCATGTTGAAAGTCTCACCTTAGAAGGGCGTGATACGATTCGGGAAACGCGGGAAGTTGAACCCGAGATACATTGGTCCATTTAAGATACTGGAAAGGATTGGTCCAGTAACTTACAAGCTTGAACTTCCATCAAAACTCAGCAACGTACATAACAGGTTTCATGTCTCAAACCTCAAGAAATGCCTTTCGGATGAGTCTTCCGTTATACCACTAGAAGAAATTCAACTAGATGACAAGCTTAACTTTGTGGAAGAACCAATTGAAATCATGGACCGTTAGGTCAAACAGTTGAAGCAGAATCGAATTCCGATCGTGAAGGTTCGCTGGAATTCTCGAAGAGGACCCGAGTTTACTTGGGAACAAGAAGACCAAATGCGACGCAAGTATCCAAATCTTTTCACCAAACCTATTACCGAGACCAACACTAGCTGACTTCAGGGACTGAATTCCTTTTTGGGTGTGCGACTATCACAACTCACCATTTCAGGTCATTTCCCAAACTTCGACAAATTACTATTCATAAATCACCATTCATCATTTTACTATTCATCATTTTTGATGTCAGTTTGATATTTTGAGAAGCGTTCAAAAATTTTACTATTCACAAAACACTATTCATTTCCGGAAGAAATTTCACTATTCACGTGCATTGCTCATTTCATCGTAAATTTAATTTACGGGTATTTAAATTAGCGTAACCGTATTGGTTCAGGTGCGAATTCATGCATTATCAGTAACGACATTTCATACGGACTAGAGATAGTCTGCATATCATCATAATAGCATTTGCATGCTATACCACTCTTAGGATTTTCAAATTTATATATTTAGTATATTTAATGTTTTACGTATAATTACTTATAAATAAACGTTAACACGCGATTAATAAATATGACTAATATATCTAAAAATTCCCACAATGGTCCCGATATATTTTGATATCCCTTATAAGATCATAAAAATTATAAAATTCATTTACCCGGTATTTTCGAAATTTATTTAATTTATACCGTAAGTTTATTAAAATTACAACGGTTTTCGTGGAAACTAGACGATAATTATCCAAACACTCAATACATGTACCCAACATATTTTTATCATTCTTATGACTTTATTTTGACCCGGTTAACTTCATTAATAATTATTTCTAGCAAACCCGGTACCCGATTATAACTAAACTAACTCAACCACACTAATACTACACTAGGATTTTTTTAGCAACTCAAACTCCATTTGGCTTCCTTGTTTCATGCTAGAACCGGCCACAAGCCCACCCCTAGACCACTTGACCAAAATTTCTAACTTAGAGCCTTAATTACATAAACTCTTATTATATACATTAGATAAATATCTAGGTTTTCATACTTAACTTATTCATAAACTTATTTCAAGAATCAAAAAGCTATCTTTTCTCTCTTTCTCTTTGAGGTGCACGGCTAACAACAAGAACACAAGCAAGAACAATATTTTTTCCAAGATCAAGCTCTAATCTAGTCCATATAGTTATCCTTGTTAGGGTTTTGCAATACTAACTCAAGGATCATAAGGTTTTCTTCATCTAAACACCTAAATCATTCAAAGTAAGTTTACCAAATTTAATTTCATCATTTCTTCAAGTATTTATTATGATTATATGGTTTTCATACTATATTTCATGCATGTGCTAGTTTATACCACTTCATTTTATAAACTTTTAACTTATAAACCCTAGAAATGTTTATTTTGGATTTCCTTGTTAGATCTACTTGATTCATGATGTTTAAGAACCCATGACACCTTAAGAAGGTGTATGGTAGGAATAGACTAGATTTGTGGTGATTGGAAGTGATTTGGGTGGATTAGAAACTAGTTTGCAACATTGGAAATGAGATCAGAACTTGTCTATGAACCTACTGTCCCAAAATGTAAAATCTGGAAAACTCATGAACTCAGGTGAGATTTTTAACCAAAGATTTAGAAAATACTTTCAAAAACGAAACTTTTGGCGAAAGAACGGATTAAAACGGGTTTATAACGAAGGAGATATGATTTTTGCAAGTTTAATGACGAAAACTATTTTTCTGAAAATTTCATGCTGTTGGACGATTTTCATCAGACAAACCGAGGCGTTAGACATAACCTAGAGAGGCCGAGCTATCAAAAATATATTAGTACATACTAAGACGAATCCGTGGATATAAAGAACGAAGAAAATGAACTTATAACGACAAAGATATTCACGTTTCAATATCGGCAGAATCTTATATATTTTGACAGCTTTTAACTAGAAATAATAATAATACTACTAGTACGTACTAAGTTCTAGATTTCTAAAAATTCAACCAAAGTGCCAAATTCATAACTAATGAAGTACTAGTGATTACAAGTTTATTTTTACGACTATTAAACGTTATTTCAAGGTTTTCAAAGCAAGGAATATAACACCAACGTTTATATACGATATACTACGACTAGTTTTTATTAGTCTAGTTGGACTTATTTTTCCTAAGTATGAAAAATATATTATTTTGACAATAACTAGTATTTCAAAGTTATGAGTGGTATAGGTATCATGTGCATGTACATTCATTTCATCATTGCATGATCTAAATTAGATCATTATCATTCATCATAGGTTGCAGTTGATTTCGTTCCTTGTTGTCCCTATCATTTCATCTCATAGTATCATCACTTCGAGGTGAGTTTTCATAGCCCCGTTTTTAATTCAATATTTTGATTTCAAATCCCACTGGGGAGAATACATTGCATCACTTATTTTTGTACATGCCAAAGTATTAAATTCCTTTATTGCTTAAGTTGCCTTATTACAACGTCTTGACAAGTCCCCTTTATTATCATGGACCGTTAATTAAAGTACGAGCGAGAGTGAGTGAATAGATCTATTGAGGGTGACTCCTCCATCCGTGTTTGGGTTGCTCCAACGGAATTACGGATGCATTTTATGTCTAATATATTAGAGTGTCTGGTAAACACTCATTTGGGGCCAAGTAACTATGTCTAGCTTCGGGGTCATGAGCTTAAGAGTCAATGTAGCTTTCTTTATGACATTTTTGTCACTTTACTTTGCTTATGGCTAATGTACATCCGATTTAACTTATTATAAACCTATGATTTCTCCCCAACTTTATGTTTACTGTTTTAGCAATGTATTTTCAGGTAAGTAAGGTTTATCCCTCATGGCATGCATGGAGTCATTTTAGTGAGTAGCAAGGTTGACGCGTCTCATTTTGGATTTTCATGCACTTATATATTATCGTTTGATTGTACCAAACTTATTTCCTTCAACTTTTAAATACTTTGGGACCTATGTTTTGTAACTTTGAATGTTTTTAAATTAATCAAACGATGTATTTTCAAAACGACACTTTAGGTCGTTCAATATAACTGTAACTGTGGTGCTATGACTGTCACCCCTAGGTATTCCATTCCGCTGCCATTCAGGTAAATTGCGGGTGTGACAGAAACCCTGTCAGAGCTACCCGAACTGGAACTGCCGCGACTACCCCTGGTCGCCGAGGATGCCGTCCTACTCGAAATGTTGAAACCCCTACTCCTGATTACCTGGACACTACTAACCGCAATAACAGGAATCAAAATGTTGATGTTCAGGGAGACAATGATCATGTTCCGCTGAATGCACCTACTGTGGATCAAGCAATGATAAATCAACTTGTGGAGTAACGAGTTACTGAGCTACTAGCTGAGTCAAATCATTCCAACAACTCTTCTGGAACTTTTCCACCTGTTCGTGCTAATGGATGTAACTACAAGGAGTTTCGAATTTGTGGACCTATTGAGTTTGGAGGAATTGAAGGAGTGGTCTACTTGGTCAGGTGCATAGAGAAAACTGAGTCAGTGTTCAATGTCAGTAACTATGCGGAGAATGCAAAGGTAAAGTTTGCTTCTTTTACCTTTAAGGACGAAGCTTTAACTTGGTGGAACAATTACCGAAATTTGGTTTGGAGTGATGTGGCATATGCTCTGACTTGGGAACAATTTAAGTCTTTGTTGATTCAGACTTACTGCACAAGGAATGAGGTTAAGAAACTGGAGATTGAGTTTTGGAATCACAAGGTGAAAGGCACTGATATGGCGACTTACAATCGTCACTACCGAGAGTTAGCCTTGTTTTGCCCAGATATGGTTAGGACTGAGACTCAAAGGATTGAGCGGTATACCGATGGGTTGCCGGTAGCTACGAGGAACGATGTGATTGCTGCTAAGCCTACTAATATTCATGAGGCTATCACAATCACTCAACAATTGATGGACTCATTGGTATTGGAAGGATCTGAGAAGGATAAGAATGGAAAGAGGAAAGGGACAATCACTCTAAGGGTAATGATCACCGAAACAAGCGACAAGCTGTTGCTAAAGCTTATGCTATTGGGGATGGAAAAAGGAAGAACCATAATGGTGATGCACCCAAGTGTGGTCGTTGCTACAGGAATCATACTGGACAATGTACTGTGATGTGTCAGAATTGTTCAAGGAGAGGACATGTAGCTAGGGATTGTAGAGCTCGACCCCTTGCTATGGTATAAGCTACTCCCGAAGCTAGGAGTAAGGCGAATGTTACTTGTTTTGGATGTGGAAAGAAGGGACACTATAGAAATGAGTGTCGAGAATCGTGGAACCGAGGAAATCAAGGATCGGGTGGTAATGGGTACAATCATGGAAACCGTGGGCGACAAGACAATGAGAACCAATGTGTGGAAGCAGGAGCTGCTCATGGGAGAGTGTATGCACTTGAAAACGAGAGAGGAGAAGATCCGAACGTCGTTACTGGTACGTTCCTTCTCAATAATCGTTATGCTTCCATACTATTTGATACTGGTGCCGATAGAAGTTTTGTGTCCACTACTTTTGCACCCCTACTAGAGAAACCCCCGATGGCCTTAGGAATTGGTTATGATGTAGAGTTAGCTAACAGAAATATAGAAAGGATTAAGACTATCATTCCCGGTTGCACATTGAATTTCCTGAATCACCCTTTCAACATAGATCTTTTACCCGTCACGTTAGGAAGTTTCGATGTCATCATTGGTATGGATTGGTTGTCGAAGTATCGTGCTCACATACTTTGCGATGAGAAGATCGTGCATGTGCCTTACGGAAAGGAGATTCTAAATATACAAGGAGATCGAAAAGGTTCAAGGAGTCCATCCCGATTAGCGGTCATTTCTTGCACTAAGTTACCGAAGCTAATGGAAAAAGGGTGTTGCATTTTCTTAGCTCAAATCTCTGAGAAAGGAGGGGATGAGAAGAAGGAAATATGCATTGGAGATGTGTCTATAGTTCATAACTTTCCGGATGTATTTCCCGATGATTTGCCGGGAATCCCTCCTACTAGACAAGTAGAGTTTCAGATTGAGTTGATACCTGGTGTTGCACCCGTGGCACGAGCGCCTTATCGACTTGCACCTACCGAACTGGAAGAGTTGTCAAAACAATTAGCGGAGTTAGCCGAAAAGGGATTTATACGACCAAGTTCTTCACCTTGGGGAGCCCCAGTTTTATTCGTGAAGAAGAAAGATGGATTGTTTCGTATGTGTATTGATTATCGAGAGCTGAACAAGTTAACGGTGAAGAATAGATACCCGTTACCGAGGATCGAAGACTTGTTCGATCAGCTCCAAGGATCGAGTGTGTATTCGAATATCGATCTGAGATCGGGATATCATCAACTTAGAGTTCGCGAGGAAGATATTCCAAAAACGGCTTTCAGAACCCGTTACGGGCATTACAAGTTCCAAGTGATGCTGTTTGGGTTGACTAACGCACCGGCGGTTCTCATGGATCTCATGAATCGGGTGTGTAAGCCTTATTTAGACAAGTTCGTGATCGTGTTCATCGATGATATCCTAACCTATTCGAAGAGTGAGAAGGAGCATGAGGAGCATCTAAGACTTATCTTAGAATTACTCAGACAGGAGAAGTTGTATGCCAAGTTCTCCAAATGTGAATTTTGGATTCCGAAGGTACAATTTTTGGGTCATGTGATTGATAGACAAGGAGTTCATATAGATCCCGCTAAGATTGAATCGATTAAAGATTGGGCTGCACCGACGACCCCAACTGAAGTTCGTCAATTTTTGGGTTTAGCCAGTTACTACCGAATATTCATTGAGGGATTTTCGAAGATAGCAAAACCGTTGACCAAATTGACTCAAAAGAATGTTAAATACGAATGGGGAGATAAGGAAGAGGAAGCGTTTCAATTACTTAAGGAGATCTTGTGTAGTGCTCCTATCTTAGCGTTACCTGAAGGTAGTGAAGACTTTGTCATCTATTGTGACACTTCTCATAAAGGTTTGGGAGCTGTGTTAATGCAACGAGAGAAAGTAATAGCTTATGCTTCCCAATAGCTCAAGAAGCACAAGAAGAACTACACCACCCATGATTTGGAGTTAGGTGTTGTGGTTTTTGCCTTAAGGATGTGGAGACATTACTTGTATGGAACTAAGTGTATTGTATTCACCGACCACAAGAGTTTACAACACATCTTGAATCAAAAAGAGCTCAACATGAGACAGCGACGTTGGATTGAGCTGCTAAGCGATTATGATTGCGAAATTCGCTATCATCCTGGTAAAGCAAACGAAGTTGCTGATGCTCTTAGTCGAAAGGAGAGAATACCACCGTTACGAGTTAGGTCATTAGGAATGACTATCATATCGCCGTTACCGTCTCAAATATTAGAAGCTCAAACGAAAGCGTTGAAAGCAGAAAACCGACCTGCTGAGAACATATTTGGGATGGCTGAAAATGAGAATGGATTTGTTAAGCGTTCTGATGGAATATTGTGTTTTGGTGACCGAAGTTGGGTACCATTGTATGGAGGAATTCGAGAGTTGATCATGCATGAGTCGCATAAGTCAAGGTACTCTATTCATCCTGAGTCTGACAAGATGTACCAGGATCTTAAGAAGTTATATTGGTGGCCAAACATGAAGGCAGATATAGCATTATACGTTAGCAAGTGCTTGACATGTTCGAAGGTTAAGGCCGAACATCAAAGACCGTCAGGATTATTGACGCAGCCAGAACTCCCGGTTTGGAAATGGGAGCGGATTACGATGGACTTTATTACCAAATTACCGAAGATAGCTAGCGGTTGTGACGCTATCTGGGTAATTGTGGATCGATTGACTAAGTCTGCTCACTTCCTGGCGATTAGTGAAGATGATAGTGTCGAAAAACTTGCGAGGTTGTATGTGAAAGAAATTATTTCTCGTCATGGAGTTCCGATATCGATTATTTCTGATCGTGACAGCCACTTCACGTCAGCTTTGTGGCGATCACTTCAAACCGCTTTGGGGATGAGACTTGATATGAGTACTGCATATCACCCCCAAACCGACGGTCAAAGTGAGAGGACTATTCAGACTTTGGAAGATATGCTTCGTGCATGTATAATAGACTTTGGTAAAGGCTGGGAGAAGTATCTACCCCATGCGGAATTCTCCTACAACAATAGCTACCACACAAGTCTTAAAGCTGCACCATTCGAAGCTTTATATGGTCGAAAATGCCGTTCGCCTATTGATTGGGCTGAAGTTAAAGATAGCCAACTCACAGGCCCAGAACTTATATTCAAGACTACTGAGAAAGTGACTCAAATTCGTGATCGATTACAAGCAGCTAGAGATAGGCAGAAAAGTTACGCCGATCAGAGACGTAAACCCCTAGAGTTCCAGGTTGGAGACAAAGTGATGTTGAAAGTCTCGCCTTGAAAAGGTGTGATACGTTTCGGGAAACGTGGGAAACTCAACCCCCGCTACATTGGACCATTTCTGATTTTGGAAAGGATTGGGCACGTAGCTTATCGTTTGGAACTACCACAGGGATTGAGTAAAGTTCACGATGTGTTTCATGTTAGTAACTTAAAGAAGTGTCTTTCTGATGAGACGCTGGTTATACCGATGAAAGATATTCGGGTTGATGAGAAATTGAACTTTATGGAAGAGCCGATTGAGATTTTGGATCGAGAGATTAAGCGACTCAAGCGAAGTCGCATTCCACTCATCAAGGTTCGTTGGAATTCCCGACATGGACCGGAATTTACGTGGGAATGTGAGGACGAGTTTCGAAAGAGATATCCGAAGCTTTTCACTTTGTAGATGGATTGTTCCGAGAGAAACCCGGGACGGGTTTCTTCTGAGGTTGGGAGTATGTGACAACTGGCAAATAAGGGAGCCATTTTGAAAAAAAAAAACCGCAATACGTTAAAGTTCGTCTATAAATTTATGTTTGAAATTTTTATTCGTAACGAACTTGTAAAACCTATATTGTGGTTGATAATATTTAAATTTTTATGGAATCGAATTTGGATTATCGATGTGATGAGAATTTATTTAGAGATTTTATTTGGCACTACGTTGACTCTAGCACTAGCAATAACCTAACGAAAAGTTTAATATTTTGAATGATTGGTTCGGTTTATATATTTTTGGAACGTATCGTGGTATTTCATAATTTTGAGAATGAGCTCGGTTCGAGAGAGTCGGTTTATTTTAAATAAGTTTCGGTTTTGGTCCGTGTATTTTACACCGGGTTACTTTACCCACCTTATTATTATTATTATTATTATTATTATTATTATTATTATTATTATTATTATTATTATTATTATTAGAGTTCAATACAAAAATCGTCCTTGTGGTTTTGGCCTCACACAACACAAACAACCATCACCTACAATCTCTCTCTCTCTCTCTCTCTCTCTCTCTCTCTCTCTCTCTCTCTCTCTCTCTCTTGGAATACCATACCCACCGCCACCTACACCGGCCACCACAGCCACCATCGCCACTCCC
Organism: Artemisia argyi; assembly: GCA_030686995.1. Classification (NCBI taxonomy): domain Eukaryota; kingdom Viridiplantae; phylum Streptophyta; class Magnoliopsida; order Asterales; family Asteraceae; genus Artemisia; species Artemisia argyi. The sequence continues at coordinate 149,340,921 of CM060705.1, forward strand.
ACACCTAAAATATCACCACCATCTTAACCATCTCATCCCGATCTATCTTTTGGTATAACTCACGCGCCCTACAACCACCTCTAACATCTCGAAATCACCACCACCGCCACCTAAACGCCACCATTTTCATCTTTTCTTGTTAGGTTTTTGAAGAAACATAGTTTTGGAGCCTTTTTGAAGGTGAGTGACACGAGTTTCAACTCGTATGCTTCGATTTGATACCCAAGTCGTGGGTACACTAAGTTTTCTTGAATGGGTTTTGTAAAATACTTATGGGAAATGATGTTTTGATGAAGAAAAACTAGTTTGGTATCCGGGTGTTTGATTCTTGGCGTGGTCGAGACCTAACCGTGAGCACTTGCTCTCGGCTTGTGTCATTTCGGATTTATTTTTGGCTTCTTGATGATTCTTGGTTGCAATTTTGATGTTTGGATTATTGCTGGTAGTTTGCAACTTGTTGTTTTGTTGCTTGGATTATGGCCGACGACCCCAAGGGTCGGTTTGGTTTTGATTTGGCTCGTGTGGAGCAAGACCGTGGCTCCTTGGGCCCGGTCGAATCTTGTTGTGACCTTGTGGTTTGGTGTGACCACTAATGTCCGTTTGGTTTGGCTCGTATTGAGCAAGCCGAGACCTTAGAGGTCTCGGGTGGGACCCACGATTCATTTGGTTTAATATTGACCCGGGTTTGACTTGGTAAATCAACCCGTATGTGTGATATGTTATTTGGTTGTCACATATACTTGTCGGATTATATTATTTGTTGTTTTAGTTATTATTGTTTCATTGATATGTTGAGCTTGAAGTGGAAGTATTTGGACTTGTGATATTGATTTTGGAGTATTGTTGACGAAGTGGTAATGGGAACCGATTGTGAGACGGTTAAATTAGATTGACGGAGATAGGTTTGTCGGGTGCCGTAGTCGGACCCTATTGTTGTAGCACGTGTTATCGGTATTGATTGGACGGAGTTGGATTACTTGATTTTGACTTGGTTATTATATTTGGACTTGGACAATGAGCCGAGAGTGATGACTCGGACATGTGACCATCACATATAACTCGATAAATATTTATAATCAAACGCTAATAATAAAACTCGTAATAATATTATTAGTAATATAAACGTTTATATAAGTATATAGACGTGAAAATCGTATATATAAATATATAAATGCGTATATTAAAAATAAAACGGTCACGAGTAATATTATAATAACGTGACGGTAAATAATATACTATGAAAGTGGTGTAATAAATGTCGGGAGCGTTATTATAATTAAACAACTATAAATAACAACTAAATCTATAACGTTGATTAATTATATTAAATAAAATATATTTTTAATAAACGAGGAAACTATCGAGTTATACGGGGTCGTGGTCACTTGAGTCCAAGTGGACGATATTATTATTTTGTGACTTTTGTGCTTGTCACGGATATGTGACGTTAATACATCCACTTTCTATAACTACGTAACTTATTTGATCGACGGATTAAATAGGATCTATTTAGTTATATGAAGTGAATATATTAATGGGCATTGTATCCTACGACGCCCCTAGGTTGTGGTATGTGTACGGGAATAATGGATTACTAAATATCTCGTGAGGTTTACCAAATTGACGAGTTTGGTAAGTTTGACGATATATTTAGGGAACCTATTAGACTTTGATACTTACCATATAGTACTATACGTGCAATGTGATCTAGGTTTTGGGTATGATCTTGGAATAATATATTAGGTAAATAAGTTGTGGAAGGATACCAAGTCGACGGATTTGATAAACTTCGACGAATTATTTAGGTAATATATTGGACTAATATTAGACCCGTAAGTTGTTTCTTTTATTCGTGATTTCTTGATTTTCTTGTGTTGTGTCGACCCTCCACCCGCATGGATACCAAACGCCAAACTAATAATACGAGAATAATACGAGAAATAGATTTTTTGTAAAGTAAAAAGGAATACGTTCGGGATTGGGAATAATTGTTTTTGAGTAAATGATCCTGAAACGAGTTTATATTGTTAGGAAGTGCCGAGTCCGTAGTTGCCGTCTTTTGAGTTGTTATACGTCTTACTTCTACCGATTTCTTCTTGCTGATTTCTGGACTTGAGGTGAGTCATAGCCCCACTTTTACTCTTGAACTTCATTTTCAATACTTGGGGTGAGAAACGTGCAAATTGTTTTATGTGGACTATTATCGCTTTTGATTTCAAAACTTGATATGCTTATAGAACTAGGTAGGTTATAGAGTGAGGCCTAGTCCCGAACTAGGTAAGCTATGGAGCGAGGCCTAGCCTAGAGCAAGGTAAGCTATACAACAAGGCCTAGACTAGATCTAGGTAAGTTGAACATGTCGTATCCTTACGCATACAGATTGATTTGATTTGAATTGGTTATTGGACTATAGTGTGCACCTATAGGGATTTGATATTACGGAGGTTATCTGTGTGATTATGATGTGGCGGAGGGTATCCGCAGGTTTTGAATTAAGCCCTAGTCTAGCTAGCAAGCGTTTTGCGTATATGTCCACTTGATTGAATTATGAATTTAAACCTATGATCTCACCAGCGAAAGCTGACTTTTAGCACATTTTCTCAGGTAATTAAGTGATGATTTGGATGCTTGGATTGGAAGGCTTGGCTATGGCACCTAGTTTATGGATCTATTTTCTAAGACTCTGATATATAATTGTGGACCTATGTTTATTTCTTTTGGGCCTTACTTTAATAAATTTGGGATAAATGTAAACTTTAAAACCCCGTTTTGGTTGCGTTTTTCTTATGTTTACTTTATCTCGTTCTTTCATGACTTGGAATGGATACCAATCCCCGTAACACCCCGAAAGCTTGTTGAGTCTTCCGCTGTACCAAATTTTGGAGGTGTTACAGTTGGTATAATTTACTTAAAGTATATTGATGCGTAATCATGCCATTTCAGATGATATTCAATGATACCGAATATAGGACTTATCCCAACTGCATGATGTTACTTTATGAATTTTGTTATTAAGTAAATCATGAGAAGTTATCCTCAGACTTGAGATGCAAGATAAGTGTCATGAATGTAGTACATTTTTGTGAAACAACTTAACGCTATACGTAACTGGTAGTCATAAGGGTTGTTTTCGAAAGTGTTACAAAGTTTGTGGGTTTTGCTTGTAGTCAAGATAGAATTTGTTCCTTCAAATTTATTTTTGGAGTTTAACACTGCTGGGCCCCTCGTAGGGTTGATAAGATGCATGTGCGGCCGCACCCAAGATCTCCCCTGAATATGTTCAAAAGATTTGGTAATCTTGATCAATCATAAACAACGAGAAATAGAATGGTTAATTAAGGAATGACTTTAATCCATATCCTTATTAACGTGGTATTAGAAACAAAAGGATAATAATAATGAGAAATCATTAAAAGGTTTGTCCAGGAGCCTTACTCGAGATCGTACTAGAGGCATCGGCATGTTGCAAGACGCTAACCGATGTGATTACACTATTAAAATGTGTCCAAGTGGGAGCTGTTAGATTATGGACATTATTTTAGTAGTCGTATGTTAGGATCGAACTCGAGGTCGTGAGATTGCACACTTTACGTATGAAGAGTAAAAGAATAATTATTTATAAATGTTATATATAATTATTAATAAACACAAAACTAGTAACGACCGTTAGTATTTAACGAAGAATGGCTAATGACCGTTAGACGAAGATTAGGAAAGTAATACTTGTGAATAATTGAAAATAATAGAAGGTTCCAGAATCCCCTTAGGGAAGCTATGACCAATCGGCCAAGGGAGGGATTCCACCTCCTTTGTTCCTTGAGCTCCAAGTAAACACAAGTATATAAACACCTCATAGGATATTGTTTTCTCATAACTTGTACACACATAAAAGGTGTTTTTCTTTCTCTTCTCTTGTCCCTAAAATCGATCTATCAACAATCCCTACAAGGGATTCGATTTTCATTAAGATAAAAAGTTTTGTGTTTAATTTACTTGCATAAACTTTTACTTGAATTAGTACGTGTGTACAAGAACACGATTCAAACACACTATTGTTTGATTCTTGGATTGAATTACAAAAGAGGTAAGGGGTAATTCTTATAATCCACATAAACCCTAATTAGGGTTCATAAGTTGAAGATTGCATATTGATTCTTGTTCGGGCTAGAATCACAAAAGTATGTTTACTATTTATTATTGATTAATTAATTACATGTTATATGATCTTGTTATAATTGCTTCTGCTATGCTCTCTTGATGTGTTTGCTTTATTTTATATAATTGTCATGATATCATAATTCCAACAACCTCAAGGAGAAAATTTCTAGAACTACCAAGTTAAGTTGGCCTACTAGTCGTCTTAATGTTTCCACAGGATGTTTTGGTTCAAATTAAACCTCACTACATAACATCTTTAGGTGGCGAGGTAAAAGTTATGAAATGGCCTCCGTAGTTATCGCCTATCAATGTGAGAATATCGTCCATCCATTATTCCAAATGCATCATTTTTTAAATAGCTCTGTTGGCCGAACCTCCAATAACATATTTCCAAAAATTCTCAGCACTCAAAAGGTAACGTACTTAAAACCCAACCATATGCAAAGGGTTTTGGTTCTACAAATAATTCGTACATTATTATCTTTAAAAAAGAAATTTAACATTATGGGTAATGATATAATACATTTGTTTTAATCTTTTAGGTAAAAAAAAAAAAAAAAAAAAAAAAAAAAAAAAAAAAAAGATTATTTCGACAATTTCTATCCACAAAAAAGAAAAGACGACATAGCAGAATTTCGATTTGGCGTTAAAACGTATGTGTTTAAAAAAGAAATTGTCTTTTGTAGTTTATATATGGTCTAGCTTTACATAAGCAAACCAAAAAATAAAAATAATTGTAGTTAAAAATTGTCTTTTGTAGTTTATATATGGACTAACATTTTAACCAAATCTTTTCTACAACTAATTATTATATAATATGTTTTTACATAAAAATATAAATGTATTACTGTTTAATGAATGGTAACATTCTTATGGCTTATTTTTTTTTTTTTTTTTTTTTTTTTTTAATAATTTAAATCAAAATTAAATAAGTTCTTGGATAAAATTTTCAAATTAAGTCATAAAAAATCAAAAGAATTAATATACAAATAAAAAAATTTAAGAAACAAAGGTTTCTTATATAGAATATAAATATAATATAACTAAGGTACTCCTATTTTTCTTTTTTTCTTTTTTTTTTCTATTTATCATTATAACCTAATTTTTTTATAACATCAAAATTCATCATCTTTTGAAGAAATTGAAATTCAAAACGTTCCATTCCCTAACAAACCAAACATCATTTGGAACGAAATCAAAATTCCAGTTCTGTCTCTTTTACCGGTCAAATAGACTATTTAATAATATAATGAAATCATATTCTAAGTTCATCAGAAAGCCAAAAAGTTCCACGAATCAAACCAAGCCTCAATATGATTGCTTTATTAAAATTGTTACACTAATTTTGTTTAGAAAAGTCTAACCAAATTTAAGATCCAACTGTCTATTAAAAAAAACAAAAATAAAAAATAAAAAAATTATAAAAAAGGTTTACGGACTTCGCTACCTCAAAGGGTCAAACTCACAACTCAAGTATCACTAGCTGCACAAGCTTTTTATGAGTTATGAATGGGCTAGCGAAGTATATACTAGTGTCATGATACTTAATCTATCATAATCAAGCTTAATAGCAGGGTACCCGCGCGTTGCGGCGGCGGGTATCCTAAAATATAATTTTCCGGTGAATCGTATTTTAGTTTTTTATATTCTTTTTACAATAAATTTACGGATATTAAGAATTTCGTTTAACCCGTGCTCGAGCCCGTTTGGCCTGCGCCCGTTCAGGCTAAATCCCATTTGCCCCGTTGCCCGGTTCCCCGTTCAGGCTTGAATATTTGTATAATGTGCATTATTATTTGTATTAATGACGAATCGAATTTGTCAAATAAATCGAGTAGGCATAACCTAAAAAGCACGAAACGAATCAAATTTGCCAAATAAATTGGCTTTGTGAAAGTTATACGTATTTATATTTGTTTTTATTGAAAAAATTATTTCGAGAACACTGACGCAAGTTTTATAATTTTTCGAGTCCGTTCGGTACGTCAAATGGGTCCTTGTAGTCCTTAAAGGAGGTTGACAAAATTGCTGTACATGTACAAATACTTGTGCTTTAAATTCTTGTGCATTGTGTTTTATAACTTGTATTAATATGGGGAAATGATTTGCACACTCCATCTTTTTATTGGGACACTCCTTCATATGCATTAAACTGTTGTATTATGGATGTACAGTGTTTTAACCGGTTGTACATATGAGTGTCCCAATCAAAAAATGAAGTGTGCCAATCATCTCCCATTAATATGTGATAGGGTGTATTAATTGTAAGAGATGTAAGAGATATGTGGTCCTTAAAATATTGTGGTTTAAATACTTGTTCTTTGTGTTTGATAACTTGTATTTTACTTAAAAATCTAAATATGGAAATCTTAAAAATTAAATAGGAGAGAAGGTGTAAAATGTATTATAAGTAGTATAGATATAGATATGTGATTATTCAAGAGAGCAAAAGTAGAGTGCACACACAAAGTTTAGAAAGAGAAAGAGAGAGATGACAGAAGTCTCGTGTGTTTTCGTATTATGGTGTCACACCTCACATCAATGTGAAGTGATGGGTATTTATGCTCAAAGTACATGATAGCTTGTGACTACATATGTCACGAGACTTGGAACCAAATGATTACAAACAACGTATTAACCTACTAAATCATACCTTGTACTATTACATGATTACATATAACATAATGATTTACACTTTTCTTGTCCTAACGATCTCCCCCTATCGATAGATCATTCGGTTCTTCTCCAATATAGGTAGTTTCCTAGATAACTTCAAGCTCGAGTGTATTGTTCCATGCGCTTCCATGACTCTCGAAGTTCAAGCCTCTTCTTGATCATCTGCACAACTCTTCCAAGTAAAAACTGCTACTCTTAATCCAGCTTTATCTGTCTATAGAAGTGTTTCCTTAACATACTCCTAAGTCTCAACCATTTCCAGTACCCATTTCATCATCTTATGCTAAATTTCTCTAGTTCATACATCCACATAAACCTTTATATCTCATGTCCGTCACGTATACAATACTGAACTTCGGCCTTCTATACATGAAAAGGACTTGATATTCTAAATGCCTAAGAATACAAGTGTGGGAGGTGTAAGGTTTACTCCCCTCAGAAAACTCTCTACCGCCATTTGAAAGTCTTTGACATGTACGACGATTACCCTTGGAATCATGAAAATCTTCAATGATTCCACAATTTCTTGATCAATGCCTTTCTTGTTCTGAAACTTTATCCGTCAATGGTACATGTCTTCAATATCATGAGGATGAAGGTTTTCATAGTTTGCTTCAAAGAATCGATAGTTTAGGTTGTCAGCCTGTCGAACATAGTAGTCAATGAACCCCTTTGTGGAAAACTAGAAGGGGGGTTGAATAGTTTACCGATTTTAAACTTGATTCTCTTCTAATACTTTACATATAATTACCAATTAAGACGTATCAAACAATAATAGATAATATGCAAGAATAAAAGTAAGAAACGATCAAACCATAACACGATTGTTTATCGTGGTTCGGCTACAATGACTCTTTTTCCTTGCCCTACTCCACGCCCCGAGTATCCAACTCGAGAGTTTTCTTGCACTAGTCAACAAGCTCCTTTATCCGACGGAGAAAACCTTACACGTCACTTACACACTATTTCTGACACTAAGCTACATGTCGAGTTCTTTCACAAGGGTACAACCACTCCCGATAGTTCTTTTACAAGGGTACAACAACTCCCGATACTCTACGTATTTTAAGGACTAAAATACTAACCGATCACTACAAATGGATACAATACAATGAAGTATAAACTTTACTAGTTTACACTAATGCTATGCTAGACAAGTCTTGCAACGTTGTGTTGAAGCTTGTATGCTCGTGATCTTCTTGCTACAAAGAAAGACTCACATATATGAAAGTTTACTGAGTTAGAATTGAAGTATATGCAGTAAAATATGATAGAGAATGATAACCAAAACTTAAGAAGTGAGTTGCTATTTATAGGCCTTCAAACAGACCAACCCACAGAAATGGCGGAACCCATCCTTTGGTTTCGTCCGTTATGCCCGAGGGTTCCGCCAGCATGTCTGATAGAATCCTGCATAAAATATTTCACAATCTCACACAATATTCTCAAGATCCCCCAAAGTCAACTTTGAGATATTGAGTGTGAATCAATACATAATAAAACATGTTTCTTACACACTTACATACATGTTTCCTTGAAGGGACATGTGTGATGCAAGGAATGATGTAACTTAACATTTTTTTTTTTAATTTTAGATATTCCTAAAAAAGAAAGTATACTTGTGAAAATAGTTTATGTATAAAATCAAAACATGTTTGTTTGATATGTTTAGCAAGTGAATGTTCTACTAGAAAGAGTTTGCTTGCTTTTATCCTAATATGACAAACTAATTAGTAAACTTGCTAAATATACATAATAGACATTTTCAATACATGTACTTAAACTAAGGTATACTTAGAAATTACTTTGTGAAAACATGCAAATGTAGTTTGAGTGAAGTTAAGTAAAAGACTTTTAAACCATATTTATGATTTGCCAAAAATAAACTTTATCTTTTGTAGTTAATAAAACTAAGAAAGATCGTAAAATATAAATAACGTTTTTAGGCGATATTTGTATTAACAATCTCCCCCTTTTTGTTGGCGACAAAACATAGATTTTATTTTTATGCAAATGGATAATTATAGATTTTGAGCATTTTGAAAATTTACATTTCATATGATTATTTCAACTTTTGAGTTTGTCATTTTAGATGATGTTAAAACTTGATTTGGTAAAATACATCCTACCTCCCCCTTTTTGTCTAAACAAAAAGAAGAGTAGCGAAGCGGAAATGTGTCAAGCCAAATACTCCCCCTTGGACAATACTCCCCCTAAATGGAGTGCCAAGAGAGGATACATGGATTTTGGTCCTGCAAGAAAAGGTTAGTTTGTTGTAGAGATAAGGATGAGAATATAATACCAGGTATAAGCATTCATCATACAACAACTATTTAGTAACAAACAACCAAAAGAAAATGACCAACACAATATATATAAGTAGAACCATTTCATTTCAAGTAAAATTTAAATATTGACTATAAATAGTCAAACCTAAAAGACTTGAAAAGAGTCTACTATTGAAGAATAAAACAAACAAGGTGGAATGAAAACTACACCTACAAATAAAAAGGGTCCTAAGTGAGATTCTACCATAATTTGATCCTAAGAATGCTCTAGGCTTGAGGCAAGTGAGAGATGGCGTTAAGACGCTCCAAGATGTTGTTAAGGATAAACCTCATTTCATCTTGGAGTTGATGTGCCAAGATGTTGCACCCCTCACTTAGGTGAGCGGTTCTTTCACACATGGTGCAACCATGGTGAGGAGGTGGTGGTTGTGGGACTTGGTTTGGAGTTGGTGGATCATTGGTGGTGGTTGAAACATTTGTTGTTGCGGGAGCAAAGGTGGATGGTGGAGAGGTGTGTCGGTTTCCTACAATAGATGAGTACATTGCGGTTTGGAAATCCATGGCTTGGGTGAGATGAGAATCAATCATGTGCTTGAAAGCATAGAGGCTTTCCAAGCGAGTGTTGAGTTCTTCATGAGAGTTTAGAGATTTGGTCCACAAGGAAGCTTCAATTTCCTCATAAGTTGGAAATATGGATTCAAACCAGTTGGAAAAGTCATGAGGTGGTTGTTGTTGTTGATCATGATGATGAAAGCTTGGTTCTCCATAAAGAGGACCGTGGATGTCATTGTAAATTGGATGAAACAACAATGGTTGTTGATGAGGATGATCTTGATCTTGTGGAAAGATGGAAGGTCTAGCATGCTTGTAAGCCAAACGCTCTATTATCGATGGTTGATGAGGTTTTTCCTCCAATGGGTTACTTGATTGAGACCTAGGTTGTTGTTGAGTTTCCATTTGTTCCATAGTATCAAAAAGTGGCAATGGTGGTGGATTTGATGATCTTCGAGGAAGGTCATCCAAAGTTTCCATAAATGGATGTGGTGATGTTGGTGGTGTTTTGAAGAGTTCCATAGGTGTCATTTTTGGTGATTGAGGTGATGGAGTTTTTAAGGGTTGACTTGGTGTCGAAGGTGGTGTTGGATCACTTGGAGTTATGGTTGGTGGAGGAGTGGTGATTTTGTTGACAATGCAAGGGTTTCATTAAACTAGTTGTGTGAACAATAATGGGAAAATTGTGTTTACTTAGTGATGAGGCGAAAAATGAACCACTTTTAGGGGGTCATTTAAGCCCGGAATTAAATTTATTTGATCAAATATTGCCCTAAATCGTTCCTTTTGTGATTTTAGGTACTTTGGGAGAGAAATCTGGAAAAGGAAGAAATTCGGACGTTTTTGGAGCATAAAAGTGAAGAAAACGCCAATGACTTAATTTTCCATGCTGGGAACAGTGTATGACGGCGTCAAGAGGAAGTATTTGACGGCGTCAAGAGTAAAAACCATGACGACCCAGTACAAACCTGAAGGCGTCACAAGTAGAGCGTCAAGAGTTAATTGCGTGACGGCCTGCAAAAGGGGACTACATGACGGCGTCAGATGTAGATCAAGGCAGTCCGAGGATTTATTGGGCGGCGAGATGACGGCGTCACACATTTGTTCTTGACGCCGTCACCCTCCAAAATCTATATATAGTTTTCTAATTTTCATTCAAAAAGAGAACAAGTTTGGAGAAACCCTAAGGCCGAACCATATACGTATTTTACAGCTTTTTTAAGGGTTTTCAGCCCTTGAACCCTTACATGTGTAATTGAGATAAGTCTTCTCTTAATTCAATCAATATGTCTATGTGTTGGTTGTCTATATCTTGTGCTTGTCTTGATTTCAACATGTTAGGCTAGATCTATCTTGTGTTTGCTTAGATCTAATGAAACCTAGTTGTTAATTATGTGTTGATTACTTGTTTACGGTTGTATTGGATGAATGATTTCAATGTTAGGCTTAAGAAAACTGGCAGATCTTCAATTGGTAACATGCTTGAACGTCTTAGAAAACATGAACCGATGTGTACTAGGTTTTATTAGTTGTATTTAATGCATGAGTAAATTCAAATGATCCCATGTTAGGAGCTTCTTAGCCGGCTCGACATAGGAGTGAAGTAGGTACTCATAGGATTGGGGAGTTAAGTACGCCACCCCATGAATGGTATTAAGGAATACAATCCGTCATCCATGCAACTATAACAAGTAATTAACGTGTAAAAGATATCTAGGGAGTAGTGAAATCTAAGTAAACACATTTCTCCACATATTGCTCACAACCTTAGTTTAATATAGTTTTATTTTCATTTTATTATTTTATTTTGATTGCATCTTAGTACTGGGTTAGTTGACTAGCAACTAATTCCACCCCAAATTCTTCAAAACCCGAGATTTTAAATTGCTTTCTAAAAAATATAAAAATACAAAAAGAATCATCCCTCATCTCTAGACTTAATCTTTAGGTTTTCTAATCCTAGCGACACTATTCCTAGCTGAACGATCAATCCCCCGGTACTTATCATTATACTATACTACATCGATCAGGTACACTGCCTGGTGGGAGTTGTAAGCTTCTCAAGATCCCTTGAGAGGTAAAGCCTGGTGCAAATCCCTACGCTACAACTTAGGTTTCATTACTCCCTAGATATCTTTTACAGGTTGATAGTTTGTTACAATATTGTGGATGACGGGTTATATTCCTTAATACCATTCGTGGGGTGGCGTACATACTTCCCCAACTCTATAAGCTCCTACTTCACTCCTATGTCGAGCCTGCAAGAAGCTCCTAACATGGGATCATTAGAATTCGCTCATACATTAAATACAACCATAAAAACCTAGTACACATTGGTTCACGTTTCTTAAGACGTTCAAGCATGTTACCCTATGGAAGTCTGCCAGTTTTCTTAAGCCTAACATCGAAATCATTCATCCGTAACAATTATAAACAAGCAATCAACCCATAATCAATATCTAGGTTTCACTACATCTAAACAAACACACAAGAGATCTAGCCTAGCATGTTAAAATCAAGACAAGCTTAAGATATATTCAAACAACACATAGACATATTGAATGAATTGAAAAGATACTCATCTTAATTGAACATGTAGAATCTTGTGACGCTGTCAGGTACTGTTCCAGCAAGGAAAATTAAGACTTTGCCGTTTTCTTCACTTTTATGCTCAAAAAACGTCCAAAATGCTTCCTTTTCCATAATTCACTCCAAAAGTACCTAAAATCACAAAAGGAACGATTTAGGGCAATATTTGATCAAATAAATTCAATTCCGGGCTTAAATGACCCCCTAAAAACGGATCATTTTTCGCCTCATCAGAAAACAATATGGAGTTGTGATTATCTCGATTCATTTTAACGTTAAAATGGTTTTACTTATGCAACTTTTGTGTAAATTTTGAGATAATCCAAATGCTTCTAGTTCAATGTAGCTACGGTTGAATGTACCCGAAAATACATATTTTCAATGTAGCATTCAAAAGACATAATGCAAGTGATGTTTTAAACATAACGTTTTTATTTTGTATTATCAATGAAAGCTATTTTTCCTAAATGTGAGAAGATTTTTCAAAATTTTGACATGGGGTGTTTGGTATAATATGATAATGTCTTACAAGATGCAATTCCTAACTAATAAAAAACATAAATTGTTTTGTTTATAACAAATTTTCTTCATGAATTCCTAAGTTGATGCATAACCCCAAGTTTTTAGTTTTGTGCATAAATAGAGTTTCCTAGACACAGATCAGGAGAGTAATTGTGTTTAGAATACTTACAATGATGGTAGGAATGAAGAATGGTTGAGCAAGAATCCTAATTTTCATGTGAAAATGGATATAGAAGTGAATAGTAACTGCGTTTGGTGAGTGGTATAGAGTATGGGGGTTGTATGGTTTATTATATAAAAAGAGAACCTGTGCAGATGGTTGATGGACTGGGCGGAACCAAAAAGAGGGATCCGCCCTTTGAGTTTATTGGTTCCTCCAGTCTTGCTGTTTAAGGACATGAAATGTTTGTTTTTGATTTCTACGATTTTATTTAACGTTTGAACTATGAAGTAGGTTCCATAAGTCATAGTCCTAGTATAAGAAGATTAAATGGTTCACGTTTAAGAGGTTTTGTAAGGATGGCGGCAATGTTGTCTTCGGAGGATACTTTCTCGATAGAGATGTTTCATTTTTGAACATTGTCACGAAGGAAATGATGATGAATTTCTATATGTTTAGTACGAGCATGGTGGACAGGATTTTTACTAAGGTCGATGGCTCCTTTGTTGTTGCAAAGGATAGATATGTCTTTAGTCACAATTCCATAGTCCACGAGCGCTTGCTTCGTCCAAAGAGCTTGTTGACATGCTTTTCCGTCCGACACGTATTCGGCTTCCGTTGTTGATATTGCGAGTGCCGTTTGCTTCTTTGAGAACCATGAGGTGAGATAATGTCCAACAAAAGTACAAATACCACTTGTACTTTTTCTATCAACATAGTCACCGGCATGATCCGAGTCGGCATACACTATGGTTTCTACACCCGTTCCTTTAGGATACCATAATCCTAGATGTGTAGTGCCTTTGATGTACCTAAAAATTCTTTTTACAGCTTCAAGATGAATTGTTTTGGGATCTTCTTGAAAACGAGCACATTGACAAACACTAAATTTAGTGTTATCTACGGATTCACTTTCCTCATTCTTTGTAAGTTTGGTTTTCGAGGACATAGGCATTTTGATAGGTTTTGAATCTTCTAAACCAAATTTCTTATGCATGTCTTTTATGTATTTAGATTGATTAAAGAATATCCCATCTTCTAATTGTCTAATTTGAAGTCCTAAGAAAAAGTTGAGTTCTCCCATCATACTCATCTCAAACTCGGCATGCATGATTTTAGAGAAATCATTGCAAAGCTCTTGACAAGTTGATCAGAATATTATGTCATCAACATAAATTTGAACTATGATAATGTGAGATTCATTCTTCTTAGTGAAGAGAATGTTGTCAACTAGCCCCATGGTATACTTGTAGTCAACTAGGAAGGTTTTAAGTCGATCATACCATGCTTTTGGAGCTTGCTTAAGTCCGTATAAAGCCTTTTTAAGTTTGTAAACATGATTAGGTTTTTCAAAGTCTGTAAAGTCCGGAGGTTGAGCAACATAAACTTCTTCATTAATAAAACCATTTAAGAATGCACTTTTGACGGCCATTTGAAAAAGTTTAAAGTCATGTGCGCATGCATATGCAAGTAAGATTCTAATTGACTCGAGCCTAGCAACCGGAGAAAAAGTTTCATCGTAGTCAATGCCTTCTTGTTGATTATAACCTTGTGCTACTAGCCTAGCTTTGTTTCTAGACACAACTCCATTTTCATCCATTTTATTTCGAAAGACCCATTTTGTTCCGATTATAGTTTGATTCTTTGGTTGAGGAACTAGTGTCCAAACATCATTTCTAATAAATTGGTTCAATTCTTCTTGCATAGCAATTATCCAAGATTCATCACTTATAGCTTCTTTTATATTTTTAGGTTCAATGGTTGATATAAAACAAAAATAGATACTTTCATTTTGAGCTTTTGATCTTAAGGTTCTTTCATGAAGTTTACCTATGACACTATCTAATGGATGACTTTTAGATTCTTTGACATTGACTATTTCTCTATTTAATAGTTCATCTTCCTTGTCATTTTTTAAATCAATTTGATTAACAATTTGACTTTCAACTAAGTCATCATCTACCAAAGGTGATGTCTTAGAGGGAGGTGGACTTTCGTCGAATGTTACATTCAACGATTCCTCGACTCTTAAAGTTTCCTTATTTAGAACAATATAAGCTTTGCAATTTTGTGAATATCCAAGGAACACACCTTCATAAGACTTTGGGTCAAATTTAGTGAGATAATCCTTTGTGTTTAGTATAAAGCATTTACTCCCAAATACTTTAAAGTATCCTAATGTTGGCTTTTTACCTCTATATATTTCATATGGAGTTTTATCTAAAAATGGTCTAATTAGGACTCGGTTTAAGATATAAGTTGATGTGTCGACGGCATTACACCAAAACTTTTGTGAAATATTTTGTTCGTTAAGCATTTTTCTACTCATCTCTTGAAGTGTCTGGTTTTTACGTTCTACTACACCATTAGATTGAGGAGTGCGAGGAGCTGATAAATTATGTGTTATACCATTTTTGTCACAAAATTCACCAAATTGTATTTCGTTATCAAATTCCCGACCATGATCCGTTCTAATAGACACAATGCAATTTCCTACTTGATTTTGAATTTTCTTTCCAAGAATTTCAAATTGTTCGAAAGCTTCATTTTTACTTTTCAAAAATCTTGTCCATGTATATCGTGAAAAATCATCTACTATGACCAAAGTATAGAAGTTGCCTCCATAACTTTGAATAGCGGATGGACCAAACAAATCCATATGCAGAAGTTCTAAACATCTAGTTGTGGATACCATATTTTTAGCTTTATGGCTACTATGAATTTGTTTACCAATTTTGCAAGCATCACAAAAGTGTTGGTCGTAGTTCAACTTGGGTAGGTTTCTAACTAATTCCTTAGAGGATAGGGATTGAATAAGTCTCATATTAGCGTGACCTAAGCGTCTATGCCAAAGAGTCGAGGACTCATCTAATGAGGTAAGGCAAAGTTTATCTCTAGATGTTTTATCAATTTTCATGACGTATACGTTGTTTTAAGAACTCCTTTAGCTATAGTTATACCATCTTTAAGTATTTTACTGTCGTTTTCACTAAAGAGTACTTTATACTTTTTCGGCAAAGTTGGCTAATACTAAGAAGATTAAATCCTAAGTTATCAACATGAGCAACATCATCACTAGATAGAGAGTCATGAGAGATAGTACCTTTTTCCGAGGATTTTGCTTTTAAGCTTGCTACCAAAAGTAACGTTACCTCCGTCATAGACTTGATAGGAAGAGAAGAGACTTTTGTCCCCCGTCATGTGTCTTGAACAACCGCTATCTTTGATCCATTCATCCGGTTCCAAATACACTTTTAAGAACACCTATTTTATAACAAGTATTCAAACATTTGGTCCCCAATATCTCATGGGTCCATTTTGGTTAATCATGCCATTTCCTTGGTTCATGTAAGGATATGGTGGATATAGGTTCCAAGACATATAGTTTGGAGCTTGATGATGTCTAGGTAAGTTTTGACCCCAACTATGTTGAAAGTAGGGTTGTGTGTTGTAGTTGCTCTTTGGAAAGGGGCGTTTGGATATAGACGGTTTAGGTCTTGGTTGAGTAGTTATAATTCTAAATTCATTTTTAGCAAGTCCTACTCCTATTTTAATGGCCGGTTTAAGTTTGGTTTCAGTATAACTAGTGTTTGACTTTTTTATAACTTTAACAAATTCACTACGGTTAGTTTTTAAGCTATTCTGTTTTGCAGCAATGTCCACGGAACCAATGGGTTCAACGGGCGGAACCAAATTTTTGGTTCCGTCAGTTCCGTGGGTCATTGCTGTAGTTTTGTCATTTTCTTGTCCTTTTTCGCCTTGTTTCGTTAAACTACTTATTGATCCTGTTTTCATGAATCCTAACCCTGTTCTATCAAAGTGCGACTTTTGGAGTTTCATTATTTCATCCGCACAACAAATACTTTAATCAAACTTCTTAAACTTTGAGTTTTGTTTAATAAGACTATCTTGTATGATTTTAAGCTTCTCAATTTCAAGTTTGAATTCTTGACATGATTTGCACGTTGTGTCAATGTTTTTACTCTTTTCCATACGTTTGGCTTTTTCTTTCAATTCTTAAACTTCGTTTTCTAAAAATTCCTTTTTAGTCTTCAAAAATTTGTTTTTGTTTATGATTTTTAAGCTTAACTCACAAAGTTTGTTGTATTGTTGTTCTAATGTGTTATCGTCAATAGAAGAATAAGATGAATCGGAATGTACCTCATTTGAGCTTTGAGCCATAAGAGCTATTTCGTCATTTATTGGCTCTTCATCATCATTCTCACTATCACTCCAAGCACCACTCACAAAAGCACTTTGAGTTTTGCTTTTAGGTGGTTTTGGACATTCTCCTATTAGGTGACTTGTATCTCCGCACCTAAAACACTTTCTTTCATTCTTTACTTTCTTAACATCCTGATCTTTATGTAGAGACTTTTTTTCATCTTTAGGTTGCCTAACAAACTTTCCTCGTCTTCTAAAGAACTTCTTGAAGTCTCTAACCGCCATGGCATACTCTTCATCATCACTATCCGAACTTGATTCCTCATCGTCACTTGACTCTTTTCTAGCTTTAAGGCAATATATTTTACTTTTTTTTTTCTTGCCTCTAACTATCTCCAAATCTTTTTCCATCACCATTTCGTGAACTTTGAGGTTTCCAATAAGCTCATCAAGTGCCATGCTTGAAAGATCTTTAGATTCTTCAATAGCCGTTACTTTTGCTCTCCACAAAGGATGGAGTGCTCTAAGGAATTTCCTGACAAAATTCTTGCTATAAAAAGATTCATCAACTGCTTTAAGTGAAGTAATAATAGTGTTAAATCTAGCAAATGCACAATGAATAGTTTCATCTTCGGGAATAGAAAATTGTTCATATTGTTGGACAAGAAGATCAATTTTGTTATCCTTAACTTGTGAATTTCCTTGATGAGTATTGATTAAAGATTGCCAAATTTCTTTAGCGGTTTTGCACATAAAAACTCTTTCATACTCTTTTTTAGGTAAAGCATTATAAAGCATTATTTTTGGCAATAAGTTTCTTTTGATCGTCACTATGTTTAGTAAGTGAACTATCCTCATCCCGACCACTTCCTGTAGCCTTATGATCACCTTCAATAATAATATACCATAGATCTATGTCCTTTGATTTTACATAAGTTTCAAAACGGTTTTTCCAATAAATAAAACCATTTGGTTCAAATAGTGGTGGTCTTTGCATAGATTGTCCTTCTTTGAAATTTTCAAAATCCATGGATCGTTTCAAGTTTTAAGATACAATATATTTTAAAATCTTGATTAACGTAGCTCTTGATGCCAATTGTGGAAAACTAGAAGGGGGGTTGAATAGTTTACCGGTTTTAAACTTGATTTTCTTCTAATACTTTTACATGTAATTACCAATTAAGACGTTTCAAACAATAGATAATATGCAAGAATAAAAGTAAGAAATGACACGATTGTTTATCGTGGTTCGGCTACAAGGACTCTTTTTCCATGCCCTACTCCACGCCCCGAGTATCCAACTTGAGAGTTTTCTTGCACTAGTCAACAAGCTCCTTTATCCGGTGGAGAAAACCTTACATGTCGCTTACACACTATTTCTGACACTAAGCTAGATGTCGAGTTCTTTCACAAGGGTACAATCACTCCCGATAGTTCTTTTACAAGGGTACAACAACTCCTAATACTCTACGTATTTTAAGGACTAAAATACTAACCGATCACTACAAATGGATGCAATACAATGAAGTATAAACTTTACTAGTTTACACTAATGCTATGCTAGACAAGTCTTGCAACGTTGTGTTGAAGCTTGTATGCTCGTGATCTTCTTGCTACAAAGAAAGACTCACATATATGAAAGTTTACTGAGTTAGAAATGAAGTATATGCAGTGAAATATGATAGAGAGTGATAACCAAAACTCAAGAAGTGAGTTACTATTTATAGGCCTTCAAACAGACCAACCCACGGAAACGGCGGAACCCATCCTTTGATTCCGTCCGTTATGCCCGAGGGTTCCGCCAGCATGTCTGACAGAATCCTGCATGAAATATTTCACAATCTCACACAATATTCTCAAGATCTCCCAAAGTCAACTTTGAGATCTTGAGTGTGTATCAATACATAATAAAACATGTTTCTTACACACTTACACACATGTTTCCTTGAAGGGACATGTGTGATGCAAGGAATGACGTAACTTAACATTTTATTTCTAATTTTAGATATTCCTAAAAAAGAAAGTATACTTGTGAAAATAGTTTATGTATAAAATCAAAACATGTTTGTTTGATATGTTTAGCAAGTGAATGTTCTACTAGAAAGAGTTTGCTAGCTTATATCCTAATATGACAAACTAATTAGTAAACTTGCTAAATATACATAATAGACATTTTCAATAAATGTGCTTAAACTAAGGTATACTTACTTAGAAATTACTTTTTGAAAACATGTAAATGTAGTTTGAGTGAAGTTAAGTAAAAGACTTTTAAACTATATTTATGATTTGCCAAAAATAAACTTTATCTTTTGTAGTTAACAAAACTAAGAAAGATCGTAAAATATAAATAATGTTTGTAGGCGATATTTGTATTAACACCCTTGATTCTTTAATCTATCTAAGTTGGCATCAATGTAGTGCATTATCTTGTGATGTGAGTAAACTTCATGATGATGTTCTTTTCTTGGATTATACTTGAAGAAGTTCCGAGAAGCTTCAGCCAAGTGAGTGATTCCCAAATAATTCATCTTTGTTGTATATCAGTCATGACAACTCTAGCTTAATGAACTTTTCAGCATATATCCTTTCTTCTAGATGCTTGTCTGGATATTCATCAAATAAAGGACTTTTTTCTATAGATGGGTAGTATTTGTGTTGGCCAATTGTTAGGTAGTACTAGTCTTAGTTTTTAAATGATTTAGGTTTTGGAAATGGTTTGTTGAGTTTTGGTTTAGGGTTACTTGTGTGAACATTCTTCTTTGGTTGAAGTTGTTCCCTTGAGAATGAAGACTTCATCATGTTGGCTAGTTGTTGCTTGTCGTAATTTCTGATGAGTGTTCATTCTCTGTTGATTGTGTAAAACACTGTGCCGTATTATCTTTGACTTTAACCTCTAACATAGCCTTCTTCTTCTTATCCATCTTCATTTCCTCCGTCGTCACAGCAAAGGCATGTGAAACAATGTAGATACTCCCTCGGGCTTTTCAACCATTGGTTTTTCCACTTGCAAATCCTTATCCCACATATTGTATATCCTCCTTATCTTGACTTACACCATGTACCTCTTCTTCACCCCTTTCCTTAATCCCTGAATTAGCCATAGTACCTACATCACCCACGTCAATAGCCTTACCCAATTCAGCTTCATCCCAAATCTGTGCTTCCATTTCTACTGCATATGTTTGCTTTGATGAACTAGAGGGATTTTTTATTGTTTTATAGATGTAGTTAGTTGAGTTGGTGTTTTCCATGTTCTTGTTGGTATTGTGGTCTTCAATCTCTTGGGGCCTTTCTCCACCTCATGATCTTCCTGATCAGGATAATATTAACTATGTTTCCGAGATTGAGGCTAACAGTTTTCTTCCACGGAAGTAACTCTGTCACTAAGCTAAGAAATAGCTTTTGTGACTTAGTTGTACTTTTGTCCATTCACTCCCATAGAGCTTTGAATTCTTCCCTTATAACGCTTTTCGGTTGTGGTTGTGATGGGTTACTTAGGAGTGCTTCGATGTGGATCTTTCTCTTTGAGCGTTGGATGTTAAATGAATTTCGTTATCATCAAGGCCTTCAAATCTTCTAATGTTGAGCCTTAATGCCTTTGTAAAGGTCCAACGACATCTATTTCGTGTCTTTGCTCGACTGCTGAAAACCTTTCTTTAATTTTCCCGATGAGAGTGTCCATTACCATCTTCAAATTTCCTTCGGTAATATACCTCACGGCTTCAGCAAGAATGTTTCATGGAGCAGTTGGTGCTTTTGTTCTTGTTGTTATTTGGGTCATGATTGGAGTTGGTGTTGATATTGGTGAAGCCTTTCATGTTGTTGGAACGAGAGTTGTTGTTGCAAATGTTGTTGTAGATGTTATTGTTATTATTGTTGGAGGTGAACCAGTGTTGGTGCAGGTTTTGCTGATGTTATAGGTTTTGGTGCCTTTGTTGTTGTTGATGGTTCTGGTGTTGGTGGTTGCCGAGTATTCAGTAACAAACTAGACTCCCTTAGAGTATTTATTTTCAAATGACTAGTTGTATGAACAAAAGGTGTAGTATAGGGTTCGGCCTATGTTCAGCGCTGTCATGATGTTAATGCTGCTAGGATTTCCTGATGATCCTCATGAAAGATCAATATTAGATCTCACTACATCAGTTCGGAAAACCACTTCTAGTTTTTGTAAAGGAGTATCATTGATGGAGACTGGGAGAATTCCATATCAGATGACCTAAGGGACCTGCTGGTAAACTATTTCTTCGTCTTCATCCTAGTCTCCATACTAATTGTTTCACCACCACCATCCTTACGTTCATCATCATCGTCATCCTGATGGTGCGATCTAGTCCTATCATCCTCACTCTCCTTATCCTCCTTAGAAGGTTCATGTTACTCTTGTTCCTCCCCTTTATCCTGCCTAAAGGCTTCATGCACTTCTCCTCCGATTATTTTCTCTTGATGTTCTCTTTCAACAACCATATCGTCAATTTCTTTCAATAGATCATCCATATTACTATAACTTGCTTTTACAACAACATCACGAGGTTACTTTTAACCAACTGGGCTAGCTCAGTTGGCCACCAAGATTCTTTAGGGGCTTGGGGAGGGGATGTTTGGCTAGGGGAGGTCTCAAGTTTGAGTCCCACCGGGGACTTTTACCCCTTCAGGCGATAAAAGGAGAAAGAGGCTGGTTCAGGGACAACATACTGCCCAATTGGATATCACTGCTGGAACTGAACCACTAACAACTAACAAGCCGTTCTAAAAAAACGAGGTTACTTTTAATCTTTTTACAAAGTTGATCATGAGATTGGGTTACTTACTTTTTCACTAGGTTCGTTATAGATTGGTACTCACGAGGTTTCTACTTATTCATTTTGATCACGAGACTTTGTTTGTGTGATTTGTGTTGTTACAAGACTTCTCATCTACCTTATTTTCATGAGATTCCTACTTCATGGGACTCATTTTCTCACGAGATTTCATTATACTGAGACCAACATTCATGAGATTCGTCACGAAAGAGACCATTAACACTATTTTCACTACTTTCACTTAATCATTCTTTTATAACAAACATCTTTAATCAAGTTCAATTAATCAGCATGTCAGGTTCTAGATATGCATTGGCTTCTGGTTTAGATACAAGGCCTCCTATGTTGTATAGACGAAACTATGCTCAATTGTATCAAGAGCTTGTTTATGATAGATTAAGAGTTAGTAGTAGACTTTTGTTTCTTTAATCTTTGTTAGTTAACAGTTTTTATTGTTTTTAGCCAACAAGTCACGTTTTTATCTTGAAAAATCCTTAAGTCTAGGATTCAAAGCTTTACAAGATTTAATGCTTTGATTGTTATAAAGCTTCCTAGTGATTAGTGTTAACCTTCTATCTTTTTAGAATTTGAGATTTATGTTTAGATTGGTTTTAAGCAATTTAAGTTAGCCTGTGTTGGTATTTTATGAGATCTCGTGACATTCATCATCACACCCTCATGACATTCAAATTAGATAAAGTGTTCTGAGATCATTTCTCACGAGATTGTTGCTGTTCCATTAGAGTTAAGAGACTTTTTTACTTTCATTGTTACGAGACTTGTTACTATTTTCTAGTTATGAGAAACGTTCTTTAATAGTTCTCGAGATTTATGTTTTGAGACTTGTTACTATATTCAAGCTACGAGGGTGTTACTTTCATTGTTCTGAGACTTTTGTTACGAGACTTTGTTACTTTATTACTCTCATGAGGTTGGCATATATTTGTTGTGTGCATGAGACTTGTTGTTACGAGATTGGTTATTGCATTTGTTACGAGGTTAGTTCTTTCTGTGTTACGAGGTTCATAACGAGACTTGCTTTATTTTGGTTTAGTAGTCACGTGCATGGTCCTGTGTAGTAACGTGATTTATAATATAAGATTTAATATCTGTAGGTCTATACAAATCATACTATTTCACACTTAGATGATGAAGAAGGTTATATATATATATATATATATATATATATATATATATATATATATATATATATATATATATATATATATATATATAGGGTAGGGATCCAATAAGAAGAATAATTAAAATGAGAAGGGTAAGAAGTAATTCTAGCCACACATTTTTATATGGGAGGGAATATTTGAATGAAGATGCATCCATTTTTGTAGGTGCATCTAGAATGTGTGGTTGTGGTTACTTCTTATCATTCCTATTTTAATTATTCTTCCTATTTGATCCTAACTCTATATATATATATATATATATATATATATATATATATGACTAGAAGTTTTAGATATTTAACATCTTGGTGCATAATTTTGGGCCTAGACATATCCATCTTGCTTCTGATATATCATAACCATCATGAGGGGAGAATGTGTATACTGGGATTAACAAGTCATGTGATCGAGCTTAAGGGTTTATGCAGGGATAAATGTTCCGTGGTTTATTATTTTGTTTGAATTTTCCAATTGTTAGACCGGTTCGAACTTGGTATTATCATTTGGAACTCTGTTTGATTGGTTGATTCATGAAGAGAGAAGAGATTGTTGATATCAAGTCCCTCAAATGAATGATCATGACTTTCAAGTTTCGAATCTATTAAAGGAGATGGCTAGTTTGAGCAGAAGCTGATTCACAAACTTTTAAAGTTCTCGAAAAAGCTTCTACGAATGATGGTCTGATTGAGGGGGAGCAAATTATTATATCATTGTTCGTCTTGAAGGATGCTATACAAAAAGTTCAGAGTAAAAGTTAAAAGCTGAGATATCTTCGAAAGAGAGAGCTTCAACGTCATCCTCAGGTTTACTTAGACACAACAATGTACACAAATCTAGTCTATCATTACTTAGAGAGAGACTGTTAGAACCAAAAGTATTGATACGTTACTAGATTTGTTTAATCTTAATATGTAGTCATTGTATATGAACCTGTATTGTATTTTACTAGTATCCTATGTATTCCTATGACTATATAAACTCCTCAAGCCTTCACTTGAGGGGTGTTGATACGTGGGAATTGCGCCCTCGCAACAGGTTTTACCTCTCAAGGGATCTTGAGAAGCTTACAACCCCCACCAGGCAGTGTACCTGATCGTTGTAGTATAGTATAGTGACAAGTACTGGGGGATTGATCGTTCAACTCAGGAATAGTGTCGCTAGGTTTGAAAGCCTACTAAACTAGGTCTAGAGGTGAGGGATGATTATTTTTGTATTTTTTTATATTTTATGAAAGCAAGTAAAATCTCGGGTTTTGAAAGAGTGGGCGGAATTAGTTGCTAGCCAACTAACCCAATTAACTACTAATGCAATCAAAATAAAATAAAAGAAATGAAAATTAAACTAATTTACTAATGTGGTGGAAACAATAATGAGAAAAGTTGTGTTTACTTATATTTCATTACTCCCTAGATATCGTTTGAAAGAGTGGGCGGAATTAGTTGATTAGCTTGTTACAATTGCATGGATGACGGGTTATATTCCTTAATACCAGTCATAGGGCCGTGTACAATATTTCCTAACTCTATAAGATCCTACTTCACTCCTATGTCGAGCCGTTAAAAGCTCCTAACATTGGATCATTAGAATTCTCTTACGCATTAAATACAACCAAAAATCGTAGTACACCTCCGATCATGTTTCGTAAGACGTTCAAGCAAGTTACCAATGGAATTCTGCCAGTTTTCTTAAGCCTAACATCGAATACAATCATCCGTAACAATTATAAACAAACAATCAACTAATAATCAACATCTAGGTTTCACTACATCTAAGCACACACAATAAAAGCCTAGCCTAACATGTTAAAAGAAAGATACACATAAGATAGAATCAAACAATGCATAGACATATTGAATGATTAATGAAGTACTTATCTTTATTCAAACATGGAAGAAAAAAGGGTTTGAAACCCCTTCTAGATGCAGGAAATTCGACCTAGGGTTTTTACAAAACTTGTTCCACAAAAGTTCCACACCTTACAATGAAAAATTGGAAAAATATATATAGACTATGCATCCTGACGGCGTCATGTGTTAACCTCTGACGCCGTCAACTCGCCGCCAAGTTGAAATTCGTATTTCCTAGATCCACTTCTGACGCCGTCATGTAGGAATAAGCTCTGGTCCGTCACCAGTATTTGGACCCTGACGGCCTTGGTGACGCCGTCAGGCCAATATCATAGAAAACAATCTGGGCCGTCACGTTATAATTTCCACATCCACCTCTTTTGTCACTCTTGACGCCGTCACTAGTAAACCCTTGACGTCGTCAGGTACTGTTCCAGCAAGGAATTTTGACACTTTGCCGTTTTCTTCACTTTTTTGCTCCAAAAACGTCCAAAATGCTTCCTTTTCCAGATTTCTCCTCAAAAGTACCTAAAATGACAAAAGGAACGATTTAGGGCAATAATTGATCAAATAATTTTGAATTCGGGCTTAAATGACCCCTTAAAATTGGTACACTTTTCGTCTCATCAAATACCCTTACACTTGAGTTTTGCTTGTCCTCAAGCAAATGCGCTTTTATTCTAATTAAAATACAAATTAGGGGTAATTTAATACTAATATAAAAGTAATTACAACAAATAATCGTTCCACTATAAACCAAAAACAAGCACGGAGGTCATACACTAGCACCTCACAAATAGTGTTTAGATACTCACATCTCTCGGATGTAATAAAGTATATATCACAATATGAAAATGGAAAACCTCTCACTACCTGTCATAGCAAATAGATTACCATAGGCTTGGGAAAGGATCAAACCTCCACCACTTGGCTTAAGCACATAGGATAAACTATCTAAGAGGTCTTTTAAAGGGTTATAACGTTAGGTGTAAGGAGATGGAAAACACGGTTTGTTGGATAAAGGCAACATTTACTTGTGGCGAGCTAGTTAATCATCTTGGTTAATTGCATGTACAATATGGCATTGCTAAGCCATGACTCGACCCGACTTAAGCTAATAAATCAAAAATAACAAAAACATAAAACAAACATAGAATGAAACGGGATGGTAGTCCGTATGTTTTTCTCTTTTCTTTTTCTATTTTATTTCTTTCTTTTTTTTCAAATTTTTTTTTTTTTTTTTTTTTTTTTTTTTTTTTTTTTTTTTGCATACACTCTTGCCCAACCATCCAAAATAATATATCATAGGGAATGTACATTTCCCTTACACTTGAATTTTTACATACTTTACAATAAACTACTCTAATGACTCGAATCAAGATAATCAAAACACTTGGAGTACTTTTTGAGATTAATGCACATATGGGGGTAATAATTTGATGTTCTTCCCCATTACTCCTTAACACAAGTACTTTACCCATGAGTCCCAATCGTCCCAAAACAATATGTACAAGATATGACTCGACTTAGCAACCATGTAATCAATTAGACAATTAACTAAGGGTTTAAACATGTAACTATAATGCACTAAAGATGAGTGCATACAGGGAAGGCTAAGGCGATTTGGTTGCACATTTGGGTGGGTTGTAACAAATTCTTCCTCTAAGTAAAATGCTTAAATTTAGAAACGAAAAGATAGGCTCGGAGGGGTGTACTAGGGGTATCGTGTACTAAAAATGAGTACAACGCTAAGGTGTGGAAAAATTAATTGACTTTACTAGTCAAGTGATATGACTTAAATGGTCAAGTAATTATAATACGGGTTTAAACACAAGGGTGATCCTAATGCCTCTTATCATGTAGTAAATTCTACTACACGAATGTAGTCTCACTAGCGGTCTCGGGATGCATCACTAACGCAAGTTCTAGAATCTAAATGCTACCGGTACACTCATAAGCACTAATAATAAATGCTTTTCATAACAAATATATAGGCGAACCTAACATATTTGGGTGGAAAAGTTTTCTGAATGGTACGGTTTTGTGCTAGTCATACAACTCTGTGGAAAACTAGAAGGGGGGGTTGAATAGTTTTACGTCTTTTTAATTTGTTGTAAAAGATTGTTTGAAAGTTTTCTCTGTTTTCAAATATATAGATTCGATGCTATATGAAATCAAGTCATGCACAATATGAACAACACTAACTATGTACTATAATGCAATAATAATGTAAGTAAAGAAATAAATGAGAGTTGGAAAGATCGAACCGCGAGGCAAGAGATTTATAGTGGTTCGGCTACAAGTTCACCTTCCTTGCCCTACTCCACTCCCCGAGCACCTAACTCGAGAGTTTTCTTCACTATGTCAACAAGCTCCCTTATGGCGGAGAAAACCTTATACACCAATTTACACACCACAACTACGTCACAACTTATTCACACCTTCTACACAACTATTTCACACCTATTCACTACTTAATCACCCCACTTCTTCACACCTATTTTCTACACACCAATCTTCTTCCTAACTATCTTCTACACACCAATCTTCTTCGCAACTCTCTTCTACACACCAATCTTCTTCACAACTATCTTCTACTTCACAACTAGCAACTAACCAATCACACTATATATATATATATATATATATATATATATATATATATATATATATATATATATATATATATATCTAACTAAACTATCTTCTAACCAATATTCACAACTAATCACACAATGAGATGAATATAATGATGATGCTCTAACAACTTAGATGTGGAGATCACAACAAGTTGTAATACTTCTTGTCTTGAGGGATAGAAGTATTCTTCTCTTGCACTTGATAGAATGATCTTTGGATCACTTTGAAACAAATATTTAAGAATGTATGATCAAAGGATTTAGAGATTGGAAATGGAGATCTAGAACAGAAAGTTTATGAGTGCAAAAGATGAGAAAAATTCCAGATTTAAGGTGGTATTTATAGGCAACAGATTCTGATAGAGGAGCGTGGCCGGTCCCCTTAAATCAAGGCCGACCCCCTTAAAATTAAGGGGACCGCCCCTTATAATTAAGGGGGCCGCCCAGCTATAACGGCCAGAAATTTTGTTTTCTAGTGGGGAAAGTTTATTTGATGAAAAAGTAACTGATTTTGGTTAAAATTTTGAATTCATATATTTAGTATGAATAAAACATTTTTCTTTATTACCAAAAGTGTTTTTCAAAAATATATAATATGTTTATATAATTAGATAAACTTTGAAATACTTAATTAAATTCCCTTTGATCATAAATTGCACTAAACACTTTGTTTATTCATACCTTAAGTGATTTGGATGTAAAGAGAAAATGTTAATCACTAAATACTTGTTTAAGTCACAAGTTTTAGTTCTATGAGTTTATATTTTGTAATAATCAAAACATAGAGATATTGATAATATGTTAATAATGTTTTTAGGCATGATTTATGTCAACAAACTCCTATCCATGAGACGCTTATTAAGGCTAAAGTTTCACTCCTAAATGTTGTAAAAAAATTTTAAATTTGGCGCTAAAATTACACTAACAAGTATTTCTCTTAGTTTTATTACACACCTACTATCAAACAAACAAACCCAAGTGCAATTGTATCCTATAAGGTATCATCATTTACCCTCCCCTTACACTAAGGATGAACATTGTCCCCAATGTTCAATTAAAGGATGTAAAAGCAAAATAGGTAAAAGAATGAAAACAAATACACCCCTGATTCGTTCGATGTGGATGGTGTGTCAACAAGGTTAGATCTTCCTCCAAGAAAATGAACGTTGAAAGCTTCCCTTCCAGAAATATAAATCATCTTCTTGTCATATATAACTTGTTAAACCTGAGAAAACAATCAGGGCAACCTCGCATAAAATCGGCGGCAATCTATATATACTAACAAATCCTAGAAAGCAATTTAAGATATAATGCTTGTAGAATGAATGTTTGCAGATTTCCTGGAGTTTATAAAAATAAAGAATCAACAAAAACTTTAAGACTCCGGTTTAAACAAAACTCGCAAAATTTTTCAGAATTTTGGTACCTGACGCCGTCAGGTTGTAACTCCTGTCGCCGTCAGAATGTTCCTGGAAAAATCTTATGTTAAGTTTCCAGAAAATTTCTGGAAAAACTCATGCCTTATTTCCTGGAAAATCCTTCAAAACATCATTATGACTCGATACAAGCATTTGATTCTAACAAATACTAATATACATGTTTATTTAATATTGTGGCGAATCATGATCATTTTCGTTCTTATAAACAAATTTAGATTTCCCTTACACTTAGCTTTTGCAAAATACCTTTATATGAAGTTAAGACGAAGTTAAACAACAAAATAAAGCATTTTCACAATTTAATTTGAAACATGAGTTACCAACAATAAAAATAAGACATGCATACGGAAACAAATAAAAACACACAAAACATGGGTTGCCTCCCAAGAAGCGATTTTCTTTATTTATGAGTCTTGTAGCTAGACTCAAGGTCATGGGTTATCCTATATGTGTGAGCTCCTCGTCGAGGACATCTTTGGGATCAAACTTAGGTTTCAATTTCCTATCGGTTTTCTTGGTACGGTATGACTTCTCTAACTTTTCTCCATCCGGATCATATAAAATCATCTTCATATGCCATGATTCGTCACCTTCCTTAGGTGGCTTGTCCCAATTCCATTTACACTTATCCCCTTCCCTTTTCCACTTATTCATCTCTAGGTTGATAGGCATTACGCTTAAGAACTCAATCATTTTCCTAAAGACTAGGGGATCCTCAAAAGGGTTTAGTTCCTCATCTCTAGCTATGAGTTGTTCTACCGAATGTGTCTTATCAATGAAATCTTTTTCTAGATAGAATGGGCATTGAGCTCCTATAAAGTTCCTTTCTGTCCAGGGTCCATATCTAGACGGTCTCCTATTCATCTCTACCCAATGTGGTGTCGGTTCGTCCTCACAATCGTAGCTATGCTTCTTAACATCATAAACCGACCAAGTCTCACCATCTTCTACCGCTATCTTAGACTCCTTACAATCTATCATGGCACTAGCGGTTGCTAAAAATCCTCTTCCTACTAACAATGGGCATGTAGTATCACTAACCATATCTAGGACGTGAAAATCTTCTAAAATAGTCAATCTTCCTACGTGAACTACTACATCCTTGATCATTCCAACCGGGTGGGAAATACTTCCATCCGCTAGACCAATTATTACTTCAGTCTCCTCCAACTTTCCTAGCTTAAGAGTGGTGAAAAGGGATAAGGGAATCAAGTTGAGGATTGATCCTAAGTCGGCTAGGGTGTCGAAAGCTTCGGATTTTCCTATCTTACAAGGCAAAAGAAATATACCCGAATCATCAAGCTTCTTAGGCAACTTGTTTTGAGCGAAGGCGGTCCCATTATTACCCAATTTAAGTTTCTTATATTTTTCTAGGAGGGCACTATAGTAGGGGGCACAGGCTAAGACATCAATGACAGGGCGTTCAAGGTGGAGCTCCTTGAATTCATCGTCAAGGTCTTGTGTAGGAGGTGTTTCAACTATGTTATTGACCGGTTTAATGTCGGATGTTTTATTCAATTGGTCCTTTTGATGAATTTGGTTTTGCTTGAAACACGTGCTCATTGCTTTGACCGAATAGTATTGTGGACAAGAAGTGGGTGACGAAACCGATGATATGGCATTCACGTTTAGTTTCGGGTTCTTGACCGTGTCGCTTGGGAGTGCTCCCATTTCTCGGTCATTGAGAACTTTCAACAATGTGTCAATTTTATTGCTCATCTCACTTTACTTTTGTTTGAAATCGGCTTCAAACTTAGATATGCGAGCTTCTTGAGATGCCATAAATTTGGACATCAATCCTTCAAGATTATTGGTACTACCATAGTTATTGGAAGGATTGTTGTTGAAAGTACGATTAGAGGGTGGACCGTTTGATTGGTAACGATTAGGTGGATTGGAAGAATTGTTTTGGGGCATGTTTTGGTTTTGTTTCCACCTAAGGTTCGGGTGATTTCTCCAAGAAGGTTTGTAGGAATCACTTTAAGGGTTTGGCTCGGGTTTGAAAGTGTACCACTTGTCTCCCGCTTCGTCAGTACGCGAGGATGCGTAATCCGCAAAAGCTTGTCCGGGGAGTTCCACGAAATCACGAGTGTCATGGGGACCACTACATAATTCGCATGAAGAAGTGATTTTGTTCACTTGGCTTGAAGGCTTAGGAGCTTCATAGGATTTCATGAGAAACTTGACTTGGTCCTCAAGTTCCATGATCCTACGGTCGGGAGTGCTAGAATTGTTCGAAGGCAAAGATATTGCCTTGACCGTTTTGTTCAAATCATGGGGATCATTCCAACTTTCGTTGTCATAGAGAGCAAGATCTTCTATGAGTTCCCATGATTCTTCCGCACTTAGATCACGTAGCTTGCCACCGGCCAATTGGTCAATGGTTCGCCTTGTGGAGAGATCGGTATGGTCATAGAAGATTTGGACTTGGAGCCAAAGATCTATGCCATGATGAGGGACTTTTTGGAGTAAGTTCTTGAAACGAGTCCATGCTTCATATAGAGTTTCACCTTGACGTTGTTGGAACATCAAGATATCATTTCTAAGCTTGGTAGTTCTCCCCGGTGGGAAAAATTGAGCAAGGAAACGAGAAGTGAGATCATCCCATGAGGTGATGGATCCCGAGGGTAAACGTTCAAGCCGCTGACTAGCTTGATCATGTAGAGAGAATTGGAATAGACGTAATCGGGTCGACTCTCTAGTTGTAACATCAAGGTCTACGGAGTCTACGATTTTGAGGAAATCCTTGAGATGTTGATTAGGATCTTTGGAACGAAGTCCATGGAATGTACATCCGCTTTGCACCAAACGGATGGTGTCGGATCGCAAGGGGGACACATTGGCTCCTTGAGTGAGCTCAATGGTGTTTCGATAGCCTTGGTGGCTAGGACGGGAATACTCTCCTAAAGTTCGGGGCCTAGGAGGTTGGTTTGCTAGTGGTGGGTTTTGTGGGTGGTTTTATTGTGGTGGGTTGATGGGATCAAAGATATTACCACCTTCCATGATATTGGATGGTAATGGTTACGAACAAAGAAACGAAGAAATAAGATATACTAAAGAAAACCTAAAAATAAAAAATAAAAATCTTACTAGAAAGGAATCTAGCAAGTAGATCTAATAAAAATAAATTCTAACCTAGACAATAACTATTCCCCGGCAGCGGCGCCAAAAACTTGATACGTGGGAATTGCGCCCTCGCAACAGGTTTTACCTCTCAAGGGATCTTGAGAAGCTTACAACCCCCACCAGGCAGTGTACCTGATCGTTGTAGTATAGTATAGTGACAAGTACCGGGGGATTGATCATTCAACTCAGGAATAGTGTCGCTAGGATTAGAAAGCCTACTAAACTAGGTCTAGAGGTGAGGGATGATTCTTTTTGTATTTTTTTATATTTTATGAAAGCAAGTAAAATCTCGGGTTTTGAAAGAGTGGGCGGAATTAGTTGCTAGCCAACTAACCCAATTAAGTACTAATGCAATCAAAATAAAATAAAAAATATAAAAAATAAACTAATTTACTAATGTGGTGGAAACAATAATGAGAAAAGTTGTGTTTACTTAGATTTCATTACTCCCTAGATATCTTTTACCGGTTGATTAGCTTGTTACAATTGCATAGATGACGGGTTATATTCCTTAATATCAGTCGTAGGGCCGTGTACAATATTCCCTAACTCTATAAGATCCTACTTCACTCCTATATCGAGCCGTTAAAAGCTCCTAACATGGGATCATTAGAATTCTCTTACGCATTAAATACAACCAAAAATCGTAATACACCTCCGATCATGTTTCTTAAGGCGTTTAAGCAAGTTACCAATGGAAGTCTGCCAGTTTTCTTAAGCCTAACATCGAATACAATCATCCGTAACAATTATAAACAAACAATCAACCAATAATCAACATCTAGGTTTCACTACATCTAAGCAAACACAATAAAAGCCTAGCCTAACATGTTAAAAGAAAGATACACAGAAGATAGAATCAAACAATAAATAGACATATTGAATGACTAATGAAGTACTTATCTTTATTCAAACATGGAAGAAAGAAGGGTTTGAAACCCCTTCTAGATGCAGGAAATTTGACCTAGGGTTTTTACAAAACTTGTTCCACAAAAGTTCCACACCTTACAATGAAAAATTGGAAAAAATATAGACTATGCATCCTGACGGCGTCATGTGTTAACCTCTGACGCCGTCAACTCGCCGCCAAGTTGAAATTAGTATTGCCTAGATCGACTTCTGACTCCGTTATGTAGGAATAAGCTCTGGGTCGTCACTAGTATTTGGACCCTGACGGCCTTGGTGACGCCGTCAGGCCAATATCAAAGAAAACACTCTGGGCCGTCACGTTATAATTTCCACATCCACCTCTTTTGTCACTCTTGACGCCGTCACTAGTAAACCCTTGACGTCGTCAGGTACTGATCCAGCAAGGAATTTTGAGACTTTGCCATTTTCTTCACTTTTATGCTCCAAAAACGTCCAAAATGCTTCCTTTTCCAGATTTCTCCTCAAAAGTACCTAAAATGACAAGGAACGATTTAGGGCAATAATTGATCAAATAATCTCGAATTTGGGCTTAAATGACTCCTTAAAAGCGGTACACTTTTCGCCTCATCAGGTGTGTGTTGCATAATAAAGATTTCTTTTTAAGCACCACAACTCTCTCTCTCTCTCTCTCTCTCTCTCCCTCTCTCTCTCTCTCTCATCTTTCTAAGTCTCGTGAACATCATGTATCTTTATAGCTTGTATAAGTCGATCTAGACCTCCTAACACCATAATATTAATATATATACAAATATTTGGTCCTAATATGTGTGTTTTTGGAAGCATCAAGGAACTGTTATTAAATTGTCACAAACTTTTTACCCATAAAAAAGGTTATATGGTGCACGTATGTGATACTGATGAGGCGAAAAATGATCCGTTTTTAGGGGGTCATTTAAGCCCGAATTCAACTTTATTTGATCAAATATTGCCCTAAATCGTTCCTTTTGTGATTTTAGGTACTTTGGGAGTGAAATCTGGAAAAGGAAGGAATTCGGACGTTTTTGGAGCATAAAAGTGAAGAAAACGCCAAAGTCTTAATTTTCCATGCTGGGAACAGTAGGTAACGGCGTCAAGAGTAATTTCCTGACGGCGTCAAGAGCAAAATTCCATGACGACCCAGTACAGATTTGACGGCGTCACGAAGGTAGGGCGTCAAGAGTAAAAGTCATGACGGCCTGGAAATGATTTAGTCTTGACGGCGTCAAATGTAGATCAAGGCAGTCCGAGATTAGTTTTGGCGGCGAGGTGACGGCGTCACAAGCTTTGTCTTGACGCCGTCAGACCTCTTTTCCTATATATAGTTTTCTAATTTTACACATTTAAAGAGAGAAGTTTTGGGAGAAACCCTAAGTACGATTTTGGTGTAACTTTACAGGTTTTTCAAGGGTTCCAACCCCTTGATACCTTGCATGTGTAATCAAGATAAGTGTTCTTCTAATTCAATCAATATGTCTATGTGTTGGTTGTCTATATCTTGTTCTTGTCTTAATTCCATCATGCTAGGCTAGATCTATCTTGTGTTTGCTTAGATCTAATGAAACCTAGATGTTAATTATGTGTTGATTACTTGTTTATTCTTATCTTGGATGAATGATTTATATGTTAGGCTTAAGAAAACTGGCAGATCTCCAATTGGTAACATGCTTGAACGTCTTAAGAAACATGAACCGACGCGCACTAGGTCTTTATTGGTTGTATTTAATGCATGAGCCACTGTTTACAATCCCTATAGTTGTGCTGGGCATGGTGTAGGAGGAGATAAGAACTCATAGAATTGGGGAGTTAAGTGTGCCACCCCATGAATGGTATTAAGGAATACGATCCGTCATCCATGCAATTATAACAAGTAATTAACGTGTAAAAGATGTCTAGCGAGTAGTGAAATCTAAGTAAACACATTTTCTCCAATTACTGCTCACAACTTTAGTATAAATTAGTTTATTTTCATTTCTAGTATTTTATTTTGATTGCATCTTGGTATTGGGTTAGTTGATTAGCAACTAATTCCGCCCAAATCCTTCAAACCCGAGATTTTAAATTGCTTTCAAAAAAATATAAAAACACAAAAAAATAATCATCCCTCACCTTTAGAACTAGTATTTAGGCTTTCTAATCCTAGCGACACTATTCCTAAGCTGAACGATCAATCCCCCGGTACTTGTCACTATACTATACTACAACGATCAGGTACACTGCCTGGTGGGGGTTGTAAGCTTCTCGAGATCCCTCGAGAGGTAAAGCCTGTTGCGATTCCTACGCATCAGATACCCAAACAACCTTTTAGGTCTGCCACCACTTATAGTGCGTACAACTTAACCCACTTAACCCATTGTTACCCATTACCGAGCTCTCCTTGATCGGCTCATATTGGCACGTCTGTGGCACACCCACCATTGGACATCATTTTACATGTTCGCCTGCTTTTTTTTTTTAAATAAAAAAAAAAAAAAAAAAAAAAAAAAAAAAAAAAAGAAAAAAACTTTCTGATTGTGGACAACAAATAAGAAAACACATAAACATATTGCCACGTTGTTTCAAAAACATAATTTAAGTACTATTTCCATTTAAAACATTTCATGCCTGATTAATACAAATTATAAATGAATTATCCTAGGTTTGTAGATCATGTTTTATTCTTCGATCTACCATAACTGGTCAAAAGGGTCATACTAAGGCTGGTGACAGAAGGAGTATACGATCGACTTACTCGATCGATTTCATTCGATCGTCCTTAGTCTGTGTATTCGGTCGTGGGACGAAAAAACCCCCATTTAGGTCGTGTAGCCGATCGAATGGCATTTCCCATTTGGTTTGCTTTTAGATTCATGTTACCGTTGTAACTTCATGTTTAACGGTTTAAAGCAAAGAAAAAAATTAAATTAAATATACTAGCCGTTGCATTTAAAAGGAAAATAATAATAATAATAATAATAATAATAATAATAATAATAATAATAATAATAATAATAATAATAATGATGCGTGGGAATCGCACCTTGCTTTACCTCTCGAGGGATCTCGCGAGGCTTACAACCCCCACCAGGCAGTGTACCTGATCGTTGTAGTATAGTATAGTGACAAGTACCGGGGGATTGATCGTTCAGCTTAGGAATAGTGTCGCTAGGATTAGAAAACCTAATTAATAGTTCTAGAGATGGAAGATGATTATTTTTGTATTTTTATATTTTATGAAAGCAATTAAAATCTCGGGTTTTGAAGGAGTGGGCGGAATTAGTTGCTAATCAACTAACCCAAAAACTACTTTATAACTAATTAATTAATGAAAATGAAATTAAACTAATATTAAACTAAGGTTGTGAGCAGTGGTTGGAGAAATTGTGTTTACTTAGACTTCATTACTCCCTAGATATCTTTTACATGTTAATTACTTGTTACACTTGTATGAATGACGGGTTGTATTCCTTAATACCATTCGTGGAGTGGCATACATAACTCCCCAACTCTATGAGCTCTTATCTCCTCCTACACCATGACCCAGCACAACTATAGGGATTGTAAACAGTGGCTCATGCATTAAATACAACCAATAAAGACCTAGTACGCCTCGGTTCATGTTTCTTAAGACGTTCAAGCATGTTACCATTTGGAGATCTGCCAGTTTTCTTAAGCCTAACATATAATATCATTCATTCAAAACAAGAATAGACAAGTAATCAACACATAATCAACATCTAGGTTTCATTAGATCTAAGCAAACACAAAGGAAATTTAGCCTAGCATAGTAGAATTAAGATAAGAACAAAAGATAGACAACCAACACATAGACATATTGATTGAATTAAGAGTATACTTATCTCAATTACAATGCAAGGTCTCAAGGGTTTGGAACCCTTGAAAAACCTGTAAAAGAGGCACCAAAATCGTCTTTAGGGTTTCACCAAAACTTCTCCTTTTTAATGAAAAAACTAGAAAACTATATATAGGAAAATCGTCCTGACGGCGTCAAGAGTAAAATCTGACGCCGTCAACTCGCCGCCATATACTTCCTCGGACGCCCTAGATCCAATCGTGACGGCCTATGTGACGCCGTCACCACTCTCGGTAAATTAATCTTGGTCACTTTGACGCCGTCATCTCTTCATCTGACGCCTTCACAACCTTCGGTAAAATATTCATCCTTTCTGACGCCGTCAAGAGTAAATTCTTGACGCCGTCACCTTGTAATTCCAGCTTGGATTTGGTACTTTGTTGTTTTCTTCACTTTATGCTCCAAAAACGTCCAAAATAGCCTCTTTTCCAGAATTCACTCTCCAAACACCTAAAATCACAAAAGGAACGATTTAGGGCAATATTTGATCAAATAAATTCGGATTCGGGCTTAAATGACCCCCTAAAAACGGATCATTTTTCGCCTCATCATATACCCTTACACTTGAGATTTGCTTGTCCTCAAGCAAATGAGCTTTTATTCTACTCAAAAGACAAGTTAGGGGTCATTTAACACTAATATAAAAGTAATTACAACAAATAATCGTTCCACTAAAGACCAATAGAAAAGCACGGAGGTCATACACAAGCACCTCACAAATAGTGTTTAGATACTCACATCTCTCGGGTGTAATAAAGTAATATAACATTATGGAAATGGAAGATATCTCTCACTACCTGTCATAGCAAAATAGATTACCATAGGCTTGGGAAAGGATCAAACCTCTACCACATGGCGTAAGCACCTAGGATAAACTATCAAAGAGGTCTTTTAAAGGGTTATAACGTTAGGTGTAGGGATATGAATTACACGGTTTTGTTGGATAAAGGAAGTTTTGCTGGTGGCGAGTTAACAATCTTAGTTAATTACATGTACAAGATGGCGTTGCTAAGCCAAGACTAGACTCGACTTAAGCTAATAAATGAAAAATAACAAAAACATAAAATGAACATAGAATAAAAACGGGATGGTAGTCCGTATGTTTTTCTTTTTCTTTTTCTATTTTTTTTTTCTTTTTTTCTTGATTTTTTCGATTTTTTTTTTTTTTTTTTTTTTTTTTTTTTATACACTCTTACCCTACCATCCGAAATAATACATCATAGGGGTTTGAGCATTCCCCTTACACTTGAATCTTTACATACTTTACATTAAACTATTCTAATGACTCGAATTAAGAAAATCAAAACACTTGGAGCACTTTTAAGATTAACGTACATATGGGGGTAATAAGTGTTGTTCTTCCCCATTACTCCATAAAATAAGTACTTACCCATGAGTCCCAATCGTCCCAAAACAATATGTACAAGGATATGACTCGACTTAGCAACCATGTAATCAATTAGAAAGTTAACTTAGGGTTTAACACATAACAATAATGCACTAAAAATGAGCGCATACACGGAAGGCTAAGGCGATTTGGGTGTACATTTAAGTGGGGTGTAACAAATTCTTCCTTTAAGTAAAATGCTTAAAGTTAGAAACGAAAAGATAGGCTCGGAGGGGTGTACTAGGGGTTTCGTGTACTAAAAATGAGTACAACGCTAAGGGTGTGGGAAAAATTAGTTGACTTAACTAGCCAAGTAATATGACTTAAATGGTCAAGTAATCGTAATACGGGTTTAACACAAGGGTGATCCTAATGCCTCTTATCATGTAGTAAATCCTACTACACGAATGTAGTCTCACTAGCGGTCTCGGGATGCATCACTAACGCAAGTTCTAGAATCTAAATGCTACCGGTACACTCATAAGCACCAATAATAAATGCTTTTCCTATCAAAACTAAAGGCGAACCTCACATTTTTGGGTGGAAAATTTTTCTGAATATACGGTTATGTGCTAGTCATACAACCTCCTATCCATGAGACGCTTGCTATGGCTAAAGTTTCACTCCTAAATTGTCACAACTCACCATTTCAGGTCATTTCAGGTCATTTCCCGAACTTCGGAAAAACACTATTCATTAAACACTATTCATCAAAACACTATTCATCAGTTTACTATTCATCGTTTTCGAGGTCAATTTGATATTCTGAGAAACTTTTGGGAAATTTACTATTCACGAAACACTATTCATTGCGGGAAAAGATTTCATCATTCACGAGCATTACACGTTTCATCGTAAATTTAGTTTACGGGTATTCAAATTCGCGTAACCGTATTGGTTCAGGTGCGAATTCATGCATTATCAGTAATAACATTTCATACGGACTGGGGATAGTCTGCATATCATCAGTAGGTCATGTACATGTTATACCACTCTTAGGATTTTCAAATTTCTATATTCAGTATATTTAACGTTTTTACGTATAAGTATTTATAGTAAACGTTAACACCCGGTTTATACACGACGAATATATCTAAATATTCCCACAATGGTCCCGACATATTTTTATATCCATTTTAACATCATAAAAGTTATAACATTCAGTTACCCAGTATTTTGGAAATTTATTTTATTTATAACGTACGCGTATGAATATAACGACGGTTTTCGTGAAAACTAAACAATAATCACCCGATCACTCAGTAAATGTACCCAACATATTTTTAATATGTTTTTATCATTATTATGACTTTATTTCATCCCGGTTAACTTCGTGAACATTTATTTCTATTAAACCCGGTAACCGACTGTAACTAATGCTTACACTAAACTACAACTAATATTATCCTACATTTCCTAAGTTACCAAAACCGATTTTTCCTTCTCTTGCTCACCCAAAACCGGCCATACACACACCCTAGGCCACATGATTTATTATTTCTAACCTTAAGCATTAATAGGTATTATTATACCTTATAATAATTACCTAAATATCTAAAAACATGAAATGCTAAACACTTATCAAAATTTTAGATCAAAGTTGCTCATCTTCATCTCTTTTTCTCTCTAAACCACGACCAAAACCCAACCATATGATCCATCCATGGGTTTTCAAAAGCTAAAGCACCAAAGTTGTTCCTTTTACATGCCTAATCAAGAATCAAGCAACAAAAACACAAGAACATCAAGCATAATCATCCTATAATCATCTCATTTTATCAAGTAAGTATTCAACTTTATTTTTTCATGGATCATCTTATTTTTACATATATTACATGATTTTCATGCTAAAAACCATGTACAAGTAGCTATACCACACTTTATTTTGGCTAAAAAGAAACATACAAACCCTAACTTTTTAGTTATGAATCCCCTTGCTCTAATAACTTGGTTAGGAGTCCATGGCACCCTAAGAAGGTGTATGGTAAGATTAGATTAGCCATGTGGTGATTACAAGAGGTTTGGTGATGGTAGAAATTAGTTTTAAACCTTGAAAACTTGATTTGGAACCTATTTTAGACATGCTGTCCCGTTTTGTAAAAATCTGGAAAATCAGTAAACACCAAGGAAACTTTGGCAAAATTTTTAGAAAATACTTTCAAAAACGAATCCGTAGGCGAAAGAACGGATTAAAAAGAGTCTATAACGAAGGAGTTATGATTTTTGCAAGATTGTAGACGAAAAGTATTTTTCTGAAAATGTATGCTGTTGGACGATTTTCATTGGACAAAAAGAGACTTTAGACGTAACCCGGAGGAGCCGAGCTTTCCAAAATATATTACTACATACTAAGACGTAACCGTGGATATAAAGAACAAGTAAAACGGACAAGTAACGACAAAGATATACACGTTTGAATATCGGCTAAAACCACTTTATATTTGACAGTTTTTAATATAATTTGGCGCAAAAACTACGAAGTACATTTTTAAGCTAGACATAATTTTAAGTACCGAGCTTTATAACTAATGTAGTATTAGTTATTACAAGTATATTTTCATCATTTCAAGGATTACAACCCGAGTATTTCAACGCTAACATGGAAACTTACGTTATATATATATAAGTATATATATATTACAACTAGCTTATTATATTTTCTAATAGCAATATTTTTCCAAATTCTTGGATTATATACTTTTGATAACAACAAGTGTTTTTCAAAGAGTAGAGTGGTATAGGAAACATGTGCATGGACATTCATAACATCATTTCATGATCTAAAGTAGATCGTTCATCATTCACATTAGGTTGCGGCTAGTGTGCGCGCCTTGTTTTTCAGCTCATTACATGTTCATGGTACCATCATATTGGGTTGCGGCAGCTAATTGTTCATTGGTGTTCATTTCATTTCATCACAGTTTCATCAGTTAAGGTGAGTTTTCATAGCCCCGTTTTCAATTCAACATTTTGATTGTTTTCAAATCCCACGGGGGGAATACATTGCATCAATCATTTCAGTACGAGCCCAAGTATTCAAACATGTACATAGCTTAAGTTACCTTGCCATGTGAAAAGTCCCCTGTAACATCATGAACCGTTAATTTCAAGTACTAAGCGAGAGTGAGTGGATAGATCTATCGAGGGTGACGCCTCCATCCGTGGTAGTGGATACCAACAGTAAGCGGATGCATGTCATGTCTTTTACATTTGAATGTTTCGGCAGAACATTCGGGAGGGGCTTACAGTTTCATCAGTCATAGCTTCGGTGTCATGAGCTTAAGGCTATTGTACAATTTTCATGAGATTTTTATCTTGCACTTTTACTTGTGGTGGCCGTACATCATTACATTTTACAAACCTATGGAATTCACCAACATTCGTGTTGACGTTTTAGCAATGTATTTCAGGTTATTAAGGTAGCTCATGTGACATGCATTTGGACCTTCATGGAGTCGCGGAGTCGACGCGTCTCATCATTATTTCATGCACTTATGTAAACATTTGATCTAGTAGGACTTGTTTTCATAAACTTGCAACACATTTTGGGGACCTCATTTTGTAAACTCTGAATTATTTAAATGATCAAATGCAGTATTTTCCAAACGACACTTTAGGTCGTTCAATGTAACTGTAACTGTGGTGCTATGACAGACACCCCCAGGTATTCCATTCCGCTGCAAGTCAGGTAAATTGGGGGTGTGACAGATTGGCATCAGAGCTAAGGTTATAGCGAACTAGGATGTATCTTGGACCCTAGACTATAACCACATCAGCATAGCATCTCATCATTTCATCATAAGTGCATAATCATGATACATGTTGTTTCATACATACCCTGTGCAAGTTATTTATACTCATATCCGTATATGTATATCGTTTTATTGACCTGGTTCACAAGTGACATGTCTTCAGATACTCACCCTGACATCCTTTTATCGTATTCCGACATTGAAGATGCCTTGTCATTTTACACTACCATTATACCACCAGTTGCATTTACACCACCATTAGTACTATTGATTTGCCATAGGAACAGGGTTTTCCTATCATTCAGCCCGTACATAGAATGCCTTTTGGTAGTGTATTCAGAATTAATCTTAATGGACTTATTAGGATGCTTATTGCAAGGAAGATAGTGTGTTTTCTTTCCATCACTAGTAGGACACTTATTACTCAGGTACTATCACCACCATCAGTTACTTATTACACTATTGGCCTTCCCACAGTGTGTACTTTAGTTTTACCTTTTGGATGTCGCGAGGTAGCGCGAAAGAGGGTAGTATTCCATTCACTAGTACCATCATTGTCATTTCCTTTTCCATTCTCATTTGCTCAGACTTCAATTGTTTCGCAACATTTTAGCATTGTCTCATCAGGAATTAGGTTGATTTCATTTTTGACGAATTAGTAGACTATTACCATTCGACAAGATTCACCCACGTATCCAATACACCATTCAAGCTATTTTACTATCATATGGGGAAACTGCTTTACAGAAAAATTTCTGAAGTAAGCTATTTTATTAACATCCTATAAATTGGTTTTCTGTCATTACACCAAGTATTTACTATTGTTACGCGAAGCAATTTTCATGTTACTTGAAAGAAAACATCAGGATACCATTTTAATAACAATGCGTTGAACACCATCTAAAACTTTTGAGGAAAGTTATGATATTTTGACAAAATCCAACATCGCATCATTAGTCCTCAATTATACATAGCCTGATCACCTATGTAAAATTCAGGAAGGATTATGCCATGAAGGAAATAATTACTTTTTCAAAGGATTGTTAATAACAATCTTCATCCAAAAGTTTTGTAAACAAAGGAACTCTTTCATAAACATCCCTTTTGCCGAACTATCCCTGGATACTTACCCTACCTGTCACTCACTTAGCCAGTAAGTTGGATTTTCCCATTGACTTCCCTAGAAGAGACTTTCCATATCAATTACATGCATGATTCCTCTATACAATAGAAGCAACGAAAGGATTACAGAACTACTAACCAGGACTAGAAGTATATAGTGAGAGAATTCATAACTCAACAACAATCCTAAGATACTGCGAGACTATCCGAATCACCATCTCTGACTTAGTTGTCAAATTCTATCGTTTAAGGGTACTAGCTAGACTGAGCTACAGGATTGAACTCAATATAGATGTCCGCAGGACAACACAATAGAAATAAACCAAGCTTCTAATTGAGACTATAGAGCATTTCATTTAAACATGGCCTCATCCATACATGAACTTTCCTGCAGTAAGTTTTCACAAAGTACAATTGTTTGAAACAAGAATATCAATATAGATTCCTCTAAGGCAGTATGTCTAGAAATTTCAGATAACCTCACCTTCATACCAAGCAAGGGATCAAGCCAGAACATATCTCCTCATCTACATGGGAAAACATAATAGACATTCATCGACACAACATCAAGTGATACCTTCGTCTTGTCTATTACAACGATAAACAATTTCAGGACTTAAGTTAGTCTAAATACCTATGCTTGTAGTTATGCCAGATAACCATCAATAGACATTATCCAACTTCAGGAACTAAGTGTTAGACATCTATGCATTTAAGCGAACATTTCCTATTCTACCATTTTATCCTTGTTAGTGTTTTCACTTTTAAATAAAGTTGATGCGTTTACATAAATCACATACCTTGTGGAAAAATGATTTCTGAAATTCCTATTTTGAACAAGTGCGATCCTTTTTGGTCAAACTTTAGCAACACTATTGTACAATGAGAAATATACATAAACATCAAACTTTGGTAAGCAGTCTTAATCACAACATGTTTGAAAACATTTTTCTACTTCATAACTACTGAAATTTTGAATCATCAGGAAAAATATTACTTAGTAAATCCTTTGCTCCATTTTTTCTAAGTTCGTTTATTCAGAAAAAGATTTCAACCAAAACTCACTATCGCGAGACAAATTTCCAGAACCAACTTCCCTACAACATCGCTTATGCATTTAGGATTTGTGACTTGACAATAAAGAATATTTGGAATATGTGATGAAGGAATTAGGAGGAACATCACAAATTAATCACAAACATCAGTAGTGGAGACCAAACCCAATAGACAAAGAAAAACATATGTCTTATCATCCGTTGGAACAAAACACAAGGAATCAAATTGTTACCTATATTCTATCCCTTTCAGATAACGCCAAGTTCGAAGGACCGAACGTTGTGGAATTAGTCACAAAGGTTTATTGTACCCATTTCAGTTATTCCTGTTAAGGAAACCGATTCACCTTGGACTTCAGGTAATCATTTTAGAATTTCCTTCAGAAACCTATTTAGATGTGAACATCACCTATCACCCTCAGACCGAT
This sequence comes from Artemisia argyi, assembly GCA_030686995.1. Taxonomy (NCBI): domain Eukaryota; kingdom Viridiplantae; phylum Streptophyta; class Magnoliopsida; order Asterales; family Asteraceae; genus Artemisia; species Artemisia argyi. The sequence continues at coordinate 149,385,567 of CM060705.1, forward strand.
GGTCAAAGCGAGAGAACAATTCGAACATAGGAAGGTATGCTCAGAGCATGAGTGATTAACCCTAGAAATGGTTGGACTAATCATTTAACATAAATCAAATTCATCTACAACAATAGTTATCACACCAACAATGAGAAACTGGCAGAAGTTAGGTTGGTACATAACACACATCATTTGGATTGGGTATCCTGAATAACAAACCATCTGGATTCAAGTGGGAGAACAAACTAAGTTAAAAGCTTTGCCTTGGATTGGCATGATACAAATTGGATAACAATAAAGGTTGAACCTTTAGCATATTGGACTATTTAAGATTCATTTTAGAATCGACCAACTAGCATACAAACTTGAGTTCTGGCAGAATTCAGCAGTATATATTACCAGTACCACATTTAAAACATTAAGAAGCGCAGACCATCGATTGATGGGCCAAACTCAGAAAAAGCTCAACTCACTAGTTCAGTAGGCGTTCCTGAGATAACCAGAAATTTTCTACAAGTCAAGAATCAGTTACAAGTTCAATAAGTCGTAAACCATTAAAACTTCAAGTTCTGCAGAGTTATGCAGAAAGTTCTGCCTAGGAAAGGCATGTTATCGTTCAGAAAACTTGGAAAGTTACACCAATATACACTGGACCATTTATATTTTGACAGAGAAGGCATAGTGGCCGTCAGACTTGGACATTGTCAGAGAACAACAGGATAACACGAACATATTTCACATTTTCAGATCCCCAGAAATGACTTTCAGATGAGTCACTCATGATTCCATTGGAAGGGATCCAACCCAAATGACAATCTCAGACCTTGTAAGAGAACCAACAGAAATCATGGACCATGTGGTCAAACAGTTGAAACAGAGTCGAATTCCTATCGTTAGAGTTCGCTGGAATTCTCGAATATCATCACCTTTTCACCAATACACTCTCAGAGACCAACATAAACTGAACTTCGGGACGAAGTTCCTTTTAGGGGGGAAGACTGTCACAACTCACCATTTCAGGTCATTTCAGGTCATTTCCCGAACTTCGGAAAAACACTATTCATTAAACACTATTCATCAAAACACTATTCATCAGTTTACTATTCATCGTTTTCGAGGTCAATTTGATATTCTGAGAAACTTTTGGGAAATTTACTATTCACGAAACACTATTCATTGCGGGAAAAGATTTCATCATTCACGAGCATTACACGTTTCATCGTAAATTTAGTTTACGGGTATTCAAATTCGCGTAACCGTATTGGTTCAGGTGCGAATTCATGCATTATCAGTAATAACATTTCATACGGACTGGGGATAGTCTGCATATCATCAGTAGGTCATGTACATGTTATACCACTCTTAGGATTTTCAAATTTCTATATTCAGTATATTTAACGTTTTTACGTATAAGTATTTATAGTAAACGTTAACACCCGGTTTATACACGACGAATATATCTAAATATTCCCACAATGGTCCCAACATATTTTTATATCCATTTTAACATCATAAAAGTTATAACATTCAGTTACCCAGTATTTTGGAAATTTATTTTATTTATAACGTACGCGTATGAATATAACGACGGTTTTCGTGAAAACTAAACAATAATCACCCGATCACTCAGTAAATGTACCCAACATATTTTTAATATGTTTTTATCATTATTATGACTTTATTTCATCCCGGTTAACTTCGTGAACATTTATTTCTATTAAACCCGGTAACCGACTGTAACTAATGCTTACACTAAACTACAACTAATATTATCCTACATTTCCTAAGTTACCAAAACCGATTTTTCCTTCTCTTGCTCACCCAAAACCGGCCATACACACACCCTAGGCCACATGATTTATTATTTCTAACCTTAAGCATTAATAGGTATTATTATACCTTATAATAATTACCTAAATATCTAAAAACATGAAATGCTAAACACTTATCAAAATTTTAGATCAAAGTTGCTCATCTTCATCTCTTTTTCTCTCTAAACCACGACCAAAACCCAACCATATGATCCATCCATGGGTTTTCAAAAGCTAAAGCACCAAAGTTGTTCCTTTTACATGCCTAATCAAGAATCAAGCAACAAAAACACAAGAACATCAAGCATAATCATCCTATAATCATCTCATTTTATCAAGTAAGTATTCAACTTTATTTTTTCATGGATCATCTTATTTTTACATATATTACATGATTTTCATGCTAAAAACCATGTACAAGTAGCTATACCACACTTTATTTTGGCTAAAAAGAAACATACAAACCCTAACTTTTTAGTTATGAATCCCCTTGCTCTAATAACTTGGTTAGGAGTCCATGGCACCCTAAGAAGGTGTATGGTAAGATTAGATTAGCCATGTGGTGATTACAAGAGGTTTGGTGATGGTAGAAATTAGTTTTAAACCTTGAAAACTTGATTTGGAACCTATTTTAGACATGCTGTCCCGTTTTGTAAAAATCTGGAAAATCAGTAAACACCAAGGAAACTTTGGCAAAATTTTTAGAAAATACTTTCAAAAACGAATCCGTAGGCGAAAGAACGGATTAAAAAGAGTCTATAACGAAGGAGTTATGATTTTTGCAAGATTGTAGACGAAAAGTATTTTTCTGAAAATGTATGCTGTTGGACGATTTTCATTGGACAAAAAGAGACTTTAGACGTAACCCGGAGGAGCCGAGCTTTCCAAAATATATTACTACATACTAAGACGTAACCGTGGATATAAAGAACAAGTAAAACGGACAAGTAACGACAAAGATATACACGTTTGAATATCGGCTAAAACCACTTTATATTTGACAGTTTTTAATATAATTTGGCGCAAAAACTACGAAGTACATTTTTAAGCTAGACATAATTTTAAGTACCGAGCTTTATAACTAATGTAGTATTAGTTATTACAAGTATATTTTCATCATTTCAAGGATTACAACCCGAGTATTTCAACGCTAACATGGAAACTTACGTTATATATATATAAGTATATATATATTACAACTAGCTTATTATATTTTCTAATAGCAATATTTTTCCAAATTCTTGGATTATATACTTTTGATAACAACAAGTGTTTTTCAAAGAGTAGAGTGGTATAGGAAACATGTGCATGGACATTCATAACATCATTTCATGATCTAAAGTAGATCGTTCATCATTCACATTAGGTTGCGGCTAGTGTGCGCGCCTTGTTTTTCAGCTCATTACATGTTCATGGTACCATCATATTGGGTTGCGGCAGCTAATTGTTCATTGGTGTTCATTTCATTTCATCACAGTTTCATCAGTTAAGGTGAGTTTTCATAGCCCCGTTTTCAATTCAACATTTTGATTGTTTTCAAATCCCACGGGGGGAATACATTGCATCAATCATTTCAGTACGAGCCCAAGTATTCAAACATGTACATAGCTTAAGTTACCTTGCCATGTGAAAAGTCCCCTGTAACATCATGAACCGTTAATTTCAAGTACTAAGCGAGAGTGAGTGGATAGATCTATCGAGGGTGACGCCTCCATCCGTGGTAGTGGATACCAACAGTAAGCGGATGCATGTCATGTCTTTTACATTTGAATGTTTCGGCAGAACATTCGGGAGGGGCTTACAGTTTCATCAGTCATAGCTTCGGTGTCATGAGCTTAAGGCTATTGTACAATTTTCATGAGATTTTTATCTTGCACTTTTACTTGTGGTGGCCGTACATCATTACATTTTACAAACCTATGGAATTCACCAACATTCGTGTTGACGTTTTAGCAATGTATTTCAGGTTATTAAGGTAGCTCATGTGACATGCATTTGGACCTTCATGGAGTCGCGGAGTCGACGCGTCTCATCATTATTTCATGCACTTATGTAAACATTTGATCTAGTAGGACTTGTTTTCATAAACTTGCAACACATTTTGGGGACCTCATTTTGTAAACTCTGAATTATTTAAATGATCAAATGCAGTATTTTCCAAACGACACTTTAGGTCGTTCAATGTAACTGTAACTGTGGTGCTATGACAGACACCCCCAGGTATTCCATTCCGCTGCAAGTCAGGTAAATTGGGGGTGTGACATAAATGTTGTAAAAAATTTTAAATTTGGCGCTAAAATTACACTAACAAGTATTTCTTATAGTTTTATTACTCATCTACTATCAAACAAAACAAACTCAAGCGAAAGTGCATATGTAAGGTATCATCTTTTTACCCTCCCCTTACACTTAAGATGAACATTGTCCCCAATGTTCAAGTAAAGAATGTAAAAGTTAAAAGTAAAGAGAATGAATTCAAATACTCCCCTGATTCGCTCGGTATGGATTTTAGGTTGGCCAGGTTAAATCTTCCTCCAAGAAAACGAACAATCAAAGCTTCCCTTCCAGAATATAAATCATCTTCTTGTCTCAAATAACCTGTAAATCCTGACAAAAGTAGACAAGGCAACCTCGCGTAAAATCGGCGGCATCCTATATAAGTTACTAAATCCTAGAAAACAAAATAAGATATAATGCTTGTGGAATGAAGTTTGCAGATTTCCTGGAGATTATAAAACTTAATAATTCACAAAAACTTATAAGACTCCGTTAGAAAAACAAAATCGGTAAAATTTCCAGATTTTTACACGTGATGCCGTCAAGAGTAAACTCGTGACGCCGTTAGAAGTGACCTGCAGAAATCTTTATGTTAAGTTTCCGGAAAATTTCTGGAAAAACTTTGTCCTACTTCCTGGAAAATCCTGCAAAACTTCATTATGACTCAATACAAGCATTTGACTCTAACAATTACGAATATACATGTTCAATAAATATTGTGGAGAATCATGATCGGGTTGTTTCTTAAAAACATATTTGGGGTTTCCCCTTACACTTATCTTTTGCAAAAATACCTTTAGGTTGAAGTTAAGACTAGGCCAAACAACATAATAAAGTATTTCCACATTTTAGTTGAGAAACATGATCAACCAACAATAAAAACAAAACATGCATACGGAAGCAAATAACAATCAAACAAATAAATCACACAAAACATGGGTTGCCTCCCAAGAAGCGCTTGTTTTTGTTCGAGTCACGAGCCTGACTCTACCCTTATTTAATGGAAATAGGGGAGGTTTTCCCTACACTTAGGATTAAGTGTGGATGGAAGTAGCGATACACACCCTTAGGGTGAAAATATGCCATGTGAGGAAAGATTGGTGGATGAATTATATGCTCAAAGGGTTGTGCTCCTATCATCATAACCTTACCTAATTCAATCGGGTTAATGGGTGGATTAAGATTTTCTCCTAGAAAGGGATCATTTTCTATCAACTTCGAGAGACTACTAGTTGGGGATCCATCTTGACCTAATAAACCCGGTTTAAACCCATAATGTTTCTTGTGATCAATCATAAATGGGTGATGTAAGCATGTAAGGTCATTTTCCACTCCTATATTGGCTTCCTCTCTACAAGGCTTAGGGTCCACTACCTTTATCCTAAGACTACCCGGACTACATGGGTTGATGGGTGGGTCGGCTCCTCTTTTGTTTCCTAGATGCATATCCAAAGATGGAGAGTTGTGTGAAGATTGAGGTTCCGGTTCATCAACACTAGGTAATTCCCTAGAACTAAGAGTAAGGTTATCACTACAAGTATTCAAACCTATATCCTCTAGTGGTGTTTGGTACAAGGGTTCTACCTCTATTTGGGCTCCTATAGTCTCTTCTACTTCTTCCGGGTAAGTCACGGGTGGTGTGTATTCCTCAAGTGATGGTAGGACTTGTGGGGTACTTATTGGGCTTGGGTTTTCTACTATCTCTTCCATTTGTATTGTGGTGAAATCATACCACCCCGTATGTCCAATTATCTCATCTATAGTTTTATCCCCAAACAGTCTTCTTGCTTGTTCCCTTAAACTTGCTATCAATTGATCCGTAACAACGTTTGTTGGGTTGTCCATTTTTTTGGCAAGTATGGCACAATTCTCTATGGTTTCCCATGCTTCATCAGCACTTAATCCCCAAAGGTCCCCATGTGCGGTATGGTCAATGTCCATTTTGGTATAGTGGTCGACACGATGGTAAAATATTTCAATTTGGGACCACAGATCAAAATTATGATGAGGGACTTTTCGGAGTAAATATTTAAAACGAGCCCATGCATCATAGATAGGTTCATCCTCATGTTGTTTAAACATCAAGATGTCATTTGGAGTGGGTGAATTTCGTGGTTTGTAGTATGGTGGATTCGCGTTCTCCATAATGGCGAACGGAAGAGTCAATGGAAATTACGAACAAACACACAAAGAAAAAGATAGACTAAAGAGACCTAAAAATAAAAATAAAATCTTACTAGAAAGGAATCTAGCAAGTAGACCTAATAAAAAGAAATCCTAACCTAGACAATAACTATTCCCCGGGCTGCGGCGCCAAAAACTTGATGGCGCCGCACTCTTTTGCGAAAGTTGAGGAATAAATGTAAAGATAGACAATCCCCGGCAGCGGCGCCAAAAACTTGATGCGTGGGAATCGCACCTTGCTTTACCTCTCGAGGGATCTCGCGAGGCTTACAACCCCCACCAGGCAGTGTACCTGATCGTTGTAGTATAGTATAGTGACAAGTACCGGGGGATTGATCGTTCAGCTTAGGAATAGTGTCGCTAGGATTAGAAAACCTAATTAATAGTTCTAGAGATGGAAGATGATTATTTTTGTATTTTTATATTTTATGAAAGCAATTAAAATCTCGGGTTTTGAAGGAGTGGGCGGAATTAGTTGCTAATCAACTAACCCAAAAAACTATTATATAACTAATTAACTAATGAAAATGAAATTAAACTAATATTAAACTAAGGTTGTGAGCAGTGGTTGGAGAAATTGTGTTTACTTAGACTTCATTACTCCCTAGATATCTTTTACATGTTAATTACTTGTTACACTTGTATGAATGACGGGTTGTATTCCTTAATACCATTCGTGGAGTGGCATACATAACTCCCCAACTCTATGAGCTCTTATCTCCTCCTACACCATGACCCAGCACAACTATAGGGATTGTAAACAGTGGCTCATGCATTAAATACAACCAATAAAGACCTAGTACGCCTCGGTTCATGTTTCTTAAGACGTTCAAGCATGTTACCATTTGGAGATCTGCCAGTTTTCTTAAGCCTAACATATAATATCATTCATTCAAAACAAGAATAGACAAGTAATCAACACATAATCAACATCTAGGTTTCATTAGATCTAAGCAAACACAAAGGAAATTTAGCCTAGCATAGTAGAATTAAGATAAGAACAAAAGATAGACAACCAACACATAGACATATTGATTGAATTAAGAGTATACTTATCTCAATTACAATGCAAGGTCTCAAGGGTTTGGAACCCTTGAAAAACCTGTAAAAGAGGCACCAAAATCGTCTTTAGGGTTTCACCAAAACTTCTCCTTTTTAATGAAAAAACTAGAAAACTATATATAGGAAAATCGTCCTGACGACGTCAAGAGTAAAATCTGACGCCGTCAACTCGCCGCCATATACTTCCTCGGACGCCCTAGATCCAATCGTGACGGCCTATGTGACGCCGTCACCACTCTCGGTAAATTAATCTTGGTCACTTTGACGCCGTCATCTCTTCATCTGACGCCTTCACAACCTTCGGTAAAATATTCATCCTTTCTGACGCCGTCAAGAGTAAATTCTTGACGCCGTCACCTTGTAATTCCAGCTTGGATTTGGTACTTTGTTGTTTTCTTCACTTTATGCTCCAAAAACGTCCAAAATAGCCTCTTTTCCAGAATTCACTCTCCAAACACCTAAAATCACAAAAGGAACGATTTAGGGCAATATTTGATCAAATAAATTCGGATTCGGGCTTAAATGACCCCCTAAAAACGGATCATTTTTCGCCTCATCAAATAATAACACACTATGAATACCACATATTAACACAGCGTATTACACACTTCAATTTACAAAATCTCACACTTCTTTCAATTCAAAATGGCTTGTAATAAACTCCCTCATACCATCGAACAATTTCAAAAGTGGGTCAAAAACCAAGCCGACAAAGACGACACGGCTCGTCAAGAAGCTATTCTCAAACTTATTAACAGGTTTGAGCTCGCAAAGGCACTCAAACAACGAATGAAAACACGATACACAGAGTGCAATCACATCTTTGACGACAAAAAATTTGTGATCGACCAATTTTTGTACGAGGAATTTCGTAAAAATCATGCCGTTGTTGAGACATTGCGTGGCTGTGTGAGTCAGATACATGCCCAAAAAGCAAACAAGATTCGTTGGAGTTTTGAAGAAAATGTGGAAGCTGCTATGGTTGAACAACAACAACAACAACAATTTGTATAAGATGCATCAAATTCATCTGCACCAAGAGTTGTTGAGCAACAACAACAACAACCTCATATTGACACTTTCAGCTATGTTTTGAGGAAAATGTTGCAGCTACTGATGATGGCTGGAACTCTAAGAAGGAGCGGGAGCTGAGCAGGTTGGAAGCTCAGTTAAAAGCAGAGAAGTTAGCGAGCTTTGATCCTTACGACGACGGTTACGACTCAAACAACTCTCAAACCTGTGATCATCCAGATTATAATTAAAGTTTAAGTTTTTGTTTATGGGATGTTTAAGTTTATGTTTTCATTTAATATACTATTTTAATTATTAATGAAATTAGTGTTTTAATTATCAAGTTTGTAGTTTAAAATGTTTAAAAAAAGAAAGAAAGAAAAAAGAAAAAAAAAAGAACTTGGTCGCCTTTACTGGTGCACCCAATCGCCTGCATGTCGCTGGAGAGAGAAAGCTGACGTGGCAGAAAAAAATAGGGGGATTGAATCCCCTTACTGTGGGGTAGCCTAAAAAGCAATCATTCTTTCGCTAAAAATCAAACTATATATACTGTGTAAATCAACATAAAGATATACGTATTTTTATTGGACTGAGATACTCTCATGTCTCATTTGAACATTAAAGGTCATGTTGAAGTTTATGCGAGAGAAGAAAAAATAAATAGATTAATCATTGTGAGACCTGTTGTGAACAATAATAGAGGGAATGAAAGTAATCATCAATTGATCATCAACTATGAGATTTACAAAGAGTATATATAGATAAACATTAGGGCAAAACCCTAATAGCTAACATGGGCCATGGGCCTATTATGGGCTATATGGACATCCACATATAATTATTGATAACACTCCCTCTTGGATGTCCATATTGTTAATACGCTTAGAAAATGCTGCCTCATTAAAAACCTTGTCAGGAAAACCCAGTGGGACAAAACCCTGACTAAGGGAAAAAGAGTGCAGCGCGTATTATCTCCCTCTGATGACTACATCACTTGAGCTCTTCGAGTAGGTGCATTCCAATGTTGTTGTTCAATGTCCTAAATGTTGAGGTAGAAGCGCCTTGGTAATTAGATCCGCCAAATTGTCACTTGAATGAACTTGTTGAACAATAATATCACTATTCTTTTGTAAGTCATGATTGGAAAAGAACTTTGGCACAATATGTTTTGTCTTAACGCCTTTGATGTAACCTTCTTTGAATTAAGCAATGTATGCTACATTATCTTCATGCAAAACTATTGGTTCCTTCTTCTCTAAAGAGTTATTACATGATCTACATATGTATTGTATCATACTTCTAAGCCAAACACATTTTCGACTTGCTTCATGTATCGCTGGAATTTTTGCATGGTTGGATGAAGTCGATGAGATCGTCACCTTAACTGAACGCCATGAAGTTGTAGTTCCTCCACATATAAATACATATACAGTTTGAGATCAACCATTATGAGGCTCAGACATATATCCTGCATCTGCAAAACCAACTAGACTTGTATTTGATGGGTTAGTGAAATATAAACCCATATCCTTTGTACTTTTAAGATACCGAAATATTTGTTTTACTCCATTTGAGGATTATGCCTTGTTAAAACCTTACTAGATAAAACCCTGTGGGACAAAAGTCTAGTGAAGGAAGAAAGAGTACATAACTCCTTTATACGCTCGGGGATGTTGCCTCATTAAAAACCTTGCCGGAAAACCCTGTGGGGACAAAACCATGGTCAAGGGAAAAAGAGTGCAATGGGTATCTTCTCTCCCCTTGATGATCACATCACTTAATCTCATTGAGTGAAATGCACATTCAAGTATCTTGATAGAATCACGTGAATAAATATTCTCTACATGTTATTTTCATATCCATTTTAAGGATTAAGATACGTCATACATCTCATACAAGTACATCCGTGTAATTCACATATACATATTTTAGTATGACACATTTAAGTTGATATTGTGATCATCATCTTTTTAAATCAAGGAGTCTTTCTTCATCATGCGACCTCATAAACATGAGCGTCATTTATTCATATAAAGATATGTAGCATCTTTCTTTAGCTTTCATGATGCATAATGATTACATCTTTAAGATGTTCAATTCATAAGCTAAGACAAGCTCCATCTTTTTGTTTCAAATTTAACTTCTATGCATTCAATCGCCTTTACAATCATAAAATCAAATTGTATGAAACTTAAAACATGTTCACATCTAGATCTCTTTATAAAGTTTCATGGGCTAACAAAATTCTTTATTTGGCACAATACTATACACTATGGCGATTATAACATATTTTCCAAACACATGATTAATTCAATACAATCAAGTAGTTTCTCGAGAACTTTTCTTATATGCTCTAAATATCGCTAGCATGATCCATGCATTTTATATGCTATAATGAAATATCAATAACACATGAGCTCTATTAATTAACTTTTAGACGCATATCAATTACTTATTATATTGCCAGACTTATAAATATTATATACATTATTGGATCCACCACATGAGAACATATCTCCTTATGATCATTTACATGTTTTTACAAAAGTATTGCGTGCCATTAGTTATGTCTTATATACCCAAATTTCAATACTTTAATTTCACTTTCTCATAAAGATCAATGCATATCCAATAATTTTACACATTCATATATACGAACTTCAAGTACCATTAACAATGTCTCTTCATAAGAGACTTTACTCTTTCATTTCTTCTTTGCGCCTTTACATCTTTTAGCTATTCATTGATACATCTGCACTTCCTGCAGGTTTGCTTCCATGATCCTCACCATTATTATAGCGCTATCTTATATATTTTCATAATCATTACCATACCCATTATCGTATTTAATAGTACAATTGACGTCGATTCATTACTTTTCGATTTCACACTTTGCTAGACATTTATTTATTGAGATCTCATGAATTTTCATCTACCCAGAATTTTTCAAGAACCTTCATGTCTAGTTTATCTTAACTATTATGGGGTCTTATTACCTCGATTTGACCATATTCATTTTCTTGCTCCATTCTATCTAAATATTCGAGGACTTTTATTTGGAATCGATTTGTCTATCACGCTGCAGCCGTGCCATAGACTTACTACCATTCAGTGGTTGTACTTTTGGGACACACATTTTAATTGGAGCATTAGCAGCATTTATATGATCTAGTCACCTCTTTAGTTCACAAACATGCTGGCAATTACTATATCTGGAATATAAATTGTCCCTTTAAAATAAATTTCATATTCATTACTGTGAGGATCAACATTTATATCATAATTCATTCCATATCCCTTGCTGCTCATTCTCTCCCCCTGAATGAATTATCCATTTCAACATCTCATTCTTGTGCGTTGTGGTGGATTTACAATACATCTTCCGCACATTTACTAAAAAACTTTATATGGGAAAACATATGGTTCGTGACCAAAACCATTCTATTGGAGAGGATTCATTATAGATTGTTGACAAGAAGCGAATTCAAAATTGTTTTTTTTACATGCCCCATAAACAAAAATTTATGTTTTCATAATTATTGGCTTTGCAATCAACGAAAAACGTTTTATGAACGTTTCAACAAAAGTAATTCGCGTATGAACATGGGCTACTTTTATGTTCAACACTTATTCCAATAATCGCCCAATACTTGAAAGTATTCACCACCATTCTCAATAATATAATTTGGAAAACTATGCTTGAATTTTATAAATCTAGCCATTAACCACGCTAACTTTAAGTTGCATATTTGATGATCATTTTGACGATGCATCGATTTTAAAACTCAAAATGATCCACATGGCGGATGTATAGGCCTGAATACATCCCCTTTATATTCTTTTCAAAACTTTATAGGACAAAATCCTTACTTTAATATGGTGGTGACAGATTAACAATTAACTTCCATTGAGAACAATCAAATCTATCTTGGAAGAAACACGTTGTTCTTCTATATATTTCGCATCATCACTAAACCGGGATGGTCGAACCGGTTTGCCAATTAATACAATAATCTTGGCTCATAAACCATGGTTTATGACCACATGTGCTTCAAGTGCACTCAAGTAATATCTAAAAGTTAAATAATATGGAGAAACTAATACATCATCGCATTAATACTTTTTTTTCTCCAATCAAATTATATAAGCACGGTTCCACAGAATTTAATACAAAGCATTTTTAAGGCTTTAAATATAAATATGCACTTTATCCTAAATCATTATTAAGAAGAAAACATATTAGTTGCTCTATTTGTGTAACAATATATGCTCTTAATCAGTTTTATAAGCAAATAAAATCACATGATAGATAAATCACATATATACATATATAAGGCAAACTCAATGTTAAAATCTGACTCAATTAAAACTCCTTCGCTCACAACCTTAACAACAATATTGCAAAATTCACCATAATTATGGGCATCTGATGAGGCGAAAAATGAACCACTTTTAGGGGGTCAATTAAGCCCGGAATTGAATTTATTTGATCAAATATTGCCCTAAATCATTCCTTTTGTGATTTTAGGCAATTTGGGAGAGAAATCTGGAAAAGGAAGCAATTCGGACGTTTTTGGAGCATAAAAGTGACGAAAACGCCAAAGTCTTAATTTTCCTTGCTGGGAACAGTAGGTGACGGCGTCAAGAAGAAAATCTTGACGGCGTCAAGAGTAATTTCCATGACGATCCAGTACAGAAATGACGGCATCACAAGGTAGGGTGTCAAGAGGAAAATGCATGACGGCCTGGAAACACATAACACTTGACGGCGTCAGATCTGGATCAAGGCAGTCCGAGGAGTATTTTGGCGGCGAGATGACGGCGTCACAAATTTGTTCTTGACGCCGTCAGACCCTATTTCCTATATATAGTTTTCTAATTTTCACATTAAAAAGAGAGAAGTTTTGGAGAAACCCTAAGTACGAACTTGGCACGAATTTTACAGGTTTTTCAAGGGTTCTCAGCCCTTGAACCCTTTCATGTGTAATTAAGATAAGTGTTCTTTTAATTCAATCAATATGACTATGTGTTGGTTGTCTATATCTTGTTCTTGTCTTAATTCCATCATGCTAGGCTAGATCTATCTTGTGTTTGCTTGGATCTAATGAAACCTAGATGTTAATTATGAGTTGATTACTTGTTTATGGTTGTATTGGATGAATGATTTCGATGTTAGGCTTAAGAAAACTGGCAGATCTCCATATGGTAACATGCTTGAACGTCTTAAGAAACATGAACTGACGTGCACTAGGTTTTATTGGTTGTATTTAATGCATGAGTAAATTCTAATGATCCCATGTTAGGAGCTTCTTAGCCGGCTCGACATAGGAGTGAAGTAGGCACTCATAGGATTAGGGAATTAAGTGCGCCACCCCATGAATGGTATTAAGGAATACAATCCGTCATCCACGCAACTATAACAAGTAATTAACGTGTAAAAGATATCTATGGAGTAGTGAAATCTAAGTAAACACAATTTCTCCACTTATTGCTCACAACCTTAGTATAATTTAGTTTATTTTCATTTTTAGTATTTTATTTTGATTGCATCTTTAGTACTGGGTTAGTTGACTAGCAACTAATTCCGCCCAAATCCTTCAAACTCGAGATTTTTACTTGGTTTCTATAAAATATAAAAATACAAAAATAATCGTCCCTCATCTTTAGAACTAGTATTTAGGTTTTCTAATCCTAGCGACACAATTCGTAGCTGAACGATCAATCCCCCGGTACTTGTCACTATACTATACTACAACGATCAGGTACACTTCCTGGTGGGGGTTGTAAGCTTTTCAAGATCCTTTGAGAGGTAAAGCCTGGTGCGATTCCCACGTATCAAGTTTTTGGCGCCGCAGCCCGGGGAATAGTTATTGTCTAGGTTAGAATCTCTTTTTATTAGGTCTACTTGCTAGATTCCTTTCTAGTAAGATTTTATTTTTATTTTTAGGTTTTCTTTAGTCTATCTTATTTCTTCGTGTTTTTGTTTGTACTAGTGTGGTCTTTATGGAATCAGAGAGTCGCCGTTTAGAAATTAGCAAGAGGCTTATTGCGCATAAAAGAAGAAAGAGAGAAGCTAACACATTTAAGAAATTCATTAAGCCTCTCCAAATGAAAATTGAGTTTACAGACTTCGCTCCAACCCCGGATGAATTGAGTTACCACAGGTTCCTCTTACAACATCCTTGCCCCTCAAAATATAGAAAGACACCATGCATTAGGAGGCATAACTTCAGGAACATAAAAATTCCTTGCATGATTGGGTACATGTCTAGAGAGCATACATACATTGACTTAAAAGCACCCATGAATATCATGTCTAGGCTCTATTACAATTGGATAATGAACGAAAGGTTAAGCCCTAGAAAAGACCCTTACAATTCTAATAGGCTATGTAACTTTGTCAGGAGAGTTAAAGGGGTACATATCTTTATAGGAAATTTTACTTATCAATGCGACTTTGTAATCCTAGAAGATGTTAGAGGCATTATTGATCCACACCTTGGAGAAGTAGTCTTAGGACAACCTTTTATTGAGAAGACTAAGATGTATCACGACCATGAGAAGGGGATAGCTCAATTTACTGATGGGATAGAGAAGGTCACTTTTATGATGCCTCACATGAAGGAAGAATTAAAGGGCATCAAGAATCTACAAATTGATGAGATTCGACCCTATGAGGTTAAGGAAGATGGCATTACTGATGAAGCCTATTATGAGAGGAGGAGAACTTACTATTCGGGTTGCATGAATCTAGGCCCGGAATACAAGCGTGATGAGAATTGGGTTAGATGTTTTGAGTTAGCACAAAAGTAGGAAAGGAAAACGTAACCCATGACCTTGAGTCTAGCTACAAGACTCGTAAATAAAGAAAAGCGCTTCTTGGGAGGCAACCCATGTTTTGTGTGATTTTTATTTTGTTTGTTTGTTATTTGCTACTGTATGCATGCTTTATTTTTATTGTTGGTTGATCATGTTTCTCAATTAGATAGTGGAAATACTTTACTTTGTTGTTTTGGCCTAGTCTTAACTCCACCTAAAAGTATTTTTGCAAAAGATAAGTGTAAGGGGAAACCCCAAATATGTTTTTAAGAAACAAACCGATCATGATTCTCCACAATATTAAATGAACATGTATATTCATATTTGTTAGAGTCAAATGCTTGTATTGAGTCATAATGAAGTTTTGCAGGATTTTCCAGGAAGTAGGACCAAGTTTTTCCAGAAATTTTCCGGAAACTTAACATAAGAATTTCTGCAGGTCACTTCTGACGGCGTCACGAGTTAACTCTTGACGGCGTCACGTGTAAAAATCTGGAAATTTTACCGGTTTTGTTTTTCTAACGGAGTCTTATGGTTTTTGTGAATTATTAAGTTTTATAATCTCCAGGAAATCTGCAAACTTCATTCCACAAGCATTATATCTTATTTTGTTTTCTAGGATTTAGTAACTTATATAGGATGCCACCGATTTTATGCGAGGTTGCCTTGTTTGTTTTCTCAGGATTTACAGGTTATGTATGACAAGAAGATGATTAATATTCTGGAAGGGAAGCTTTGATTGTTCATTTTCTTGGAGGAAGATTTAACCTGGCCACCTTATTATCCATACCGAGCGAATCAGGGGAGTATTTGATTTCATTCTTTTTACTTTTTCACTTTTATATTCTTTACTTGAACATTGGGGACAATGTTCATCTTAAGTGTAAGGGGAAGGTAAAAAGATGATACCTTACATATGCACTTTCGCTTGAGTTTGTTTTGTTTGATGGTAGATGTGTAATAAAACTATGAGAAATACTTGTTAGTGCAATTTTAGCGCCAAATTTAAAATTTTTTACAACATTTAGGAGTGAAACTTTAGCCATAGCAAGCGTCTCAAGGATAGGAGATTGTATGACTAGCACATAACTGTATATTCAGAAAAATTTTCCACCCAAATATGTGAGGTTCGTCTTTAGATTTGATAGGAAAAGCATTTACTATTAGTGCTTATGAGTGTACCGGTAGCATTTAGATTCTAGAACTTGCGTTAGTGATGCATCCCGAGACCGCTAGTGAGACTACATTCGTGTGGTAGGATTTACTACATGATAAGAGGCATTAGGATCACCCTTGTGTTAAACCCGTATCATAATTACTTGACCATTTAAGTCATATTATTTGGCTAGTTAAGTCAACTAATTTTCCCACACCCTTAGCGTTGTACTCATTTTTAGAACACGAAACCCCTAGTACACCCCTCCGAGCCTATCTTTTCGTTTCTAACTTTAAGCATTTTACTTAAAGGAAGAATTTGTTACACCCCACTTAAATGTACAACCAAATCGCCTTAGCCTTCCGTGTATGCGCTCATTTTTAGTGCATTATTGTTATTTGATAAACCCTAAGTTAACTATCTAATTGATTACATGGTTGCTAAGTCGAGTCATATCCTTGTACATATTGTTTTGGAACGATTGGGACCCATGGGTAAAGTACTTATTTTATGGAGTAATGGGGAAGAACATCATATATTACCCCCATATGTACGTTAATCTTAAAAGTACTCCAAGTGTTTGGATTTTCTTAATTCGAGTCATTAGATTAGTTTATTGTAAAGTATGCAAAAATTCAAGTGTAAGGGGAATTTTCCATTTCCTATGATGTATTATTTTGGATGGTAGGGTAAGAGTGTATGAAAAAAAAAAAAAAAAAAAAAAAAAAAAAAAAAAAAAAAAAAATCGAAAAAAAAGAGAAGAAAAGAAAAGAAAAAAAATCGAAAAAAAAAAAAAAAATCGAAAAAAAAGAGAAGAAAAGAAAAGAAAAAAAATAGAAAAAAAATAGAAAAAGAAAAAGAGAAAAAACATACGGACTACCATCCCTTTTTATTCTATGTTTATTTTATGTTTTTTGTTATTTTTCATTTATTAGTTTAAGTCGAGTCTAGTCTTGGCTTAGCAACGCCATATTGTACATGTAATTAACCAAGATTGTTAACTCGCCACCAGTAAAAACTTCCTTTATCCAACAAAACCGTGTGTTATGTGTTAGTAGCAATAATTAGGAGGGTTAAATGTGACATAGACAATAATAAGGGGATTAATTGTATTTAGTTTAAATAAAGTTTAGGATTGTACTTAGATTAGGAAACTAGTTACTTGGCTTGCAAGCTAGGTTTCTACCCCCTCAACTCTATAAATAGAGATGAGGGGGGATGCTAGTTAATTTATTCTTCTTCCTCAATTGTAAAAGCTTTATTGGTTTTAATAAAGGATTCGTTGAGGTATAACGTGTGCATATTCTTGTCGTTCTTTGTAGTCTCTCGTGTTTGCTACGGGTGCTCGATATAACTCGCGATCTAGCGTTCCGCGATCGAACTTCGGGTTTGTTGTCGAGGTATTTTCAACAAGTGGTATCAGAGCCAAGGTTATTATGCTCATCGAAGTTTGAGGAGTCGAGTTTATTCGAGGTTCGGTTTTGTGATCGGTCGTTGTAGCAAAGGTGACGAGAGGTTGAAGAAACTCTTAAAAGTTTTTCTTCCTATTATAACCCACGTGAAGGACAAGGTATTTTGTTTGGTTTATTTAAATCATATGTAGGCTAATACTACAAAGGTTCGAATTTTTAATAATTAAAAGTTCGAATTCGTTTAATCGAAGTTTAATATTCTTTCAAAGGGCTGAATATTACAACAATTATTATTTGACTTTCTTTAATCATTTTTTGGGTTTTCGAAAAGATCGATTAAAGTGAATGATTACTTGTTTGCGGTTTTCTTGTGGTACAAGTTTCGATCGTGGTTCGCTTGGGGTTCAAGTTAACGGTCGGGTTTGCTTATTCGAAATCGAGGGTTTAGGGTTATTCTAATTAATTCGATTTGCAAGAAGGATTTATAGTAACAAGGGGGAATATTGCACACGGCTTGTGAGGCTTGTCGGTAAAGTTGGTTAAGAAACAATTTGACAAGGTTTTTAGCAAGGTAAAAGAAGAATGGCTAGTTCTATAACTAGGTTTGACATCGAGAAATTCGATGGGAAGAATGACTTCGGGTTATGGCAAATAAAGATGCGTGCTTTAATGGTACAGCTCGGATGTGATGCTGCATTAGAGACATTACCCGCGAACATGGAAGCAGGTGAAAAGGCTGCTTTGATGAAGAAGGCATATAGTACCTTGATTCTATGCTTGGGAAACCGGGTTTTATGGGAAGTTACCAAGGAAACATCTGCTGCAGGAATTTGGACGAAGTTGACTAGTCTGTATATGACTAAGTCCTTAGCAAATAGACTGTATCTGAAGAAGAAGCTATACACATACTATATGAGTCCAGGTATGAAACTGGTTGATAATATAGATGAGTTTAATAAGTTGATACTTGATTTGGCGAACATTGATATTGAGATTGAGGATGAAGATCAGGCACTTATGTTACTTACGTCATTGCCATCGTCTTATGAAAACTTTGTGGAAACATTGTTGTATGGGAGGGAATCCTTGACAATGGAGGAAGTTCTGGCGACTCTGAATTTAAGAGAGTTGAAGAAAAGAACTGAAGGCACAAAGGAAGATACTGGTGACGGGTTATATGTAAGAGGAAGGTCAGATCATTCAAGGAAAGCTCATTCTGGTGGAAGTTCGCGGTTCAAGTCAAGGGGTGGAACTGGTAAACTCAAGTGCTTCATATGTCATTCAGAGGATCATCTGAAGAGAGACTGTCCAAAGAAGAAGTCAAGTGGGTTCGTCAAGAAGGGTAAGCATGATCAGGATTCTGATTCTTCTGATGACGACGGTAGTGCCTACTTTGGAGAAGCCTTAGCGGTAGTCGAGAATGATGAGATTGCTGAATTGGTAAT
Organism: Artemisia argyi; assembly: GCA_030686995.1. NCBI lineage: Eukaryota > Viridiplantae > Streptophyta > Magnoliopsida > Asterales > Asteraceae > Artemisia > Artemisia argyi. The sequence continues at coordinate 149,404,726 of CM060705.1, forward strand.
GGATTCAGGTGGGTCTTATCATATGACACCTAGGAGAGATTTCTTGTATGACTTCAAGGATTTTGATGGTGGTTCGGTTCAGTTAGTTGATAACAAGACATGCACTATCAAAGGGACAGGAAAAGTGAAGATACAGTTGCATGATGGTTCAAGCTTTATACTGGAAGATGTCAGGTATGTTCCAGGGTTAAGAAAAAGCTTGATTTCATTGGGTACTCTTGAAAAAGAGGGTTATACTATGAAGTTGCAGATGGGTAGAGTCAAGGTGATCAAAGGTTGTCGGGTTATGATGACTGGGATCAGGAAAGAGAACTGTGTGTATACTCTTGAAGCAAAAGTGATGACTTTTGGTGTACAAAAGCATGGAGGTTCAAAACAAGTTGGTCTCAAACAACTTGGTCATAAACAAGTTGGGTTCAAACAACTTGGTCCTAGTGTTAAAACAGGAGTCCATGGAGTACAGGTTGATGAACGTGTTTGGTTTGAGGTGGAACTGCAGGGAGCTCAGGGACATCGTGAAGCTGAGGCTATTCAGGTTAGTAACGATGATGCTGCAGTGGCTCAAAGAAAGTTGGAGGTTAAACAACTTGAAGAAAAGACAAACACGGGCTGCTTGGTAAATGAGCAGGAAAAGGTACACCTTGGTATAAAGGTGGGGGCAGAAATTACGGTAACCGGAGTACCTGGTCAAGAAGGTGCAGAGGGTAATGCTGTTGAAAAGAAGAAAGTGAAGGAGTCTAAGAAAGCTAAACTTGGGAATTTACTAAAGTACAAGGCCTGGTTCTCAAGGCGGTCCCCGGTTCGAGGTTCCAGCATTAGATGAAGATGCTGAGTATCGTTAATACCTAAGTATTACTCCTAAGGTGGAAATTGTTATGTGTTAGTAGCAATACTTAGGAGGGTTAAATGTGACTTAGACAATAATAAGGGGATTAATTGTATTTAGTTTAAATAAAGTTTAGGATTGTACTTAGATTAGGAAACTAGTTACTTGGCTTGCAAGCTAGGTTTCTACCCCCTCAACTCTATAAATAGAGATGAGGGGGGATGCTAGTTAATTTATTCTTCTTCCTCAATTGTAAAAGCTTTATTGGTTTTAATAAAGGATTCGTTGAGGTATAACGTGTGCATATTCTTGTCGTTCTTTGTAGTCTCTCGTGTTTGCTACGGGTGCTCGATATAACTCGCGATCTAGCGTTCCGCGATCGAACTTCGGGTTTGTTGTTGAGGTATTTTCCAACAACCGTGTATTTCATATCCCTACACCTAACGTTACAACCCTTTAAAAAGACCTCTTTGATAGTTTATCCTAGGTGCTTACGCCATGTGGTGGAGGTTTGATCCTTTCCCAAGCCTATGGTAATCTATTTTGCTATGACAGGAAGTGAGAGATATCTTCCGTTTCCATATTGTAATTTATACTTTATTACACCCGAGAGATGTGAGTAACTAAACACTATTTGTGAGGTGCTTGTGTATGACCTCCGTGCTTGTCTATTGGTCTTTAGTGGAACGACTATTTGTTGTAATTACTTTTATATTAGTGTTAAATGACCCCTAACTTGTATTTTGACTAGAATAAAAGCGCATTTGCTTGAGGACAAGCAAATCTCAAGTGTAAGGGTATATGATGAGGCGAAAAATGAACCACTTTTAGGGGGTCATTTAAGCCCGGAATTGAATTTATTTGATCAAATATTGCCCTAAATCGTTCCTTTTGTGATTTTAGGTACTTTGGGAGAGAAATCTGGAAAAGGAAGCAATTCGGACGTTTTTGGAGCATAAAAGTGAAGAAAACGCCAAAGTCTTAATTTTCCTTGCTGGGAACAATAGGTGACGGCGTCAAGAGTAATTTCCATGACGATCCAGTACAGAAATAACGGCGTCACAAGGTAGGGCGTCAAGAGGAAAATGCATGACGGCCTGGAAACACATAACACTTGATGGCGTCAGATCTGGATCAAGGCAGTCCGAGGAGTATTTTGGCGGCGAGATGACGGCGTCACAAATTTGTTCTTGACGCCGTCAGACCCTATTTCCTATATATAGTTTTCTAATTTTCACATTAAAAAGAGAGAAGTTTTGGAGAAACCCTAAGTACGAACTTGGCACGAATTTTACAGGTTTTTCAAGGGTTCTCAGCCCTTGAACCCTTTCATGTGTAATTAAGATAAGTGTTTTTTTCAATCAATATGTCTATGTGTTGGTTATCTATATCTTGTTCTTGTCTTAATTCCATCATGCTAGGCTAGATCTATCTTGTGTTTGCTTGGATCTAATGAAACCTAGATGTTAATTATGAGTTGATTACTTGTTTATGGTTGTATTGGATGAATGATTTCGATGTTAGGCTTAAGAAAACTGGCAAATCTCCATATGGTAACATGCTTGAATGTCTTAGGAAACATGAATTGACGTGCACTAGGTTTTATTGGTTGTATTTAATGCATGAGTAAATTCTAATGATCCCATGTTAGGAGCTTCTTAGCCGGCTCGACATAGGAGTGAAGTAGGCACTCATAGGATTGGGGAATTAAGTGCGCCACCGCATGAATGGTATTAAGGAATACAATCCGTCATCCACGCAACTATAACAAGTAATTAACGTGTAAAAGATATCTAGGGAGTAGTGAAATCTAAGTAAACACAATTTCTCCACTTATTGCTCACAACCCTAGTATAATTTAGTTTATTTTCATTTTTAGCATTTTATTTTGATTGCATCTTTAGTACTGGGTTAGTTGACTAGCAACTAATTCCGCCCAAATCCTTCAAACCCGAGATTTTTACTTGCTTTTTATAAAATATAAAAATACAAAAATAATCATCCCTCATCTTTAGAACTAGTATTTAGGTTTTCTAATCCTAGCGACACGATTCCTAGCTGAACGATCAATCCCCCGGTACTTGTCACTATACTATACTACAACGATCAGGTACACTGCCTGGTGGGGGTTGTAAGCTTCTCAAGATCCCTTGAGAGGTAAAGCCTGGTGCGATTCCCACGTATCAGCATCATATCTTTTCCCTACTCAACGAGGGATAATTTATAAACTCTGACATTTAGAGAAAAACGGTTCTCATATTTACAGTGAAGATATATATATATATATATATATATATATATATATATATATATATATATATATATATATATATATATATATATAGTGCCAACTTATCTCTTGTGTGCTATTATTTTTATCTTTTGCCTTATCATGACACTTACATTGATCATCATATCATCGTATACACTTTGAAGAGTTGAGCATATTCAAAAATATGGTTTAATAGTAATCTATTAGAGCTCGTTGTTTTACATAATTTGAAGCAATTAAGCATCAATTGTTTATATCATTACTCATACATGACTTCATCTTCTTATAATATAAACACTTATTAAAAAAAATGATAGACATTAAGAGCATGAATGAGATATCTAGGGAGTATCATAACATATACTTCATATGGTGTCACGTATTAATCTGCCTCAACTTGTCAAAAGTAGACAACTTTCTTTTATTATGGAAGCTTGATATTATTCGACTAATTAACTTGCAAAAATCATAGATCAAAAGAGTAAGTCATGTCACATTCGTCACATATCACATTCGTCGGCATCAATCACATACACATAGATCGTATAGACATTTTAACTTCTATGAATTTCGTGATATATTATGCTAAGCGACAAGCACATGAAATTATCACATTAGAGAATATATGGTGTTGCTAAGTTCTATCACATAAATCAGTTGTCTAATTTTTAACATTGCATCATAAGTAAATACTATTTTGCGTAATATAACAACTTGCATTCAAATAAGCATAAAACTAATCATGAGCATATTATAGACTAGACGTCTAACATCAATAGACTCATGGTCTCATAAATTTATTTATTTTTATAAAATTCTTTGGTAAGTCCAGACGTAGCATTAATTTGGGATAGTGAATGCGATAACAAATCATTTGGCAAAAAAAAATGTTTCAATGAAGAAATTCATATTGACAAATAGGAGCTAATTAACAATAGACGCATCATGTTACAATTGTAAAAGATCACACTTCCTTTTCTTTATCGTGCAAATTGTAAATGATCAAAAACTACAAACAGCTCACCATTCTGCTCCACTTTAATACTTAGGCAATTGATTATTTATGTTTTCGCAAAGAAACCACAGTAAATCTTATTAAAAGCAAATTAAGATTAGCACAAAACAAAACAAAAGTTCTTAAAAGTTTAATCATCATAACACATGAGAACATTGTGGTCTAAACTTTATGTTACGGATTAAGATCGTATAACAAATTATCATAAACAATGATTTTCAAGTTTTATAGATATCATAAAGCCTGTTATAATTATAGATTATCAAACAAAACCTAGATAGAGTGTTATCAAATTCTCAACAAATTCTTCATGTATGCGGTATTAAAATAGTTCTCTTTAATTGTTTAAGTATCTTAGATTCAATAATTCAATTATTTAATTTTAATGGTGGTTAAATATCAAATGTGATTAACATATATTACTACACGAGTAGTAAATTTAAAGAAACTTACGGCATCAAGAAGATAAATCAATCATAGTATTATTATAATTATAACGCAACATAAAAGAGAAAATTTATCTACCGATCTACGATGTGAAACAAATTAAGCAATCAACAATTCAAAACATATGGCATATGCTACTTATTTAATTTACTGTAACTAAGCAAATAGGATATGATCAAACGCATGTATTTGTTACTGTCAAGATAGTGAGCATAACCATGCATATATGAGCGTTACTATATTAAAAAATCGTGACATACATGAATATGATATCATGAATAAATAGATTATATGGTTGTAGATATTGATTTATTTTTAATGTTATTCTTTACTGTAATAATGACGCATGCAAACAAACATATACGGAATAATAAGAATATGTGTTACTGTGACAAGTGAAGAGACTACATAATATTAGCATATTAAAGTTTGGGAATATGTGCGTATTTAAGAAACAGTCGAATCATGTATGTGAACGGTTGAAGACGTACCAGTGTAAAACGAAAGAAAAAAATAGAAGTCAAGGCTTAGAGCGTGCTGATAACGTGTTGTGAACAAGAATAGAGGGAATAAAAGTAATCATCAATTGATCATCAACTATGAGATTTACAAAGAGTATATATAGATAAACATTAGGGCAAAACCCTAATAGCTAACATGAGCCGTGGGCCTATTATGGGCTATATGGACATCCACATATAATTATTGATAACAAGACCATTATTTTATAAATTAATCATTGTAAAGAAAAAATTAACTAACATCTTTTATATAATACAACAAAACCCTTATTTGAAATTTTTCATTTTAAAAAAATGCATTCATACTGTATTTAGTAATAATTTTATTTTAAAAAAAAAATTATTTTCTTATTAGATAACATTTTATATTTATCCATAACACAAATAGAAGATAAATACAAAATATATAGATAAGATGCAATTAATAATAGGATTAAAATTTTTAAATAATTATTTTTAATAATAAAAAATTATAATTAAATATCATAAATTAAACACAACAAAGATTAAATTATTTGTTTTTTAATAAATAAAAATATATGGTTCAAAAAATTTAAAAAAAAATCTGCGCATGCACGAGTATTATAACTATAATTATGTTCAAATAAAACATGAGAGCAACTCAATCCATTTTTATAAAACAAGTAAATCAACAGAAACACAAATGAGGTCTTGGGCGGCCGATGAAAACATGAAGTCTGAAAATTGAGAAACATGTAAAAGCGTTTGTTTTGGAAGTTAGTAATGATAAGGTACTTGAGGCTCGAATAGCCAATCAATTCCTTCCTTTTATTCTTTAACCTCGATTTGCTCATCATGCATGTCCTGATGTCCATGACTTCATCCACAAGACCACAACCACACAAGAATATTACATACCTTTATTCAATCATATATAGAACGAGTGGTTCGGTTTTCGCGCGTTGTAATACGACCCGGTTAGGGGTTGTATCGGGATAAGGCACAATTTCAAGCATGTGCTGGCTCCGTCAGAAAATAAAAGAAAAGAACTAGAGATTTGTTTATTAACCTTTTGATTGATTATAATAAAGGATTACAAGTGTATTTATAAGAGTAAAACCCTAAGACCTAAATAGGCCATGGGCTCGGGCCCAGGCGTATCATTCCTCACTCCTTCAAAACCATCTTGCCCTCAAGGTGTTGTCTTAAAACATTCTTAACTGACTTTCCTAAATAAATATGAAAACAGTCCTAAACAAAGACACGTAAATAAAGATAGATTATATGACATTTATGCCATACGTTTGGACTTCTTGAGTCATTTGGGAGTCCGTCCTCCAGCAACATTGACGTATGACATAATTTTTATGCCATACGTTTGGACTTCTTGAGTCATTTGGGAGTTCGTCCTCCTGCAACATTGACGTAATCCGGGATCCCATAATCTTCTTTGAATTGCAGCATTTGCCTTTTTCTTCTTTCGTATTCCTTTACCTCGGACATAACACAACACCATTCTTCCGCCTTCCGCTAACCATGCCATAACACTCTCGACTCCTTCAAAAATCACCTTGCCCTCAAGGTGATACGAAGAATAAAACAACCTCGCCAATCTATTCAACTCATCATTAAGTGTCGATATCACTCTATTCAACTCATCCTCGTCAATCTTAAGCACTTCGCCACCACCCACAACCTCTTCAACTCCAATATACTCATCATCATTCAATGACTCTTCAGCCTTAGGTGAAGCAAATTGACCCTCTAATGGTAGAACGACATCTATTTTCTTTTCAACGATGTGCTCCTTCTCTTCCTTTGCAATTGTCTCAAAACGACCCTCGGTGATGCGAGCTTTGAAGAAGTCTTCTCCCAAAGTTAAAGGATTGGACCTCAAAAATTCCCAAATATCTAGGCTCGCGAAGCGTGTTTCCGCCGCACGGGTCAATGAAAAAGCTTCGTTTAGAGTTTTGGGATTTGACCGTAAGAGTAAACATTGTAGATCCAGTTTAAGTCCGGAGATATAAAAAGATATAAGTAAAGACTCTGAGATCCCCGTTACTTGATTTTTAAGAATCTTAAAATCATTCTCGTATTCGGCCACCGTACCCATTTGCAAAAGCTTAGATAGTGCGTCCTGATCATTGCTGCCCGATGCCATGAACAGTAACTCGAATAACAGGGGGAAAAATTTTTCTGATGAACAGTACCGGGGAACAGTGTCGATGACAGTACCGATGAACTGTGTCGTGAACAGTATTTTTTTTTTAATTTTTTTTTAATTGGAAACCCTAATCAAAAACCCTCTCAACGAGAACTCTCAATGAAAGCACCAATTGATACGACCCGGTTAGGGGTTGTATCGGGATAGGGCACCACTTCAAGCGTGTGCAAGCTCCTTAAGAAAATAGAGAGAATAAGACTAGAGAATTACTTGACAAACTTGATTGATTCATTCATAATAATGATTCGGTATATATAACCGAATAACCCTAGCTTGTAAAACAAGTCAAACATAAAGATATATCTAAACAATAACACTTTTCTAATATGACTCAAACACATGTCCTAAATAAATGTAACATGACATAAAGCTCGGGGTGTATCATTCCCTACTCCTTCGAAATCACCTTGTCCTCAAGGTGTGGTCTTGAAAAATTTCTCTTGATTCCGGGATCCCATATCTTAGTCCTATCTTCCACTCCCATAGTTCTCTTATCTTCCGCTACCGCAACAAACACCTTTTTCCTCTTCCGCCTTCCACTACCTTGGACATAACACAACATAATTCTTCCGCCTGCCGCTACCCCATGCCGTAACACTCCTCACTCCTTCAAAAATCACCTTGCCCTCAAGGTGATACAAAGAATATGCAGATTGAGAGTCTGTTAATTCCTCGCTTAAATCCAAATTTATTTAATCCAAACGACCATCAAATTCACCACCTCCATCCTTCAACCCGGTTAGGGGTTGTATCGGGATAAGGCACAACTTCAAGCGTGTGCTGGCTCCGTCAGAAAATAAAAGAAAAGAACTAGAGATTTGTTTATTAATCTTTTGATTGATTATAATAAAAGATTACAAGTGTATTTATAAGAGTAAAACCCTAAGACCTAAATAGGCCATGAGCTCGGGCCCAGGCGTATCACGTTGTGACAGAGCTATTTTGGATATGATATTTGTATTTATCGAGTGTCGAAATTTTGTGTAATTATTTGTTTTATGTTTGTGTTTTAAGTTTTTTTCGGATCATGATTTTTTTTATTTATTTATTTATTTATTTATTATTTTTTTTTTTTGATTATGAGTTATTAGTCATATTTACACTTCGTTATAGGCACATGTAACATTTTTTTTAGTAAGTTATATATTTATTTGACAACTTTTTAGTTTAACTTCTCTAAATTAAGAAATTCACGGGAAAACATACAAATGATCTTGTAAATTAAAATATATATATATATATATATATATATATATATATATATATATATATATATATATATATATATATATATATGTTACAAATTTCTAACTTTCATTATTTTTGTAAAAAGTAAAAGTTTAATGTACCTTTTTTTAAACTTGTTGTGTTATATTTTTTTATTAAATATATTTTTAATTAGAGTATTAAAGTTACACATTTTTATAAAAGCATACCTAAGTCAAAAGTATAGCGATATTATGCTTGTTTTGTTCGCAATTTCAACACTTTTCAACAGTATATATTTTTTTTATAAAAAAATCACTAAATATTTATTAGATATTTGACAAGTAAAGTTTGTTATAAAAAAACGTAAATAGCTAAACTTACAAGGTAATTATCGTAATCATTTTTGTTAAAATTATTTTTAAACAAACTTTAAGGTAGTCTTTAGAGTTATTAGATATGTAAATGTGTGTTTTGAAAGTACTGCTTTTTTTTTTTTTTTTTTTTTTTTTGTGGAAACACATATATTAAACTTCAAATTTTTTTTTATAAAATCGGTTCAATTTGTTTGCAACTGTGTATTACATCAAATGCAATTGTAGTTTACTTTAATTTGTCCTTCGTTTGGTATTAAAAAAAAAAAAAAAAAAAAAAAAAAAAAAAAAAAAAAAAAGGTCTTTTGCGGTTGAGGTGCTAATAAGATATATTTTCTGTATTAAAGTGAAAAGGCATTTTTCAAACAAAGAGTAGTAACCAATGGAGCCCAAAATGCATGGAGTTTCTATAGGTAAAAGATAAGGGTTCGAGTTTGGTCGCAAATGCAAGTTGATTGTAACACTTTGAATATCCCAAGGGACGGGTCACCGCATATTATCTCCTTTTTTATATCTATACACTTTTCACTCCATTTAGACCCAACTTTCTTTTCTATGTTGACTTTAAAAAACAGAGCTTCTAATGTTTTATTTCTTTTTGCTCAATGTTATTAGAGAGCTACCTGTTGGAGAAATCAACATGTTGCTACATCAGTGTCATCTCATTACTCTCTCAATAACATACCAATAACTAAAATATCTTTCTCAACAAAAACCCAATAGTATTTATTGGGTCTCACAAAATACTCCTAAAAAAATACACGCTCACTCAAAAAATAATAATAATAAAATAAAATAAATAAAAAAGACGAATAGCATAAGCTATTGCACCCACTAACTTACTAATGGAGGACGAATTGCACAAAGGGTGGTATAGTATAACATGTTGTTCGTCCGATGTTAGATGCTTTGGTGGACGAATCACGCCCAACACCAAGTGTCACACCCTCAAAATGTCATAGCGAAAAGGTAACCGGAGGCGTCACTTCATAGAACAAAGTCATCAAATATAATGAATGACCTCTACATGAGTCGTTTAAAAAGTTTACATTCGATTAAGTAGAAAAGTTTCAACAAGTACAAAGTGTTACAACTTACAAGTATACATTAGAAATGAAAAGTGTTTTAAGTTTACATCGAATGTCAAGACACCGCTAAAAATCTTCATGATTGTATGACTGCAAGCTAATGAAACCAAACACCTAAGAAATACAAGCTAATATGTCAACATAAATTTGGTGAGCTCATAGGTTTAATATTTGTAAAAGTGGACAACAAGATTTAATGTTGTTTGACTTGTACATTTGGTCGTGATCCATGAATGTGTAATTGTTTGACTGGTACATTCGGTCATGTATGTACATAGTTGTCTAACCGGTTCATTCGGTTATGTGTGTATAATTGTTTAAAGTACTTTTGCCCATAAGTAAAAACAAGCGATGTATTCTAACCCTAAGTATTTTAAAATAAGTATAAACATGTAAAACGGGGCTTAGTTTATTATACTTATATGTTTGTAATTGATGAGTATGCAAATACTCATCATTTTAATACCCATTTTGATACGTAAAAATACTAAAAACGGCCAAAAACAATATAGATATCCTTGGTTTTGTGTTTTTATGCATTTCAGGTACAAAGGGTTTAAAACTGAGCAAATACAAGCACTTTTGAACGACTTATTGACAAATTGCACGTACTGTGATATTAGAAGATGGAGTCTGAATCAAACCCCGGATATGGTTGTGTGATATTAATCCAAAACTATGCTTAACCCTTAACCAAAGCCAGCCCAAATCTTTCCTAGCCCATTCCATTACACAAAGGCCCAACCTAAGCCCAATCCTAAAACTTATCTCGTTCATTAATAAGAACCTGATATGTTTTCCCCTCTTTCCCATCAGAAACAAATATACCAGACAAAATACACAACCCCCCAACTACCTGTCTCCTCCACAACCCCCCAACGAATCTAAAAACAAATCCCACAACCTCCAAGCTTCTTGTCTCCCCCAACATGCCTGCCCCAGCCACCCAATTGTCCTTCAAAAATCTTATAAGATATTTCGACTCCCAGCTGGCGTTCTACCCCACTTTTCGCGCAAAAAATGTAATGGAGGGCTGAGATTGTTCCATGGCCATTCAAGGGATGGGATTTGTTCAAAGAAGCATAAGGGAAGACCTCCATTAGTTTTTAGTATAAATAGGAGTCGTATGTAAGCCTTTAATGGATCTTATTTATGTTTTTTTATTATGTTTTAAAGTATGCTTTAACTTTAGTTTCAATGTTGTAATTTGTTTTCCTTAGTTTAATTTAAGATTTCAGTTCCTAAGTTCAAACCTTGTACTTCTTTTCAAAAGTTGATAAGCGATATAAAGGTTTTAAGCTGAAGAATCTGTTTATTCTCCACAATTATTAAAATGTTCTTGTAAGCTTTTATATGCTCTTAGTAGTGAAAAGAGACAGAGAAAAGGAGAAGAAGTTGTGGTATTGTGACTGATAAGTGGAAATGGTTTAGAGCTTCTCAGAAAGCATTAGTATGGGTTGAGGTTAATGTCATCATAATTTAGCGAGATTGAAGGTGATTCCAAAGGTTCCTGTTTGGGAGTTCTTGTGCCCTGTACCAGATAACTTTTAAGTTCCAACCCGTTTTCTCAAGCCTATAACTGGTAAAATCTTTGAACTTTTTACTTAATTCTTGTTGATTTTGGTAGGTAGTAGTACCAATTTATTTGATCTATGCTTTGTTTGAAAATCCTTGTCCTTGAGCTATGTTTAGTTTGTCCTTTGAATCTTGATGCGTGGGAATTGCACCAGGCTTTACCTCTCGAGGGATCTCGAGAAGCTTACAACCCCCACCAGGCAGTGTACCTGATCGTTGTAGTATAGTATAGTGACAAGTACCGAAGATTGGCTCCAAACGGTCAACTTATACTGACCAAGGAATGGTCAACAAAGTCAAACAGCCTAGAGTCAATCTCTGTGGAATACAGTGTTTTTCCCGGGTCGTTATGTCCCGACGAGGTGTGATAGTATAAAAACGGGTTTGTGATCGGGTGAATTGAATGGGAAGTAACCAGATAATGATTTGGGTTTGTTTTACACTACTGGAATGATTAGGAATAACAGTATTAACAATTAAGGGAAACAGAAATGTATAAACGTAAACCAAATTAAAATCAGACACGATTGCGTGCTGAGAAAAATGTGAGTTTTAAGCAAATATAAACTACAGGGGGTCAAAATAAAACTTTTACAAACTTAATATTAAAAGAAAATTTAAAAAAGAAAATTATTTTTTTGATTATTTTATTATTATTAAAAACTAATTTAACTATTTATTAATTAATAAAAACTAATTTAAAACTACTTTTTAATTACTAACAATACCTAAATAACTTAGAAAATTATGAGAAAATTTATAAATCTAATTAACCATTACAGGAATCCTAAAAAATTATAAAAAGTTTATAAAAATTATATTTAAACTATTTTACTAATTATTAAACTAACTATTAATTAATTACTAATTAAACTAATTAAATTCTAAAAAATAGAAAATGAACAGTAAGAATTCTAGAAAAATTTCTAAAATTATTTTATAACATATAAAGGCTAGGAAAAATATAAAAACTAGGTTTTACTTGATAAAAACTAATTATGCTATTTAATACTTAAATATTAATTAATTATTAATAAAATTAATATTAAATCTAATTAATACTAAATGACAAGATAAAAATCTGGAAAAGTTACCAAAAATACTTTAATATAAAAGAAAATTAACAAAAATATAAAAATGCAAATTACTTAATAAAAAGCTAAAAAGGAAAATTAAAAAGATAATTAATATTAAATAGAAACTATCACTTAATTTTAAATTGGTTTTTTCTGGATTTTCTTTTGGAAATCTATTTAACTACTAAAAACAAGAAACTTTTGGGAATACAACTTTTTTCTAGCTTAAAAATAAGCAATTTGGATACTAAAAGCTTAAATAGTTGACTTTTTGTTGACTTTGAAGGAAATGAACCTCTGTGGGGTCCACAGAAGTGGAAAATGGTTCAAACATGTAAAATGGACATGAATAAGCAAGAAACTAGCAAACAAGCCTCTTGGATAAGCCAATAAGCCAGAATTAAGCACTTGGAATCTTTGATGTCACACAGAAAAGGGACAGAGTTTGTGCTGATCTAAGGGGGCCCACAAGGTGGCTTAAACTCAAAAGCTTGGTATCACTGGAAAGGTGGCAAGCTTGTAAGTCCAAAGAACCAGGGAGGGAAGTGTGGGGCCTAAGGGTGAGCATGGTTCAGAAACCGGACCGGACCGGCCGAGACCGGACCGGACCGAAGACCGAGAACCGGAAAAACCATAGACCGAGACCGGACCGAATGTGGTCGGTCCGGTCTCCGTCCGGTTCGGTCCGGTCCGGTCTTCGGTCGGTCCGGTCCAATTAGGCATATTTTGGCACGTTTTTTCGGTTTTTTGGTCAGTCCGGACCGGACCGACTGGACCGAGGACCGAATTAGTAGAAAAGCCTAGACCGCGGACCGGACCGAATGTGGTCAGTCCGGTCCGGTCCGGTCCAGTCTGGTCGGTTTTGGCGGTCGGTCCGGTCCATCCGGTCCGTTTGCTCACCCTTAGTGGGGCCCACAGGGGTGGGGCCCACCAAAGTGGTGGCAGTGGTGGTGTTCAGCAGCTGCACAGGGGAGGCGACTCCCCCTGCAGGTCACTTTGAGGGGTTGTGGGGGCCACACAAAAAATGTCAAAAATATTTAGAGTGTGGGATCTCAAAGTTCAGCTGGGGGACTACAATCTCTGAAAAGCTCAAGTCCTAAAAGTAAACACAAAATTCAAAACAAATCTTGCCATTTTTGCATTTTCTGCCTATATTAAATTTGACTTTTTGAATATTATGCCTAGTTTGACTTATTTGAGTTTAGATTGATTCTAGTTGACTGTAAATGAACTAATAAGCTACTAAGAAGCTAACTTAAGCTACAATAACTACTTTTACAACCAAATCAATGGTTATGGAACTTAAAATTCTAACAGTGAGCATAATAGATAAATTTAAACATGAAATTGACTTTTTATCAAAGGACATATGAATTTTAAGCTTTGACTAACCTAAACATACCTAATGTAACATGTCTTAACTGAAAACAATAACAACAACACCTCAGAGCACATTGAAACAGCTTTTGCCAAACAACCCTTATTGAAGAACTGATTATTGATTTTCAAAGCAAGGAGATGATTTAGACTATTAAGTTGATTCACAACAATCTATTATGATATAATAGGCTGAGATAAGCACAAAAATACAAGAGAATCAGTATAATACTAAGAAGTTAGAAAATTGGACTTACAAGTGATCCTCTGTGATCAAAGATTAAGAACCATGGAACCAATAACCAAACTAACGCCTCCCCTGAGGTACTACTACCATGAGAGTCCAGCATTCACCATTCACCATGCTTCCATCTTCATACAAACTGATTTTTGTATTTTATGGCTATTTATTTAATATTTTTGTGACTTTTTAGTTAAACTGAATAAAACTTCTTTTAAAGCTTTGAAAGCTTATAAAAGCTTATTAGTAACTTAAACTGAGCTAAATAGAACAAGTTTAACAACTTTTAACAAATTTTAGGCAAATTTGTCAAATTTGCTTAAAAATTACTAAAACTGAATTTATAAGAGAAAGCTAGAAATTGACAGTTAAATAAGGTTCAAATTACATTAATAAAACAGGTTACAACTATTTTAAACTAAGGAGCACAATTGAAACTTGAATTCACACTACTTTGACACTAATTAAACTAAACTAATCTAATACTCTTTTTCTTCTGCTTCCTTCTCTCTTTATAGTGATTATTAGGTCTTTGTGGGTCCCACAGATCATTTCCCAGCATCAAAATGAACCGTTGGATGCTTCCAATTGATCCTAGCCTTTGATTTGATTTTGGCGGGAAAATTGGCTTTAAGCCAATTTGCTCTCTGATAGCGTGTACTAGGAGGGGGTGGCATTTAATGCTATTGGGAAGTGTAATGGGGAAGGGATAAGGATGGTGGGGTGATCAGGGCAAGTGGTGCAAGAGGTGGTATGAAGGGGGTGGTATTGCAGGGAAGGGTGGTTTTGGTGGGAATGGTGGTGTTTGACCGCTTGGTTGACCCTGGGGATATCTAAGGGTGGATTGGGCTGGGTGGTATGGTTGGGCCAAGGTTAAATAAAAGGGTGGGCTTGTTTGGTTTTTATTATTTTAGGTTTATAGAATATATAGGATCCGTTTGGTTTGTGTAATAAATTATCCCAAGGACCAATTTTGTAACTTCTGAATTTATGAAGGACTAAACCTGTAACATTTCATAAGTTATCACAAGAACTAATATTGCCAAGTTTGTTAAACCAATGGACCTTATTTGCATTATTTACAATTTAAAACACCCGGGGGACCTTTTATGTCATTTTCCAAAGTCGAGGGGGTGAAATTGTAAATTTTCCAAAAGTTATCAAAAGGGTTCAAATTGTAAATTATGAATAGTACAAGGGTATTATTTGATAAATTATACTTTTTAAATACCCAAGGACTAAATTTGCCATTTTTGAAACTTGGGGGACCAACTGTGTAATTTCTTCTAAACTTTCACCCAAGGATAAAATGTGATAACTTTTGAGTTTTAAAAGACTTGGGTTGACTTTTCTTCCAAAAATATTTTACTAGGGACCAATTTTGTCAATTTGTGAAAGTTGGGGGACTGAAACTGCCAATTATGCAAACTTTGTTCGTTTTTCATCTGTTTTTGCTCATTTTGCATCTGAAACATATAAAACACAATCTTTGGAATATTTTCAGTATTTTGATGCATTATTGAGTGTTTTTAAATGTTTTTGCAGTTCAGATTGACCAAAAATGATGAGTATTTACACACTCATCAATCCCCCACACTAAACTATTGCTAGTCCCTAGCAATATAAAATCTAAAAATACCTGTTTTGAAAATTTAGTGGATTTGATGTCTCTTTACCAAAAGCCATTACTTCTGGAGTAGCCAAATGTTTCAGTTCAAGTAAGAACTATGGTACACTGATAACCATATGATTTTGAGCAAATCATCAGCTGTCAACGGATTTGATTTGTCTTTACCAAAAGCCGTTTGCTTCTGGACTAGCCAACTCTTGATGCAAATATCATTTTGGTGAGCTGATTACCAATTATGGTTTTCCACTGCCTTTACCACAAGCCATAACCTTGCGGGCTAGCCAACTCTTTTACTTTTTAGGATATGGTGAGTCGAATACCATACAATTTTGGGCAAATTGTCAGCCATAAACGGATTTGATATATCTTTACCAAGAGCCGTTTGCTCCAGGATTAGCCAGTCCTTTTATGATTTAGACAAGGTGGACTGATAACCATAAAAAGTTTGAAATAAAGTGAAAAATTTTTAAAATTTTGGCTAAAAACGGGGGTACTAGAAGATAGAATGTGATCAAATTCGCTAGAATTTCCCCCCCACACTTAGAATTGAATATTGTCCTCAATATTCAAACTCCCGGCTATTATGCCGACTCTTTGAACGTAAAAGGGCAACATTACAATCTAAATGTGGAAATACCATTTTTCACTTTGTTTTATATAAATATATACATACACATTTTTTTTATAGATATATGGTACAACAGCAGGGGTAACATCCCCACACTTAGGGTGAAAACCCCATATGCATGCTACTGTTTTTGTTTACCGAGTCGCTAGCTTGACTCGACCCCGAATTCATTTGTTCTTGGGGAAGCAGGATGTGAAAGAAACAATTGCCATCAGACTTTCATTCAAGATGTTTGGATAAACATTGAAGTACGTGAAAGTTCCACACCGATGAGATATACAGAGAGACCCTGGCTCAAAAGAATGATACATGGAAATGCCGGGGTCAAAGATAATGTCTTCATTCCCGAAGGAGTGAAGAACAGGAGAAGCTACGAGATAGGTGAAGAAAAGGAAGAAAACCATGATGAAAATCATGACTAACTCGTCATCACCCACAGGAGAATCCATAATTTCTATATTACGAATCTCATCATTTAAGTTCTCGTGATCAAGACATATCCTGGGTGTATCTGGATCAAAGTAGAAGTTATCATACTCCGGTGGAGATATGATATGAGTGAGTTCACCGGAGAACTCCTCATGAAGAGAATCAATCACAAGATGTAAATTTGTGAAATCATGTTCCGGTGTGGACTCATCACAATCCTTATTCTGAATATCAAAGATTGGATTATCAGAAATCAAAGTGAATTCAGATTCGAATTCAAACAGAGGATTGGTAAGAGTAGTTTTGAATGCTTCAGGAACAAAGTGATTAACATTCTCTATTGGACTATTGGGATAAGAACTGAGTGACAGATCATGATTTAAGAGACTTTCAATTTCTCCTAGATCGGCTTCGGAGTTAAGGAGACCATCATCACTTCCCGTTGGAAGTGGATTGATGTGAGTGAGTTCATCGGCGAACTCCTCAAGAAGATGATCAGCATCAGAATGTGGAACTGATGCCTCAACATAATCGATGTCTCCATAAGATGCACAATCTTCGCTACAATCGGAGAAAGTCTCAAATTGATCTTTTGGACACTCAAGAGGGGAAGGTAAATCACACATATGATCAAAAGTTCCCTGTGACTCTCCTGGGATTGGGACAAGGTTCTCAACACTAGATTTTATGAATTCGTCCGATTCCTTTTCAGGAACAGTGCTAAGATGCTCATCCCCCATGTTCAGAGAGTGAGTGTGAACTTCGGGTGTGATAACAACAGACTGAGGGAGTTGAGAGGAGCTAGCATTCATGGATTGTACGAGTTCCATTTGATCTTCTGCTAGTAAATCCTTAGTATTCTTTTCTCCCTGCGATTTTTGGATTGGTGGGATTTCAACTGATGTGCTGGATGAATCATTTTGAATAATAACAACGTTATCTTCATCATCATCACTGTCATCATAGTCATCAAATAGAGCAGTGTTGCGAAGATTAGCACGTATTTTAGCTGCTCGTTGCTCAGCGAGTAATTCTTCCATGCTTTTTCCAGAATCTTGTTCTTCAGCAAGTACTTCTGCCATAGTTTTCTGATGAGGCAAAAAATGATCCGTTTTTAGGGGGTCATTTAAGCCCGAATCCGAATTTATTTGATCAAATATTTTCCTAAATCGTTCCTTTTGTGATTTTAGGTACTTGGAGAGTGAATTCTGGAAAAGAAGCCATTTTGGACGTTTTTGGAGCATAAAAGTGAAGAAAACGGCAAAGTCTCAATTTTCCATGCTGGGAACAGTAGGTGACGGCGTCAAGAGTAATTCCCTGACGGCATCAAACCTCAAGAATTAAAATCCGTAGTTGATGACGGCGTCACACACAGGGCGTCAAGAGTAATTTGTGTGACGGCCTAGGCCTTGACGGCGTCAGAAGTAGATCAAGGCCGTCCGAGGAAGTATTTGGCGGCGAGATGACGGCGTCACACCTTTGTTCTTGACGCCGTCATCCCTATTTTCCTATATATAGTTTTCTAGTTTTTCACATTTGAGGGGAGAAGTTTTTGAGAAACCCTAAAGACGATTTTGGTGCAACTTTTACAGGTTTTTCAAGGGTTCTAAACCCTTGATACCTTGCATTGTAGTTGAGATAAGTGTTCTTCTAATTCAATCAATATGTCTATGTGTTGGTTGTCTATATCTTGTTCTTGTCTCAATTCCATTATGCTAGGCTAGATCTCTTTTGTGTTTGCTTAGATCTAATGAAACCTGGATATTGATTATGTGTTGGTTACTTGTTTATTCTTGTCTTGGATGAATGATTTATATGTTAGGCTTAAGAAAACTGGCAGATCTCCAAATGGAAACATGCTTGAACGTCTTAAGAAACATGAACCGAGGCGTACTAGGTCTTTATTGGTTGTATTTAATGCATGAGCCACTGTTTACAATCCCTATAGTTGTGCTGGGCATGGTGTAGGAGGAGATAAGAGCTCATAGAATTGGGGAGTTATGTATGCCACCCCATGAATGGTATTAAGGAATACAATCCGTCATCCACGCAATTATAACAAGTAATTAACGTGTAAAAGATATCTAGGGAGTAGTGAAATCTAAGTAAACACATTTTCTCCAATTACTGCTCACAACCTTAGCATAAATTAGTTTAATTTCATTTTTAGTATTTTATTTTGATTGCATCTTAGTTTTGGGTTAGTTGAATAGCAACTAATTCCGCCCACTCTTCCAAAACCCGAGATTTTACTTGCTTTCATAAAAATATAAAAATACAAAAATAATCATCCCTCACCTTTAGAACTAGTATTTAGGCTTTCTAATCCTAGCGACACTATTCCTAAGCTGAACGATCAATCCCCCGGTACTTGTCACTATACTATACTACAACGATCAGGTACACTGCCTGGTGGGGGTTGTAAGCTTCTCGAGATCCCTCGAGAGGTAAAGCCTGTTGCGATTCCCACGCATCAAGTTTTTGGCGCCGCTGCCGGGGAATAGTTATTGTCTAGGTTAGAAATTCTTTTTATTAGGTCTACTTGCTAGATTCCTTTCTAGTAGGATTTTATTTTTATTTTTAGGTTCCTGTTAGTCTATCTTTTTCTTTGTGCCCTTTGTTTGTAAAACCATTTTCATTTGTCTTCATGGCGAATGAGATTCCATTTAGATCATTAACAATAGAGGAACAATTAGTTTACTCGGATAGATTTGCTTCCTGTTGTTCCAATGAATTTTTAAGTGATCTTAGATATATACAAGAAGAGATGAGTGTAAAGTTTCATAGGTTTGATGAGTTATGCGCATGTGTGGCCTATATTAAACAATCATTGTTAGGATCAATTCCTTTTAGTAAGACCCTTTGGAAAAATTTTGAGGAAAGCCTCCTAACCGTGAACTATGAGTTCAATGAATTGATGGGTTTGTATGCATCACAACTTGAGGAAACAATTAAGGAGGATTTAGCTGAACATGATCATATTGAGCAAAAAGATGAATCCTTTAGGCAAATTGAACATTGTAATCAAGTTATTGAGGAAGGTTCTTGTGAATCAGACTTAGAACTTGAAATGGCTAGAGAAGGATTTGAGATACTTAGCAACATGTTTAGGTTAGATTCTACTAAAACATGTGATGAGCATATAGGTGATGTTGAGAAAAGGAAGGATGAGGTAAATAACACAAACCTATAAAGTACCCCACAACTCCCACCATCACTTGAGGAATACACACTACCCGTGACTTACCCGGAAGAAGTAGAAGAGACTATAGGAGCCCCAATAGAGGTAGAACCCTTGTGCCAAACACCACTAGAGGATATAGGTTTGAATACTTATAGTGATAACCTTACTCTTAGTTCTAGGGAATTACCTAGTGTTGATGAACCGGGACCTCAATCTTCACACAACTTTCCATCCTTAGATATACATCTAGGAGACAAAAGAGGAGCCGACCCACCCATCAACCCATGTAGTCCGGGTAGTCTTGGGATAAAGGTAGTGGACTCTAAGCCTTGTAGAGAGGAAGCCAATATAGGAGTGGAAAATGACCTTACATGCTTACATCACCCATTTATGATTGATCACAAGAAACATTATGGGTTTAAACTGGGTTTATTAGGTCAAGATGGATTCCCAACTAGTAATCTCTTGAAGTTGATTGAAAATGATCCCTTTCTAGTAGAAAATCTTAATCTACCCATTAACTCGATTGAATTAGGTAAGGTTATGATGATAGGAGCACAACCCTTTGAGCATATAATTATTCCACCACACTTTCCTCATAAGGCATACTTCCACCCTAAGGGTGTGTATCGCTACTTCCACCCGCACTTAATCCTAAGTGTAGGGACAACGTCCCCTATTTCCGTTAAATAAGGATAGAGTCAGGCTCGTGACTCGAACAAAAACAAGCGCTTCTTGGGAGGCAACCCATGCTTTGTGTGATTTTATTTTTGTTTGTTTGTTATTTGCTTCCGTATGCATGCTTTATTTTTATTGTTGGTTGATCATGTTTCTCAATTAAAATGTGGAAATACTTTACTTTGTTGTTTTGGCCTAGTCTTAACTCCACCTAGAAGTATTTTTGCAAAAGATAAGTGTAAGGGGAAACCCCAAATATGTTTTTAAGAAACAAACCGATCATGATTCTCCACAATATTAAATGAGCATGTATATTCGTATTTGTTAGAGTCAAATGCTTGTATTGAGTCATAATGAAGTTTTGCAGGATTTTCCAGGAAGTAAGACCAAGTTTTTCCAGAAATTTTCCGGAAACTTAACATAAGAATTTCTGCAGGTCCATTCTGACGGCGTCAGGAGTTAAAAATCTGGAAATTTTACCGGTTTTGTTTTTCTAACGGAGTCTTATGGTTTTTGTGAATTATTAAGTTTTATAATCTCCAGGAGATCTGCAAACTTCATTCCACAAGCATTATATCTTATCTTGTTTTCTAGGATTTAGAAACTTATATAGGATGCCGCCGATTTTACGCGAGGTTGTCTTGTCTATTTTGTCAGGTTTTACAGGTTATGTATGACAAGGAGATGATTTATATTCTGGAAGGGAAGCTTTGATTGTTCATTTTCTTGGAGGAAGATTTAACCTGGCCATCCTATTATCCATACCGAGCGAATCAGGGGAGTATTTGATTTCATTCTCTTTACTTCTTCACTTTTACATTCTTTACTTGAACATTGGGGACAATGTTCATCTTAAGTGTAAGGGGAGGGTAAAAAGATGATACCTTACATATGCACTTTCGCTTGAGTTTGTTTTGTTTGATAGTAGATGTGTAATAAAACTATGAGAAATACTTGTTAGTGTAATTTTAGCGCCAAATTTAAATTTTTTTACAACATTTAGGAGTGAAACTTTAGCCATAGCAAGCGTCTCATGGATAGGAGATTGTATGACTAGCACATAACCGTATATTTAGAAAAATTTTCCACCCAAAAATGTGAGGTTCGCCTTTAGATTTGATAGGAAAAGCATTTACTATTAGTGCTTATGAGTGTACCGGTAGCATTTAGATTCTAGAACTTGCGTTAGTGATGCATCCCGAGACCGCTAGTGAGACTACATTCGTGTAGTAGGATTTACTACATGATAAGAGGCATTAGGATCACCCTTGTGTTAAACCCGTATCATAATTACTTGACCATTTAAGTCATACTACTTGACTAGTTAAGTCAACTAATTTTTCCCACACCCTTAGCCGCTTAGCGTTGTACTCATTTTTAGTACACGAAACCCCTAGTACACCCCTCCGAGCCTATCTTTTCGTTTCTAACTTTAAGCATTTTACTTAAAGGAAGAATTTGTTACACCCCACTTAAATGTACAACCAAATCGCCTTAGCCTTCCGTGTATGCGCTCATCTTTAGTGCATTATTGTTATTTGTTAAACCCTAAGTTAACTTTCTAATTGATTACATGGTTGCTAAGTCGAGTCATATCCTTGTACATATTGTTTTGGGACGATTGGGACTCATGGGTAAGTACTTATTTTATGGAGTAATGGGGAAGAACATCATTTATTACCCCCATATGTGCGTTAATCTTAAAAGTGCTCCAAGTGTTTTGATTTTCTTAATTCGAGTCATTAGAATAGTTGAATGTAAAGTATGTAAAGATTCAAGTGTAAGGGGAACGTTCATTCCCTATGATGTATTATTTTGGATGGTAGGGTAAGAGTGTATGCAAAAAATAAAAAATAAAAAAAATCGAAAAAATAAAAAAAAATAAAAAAAAAGAGAGAAAAAGAAAAAAACATACGGACTACCATCCCTTTTCATTCTATGTTCATTTTATGTTTTTGTTATTTCTCATTTATTAGCTTAAGTCGAGTCTAGTCTTGGCTTAGCAACGCCATCTTGTACATGTAATTAACCAAGATTGTTAACTCGCCACCAGTAAAACTTCCTTTATCCAACAAAACCGTGTATTTCATATCCCTACACCTAATGTTACAACCCTTTAAAAGACCTCTTTGATAGTTTATCCTAGGTGCTTACGCCATGTGGTGGAGGTTTGATCCTTTCCCAAGCCTATGGTAATCTATTTTGCTATGACAGGTAGTGAGAGATATCTTCCGTTTCCATATTGTGATTTATACTTTATTACACCCGAGAGATGTGAGTATCTAAACACTATTTGTGAGGTGCTTGTATATGACCTCCGAGCTTGTCTATTGGTCTTTAGTGGAACGATTATTTGTTATAATTACTTTTATATTAGTGTTAAATGACCCCTAACTTGTCTTTTGAGTAGAATAAAAGCGCATTTGCTTGAGGACAAGCAAATCTCAAGTGTAAGGGTATATGATGAGGCGAAAAATGATCCGTTTTTAGGGGGTTATTTAAGCCCGAATCCGAATTTATTTGATCAAATATTGCCCTAAATCGTTCCTTTTGTGATTTTAGGTACTTGGAGAGTGAATTCTGGAAAAGAAGCCATTTTGGACGTTTTTGGAGCATAAAAGTAAAGAAAACGGCAAAGTCTCAATTTTCCATGCTGGGAACAGTAGGTGACGGCGTCAAGAGTAATTCCCTGACGGCGTCAAACCTCAAGAATTAAAATCCGTAGTTGATGACGGCGTCACACACAGGGCGTCAAGAGTAATTTGTGTGACGGCCTAGGCCTTGACGGCGTCAGAAGTAGATCAAGGCCGTCCGAGGAAGTATTTGGCGGCGAGATGACGGCGTCACACCTTTGTTCTTGACGCCGTCATCCCTATTTTCCTATATATAGTTTTCTAGTTTTTCACATTTGAGGGGAGAAGTTTTTGAGAAACCCTAAAGACGATTTTGGTGCAACTTTTACAGGTTTTTCAAGGGTTCTAAACCCTTGATACCTTGCATTGTAATTGAGATAAGTGTTCTTCTAATTCAATCAATATGTCTATGTGTTGGTTGTCTATATCTTGTTCTTGTCTCAATTCCATTATGCTAGGCTAGATCTCTTTTGTGTTTGCTTAGATCTAATGAAACCTGGATATTGATTATGTGTTGATTACTTGTTTATTCTTGTCTTGGATGAATGATTTATATGTTAGGCTTAAGAAAACTGGCAGATCTCCAAATGGTAACATGCTTGAACGTCTTAAGAAACACGAACTGAGGCGTACTAGGTCTTTATTGGTTGTATTTAATGCATGAGCCACTGTTTACAATCCCTATAGTTGTGCTGGGCATGGTGTAGGAGGAGATAAGAGCTCATAGAATTGGGGAGTTATGTATGCCACCCCATGAATGGTATTAAGGAATACAATCCGTCATCCATGCAATTATAACAAGTAATTAACGTGTAAAAGATATCTAGGGAGTAGTGAAATCTAAGTAAACACATTTTCTCCAATTACTGCTCACAACCTTAGTATAAATTAGTTTAATTTCATTTTTAGTATTTTATTTTGATTGCATCTTAGTTTTGGGTTAGTTGAATAGCAACTAATTCCGCGCACTCTTCCAAAACCCGAGATTTTACTTGCTTTCATAAAAATATAAAAATACAAAAATAATCATCCCTCACCTTTAGAACTAGTATTTAGGCTTTCTAATCCTAGCGACACTATTCCTAAGCTGAACGATCAATCCCCCGGTACTTGTCACTATACTATACTACAACGATCAGGTACACTGCCTGGTGGGGGTTGTAAGCTTCTCGAGATCCCTCGAGAGGTAAAGCCTGTTGCGATTCCCACGCATCATTTTCCCACGAGAATTTGGAATGAGTGGAAGTTGTGGGGGTGTGGATGTGTCAAAACCGGAAGGTTGACATTGAAAATCATCATGAGGACCCCCACAATATGCATAAGAAAAACTTGGTGCATTTTGAAACGCTGTTTTGACTGCTTTAGTCAACTCCTCACATTTTTTCAATAACTCTAGAAGCTCTAGATAAGTGTCTTGCTGGGTTTGTGATGAGGCGAAAAATGAACCACTTTTAGGGGGTCATTTAGGCCCGGAATTGAATTTATTTGATCAAATATTGCTCTAAATCGTTTCTTTTGTGATTTTAGGTACTTTGGGAGTGAATTCTGGAAAAGGAAGCAATTCGGACGTTTTTGGAGCATAAAAGTGAAGAAAACGGCAAAGATTTAATTTTCCATGCTGAGAACAGTACCTGACGGCGTCAAGAGTAAAAACCTTGACGACCCAGTGCAAACCTGACGGCGTCACAACAAGGGCGTCAAGAGTTAATTTGGTGACGGCCTGCATAAGGTGAATCCATGACGGCGTCAGACCCAGATCTAGGCAGTCCGAGAAACTATTTGGCAGCGAGATGACGGCGTCAGACATTTGTTCTTGACGCCGTCACCTATCAAACTCAATATATAGTTTTCTATTTTTCATTCATAAGAGAGGAACTTGTGTGGAGAAAACTAGGGCCGAACTTTGTAAACCCTATGTCATATTTTACAGTGTTTTCAAGGATTTTCACCCCTTGAATCCTTTCATGTTCAATTGAGATAAGTCTTCTCTTAATTCATTCAATATGTCTATGTGTTGTTTGAATATATCTTTTGCTTGTCTTGATTTTAACATGCTAGGCTAGATCTATCTTGTGTTTGCTTGGATCTAATGAAACCTAGATGTTAATTATGTGTTGATTACTTGTTTATGGTTGTAATGGATGAATGATTTCAATGTTAGGCTTAAGAAAACTGGCAGATCTCCATTGTGTAACATGCTTGAACGTCTTAGGAAACATGAACCGATGTGTACTAGGTTTTATTGGTTGTATTTAATGCATGAGCAAATTCTAGTGATCCCATGTTAGGAGCTTCTTAGCCGGCTCGACATAGGAGTGAAGTAGGCGCTCATAGGATTGGGGAAGTAAGTATGCCACCCCATGAATGGTATTAAGGAATACAATCCGTCATCCACGCAACTATAACAAGTAATTAACATGTAAAAGATATCTAGGGAGTAGTGAAGTCTAAGTAAACACAATTCTCCCACATATTGCTCACAACTTTAGTATAATTTAGTTTATTTTCATTTTTAGTATTTTATTTTGATTGCATCTTAGTATTGGGTTAGTTGATTAGCAACTAATTCCGCCCAACTCCTTCAAACTCGAGATTTTTACTTGCTTTCTAAAAAATATAAAAATACAAAAAGAATCATCCCTCATCTCTAGACCTAGTCTTTAGGTTTTCTAATCCTAGCGACACTATTCCTAGCTGAACGATCAATCCCCCGGTACTTGTCATTATACTATACTACATCGATCAGGTACACTGCCTGGTGGGGGTTGTAAGCTTCTCGAGATCCCTCGAGAGGTAAAGCCTGGTGCAATCCCTACGCATCAGTTTGTAGAGGAGTTGCTTGGATTATTTGGTACTGTGAAGGTTGGTCTTGATACGAATAGTCGTAATTGTTACAAGGAAATGGATTCCTTGTTTGACAATCAGAGCTAAAGTGTGGACCTCCACAGTACTCACAACAGTTGAACTGATGTGGCTGTGAGTCATAGGTGCTGGAGTCATAATTGTTATCAGAAAACTGCTCATAGACAAGCGTGTTTCCTGATTGACAATCAGAACTGTAGTGTGAACCACCACAGCACTAACAACAGTAAAAGTGCTGAGTCTCATGGTGTGGAAGCTGATGGAATGAATCAGTTGTGTCATGGTAAGAATAGGGATTCTGGTTATAGACAGACCCGTTTCCTGACTCTACCATGCTACAACTGGGGCAATTACCACCATTATGAGGACCACCACACCATTGACAAACCAGAAGGTGTGGATGAGACATAGAAAGAATCAAAAGGCTTGGGAGGGTAAGGAATGGAGAATCAAAAAGGTAGGAGGGTATAGGTGAATATTTTTGGAATTTTTGATAAACATTTTATAAGAAAGAAAATCTTTTTGTGTTTTTGTGTTCGTTAAAAACTAATTTTAAAATGTTTTCGGGAACCGTTTTATGAAAATACGAACAACGATGGTAAATATACAATGAGCGTATATCCAGATTCACTAATCTGCAAAACCGTTTAGAATACGCGCACAACCTCCCCGACAGCGGCGCCAAAATTTGATTGGCTCCAAACGGTCAACTTATACTGACCAATGAATGGTCAACAAAGTCAAACAGCCTAGAGTCAATATCCGTGGAATACAGTGTTTTCCCCGGGTCGTTATGTCCCGACGAGGTGTGATGGTATAAAAACGGGTTTGTGATCGGGTGAATTGAATGGGAAGTAACTAGATAATGATTTGGGTTTGTTTTACACTACTGGAATGATTAGGAATAACAGTACTAACAATTACGGGAAACAGAAATGTATAAACGTAAACCAAATTAAAATCCGACACGATTGCGTGCTGAGAAAAAGGTGAGTTTTAAGCAAATATAAACTACAGGGGGTCAAAATAAAACTTTTACAAACTTAATATTAAAAGAAAATTTAAAAAATAAAATTATTTTTTTGATTATTTTATTATTTATTATTAATTAAAAACTAATTTAACTATTTAATAATTAATAAAAACTAATTTAAAACTACTTTTTAATTACTAACAATACCTAAATGACTTAGAAAATTATGAGAAAATTTATAAATCTAATTAACCATCACAGGAATCCTAAAAAATTATAAAAAGTTCATAAAAATTATTTTTAAACTATTTTACTAATTATTAAACTAACTATTAATTTATTACTAATTAAACTAATTAAATTCTAAAAAATAGAAAATGAATAGTAAAAATTCTAGAAAAATTCCTAAAATTATTTTATAACAAATAAAGGCTAGGAAAAATATAAAAACTAGGTTTTACTTGATAAAAACTAATTATGCTATTTAATACTTAAATATTAACTAAATATTAATAAAACTAACATTAAATTTAGTTAATACTAAATGACAAGATAAAAATCTAGAAAAATTACCAAAAATACTTTAATATAAAAGAAAATTAAAAAAAAAAATATAAAAATGCAAATTACTTAATAAAAAGCTAAAAAGGAAAATTAAAAAGATAATTAATATTAAATAGAAACTATCACTTAATTTTAAATTGGTTTTTTCAAGATTTTCTTTTGGAAATCTATTTAACTACTAAAAACAAGTAACTTTTGTGAATACAACTTTTTTCTAGCTTAAAAATAAGCAATTTGGATACCAAAAGCTTAAACAGTTGACTTTTTGTTGACTTTGAAGGAAATGAACCTCTGTGGGGTCCACAGAAGTGGAAAATGGTTCAAATAAGTAAAAAGGACATGAATAAGCAAGAAACTAGCAAACAAGCCTCTTGGATAAGCCAATAAGCCAGAATTAAGCACTTGGAATCTTTGATGTCACACAGAAAAGGGACAGAGTTTGTGCTGATCTAAGGGGGCCCACAAGGTGGCTTAAACAAAAAAGCTTGGTATCACTGGAAAGGTGGCAAGCTTTTAAGTCCAAAGAACCATGGAGGGAAGTATGGGGCCCACAGGGGTGGGGCCGACCAAAGTGGGCAGTGGTGGTGTTCAGCAGCTGCACAGGGGAGGTGACTCCCCCTGCAGGTCACTTTGAGGAGTTGTGGGGGCCACACAAAAAATGGAAAAAATATTTAGAGTGTGGGATCTAAAAGTTCAGCTGGGGGACTACAATCTCTGAAAAGCTCAAGTCCTAAAAGTAAACACAAAATTCAAAACAAATCTTGCCATTTTTGCATTTTCTGCCTATATTAAATTTGACTTTTTGAATATTATGCCTAGTTTGACTTATTTGAGTTTAGATTGATTCTAGTTGACTGTAAATGAACTAATAAGCTACTAAGAAGCTAACTTAAGCTACAATAACTACTTTTTCAACCAAATCAATGGTTGTGGAACTTAAAATTCTAACAGTGAGCATAATAGATAAATTTAAACATGAAATTGACTTTTTATCAAAGGACATATGAATTTTAAGCTTTGACTAACCTAAACATACCTAATGTAACATGTCTTAACTGAAAACAATAACAACAACACCTCATAGCACATTGAAATAGCTTTTGCCAAACAACCCTTATTGAAGAACTGATTATTGATTTTCAAAGCAAGGAGATGATTTAGACTATTAAGTTGATTCACAACAATCTATTATGATATAATAGGCTGAGATAAGCACAAAAATACAAGAGAATCAGTATAATACTAAGAAGTTAGAAAATTGGACTTACAAGTGATCCTCTGTGATCAAAGATTAAGAACCATGGAACCAATAACCAAACTAACGCCTCCCCTGAGGTACTACTACCATGAGAGTCCAGCATTTACCATTCACCATGCTTCCATCTTCATACAAACTGATTTTTGTATTTTATGGCTATTTATTTAATATTTTTGTGACTTTTTAGTTAAACTGAATAAAACTTCTTTTAAAGCTTTGAAAGCTTATAAAAGCTTATTAGTAACTTAAACTGAGCTAAATAGAACAAGTTTAACAACTTTTAACAAATTTTAGGCAAATTTGTCAAATTTGCTTAAAAATTACTAAAACTGAATTTATAAGAGAAAGCTAGAAATTGACAGTTAAATAAGGTTCAAATTACATTAATAAAACAGGTTACAACTATTTTAAACTAAGGAGCACAATTGAAACTTGAATTCACACTACTTTGACACTAATTAAACTAAACTAATCTAATACTCTTTTTCTTCTGCTTCCTTCTCTCTTTATAGTGATTATTAGGTCTTTGTGGGTCCCACAGATCATTTCCCAGCATCAAAATGAACTGTTGGATGCTTCCAATTGATCCTAGCCTTTGATTTGATTTTGGCGGGAAAATTGGCTTTAAGCCAATTTGCTCTCTGATAGCGTGTACTAGGAGGGGGGGGGGGTGGCATTTAACGCTATTGGGAAGTGTAATGGGGAAGGGATAAGGATGGTGGGGTGATCAGGGCAAGTGGCGCAAGAGGTGGTATGGAGGGGGTGGTATTGCAGGGAAGGGTGGTTTTAGTAGGAATGGTGGTGTTTGACCGCTTGGTTGACCCTGGGGATATCTAAGGGTGGATTGCGCTGGGTGATGCGTGGGAATTTGATGAGGCGAAAAATGATCCGTTTTTAGGGGGTCATTTAAGCCCGAATCAGAATTTATTTGATCAAATATTGCCCTAAATCGTTCTTTTTGTGATTTTAGGTACTTGGAGAGTGAATTCTGGAAAAGAAGCCATTTTGGACGTTTTTGGAGCATAAAAGTGAAGAAAATGGCAAAGTCTCAATTTTCCATGTTGGGAACAGTACATGAAGGCGTCAAGAGTAAACTCATGACGGCGTCAAACCTCAAGAATTAAAATCCGTAGTTGATGACGGCGTCACACACAGGGCGTCAAGAGTAATTTGTGTGACAGCCTAGGCCTTGACGGCGTCAGAAGTAGATCAAGGCCGTCCGAGGAAGTATTTGGCGGCGAGATGACGGCGTCACACCTTTGTTCTTGACGCCGTTATCCCTATTTTCCTATATATAGTTTTCTAGTTTTTCACATTAAAAGGGAGAAGTTTTGGAGAAACCCTAAAGACGATTTTGGTGCAACTTTTACAGGTTTTTCAAGGGTTCCAAACCCTTGATACCTTGCATTGTAATTGAGATAAGTGTTCTTCTAATTCAATCAATATGTCTATGTGTTGGTTGTCTATATCTTGTTCTTGTCTCAATTCCATTATGCTAGGCTAGATCTCTTTTGTGTTTGCTTAGATCTAATGAAACCTTGATATTGATTATGTGTTGATTACTTGTTTATTCTTGTCTTGGATGAATGATTTATATGTTAGGCTTAAGAAAACTGGCAGATCTCCAAATGGTAACATGCTTGAACGTCTTAAGAAACATGAACCGAGGCGTACTAGGTCTTTATTGGTTGTATTTAATGCATGAGCCACTGTTTACAATCCCTATAGTTGTGCTGGGCATGGTGTAGGAGGAGATAAGAGCTCATAGAATTGGGGAGTTATGTATGCCACCCCATGAATGGTATTAAGGAATACAATCCGTCATCCATACAATTATAACAAGTAATTAACGTGTAAAAGATATCTAGGGAGTAGTGAAGTCTAAGTAAACACATTTTCTCCAATTATTGCTCACAACCTTAGTATAAATTAGTTTATTTTCATTTTTAGTATTTTATTTTGATTGCATCTTAGTTTTGGGTTAGTTGAATAGCAACTAATTCCGCCCACTCTTCCAAAACTCGAGATTTTTACTTGCTTTCTAAAAAATATAAAAAACACAAAAATAATCATCCCTCACCTTTAGAACTAGTATTTAGGCTTTCTAATCCTAGCGACACTATTCCTAAGCCGAACGATCAATCCCCCGGTACTTGTCACTATACTATACTACAACGATCAGGTACACTGCCTGGTGGGGGTTGTAAGCTTCTCGAGATCCCTCGAGAGGTAAAGCCTGTTGCGATTCCCACGCATCAAGTTTTTGGCGCCGCAGCCCGGGGAATAGTTATTGTCTAGGTTAGAATTTCTTTTTATTAGGTCTACTTGCTAGATTCCTTTCTAGTAAGATTTTATTTTTATTTTTAGGTCTTCTTTAGTCTATCTTATTTCTTCGTGCCTTTGTTCGTAACTCCTTACCATCCGACATCATGGAAGGTGGTAACATCTTTGAACCCGTCATCCCACCACAACAAAACCCACCATTAGAACCCCTTAGGCCCCGAACCTTAGGAGAGTATTCCCGACCTAGCCACCAAGTCTACCGAAACACCATTGATCTCACCGGAGCCAATGTGACCCCCTTGCGATCCGACACCATCCGGTTGGTGCAAAGCGGATGTGCATTCCATGGACTTCGTTCCGAAGATCCAAACCAACATCTTAAGGACTTTCTCAAAATCGTAGATTCCATAGACCTAGGTGTTGAAACTAGAGAGACAACCCGATTACGCCTATTCCAATTCTCTCTACGGGATCAAGCTAGTCAATGGCTTGAGCGTTTACCCGCGGGATCCATCACCACATGGGATGATCTCACCACTCGTTTCCTTGCTCAATTTTTCCCACCGGGGAGAACTACTAAGCTTAGAAATGACATCTTGATGTTCCAACAACGTCAAAATGAATCTCTTTATGATGCATGGACTCGTTTCAAGGACTTACTCCAAAAAGTCCCTCATCATGGCATAGATCTTTGGCTCCAAGTCCAAATTTTTTATGACCATATCGACATCTCCACAAGGCGAGCCATTGACCAATCGGCCGGTGGTAAGCTACGTGATCTTAGTGCGGAACAATCATGGGAACTCATAGAAGATCTCGCTCTCTATGACAACGAAAGTTGGAATGATCCCCGTGATTTGAACAAAACGGTCAAGGCAATATCTTTGCCTTCGAACAATTCTAGCACTCCCGATCGTAGGATCATGGAACTTGAGGACCAAGTCAAGTTTCTCATGAAATCTTACGAAGCTCCGAAGCCTTCAAGCCAAGTGAACAAAATCACTTCTTTATGCGAATTATGTAGTGGTCCCCATGACACTCGTGATTGTGTGGAACTCCCCGGAACAGCTTTTGCGGACTACGCATCCACGCGTACCGACGAGGCGGGAGATAAGTGGTACAGTTTCAAGCCCGAGCCAAACACTTATGGTGATTCATACAACCCCTCATGGAAAAATCACCCAAACCTTAGGTGGAAACAAAATCAACCCAATTCTTCCAATCCGCCTAATCGTTAGCAACCAAACGGTCCACCATCCAACCGTACTTTCAACAACAATCCTTCTAACAACTATGGTAGTACCAACAATCTTGAAGGATTGATGTCAAATTTCATGGCATCTCAAGAAGCCCGCATAGCTAGGTTTGAAACCGAATTCAACCAACAACAAACGGAGATGACCAACAAGATTGACAACTTGTTGAAAGCCCTCAACAACCAAGCATTAATCACACCTAGGAAGGACACTAGGGGCACCAATAGTGGAATCCAAATTAAGGACCCCTCATCATCCAAACATGTCCACTTTGTCAATGTTGTCACCATTAAGCCGATAGATAAGGAGATAGAGGAGAGTGAAAAGGATGAAATTAGAGTAGAAGCCGATAGTAAGGATGAGAGTAGGGAAGTTGAGGTTAATAAGGATGAGGAATTAGAGGAGGTAGAACCTATAGAAGAATACTTTGATAAGTTGCCAACCAAGGAAGAACGGGGATACCATAAGGATTTATTCGATAGTCCCGAGAGAACATATATCTTTGGCGACCCCCTTATCAAAATGGGAGACCCCTCTAACATTAACATCCCATGTAATATCGGGCACATGCATATAT
This sequence comes from Artemisia argyi, assembly GCA_030686995.1. Taxonomy (NCBI): domain Eukaryota; kingdom Viridiplantae; phylum Streptophyta; class Magnoliopsida; order Asterales; family Asteraceae; genus Artemisia; species Artemisia argyi. The sequence continues at coordinate 149,437,884 of CM060705.1, forward strand.
GGAAAGCTTACATCGACCTTAGATCCCCCGTGAACATCATGACTAGGACTTATTACAATTGGGTGATGAAGAAGCAACTCAATTTTAGGATGATGCCCAGTAAGAATCTGATAAGTAATTTTGCAGGAAGAGTGAAGGGATTACATGTGATTATAGGGAATCTTACCTATGAAATCAATTTTATGATAGTGGAAGACATTCGTCCGGTGATAGATGCTTGCCTAAGTCAAATAGTATTCGGAAAACCATTTGTTGAGGCCACTAGGATGAGTTATGATCCGACTTTAGGGATAGTTAGATTCAAGAAAGAGAATGATGAGGTTGCTTATCAAATGCCCTACAAGATCGAACAATACCGCCTTCTCTCTAATTTCGAAAAGGAACATAAGCAAGCGGCTTATTATAGGAATGAGGAGGATAGACGTAGAGGAGTAGAGTATGTTAGAAATAGGATGCTTGGTTTCTACAAAGAGTGCTTGCAACTAGGTCCGGAATACAAAACTGGTTTAGAAGACGACCTAGAGAGTGGAACCAATGATGAGATCACGTAGTAACCCATGACCTTGAGTCTAGCTACAAGACTCGTAAATAAAGAAAAGCGCTTCTTGGGAGGCAACCCATGTTTTGTGTGATTTTCATTTTATTTGATTGTTATTTGCATTCGTATGCATGTTTTATTTTTATCGTTGGTTGATCATGTCTCTAAATTAAAATGTGGAAATACTTTACTATGTTGTTTGGCCTAGTCTTAACTCCAACCTAAAAGTATTTTTGCAAAAGATAAGTGTAAGGGGAAACCCCAAATATGTTTTCAAGAAACAAACCGATCATGATTCTCCACAATATTAAATGAACATGTATATTCGTATTTGTTAGAGTCAAATGCTTGTATTGAGTCATAATGAAGTTTTGCAGGATTTTCCAGGAAGTAGGACCAAGTTTTTCCAGAAATTTTCCGGAAACTTAACATAAGAATTTCTGCAGGTCCATTCTGACGGCGTCAGGAGTTAAAAATCTGGAAATTTTACCGGTTTTGTTTTTCTAACGGAGTCTTATGGTTTTTGTGAATTATTAAGTTTTATAATCTCCAGGAAATCTGCAAACTTCATTCCACAAGCATTATATCTTACTTTGTTTTCTAGGACTTAGAAACTTATATAGGATGCCGCTGATTTTACGCGAGGTTGTCTTGTCTATTTTTGTCAGGATTTACAGGTTATGTTCGACAAGGAGATGATTTATATTCTGGAAGGGAAGCTTTGATTGTTCGTTTTCTTGGAGGAAGATCTAACCTGGCCAACCTATAATCCATACCGAGCGAATCAGGGGAGTATTTGATTTCATTCTCTTTACTTTTTCACTTCTACATTCTTTACTTGAATATTGGGGACAATGTTCATCTTAAGTGTAAGGGGAGGGTAAAAAGATGATACCTTACATATGCACTTTCGCTTGAGTTTGTTTTGTTTAATGGTAGATGTGTAATAAAACTATGAGAAATACTTGTTAGTGCAATTTTAGCGCCAAATTTAAAATTTTTTACAACATTTAGGAGTGAAACTTTAGCTATAGTAAGCGTCTCATGGATAGGAGATTGTATGACTAGCAGATAACCGTATATTCAGAAAAATTTTCCACCCAAAAATGTGAGGTTCGCCTTTAGATTTGATAGGAAAAGCATTCATTATTAGTGCTTATGAGTGTACCGGTAGCATTTAGATTCTAGAACTTGCGTTAGTGATGCATCCCGAGACCGCTAGTGAGACTACATTCGTGTGGTAGGATTTACTACATGATAAGAGGCATTAGGATCACCCTTGTGTTAAACCCGTATCATAATTACTTGACCATTTAAGTCATATTACTTGGCTAGTTAAGTCAACTAATTTTTCCCACACCCTTAGCGTTGTACTAATTTTTAGTACACGAAACCCCTAGTACACCCCTCCGAGCCTATCTTTTCGTTTCTAACTTTAAGCATCTTACTTAAAGGAAGAATTTGTTACACCCCACTTAAATGTACAACCAAATCGCCTTAGCCTTCCATGTATGCGCTCATCTTTAGTGCATTATTGTTATTTGTTAAACCCTAAGTTAACTTTCTAATTGATTACATGGTTGCTAAGTCGAGACATATCCTTGTACATATTGTTTTGGGACGATTGGGACTCATGGGTAAGTACTTATTTATGGAGTAATGGGGATGAACATCATTTATTACCCCATATGTGCGTTAATCTTAAAAGTGCTCCAAGTGTTTTGATTTTCTTAATTCGAGTCATTAGATTAGTTTATTGTAAAGTATGTAAAGATTCAAGTGTAAGGGGAATGTTCATTCCCTATGATGTATTATTTTGGATGGTAGGGTAAGATTGTATGCAAAAAAAAAAAAAAAAAAAAAAAAAAAAAAAAAAAAAATCGAAAAAATCAAGAAAAAAAAAATAGAAAAAGGAAAAAGAGAAAAAACATACGGACTACCATCCCTTTTTATTCTATGTTCATTTTATGTTTTTGTTATTTTTTATTTATTAGCTTAAGTCGAGTCTAGTCTTGGCTTAGCAACGCCATCTTGTACATGTAATTAACCAACATTGTTAACTTGCCACCAGTAAAACTTCCTTTATCCAACAAAACCGTGTAATTCATATCCCTGTACCTAACGTTACAACCCTTTAAAAGACCTCTTTGATAGTTTATCCTAGGTGCTTACGCCATGTGGTGGAGGTTTGATCCTTTCCCAAGCCTATGGTAATCTATTTTGCTATGACAGGTAGTGAGAGATATCTTCTATTTCCATAATGTTATATTACTTTATTACACCCGAGAGATGTGAGTATCTAAACACTATTTGTGAGGTGCTTGTATATGACCTCCGTGCTTGTCTATTGGTCTTTAGTGGTACGATTATTTGTTGTAATTACTTTTATATTAGTGTTGAATGACCCCTAACTTGTATTTTGAGTAGCATAAAAGCGCATTTGCTTGAGGACAAGCAAATCTCAAGTGTAAGGGTATATGATGAGGTGAAAAATGATCCGTTTTTAGGGGGTCATTTAAGCCCGAATCAGAATTTATTTGATCAAATATTGCCCTAAATCGTTCCTTTTGTGATTTTAGGTACTTGGAGAGTGAATTCTGGAAAAGAAGCCATTTTGGACGTTTTTGGAGCATAAAAGTGAAGAAAACGGCAAAGTCTCAATTTTCCATGCTGGGAACAGTACATGAAGGCGTCAAGAGTCAACTCATGATGGCGTCAAACATCAAGAATTAAAATCCGTAGTTGATGACGGCGTCACACACAGGGCGTCAAGAGTAATTTGTGTGACGGCCTAGGCCTTGACGGTGTCAGAAGTAGATCAAGGCCGTCCGAGGAAGTATTTGGCGGCGAGATGACGACGTCACACCTTTGTTCTTGACGCCGTCATCCCTATTTTCCTATATATAGTTTTCTAGATTTTCACATTAAAAGGGAGAAGTTTTGGAGAAACCCTAAAGACGATTTTGGTGCAACTTTTACAGGTTTTTCAAGGGTTCCAAACCCTTGATACCTTGCATTGTAATTGAGATAAGTGTTCTTCTAATTCAATCAATATGTCTATGTGTTGGTTGTCTATATCTTGTTCTTGTCTCAATTCCATTATGCTAGGCTAGATCTCTTTTGTGTTTGCTTAGATCTAATGAAACCTAGATATTGATTATGTGTTGATTACTTGTTTATTCTTGTCTTGGATGAATGATTTATATGTTAGGCTTAAGAAAACTGGCAGATCTCCAAATGGTAACATGCTTGAACGTCTTAAGAAACATGAACCGAGGCGTACTAGGTCTTTATTGGTTGTATTTAATGCATGAGCCACTGTTTACAATCCCTATAGTTGTGCTGGGCATGGTGTAGGAGGAGATAAGAGCTCATAGAATTGGGGAGTTATGTATGCCACCCCATGAATGGTATTAAGGAATACAATCCGTCATCCATACAATTATAACAAGTAATTAACGTGTAAAAGATATCTAGGGAGTAGTGAAGTCTAAGTAAACACATTTTCTCCAATTACTGCTCACAACCTTAGTATAAATTAGTTTATTTTCATTTTTAGTATTTTATTTTGATTGCATCTTAGTTTTGGGTTAGTTGAATAGCAACTAATTCCGCCCACTCTTTCAAAACCCGAGATTTTACTTGCTTTCATAAAATATAAAAAAATACAAAAAGAATCATCCCTCACCTCTAGACCTAGTTTAGTAGGCTTTCTAATCCTAGCGACACTATTCCTAAGCTGAACGATCAATCCCCCGGTACTTGTCACTATACTATACTACAACGATCAGGTACACTGCCTGGTGGGGGTTGTAAGCTTCTCGAGATCCCTCGAGAGGTAAAGCCTGTTGCGATTCCCACGCATCAGAATTGCACCAGGCTTTACCTCTCGAGGGATCTCGAGAAGCTTACAACCCCCACCAGGCAGTGTACCTGATCGTTGTAGTATAGTATAGTGACAAGTACCGGGGGATTGATCGTTCAACTCAGGAGTAGTGTCGCTAGGATTAGAAAACCTAAAAACTAGGTCTAGAGGTGAGGGATGATTCTTTTTGTATTTTTATATTTTATAAAAGCATGTAAAAATCTCGGGTATTGGAAGAGTGGGCGGAATTAGTTGCTATTCAACTAACCCAATAACTACAGATGCAATCAAAATAAAATAACAGAAATGTAAATTAAACTAATTACTAATATGGTGTGAACAATAGATGGGAGAATTGTGTTTACTTAGATTTCACTACTCCCAAGATATCTTTTACAGGTTAATTGTTTGTTACAGTTGCGTGGATGATGGGTTATATTCCTTAATACCAATCGTGGGGTGGCGTACGTACTTCCCCATCTCTATAAGGTCCTACTTCACTCCTATGTCGAGCCTGCAAGAAGCTCCTAACATGGGATCACTAGAATTCGCTCATGCATTAAATACAACTATAAAAACCTTAGTATGCATTGGTTCATGTTTCTTAAGACGTTCAAGCATGTCACACAATGGAAGTCTGCCAGTTTTCTTAACCCTAACATCTAAATCATTCATCCATTACAAATATAAACAAGCAATCAACCTATAATCAACATCTAGGTTTCATTACAACTAAACAAACACACAAGAGATCTAGCCTAGCATGTTAAAATCAAGATAAGCGTAAGATATATTCAAACAACACATAGACATATTGAATGAATTGAAAGGATACTTATCTTAATTGAACATGAAGGGTTTCACGGGGTGAAAATCTTTGAAAATACTGTTAAAAACGAGCTAGGGTTTATTCAAGTCGACCCTAAAATTCTCCTCCCTTTAGAATGAAAATTACAAAGACTATATATAGATTTCCTAAGGTGACGGCGTCAAGAAGAAACTTCTGACGCCGTCAACCCGCCGCAAAAAATATAATCGGATTGCCTAGATCCAGATCTGACGCCGTCATGTGTATTGCTGTTCTGGGCCGTCACCACTTTTACTCTTGACGGCCTTGATTTGACACCGTCACGTTTCCACTGGGCCATCACCACTTTTGCTCTTGACGCCGTCATCAAATTGCTCTTGATGCTGTCAGGTACTGTTCCCAGCAAGGAAAATTAAGACTTTGCAATTTTCTTCACTTTTATGCTCCAAAAACGTCCAAAATACTCCCTTTTCCAGAATTCACTCCAAAAGTACCTAAAATCATAAAAGGAACGATTTAGGGCAATATTTGATCAAATAAATTCGAATTCGGGCTTAAATGACCCCCTAAAAATGGATCATTTTTCGCCTCATCATATACCCTTACACTTGAGATTTGCTTGTCCTCAAGCAAATGCGCTTTTATTCTAATCAAAATACAAGTTAGGGGTCATTTAACACTAATATAAAAGTAATTACAACCAATAGTGTTTAGATACTCACATCTCTCGGGTGTAATAAAGTATATATCACAATATGGAAATGGAAAACATCTCTCACTACCTGTCATAGCAAAATAGATTACCATAGGCTTGGGAAAGGATCAAACCTCCATCACATGGCGTAAGCACCTAGGATAAACTATCGAAGAGGTCTTTTAAAGGGTTATAACGTTAGGTGTAGGGATATGGAATACACGGTTTTGTTGGATAAAGGCAATCTTTACTGGTGGCGAGTTAAAAATCTTAGTCAATTACATGTACAATATGGCGTTGCTAAGCCAAGACTAGACTTGACTTAAGCTAATAAATGAAAAATAACAAAAACATTAAACAAACATAGAATGAAACGGGATGGTAGTCCGTATGTTTTTTTCTCTTTCTCTTTTTCTAATTTTTTTTTTTTTTTTTTTTTTTTTTTTTTTTTTTTTTTTTTTTTTTGCATACACTCTTACCATACCATACTAAATAATACATCATAGGGAATGAAAATTCCCCTTACACTTGAATTTTTACATACTTTACAATAAACTAATCTAATGACTCGAATTAAGTAATCAAAACAATTGGAGTACTTTTAAGATTAACGCACATATGGGGTAATAATATGATGTTCTTCCCCATTACTCCATAAAATAAGTACTTTACCCATGAGTCCCAATCGTCCAAAAACAATATGTACAAGGATATGACTCGACTTAGCAACCATATAATCAATTAGATAATTAACTAAGGGTTTAAACAAATAACAATAATGCACTAAAGATGAGTGTATACACGGAAGGCCAAGGCGATTTGGGTGTACATTTAAGTGGGGTGTAACAAATTCTTTCTTTAAGTTAGATTCTTAAAGTTAGAAACGAAAAGATAGGCTCGGAGGGTTGTACTAGGGGTTTCGTGTACTAAAAATGAGTACAACGCTAAGGTGTGGGAAAAATTAATTGACTTCACTAGCCAAGTGATATGACTTAAATGGTCAAGTAATTACGATACGGGTTTAACACAAGGGTGATCCTAATGCCTCTTATCATGTAGTAAATCCTACTACACGAATGTAGTCTCACTAGCGGTCTTGGGATGCATCACTAACGCAAGTTCTAGAATCTAAATGCTACCGGTACACTCATAAGCACTAATAGTAAATGTTTTTCCTATCAAATCTAAAGGCGAACCTCACATATTTGGGTGGAAAATTTTTCTGAATGGTACGGTTTTGTGCTAGTCATACAATCTCCTATCCATGAGACGCTTGCTAAGGCTAAAGTTTCACTCCTAAATGTTGTAAAAAAATTTAAATTTGGAGCTAAAATTACACTAACAAGTATTTTTGTTAGTTTTATTACACACCTACCATCAAACAAACAAACTCAAGTGCAAGTGTATCCTATAAGGTATCATCATTTACCCTCCCCTTACACTTAGGATGAACATTGTCCCCAATGTTCAATTAAAGAATGTAAAAGTAAAATAAGCAAAAGAATGAAATCAAATACTCCCCTGATTCGTTCGGTGTGGATAATTTGGTAACAAGGTTAGATCTTCCTCCAAGAAAATGAACGTTCAAAGCTTCCCTTCCAGAAAAATAAATCATCTTCTTGTCCAATATAACCTGTAAAACCTGAGAAAACAATCACAAAAACCCAAAGTATCAATCCGAACAAAGAAAACTCACAACTAGATGTAATTCCAGACTTAGGAATAAAAACAAAATAATTAAAGATATAATGCTTGTGGCATGAATGTTTGCAGATTTCCTGGAGTTTATAAAACTAAAGAATCAACAAAAACTTTAAGACTCCGGTATAAACAAAACTAGCAAAATTTCCAGAATTTTACACATGACGCCGTCAGGAATTAATTCCTGACACCGTCAGAAGTGACCTGTAGAAATTTCATGTTAAGTTTCCGGAAAATTTCTAGAAAAACTTATGCCTTACTTCCTGGAAAATCCTGCAAAACATCATTATGACTCGATACAAGCATTTGACTCAAACAATTACTAATACACATGTTCATTTAATATTGTTGTGGTTCATGCTCAATTTCGTTCTTATAAACAAATTTAGATCTCCCTTACACTTATCTTTTGCAAAATACCTTTATATGTAAGTAAGACGAAGTTAAAAACAAAATAAAGCATTTTCACAATTTACTTTGAAACATGAGCCACAAACAACAAAAATAAAACATGCATACGAAAACAAATAAATTCAAATAAACAAACAAACAAACAAATAAATAAATAAAGCTTGGGTTGCCTCCCAATAAGCGCTTGTATTTGTTTGAGTCACGAGCCTGACTCTACCCTTATTTAACGGAAATAGAAGAGGTTTTCCCTACACTTAGGATTAAGTGCGGGTGAAAGTAGCGGTACACACCCTTAGGGTGGAAATATGCCACGTGAGGTGAAGGGGGTGAGTGAATGGCTTCCTTCATCCTAAAACTACCCGGATAATATTGGTTGATGGGTGGGTCGGTTCCTCTTTTGTCTCCTAGAAATATATCTAAGGATAGAAAGGTGTGTAAGGACTGAGGTTCCGGTTCATCAACACTAGGAAATTCCCTAGAAATAAGAGTAAGGTTATCATTATAAGTATTCAAACCTATATCCTCTAGTGGTGCTTGGTCCAAGGGTTCTACCTCAATTGGGGTTCCTATAGTCTCTTCTACTTCTTCCGGGTAAGTCACAGGCGGTGTGTATGCCTCAAATGATGGTAGGACTTGTGGGGTACTTAGTGGGCTTGGATTTTCTACTATCTCTTCCATCACATCAATATCATGTACGTGTTCATCTTGTATTATGGTAGTGCCTAACCATGACATGCAACTAGGTGGCTCAACTCTAACCTCATGTGTGTCATATGTTTTGGTGAAATCTATCCCGCTCATGCAACTAGGTAGTTCAACACTAACCATCTCATGATCTTGGTTTGATTCTAAGTTCATGTTCTTAGAAACTAGGTCATCTTGCTCATACGAAGCCACCAATTCGTCGAGCTTATGGGTCATGGTTAGGAAGCTTTTCTCAAAATTCATCCAATGGGTCTGACTAAAAGGAATTGATCATGATAATGATCGTCTAATAGAAATCACACATGCATATAATTCATCAAACCTATCTAGCTTTACCCCCAACTCCTCTTGGATGTCATAAAGATCACACAAAAAATCATTGGAATGATAGGAAGCAAATCTATTAGCGAAATATAATTGTTCCTCTATTGTTAGTGATCTAAATGGAATTTCATCCGCCATAGTGACAAATGAACATGCTTTTACAAACAAAGGACACAAAGAAAAAGATACACTACAAGAAATCTAATAAAAACAAAATAAAAATCTCACTAAAAAGAAATCTAATGAGTAGACCAAATCAAAATAAATTCCAACCTAAGCAATAACTATTCCCCGGGCTGCGGCGCCAAAAACTTGATGCATGGGAATTGCACCAGGCTTTACCTCTCGAGGGATCTCGAGAAGCTTACAACCCCCACCAGGCAGTGTACCTGATCGTTGAAGTATAGTATAGTGACAAGTACCGGGGAATTGATCGTTCAACTCAGGAATAGTGTCGCTAAGATTAGAAAACCTAAAAACTAGGTCTAGAGGTGAGGGATGATTCTTTTTGTATTTTTATATTTTATAAAAGCAAGTAAAAATCTCGGGTATTGGAAGAGTGGGTGGAATTAGTTGCTATTCAACTAACCCAATAACTACAGATGCAATCAAAATAAAATAACAGAAATGTAAATTAAACTAATTACTAATATGGTGTGAACAATAGATGGGAGAATTGTGTTAACTTAGATTTCACTACTCCCAAGATATCTTTTACAGGTTAATTGTTTGTTACAGTTGCGTGGATGACGGATTATATTCCTTAATACCAATCGTGGGGTGGCGTACGTACTTCCCCATCTCTATAAGGTTCTACTTCACTGCTATGTCGAGCCTGCAAGAAGCTCCTAACATGGGATCACTATAATTCGCTCATGCATTAAATACAACTATAAAAACCTTAGTACGCATTGGTTCATGTTTCTTAAGACGTTCAATCATGTCACACAATGGAAGTCTGCCAGTTTTCTTAAGCCTAACATCGAAATCATTCATCCATTACAACTATAAACAAGCAATCAATCTATAATCAACATCTAGGTTTCATTACATCTAAGCAAACACACAAGAGATCTAGCCTAACATGTTAAAATCAAGCTAAGCATAAGATATATTCAAACAACACATAGACATATTGAATGAATTGAAAGGATACTTATCTTAATTGAACATGAAGGGTTTCAAGCGGTGAAAACCCTTGAAAATACTGTTAAAAACGAGCTAGGGTTTATTCAAGTCGACCCTAAAATTCTCCTCCCTTTAGAATGAAAATTACAAAGACTATATATAGATTTCCTAAGGTGACGGCGTCAAGAAGAAACTTCTGACGCCGTCAACCCGCCGCCAAAAATATAATCGGATTGCCTAGATCCAGATCTGACGCCGTCATGTGTATTGCTGTTCTGGGCCGTCACCACTTTTACTCTTGACGGCCTTGATTTGACGCCGTCATGTTTCCACTGGGCCGTCACCATTTTTGCTCTTGACTCCGTCATCAAATTGCTCTTGACGCCGTCAGGTACTGTTCCCAGCAAGGAAAATTAAGACTTTGCCGTTTTCTTCACTTTTATGCTCAAAAAACGTCTAAAATGCTTCCTTTTCCAGAATTCACTCCAAAAGTACCTAAAATCACAAAAGGAATGATTTAGGGCAATATTTGATCAAATAAATTCGAATTCGGGCTTAAATGACCCCCTAAAAACGGATCATTTTTTGCCTCATCACTGGGTGGTATGGTTGGGCCAATGTTAAATAAAAGGGTGGGCTTGTTTGGTTTTTATTATTTTGGGTTTATAGAATATATAGGATCCGTTTGGTTTGTGAAATAAATAAGCCCAAGGACCAATTTTGTAACTTCTGAATTTATGAAGGACTAAACCTGTAACATTTCATAAGTTATCACAAGGACTAATATTGCCAAGTTTGTTAAACCAAAGGACCTTATTTGCATTATTTACAATTTAAAACACCCGAGGGGACCTTTTATGTCATTTTCCAAAGTTGAGGGGGTGAAATTATAAATTTTCCAAAAGTTATCAAAAGGGTTAAAATTGTAAATTATGAATAGTACAAGGGTATTATTTGATAAATTATACTTTTTAAATACCAAGGACTAAATTTGCCATTTTGAAACTTGGGGGACCAACTGTGTAATTTCTTCTAAACTTTCACCCAAGGATCAAATGTGATAACTTTTGAGTTTTAAAAGACTTGGGTTGACTTTTCTTCCAAAAATATTTTACCAAGGACCAATTTTGTCAATTTGTGAAAGTTGGGGGACTGAAACTGCCAATTATGCAAACTTTGTTCGTTTTTCATCTGTTTTTACTCATTTTGCATCTGAAACATATAAAACTCAATCTTTGCAATATTTTCAGTATTTTGATGCATTGTTGAGTGTGTTTAAATGTTTTTGCAGTTCAGATTGACCAAAAATGATGAGTATTTACACACTCATCACCGGGGCATTGATCGTTCAACTCAGGAATAATGTCGCTAGGATTAGCAAGCCTAAAAATTAAGTCTAGAGGTGAGGGATGATTCTTTTTGTATTTTTATGTTTTATGAAAAGCAAGTAAAAATCTCGGGTATTGGAAGAGTGGGCGGAATTTGTTGCTAGTCAACTAACCCAATAACTAAGATGCAATCAAAATAAAATAACAAAAATCAAAATAAATCTAATTACTAATGTGGTGTGAACAATAAATGGGAAAATTGTGTTTACTTAGATTTCATTACTCCCGAGACATCTTTTACAGGTTGATAGTTTGTTACAGTTGCGTGGATGACGGGTTATATTCCTTAATACCATTCGGGGGTGGCGTACATACTTCCCCAACTCTATAAGCTCCTACTTCACTCCTATGTCGAGCCTGTAAGAAGCTCTTAACATGGGATCATTAGAATTCGCTCATGCATTAAATACAACCATAAAAACCTAGTACACATTTGGTTCATGTTTCTTAAGACGTTCAAGCAAGTTACCCTATGGAAGTCTGCCAGTTTTCTTAAGCCTAACATCGAAATCATTCATCCGTAACAACTATAAACAGGAAATCAACCCATAATCAACAACTAGGTTTCACTACATCTAAGCAAAAACACAAGAGATCTAGCCTAGCATGTTAAAATCAAGATAAGCGTAAGATATATTCATACAACACATAGACATATTGAATGAATTGAAAGGATACTTATCTTAATTGAACATGAAAGGTTTCAAAGGGTAAAAACCCTTGAAAATACTGATAAAATCGTGCTAGGGTTTCTCCAAGTTATCCCTCTAATTGTCCTCTCTTAATGAATTAAAATTACAAAACTATATATAGATTTTCCAACGTGACGGCGTCAAGAAGAGAAATCTGACGCCGTCAACCCGCCGCCCATAATAATATCGGATTGCCTAGATCCAGATCTGACGCCGTCAAGAGCAAATTATCTCTTGGCCGTCATGTGTAATGGGAACATGCGGCCTATGCTGACGCCGTCATGCCCCTTAGTGTAAAACTCTCTGGACCGTCATGGACTCTATCCACTTCACCTCTTGTTTTACTCTTGACGCCGTCATGTAGAACTTGGTGACGCCGTCAGGTACTGTTCCCAGCAAGGAAAATTAAGACTTTGCCGTTTCCTTCACTTTTATGCTCCTAAAACGTCCAAAATGCTTCCTTTTCCAGAATTCACTCCAAAAGTACCTAAAATCACAAAAGGAATGATTTAGGGCAATATTTGATCAAATAAGTTCAATTCCGGGCTTAAATGACCCCCTAAAAATGGATCATTTTTCGCCTCATTTAACACTAATATAAAAGTAATTACAACAAATAATCGTTCCACTAAAGACCAGAGACAAGCACGGAGGTCATATACTAGCACCTCACAAATAGTGTTTAGATACTCACATCTCTCGGGTTTAATAAAGTATATGAAATGGAAAACATCTCTCACTACCTGTCATAGCAAAATAGATTACCATAGGCTTGGGAAAGGATCAAACCTCCATCACATGGCGTAAGCACCTAGGATAAACTATCAAAGAGGTCTTTCAAAGGGTTATAACGTTAGGTGTAGGGATATGGAATACACGGTTTTGTTGGATATAGGCAATCTTTACTGGTGGCGAGTTAATCATCTTGGTTAATTACATGTACAATATGGCGTTGCTAAGCCAAGACTAGACTCGACTTAAGCTAATAAATGAAAAATAACAAAAACATAAAATAAACATAGAATGAAACGGGATGGTAGTCCGTATGTTTTTTTTATTTTCTTTTTCTATTTTTTTTTTCTTTTTTTTCTTAATTTTTTCGATTTTTTTTTATTTTTTTTTATTTTTTTTATTTTTTACATACACTCTTACCCTATCATCCAAAATAATACATCATAGGGAATGTACATTCCCCTTACACTTGAATTTTTACATACTTTACAATAAACTAATCTAATGACTCGAATTAAGATAATCAAAACACTTGGAGTACTTTTAAGATTAACGCACATATGGGGGTAATAATATGATGTTCTTCCCCATTACTCCATAACATAAGTACTTTACCCATGAGTCCCAATCGTCCCAAAACAATATGTACAAGGATATGACTCGACTTAGCAACCATGTAATCAATTAGATAATTAACAAAGGGTTTAAACATGTAACAATAATGCACTAAAGATGAGTGCATACACGGAAGGCTAAGGCGATTTGGGTGTACATTTAAGTGGGTTGTAACAAATTCTTCCTTTAAGTAAGATGCTTAAAGTTAGAAACGAAAAGATAGGCTCGGAGGGGTGTACTAAGGGTTTCATGTACTAAAAATGAGTACAACGCTAAGGTGTGAGAAAAATTAATTGACTTTACTAGCCAAGTAATATGACTTAAATGGTCAAGTAATTATGATACGGGTTTAACACAAGGGTGATCCTAATGCCTCTTATCATGTAGTAAATCGTGCTACACGAATGTAGTCTCACTAGTGGTCTCGGGATGCATCACTAACGTAAGTTCTAGAATCTAAATGCTACCGGTACACTCATAAGCACTAATAGTAAATTCTTTTCCTATCAAATCTAAAGGTGAACCTCACATATTTGGGTGGAAAATTTTTCTGAATGATACGGTTTTGTGCTAGTCATAGAATCTCCTATCCATGAGACGCTTGCTATGGCTAAAGTTTCACTCCTAAATGTTGTAAAAAATTTTAAATTTGGTGCTAAAATTACACTAACAAGTATTTCTCTTAGTTTTATTACACACCTACCATCAAACAAACAAACTCAAGTGCAATAGTATCCTATAAGGTATCATCATTTACCATCCCCTTACACTTAGGATGAACATTGTCCCCAATGTTCAATTAAAGAATGTAAAAGTGAAATAGGTAAAGGAATGAAATCAAATACTCCCCTGATTCGTTCGGTGTGGATAGTGCGGTAACAAGGTTAGATCTTCCTCCAAGAAAATGAACAATCAAAGCTTCCCTTCCAGAATATAAATCATCTTCTTGTCATACATAACCTGTTAAACCTGAGAAAACAAACAAGGCAAACTCGCGTAAAATCGGCGGCAATCTATATATACTAACAAATCCTAGAAAACAATGTAAGATATAATGCTTGTGGAATGAATGTTTGCAGATTTCCTGAACATTATAAAACTAAAGAATTAACAAAAACTTTAAGACTCTGTTAAAAAAACAAAACTAGCAAAATTTCTAGAATTTTACACATGACGCCGTCAGGAATTAATTCCTGACGCCGTCAGAAGTGACATGCAAAAATCTTTACGTTAAGTTTCTGGAAAATTTCTGGAAAACTTATGTCCTACTTCCTGGAAAATCCTACAAAACATCATTATGACTCGATACAAGCATTTGACTCTAACAAATACGAATATACATGTCTATTTACTATTGTGGAGAATCATGATCAATTTTGTTTCTTAAAAACATATTTGGGGTTTCCCCTTACACTTATCTTTTGCGAAATACCTTTGGATGAAGTTAAGACTAGGTCAAACGACAAAATAAAGTATTTTAACCGTTTTATTTTTGAAACATGATCTACCAACAATAAAAATAAAGCATGCATACAGAAACAAATAACAATCAAACAAATAAAAATCACACAAAGCATGGGTTGCCTCCTAAGAAGCGCTTTTCTTTATTTATGAGTCTTGTAGCTAGACTCAAGGTCATGGGCAATTACGTGACCTCATCGTTGGTTTCACTCTCTAGGTCATCTCCTATATTAGTTTTATACGCCAGACCTAGTTGCAAGCATTCTTTGTAGAAACCAAGTATTCTATTCATAACATATTCTACTCCTCTACATCTATCCTCATCATTCCTATAGTAAACCGCTTGTTTGTGTTCCTTTTCTATGTTTGATAGGAGACGGTATTGTTCAATCTTATAGGGCATTTGGTAAGCAATCTCATCATTCTCTTCTTTAAATCTAACTATCCCTAGAGTCGGATCATAAATCATCTTAGAGGCCTCAACGAACGGTTTTCCGAACACTACTTGACTTAGGCAATCATCTATCACTGGACGAGTATCCTCCACTATCACAAAGTCGGTCTCATAAGTGAAGTTTCCAACAATCACATGCAATCCTTTCACTCTTCCTACAAAATTACTTTTCAAATTCTTACTGGGCATCATCCTATAACCAAGTTGCTTCTTCATTACCCAATTATAATAAGTCCTAGTCATGATGTTTATAGGAGACCTAGGATCAATATAAGCTTTCCATACATGCATATGCCCAATGTTGCATGGTATGTTGATTTTAGAGGGGTCGCCTACTTTAATAAAGGGTAAACCAAGGATATATGGTGTCTCGGGATCATTGAATAAATCCTTGTGATATTCCCGTTCTTCCTTGGTGGGCAATTTATCAAAGTACTCTTCTACATTTTCTACTTCCTCTAACTTTTCTCCCTTATTAACCTCAACTTCCTTAATTTCATCCCTAGTCTCGGTTTCTACTCCAACTTCATCCTTGTCACTTTCTTCTATATCTTTATCTTTTGGCTTAATAGTGATAACATTGACAAAGTGGACGTGTTTGGATGACGAGGGGTCCTTAGTTTGGATTCCGCTATTGGCGTCCCTAGTGTCCTTCCTAGGTGTAGTTAATGCTTGGTTGTTGAGGGCTTTCAACAAGTTGTCAATCTTATTGGTCATCTCCGTTTATTGTTGATTGAATTCGGTTTCAAACTTAGCTATGCGAGCTTCTTGAGATGCCATAAACTTGGACATCAATCCTTCAAGATTGTTGGTACTACCATAGTTATTAGAAGGATTGTTGTTGAAAGTGCGGTTGGGGGGTGGACCGTTTGGTTGGTAACGATTAGGCGGATTGGAAGAATTGGTTTGGTTTTGTTTCCACCTAAGGTTCGGGTGATTTTTCCAAGAAGGGTTGTAGGAATCACCGTAAGGGTTTGGCTCGGGTTTGAAAGTGTACCACTTATCTCCCGCTTCCTCGGTACGCGAAGATGCATAGTCCGCAAAAGCTGTTCCGGGGAGTTCCACGCAATCACGAGTGTCATGGGGACCACTACATAATTCGCATGAAGAAGTGATTTTGTTCACTTGGCTTGAAGGCTTAGGAGCTTCATAAGATTTCATGAGAAACTTGACTTGGTCCTCAAGTTCCATGATCCTATGGTCGGGAGTGCTAGAATTGTTCGAAGGCAAAGATATTGCCTTGACCGTTTTGTTCAAATCATGGGGATCATTTCAACTTTCGTTGTCATAGAGAGCAAGATCTTGTATGAGTTCCCATGATTCTTCCGCACTTAGATCACGTAGCTTACCACCGGCCGATTGGTCAATGGTTCGCCTTGTGGAGAGATCGATATGGTCATAGAAGATTTGGACTTGGAGCCAAAGATCTATGCCATGATGAGGGACTTTTTGGAGTAAGTCCTTGAAACGAGTCCATGCTTCATATAGAGTTTCACCTTGAAGTTGTTGGAACATCAAGATATCATTTCTAAGCTTGGTAGTTCTCCCCGGTGGGAAAAATTGAGCAAGGAAACGAGTGGTGAGATCATCCCATGAGGTGATGGATCCCGCGGGTAAACGTTCAAGCCATTGACTAGCTTGATCACGTAGAGAGAATTGGAATAGGCGTAATCGGGTCGACTCTCTAGTTGTAACATCAAGGTCTATAGAATCTACGATTTTAAGGAAGTCATTGAGATGTTGGTTAGGATCTTCGGAACAAAGTCCATGGAATGCACATCCACTTTGCACCAACCGGATGGTGTCGGATCGCAAGGGGGACACATTGGCTCCTTGGGTGAGCTCAATAGTGTTTCGATAGCCTTAGTGGCTAGGACGGGAATACTCTCCTAGGGTTCGGGGCCTAAGAGGTTGGTTTACTAGTGGTGGGATTTGTTGGTGGTTTTGTTGTGGTTGATGGGTTCAAAGATGTTACCACTTTCCATGATGTCGGATGGTGAAGATTACGAACAAAGACACGAAGAAATAAGATAGACAAATGAAAACCTAAAAAATAAAAACTAAAATCTTACTAGAAAGGAATCTAGCAAGTAGACCTAATAAAAAGAAATTCGAACCTAGACAATAACTATTCCCCGGCAGCGGCGCCAAAAACTTGATGCGTGGGAATTGCACCAGGCTTTACCTCTCGAGGGATCTCGAGAAGCTTACAACCCCCACCAGGCAGTGTACATGATCGTTGTAGTATAATATAGTGACAAGTACTAGGGGATTGATCGTTCAACTCATGAATAGTATCGCTAGGATTAGAAAGCCTAAAAATTAAGTCTAGAGGTGAGGGATGATTCTTTTTGTATTTTTATATTTTATGAAAAGCAAGTAAAAATCTCAGGTATTGGAAGAGTGGGCGGAATTAGTTACTAGTCAACTAACCCAATAACTAAGATACAATCAAAATAAAATAACAAAAATGAAAATAAATCTAATTACTAATGTGGTGTGAACAATAAATGGGAAAATTGTGTTTACTTAGATTTCATTACTCTCTAGATATCTTTTACAGGTTGATAGTTTGTTACAGTTGCATGGATGATGGGTTATATTCCTTAATACCATTCGTGGGGTGGCGTACGTACTTCCCAACCTCTATAAGCTCCTACTTCACTCCTATGTCGAGCCTGCAAGAAGCTCCTAACATGGGATCATTAGAATTCGCTCATGCACTAAATACAACCATAAAAATCTAGTACGCATTGGTTCATGTTTCTTAAGACGTTCAAGCAAGTTACCATATGGAAGTCTGCCAGTTTTCTTAAGCCTAACATCGAAATCATTCATCCGTAACAACTATAAACAAGCAATCAACCCATAATCAACATCTGGGTTTCACTACATCTAAGCAAACACACAAGATATCTAGCCTAGCATGTTAAAATCAAGACAAGCGTAAGATATATTCAAACAACACATAGACATATTGAATGAATTGAAAGGATACTTATCTTAATTGAACATGAAAGGTTTCAAAGGGTAAAAACCCTTGAAAATACTGATAAAATCATGCTAGGGTTTCTCCAAGTTATCCCTCTAATTGTCTTCTCTTAATGAATGAAAATTACAAAACTATATATAGATTTTCCAACGTGACGGCGTCAAGAAGTGAAATCTGACGCCGTCAACCCGCCGCCCATAATAATATCGGATTGCCTAGATCCAGATCTGATGCCGTCAAGAGCAAATTATCTCTTGGCCATCACGTGTAATGGGACCATGACGGCCTATGCTGACGCCGTCATGCCCCTTAGTGTAAAACTCTCTGGACCGTCACGGACTCTATCCACTTTCCTCTTGTTTTACTCTTGATGCTGTCATGTAGAACTTGGTGACGCCGTCAGGTACTGTTCCTAGCAAGGAAAATTAAGACTTTGCCGTTTCCTTCACTTTTATGCTCCAAAAAGGTCCAAAATGCTTTCTTTTCCAGAATTCACTCCAAAAGTACCTAAAATCACAAAAGGAACGATTTAGGGCAATATTTGACCAAATAAATTCAATTCCGGGCTTAAATGACCCCCTAAAAACGGATCATTTTTCGCCTCATCAAATCTCTCTATTAAACCTGTTTCTCTAAAAATTGAACCTGGTTGCGCATCAAAATATGAGTGGATGCTTTTTTATTCTTGAGCTTAATCCTTGATTCTTGGTGTTTTGAGGAGCTAGGAGAACTGATTTGTTGGATCTTTGCTCTGTTTTCATTTTCTTGCTCTTTTGTTGTGCTCATTTTATTCTTTAAATTGCCTTTAGCTATTTAAACAAATTGAGATTAGCTCATTATGTTCTAAGTTTGTTTGATTCTGGTTTCACTTTGTCTTTAGCTTGGTTAAATGTTGTATTAAACTTGCTTATTTGAGCCGTTTGTTTCCTCAGCTTTGTCGCATTATATCGAGCTCGTGCTCCATTTGTGTTAACTTAAAGTTACTGTGATAAAAGCCATTGTTCTTAATATCGCTTTAGGCTTAAACTTAATACTGTTGGATTTTCATGCTCGTACAGCTTTGTTTAAAGTTTTCAACAAAAAGTTCTCCACAAAAGTCATTCCCCACCTGCTGTTATGGGTTTTTGCAAAATGAAAATCTGAATAAAAAGTTCGCAAACATGGTGCCAAGGGGATTCGAACCCTGGTCACCACTCTCACAGCACGCCACATGCGTAACCACCTGCCCTCTTGCTTGTTGCTTGTATCACTTTGCATAATTTAACATCTATCCCTTGTTTTTCTGTTTAGCCTTTGTAACCTTATCAACTTATGTTTGCTTATTTCATGCTTATTCTCGTACTGAGTACCCTCTCCTCAAAATTTTCATAAGATAGTAATCAGTTTTAGTATTTGTTAAAAAAGTTTTAGATTTATTTGAAAAGTTTTAGTATTAATTAGGATTTAATTAAGTGTTAAATAGTTTTTAATTAACAGTAATTTGAATTTTAATCTTATAATTAATTTTTCTTTTTCTCAAAATTTTCTTTATAAGCAACTACGTAGGTAAATTATTTTTATGCCAGTAGGACTAGTATTGATTAGATTTCGCTTTTTATTTTTATACACGTACGTTATTTTAATTGTAACACTTGTTTCTGGTTTCTTATACGTTTTAAGTCTTGTCGCCTTACGTTTCTGATTCACAAAACCAAATAATCTCACAATCATTCTTACAAGCATTTTAATCTCGAACCTCAAACGATATCACCCATTCACACCTCGTCGGGACTTAACGACCCGGGGAAACACTATATTCACCGGAGAATATGTGAGGTTTGACTATTCTGACTATCCATTAGTCGAGTAGTTGATCTGAGCGTATCTAAATTTTGGCGCGGATGCCGGGGAGGTTGTGTTGCGACAATATCGTTAAGGTTTTAACGATTAGTGACTTGTAGATCCTTCGTCAAGAAGTTTTCGCTTTCATAAAACATAAAACACAAAAACATTTTCCTTTTTCTTTGTATATATATATATATATATATATATATATATATATATATATATATATATATATATATATATATATATATATATATATATATATATAAGATAAAACTACAAAAACATTTTCCGTTTATCTTGTTAAATAACAATAAAAGACATTATCGAGAAACATTCGACAAAATACCTACCAACTGGGGGTATGACCATAATAAGTTCCCAAACCAAAGATGAAAACTTGCCTTTGTATCCTTGTGAATTGGTGTATCTTTTTCAAAGTAGCCGTTCATTTGTGATTATTGGTTTAAGTTCCCTATGTTTTCGATTCAGTCTTGTTTTAATTGATCTTGTTTCAGTGCATACGCACTCGTTCTTCTACGTCATCAAGTCATTTACTCAGAAACGTCAACATTCCTCGAAGACGTAGTCGAAGACTATCCGAAATAGTCAAACCCGAGATTCGTACTATTCCTAGTCCTCCCGTTATCATGGCAGAAGATCTTACTATGTATGAGCTTCTCCAAGCACCCATCAAGGGTTACGGAGATGCTATTGTCGTTCCACCCATCGTGGCCGATAGTTTTTGAGCTCAAGACCGGGTTGCTAAACCTAGTAACCTCAATCCAATTCTATGGTTTTGAGAGGAACGATCCTCATTCACACATTCGACGGTTCAACAAAAACACATCTAGCTACCATCAAATACAAGAATGTCCTTTCTGATGCAATCAAACTTATTCTTTTTCCATTTTCCCTCGAGGGACAAGCCCGGATTTGGCTTGAAAAATAACCCCCTCGTTTGATTGAAACATAGGAAGATTTGGTTAAGAAATTTGTGAACGAATTCTTTCCCCCTTCCAAAACCACAAGTCTCAAGAATGAAATCATCAAATTCACACAGAAGTTCGATGAATCCTTTAGTGAAGCATGGGATCGTTTTAAAAATTTGCTTCGCAAATGTCCTCATCATGGTTTCTCCGAGTTGATGCAACTCGACACTTTCTACAATGATCTGATCATGATTCTCTTAATACCTCCGCGGGAGGTAATTTTTTGAGTAAAACCACAAAAGAAGCTTTAGCTATCATTGAAAACAAATCTAAGGTCCGTACTACACGAAGCAAGCCGTGTGTTTCACAAGTAAGTGTTGGTCCTTCTACTTCATCGACCATGAGTCAATCTAGCACCGATGCTAAGATTGACCAACTCATGGAAGCTGTTCAAGCTTTGGTTCTCTCCAAGCAAAAAAAAAGTTTCCTTCCTACAAACTTCTTCTCCTGCTGAAGTTAAGAAAGTGAAAGTCTGTGTTACTTGTGGTGGCTCTCACGTATACTGCAATTGTATGGCCACCGATGGTAACCCATTTGAAGCTAATGCGATAGCCGGTACTTCTAATCAGGGAGGTAACCAATTCCGTCCTCAAGTGGACCCGAACTATCGTCCTAACCACTACCCTGGACCACCCGGTTTTAATCAAAACCAAAATGCTCAAAACCGAAACCAAAATTTCAATCAAAACCAAAACCAAAATCGAATGAACCAAGGTTTTCAAAACCAATGGAATTTCAATTCCGGTCAAAACCAGGGTTTTCAAAACCAAGGAAATTTTCAAAGAAATCAAGGTCAGGGCAATTTCAATCAGGGTAATTTCAATCATGGGAACAATTTTCAGGGCAATAACAACCAAAATCAAGGAAATTTTCAAAACAACCGTGTTCAAAATTTTCCTAACCAAACTCAAGCCACTATTCTAGCTCAACCATCATCTGATGAGTTGTTGTAACAATTCATGAAATCCCAAGAGGAAATGAATAAGTTGTTGGTCAGTCAAATCTCAGAACTCAAGAAGTCTTTAAATGATCGACCCTCGGGCTCAGGAACACTTCCGAGCAATACGATCGCTAACCCGAGGGGCGATGTGAAGGCGTTCACAACCAGAAGTGGAATTACGTATGATGGACCCACGGTTCCTTCTACCTCTTCTTCTCTTCCTCCCAAGTTAGTGGAACATGAACCTGAGGCGACAAAGGACAAAGTGCAATCTACTAGCCCATAAAGTACCGCATACGTCCTTCCTCAAGTTGTCCCAAAACCCACACCTAAAGTTGTCTTTGAACCTCAAGAAACTCCCGTTGAGAGTCCTGAAGTTCCTGTCCCAAAATCCAAACCTTCTATTCCTTACCTATCACGTTTAAATGAACAAAAGCTCTAAGAGAAAGCTAGTCATCAAATGGAAAGATTCATTCAAAATTTTCAAGATTTGCATTTTGACATAAGCTTTGCGGATGCTATTCTCTTGATGCCCAAGTTTGCATCAACAATCAAAAACTTGTTAAGCAACAAGGAAAAGCTGTTTGAAATGGCAAGGACTCCATTGAATGAGAACTGCTTAGCAGTTCTCTTAAAAAAGCTTCCCGAGAAGCTTGAAGATCCTTGAAAATTTCTTATTCCATGTATTTTTCCAGGGATGGTTGAATGTTTCACCTTGGCCGATCTTGGTGCAAGCATCAACCTAATGCCTCACTCAGTATGGAAGAAACTTTCTCTTCCTGAACTCACTGCTACCTGCATGACTCTTGAACTTGCAGATCGTTCCATTTCTCGCCCCCTTGGCATTACTGAGGACGTATTTGTAAAAGTAGGAAAGTTCCATTTTCCAGCTGACTTCGTGATTGTTGATTTCGATGCTAATCAAAGGGTTCCTCTCATTCTTGGAAGAGGATTCCTAAGAACTCTCATTGATGTATTAGAGCAAGAAATCACATTACATGTTGCTAATGAAGCTGTCACTTTTAACCTTGATCAAACTTCGAGGTACTCCTCAAACTATGATTCTGAATCGGTTAACCGAATAGATGTCATTGATGTTGCTTCTGAGGAATACACTCAAGAAGTTCTTGGTTTCTCCAATAATTATTCGAGTGGGGATCCCACTCCTTCTTCTCAACCTATCGTTGCCAACTCTTCCCCTTCTCTCACTCCGTTTGAGGGAAGTGACTTCATTTTGGAAAAGATCGAGGCTTTTCTCAAAAGTGACTCAATTCCAGAGGAAATTGATAAAAATGAGATTGATCCGGAGGGAGATGTTCTTCTTCTTGAGAAATTGTTAAACCAGGACAATTATTCTCCACTCCCTCCCAAAGAACTTCATAACGAGGAAATCAATTATGTTGATAAAACGGATGACTTTCCCGAAGTCGAACTCAAGGAATTACCGACTCATCTCGAATATGCATTTTTGGAAGGTGATGATAAATTACCCGTCATAATTGCTAAGGATTTGAGTGATGAGGAAAAGACTGCTCTCACAAAGATTTTAAAATCACACAAGCAAGCCATTGCTTGGAAACTCTCCGATATCAAGGGTATTAACCATGAATTTTGTACTCACAAAATTTTAATGGAGGATGACTTTAAGCCATCAGTTCAACATCAGAGAATGGTTAATCCTAAAATCCACGAGGTTATCAAACAAGAGGTTCTCAAGCTTCTTGATGCCATCTTGATTTACCCTATCTCTGATAGTCCTTGGGTAAGCCCCATTCACTGTGTACCCAAAAAGGGAGGTATCACAGTCGTTTAAAATGATGAAAATGAGTTAATTATTACTCGACTGGTGACGGGATGGCGTGTATGCATTGACTACCGAAAGTTAAATGATGCCACCCGTAAAGACCACTTTTCTCTGCCCTTCATGGACCAAATGCTCGAAAGACTAGCGGGAAACGAATACTATTGTTTTCTCAACAGTTTCTCGGGTTACTTTTAAATCCCCATCAACCCACAAGACCAAGAAAAGACCACCTTCATGTGCCCCTATGGAACGTTTGTTTACCGACGTATGCCTTTCGGGTTATGTAATGCTCCAGCAACATTCCAAAGGTGTATGACAGCCATTTTTCACGACATGATCGAGAAAACTGTAGAGGTCTTTATGGATGATTTTTCGGTCTTTGGGAATTCCTTCGATACATGTTTATCCCATTTAGACAAAATGCTTAAACGTTGTGAAGACACTACTCTTTGTCTCAATTGGGAGAAAAGTCACTTCATGGTCAAAGAGGGCATTGTCCTCGGCCATAAATTTTCCAAGAATTGACTTGAGGTTGATAGAGCTAAAGTTGATGTTATCGCTAAACTACCTCATCCCACCACCGTTAAAGGTGTTCGGAGTTTTCTTGGTCACGCCGGTTTCTATCGTAGATTCATTCAAGATTTTTCAAAAATTGCCCAGCCAATGACTCGTCTCCTTGAAAAATAAACTCCTTTCATCTTCTCTCCTGAGTGCATCAAAGCTTTTCAAACTCTAAAGAAAAAGCTTATTGAAGCACCAATCCTAGTTGCCCCTGATTGGGACCTACCTTTTGAGCTTATGTGCGATGCAAGTGATTTTGCCATAGGTGCGGTCTTGGGGCAGCGAAAAGCAAAACACTTTCAGCCTATACATTATGTTAGCAAAACTATGACCGAGGCTCAAGCTCATTATACCACAACTTAAAAAGAGTTATTAGCCGTGGTATATGCTTTCGAGAAATTCCGGCCATACTTGATCTTGACAAAAAGCATAGTGTATACGGATCACTCGGCTCTCAAATACCTCTTTGCAAAGCAAGATGCAAAGCCGAGATTGCTCCGATGGGTTCTCCTCCTACAAGAATTTGATATTGATAAGGCGAAAAGTGTACCGCTTTAAGAGGGTCATTTAAGCCCGAATTCGTGATTATTTGATCAATTATTGCCTTAAATCGTTCCTTTTGTCATTTTAGGTACTTTTGAGAAGAAATCTGGAAAAAGAAGCATTTTGGACATTTTTGGAGCGATTAAGTGAAGAAAACGACAAAGTCTCAAAATCCTTGCTGGGAACAGTACCTGACGGCGTCAAGACCATAGAAGTGACGGCGTCAAGCTTGGCAAAAGAGGTAGATATGGAAAATACACATGATGGCCCATAACAATTTCAAGGCAATTTGGCCTGACGGCATCACCAAGGCCGTCATGGTCAAAATACATGTGACGGCCCAGAGTAAAATTACACATGACGGCGTCAGAGTGGATCTAGGCAATACGAATTTCATATAACGTGACGCCATCAAGGTGTAAAATCTATATATAGTTTTCTAATTTTCATTCATTGAGGGTGGAACTTTTGGAGAACTACTTTGTGCAAACCCTAGACGAATTTTCTGTAATAATAAGGGTTTCAACCCTTGTTCTATCCATGTTCAATTGAAGATAAGTTTTCCAATAATCATTCAATATGTCTATGTGTTGTTTGATTCTATCTTATGCTTGTCTTCTTTTTAACATGCTAGGCTAGGTTTTTATTGTGTTTGCTTAGATGTAATGAAACCTAGATGTTGATTATTGGTTGATGGTTTGTTTATAATTGTTGTGGATGATTGTATTCGATGTTAGGCTTAAGAAAACTGGCAGACTTCCAATTGGTAACTTGCTTGAACGTCTTAAGAAACATGATCGGAGGTGTACTACGATTTAATGGTTGTATTTAATGCATAAGTGAATTCTAGTGATCCCATGTTAGAAGCTTTTAGTCGGCTCGACATAGGAGTGAAGTAGGAGCTTATAGAGTTAGGGAATTTCGTACACGGCCCTACGACTAGTATTAAGGAATATAAACCGTCATCCATGCAATTGTAACAAGCTAATCAACCAGTAAAAGATATCTAGGGAGTAATGAAATCTAAGTAAACACATTTTCAATTATTATTGTTTACACCACAAATTAGTTTTCGTTTATTTTATTTTATTTTGATTGCATCTTTAGTTAATTGGGTTAGTTGACTAGCAACTAATTCCGCCCACTCCTTCAAAACCCGAGATTTTACTTGCTTTTATAAAAATATAAAAATACAACACTAGTACAAATATGGCCTTTCGTCACACATAGCGTATTTTGAATGGCCACACAGCAACATATTTACGTGACTAAATGTACTAGCCTTAAATAAACAGCCACACTTGATCCGACTTGTGTGACCATTTCGTAAAATATATGTCACACATTGGTGTATATATGTGACTAGAGGGTAACTGGTAAATATTTTTTGACATTTTAGTCACTTTTAATTCGGGACGTGTGACTGATACAAATCAGGTCGAAACATTAGTCACACTATAGATATTCATATGTGACAAATATATGTCACACAATTGAACAGTGTGACCAAAAAAGATATATGGTCAGATGAAGTACTTGCGTATGTGGCTAAATTATATAGTCAAGTTTGTCACACATTATATAAACGTGACTACTATTCTTTGCTGAATAGTTAGCCACATATGAATTTGAAATGTGTGACAACTAAAAATTCAGTTTGAAACGTTAGTCATGATATGCATTTAAGAGTGACAAATATATGTCACACACTTGAAGAGTGTGACCAAATGTCATATATGGTCACACTAAACCATACAAACATGATTAAGCATAACGAAAATTCGATACATATGGTCACGTAAGTTAATATGTGTGTCTAAAGTTTAGTGTGTGTTTGCTTTCCAAATCCGAATGTGTATAGTCACATATATTTGTAGCACGATCATGTGACTATAGGCTTTACAATAGTCACACCATATCACAAATGTGTATCTAAATCATGATTATGGCCACGTTATAAGGGTATTATATGTGACCATTAACCATGTACACATTTATCCTTGTAACATAAATGAAGTTGTTGTAGTCTACTTTAATTATGTTAATCATTACCTAAAAATAGATTAAGTTAGTTGAAAATTGAATTTAGATAGGATTGTTTTATTTTTTAGAAATTTACAAAGATTTGTTGTTTTAATATTGTAGTTTTAAATGTTTGTAACAATCATTTAAAACTATAATGTAAAAGTTATAATCTAATTAAAATTCTTGTATTTACAAACGAAATAAAGTTAAAACATCAAGTTAAATGAAATGAAGTAGTTGTCATCTACTTTAATTATGTTAATGTTGCTTGGCATAACTTAATGCTGCTAGGCATAAATTAATGTTGCTAGGAAATTTTGGGATGTGTATGTTGGTAACCCAAACGTTTAGCATTTATTACCCAAACACGCCTAAAACACATTTTCACATGTAATTACCCCGCCTATTTATATGCTATAACCTAAGTAACTTCCTCATTCATCCAGTAAACAAAAATAGTAAAACATAAATTGTATCAAAGGGTGTAAGAATGTCTCAATTTGTGCTTCTTCAGGAACTTGAAGCAGCTGCTAACTCAACTGAGTTACCATACCAAATGATGGTGTATTTTGATAGGGAGACACAGCGTGATGTGAAGTATGCAAAAGATCTGTTTAAGGCATATCAAGAGTTGCTTGATATTGTTATTCAAAGGAACAAATACATGGCTGAAATGGAACTTGTGTGTCCTTCGGTGCAAATGTTCAAGTGCTTGGAGTATTTTAAGAAGCTTCAAACGTCCGACGTTATCAAGCTTTTGGAATTGAAGAAGAAGATTGCCGAAGCGAAGCTCAAGCTTTTCAACAAGCACGCATTTGTCATGGGACTTTAGAGTTTCTTTCAATGTTTTTTTATCAACCATGTTATGTTCCTTTGAATTTTAATGTTATGTTTTTATCATGTCATGTTATATTTTTTTTATCAATTTTAATGTTATATTATTAATTATGTTGCATGCAAGTAGATATACTAGTGAAAACTGCAAATTTTTTCATTGCCATAGAAAAGCTTAACTTTTTGGAGTCTAAATCCATTACAATAGGCTAAATTATGTAACACCCCCAAAATACCGCAGCGGAAGACTGTGTCACTTGGGGTGCTACTTCATAATACAAAGTACAAGTTATAGAAAACGACCTCTAAATGAGAAGTTTTGAAAAGTTACCATTCGATTAATGAATTCAAAGTTACAAACATGAGATTCCAAAGTATGATACATAAATGTATACAAAAATGTTTTGAATGGTAAATGATAAAAGCGTAAGTCTTCAGAATATGCAGCTTGACTCTAAGTTCCACGCATTAGCTATAGCCATACTAACCTAAGATAAACATGCTAAAGTGTCAACACAATGGTTGGTGAGTTCATAGAGTTTGTTTCAAAACAGCTGAAAAAGCCTTAAAAGAATGTTTACGCAGCAAAGGCATTGTGAATCAACTCAGTTGCAAGTCCCACCCATAACAACACTTGCAACTTGTGTGTTTACAACCCACTGCTAAAATATATAGTATAATTAAGACATGTATAAGTTCATCACAACATTTAAACAATTAGTCGTGAGTCTCTACTTCATCTCTGCAGACCTCACTTGGGAGCCAATTCCCAAAGACAACTGGGAGCTAATTCCCAAAGACAACTGAGAGACAATTCCCAAAGACAACTGGGAGCCAATTCCCAAAGATAACTACTAGCCACTAAATAGAATAACGCAATTAAGTATAACACAGTCATGTATGTATGCAATCAAGTATAATACAATTAAGTATAAATGTTTTGAGTATTTGTACAAGTAAGCAAGTAGTTGAGCATGTGTCTCCCCCAAAGAGTTAAAACAAGTATGAAAAGAGTAGGGGCTATGACTCACCTTAAGTTATGTAGTGAGTAATGAAAATGGTAGTCGAATCACGAAAGTCTCTAAGAGCAGCCTAGAATAATTATTGCAACTTAGGTTGGAGTAATGTCTAAGAATACAAAGAATTGCCTATATATGTCTTGCATATAGTTCATGATGTAGTACTTAGTATATAGTGTAAGTCGTTGAATATAAGTGGTTTATGAAACATGTATAGTTTGTATATCTCTTACTACCGTTCGGGCCGTCATAATTCAGAGGTCATGTAGTAAACGTTCGAGGAGCCAGGACACTTTAATTCGTAAATCCACAACTCATCTCAACGGTTTACTATAATGAACCCCTCACATGAAGTTCCCTAGTGTTGTAGTATTCAATATGTAAAACATGTATAATAGTTATAATGATTTCGGTTTAGAAAGCCTTGAGGTCTTAGCCGTGGCCTTGTCGTGGCTTTGGTCTTGGCTACCATGGTCTTAAGATCTCAACCTTGGCCTTAGCCGCGTTTGTGATCTCAGCTCTAGGCCTTTAGGCCATTTGGTTTTCCTTAGCCGGGACAAAAAGGCATAGTTTTACAGGTAATAAAAGGGCTGTTAAGAATTTGAATAAAAATATCACTCGTTATGCGTTTTCAGGGTTCGAGCTTCGTTAATCCTGAATGAAAACGTCATTCCGAACAACTTTCGTGTTTTAACTTTTTGGTGAAACAGACCAGAAGGGCCTCGTTTATTTAGGTCAGACTGCAAACAGTAGGGTATTGGCAGTTTCGGTGTTTTGGTTTTGCTAACTTCTTTTGGCCATAACTTTTGACCCGTATACTCGTTTTAGGTGGTTCGAATTGCTATGTTTTCCTTTTTAAGTCCTCTATAACAGTAGTTAAGTATTTCATATCATGGTTACTCTATTTTGGTCGTGGTTCTCAATATAAGTCACTAGTTTCCTTGATTACTTAACATAAGTTAACATATAGTTTCCATAACTTGTTTTACTAGTTTTTATACATCATGAACATAATACAAAGACCATATATAGCATGAAAGAAACATAATAAGCATGAAAATGATATGGAGCAAGAAAGTGTATTAGGGTTTCTTACAACTTTTGGCTTTCTAAGGAAAGGAAGTCAAGTATGAAACTAGGACACTAAACCTATGCTTGCAAACCCTTCACCACAACTCTTGTAAACCCTTGCTAACCTTTACATAACCCTTGTGAAAACCAATTAAAATCATCCCCTAAGACCTTGTGTAGCTCCTAATTCAACCATGGAATCACCAAACAAACTCTTGATTCATGTAGAGACTAACTATGCCTTCAACTTTGGTTTGTAACTTCAAACTTGGAAATCAAAGGATCAAGGTTGTGTGGTTTAAGTGTGTGTCGTTTATGGTGATGAAAAAAGGAATAGGATGAGCTTGCTATTTATAGGAAGATGAGGAGGTTAGGAAAGCTCCTAGGAAGGTGCCTTAAGGAGGTTAGTTGCAAGACTAGTTAAAGCTTGGAGAGCAAGCTTGGACACATGTATGGATCCTAGGGCTTAAGGCATGAGATCAAGACACATGGGCTGATTCCCCCCCCCCCCTAGAGGCGGTTCATATGAGATAAGAGAGGATGACTTGGTCTTGGATGATATTATCCTACTTATGTAGCTAGTTTTGACTCCGTAAATTGCTAACCGTAAGTTGTTAAGCCACGAAACGTAAAACCGGGTATCTTAAAAATATGAAACTTGAAAGAATGAATAAACTTGTCAATATACTCCATAATAAAATATAAAATGGGTGGTCGGTTCTATTGGGTTGCTCAAACCCTGCTAAAACTGGAAACGGGGTTCTAAAACGCGTAATACGTAAAACGTACGAAAGTTGCGTAAAAGTGAGAAAAGAAAAATGTAACTTTTCTAATAGGATAATAATGACTTAAAATGACCTATAATGTCTAGGCTGGGCTCAGTCTAGTGTCGGTTGGTATTAAATGTCTTTAAACTTAAAACCGTAAGTGTTAAAAATTAAGGAATGATTTATAAAATCAAGGAGTGATTTTTGGTCAAAAGAGGAGGGAAAATATGTTGACTTTTCCAAATAATGTGAAAACTCAAATCGTCTTAGAAACGCGGTGCAGGTATAGGCTAAGGTTACGGCTAAGTGAAAGTGCTTGAAAACGTAAATTTCTGATTCTTACGGTCCAGGGTCTATTTGGTAACATTTTTCTTAGTCATGATAAATTCTCTAATTAATCATGAGAGTACTAAACATTTTTTTGATGCGAGAAAAATTAACGTGGTTGAGTTTCGTTGTGCGTAGGATTTTTAAATGACGTTTTAACCTAAACTTGTAGTTCCTTAATAACTTTCGCGAAAATGATCTGATGAGTGTCAAACTTTTATTTTGCCATGGAAATGATTTATCACACGAGAATATGAAATAAAAATCAAATTTTGGAAAATGAATAGTGAAAGTAAATAGTGAAAATGAATAGTAAAATGAATAGTGAAGATTTGGGATTGGATGGTAACCTGAAAATGCGAGTTGTTACAAATTAGACAAACAACTATTGTAATAGCAGTAGTAACTGAATAATAGCATTAGTAACTTTTCTACAAATAACAGAGAAGCTACAATTCTCTGTTTAATGAAAACAGAGAAGCTACACCCCTGCTACCTCCAAACACCTTATCTTCTTTTATTCCGTTCTTGCATTTGTCTCTCATACTGAGCACGAATTCTTTCAATGAGATCTTTAACTACCCTGTACTTTCTTCACATATGATCTTTTTAGATATCATCACAGCAAGTAAATTAGTATTCAAATGATACTCTTTTTCTGTAAGCATAAAAACATCAACTCCACCTTGTGTTGATAAGTGATGTACATTGCAGCTATCATAAAACTTCCATGAAGTTGAGAGATCATGAATTGGGAAGTTCCAATAGATATCAGCTGGATCAGGTTCATATAACCTGTGTAACTCAACCCACAGCTCTTGCTCTTTCACATCTGGCTTCTTGATTGTTTTTGAGTTTTTTTAACCAACTCACATAATCTGTCTAAGTCTTCTCTGTCACTTCTTCTTATCAATTCCTGAAAACTTTTGCATACTTCTGATCCTCTACCAAGCCTGATTATCTTCCAAGCCTTTCCAAATTTATATTTGTAAATCTCCCAGTCTATGTTTGGATGTCTAGATTGAATAGGATCAGCATATAATGTTTCAGGAACAATCACCATCATCTGATCAAGAGAAGAGCTGTCTTCATTTCTTTGTGAATCATTCTTCTTCTCAGCATGCTTATCTTCAATGATCTTTTGTTTCTTTGATGGTGTTTCTTCTGTACCCATGGGGATAAACTTTTCTTCAATATATCTCTTGCAGTGGTAGTATAGATGTGCAATTTCGTCATATGACTTTCTCCTGAGTTGATGAGGTTTATAAAAACCTTGATTCTTTAAGTATGTTTTCATTACACTCATGAGCAAAGACTTTGTGGTATTTCTTTTCCTCTTCTGACTTTGACCTTGCTTCATTGACTTACTTCGCTGACTCAAAGCTAATTATACACCTCTTTCATTTATCAAATCAGCAAGTTTTTGTACTCTGTTATCATCAGTTAAAGTCTTATCTTTGTAAAGTTCTGCAATTCTAGCCTGTAGAACTTCATCCTCATTAATAAAAGCTTGCATTTTTTCTGCATGAGCTCTTTTTTTTCTCCTTTTCTTGAAGAATGAATGCTACTTTCTCTTCTGTTTCAAATTCAGACACTTTAGATCTCCTTTTCTCATCCATAAATTTAGCTATTTCAGCTTTATCAACTCTCTTTGCAACCTCTTCAGTAGTAGAAACTTCAGCAGTAGAAACTTGATTGTTTGTAGCAGCAGAAACATCTTGTACCAACTTAGCCAGTTGTTCAACATTACTAGTAGCAGCAGTTTCTCCCAAACTAGTATTAGTCTCCACCATGATCTTTGAAGCTTGTACAATATTTTCACCTGGAAATTCCACTACATGCTTTTTATTTACATCTTCCAAAACCGCCTCACTACCCTCATTGTCAGCAACTACATAGTCATCATCCATATTATCACCACTATCAATCCCAATATCCATATCCACATGCATATCAGCACAAGCACCTTCAGCATTTGTTGTTTCCTCCCCTGAGACTCTGCTTTCATTCCTCCCCTATTTGGGAGGATCCTCCAAACTAGCAGCCTTAGAAGAACTCATCTTATGTGCTGTGCCCACCTTCTTCAAATGTCTGAACTGAGTTTTTCTTGAGCTCTGTTGACTTTCCAAATATCAAAGTCTCTTTTTCAACTTTTTGATCTTTTCACCTTGTTTTGTTGTGCGCTTTTGGAGGCCAAGAACATCCTTTTCTAACTGGGTACAATTGTCCTTCAAATCCTGTATAAGTTTCATTCTAGCCTCACGACTTCGGCTTGTGTTACGTAGCCCGAAAGATGGATCATTGGAATTGACATTTTGTACATCAGTATCCATCAATTCATGTGTTTCAGATCTACCCTCATCACTTCGGGATGTGTTACCTTCACTGAGAGGTGAATCAATGGCTGTATACTCATTCTCATGTATGTTACCACTGGCCTGCTCTGCTTCTAAGCTTGCAACAGAAGTGGCAGCCCCTTCCATGACATCCTCACCCTTTTTTTGTGGAAGGTTCACCATATATGGAAAAAGTGGTGTAACCCTTCCTGAAAAATCCTTGCCATTATTTTTTAGATTTGAAAATACTTTCTTTTGTAGTGAGGTGGCATAAAAAGTTGCTCTATGTGTCTTAATAGTAGTCAATTGATTTAGAATAATAAGCTGCAAAAACCTTGGATATAATAAAGAGTTACCATCATCATACAAGGTATTGATCATACCATTCAAAATCATTTTTGAAAAATTAAAAGGTTTTCCTTTACTAAGGCATATCACAGCTGATGCCATGGTAGTACCAAACTCACTCCAATCTGTTGTTTTAGGACTCAAACAATGTAAGAGAGTATGAATCAAGAATTTCCACTGAGATGAGAAGAGACCTTTGTAAAATTTTAATCTATTATTCTTCTTCTCATACCCCATTTTTTTCAAACCTTTGAAAATGGCGGCATTTTCAAGACACACAATCACTTCATTATCTGGTAGGTTAAGAGATTCCCTAATAGATGACTCAGTTATTAGTATATCTTGCCCATCTACCTTAGCCTTAATATGTTTTCCTTCAATAAAAGTTATGACCTTAGCAGTAGCCCAAAACTGCTTAATAAAAGAAATGCATATAGGAGGATTCACAGTTAATGCATACCTAATAGAGGTAGCATTCAAGAAATCAATTATCTGTGTGAATCCTTCAGAACCATCTGGTTTCTTCAAAAAATCGACCATGTTGTGTCTGTCAACAAATGTGCGTTTTGATTCAATTGGCAACACCATCTTGAATTAGGGTTTTGTGATTTGGGGATTTTGAAAATGATTGATAAAAGATGTTAGTGTTTGTGATTATAGAGAAATTATGTGTGCGTGAAACTGAATTTTCGATTTGATTGGGGATTTAAACCGTTAAGTGTAAATGTTACCAATCCACCCCTGCACTCTCAGTTCTAGCAGTACAAACCCAGCTGAAGTAACGTTTTCTTAGCAGCATTTTTTTTTTTTTTTTTTTTTTTTTTTTTTTTTTTTTTTTTTTTAGTGCAAAGGGTGAATCATTATATTAATATCAACATGTAATGAGAAAATTGAGCAATGACAAAAGTACGGGAATTAAGATTAAACATTTTCCATTAAAACTTGAAATGAGAAATTACAAAATAATGTACAAAACCAGCTGCAGTAACGTTTTCTTAGCAGCAGAATCTTTTTATACTGTAAAGGGTGAATCATTATATTAATATCAACAAGTAATAAGAAAATTGAGCAATGACAAAAGTACTGGAATTAAGATTAAACATTTTCCATTAAAATTTGAAATGAAAAATTACAAAATACTGAAAATAAAAGTTACACATTCTAAAAATCTACTAATCTAATTTTGGAGATTTCTCCGGGTCAAATGCCACATGTGTATCTTTGTAATCCAACCTATCAAACTCCACATCAGACAAATCATCATCATCCAATGTCTTGTACGCCTTGGGATGTTGTTTGAGAGATGGTTTTTTTGTTGCTTTGTACTCCTTTTCATCCTCAGCATGTTGTTTGATAGATTGTGTTTTTCCTGCTTTCTTTCTTTCAGCAGCCCACCAATTGTAACACGCATTTCCATCCAATTTAAATTTTTTGACACTTTTTGCCGCTTTCTTTTTTGAAGCAGACCTACTTGAACATTTTCCTTCAACCCATTGTGCTGATCTTGTTGTTTGCAGACATTGTTTATGAATACTTCCTGCAGGTTTTTGTTTAGAGACTTGATAAACTAGGATTTGTGATTTGAGATACACATGGAAACGAGTATAAAAAGGGGATATGGGAAAACCAAAATACCTATGTTTAATACAGGAAAGGATTGATGTTTCCCACAGGTGGCTTGAACCTTTTCAACATCTTCAGGCCAATCATGATCCATTGGGACGAGCGTCTTCCAGGGATTAATGCTTATAACTCTTGACAGAACTATATACATATTAGTCGCCAACAAAGACTATCCACAATGGAACATGATTGACTTGAAGAAATCTGCAAAATTTCATGATGACCTGATCCAAATATCCCTTTGGAAAGTAGTCTGACCATGGATTTGCTGCAAAAAATTTAAAAAATATGTTAAAATTTTAAAAAATATAGTGTAAATGAAATAAAAGATAATGTTGCAATTCAGGGTGTGTTTGAAACAACCTTTGTTCTTGGAACTCCAATGGCCACATTACTTGGTGAATGGTTGGTTTTAGATCATAAAAAGAATGGAATGCAATAAACCAACGTACGTAACCCTTCTAACTTGCCGCTACTACTCGCTTTGTCGTTTCAACTCCCTTTGAGCAAAGGACTGCACCAGCCGCATTGCTAGATTGTTGAAAAAACAAAGCAAACAGTATGGGAACTTAGAATGGAAAGGTATGTTGAAATTCCAGACTCAAAGTAATACAAACAATCTACAAATGTTGAGTAAAGAATAGAGTCTAAGTAACATCACTCATCTTGAATGCGATAA
Organism: Artemisia argyi; assembly: GCA_030686995.1. Lineage (NCBI taxonomy): Eukaryota > Viridiplantae > Streptophyta > Magnoliopsida > Asterales > Asteraceae > Artemisia > Artemisia argyi. Next base: position 149,474,085 of record CM060705.1, read on the forward strand.
TGAACTAGTGTGGCCTGTCATGAATAATACACACTTTATCATTATCGCATTGAAGACGTCTCAATTATCAGGCCAGATCCATCTAACGTTCCAGAAAGGTTTCATTGCTTTGTTTTTTGGACACCGTCTAATAACGGTAGTGTGCTTGATCTTGATCACGCTTTGGCACTTTCAAGAATGTATCTTATTGAAAGAGCCAAAACTGGTGATCAAGATCAACTATACAAACAGTAGTAGACATTTTCCAAATTAAGCAAGGGAACCAATCTACAACGTTAGATAGATCTTGCCTTATAATTGAGCTTTAAGGTATTAGAAAACAGATTCTTACTATCATTTATATTGCTCCCTTAGATGTGACGAAAATACATATTAATTATGTAGATTCTACGACATTAGAGAGCTAATCGTGCATGAATGACAAGTTGATATATTTGATAATTGTTTCTGTATTTTGGCAAAGAGCAAAGATGAATCAGTAATGGATGAAACACCATAACAAGTTTATGTTCATACTTGAAAGTGGTGGCTTTTCATCCATCACTGATACTTCTACTTGGCTGTTTTAGCCTAAATATTCGCACACACATCCGCCACTTTTTTTCCTTATTCTCTCAATACAAATGCAACATAATTCTTATATCAAAAATACATCATACATATATATAAAGCAAACAGAGTGATACAAACAATCTACAAATGTTGAGTAAAGAATAGAGTCTAAGTAATATCACTCATCTTGAATGCGATAATGAAGGAGTGTGGCCTGTCATGAACAATACACACTATATCATTATTGCATTGAAGACGTCTCAATGATCAGGCTAGATCTATCTAACGATGTAGATGGGTTCCATGGCTTTAATTGGACCCCATTTTCTAACGATGTTTAATCTTGATTATTGAAAGAACCATTAAACATTGTTAGAAAATGGGGTCCAATTAAAGCGATGGAACTCATCTACATTGTTAGATAGATCTGCCCTGATAATTGAGCTTTAGGTTCTTAGCAACCAAATTCTTACTATCATTTATATTGCTCACTTAGTAACAATACCGGTGTCACCTTAGTAACAACCAGTAGCATATGAATTGAACCCGGTGTCTGCCCTAAGGTTGAACATATGGAGGGCTATTTCTTTTCAACCTTTTTCATAACTTTTCTTTTTAATTCTTCAACCCCTTCTTTCTCCTTTCTCATTTTCTCCTTTATTCACTCATACCTAAGGACTTCTAATTCTAATCTATTGGAATTGTCCTTGGGTAGATCCCTCCGGCTCTGGCGGATCATAGGACGGTTTTCCCTAACCTTAGTCATCTTATAACTCCATGACTATCCTATAATTGCCATGAAACCATTGATGAAAATCTCTCAAAGTGTTTATGAATATAAACACATTTTTGTTGACACTTTGAGAGTTTTTGTTTCTTTTGAAGGACTCCCCCTTCACATGTGCTCATGGATTTTTAAGAAATTTGCACATGCGTGAGGAGTTTGCACTTTTTGAATTGATCCACTTTCAGTGAACATGACCGATTCGAGACACGCTTACATCACTAGTTAGACTAGCTTGAAATTATTACCCGTCCAGGTCAAGTCCAAAGAAAGTCTCTCGATACGGTACATTCTACTCAGACAAGTCCTATTCGAGACACGCTTACATCACTAGTTAGACTTGCTTGAAATTATTACCCGTCCAGGACAAGTTTTTTCGATTACTGACATTTAAAGCTTCGTCAATTCATTGGTACATCTGAGTCAAGCTCTTTTGAGATTCAGTCACAATCTTTAAACATCTTAGATCACATTGTAATCATGTCTTCTCCCCCTCAAAAATAGCATATCGTGATATTTTTTATATCAACTGATTAAGGAAAAGCGTTTTGGAGAGATAGACATATTTCATTTTGCATGAATTCGGAACAATTTTTGTTTTAGAAATACTCCCCCACAAAACTCGCATATGTTTTTGAGAAATGTTAAACTTTTTAAAGTTTAGAGGGAAGGAGTCGTCTTGAAGCAAAATTCTGAAAGAGAAAGAAGTTTCAGATTTGTTGAATTTTGCATCAAGGTTTTTTGGAAAAACAAAGATTCTCTTTGTTTGAATAGGAATGTCGCACTGAGGCGTACAACAGTGTCCAGTTTTAGGATAAGTGCACTTTGTTGATGAAAATCATTTTTGCGTAACACTTTCCTTTCTTTGAAAGCTTGAGTTGTGCACTGTAAGGTGTACACAAGTCATTTTGATGATGAGCACCGATTTTGATAGATTTTGAAAATCTTATTGAAAAATCTTGAAAAGGTGGTGCTCAAAATGTAAGAGAATTTTGAAAATCTAATTTATCATTAGATCAACAATCATGGTCTTGAGCTTAAAGATTTTGAAAGTTTTTCTAAAGAAAACTCATGCCAGATAAGTGTTTTGTTCTCGTTTTAGGATAAGTGCTCGAAAAATATTTGAAATCTTTGTTTTGATTAAGCACTTTCCTTTCTTTGAAGCACGGGTCCTGAACTGATGTGTCCAGAAGCCATTCGATTAAGTCCTTATTTGAAATTGTTAGCCTTGCTATTTTATAAAAGATAACGTCACACATAAAGAAATGGACTAGATATCATACATATAGTACTTTAGGGACTATTATTGTAATATAGGCAAACTAGTGATGTAATAAGCCTATAAATACCCCTCATGACTCTCCATGAGGGGTGTGGGAAAATAGTGTGTGTAACCAAACCTTTGTCATTTTAATAAACCACCTTTTTTTTACCTTTCTCTCTCTATTTTCTCTCTCTAGAACCATGTTGTATTTCGATCAACCGCGACCTCCCGAACGTGTTTCTTGGTCTTAACAAGTGGTATCAGAGCTAACCGGGGGCGAATCGTGGTGTTTTGGGTGAAAAAATCATGTTTTTGGGTGAAAAAATTGGATCTGGTACTGTTCATCGCCATTTTATCGAGTTAGGATTTGATGATTATCGAGTTTGGCTGAAGTTTATCGAGTTTGGATTTTTTTTCGAGTTAAGTGTGATTTTTTATCGAGTTTGAGAACTGCTTATCGAGTTAAGGAGTTGTTTTTATCGAGTTAGGAAGAGATTATCGAGTTAGGGTTTACTGTTCTATCGAGTTAGCCTTTTTTGTCGAGTTACGGACTTACCGAGTTAGACGCTTTATCGAGTTAGAAGCTGTTTTTTGCCGAGTTAGGCATGGCTCATCCTTATCGTTCATCGAGTAATGACCTCACTTGGGCTTACCTAGACGAAACTCTGCCAAATTTTTCTGAGGTTATCGAGTTACAAATATCTTACTGAGTTTGAAGGTTACCGAGTTAGGGGATGTATCGAGTTTGAGGGATTTATCGAGTTTGGGGTATTACCGAGTTATGAGCTTATCGAGTTTGAGATGGTTGCCGAGTTAGAGAGTAAGGAGCATTATCGAGTTAGAGGCATACCGAGTTAGGGAAAATTTGAGTAAAATTTATTTTTGAGTAGAGAATAAACGACCAATTTTTACGCGAGATTCATATTTTGGTATAACGTTGAAAATTTTGGCCCGAAATTCAAATTTTTAGGCTAAAATTCAAATTTTTTCGGTGAAATTTTGCGTAAAAATTTTCAAAACTCAAATTTTTCTGGTAACCTTAGAATTGCATTTCATAGTGATTCTCAAATTATGGGCGACAAATTTTCCAATTTTATTTTTGGAGGGAAAATACGAAATCACTACGAATCACCCGAAATAGAATTTCAAGCTTCACCAAAAACACACCACGGATTGCTTAAACGATCCTGATCAAGAATCACAATCAAATGACAACGGCTAGTATCAGATTTTTGTGACTACGGAGTTTTTGTACGATATTGCTTATTTGGGTTTAAAGTTCATTTCACGGGCATGTGTACTTATTTATCTCAAAGTCTAGGGGTGGATGGATGCATGACTTTTGGAGATACTTGTTTGGGCAAACACTGGTAGAGATAGTGATTAAGACTTAGATTATCTAGTTATACCCGATGTAAGGAGTTACATTGTAGTACTCACGGGTTATAGCTATCACTTTAAGGGGTTACATTGTAGTACTCAGTGTCGCACGAAGTTGTGGATAGTTCAAGAGGCAGAGATCTCATATACTGTTTGTGGGTTTGAGTATATGGATCTACCTATGCTTAAAGGAGTTACGTTGTAGTGCTCAGTATAGGTTCTTAGTCACACCATCGTACAAGATTAAGTCACATATCTACGGGATGTTTACTTCATTCTCAAATTGGTTATATTGGGGTCTCTCCATACAGTGGTCATTTACTAGCTGGTTGGAATTTGAAGAGGTCGCTTAAGGGTTGAAGAGAAGAGAAGAGATTGTAGAATAAAGAGAGTCATATCCTATCAGCATATCCTCACAAATTATGCTTTCATGGTCTATCTACATTACATCAGAAGTGTAAAGTACGGGTAATTTTGGCATGAACACACAATAGTATGATGATTTCGATACATCGCAACCATCAGGAGGGAGAAGAACATGCCAAAAGAAGTAGTGTTTCATCTCTAGTACGTTGGTTGATCGAGGGAATTGTACTTACACTGGAACCGAAGAAGTACTAATGATGTGTACATCGGAGCGTATTACCAACCTTCTGTGCAATACTATGTGAGTTATGCTATGATGCTCCCAGAATGACAACCATGGTGCAAACTCATTAGTATCTACCTTATCCACTGCGAGATGAGAAGAGAGTTGTCAGTTCAGGAGGGAGCAGAAGAAAAAGAATAAAGGCTCACTAGTTAGGAGGGAGTAATAACCTAACTAGACCATTACAGTTGAAGTTCAGAGCTACAAAGACCTTTGCCATCAGTGTCAAAGATCATACGCCGAGATCGTCGGAAGAGAGAACTTCAAGTCTGCCTCAGTATCTAGACTACAGAGACTCTGCGCTTCAACAACGTCAACATAGTTTACTATTGTTGTAATTTACATGTTTATGTGTTTGTAGGTCTCATTGTATCCATTCATGTGTGACGATATCTTGGAGGGAGATTGTTAGCCTTGCTATTTTATAAAAGATAACGTCACACATAAAGAAATGGACTAGATATCATACATATAGTACTTTAGGGACTATTATTGTAATATAGGCAAACTAGTGATGTAATGAGCCTATAAATACCCCTCATGACTCTCCATGAGGGGTGTGGGAAAATAGTGTGTGTAACCAAACCTTTGTCATTTTAATAAACCACCTTTTCTTTACCTTTCTCTCTCTACTTTCTCTCTCTAGAACCATGTTGTATTTTGATCAACCGCGACCTCCCGAACGTGTTTCTTGGTCTTAACAGAAATCTTTTCGAGTTGTTATACCCGGACTTAAGTTTTGAAAAGATTTCACTTTGAAGCACGGGTTGTAAGCTGAAGTACTTACAAGCCATTGTGAAGAAACTTTTTGAGAAACGACATGTTTTAAAAAACATATAAAAGAACTCCCGTTCAAGCATCTGTACATGTCCGTATCATTATTGAATGACATTTCTAGAAACGTACAGAATATTGATTTATCCGATAGACATGTCGTGAGAAGAATATTTTTGGATTTTTTGATTTTATATTGTTTTTGTATTTTTGAAATTTTATATTTTTGTATTTTGTTTTTGTTTTTATAAAAGAAATGGAAAATCAAAAATAGAAGAGTGAAAGAATGATGTTATAGAATTTACTGAATTTGAACCCTTTGATAAATTAGGTTCAGAGATAGTTGAAGCACCTGCAACCAAGGACGAAGAGGTTTCACAAATAACAGTGTTAGAAGTACATGAATCATCACTCAGCGGGTGTTGAATATCACTGGATGTAATGGTTTCTACTTCCTTATCCTGATGATTATCACTATTATTTGTCTTGGTGCAACTATCAAAAATCTTTCCTGTAGGAATCCATCTAAGACCAACTGTTTTAAAAACTTTTCCCGTGGGAATCCACCTAAGGTAAGATCTAGACGTAGTTTTCTTATCAGATGCAGCGGAAGTCTCAGTCTTGGAAAAACTACATCCTTTCGGTATCCACCTATTAGGTTTCTTAACTTCTTGTTTCATATCAACGGGTTTGTTTCTATTTGGTGTCTTAGTGGATTGTGTCTTGACACTTGATTTTCCTTTCTTGAGAAATTGTGCAATACATGCATCGTGATTAGCTGAAAAAACACATTTTTGACATGTAGAACAGACAAATTCAACATCGTTGTTTAACATAGCAATTTTAACTTTGTCACTACAGTCTTTTGGAAATTGCTTTTTATTGTTCGATGAGACCTTGGAATTCTTTGTGTTACATTCTACGTTCCTATCATGCTCTTTTGTGCCACTACTCTTAGATGCAAGCCAATCCTTAGTATTTTGTTGATTGTTCCTAGGTAATGGTTTACTACTACTAGCAGTGCTTTGGAATCTTGTAGAATTCATCACACTAGGTTTTACACCTAAAATTCCGTCTTTTCGAAGTTGTGCCTTTTTCCTAGCTTCCTCTAGATGGTGATTTTGGACCATGTCATTAGAACCGACAGACTCTTTAACAATTTTTATGGTCACATTCGGTGTATTATTCCTAGAAGAGCCAAGTGAACGAACATTTGTGTTTCTTTCAACAACCAATTTTTGTTTTTCAACAATCTTATCATTTTCACATTGCTGGGGCAAGGGTGTTGGAGTGACTGGTTTTGTCAAATCCTTTTTCTCATCGACTTTTGGAGCAAACCGTGAAATTGACATTTTTGGTTTTTGAACCGTATTTGAAACATTTGGTTTCTCTGAAGTTGATGGTTTTGCAAACTTAGTTTCCTCACCCTTCCCATTTTGACTTTCAAGCTGAGCCCTCAAAAGATCATTTTGCTTTTTCATGTTCTTGAAGGCACGCTCATACGACAATTTGTCATACTTGCATTCTTCTTTTTTTCGATCAAGTTGTTTAAAACATGACACATTTTCTTTTTCAAGCTTTATAAGAGCATTTTCATATTTTGAAACAATTGCGGAGGTCTCAGCTCTGAGTCGATCATCGTCTTGAACAGAATATGTTTGTAAAATGATGGACATAATATCAGTGGTCATAACAGCTTCGAAGAGAGAATCATTTAGGTTTTCCAAAACATTGATTTGCTCAAAAGATTCATTAGCCTTCTTTATCAGGGATTTGTGATCCGTGACGAAGTCAGCTGTTTCTTTCAAAAATGCTTATTCAAAATGAATTACACGAGCATGAATATTATTAATTTGAGGAGCAAATTCACTTTCAAGAATCTTTTTAAGCTGTAAATGAACCGTGGAATTCCAGTTAATCTCATTAAGTCTCGTTTTAGATTCTAAAGTCGTTTTAAGTTGCCCAACTCTTGTTTTAAGATCATCAAGATATCCTCTGGCAGCACTTGTGTTAAAAGTGTTGTTTGAAGACATTTGTTCCATGTTTGAAAGCGATTTGGAAGCAACTACTTTTTTAGAAAACATTTTCGAGAATGGTCGTTTTATGGAAAACACAGATGGTTCTTTTTGTGGAACAAAAGTAATTCCCGAAAGTTTGTTCAATTTGTTGTAATCAATGGGTTTCAAATCCTTTTGTTTCATTTTAGAAATGCTCTCTTCGGCAATTTCCATCGTTTGCACAGAATCCCGAACGACGGGAGGATCATGTTTGGTGTAAAGAACACTACCATTATACAAGACGTTCTGTTCTTCCTGAGCTTTCTTGAGATTACAAGGATTGTTGTTACCAAGAGCCATTTTGTGTTTCGTATGGTAAATCGGATTAGTTTAATTTGTTGTAATCAATGGATTATTTTAGAAATGCTCTGATACCACTTGTAGGACCGTAGAACAACCTAAATCACTATAGAATGAAGCCTAAATCTTAGAGAGAGAAAGTAAGTAGAGAGAGAGAGAGAGAGTGGGAACTCTAGTGTGTGAAATAATAACCTTGTTAAGACTAAGAGAACCAACCTCTCAAATGAGGTTTACAAGAGTATTTATACTAATAGTCTAGGGCATCTCTAATCGTTTACTTTATTACATTAATGGCCCTTAGACTTTTACAAAACATGAGTGCTAAGCATAAACATCATCATAATGATATTCTAAAGCAACATATAACTACACATTAATGACCGACACTTTTTATAAATAAAAATACGATTCTAACTCTAGAAAAATAAAAATTTAATTTCTAAAATTATAAAATAACTAAAAACAAATTTTAAAATTAAAAATATGTCTTTTTGTGATTTTTATATTAATTAATTACTAATTATATTTAATTACCTAATTAAATTAAACAAAATTATTAGAAATACTAAAAAGACTTAGATAATTATAGAAAAATTTATAAATCTAACTCACCATCACAGGAATCCTAAAAAATTATAAAAAGTTTGTTTTATATGTTTTTAGACTATTTTACTAATTATTAAACTAAGTATTAATTAATTACTAATTAAATTTAAAAAAATAGAAAATGAACAGTAGAAATTCTAGAAAAATTCCTAAAATTATTTTATAACTTATAAAAGCTAGGGAAAATATAAAAACTAGGTTTTACTTAATAAAAACTAATTATGCTATTTAATGCTTAAATATTAATTAATAATTAATAAAACAGATATTAAATCTAATAAATACTAAATGACAATATTAAATTCTGGAAAAATTTGTAAAAATACTTTAATATAAAATAAAATTAAAAAAAATATAAAAATGCAGGTTACTTAATTAAAATCTAAAAAGGAAAATTAAAAAGATAAATTAAATTAAATAGAAACTATCACTTATTTTTAAATTGGTTTTTTCTGGATTTTCTTATGGAAAACTATTTTATACCTAAAAACATGAAACTTTTGTAAAAACAACTTTTCTATAACTTAAAATTAAGTAAAATGGACACATAAAGCTTTGATAGTTGACTTTTATTGACTTTTGATGGAAATCAGCCCTTGTGGGGTCCACAGGGGTGGATTTTGGTTCTAATAAGTAAAGTGGACTGATAAGAAGCCATAACAACTAAAGGGAACCACTGATAAGCCAATAAGCACTCAAATAAGCACTTTCTAAAACAAAATGTGCACAGAAATGGGACAAGGTTTGAGAGTGATTCTAGGTGGGGTCCACAGGACTTGAGCTCAAAATCTTTCTCAATCTTGGAAGATGGCTAGGAGGGGGTTCAAGGAAGCAAAAATGGGGTTGTGGGACCCACTTATGAGGTCTGTGGGACCTCCCAAATTGGGGGAGTTAGGGACTGATTTGCTGCAGCAGGGGATGTTCTCCCCCTGCAGGTGTGTTTCTTGGCTTGTAGGGACCACAGAAAAAAATCACAAAAATGAACTAATTGTGGGACATCAAACTTGAGGTGGTAGACTACAATTCCTGAAAAGCACAAGGTCTAAGCCCTAGTACAAAATTCTAAACAAATCCTCCAAGTTTTGGATTTTCTGCAAAAATATGAAATTGACTTTTTGATATAAACTTAGAACTTTGACCAAGGTGAACTTTGATTGATCTAATATGATTGAAAGACATGCAATAAGCTAAAATAAGTTAAAACAACAACTTATAACATGAAATGGTGGTTTTTGGAACTCAATTCCCTCACAGTTAACTGTGAGGGGAAATCAAATAGATTTTTGACTTTTTATTGAGTAGAGACTTAGTTTATTGGTTTCATTAGCCTAATGTGACCTAGGTGAACATGTTTCAAACACAAACAACAACAAAAACTAATACACAGTAGTGAAAACCACTGTGCCAAACACTCCTTAAAATCTGGTTTTAACAATTTTATAAAGCAGATGGTTGATTCAGTTTAAGAGGACAACAGATAAGTATCAAGTGAGAAGCACAATAGTAAATTAAGCACTGAAGAACCAATAAGAAGCATTTTAAATAGGCAGAACATAATTTAGCAATTACAACAATTAGTTTGCAGAATTGTCACTACCACTATATAAACTACAAATCAAACTAAAAAGGAACTCCACTAAGCTGATAAGCAGAAAATAAACAAGAATAAGCAATCTAATAAGCTTTTGCTACAGTAATTATGCAAAAGAATGGGAATTGCTTACATATGAATCCTGAGCACAGAATAATGAACCAAGGCCACATGAACTATCCTAACACTCCCCTTGGAGGTCTAAACCATGAATAATCCAAATCACACTCTGCTTTAAGCCATTTTCACCTATCAACACTGATTTTTGAATTATCTGTCTATTTATTTGGAATTTTGAGCATTTTTGAGTATGATGAATTAGGACTGATTTAAAAGCTTAATTAACTTATACAAGGATATTAGAGGCTCAAATAAACTCACAAGACCAAATAAAAACACCTTTCAACACATTAAGATGAAATATGATTTTAAAGTAAAAAAAAATACATTAACTGAATTAGAACTAGAAAACTGAAATTAATGATTGAAAACACTTTTAAATACACTGTAAATGCTTAATTCAATGTTTTTTAAGCTAGGGAATACACTGGAATTTGGAATTACATTAAAACGATTACTATGCTAAGCTAAAACTATTCTACTCTAACTACTTGGTTTTTGCTTCATTTTCTTCACTTATAAAGGCCCTGGCACATTCCTCTCTCTTTCCCACTTCTGTTTTCAGCCCTAGGATTAGTCAAAACAATCCTAGCCCTCAATTCTCTTTTGGCGGGAAAACAGGTAAGGGGAGTTTTGTGGGGTTTGGCGTGGCAGTTGGGTGCATTAATGGAGGGGGAGGTTTGTAAGGTTTAATAGTGGAGGAAGGTGAGAATTTGGTGAGGATAATTAATGGAGGAGGGGGAGACATGGAACGGGTATTCAGGGGATAGGGGAAGGTGAATAGTGGTTGTTTGACCCTGGGGTTTGACCCCTTTGACTGTTTGACCGAGAGTTATTAAAAGATGGGGTGGGCTTTGTGTTGGGCTAGGGGTTTGGATGGTGGGCTGGAATTTGTTTGGATTGGATTTGGTTTGGCAGTTGGGTACAACAAGGGTCCATTTTGGTTTCAATAAATATCACAAGGACCAAATTGTATTTTTCTGATTTTGAGGGACCATTCCTGCCACATTTCCAAAGTAGTACAAGGGTGAATTATGCCAATGTTCAAATAACCAAAGGACCACAAAAGTTAATTTTACAAAATTTGACATCCGGGGACCAAAATTGCCAAAACTTAAAGTTGAGGGACCAAAATTGTATTTTCCTCAAACTTTTCACCCAAAGTCTATTTTTGATAACTTATGATTTTTAAAGGACTTGGGTTGACTTTTCTTTCAAAATAAATGCTCAGGGACTAATTTTGACAAGTTTTGAAACTTGGTGGACTGAACTTGCCAATTTTATAAACTTTGATCATTTTTCATTTGTTTTTGCTTATTTTGCATTTAAAACATTTAAAACACAATCCCTAGGATATTTTTAGTATTTTGATGAGTTTTTGATTGTTTTTGTATGTTTTGTAGTTCAGATTTGACCAAAAATGATGAGTGTTTGAGCACTCATCAGTAAGGGTATTTGATAAGGCGAAAAGTGTACCGCTTTTGCGGGGTCATTTAAACCCGAATTCGTGATTATTTGATCAATTATTGGCCTAAATCGTTCCTATTGTCATTTTAGGTACTTTTGAGAGGAAATCTCGAAAAGGAAGCATTTTGGACGTTTTTGGAGCGATTAAGTGAAGAAAACGACAAAGTCTGAAAATCATTGCTGGGAATAGTACCTGACGGCGTCAAGACCATACAAGTGACGGCGTCAAGCTTGGAAAAATAGGTGGATATGGAAATTACACATGACGGCCCAGAACAATTTCAAGGCAATTTGGCCCGACGGCGTCACCAAGGCCGTCAGGGTTAAAATACATGTGATGGCCTAGAGTAAAATTACACATGACGGCGTTAGAAGTAGATCTAGGAAATACGAATTTCATCTTGGCGGTGACTTGACGGCGTCACAAGCTATAACGTGACGCCGTCAAGGTGTAAAATCTATATATAGTTTTCTAATTTTCATTCATTAAGGGTGGAACTTTTGGGGAACTTCTTTGTGCAAACCCTAGACGAATTTTCTGTAATAATAAGGGTTTCAACCCTTGTTCCATCCATGTTCAATTGAAGATAAATTTTCCAATAATCATTCAATATGTCTATGTGTTGTTTGATTCTATCTTATGCTTGTCTTTTTTTTAACATGCTAGGCTAGGTTTTTATTGTGTTTGCTTAGATGTAATGAAACCTAGATGTTGATTATTGGTTGATGGTTTGTTTATAATTGTTGTGGATGATTGTATTTGACGTTAGGCTTAAGAAAACTGGCAGACTTCCAATTGGTAACTTGCTTGAACGTCTTAAGAAACATGATCGGAGGTATACTACGATTTAATGGTTATATTTAATGCATACGCGAATTCTAGTGATCCCATGTTAGGAGCTTTTAGTCGGCTCGACATAGGAGTGAATTAAGAGCTTATAGAGTTAGGGAATTTCGTACATGGCCCTATGACTAGTATTAAGGAATATAACCCGTCATCCAAGCAATTGTAACAAGCTAATCAACCGGTAAAAGATATCTAGGGAGTAATGAAATCTAGGTAAACACATTTTCTCTTATTATTGTTTACACCACAAACTAGTTTTAGTTTATTTTATTTTATTTTGATTGCATCTTTAGTTAATTGGTGTCACACCCCCAATTTACCTGACTTGCAGCGGAATGGAATGCCTGTGGGTGTAACGGGCATAGCATCACAACAAGGATATATTGAACGACCTAAAGTGTTGTTTGGAAAATAAATCGTTTGATTTATTTAAAAGAATTTCAGAGTTACAAAACATAGATCCCAAAGTCTGGAAAAGTTTAAAGAAATAAGTCTGGTATAATCAAACGATAATACACAAGTGCATGAAAATCCAAAATGTAGTGAGTCATCCCTGGCCCACCCTAATGTGACTCCCTGCATATGATATGATAATGCCTTTAGTTACCTGAAAATACATTGCGAAAACGGTCAACATAAAGTTGGTGAATAATCATAGGTTTATGAAATGTAATGTTGTACGGCCACCACAAGTATAAGTGCATGACAAATGTCACGTAAAATAGTACAATAGACCTTAAGCTCATGACACCGAAGCTAGACTGATGAAATATATGCCCCTCCTGAATGTTCTGCCAAAACACTCAAATGTGACAGACATGAAATGCATCCGCTTACTGTTGGTAAATACTACCACGGATGGAGGCGTCACCCTCAATAGATCTATCCACTCACTTTCGCTAAGTAGGCAAATTAACGGTTCATGATGATAATAGGGGACTATCACAAGGCAGATAAGCAACTTAAGCAATGTACATAAGTTTTGATACTTGGGTTCGTACTAAAATGTTGCAATGTATTCTCCCCCGTGGGATTTGAAAACAATCATAAAATGTATACGGGGTTATGAAAACTCACCTTAAACTGATGATACTGTGACGAAGTGAAATGAACAACAATGAACGGTTAGCTGCCTCAACCTAATATGAATGATGAACGATCTAATTTAGATCATAAAAATGATATTATGAATGTCCATGCACATGTTTCCTGTACCACTCTACTCTTTGAAAAATACTTGTTGTTATCAAAATAATACATTTTCCAAAACTTAAGAAAATATGACAACTAGAAAATAAAACTAGTTGAAATGTATATATAAATATATATATATATATATATATATATATATATATATATATATATATATATATATATATATATATATATATATATATATATCGTATGTATAAGTGTTAGTGTTGAAATCCTCGATTTGAAATCCTTGAAATAACAACTTGTTGTAATAAAAATCTATTTGTATTCGTTAATACTTCATTAGTTATAATTTTGGGTACTTGGGTATTATTTCTAGAATCTAGAGTTACTACGTAGTAGTAATATTATTATGTCAAAAGCTGTCAAAATAATATATGCTTTGCCGATATTGAAACGTGAATATCTTTGTCGTTATAAGTTCGTTTTACTTGTTCTTTATATCCATGGTTACGTCTTAGTATGTAGTAATATATTTTGGAAAGCTTGGCTCCTCCGGGTTACGTCTAAAGACTCGTTTTGTCCGACGAAAAACGTCCAACAGCAACAATTTTTCAGAAAAATACTTTTCGTCAATAAACTTGCAAAAATTATAACTCCTTCGTTATAAACTCTTTTTAATCCGTTCTTTCGCCTACGGCTTCGTTTTTGAAAGTATTTTCTAAAAGTTTTGCCAAAGTTTACTTTATATTTACTGATTTTCCTGAGTTTAAAAAAATGGGACAGAAGGTATAAATACTTGCTACAAATCCATTTTCCACGTTCAAAACTAGTTTCTAACATCACCAAATCTCTTGCAAATACCACAAAGCTATTTTAATCCTACCATACACCTTCTTAGGGTGTCATGGGTTCCTAATCACCACTAATCATGTTAATTTAACAAGGGAATACCTAAATCAAATTCTAGGGTTTGTATGTTCAAAAAGTTAACAAAAATAATGTGGTATAGCTAGCTTATGCATGAAATTAAGCATGAAAACCATATGATACAAGTATATATTAGATGAAATCATGATAATAAATTTGATAACTTACTTTGAAATATTAGGTGATTAGATGATGAGAAATCTTGTGTTTCTTGAGTTTGTATTGCAAAACTCTTAACTAGAATGATGAAATGAACAACTTTGTAGCTTTATACTCTGAAAAATAATCACTTGATCTTGGTGTTCTTGGTCCTTGTGGTTTGGCCGTGGGTTTGAGAGAGAGAGGTGAGGAAATGAGTTTTTGATTCTTGATCTGAGTATAAATGTGTAAAAGGTGTTTTAGTTAGATATTTAGGTAACATTATAATGTATTATAAGATTACATAAATGCTTGAGGTTAGAAATAATACTTGGGGTCTTGGTGAGGACTTTAGGGGCTGGTCATGGGTGAGTGAGGGGGGGGGGGGGGGGGTTGGGGTAGCTTTGATTTAATTAGGATTCTAGTGTAATTTAAGTGTACATTTGTGTTATTAGTTAAAATCGGGGTACCGGGTTTGATAGAAATAAATGTTAACGAAGTTATTCGGGATAAAATAAAGTTGTAAAAATGTTAAAAATATGTTGGGTACAAGTATTGAGTGTTCGGGTGATTATTGTTTAGTTTCCACGAAAACCGTCGTAATATTTATAAACTTACGTTATAAATAAAAATAAATTTCCAAAATACTGGGTAAATGAATATTATAACTTTTATGATGATATAATGGATATAAAAATATGTCGGGACCATTGTGGGAATATTTAGATATATTCGTCGTGTTTATTAACCGTGTGTTAACGTTTATTTATAAATAATTATACGTAAAACGTTAAATATATCAAATATATAAATTTCAAAATTCTAAGAGTGGTATAACATGAAAATGCTATTATGATGATATGCAGACTATCTCTAGTCCGTATGCAATGTCCTTACTGATAATGAAATGAATTCGCTCCTAAACCAATCCGGTTACGCGAATTTGAATACCCGTAAACTAAATTTACGATGAAATGAGTAATACAAGTGAATAGTGAAAATTTTTCCAGAATGAATAGTGTTTAGTGAATAGTAAAATTTTCAAATGTTTCTTAGAATATCAAATTGACCTCGAAAATGATGAATAGTAAAACGATGAATAGTGTTTTGATGAATAGTGATTTATGAATAGTAAATTGTCGAAGTTTGGGAAATGACCTGAAATGGCGAGATGTGACAGTCGCCCACCTAAAAAGGAATTCAGTCCCTGAATTCAGCTAGTGTTGGTCTCGGTAATAGGTTTGGTGAAAAGATGTGGATACTTGCGTCGCATTTGGTCTTCTCGTTCCCAAGTAAACTCGGGTCCTCTTCGAGAATTCCAGCGAACCTTAACGATGGGAATTCGACTCTGCTTCAACTGTTTGACCTCTCGGTCCATGATTTCAACTGGTTCCTCCACAAAGTTAAGCTTGTCATCTAGCTGAATCTCTTCTAATGGTATAACGGAAGACTCGTCCGAAAGGCATTTCTTGAGGTTTGAGACATGAAATGTGTTATGTACGTTGCTGAGTTCTGATGGAAGTTCAAGCTTGTAAGCTACTGGACCAATCCTTTCCAGTATCTTAAATGGACCAACGTATCTCGGGTTCAACTTTCCACGTTTCCCAAATCGTATCACGCCCTTCCAAGGCGAGACTTTCAACATGACCTTGTCTCCGACCTGGAATTCCAATGGTTTGCGTTGAACATCTGCGTAGCTTTTCTGTCTACTTCTAGCAGTTTCAAGTCTTTCTTGAATCTGGATTATCTTTTCTATTGTTTCTCGTACCATCTCTAGACCTATGCATTGTACATCCCCAACTTCTGCCCAACAAACTGGGGATCGACACTTACGACCATAAAGTGCCTCAAATGGTGTTGCTTTAATGCTTGAATGGTAACTGTTGTTATAAGAGAACTCGATTAATGGCAAATGGTTAGCCCAACCATTCCCAAAGTCAATCACACATGCCCGCAGCATGTCCTCAAGTGTCTGAATAGTTCTCTCACTCTGACCATCAGTCTGAGGATGGTAAGCAGTGCTCATGTCTAACTTGGATCCAAAAGAATCTTGTAATGACTTCCAAAAGTTTGAAGTAAAGCAACTATCTCTGTCAGAAATAATAGAGATTGGTGCTCCATGTCTTGAGACTATTTCCTTGACATAAAGTCTGGCAAGTTGTTCCATGGAATAAGTCTCTCTAATGGGTATGAAATGGGCTAATTTAGTAAGACGATCGACAATTACCCAAATAGCATTGTAACCTCCTGACGTCTTGGGAAGTTTAGTGACAAAGTCCATGGTAATATGCTCCCACTTCCATTGTGGAATTTCTGGTTGTTGAAGTAGTCCTGACGGTTTCTGGTACTCGGCTTTCACTTTAGCACAAGAAAGGCATTTGCTGACGTACTTAGCTATTTCTGCTTTCATGTTCGGCCACCAATACATCTTTTTGAGATCCTGATACATCTTGTCAGAACCTGGGTGAATAGAGTACTTCGACTTGTGTGATTCATGCATAATCAATTCTCGTACTCCACCATAGAGTGGTATCCAACTTCGGTCCTTGAAGCATAACACTCCATCTACTCTCTTCATAAAGCCATTTTTGTTCTCGGGCATGCCATAAAGTTTCTCCTGTGGTCGATTTTCCTCCTTGAGAGCCTCAATCTGAGCTTCTAGAATTTTTGATGGTAATGGTGAAATAATAGTCATTCCCAACGACCTAACCCTCAAAGGTTTGAGTCGTTCTTTTCGGCTAAGTGCATCTGCTACAACATTTGCTTTTCCTGGGTGATATCGGATTTCACAATCGTAATCACTCAACAATTCTAGCCAACGACGTTGTCTCATATTAAGTTCCTTCTGATTAAGTATATGCTATAAGCTCTTGTGTCTCCAAATCTTGAGTGCAAAAACTACAGCACCCAACTCCAAGTCGTGTGTAGTGTAATTCTTCTCGTGTGTCTTAAGCTGTCTAGATGCATAAGCTATCACCTTCTCGTTTTGCATTAGGACAGCTCCAAGTCCTTTATGCGAAGCATCGCAATATACCACAAAGTTCTCAATACCTTCTGGTAGTGACAAAATCGGTGCACTACAAAGCTTCTGCTTCAATAACTGAAATGCAGATTCTTGTTTCTCTCCCCACTCGTACTTTTGATTCTTTTGTATCAGCTTAGTCAGTGACTTCGCTATCTTGGAAAACCCTTCAATAAACCTTCTGTAATATCCTGCAAGTCCTAGGAATTGACGAATTTCCGTAGGAGACTTGGGCATAGCCCAATCCTTTACTGCCTCGATCTTTGCTGGGTCGACTTATAATCCTTGGCTATCAATAACATGGCCAAGAAATTGAACTCTTTGTATCCAAAAGTCACACTTTGAAAATTTGGCATACAATTGTTCCTTCTTGAGTAGTTCCAATATTGTTCTGAGGTGTGCTTTATGCTCTTTCTTACTCTTGGAATAAATCAGGATATTGTCAATGAATACAATTACATACTTATCAAGATATGGTTTGCACACTCTGTTCATGAGATCCATGAATACTGCAGGTGCATTCGTTAATCCAAAAGGCATCACTTGAAACTCATAATGACCATAACGTGTTCTGAATGCCGTCTTCGGGATATCTTCTTCCCGAACTCTAAGTTGATGGTAACCGGATCTTAGATCAATCTTGGAATAAAAACAAGAACCTTGTAGCTGATCGAACAAGTCATCGATCCTAGGGAGTGGATAACGATTCTTCACCGTTAACTTGTTCATTCTGAAAGATCCATCCTTCTTCTTCACAAACAAAACCGGTGCTCCCCAAGGCGAGGAACTCGGTCTAATGAATCCTTTGTCTAGAAGTTCTTGTAATTGATTAGACAACTCTTGCATCTCAGAAGGTGCAAGTCAATACGGTGCTCGTACAATTGGTGCAGCTCCTGGCACTAATTCAATTTGAAACTCAACTTGGCGTGTAAGCGGAAGTCCTGGCAATTCTTTTGGAAAAACTTCTGGAAATTCCTTAACAATAGGCACATCTTCAAGTCGTTTCTCATCCGACTTCTTCTCCGTAATGTGAGCCAAGAATGCATAACAACCCTTCTTTATGTACTTCTCGGTTTTAATGCATGATATGATACTAAGTCTAGTTCCACTTCGCTCTCCGCGAACAACTAAAGTTTCACCGCCATAAGAAAGATGAACAACTTTTTCATCACAAATGATTCTTGCACGATGTCGAGACAACCAATCCATACCGATAACAACGTCAAAACTTCCAAGTTCTACGGGCATAAGGTCTATATTGAATGTGTGATTTAGGAAATTGATGGTGCAACCACGGACAACGGTGTTGGTTTTAACTAAGGACCCATCGGCTAATTCAACAATATAGGGAATGTCTAAGGTAGTTGGTTCTATGTTAAGTAAAGGTGCAAATGCAGTAGAAACAAAACTTCTATCCGCTCCTGAATCAAATAAAATGGATGCATAATGATTATTAACGAGGAACGTACCCGCAACAACATTCGGGTCCTCTCGGGCATCTTCTCCTCCCATAACATAAGCCCTTCCTCGAGATACTCCACCCTGATTTCCAGCTCCTTGATCCTTCCTCTTTTGGCAATTGTTCTTGAAATGACCCAACTCTCCACAACCATAACATGCTCCTGGTTGGTTCTGATTAATTACCCCTCGTAGAGCTTTGCATTCCCTAGTCAGATGACCGACTTTTCCACAGTTCTCACAAGCTCTAGGACAATTCCCAGGGTTGTGATGAGTTTGACACTTGTTACACTTGGGTAGTTTACCCGCATATCCTTTTCCCTCTGTTGGCCCTGCAGCATAGGCCTTTGCCACTTCCTGTCTCTTAGGTGCTGGTTGGGTAGCATTTCCACCTTGGTTCTAGTCAAACCTCCTCTTGTTTTTGTTGTTGTTGTTGTTTTGGTTATTGGGGTAGTTGCGGTTTCGGTTATTGTTATAGTTGTTGTTGTTTCGAGTGTTGTTGTAGTTGGTGTTGTTTGAACGGTTATTGTTGTTGTTGACAGCAGATTTTCCTTTTAACACTTGGACCATAAGTTTCTGAGTTATACGAATAGCCTCTTCCATTGATTGTGGGTCGAAAGACATCACATCCCCTCGGATGCTTTTGGGTAGTCCACCAGTAAAGTTCTCCATCTTTTTCTCATCGTCAGGAACCATAGTTGGACATAGTGCAGCCAACTCCTGAAACTTCCTGATATAGGTCTCAATTCATCACCTTTTGTTACCAGCTCATAGAATTCGGTTTCCAACTTTTGCACCTCAGTACGAGGGCAAAACTTCTTAGTCACCAGCTTCTTGAATTGATCCCAAGTGAGCTTGTAGGCATTCTCTATACCAATAGGCTGAGCATAAGAATTCCACCAAGACATAGCTTCATCAAGAAGCATACCAGTAGCAAATTTTACCTTGTTAACCTCCTGGCAACCGCACATGAGGAATACATTCTCAGTAATTTCAAACCAGCGGATCAAAGCAACCGCTCCCTCAGTGCCCTTAAACTTGACGGGATCACTAATCTTGAAATCCTTCCAAGTACACTCACGCCTAGTAGTGGGTGGTTCAACCGCCCCAGTATTAGGTGCAATCTCAGCAGCCCTAGCAGCAACCTCAGCTCTCTCAGTCTCTAGAGCTTCTGCTATACTATCCCTGACCAACTTGCGGATAGCGGCTTGAGTCATAGCAGGTGTTTCTGATGCAGCCTTTCCTTTCTTTGGCGCCATACTTCTGATAAATAATAATCGACAACAACCATGAGAAAGCCATAAATAGAAATAGTCATCGTACAAAAAGTATACACCCACAACATGTATATATACTACTACAACAAGTATAAATACAACCACGACATGTACGAGTACAACCACAACCTGTAATAATACAACCACGACACGTATAGATACAACCACAACAAGTATAAATACATTAACAATAAAGAGCAACCACGAAACATCATAAATATAATCACAACACATGAATATAATACATGAAAATTTCGGCCTACATGGACCGATATATATATAGCACAACATTTCCAACATAGTAGAGTCGCACTTGATATATTTGTTTATACAACAACCAAAAGACTACAAGTTCTTGAACTATGTCCCACACCTCGGGACTAGGAAATAGTAAAAGCTAATACAATACAAGTCTATGTCTAGGCTCCTCCAGGTGCTCTAGATGGTCCAAGAGCTCCAGATGCTCCAGATGCACTCCTCAGACGACGGATCTCCCTATCCATCATAACGACAATCTCCTCTAGATGCTGAACTCGGAGCTGAAGAGCAGAATCTCTACTCTCCATCATAGTCAACCTCTCCTGTGCTACTGCCAACTGGTGTGTCTGCTCTCCCTGAGCCTCCTGTGTAGTCTGAGCTCTATCCCGTATCTCCGGTAGCTCATCCCTAAGCTGATTAATCAGCTCCTGATGTCCCTCCTGCCGTGCCTCAAGTCCATGATACGACACATCGATGCTAACTCTGCCTAAAATCAATCCCTCGACCTGCTCCTCAACCGCCTCAAGTCGAGTAGTGATAACCTCATAACTGATCCTCTAAGGTAACAGATGTAGGCCCCCTAGCAGCAGCTGCTCTCGAACTCTCACCTACATGGTATACTGGTGGTGGTGGAATGTCAGAAGTCTCTGTAGTAGGTGAAGCTGGTGTAGTAAACCTTGCACGCTTCCTGAGCGGCAAGAGTGAAGTAGATATGGAAGTAGTAGCGGGTATAGCTGGTAGTGCAGGTAATATGGGAATAGCCGGGATCCTAAAGGTAGATGTAGCAGGGCGAACACTCATCCTAGCAACTAGAGTTGTCTTCCTACGGGGAAACATAAGTCCTGGTTCTGAGGGAATAGTAGTAGCAGGGGATGATATGTTAGTGGGTGCACGGGTAACCTCAGGTGGTGCAATAGGTGAGACATGAGGAGTAGGAGTAGTCTCTTCCTCCTCAAAAGGCTCGGTTTCCTCACCTGATGCCGAGAGTGGCAACACAGGTACAGGAGGAATGGGTGGTGGTGAAAAGGCAGTGGAAGACATAGAGCCTTCAACATCAGAGTCTGAGACAGAGTAAAGTATGACAATGTTCGGGTCTGAAGACATAGTTCTGTGATAATCAAGGTGAAATAAAATAAATAACTCGTATAATGGAATCACCTAAAACAATGAATATGCACTTATGATGAAATGATGAGATGCTATGATAATGTGGTTATAGTCTAGGGTCCATGATGGATCCTAGTTCGTTATAACCTTAGCTCTGATGCCAATCTGTCACACCCCCAATTTACCTGACTTGTAGCGGAATGAAATGCCTGTGGGTGTAACGGTCATAGCATCACAACAAGGATATATTGAACGACCTAAAGTGTCGTTTGGAAAATACATCGTTTGATTTATTTAAAAGAATTTCAGAGTTACAAAACATAGGTCCCAAAGTTTGGAAAAGTTTAAAGAAATAAGTCTGGTACAATCAAATGATAATACACAAGTGCATGAAAATCCAAAATGTAGTGCGTCATCCCTGGCACACCCTAATGTGACTCCATGCATATGATATGATAATGCCTTTAGTTACCTGAAAATACATTGCGAAAACGGTCAACATAAAGTTGGTGAATAATCATAGGTTTATGAAATGTAATGTTGTACGGCCACCACAAGTATAAGTGCATGACAAATGTCACGTAAAATAGTACAATAGACCTTAAGCTAATGACACCGAAGCTAGACTGATGAAATATATGCCCCTCCTGAATGTTCTGCCAAAACACTCAAATGTGAAAGACATGAAATGCATCCGCTTACTGTTGGTAAATACTACCACGGATGGAGGCGTCACCCTCAATAGATCTATCCACTCACTCTCGCTAAGTAGGCCAATTAACGGTTCATGATGATAATAGGGGACTATCACAAGGCAGATAAGCAACTTAAGCAATGTACATAAGTTTTGATACTTGGGCTCGTACTAAAATGGTGCAATGTATTATCCCTCGTGGGATTTGAAAACAATCATAAAATGTATACGGGGCTATGAAAACTCACCTTAAACTGATGATACTGTGATGAAGTGAAATGAACAACAATGAACGGTTAGCTGCCTCAACCTGATATGTGTCACAACTCGTAATTTCCGGTCATTTTCCAAACCTCGACAATTTACTATTCACAAGTTACTATTCATCATTTACTATTCATCGATCACTATTCATCATTTTTGAGGTCAATTTGACATTCTAAGAAACATTCAGGAATTTTACTATTCACTTGACACTATTCATTTCCGAGAGAAAACCACTATTCACGTGCATTACTCATGTCATCGTAAATTTAGTTTACGAGTATTCAAATTCGCGTAACCGTATTGGTTCAGGAGCGAATTCATGCTTTATCATTTGGGACATCTCATACAGACTAGAAATAGTCTGCATATCATCATTATGGCACTTGCATACTATTCCACTCGTAGGATAATTAAATTAATACTTTTGACATTTTAGTACTTTACTTTATACTTGTGGTTATTGTACATACGATTTAACTATAAACCTATGATTATTCACCAACTTTATGTTGACCGTTTTTCGCAATGTATTTCTCAGGTAACTAAGGTAGCTCATGTGCATACATTTGGACCTTCATGGAGTCGCGGAGTCGACGCATCTCACCTTATATTTTCTGCACTTATGAAACGTTTGATCTTGTGGAACTTATTTTAACTAAATTGGCAATATCTTTTGGGACCTAAGTTTTGTAAACTCTGAATGTTTTAATGATCAAACGATGTATTTTTCCAAACGACACTTTAGGTCGTTCAATATAACTGTAACTATGGTGCTATGACAGTCACCCCCAGGTATTCCATTCCGCTGCCATTCAGGTATTTTGGGGGTGTGACAGATTGGCATCAGAGCTAAGGTTATAGCGAACTAGGATGTATCTTGGACCCTAGACTATAACCACATCATCATAGCATCTCATCATTTCATCATAGGTGCATATTCACTATACATGTTGCTTTACGCACACGCTGTACGAGTTATTCATACCCATACTCATATATATATATGATTATATTGACCTGGTTCACAAGTGACATGTCTTCAGATACCCACGCTGTTATCCTTTCGTCGGATTCCGACATTGAAGATGCCTTGTCATC
The DNA here is from genome assembly GCA_030686995.1 of Artemisia argyi. Classification (NCBI taxonomy): domain Eukaryota; kingdom Viridiplantae; phylum Streptophyta; class Magnoliopsida; order Asterales; family Asteraceae; genus Artemisia; species Artemisia argyi. Next base: position 149,497,880 of record CM060705.1, read on the forward strand.
TTCCACTACCATTATACCACCAGCTGTACTTACACCACTATTAGCACTATTGAATTGTCATAAGAGCAAGGTTCTCATTCAGCCTATACATAGAATGCCGTTTGGTAGAGTATTCAGACTTAATTTTAATAGACTTATTAGGATGCTTATTACAAGGGAGATAACATATTTTCTTTCCTTCACTAGTAAGACGCTTACTACTTAGGAACTACCACCACCGTTGGTTACTTATTACACTATTGGTCGTCCCATAGTGCGTACTTTAACTTTACCTCTTAGATGTCGCGAGATAGCGCGAAAGAGGGTAGTATTCCATTTACTATTATCATCATTATCTCCTAACCCATCACTAGGATTTCATCGTCACCAATGTTATTCTCATCCTTTAGAATACCACCATTGTCAGTTTCCTTTTCCATTTTCACTTGCCATGAATTAGATAACACCTTTTGGATAATACCAAGATTACGGACTCAACAGGAACATCTGCAGGTTCCTCAAGAATGGCTTAGAATCTACACTATCTAGGACTTGATCGATGCACAACTTCAGACATCACTTCAGGACTATCTCGACCTTATGATGCCATAAACCTGATTTCACTTAAAAGGACTACAGGAAATCTTTAGACTAGACTTATATCCTTACTAGCTTTTACTATTATCCTAACCACGAGAAGTGTGACATAGTTAAAGAAACTTGTAGTATTTTGATTGTTGTACAAACGGAATCATCAAGTATTGACTCTACTATAAGGGAATGGTTGTGCTATCTGTGATGATTTTTATTACCTATAGATTCTCATGAACTCTTGTGATTTTATGGAAATAGATTTAAGCAAACCACTCCAAGCATGACGCAAGCTGCTGTTGGACAATTCATTGCCAGGAACGTAACTACCGCCCTCACCAAGGAACTTACTCACGTGGAATTTATGGGTTGTAATCCCTCCTCCTTTAGCGGAAATATAGACACAAAGGAATTTCTCAAATGGTTCGAAGAATTAGAAACAATCTTTCAATGTGGCGACTGCCGTAAGGAAGACAAAGTTAAGTTCGCCACTTGCACTTTTCGGGAGCATGCCCAGAAATGGTGGACTAAGCATGTTCAGGTAGTAGGAGTTGATGCTGCTTACTCACACTCTTGGGAGAAACTAAAAAGGATGATGAGTTTGAAATTCTGTGTGAAAAGCGAATTACAAGCAATTGAGCAGGAAACACTAAACCTTACCATGGTAGGAGATGATGTTCTTAAGTATACTGCTTCTTTTTATGATTTTGCTCGACTAGGCTCTACAATGGATGAACCGGAAAGCAAGAAACTTGAAAGGTACATCGGAGGACTTTCTCCTGAAATTCGTATGTTGGTCAACTCATTGGAACCCGATACCATGCCTAAAGCTATAAGGATGGCGATCGAAGCAAAGGAACGCATAGCTCACCCCAAGATCTTAGGAAGAAAAAGTGACAATAAAAGGAAGTGGAACAACAACCGAGGTGAGAATGCCACACAAGGACCACACAAGAGACAAGGAGTTGCTAAACCTAATGCTACAGGTCTAAAGGAAAAGAATGATTACCTTGGTATTTTACCTAAGTGTGAAGAGTGCCAACATCATCATAACCCAGGACGTTGCCCGGACCCATGTGGCAACTGTAAGAAGGTTACCCACAAAACCAGGGATTGCAGGTTTTCAACTGAGGGTGATAATCAGAAACCATCAATAACATGTTTTGGCTGTGGTGTAGTGGGACACTTCAAGAGTGAATGCCCAGAGTTGGGAAGCCAGAATTGGAAGAAGAAGTTTATGTTTTAATTATGTAAACCATAGTTTGAGCCCTCTAGGGTTGTACTTTTCTTTTGGTACTTTCCATAAGTACGTTGGTGTAACCTAGTAGTATTAAGCACTTTCCTATCTAATGTAATGACTATCTTTTGTTACCTTCTGTGATAACCATAACTTTCGTTTACTCCATTTTCTATCCCAATCGTTCAATATTTAATTGTTTAGCAACATTATACCATTGTCTTATTAGGGATTAAGCCGAGTTCGTATTTGACGGATTAATAGATTATTACCATTCCATAGTATTTACCCATGTATCCAATAAACCATTCAACGAGTTTTATTTCAAACTATTTTACTACCTTATGGGGAAATTGTTTTTACCGAATTTCTAAAATAAGTCGTTTTGTTACCGTACTATAAACTGATTTTTCCGATATTACGCCAAATATTTACTATTACTACGCGAACCAATTTTTATATTGCTTTGAAAGGAAATATCAGGATACCATTTTTAATAAGAATGCGTTGAACACCATCTAAAACTTTTGAGAAAAGTAATACTATTTTGACTAAATCAAGCATCGCATCATTAGTCCTCAACTATACATAGCCTGATCACCTATGTATACTTCAGGAAGGATTATGCCATGAAGGAAATAGTTACTTTCTAAAGTATTGCTAATAACAATCTTCATTTAAAAGCGTTTTAAACAAGTAAACTCTTTTATGAGTGTCTTTTTCTGAAAAACTCTCCCTGGATACTTACCCCACCTGTCACCCACTTAGTCATTAAGTTGGACTTTCCATTGACTTCTTTAGGTGAGACTTCCCATATCAAGTGCTAGGAGGATTCCTCGATACAAGAAAAACAATAAAAGGATTACGGAACTATAATACCTAGACTAAGAAAATTTATAATCCAACAACAATCCTAAGATACCACGAGACCATCCGACTCACCATCTTTGACCTAGTTGTCCAATTTATTATTCAAAGGTACTAGCTAGACTGAGCTATAGGATCGAACACATGGTGAAGGTAGGCTAAGCAACACTATGGAAATAAACCAAGCCTTCTAACCGATACTGTAGAGTGTTTTGAATTAACATGTTCTCATCCATACACAAACTTCCCTGTAATGAGTTTTCACCGAGGATAATTGATTTGAGTTAAGGATATCGATATAAATTCCCTTAAGGCATTGTGTTCTCAGGAAATTCTAGATAACCTCACCTATACATCAAGAGAGGCATCAGACTCAAGAATATCTCCCCAGCTACATGTGAAGACAATACGGAAATTCATCGACATAGTATCAATTGAAACCCTCACATCGCCAACATGATGACAATTTAAACGATAAAACCATCTCAAGACTTAAGCTGGTTGAATACCTAGGCTTGTAGTTTTACCAGATACCCACCAATAGGCACCATCCAATATCAGGAAACGAACATTAGACATCTATGCATTATGCGAACATTACCTATCCTATTATTTTATCCTTGTTAGTATTTTTACTTTTAAGTAAAGTTTATTTAAAATTTGTATTTATACAAATCACATATCTTGTAGAGAAAAAAAAATGAATTGCCTATTTTGAATAAATACGATCCTTTTTAATCAATATTTAGCTAAACCATTGTACAATGGGAAATATATAAACATCAAACTTTGGTAAACAGTCCTATTCACAACCTATTTGAAAACCGAGTCACATTTCCTAACTATTGAATTTTGAATCATCAAGAAAGATATTATTTAGTAAACCATTTGCTCCATTTTCTAAAATTCGTTTATTCAGAAAAAGATTTCGACCAAAAACTCAAAAATCGCGAGATAAATTTTGAAAACCAATCACCATGCTACATCGCTTATGCATTTAGGGCTTTGTGACTTGACAATAAGGAATATTGGAATATGTGATGAAGGAAATTAGGAGGAACACCATAGAACGATTACACACGTCAGTAATGGAGACCAAACACAGTAGGCAAAGGATGACACATGTCTTAGCAATCCATTAGACCAAAACACAAAGAATCAAACATTGTTACCCATATTCTATCTTCTTCATATAACGCCGTGTTTGAAAGATGTAACGTTGTGGAATTAGTCACAAGATTTATTGTACCTATTTCAATTGTTCCTGATAAAGGTGATCGAATCACCTCAGACTTCTAGCTATCATTTTAAGACCTCCTTCGGAACCCCATTTAGATGTAAACACCGCCTACTATCCTCAGACCGATGGTCAGAACGAGAGAACGATTCAAACATAGGAAAGTTATGCTCAGAGCATAAGTGATTGACTCTAGAAATGGTTGGACTAACCTTTTATCATAAATCAGATTCGTTTGCAACGATAGTTATCGCGCGAGCATAGAGACTACACCAATTGAGGCACTTTATGGTCGAAGTACCAATTACCCATTTACCGACCGAAATCGGAAAGTTAAATTCACTGGTCTAGAACTAAATTATGGAACAACAACGGAAATTTCACAAGTCAAGAACCCGTTACAAGAAACGAGAAACTGATAGAGGTTAGGTTGGTATATGACGCACATCATACGGATTGGGTATCCTTGAACAACAAACTAACCAGATTCACGTGAGAGAACGAACTAAGTTGAAAGCTTTGCTTTGGAGAGGCATGATACGATTTTGGTAACACGAGAGATTGAACCTTTAAGTATATTGGACCATTTCAGATTCATGTTAGAATCGACCAGCTGACATACAAGATTTGAGTTCTGACAGAGTTCAGCAACATATATTACCCATATTACATTATAAACCTGAAGAAGCACTGATCATCTATTGACGAACCAAACTCGGAAAAAGCCAAACTCACTATTCTTGTAGGCATTCATGAAATAACCAGAAATTTCCTACAAGTCAAGAATCAATTACAAATTCTACAAGTTGTAAACCATTAAAACTCCAAGTTGGTAGCCAGATCATGTTGAAAGTTCTGCCTAGGAAAGGCATGATATTATTCAGAAAAATTTGGAAAGTTAAAACCGATATACACTGGACCACTTAATAGTTCAGACAGAGTAGGCCTAATGGCCGTCAGACTTGAGCCTTGATAAAGAACAGCCGGATTACACAACATGTTTCACATATTCAAATCCCAGGAAATGACTTTCAGATTTGTCACTCATAATCCCATTTGGAAAGGAATCCAACGCAAAGACAAATGTAAAATTGGTAAGAACCAATAGAAATCATGGACTGTTAGGTCGAACGGTTGAAGCAGAGTCGAATTCCTATCGTGGAAGTTCGCTGGAATTCTCAAATATTATTATCTTTTCACCAATACCACTTTAGAGACCAACACAAACTGAACTTCGGGACGAAGTTCCTGTTAGAGGGGAAGACTGTCACAACTCGTAATTTCCGGTCATTTTCCAAACCTCGACAATTTACTATTCACAAGTTACTATTCATCATTTACTATTCATCGATCACTATTCATCATTTTTAAGGTCAATTTGACATTCTGAGAAACATTCAGAAATTTTACTATTCACTTGACACTATTCATTTCCGAGAGAAAACCACTATTCACGTGCATTACTCATGTCATCGTAAATTTAGTTTACGAGTATGCAAATTCGCGTAACCGTATTGGTTCAGGAGCGAATTCATGCTTTATCATTTGGGACATCTCATACAGACTAGAAATAGTCTGCATATCATCATTATGACACTTGCATACTATTCCACTCGTAGGATAATTAAATTAATACTTTTGACATTTTAGTACTTTACTTTATACTTGTGGTTATTGTACATACGATTTAACTATAAACCTATGATTATTCACCAACTTTATGTTGACCGTTTTTCGCAATGTATTTCTCAGGTAACTAAGGTAGCTCATGTGCATACATTTGGACCTTCATGGAGTCGCGGAGTCGACGCGTCTCACCTTATATTTTCTGCACTTATGAAACGTTTGATCTTGTAGAACTTATTTTAACTAAATTGGCAATATCTTTTGGGACCTAAGTTTTGTAAACTCTGAATGTTTTAATGATCAAACGATGTATTTTTCCAAACGACACTTTAGGTCGTTCAATATAACTGTAACTATGGTGCTATGACAGTCACCCCCAGGTATTCCATTCCGCTGCCATTCAGGTATTTTGGGGGTGTGACAATATGAATGATGAACGATCTAATTTAGATCATAAAAATGATATTATGAATGTCCATGCACATGTTTCCTATACCACTCTACTCTTTGAAAAATACTTGTTGTTATCAAAATAAATATGGCAACTTGAAAATAAAACTAGTTGAAATGTATATATATATATATATATATATATATATATATATATATATATATATATATATATATATATATATCGTATGTATAAGTGTTAGTGTTGAAATCCTCGATTTAAAATCCTTGAAATAACGACTTGTAGTAATAAAAATATACTTGTATTCACTAATACTTCATTAGTTATGATTTTGGGTACTTGGGTATTATTTCTAGAATCTAGAGTTACTACGTAGTAGTAATATTAGTATGTCAAAAGCTGTCAAAATAATATATGTTTTGCCGATATTGAAACGTGAATATCTTTGTCGTTATAAGTCCGTTTTACTTGTTCTTTATATCCATGGTTACGTCTTAGTATATAGTAATATATTTTGGAAAGCTTGGCTCCTCCGGGTTACGTCTAAAGCCTCGTTTTGTCCGACAAAAAACGTCCAACAGCAACAATTGTTCAGAAAAATACTTTTCGTCAATAAACTTGCAAAAATCATAACTCCTTCGTTATAAACTCTTTTTAATCCGTTCTTTCGCCTACGGCTTCGTTTTTGAAAGTATTTTCTAAAAATTTTGCCAAAGTTTACTTTATATTTACTGATTTTCCTGGGTTTACAAAAATGGGACAGTAGGTATAAATACTTGTTACAAATCCATTTTCCATGTTCAAAACTAGTTTCTAACATCACCACAAAGCTATTCTAATCCTACCATACACCTTCTTAGGGTGTCATGGGTTCCTAATCACAACTAATCATGTTAATTTAACAAGGGAATACCTAAATCAAATTTTAGGGTTTGTATGTTCAAAAAGTTAACAAAAATAATGTGGTATAGCTAGCTTGTGCATGAAATTAAGCATGAAAACCATATGATACAAGTATATATTAGATGAAATCATGAAAATAAATTTGATAACTTACTTTGAAATATTAGGTGATTAGATGATGAGAAATCTTGTGTTTCTTGAGTTTGTATTGCAAAACTCTTAACTAGAATGATGAAATGGACAACTTTGTAGCTTTATACTTTGAAAAATAATCGCTTGATCTTGGTGTTCTTGGTCCTTGTAGTTTGGCCGTGGGTTTGAGAGAGAGAGGTGAGGAAATGAGTTTTTGATTCTTGATCTAAGTATAAATGTGTAAAAGGTGTTTTAGTTAGATATTTAGGTAACATTATAATGTATTATAAGATTACATAAATGCTTGAGGTTAGAAATAATACTTGGGGTCTTGGTGAGGTCTTTAGGGGCTGGTCATGGGTGAGTGAGGGGGGGGGGGGGGTTGGGGTAGCTTTGATTTAATTAGGATTCTAGTGTAATTTAAGTGTACATTTGTGTTATTAGTTAAAATTGGGTACCGGGTTTGATAGAAATAAATGTTAACGAAGTTATTCGGGATAAAATAAAGTTGTAAAAATGTTAAAAATATGTTGGGTACAAGTATTGAGTATTCGGGTGATTATTGTTTAGTTTCCACGAAAACCGACGTAATATTTATAAACTTACGTTATAAATAAAAATAAATTTCCAAAATACTGGGTAAATGAATATTATAACTTTTATGATGATATAATTGATATAAAAATATGTCGGGACCATTGTGGGAATATTTAGATATATTCGTCGTGTTTATTAACCGTGTGTTAACATTTATTTATAAATAATTATACGTAAAACGTTAAATATATCAAATATATAAATTTGAAAATTTTAAGAGTGGTATAACATGAAAATGCTATTATGATAATATGCAGACTGTCTCTAGTCCGTATGCAATGTGCTTACTAATAATGAAATGAATTCGCTCCTAAACCAATCCGGTTACGCGAATTTGAATACCCGTAAACTAAATTTACGATGAAATGAGTAATGCAAGTGAATAGTGTAAATTTTTCCGGAATGAATAGTGTTCAGTGAATAGTAAAATTTTCAAATGTTTCTCAGAATATCAAATTGACCTCGAAAATGATGAATAGTAAAACGATGAATAGTGTTTTGATGAATAGTGATTTATGAATAGTAAATTGTCGAAGTTTGGGAAATGACCTGAAATGGCGAGTTGTGACAATTGGGTTTGTTGACTAGCAACTAATTTCGCCCACTCCTTCAAAACCCGAGATTGTACTTGCTTTTGTAAAAATATAAAAATACAAAAAAAAAATCATCCCTCACCCTTAGACCTAGTTTAGTAGACTTTTTAATCCTAGCGAATACTATTCCTGATTTGAACGATCAATCCAACGGTACTTGTCACTATACTATACTACAACGAACAGGTACACTGCCTGGTGGGGATTGCAAGCTTCTCAAGATCCCTTGAGAGTTAAAACCTTTTGCGAGGGTGCAATTCCACGCATCAGATATCATTATACGTGATAAAAAAGGAGGTGAAAAGCTAGCTGCTGACCATCTGTCCTGTTTAGAAAATCCTCACCAAGATGAGCTTGAGAAAAGGGAAATAAATGAAACATTTCCTCTCGAGACAGTTAATGTGATATCTTCTCGTGGTGATTCTAGTACCCATGGTTTGCCGACTTTGCAAACTACCATGCGAGTAACTTTGTTGTGAAAGGGATGTCGTCCCATCAAATGAACAATTTCTTCAAAGAGGTGAAACATTACTTCTTGGACGACCCCTACTTGTTTAAAATCTGTGCGGATCAAGTCATCCGACGGTGTGTTCATGGCCAAGAAGCCATTGTCATTCTCAAGGCTTGTCACAATGGACCCACAGGGGGACATCATGGCCCGAACTACACTGCCAAAAAGGTGTTTGACTCCGGTTTCTATTGGCCCACAATTTACAAAGATGCCCATGACTTAGTCAAATCTTGTGACTTGTCAACGTCACGGAAAAAATTCGCAAAGAGATGAAATGCCACAAAATGCCATTCAAGTTTGCGAAATCTTTGACGTTTGGGGCATTGACTTTATGGGGCCATTCCTGTCTTCACGAGGAAACAAATACATACTCGTGGCTGTTGACTATTTATCTAAATGGGTTGAAGCGACAACATTACCCACCAACGATGCCCGAGTAGTTGTAAAGTTTTTGAAATCTTTTTTTTTTTCACTTTGGAACTCCATGTGCTCTAATTAGTGATCGCGGTACTCACTTTTGCAATGACAAATTTGATAAAGTCATGCAAAAGTATGGTGTCACTCATCGTCTTTCTACCGCGTATCACCCTCAGACCAGTGGGTAAGTGGAAGTTTCCAACCGTGGTATTAAAAGAATTTTGGAAAGGACCGTAGGTGAAAACCGTGCCTCGTGGTCGGATAAATTGGATGATGCACTTTGGGCCTTTCGTACAGCCTACAAGACACCCATCGGGTGTACTCCATACAAGCTGGTATACGGAAAAGCATGTCATCTACCGATTGAGCTCGAGCACAAAACCTATTGGGCCTTGAAGCATGCTAACTTTGACCTAAAAACCGCAGGTGATCACTGAAAAATTCAAATCAATGAACTAAATGAACTTCGTGATCAAGCCTACGAGAACTCTTTGATCTAAAAAGAGAAAACAAAGAAGATTCATGACTCCAAGATCAAAAACCGCGTTTTCAACATTGGTGATCGAGTCCTTCTTTTCATTCTCGATTGAAGATTTTCTCGGGTAAACTCAAAACCCGTTGGACCGGACCATTCACCATTGACAAAGTGTTTCCTTATGGTACCATTGAGTTATCTCAAACCGACGGACCAAACTTCAAGGTGAACGGTCATAGGTTAAAGCATTACTTTGGAGAGGACATACCACCCATGGTTGTCCCGGATCTCTAAACTTTCCCCATGAACCAATAAATTCGAGGTCGAGTCAAGCTAGTGACTCGGTTACCAAAAACGCTAGCATTACATGGGTGACAACCCATGTCTCTGTCTTCTTAAAATTTTCTAACACTAAGTGTGGAGGAATTCCTCTGTTGTGCTTTGTTTGTGTGTTGTTTGCTCTTACTTTCAGGTTTCCCTTAGATCGAGATGATTGACGCGCCTGTTTTCATTCCAGCCGCCCAATATCCTATCCTTTTGCTAACAATTATCTAGGGATATCTTTTTAATCCTTTTTGTGAAAAATAGATTTCCTTTTCACACTTGGCCTTTAGTATTACCTTTTTACGTTATAAGTGTTGGCATAATAGCCGGTACTTTGAATATTGAGGGCAATATTCAATTCTAAGTGTGTGTGTGGGGGGGGGGGGGGGGGGATTCTCACAAATTTAGAGAATTTGATAACATATGTACCTGTTAATGCCCTAGTACCCCCGTTTTTGGCAAAATTTTAAATTTTTTTTGATAAAAAGAAGTGCTTTGCACACAAAAAAATAAAAAAAATTGAAAATTTCTGCAAAAATATAATAAGTTTTGACACCTTGCTTGACTTTCCGCTGGGTAGAGTAGGAATAGAAATTTTGACTTGACCGGGCGTGTTGAGCCCTAGCTTGTTCCCTTAACTTTTTAGGCTAAGCATCCGCGGATCTCATTACTTGAGATTTTAAATTTGTCGAGAACGAGGAATGATAGTAAAGTCATTAGTGTGATTAGATGCTAAACGTAGAATAGTTGAAATTCTTTAGAGCTCATAACGGTTACTTGTAGTCCTTGCTCCCGCAAGATTGAAAACCCAAAAATAAAATAATTAGAATTACACGTTTTCAAAAGTTGTCTAAATTTCCGCTCACTTTACGTGTTAGCATAAGCACTAAGCGGGCCTTGGATCCTTTAATCTGAAAGGCGTTTAGGTCTTGGAACTCCCCGTTTTGTTGTATGCCACATGAGGTTCACAAATAACACCATTAATATGTAATAAATGCCAAAAATAGCCTACGGTTCGACAAGCGGATCCTTGCATACTTTGTTCTGAAAGGCGCTTAGGTCTGGGAGATTCACCGGGAAGCTCCGTATGCTTGAGGCAAAGTAAATGGTAATAAAATCATATGTACCAAAAATAACTGCGGTTCGACAGGCGGATCCTTGCATCATTTGTTCTGAAAGGCGCTTAGGTCTGGGAGATTCACCGTGAAGCTCCGTACGTTTGAGGTACAAGTTATATATATATATATATATATATATATATATATATATATATATATATATATATGTGTGTGTGTGTGTGTGTGTGTGTGTGTGTGTGTGTGTGTGTGTGTGTGTGTGTGTATGTGTATGTGTGTGTGTGTGTGTGTGTGTATATATATATATCCAAATGTATAAAAAAATGAAAAATGAAAATATATATATATATATATATATATATATATATATATATATATACATATATATATATATAATAAATGTGGTGCGAATGTGTGAGACTTTTGAGTTAAAATTTAAACGATTTTTAAATCTGCCTAAATCTATCAGACTTTAAACTTATCGGAACGAAAATGAGAAATCATTTCTTTAACAAAGTCTAGATACAATAAGACTTGTGGGCAGGAATTTACAAGTAGCATTTATGAGTAGTGTTAGCATCTTAATGACATTTTTTGCTATGACTTTGTTTTTACGCTTAGCTTGGGAACTTCTTGATAAGGCAAAAAGTGTACCGCTTTTTGGGGGTCATTTAAGCCCGAATTCGTGATTATTTGATCAATTATTACCCTAAATCGTTCCTTTTGTCATTTTAGGTACTTTTGAGAAGAAATCTGGAAAAGAAAGCATTTTGGACGTTTTTGGAGCGATTAAGTGAAGAAACGACAAAGTCTCAAAATCCTTGCCGGGAACAGTACCTGACGGCGTCAAGCTTGGCAAAAGAGGTGGATATGGAAAATACACATGACGGCCCAGAACAATTTCAAGGCAATTTGGCCTGACGGCGTCACCAAGGCTGTCAGGGTCAAAATACACGTGACGGCCCAGAGTAAAATTACACATGACGGCGTCAGAAGTGAATCTAGGCAATACGAATTTTATCTTGGCGGCGAGTTGACGGCGTCACAAGCTATAACATGATGCCGTCAAGGTGTAAAATCTATATATAGTTTTCTAATTTTCATTCATTAAGGGTGAAACTTTTGGAGAACTTCTTTGTGCAAACCCTAGATGAATTTTCTGTAATAATAAGGGGTTCAACCCTTGTTCCATCCATGTTCAATTGAAGATAAGTTTTCCAATAATCATTCAATATGTCTATGTGTTGTTTGATTCTATCTTATGTTTGTCTTCTTTTTAACATGCTAGGCTAGGTTTTTATTGTGTTTGCTTAGATGTAATGAAACCTAGATGTTGATTATTAGTTGATGGTTTGTTTATAATTGTTGTGATGATTGTATTCGATGTTAGGCTTAAGAAAATTGGCAGACTTCCAATTGGTAACTTGCTTGAACGTCTTAAGAAACATGATCAGAGGTGTACTACGATTTTTTTGTATTTAATGCATAAGCGAATTCTAGTGATCCCATGTTAAGAGCTTTTAGTCGGCTCGACGTAGGAGTGAAGTAGGAGCTTATAGAGTTAGGGAATTTCGTACACGGCCCTACGACTAGTATTAAGGAATATAACCCGTCATCCATGCAATTGTAACAAGCTAATCAACCGGTAAAAGATATCTAGGGAGTAATGAAATCTAAGTAAACACATTTTCTCTTATTATTGTTTACACCATAAATTAGTTTTAGTTTTTTTTTTATTTTATTTTGATTGCATCTTTAGTTAATTGGGTTAGTTGACTAGCAACTAATTCCGCCCACTCCTTTAAAACCTAAGATTTTACTTGCTTTTAAAAAAAATATAAAAATACAAAAAGAATCATCCCTCACCTTTAGACCTAGTTTAGTAGACTTTTTAATCCTAGCGAACACTATTCCTGAGTTGAACGATCAATCCCCCGGTACTTGTCACTATACTATACTACAACGAACAGGTACACTGCCTGGTGGGGATTGCAAGCTTCTCAAGGTCCCTTGAGAGGTAAAACCTTTTACGAGGGTGCAATTCCATGCATCAAGTTTTTGGCACCGCAGCCCGGGGAATAGTTATTATCTAGGTTAGAATTTCTTTTTATTAGGTCTACTTGCTAGATTCCTTTCTAATAAGATTTTTATTTTATTTTTATAGGTTTTCTTTAGTCTATCTCATTTCTTTGTTCCTTTGTTCGTAACCTTTACCATCCGCCATCATGGAAGGTGGTAATCTCTTTGATCCCATCAACCCACCACAACAAAACCACCCACAAAACCCATCACTAGTAAACCAACCTCCTATACCCCGAACCATAGGAGAATACTCCCGTCCTAGCCACCAAGGCTATCAAAACACCATTGAGCTCGCTCAAGGAGCCAATGTGTCTCCCTTGCTATCCGACACCATCCGGTTGGTGCAAAGTGGATGTACATTCCATGGACTTCGTTCCGAAGATCCTAATCAACATCTTAAGGATTTCCTTAATATCATCGACTCCATAGACCTTGATCTTGTAACTCGAGAGACGATCCGATTGCGTCTCTTCCAATTCTCTCTACGTGACCAAGCTAGTCAATGGCTTGAGCTTTTACCCGCGGGATCCATCACCTCTTGGGATGATCTCACCACTCGTTTCCTTGCTTAATTTTTCCCACCAGGGAGAACTACTAAATTTAGAAATGATATCTTGATGTTCCAACAATGTCAAGGTGAAACTCTCTATGAAGCATGGACTCGTTTCAAGGACTTACTCCAAAAAGTCCCTCATCATGGCATAGATCTTTGGCTCCAAGTCCAAATTTTCTATGACCATATCGATCTCTCCACAAGGTGAACCATTGACCAATCGGCCGGTGGCAAGCTTCATGATCTAAGTTCGGAAGAATCATGGGAACTCATAGAAGATTTTGCTCTCTATGACAGCGAAAGTTGGAATGATCCCCGTGATTTGAACAAAACGGTCAAGGCAATATCTTTGCCTTCGAGCAATTCAAGCACTCCCGACCATAGGATCATGGAACTTGAAGACCAAGTCAAGTTTCTCATGAAATCCTACGACGCTCCTAAACCTTCAAGTCAAGTGAACAAAATCACTTCTTCATGCAAATTATGTAGTGGTCCCCATGATACTCGTGATTGCATGAAACTCCCCGAACAAGCTTTCGCGGATTACGCATCCTCGCGTATCGACGGAGCGGGAGACAAGTGGTACACTTTCAAACTCAAGCAAAACCCTTACGGTGATCCATACAACCCCTCTTGGAAAAATCACCCGAACCTTAGGTGGAAGCAAAACCAAAACATGCCCCAAAACAATTCTTCTAATCCACCTAATTGTTACCAAACCGTACTTTCAACAATAATCCTTCCAACAACTATGGTAGTACCAATAATCTTGAAGGATTGATGTCCAAATTTATGGCATCTCAAGAGGCCCGCATAGCTAAGTTTGAATCCGAATTCAATCAGCAACAAGCAGAGATGACCAATAAAATTGACAACTTGTTAAAAGCTCTTAACAACCAAGTGCTAACTACACCAAAGAAGGACACTAGGGACACTAGTAGCGGAACCCAAATTAAGGACCCTTCATCATCTAAACACGTCCACTTTGTCAATGTAGTTACTATTAAGACGGTCGACAATAATAAGGAAGAAAGTAACATGGATGAGATTAAGGAGGTTGTAGAGAAAAAGGAAGAGAGAGTTGAGGAAGTAGAAAATGTAGAGGAATACTTCGATAGGTTACCCACCAAGGAAGAACGGGAATATCATAAGGATCTATACGATGACCCCGAGACACCAAACGTCCTTGGTTTACCACTCATCAAAGCGGGTGATCCCTCTAACATCAATATACCGTGCAATATTGGGCATATGCATGTGTGGAAAGCCTACATCGATCTTCTATCTCCCATAAACATTATGACTAGGACCTATTATAATTGGGTAATAAAGAAGCAACTTGGATATAGGACGATGCCCAACACGAGTTGGATGAGTAACTTTGTGGGAAGAGTGAAAGGATTACATGTCTTTGTAGGAAACTTCACTTATGTTACTGATTTTGTGATTGTAGAGGATATTCTTCCGGTAATAGATGGTTGTTTAAGTCAAGTAGTGTTCGGAAAGCCATTTGTTGAGGCCTCTATGATGAATTATGACCCGTCTCTAGGGATAGTTAGGTTCAAAGATGATAGCGATGAGATAGCTTACCAAATGCCATATAAGATTGAACAATTCCAGCTCTTGTCAAACATTGAAAAGGAACACAAACAAGTAGTCTACTATAGGAGTGACGAGGATAGACGTAGAGGAGTAGACTATGTTATGAATAATATATTTGGTTTATACAAGGAATGCTTGCAACTAGGTCCGGAATACAAAACCAAGATCGAGGATGACCTAGAGACCGTGACCGATGACGAGGTCACGTAATAGCTTATGACTTTAAGTCTAGCTACAAGACTCATAAATAAAGAAAAGCGCTTCTTGGGAGGCAACCCAAGTTTTATTTGTTTTTTTTTGTTATTTGTTCCCGTATGCGTGTTTTATTTTTATTGTTTGTGGATCATGATTCAAAGTAAATTGTGAAAATGTTTTATTTTGTTTTTAACTTCGTCTTAATTACATATAAAGGTATTTTGCAAAAGCTAAGTGTAAGAGAAACCCAAATTTATTTATAAGAACGAAATTAAGCATGCACCACAACAATATTAAATGAACATGTGTATTAGTAATTGTTTGAGTCAAATGCTTGTATCAAGTCATAATGATGTTTTGCAGGATTTTCCAGGAAGTAAGGCATAAGTTTTTCCAGAAATTTTTCGGAAACATAACATGAGATTTTTGCAGGAACATTCTGACGGCATCAGGAGTTATACCGGAGTCTTAAAGTTTTTGTTGATTCTTTAGTTTTATAAACTCCAGGAAATCTGCAAACATTTATTCCACAAGCATTATATCTTAATTTGTTTTCTAGGACTTTTAGTATATATAGATTGCCGCCAATTTTACACGAGGTTTGTCTTGATTATTTTCTCAGGTTTAACAGGTTACATCGGACAAGAGGATGATTTATATTTCTGGAGGGAAGCTTTCAAAGTTCATTTTCTTGGAAGAAGATCTAACCTTGTTGACACACTATCCATACCGAACGAATCAGGGGAGTATTTGTTTTCATTCTTTTACCTTATTTTCTTTTACATCTTTTTATTGAACATTGGGGACAATGTTCAGCTTAAGTGTAAGGGGAGGGTAAATGATGATACTTTAGAGAATACAATTATGCTTGAGTTTGTTTGATCAATAGTAGGTGTGTAATAAAACTGAGAGAAATACTTGTTAGGGCAATTTTAGCGCCAAATTTAAAATTTTTTACAACATTTAGGAGTGAAGCTTTAGCCTTAATGAGCGTCTCATGGATAGGAGTTGTATGACTAGCACAAAAACTGTACCACTCAGAAAAATTTTCCACCCAAATATGCGAGGTTCGCCTTTTGATTTGTTAGGAAAAGCATTCATTATTAGTGCTTATGAGTGTACCGGTAGTACTTAGATTCTAGAACTTGCGTTAGTGACGCATTCCGAGACCGCTAGTGAGACTATTCGTGTAGTAGGATTTACTACATGATAAGAGGCATTAGGATCACCCTTGTGTTAAACCCGTATCATAATTACTTGACCATTTAAGTCAATTACCTTGACTAGTAAAGTCAATTAATTTCTCACACACCTTTGCGATGTACTCATTTGTTTACAATCCATCCCAAATGTGCAACCAAATCGCCTTAGCCTTCCTTGTATGCACTCATCTTTAGTGCATTATTGTTACATGTTTAAACCCGTAGTTAATTGTCTAATTGATTACATGGTTGCTAAGTCGAGTCATATCTTGTACATATTGTTTTGGGACGATTGGGACTCATGGGTAAAGTACTAGTGTTATGGATTAATGGAGAAGAACATCATATATTACCCCATATGTGCGTTAATCTTAAAAAGTACTCCAAGTGTTTTTATTATTTTAATTCGAGTCATTAGAATTGTTGATTGTAAAGTATGTAAAAGTTTAAGTGCAAGGGGAATGTAAATTCCCTATGATGTATTATTTTGGATGGTAGGGTAAAAGTGTATGCAAAAATAAAATAATAAAATAAAAAAAATAAAAAAGAGAAAAAACATACGGACTACCATCCCATTTCATTCAATGTTTATTTTATGTTTTGTTAGTTTTTGATTAGCTTAAGTCGAGTCGAGTCTTGGCTTACCAACGCCATACTATACACGTAATTAACCAAGATGATTAACTCGCCACCAGTAAATATTGCCTTTATCCAACAAAACCGTGTTTATCATATTCCTACACCTCATGTTATAACCCTTTAAAAGACCTCTTTGATAGTTTATCCTAGGTGCTTACGCCAAGTGGTGGAGGTTTGATCCTTTCCCAAGCCTATGGTAATCTATTTGCTATGACAGGTAGTGATAGATGTTTTCCATTTCCTTATTGTGATATACACTTTATTACACACGAGAGACGTGAGTATCTAAACACTATTTGTGAGGTGTTAGTGTATAACTTCCGTGCTTGTTTTTGGTTTTAAGTGGAACGATTATTTGTGATGCATCCCGAGACCGCTAGTAAGACTACATTCTTGTAGTAGGATTTACTACATGATAAAAGGCATTAGGATCACCCTTGTGTTAAACCCATATCATAATTACTTGACCATTTAAGTTAATTACCTTGACTAACAAAGTCAATTAATTTTTCCCACACCTTTGCGTTGTACTCATTTTTAGTACACGATACCCCTAGTACACCCCTCCGAGCTTATCTTTTTCGTTTCTAACTTTAAGCATTTTACTTAAAGATAGAATTTATTTACAATCCACCCCAAATGTGCAACCAAATCGCCTTAGCCTTCCGTGTATGCACTCATCTTTAGTGCATTATTGTTATTTGTTTAAACTCTTAGTTAATTGTCTAATTGATTACATGGTTGCTAAGTCAAGTCATATCTTGTATATATTGTTTTGGGACTCATGGGACTCATGGGTAAAGTACTTGTGTTATGGAGTAATGGGGAAGAACATCATATATTACCCCCATATGTGCGTTAATCTTAAAAAGTACTCCAAGTGTTTTGATTATCTTAATTCGAGTCATTAGAATTGGTGATTGTAAAGTATGTAAAAGTTCAAGTGTAAGGGGATTGTAAATCTCCTATGATGTATTATTTTGGATGGTAGGGTAAAAGTGTATGCCAAAAAAAAATAATAAAAAAATAGAAAAAATAAAGAAAAAGAATAGAAAAAAATGAGAGAGAGAGAGAAAAAAACATGCGGACTACCATCCCGTTTCCTTTATGTTTATTTTAAGTTTTTGTTACTTTTGATTTATTAGCTTAAGTCGAGTCGAGTCTTGGCTTAGCAACGCCACATTTTAAATGTACTTGACCAAGATGATTAACTCGCCACCAGTAAATATTGCCTTTATCCAACAAAACCGTGTTTATCATATCCCTACACCTCATGTTATAACCCTTTAAAAGACCTCTTTGATAGTTTATCCTAGGTGCTTACGCCAAGTGGTGGAGGTTTGATCCTTTCCCAAGCCTATGTTAATCTATTTGCTATGACAGGTAGTGAGAGAAGTTTTCCATTTCCTTATTGTGATATATACTTTATTACACCTGAGAGATGTGAGTATCTAAACACTATTTGTGAGGTGCCAGTGTATAACCTCCGTGGTTGTTTTTGGTTTTAAGTGGAATGATTATTTGTTGTAATTACTTTTATCTTAGTGTTAAATGACCCCTAACTTATATTTTAAATAGAATAAAAGCGCATTTGTTTGAGGACAAGCAAATCTCAAGTGTAAGGGTATTTGATAAGGCGAAAAGTGTACCGCTTTTAGGGGTCATTTAATCCTGAATTCGTGATTATTTGATCAATTATTGCCCTAAATCGTTCCTTTTATCATTTTAGGTACTTTTGAGAAGAAATCTGGAAAAGGGAGCATTTTAGACGTTTTTGGAGCTATAGTGAAGAAAACGACAAAGTCTCAAAATCCTTGATGGGAACAGTACCTGACGGCGTCAAGACCATACAAATGACGGGGTCAAGCTTGGAAAAAGAGGTGGATATGGAAAATACACATGACGGCCCAGAACAATTTCAAAGCAATTTGGCCTGACGGCGTCACCAAAGCCGTCAGGGTCAAAATACATGTGACGACCCAGAGTAAAATTACACATAACGGCGTCAGAAGTGGATCTAGGCAATACGAATTTTATCTTGGCGGCGAGTTGACGGCGTCACAAGCTATAACGTGACGCCTTCAAGGTGTAAAATCTATATATAGTTTTCTAATTTTCATTCATTAAGGGTGGAACTTTTGGAGAACTTCTTTGTGCAAACCCTAGACGAATTTTCTCTAATAATAAGGGTTTCAACCCTTGTTCCATCCATGTTCAATTGAAGATAAGTTTTCCAATAATCATTCAATATGTCTATGTGTTGTTTGATTCTATCTTATGCTTGTCTTCTTTTTAACATGCTAGGCTAGGTTTTTATTGTGTTTGCTTAGATGTAATAAAACCTAGATGTTGATTATTGGTTGATGGTTTATTTATAATTGTTGTGGATGATTGTATTCGATGTTAGGCTTAAGAAAACTGGCAGACTTCCAATTGGAAACTTGCTTGAACGTCTTAAGAAACATGATCGGAGGTGTACTACAATTTAATGGTTGTATTTAATGCATAAGCGAATTCTAGTGATCCCATGTTAGGAGCTTTTAGACGGCTCAACACAGGAGTGAAGTAGGAGCTTATAGAGTTAGGGAATTTCGTACACAGCCCTACGACTAGTATTAAGGAATATAACCCGTCATCCATGCAATTGTAACAAGCTAATCAACCGGTAAATGATATCTAGGGAGTAATGAAATCTAAGTAAACACATTTTCTCTTATTATTGTTTACACCACAAATTAGTTTTAGTTTATTTTATTTTATTTTGATTGCATCTTTAGTTAATTGGGTTAGTTGAATAGCAACTAATTCCGCCCACTCCATCAAAACCCAAGGTTTTTCTTGCTTTTATAAAAATATAAAAATGCAAAAAGAATCATCCCTCACCTTTAGACCTTGTTTAGTAGACATTTTAATCCTAGCGAACACTATTCTTGAGTTGAACAATCAATCCCCTGGTACTTGTCACTATACTATACTACAATGAACAGGTACACTGCCTGGTGGGGATTGCAAGCTTCTCAAGGTCCCTTGAGAGGTAAAACCTTTTGCGAGGGTGCAATTCCACGCATCACTTGTGAAATCAGGGACGATGAATTCTATTTGTATGGACACTTTTCTCTGAGCTGTGTTTCCTGCTCTATGACCCTAAACGTTATTGCATAATAATGAAAGTCAACATACTGTCACAAGAATAAAGTGGAAGAATACAAAAATAGTTGTGTAGATAAGAAAGTCGAAGCGGGGTATCCTTTGTATTCTTTTGATCCTTTCATTACTTCATATGATTGGATTGCTAGGGACTAGCAATAGTTTAGTGTGGGGGATTGATGAGTATGCAAATACTCATCATTTTAATACCCAATTTTGATACGTAAAAATACTAAAAACGGCCAAAACCAATATAGATATCCTTGGTTTTGTGTTTCTATGCATTTCAGGTACAAAGGGTTTAAAACTGATCAAATACAAGCACTTTTGAACGACTCATTGACAAATTGCACGTACTGTGATATTAAAAGATGGAGTCTGAATTAATCCCCGGATATTGTTGTGTGATATTAATCCAAAACTATGCTTAACTCTTAACCAAAGCCAGCCCAAATCTTTCCCAGCCCATTCCATTAAACAAAGGCCCAACCGAAGCCCAATCCTAAAACTTATCTCGTTCATTAATAAGAACCTGATATGTTTTCCCCTCCTTCCCATCAGAAACAAATATACCAGACAAAATACACAACCCCCCAGCTACCTGTCTCCTCCACAACCCCCCAATGAATCTAAAAACAAATCCCACAACCTCCAAGCTTCTTGTCTCCCCCAACATGCCTGCCCCAGCAACACAATTGTCCTTCAAAGATCTTATAAGATATTTTGACTCCCAGCTGGCGTTCTACCCCACTTTTCGCGCCAAAAATGCAATGGAGGGCTGAGATTGTTCCATGGCCATTCAAGGGATGGGATTTGTTCAAAGAAGCACAAAGGAAGACGTCCATTAGTTTTTAGTATAAATAGGAGTCGTATGTAAGCCTATAATGGATCTTCTTTCTGTTTTTTTATTATGTTTTAAAGTATGCTTTAACTTTAGTTTCAATGTTGAAATTTGTTTTCCTAAGTTTAATTTAAGATTTCAGTTCCTAAGTTCAAACCTTGTACTTCTTTTCAAAAGTTGATAAGAGATATAAAGTTTTTAAGTTGAAGAATCTGTTTATGTTCCACAATTGTTAAAATGTTCTTGTAAGCTATTATATGCTCTTAGTAGTGAAAAGAGACAGAGAGAAGGAGAAGAAGCTATGGTATTGTGACTGATAGGTGGAAATGGTTTAGAGCTTCTCAGGAAGCATTAGGATGGGCGAGGTTAATGTCATCATAGTTCAGCGAGATTGAAGGTGATTCCAAAGGTTCCTGTTTGGGAGTTCTTGTGCCCTGTACCAGATAACTTTTAAGTTCCAACCCGTTTTCTCAAGCCTATAACTGGTAAAATCTTTGAACTTTTTACTTAATTCTTGTTGATTTTGGTAGGTAGTAGTACCAATTTATTTGATCTATGCTTTGTTTGCAAATCCTTGTCCTTGAGCTATGTTTAGTTTGTCCTTTGAATCTCTCCATTAAACCTGTTTCTCTAAAAATTAAACCTGGTTGCGCATCAGAATATGAGTGGATGCTTTTTGATTCTTGAGCTGTTTTGAGGAGCTAGGAGAACTGATTTGTTCACTGGTACAAAAAGGTCTATTGGTC
Organism: Artemisia argyi; assembly: GCA_030686995.1. Lineage (NCBI taxonomy): Eukaryota > Viridiplantae > Streptophyta > Magnoliopsida > Asterales > Asteraceae > Artemisia > Artemisia argyi. The sequence goes on from CM060705.1 coordinate 149,519,864, forward strand.
GCGCATGGTCGATTTTGAAATGTCACACTGTAACATTTATACATGACTAAATTTACCAGAATAAAATAAACAGCCACACTTGATCCGACTTGTGTGACCATTTCGGAATTCTATTGTCACACATTTGAATATTTATGTGACTAGAGGTAACTGGAAAAAAAAATTTGGATTATTTAGTCACTCTTAATTCGGGACGTGTGACAGATATAAATGAGCTCGAAACATTAGTCACACTATAGATATACATATGTGACAAATATATGTCACACAATTTAAAAGTGTGACCAAAATAGATATATGGTCACATAAGGTAATTGTGTATGTGGCTAAATTATATAGTCAAGTTTGTCACACATTATTTAAACGTGACTGCTATTTTTTGCTGAATATTTAGCCACATATGAATGTGAAATGTGTGACAACTGAAAAGTAAGTTTGAAGCGTTAGTCACGATATGCATTTAAAAGTGACAAATATATGTCACACACTTGAAGAGTGTGACCAAATGTCATATATGGTCACACTAAACCATAAACATACATGATTACGTGTAACCAAAATTTGATACATATAGTCACGTAAGTTAATATGCGTGTCTAAAGTCTAGTGTGCGTTTGCTTGCCACAACCTAATGTGTATAGTCACATTTAATTGTAGCACGATCATGTGACTATAGGCTTTACAATAGTCACACCATATCACAAATGTGTATCTAAATCATGATTATCGCCACGTTATAAGGGTATTATATGTGACCAATACATTAAAAATAGTCACATTGTGAATTTCATGTGACTATTATTTATAGCAAAAAGTGAACTCAGTTATCATTAACCTTGATATTAGTCACATTGAGTTACACAAACAACAGAGTTGTAATAGCAGTAGTAACTATTGTAATAGCAGTAGTAACTTTTGTACAAACAACAGAGTTGTAATCTCACAAAAGGTGAATTATATAGTACTTACCAAAATGTTTTTTACAACATAATGAAAACAGAGAAGCTAAAGTACGTACCCCTGATACCTCCATACACCTAATTATTAGCTTGTTTTCTTCACATCATACAATGCTCTCTTATACAGAGCTTGAATTCTTTCAATGAGATCTTTAACTACCTCTCTACGTTCTTCACATATAATCTTTGTAGATGTCATCACAGCAAGTAAACTAGCAGGCAAATGATATTCTTTTTCTGCAAGCATAAAAACATCAATTCTACCTTGTGTTGATAAGTGATGTACATTGCAGCTATCATAAAACTTCCATGAAGTTGAGAAATGATGACATGGGAAGTTCCAATAGATATCAGCTGGATCAGGTTTATATAACCTATGTAATTCAACCCACAAATCTTGCTCTTTTGCATCTAGCTTCTTGACTGTTTTGATTCTTTCTTGAACCAACTCCCATAATCTGTCTAAGTCTACTATGTCAATTGTTCTTATCAAATCCTCAAACCTTTTGTACACTGCTGATCCTCCACCAGCCCTGATTATCTTCCAAGCCTTTCCAAATTTATCTCGTAAATCTCTCAGTCCATGATTGGATGTCTAGCTTGAATAAGGTCAACATATAATGTTTCAGGAACAATCACCATCATCTGATCATGAGAAGAGCTGTCTTCTTTTCTTTATGAATCATTCTTCTTCTCAGCAGGTTTGTCTTCAATGATCTTTTGTTTCTTTGATGGTGTTTCTTATGTACCCATGGGGATAAAGTTTTCAACATATTTCTTGAGTCGGTAGTATATACATTCAATTTGTTCATATGTCATTCCCCTGAAGTTAGAAGCTTTATACTCACCTTGATGCTGTATGTATATCTTCATTTCACTGATGAGCTGAGACCTTGTGGGATTTCTTTTCCTCTTCTGACTTTGACGTTGATTCATTGACTTAATTAGGTCCTTCAAAACTAATTCTTCATATCTTTTCTTTATCAAATCAGCAAGTCTTTGTACTTTGTCTTCCCAATTTACAGTCTCATCTGTGTAAAGTTCTTTAATTCTAGCCTGTAGAACTTCATCCGCATCAATAAAAGCTTGCATTTGCTCTCCATGAGCTCTTTTTTCTCCTCTTCTTCAAGTCTGAATTTTACTTGCTCATCTGTTTCAAATTCAGACACTTTATCTCTCCTCTACTCATCCATAAAGTTAGCTATTTCAGCTTCATCAACTCTCTTTGCAGCCTCTTCATCTGTAGCAACTTCAGCAGTAGAAACTTGATTTGTTGTAGCAGCAGAAACATCTTGTTGTACCACCTTGGCCATTTCTTCAACATTACTATTAGTAGCAGTTTCTCCCAAACTAGTATTAGTTTCCACTACCTGCTCTTTATTTACATCTTCTAAAACCGCCTCATAACCCCCTTGTCAGCAACTAAATAATCATCATCCACATTATCATCACTATCAATCCCAATATCCATATCCACATGCATATCAGCACAAGCACCTTCAGCATTTGTTGTTTCCTCCCCTGAGACTCTACTTTCATTCCTCACCTGTTTGGGAGCATCCTCCAAACTAGTAGCCTTAGAAGAACTCACCCTGTGTGCTGTGCCCACCTTCTTCAACCTTCTGAACTGAGGTTTTCTTGACCTCTTTCGACCTTCTAAACATCGAACACTCAGCTTCAACCTTTTGATCTTTGCACCATTTTTTGTTAAGCGCTTTTGGAGGCCAAGAACATCCTCTTCTAACTGGGTACAACAGGCCTTCAGATCCTGTATAAGTTTCATTCCATTCTCACCAGTATCCATCAATTCATTTGTTTCAGAACTACCCTCATCACTTCTGGATGTGTTACCTTCCCTAAGAGGTGAATCAACGGGTGTATACTCACTCTCATGTATGTTACCACTGGCCTACTCCACACCCATGACATCCTCACCCTTTTTTTGTGGAAGGTTCACCATATATGGAAAAAGAGGTGTAACCTTTCCTGAAAAATCCTTGCCATTATTTTTCAGATTTGAAAATACTTTCTTTTGTAGTGAGGGGGCAGCATAAGTTCCTTTATGTCTTTTAAAGGTAGTCAACTGTTTTTGAATAATAAGTTGCAAAAACCTTGGATATAATAAAGAAGTACCATCATCAGCCAAGGTCTTGATCATACCCTCCAAAATCATTTTTGAAAAATTGAAAGGTTTTCCTTTAGAAAGGCATATCACTGCTGATGCCATGGTGGTACCAAACTCATTCCAACCTGTTGTTTTAGGACTCAAACAATGTAAGAGAGTATGAATCAAGAATTTCCACTGAGATGAGAAGCGACCTTTGTAAAATTTTAATCTATCATTCTTCTTCTCATACCTCATTTTTTTCAAACCTTTGAAAATGGCGGCATTTTCAAGACACACAATCACTTCATTATCTGGTAGGTTAAGAGATTCCCTAATATATGACTCAGTTATGAATATATCTTGGCCATCTACCTTAGCCTTAATCTATTTTTCTTCATTAAAAGTTATGACGTTAGCAGTAAGGATTTACAGTTAATGCATACCTAATAGGGGTAGCATTCAAGAAATCGATTATCTGTGTGAATCCTTCAGAACCATCTGGTTTCTTCAAAAAAGCGACCATGTTGTGTCTGTTAACAAATATGCGTTTTGATTCAATTGGCAACACCATCTTGAATTAAGGTTTTGTGATTTGGGGATTTTGAAAATGATTGATAAAAGATGTTAGTGTTTGTGATTATAGAGAAATTATGTGTGCGTGAAACTAAATTATTGATTTGATTGGGGATTTAAACCGTTAAGTGTAAATGTTACCAATCCACCCCTGCACTCTCAGTTCTAGTAGTGCAAACCCAGCTGAAATAACGTTTTCTTATAAGTAGATTTTTTTTTAGGTGCAAAGGGTGAATCATTATATTAATATCAACAAGTAATCAAAAAATTGAGCAATGACAAAAGTACGGGAATTAAGAATAAACATTTCCTTTAAAACTTGAAATGAAAAATTACAAAATACTGGAAATAAAAGTTACACATTCTAAAAATCTACTAATCTAATTTTGGAGATTTCTTCGGGTCAAATGCCACATGTGCATCTTCATAATCTAACCCATCAAACTCCACATCAGACAAATCATCATCATCCAATGTCTTGTACGCCTTGGGATGTTGTTTGAGAGATGGTTTTTTTGTTGCTTTGTACTCTTTTTTATCCTCAGCATGTTGTTTGATAGATTGTGTTTTTCCTACTTTCTTTCTTTCAGCAGCCCACCAATTGTACCACGCATTTCCATCCAATTTAAATTTTTTTTACACTTTTTGCCGCTTTCTTTTTTGAAGCAGACCTGCTTTAACCTTCTCCTTCAACCCATTGTGCTAATCTCTTGTTGTTTGCAGACATTGTTTATGAATACTTCCTGCAGGTTTTTGTTTAGAGATTTGATAAACTAGGATTTGTGATTTGAGATACACATGGAAACGAGTATAAAAGGGGATATGGGAAAATCAAACTACCTAAGTTTAATGCAGGAAAGGATTGATGTTTCCCACAGGTGGCTTGAACCTTTTCAAAATCTTCGGGCCAAATCATGATCCATTGAGACGAGCGTTTGCCAGGGATTAATGCTTATATATAACTCTTGACAGAACTATATACATATTAGTCGCCAACAAAGACTAGTCACAATGGAACATGATTGACTTGAAGAAATCTGCAAAATTTCATGATTGACCTGATCCAAATATCCCTTTGGAAAGTAGTCTGACCATGGATTTGCTGCAAAAAAATTAAAAAATATATTAAAATTTTAAAAAATATAGTGTAAATGAAATAAAAGATAATGTTGCAATTCAGGGTGTGTTTGAAACAACCTTTGTTCTTGGAACTCCAATGGCCACATTACCTGGTGGATGGTTGGTTTTAGATCATAAAACAGAATGGAATGCAATAAACCAACATACGTAACCCTTCTAACTTCCCACTACTGCTCCTTTTGTCGTTTCAACTCCCTTTGAGCAAAGGACTGCACCAGCCACATTGCTAGATTGTTGAAAAAACAAAAGAAACAGTATGGGAAGTTAGAATGGAAAGGTATGTTGAAATTCCAGACTCAAAGTAATATAAACAATCTACAAATGTTGAGTAAAGAATAGAGTCTAAGTAACATTACTCATCTTGAATGCGATAATGGAGTGTGGCATGTCATGAACAGTACACACTATATCATTATTGCATTGAAGACGTCTCAATGATCAGGCCAGATCGATCTATCTAACGTTGCAGTACCGTCTAATAACCACACAAACGGTAGTAGACGTTTTCCAAATTAAGCAATGGAACCATCTACAACGCTAGATAGAGCGCCCTAATCATTGAGCTTTAAGTTATTAGAAAACAGATTCTTACTATCATTTATATTGCTCCCTTAGATGTCACGAACATACATATTAATTATGTAGATTCTACGACATTAGAGAGCTAATTGTGCATGAATGAAATCATATAAAATTTATATTAACAATGCAATGAACTACCATCCTTTCTATCCTAGCCAACAACAACATATTATTCAGCCTTGAATCTCTAACCTACCAACATGCTGGAAGACGAAGACGCTAAGTTCAAGCATCGAACCTACAAATTATACTTGATAATTGTTTCTGTATTTTGACAAAGAGCAAAGATGAATCAACATGGATGAACAACACCAAAACTAGTTTATGTTCATACTTGAAAGTGGTGTCTGTTCACCCATGTTGATACTTCTTCCATCTTTAATACTTGGATGTTTTAGCCTAAATATTCGCACACACATCCGCCATTTTTCTTCCTTATTCTCTCAATACAAATGCAACATAATTCTTATATCAAAAATACATCATACATATATATAAAGCAAACAGAGTGATACAAACAATATACAAATGTTGAGTAAAGAATAGAGTCTAAGTAACATCACTCATCTTGAATGTGATAATGAAGGAGTGTGGCCTGTCATGAACAATACACACTATATCATTATCGCATTGAAGACGTCTCAATGATCAGGCCATATCTATCTAACGATGTAGATGGGTTCCATCGCTTTAATTGGACCCCGTTTTCTAACGATGTTTAATCTTGATTATTGAAAGAACCATTAAACATCGTTAGAAAATGGGGTCCAATCAAAGCGATGGAACCCATCTACATCGTTAGATAGATCTGCCCTGATAATTGAGCTTTAAGTTCTTAGCAACCAAATTCTTACTATCATTTATATTGCTCACTTAAATGTGACAAACATACATATTAGTTATGTAGGTCCTACGACATTAGAGAGCTAATCATGAATCAATGAAATCATATTAAATATATCAACAATGCAATGAAAATATTTTTATTGTAACTAAATACATGAAAAAACTGTTTAAGTTCTTGATATGTTTATTGTACTTCAACCTAATCCTAAGATAAAATAAGCTAATCCAAGCAAACCTTAATATCTCTTTTGCTCTAATTATTCGCAAAAACAACACAGCATGTTCTTCCTTATTCTATCAATACAAATTATACTTGATAATTATTTCTGTATTTTGACAAAGAGCAAAGATGAATCAATAATGGATGGACAACACCAGAACAAGTTTATGTTCATACTTGAAAGTGGTGTATGTCCAGCCATCACTGATACTTCTTCCTTCTTTGATACTTGGATATTTTAGCCTAAATATTCGCACACACATCCGCCACTTTTCTTCCTTATTCTCTCAATACAAATGCAACATAATTCTTATAACAGATAGTCAACCTAATCCTAAGATAAAATAAGCTAATCCAAGCAAACCTTAATATCTCTTTTGCTCTAATTATTCACAAAAACAACACAGCATGTTCTTCCTTATTCTATCAACACAAATGCAACGCAATTCTTATAACAGATAATCAACCTAAGCCTAAGAATAAATAGCTCTAAGGGGGTATTTGGATTATATTCATTTGTGATCTTATCAGCTTTTTGAGATTTGGGATCAAAACCTAGATCCGAGTGAGTTGTAACTGTGAGTGTGAGAGAGAAATAGAGGATTACAGAAATGTGTGAAGTGTGTTTGATAAGTTTGTATATAATACATATATATATATATATATATATATATATATATATATATATATATATATATATATATATATATATATATATATATTACTGTAGAAGTATAAATGAAGTGTGTTTGATACTCTTGCTAGGGGTGTTCAGGGGCGGTTCGGTTCGGATAGTTGGAAAATTTTAACTATCCATCGCGGGGCGGGTAATTTGTTTATATTATATATGGTTCGGTTCGGTTAACCATGGATATCTAAAAGTAAAAACCAAAACCGAATGCTTGGTTTGTCAGTTTCTCGGGTTTTTTGAACACCCCTAATGCTTGGTAGGGGGTTATAAGGGGTGACGAATGGGAAAGGTAGTGAAAAAATATGCTTGGCAAAGCATAATGCAATAAACCATTACCCAATAAATTGGGGGGATTGATCTTCTTTACATTTCCCTTTCCCAATGTTGATATAAATAATGTATAAAAACGTTATTAATATCTTTCGATATCTTTAAGTTTTGACGATCACAAAATATAAGAACATTAAACGCAAAGTTAATACGTAAACAAGTTTTAAGCAAGTTTATATCATCTCATCCAACATAATCACTTAAGGTATGAATAAACAAGTGACTAATATATTTTATGATCAAAGGGATGTTTATTTAAATAATACAAAGTTCATAAAATTAAATAAACTTATTATATATTTTTGAAAAACATTTTTTGTAATAAAGGAAAATGTTTTATTCATAATAAATATATGAATTCAAAATTTTAACCAAAATCAGTTAGTTTTTCACCAAATAAACTTTCCCCAGAAAAAGAAAAGAAAACTGCAGTTTTCGTCTGGGCGGCCCCCTTAATTTTAAGGGGGCCGGCACACAATTAAGGGGACTGGCCACGCTCCCCTGTCAGATTCTGTCATAAATTTTTCTCTATAAATACCACCTTAAATCTGGAATTTTTCCCACCGCTTGCACGAAAATTTTCAGATCCAAATCTCTCTAAACATCCTACTAAAAACCCCTTGATCATATAATTGTTAATCCTTGTTTCAAGTGATTCATTCCCTCACCTCTCATCTCTCAAAGTGCAAGAGAAGAATACTCCTTCAACATCAAGTTGTGAAGTATTGTAGATTTGTGTATATAGTCTAGTTGTTGTGTACATTCATTGTAAAGGTGTGATAGTAGTGTAACTAGATAGATCTAGGAGTAGAAGTTGTGAATAGAAGTAGTGAGATATAAGTAGTGGTGTGAAGAAGAAGTAGTGGAGTAGTGTGAAGTTGTGAAGTAGTAGTGGTGTGTACAAGTTGTGAAGAAGGTGTGCCAAGTCGTGAAGAAGTTGTGTAGAAGGTGTGAATAAGTTGTGACGAAGTTATGGTGTGTATATTGGTGTGTAAGGTTTTCTCCGCCATAAGAGAGCTTGTTGACATAGTGAAGAAAACTCTAGAGTAGGTGACTCGAGGAGTGGAGTAAGGCAAGGAAGGTGTCCTTTTAGCCGAACCACTATAAATCCTTTGTCTCGCGGTTAGATCTGTCCATATCTTACTTATTATCTTGCTTATATCGTTATTACTTTTGTGGACGTAGACGTATATATATAGTTGCTCATATAGTGCTAGTATTGATTTTATTTAAAGATCAAACAAAAGTTTCATTCACAAAACAATGTTTTTACAATCAAACTAAAAAGATAACATACATTTAATTGATCATTTCGATCAAGTATAGTTTTCATACAAAATATAATTAAGGATTATAAAATAAATGTTTACTTACTTATCTCTCGTATATAGCTATAATTGTTTATATTATGCATGTGTTGATTTCACATACTTAGTTTGCATTATTATCATTGCTCATACTTAGATATAGTTGTTCATATTGTTCAAGACTTGAATTCACATAAGATCGAATCAAAGTTTTAAGAGTAAACAAGACTTTTAAACAACTAAGTTTTCATAAAACTAAAAAGACGTAAAACTATTCAACCCCCCCTTCTAGTTTTCCACACCCAAGTTTTAACTCAACTATTTTCAAATTCAACCCTCAACTAAAACTAATATTTCATTTAATAACTAATAAAATACAACTTGTATTAATACTTAAAATTTAAACATACATTAAACAAACTACAACAAACTATACCAAACATGAAACATAAAATACGATAATTAAACATAAACCTATGATAATGAAACATAAACCTACAATAATTAAACATAAAGCTACGATAATTAAACATAAAACTACGATTCAATAAAATGAATCATCAGACACATAGCCCTCATGACTCGAATATGAGGCACTTGAATCGTCCTCACTCGATGGCACAGGTGGAAATTCCTGAGCCCATCGCCATTCTGCTCGTCTGTTCTTCCGATCCAGTTTCCCTTTGAGGTACGCCTCACGCTCCCTTTCCTGATGGGCTTGCTCAGCTTCAAACTCCAAAACAACTTGCATATCCAGCTCATACTGTTCTTCCTCAGTCAACTGACAAATGATGGGTTGGTTTTCAGGTGGAAAGTTTGGTGGTTGATTGTTTGGTTGTGGTATGTTTTCTGGTGGAAACATTACTTCTGGTGGAGTTAGAGGTGGTGGGTTGTCATATTGGAACACCGGAAAAAGATCTTCTGGCGGTGTTTTTTGTGGGGAATTGTCTTCAGGTGGTGTGTTGTACACCGATGCGTTTTCAGGTGATGTGTTGTGAGACATTCTGTTGGAAGAACAAAAGAGAATTCTTTGATGATTGTGGGCGTGAATTGTGTGTGTATTCAGCATAACCCCAATAGGTATTTATAGGATGTTTTGTGAAAGTATCCCGCCCTCTATTTGAATTCAAAATTTAAAATTACCCTGCCCTCTGTTTTGAATTCAAAATTTCAAATTATCCCGCCCTCTGTTTTGAATTCAAACTTTCAAATTACCCCGCCCTCTGTTTTGAAATCAAAATTTGAAATGTATCCCTCTTTCAATAAGTGACAATTTCCGTATCGTGTTTATTTCTTTTCTGTATCGTGTGTATTTCTTTAATTTTCTGTATCGTGTGTATTTCTTTTTCGTATTTTTGTAATGTTGCGTATCGTGTAATCTTGAATTTGAATTTGAACTAAGGGGGGTGTTTTGCAATTTGCATTAACTTATATTCAAATGTTATAAATTTTAGAGGGGCCAAAAGTGACAAAAAAAGTTTTTTTTTTTTTTTAAGAAAATCACTTTAACGCCGGGTTAATGGAATAACCCGGCGTGTTAACGCACCATTAACGCGACCATACACAACAATCACGTACGAATAACGCACGTTAAAAGCCAAATAACGCACCCCGTGCGTTACTAATGTAACTGCTCTAAAAGCCACTACAACCCAATACACATGACCCATTACCCATGTTAATTACCAATTGTCAACAGGCATGGATGTGTCGTAACATGACACTCTAAGCAACTATATATCCACCCAATGCATATGACCCATATGATCGATGTCGATCAAATACCCATTAATTAATTTAGGGATGAGCATGGTTCTGGAACCGGTTGGAACCAGAACCGGAACCGGTGGATCCGAGAACCGATTTCTCTGAAAAGTGAGAACCGAGAACCGAACCGAATATAGTTTTTGGTTCTGGTTCTGGTTCCGGATCCGGTTCCGGTTCCGGTTCTTTTGGATCTACCCGTATAGGAACCACTTTTCTATTAAGCTAATAAAAAACACAAAAAATTAAACTTTTTAAGAACTTGCAACCATTTACATTTAAGCAAATAACAATTAACAACTAAACCATAAACTCGAATAATCAATCATTCTATAGTTACTTTCACTTGTTCATATTTTTAACAAAACAATAATGCATAACAATCCGGAAAACAAAATAAAATAACTTAAAACCTTGTTCATATCTGTTAGGCAAAGTATTAATAAAACAGAAAGTGCTACGTGATGATCATGTGCCTATGTGATGATGATAAATAATAAACAATGTATTAATAAAAGTGCTAGCAAATTTTAGGATGATAAACATGTAAAAGCTAATCGAATGCAAATAAAAATAAAATATAAACTTGCTTCCATTGTTTTCATAATGATAAATGATCTTGGAATGTTATTATGTTTAGATTAATTATTGATTTGTGGATGTTTCAGTGAATTAAAGATTAGGGTTTAGAGTGTTTGGCTTGATTGCTAGTAGGATTTGATTAATATTTTGAGAAGAAGTACAAAAATTACGTATTTTTATAATTATTGGATCTTTGGTTCCGGAACCGAGAACTGGTGGAACCGATCCGAACCGACCCAAGAACCGAAAATTTTCAAAATCAAGAACTGGAACTGGAACCATTGGTTCTGGTTCCAATTCTGTTCTTCATGGTTCCGGTCCAGTTCTCAGTCCGGTTCCGGTTCTTTGGTTCTTTTGCTCATCCCTAAATTAATTAATGTGACCAGTGATAACCTAATGCACATAACCCATGACCCATGTGAATTAGCCATTATCACCGGTCATGCATGGTTTCCATTACACTAAATGCCACTATAACCCAATGCACATGACCCATGACCCATAATGCATGTTAATTACCAATTGTCAACAGTCATGGATGTGTCGTAACATGACACTCTAAGCAACTATCCACCCAATGCATGTGACCCATATGATCGATGTCAAATACCCATTAATTAATGAATGTGACCAATGATAACCTAATGCACATGACCCATGACCCATGTGAATTAGCCATTATCACTAGTCATGCATGGGTTGCACCGGCTTGGTAGGTGTATACCATTTGTCACAGACACTAAGAAGCAAGTATCTAGGGACCTCCCGATCATATGTTATACGGGATCGAGAAAGTTTGAGCTCGGATTGAGCTTGACTCGAAAAACTCGATTTATCTGTAAAGATGTGTTTTATTACAAAAATTAAATTTGAAATATAACCTAAGAATTGAATTTGGTTCGACTTCAGCTCGAAAAGCTTGATACATTCATAAATAAGTATTTACACTTAGTACACTTACATATTAAAAAAAACACATATTTTATATCACTTACAAGCTCGAGAACTCAACAATAACTCGAGTCGAACTTATATAAGGTTGAGCTCAACTCATTAAACATTTCGAGCTCATTTGATAGGCTTTCAATCTCAAAAAATTTAATACAGTGCTCTAATGATCCCGCCCCTTAATTTTCCCCAAAATTTCAATCTCCCGCTTTGCTCATATGGCTCCCCTTTTTCACCCCAAAATCAAAACATTAACACTACTAGCTTAGTCAGATCTATCTTCTCTCTATTCATCTCTTCTCCTTCTCTCTAGAACCGACTCACACCACCGCCATACTTCACCACCTTATCTCGCTGTGGTTCCACCAACCATCGCTCCTCCACGTCATCACCGTCATCAAGACAAGGGAACTGTATGGGAGACTTTGTTTGCTTCGGTTGTTTGGTTTGAGATAACCACCACCATCACAGTCGAGCCACCATCACCCTCATCTCACCTATCCTACTCTGTTCATGGGTATGCTCAAACACATATTTAATTTATATTTTCTTAAATGTGTAATCGAATATAAAATGATTTACATTGATTTTCGTGGATTAAACTAGCCTAAAACATGTTTTTGATTATAAATTCGTGTGGTGGTAATCATTGCAGGTAGACTTATTAAGACGACAAGGTTTTCCTGTTTATTGGAATGGAGACAATCGACGTGTTCTAAGAGGCCACTGTTTTACTCGTAAAGGAAGTCTTGATTGGTTTCCACTCCGGGAGGATGTTGCTGAACAGTTGGAGTTTGCTTATCGCAGTTGCATAAGTTATCTATCAAAAGATTAACGTAACATCTGTTATATAGGAAATTAACTCAAATATGGTTGCTTTTGTCAAACTGTTTCATTTGTACCAAATGTTAGTGATTTGCTTGCTTGGTAATGTGTTTGACATTTATTTGTTCCACGTTTGGCACTGCAGAAAATTGCAACCAGTTGTATATTATTTGTTGCCCGAGTTGATATGCAACCCGTATGTTTGTTTTTTAGGCTAAAATTATACTTGGGACATCTAATGTTTTCGTCTTTTATGTTAGCATTAATCACGTTACTTGTTTCTTGCAGGGGCTACATGTTATTTTTATGGGTGAGGATGATACATGGGATGCCTGGCTAAAAATTCCCTCAGCTGGATTTTCTGGCACACTTCATTTTCGAGGCGTAGGTATGCTCCATCTCAGTCACCAAAGCCAACCCATGTATATTTTTACTGTTTAATGGTTGGCAGATCTTATATTATGCAGCGTTATTAGTGCATTAGTTTCTTACATTTCCCATATTTTTTTGTAGAAAGAAACTGCCATTAGACTCAGATGTAAGCCATTTTTTATGTTGTTAACAATTTCATTTTCTAATGATAACACCATTGTATTTCTTAATTTATATAGCAGGTGAGCACTCCAATGGCCATTGAAACTTTGGAAAACGTACCAGTAATGGAAATAGTAGTAAGTAATAAAACATCCACCTTTGATTTTTTTAGTTTTATGTACATGACTAATGTACCGTGTTTTATATATACATATAGGAACTTGTTAAAACTATCGGACATACGAAAACGCTTAAGCCACGACAAACCGGTTCTACAGGTTACACCACCAACTATGATACCAAATATTAGTGAACAAAATACTGGACTAAAATTAGTACCAACGAAGAGAAAACATTTGGTCTCTAGTGAAACCTTGCAAAAGCAAGATAAGGCGGCGAAGAGTCAACAGGTTTTAACTTATGATAGTTGAGAATTTGATTATATACGACATTACAATTTTGATATATATTTGCTTCATTTATATACATGATTTTTATTGAATTTGAAATACAATTGTATATATATTTGCTTTATTTATATACGTTCTGTTTTATATATATATATATATATATATATATATATATATATATATATATATATATATATATATATATATATATATATATATATATACTAGCAGTAGTAACTCTGCTCCAGCAGTACTAACGTGGTACTAGTATTAACTCTTCTATCATGTTTGTGCAGATAGTTGAACCAGTGGCTCATCTAGTTCTGTTATGTTGTGAGCTTTGACATGTTCTAGTTCTGCTCTCATCCTGATGTTTTGATATGCAGCAGCCTACATTTTCAAGGCTTTTATATCCAGATGATGAGATTAGATCAACGGGAGAAAAACTTGTAAGTTTAACTACAAATTTTATTAGTATGTTCATTGTTTTGGATTAAAAGTCTTCATGAAGTTGTTTGAATTACTGCTGATCATGTTTGTGTTAATATTGCTTAGATGGATTTAGTGCAGCTCATGAACTTCAAGGAAAATGTGCCAAGTATTTACTACTGCTAGTACAAAAGTTACTACTGCTAGTTAAAGTTAATACTGCTCAGAGATTAAGACCGCTCGAAGTTGCTACTTGCTTATGGAAAAGATTATAGATACATATAAAGAAACTATTGTAAGCCGACTAGGACTCCTTGATCTATAAAAGGATGTCCAATTTTATATTTTGTTCAGTTATATACATTTCAATTTTATTGTATTTGAACTTGTTTTGATATATATTTGAATTGTTTTGATATATATTGATTTTTTAAATGTGACTAAAAGATGCATATAGTCACACTTATTAACACTTTTGGTCATTGTTTGCTTTAGTCGTTGTGTGACTAAATATTACCGAAGGCCACACAAACATAAATTCACGTGGCCATTGGATGATCTATAGTCACACAAAATACACATTTCTTTACTTTAAACAGCATATGGTCACACTTATTTACACTTTTGGCCACTGTTTGATTAATGGTATGTGACTAAATACCCAAAACAAACATGCTTTGTGTGACTAAATATTACAAAAGGCCACACAAACATAAAATTCACGTGGCCATTGGATGATCAATACTCACACAAAATACACATTTCTTCACTTTAAACAGCATATGGTCACACTTATTAACACTTTTGGCCACTGTTTGCTTAATGGTATGTGACTAAATACCCAAAACAAACATGCTTTGTGTGACTAAATATTACAAACGGCCATACAAACATAAAATTCATGTGGCCATTGGATGATCAATAGTCACATAAAATACACATTTCTTCACTTTAAACAGCATATTGTCACACTTATTTACACTTTTGGCCAATGTTTGGTTAATGGTATGTGACTAAATACCCAAAACAAACATGCTTTGTGTGACTAAATATTACAAAAGGTCACACAAACATAAAATTCACGTGGCCATTGGATGATCAATAGTCACACAAAATACACATTTCTTCACTTTAAACAGCATATGGTCACACTTATTTACACTTTTGGCCACTTTGTGTTAAATTGTATGTGACTAACTCCAAAAAAACAACACCCATTGTGTGACTAAATCATCACAAACGTCACATTTATTGTATATTCATGTGGCCACAGGATGGGAAATAGTCACACAAAATACACATTTACTAGAAAGAATCATCTCAAATGTGACATATATTATATATTTATGTGGCCAAAGGTTGAAAAATAGTTTCTCTCAAAAAACATTTGCGTGACTATAAAGTGTTTACGGTCACTGATAATGACTAATCCAACAAAACTTGTGCCTAATTTGTCACACATATTCGGGGTTTTGGTCACTCTTTTTCGATGGAAAAGGCCACGAACTCAACAATGTGACCATATGCCACCTACGGTGGCGGGACCTATGGTGACACACAAAGAAAAAAACGTGTGTGACTATAGGCATATCGTCACACATTTTTGGCGTGACCAATACAACTTTTTGTACCAGTGGTTGGATCTTCGCTCTGTTTGCAATTTCTTGCTCCTTTGTTGTGCTCATTTTACTCTTTAAATTGCCTTTAGCTGCTGGTACAAATTGAGATTAGCTCATTATGTATTGAGTTTGTTTGATTCTGGTTTCACTTTGTCTTTAGCTTGGTTAAATGTTGTATTAAACTTGCTTATTTGAGCCGTTTGTTTCCTGAGCTTTGTCGCATTATATCGAGCTCGTGCTCCATTTGTGTTAACTTAAAGTTACTATGATAACAGCCATTGTTCTTAATATCGCTTTAGGCTTAAACTTAATACTGTTGGATTTTCATGCTCGTATAGCTTTGTTTAAAGTTTTCAACAAAAAGTTCTTCACAAAAGTCATTCCCCACCTGCTGTTAGGGGTTTTTGCAAAAAGAAAATCTGAATAAAAAGTTTGCAAACATGGTGCCAAGGAGATTCGAACCCTGGTCACCACTCTCACAGCACGTCACACGCATAACCACCTGCACTCTTGCTTGTTGCTTGTATCACTTTGCATAATTTAACATCTATCCCTTGTTTTTCTATTTATCCTTTGTAACCTTATCAGCTTATGTTTGCTTATTTCATGCTTATTCTCGTACTGAGTACCCTCTCCTCAAAATTTTCATAAGATAGTAATCAGTTATAGTATTTGTTAAAAAGTTTTAGATCTATTTGGAAAGTTTTAGTATTAATTAGGATTTAATTAAGTGTTAAATAGTTTTTAATTAATAGTAATTAGAATTTTAATCTTATAATTAATTTTTCTTTTTCTCAAAATTTTCTTTATAATCTAGTACGTAGGTAAATTATTTTTATGCTAGTAGGACTAGTATTGATTAGATTTCGCTTTTTATTTTTATGCACGTACGTTATTTTAATTGTAACACTTGTTTCTAGTTTCTTATACGTTTTAAGTCTTGTCGCTTTACATTTCTGATTCACAAAACCAAATAATCTCACAATCATTCTTACAAGCATTTTAATCCCGAACCTCAAACGATATTGCCCATTCACATCTCATCGGGACTTAACGACCCGGGGAAACACTATATTCACCGGAGAATATGCGAGGTTTGACTATTCTGACTATCCATTAGTCAAGTAGTTGATTTGAGCGTATCTGTAATAACTTACGAACCATGTTGTAACGTCCCGTGAATGTAATGTAAGCATGTCTCATCCCCATCTTATGCCTTGAGTTCAAGCTCTCACTTACAACTCAATTTAAGTCGTCTAATTTAAAAACTGCAAACCAACACATTTCTATTACATTAGTTGATCTGCTAGTAATGAAAACATGAAGTTTAAATTTTCATTGCAATCTGGCCAAGCTCTCACATAACGTAAATTACAACTTCAAGTGTTCTTAAATTAGATGGCATATGACTTAATTTTCAAGGATATTAAATTTTGATGTGTAATCAAAATAATGTATGAAGAAGCATGCATACAACTTTATAACATTGGTTTTTACAAAACAATTTTATTTACAAATTCACTAAGATCAAATTAATAAAGTTTTGATTGAGGTATTGGGTTCACCAATCAAAGAATTACCAATATTTATCGTCCACTATATCGTACTTTTGCATAAGCAATAAGGCTTAGTGTTTCAGATAATCATTATGGAATTGTGGTCAATTCACCCTTAAAATGATATTGTACATAAAATAGTCATACTTGGTAAGTCTAATTCGACACACAATGGATCGGAGATACAAACGTATGCACAAGTGCAATCAAGAACACGTCCCTTTGAGGACACAATTTAATGCGAAACCAATCTTATACCCCTTTTATAGTTTGTCAAACTTTCGTCCGCCTTTCAAACTATTTGTACAAAAAACATCACTCAGTTAAACCTTGAAAATTGACTCTTAAAATCAAAACAAATTTCGCCATTATTTAGTCCATATTATTTTTTTTTATTCAAAAATTACCTCTTTTTCGTTTATAAACATGTTTTTACAATTAATAAACAAAAACAAGTAATATAAATAAAAAAATAACACAACTAAATAAGCATACACATCATAACAATTAATATGTATTAAAAACATGTAGGCACATGCAAACTTTAATTCGATAATCCTATTAAAAATCAATTCTAGGTATATATTGTATGACTAAGGATCAAATGAGAAGAATTCTTAAAATAAGAAGAATGAGAAATAATTATAACAACATATTAAAGATGCATCAATTTGAATTAGACGCATCCTAATCTTTTAGATGCATCGTAATATATTTTTAGCAAAAAGTTAGATGCATATACATATATCAGATGCATTTCATCAAATTAGACGAATCCTATGTATTTTTCGTCCTCTGTGGGTCAAATTTGTTGCTAGTACTACTTTGCATCGTTTTCACTTCAAAGTCACTTTCGAAACTAATTGTGATGCATCTAAATGAATAGAGGTGCATCTAATTCAAGTTGATACATCTCAAATATGAGGTTATAGTTATTTCTCATTCTTCTCACTGGATCCTTACCCTATATTGTATATATTAAATTATGGCTTTCACTTACAATGGAAGTGAGCCACATGCATTGACAGGTCAATTGCGTAAGCCAAAATTTAATATACACCACATAGCATATAATTGATTACTTAATATATTGGAGTTTTCCCCAATTCAACATCTATCAATTAAATTACATGTGAAATCTTAACCATTAAATCATATAGCAAATAAAATCCATGCAAACATGCACTTTTTCATGGAATTTCACTTAACACATAATCATATATTGTCACAAGATCGTTTACTAAACGCATAACAATTACATGTTAATCCTAGAGTTTCTAATCAAATTAAAAAAATTAAAACCAAAACCCTAAAAATTAATTAAGGGTAATCGACCCTAAAAAAAATTAGGGTTTTGATTTTTTTAACCCTAAAAATCAATAATAACTACAAGTCAAGATTCAATTTTAATGCATTTTGATAATTAATTACACATTATAACGGCTCGTGATGCCACTGTTGAAATTTTATAATCATGACAATCATATATAAATACAATAAACATCAAGTAAGCATAGCGGAAGCAATTAAACGGATTATATAATGCATAAATAATTAACCAAAACATAAATAGTAAACATACTTTTGATTCTAGCAAGAACAAAAATTAATTTTTACGCAATTCTTCAAATCAAGAACCCTAATTAGGGTTTATAGGATTATAAGAATTACCCCTTACCTCTTTTGTAATTCAATCCAAGAATACTAACAATAATGTGTGAGTATCACGTTCTTGTACACATGTGTTATAACAAATTAAAGTTTATGCAGGTAAAGTATCACAAATTAAACCAAATAATTTGTTTAATAAAATTTCCAATCGAAAACCTTAAGAGTGTGTTTGATCCGATCGGCCACAAAGAAAGAAAAAGAAAATAGTTTTAGGGTTACGTGTGTGTGCACAAGAGTACCCAAAACCTTATTCTTTGATTTGTATTTATAGTTGAATAAACTTGGAGCTCAAGATTTGTGTAGGTTGGGTTTTTTCCCTAACCCATGACCGGCCACACCATGAAGGGTGTTCTGGATCCTTATTGACTTTTAATTAATCACTAATACAACTTTTCTTTTATTCGTCAAACGGTGGTTAGTCATTTTTTGTTAAATACTAACGGTCATTAAGTGTTTTGTGATTTTAATAAATAAATACAACATTTTATATTTAATTATTAATATTTAATTCTCATACGTAAATTATGCAATCCCATGATCTCGAGTTCAATTCTAACACACGACTATTATTTCATGTCTATAAAACTAACAGATTCCATGCACATTTGACTAGTATAAGCATCTAACATTTTCATAGTAGTAGCATAAGTAGTAAGAAATAGTAACAAGCAGTAGCAGTTAGCAATTAGCAGTACTTGTTTGTTAAATAAAAGTGTTTGGTAACACAATTGTATTTGTAATTATAAAGTGAAAAACGATGTAAAAAGACATATACACATTAACATTAAAACTCTCTTAATAAATAAAAGGGGCATATATGTAATTTGAGAGTGAAAATGTTAGCAAATCTAAATGCTTCTTGATGAATCGTTTTGAATGAGAGCGGTTACACACGAATCAACCGCTAGTTGCTTGTTACCAAACAAGCATTATATTTAAACCGCTAGTCGCGTGTTTCTAGTTGCCATACCTTTCAAACATATAGCTGTTAGTAAATCCACACTAAAGAGATATTCCCTTCCTAACATAAAGGCTATCTCTAAATCTTGGATTACTGATGACAAGCGTCCGAAAACGTGAAACTCGTATCAAATAAAAAGAATCACTTGAACCAAGATAACATACCATTAAACATATAAATCCCCGAATCAAATATGGCAATTTATTTGATTTTGTTTACAAGAATAATTCTACATCACATTATGGAACCCTAATTGTGGAAAACTAGAAGGGGGGGTTGAATGGTTTTCCCCTCTTTTTCGTTTTATGAAAAATCTTCAATTAGAGTTTATTATGAAAACAATATATAATCAATATGATTAATTATATATGTGTACTTTTGAGTTTGTTTTCAAAACTTAGTTTTATGAATAAAGCATTGGTTGATCTTTAAGTTAATATGTTTTCCTTTTGAAATCTTAAAACGTTTTGTATCAAATCATCTATTAAGTTAAACTCAATATGAGGAGTGTGAATAATAATGTAGTCGATCATATTATATAATTATGCACATCTTCACAATATTAACTTGCAACTATAACACAATCAATCATCATGACAATATAAGCAACACCTAACACATATATGCAAGCATAGATATAAAGCAATAAATGCAAGAGTAAATGTAAAGAGATAAGATAAAGAAGATGCAAACCGGACACGATGATTTATAGTGGTTCGGCTACAAGGACACCTTCCTTGCCCTACTCCACTCCCCGAGTACCACACTCGAGAGTTTTCTTCACTACTCAACAAGCTCCCTTTTGGCGGAGAAAACCTTTCACAACTTTTGCTTACACCATTTAACGACACTAAGCTAAATGTCTTGTTCTAATAGTAGCTAGAACCAATCTCACACCACAACACACCTTCTTCACAACACTACTACTACACAACTTATCACACCTTCACAACACACCTATTTCTTCACGGCTTCACGACTTCTTCATGGCTTCACAACTTCACGACTTCTTCACTACTTCACAACTTCTTCTATACTCCACTACATATTCACACATCTATTACTTCACACCTACATAACTTCTCCACACTACTACTTCTTCACACTACTTCTTACTCACTCATAAACTCACTACTAAGTAAGATCATCTTGATCTACTTATTACATATACAAAGCTCACAACTTTACATAAGCACTAACTACATCTTTAGCTTTATGATGGGGAGGATTCTTCTCTTGCACTTTGAGATATGAGAGATTGGATCACTTGAAACAAAGATTAATAATCTTATGATCAAAGGGTTTTAGAAGGATGTTTAGAGAGAATTGGATCTGAAAATATTTGTGCAAAGAGGTGAGAAAAATTCCAGGTTTGAGGTGGTATTTATAGGGAAAAATTTCTGACAAAATCTGACAGGGAGCGTGGCCGGTCCCCTTAATTGTGTGCCGGTCCCCTTAATTATTAAGGGGACCGCCTAGTATAATTAAGGGGGCCGCCTAAGAAAAAAAAATTTTCTTCAGATTTTTTGTCTTTTTGTGGGGGAGGTTTTTCCTGAAGAATGTGGCCGTTTTTTTGGGTAGAAATTTGAATTCAAAATGTTTATTTTGAATAAAACATTTCTTATAAATACAAAAATGTTTTGTATAAGTTTAGAAATGTTTGTCCCATTTTAATAAAATGTAAGGTTTGTAAAAATAAAAATTCCTTTGATCATAAAATGCATTAGACACTTTGTTTATTCATACCTTAAGTGATATGGATGCTAAAGCAAATATTTACGACTAAATACTTGTTTACGTCATAATTTGTAGTTCAATGAGTTTACGTTTTGTGATTATCAAAACATAGAGATATCGATATATGTTAATAATGTTTTTAGACATTATTTATATCAACAATCTCCCCCTTTTTGATGATTACAAAACCTAAACTCATTAAGTCTAAAAATTAATTTTTAGACAAGTACTTAGTGAGTTTATATTCACTTCTCCCCCTTTTTGTAGAATCAAAAAGGTTATGCCGTCTAGCTTCATAAATGAAGTTAGACGGGGATGAAAGCTCCCCCTTGATGTGTGCTCCCCCTCGTTCGATGGCACCAAGGGATCGAGAAATGGAATGCTCGCAAGAAAAATATTAGAAGCACAAGCATATATAGAAGAATAACAAGCATAGCAAACAAATATTAAGGATACATAACAAGCATAGCAAATAACAAGCATAGCAAACAAATATTAAGGATACATAACAATTAATTCAAAGTGATTATGTTAAAAGATCCTAATTTGCCAAAGAGAGCCATTGGACTTGCTTGTAACAAAAGGTTGGTTGATTCGTATTTGAAAGTGAAAATCATAAGCATGTAGTATGCCTAGATGGTTGATGATTGAGTGTTTGGAATGAAGATGGTTGAGTAGGGTAAGGTTGTTGGATTAATGGAGGTATATGTTTGGGTCTTGAATGTTGGAGAGTTTGGTGGTGGAGAGTTTGTAGCAGAAGAGGTTGATTAAGGTTTTGGATGTTGTTCAAGTGAGGGTATTGGATATGATCTAGTGAGAAGATATTCAATCCAAGTGAAGTGTTCATTGAATGCAATGATTTTTAGGGGAAAGATGCAACAAGGTCAATTGTTGACATGCTTCTCAAGTTGATTTAAGTTGTGTGGTGATGAGGGTGATCTAGATGAAGGTAGATCCAAATTGCGTTGAGCAAGATGTAAGGCTAAAAGAGCACTAAGCTCATGGGCTTCTTTTAGCGCCTCAACGAACTTCAAGTGTTCGGAGGAAGGTGATGGTGGTGGAGCATGATAATAGTCTTGGGTGAGGGTTTGAACATGCAACATAGGAATGGCATGTGAAGTTGTAGGATGTGGTGGTGATACTCTTGGTGGTGTAGACATGTTTGAGCTTGGGTAATCATGAAAACATGATATGGGTGGAAGAGATGCTTCATGAGTGGATGGTGTTTTTGTTGAATGAGCATCACGTAAAGTGTTGGTAATGAGGTTGGGATTATTGTTTTGGGATTGTGCATGCTCATCATAAGAACGAGCATTAGTGGAAGCACGAATGGATGATTTGTGTGAGAGTGAGGTTTAGGTGTTGGTTGATTATGAACAACATCACTTGAGTTGTGAAAAGATTATGAGGTTTGAGTGTAATGTAGAAGGATATGGGTGAGTAAAGGTTTTTTATATGTAATGTTGAAGACATAGGAGGAATTTGGTGTTGGATGTTTGACAACATCATTTGGTTTGACGGGCTTTTAGTGGAAGTTAGGCTTACTTCTCCAAACGGTTTGGTGGTTTTGGTTTAATGGGAGAGGTCATGAAGAGATGAGAATAGATTGAGAGGAATGAGAGTGTTTATAATGTAGGATTGGTGGGATTAAGGATGTATAGATTTTGATAGAGGGTTTAGGATAAAATAGGTTTATGAATTTTGGGAAGTGTAGGATGAAATGGGCTAAAAAGTAGAAAAAGGAAACAACACCTTCGACCATCAGATGGCCGGTCCCCTTAATTGGAGGCCGGTCCCCTTAATAATTAAGGGGGCCGCCTTATGATTTAAGGGGGCCGCCCATCTGGTGATTCCCAGATTGCCAGAAAAGGGTTTTTGGTAGTGAATTGCAGAAAGGTTGTGTTTTTGGTTTCAAACAAGTCCAACTCTTTGAGGCAATTAAGCATATACTAATTTTGTAGGTAATTATGTAGCCAAAGCATGTTAATCAAAGGGATTAAGTGAACAAGAAATTTCATCTAGCATGCAAACATACTCATCAAGCAAGTAAAATATAAGTGCTAGGAAACACTAAGCAACATCAAGTATTTCATAACTACATAACTAGGAGGATTAATCCTAATGTGTATCAATGTGCAATAAGTGGGTAGTTATGATAGCATGGATTTCTAGACTTGTTACAAACAAAGTCTTAATGAACAAACCATGGTCCTCTTGATTTGATTTAGTTCACTTATAAGTGTCATTTATGTAAATATAAATGACAAATATGAGATCACCATGCATGATTTTAAAAGAGATGTTTTTAGCATTATTCAACAATGTTTGAAAGTAAGTTTTCACTTAGATGTGAGAGTTATTTGAATAAAATAGATTGGGTTTTTACTTCAATATGTGTGAATAAATGGTAAAGAATATTTTCCCAATCTTTAGTTTTGATCAAAACAAAATTGTGGATATTGATAGTGAAAACATGTTATTTAAAAGTGGGATAGTTATTTGAAAAACTATTTTCCAA
This sequence comes from Artemisia argyi, assembly GCA_030686995.1. Lineage (NCBI taxonomy): Eukaryota > Viridiplantae > Streptophyta > Magnoliopsida > Asterales > Asteraceae > Artemisia > Artemisia argyi. The sequence goes on from CM060705.1 coordinate 149,544,173, forward strand.
AATGTGAGGTTTTTGCATATTTTTAGAGATATTAGATTTTTGACAACAAATATCATGAATCAAATATTTAAAAAAAATGTTTATTAAAGATCTCATGCTCAAGAGGGTTGGTTAAGCCTATTATTATCTCATGCTATCGTTTCTACATATCCTATGATCCTAAAGGAAATGAAGACGATAATTTATATGTTAGATGCGAGAGTGTTGAATGGGGTATAACCTAACATCTATAGTTCCTTTGTTTTCGCACGCTTATCTAACTTAATGCCATAAATCTAGGAATGAAAGAATCTAATGAGAAGCAAAGTTCATAAAAGTAAACTAGCGTTAGGTATATATAGGAAGAGCAATTTAATCAAGTTGGAGAATGAGTATGAGACTATCACTAGTGGTGCTCAATTCAGGCTAAACACGACCATTTTTACGGGTTACACACACCCAACTTCTCACATAGAAGCAATTCAACCGTTAGGTTAAATTGAATTTCTAGTCAATAGATTCTCCAGTAGTCATTCTCTTTTTAGAAGAAATCGAGTTCCTAAATTTACCTATCGAAGATTACCAAATATGAAGTTTGCTTGATTCACTAATACTTGGCTTAATGTGACTCAAACATCATGTTTTTATGAAGGTAAATCTAGATGATATATTTTATTCACGATCCTAATAGAGACGTGTTGAATGTTTAGATAAGAGTAAACAAATTTTTTTTTTTCAATCCTTTCTTCATGATTTACCGGTTGTTTGGTTTTGATGACATATTACTTGATTTAATAACTGTGCTAGATTTAAGAGTGCACCTTAGCATCTCTTGTGAAATGAATCTCATTAAGATTATTTATCTTAAATGAGTTTGTGATTCTCAATTGATATCAAAACTAGACATTAATATATTTTTAAACAAGTATTATTTTCTATGATTTTTGCCAATGTTGTATATCATACTTTAACAAGCATTTAAAAAAAAAATTTACTTGTTTATGGATTGTGACAAGTTATTTTTCAATTCTAATAACTTGTATTATTTAAAAAAAATGTAGTGCATTATCTTGTAACACAACCATTCATGCTACAAAGAAAATGAAATACATAGAATATATAGTGTGTATTATTCTTAAATATGTATTTTATCTTGAAGTGATAATTTTAAGTAGTGTGAGCAAAGTTTACATATGTTGTTAGTTTGCTCATGTTTGGTTTTTCGGATATGACACATTTATCCATTGCATTGCAATGTAAATTGCTTGAATATTTCGGACTAAACATCCAAGTCGTCAATCCTACTTTATTGTATATTTTGTGAATGTGTTTAAAATGTTATTCTAATGTTTGGAACACAATTATTGGACAAGTAGATTCAATATGATATTATCAACACAAGTGTGAGTTATGATCCAATGCATACTCTTTTCATCTACAAAGGATGTAACTATTTTCATATCAATCTAGTGTGATTGAGTATGCAGATTCAAGACTATATCTTTTGTTTTAATTTGATATAATCTTGAAGCTAAACAAATAGCAATCCAATTTCTTGTCCATACTCAAAAATGTGTCAATTAGATTTGATAAATATATCAACCATAATTTGAATAATGAATTGATATAATATCAAGATCTTTCTTGACCCTCACGGATACTCATTTGAAATAAATAAACATTTTGATAGTGTGTTCCATTAATCCTAAGATTATTTATTAGTGAATGATTGAAAGTTGACTTATTATTTCATGATTGTTATATGTTTTGTTTTTGTGTAAGACTCTTCATTTTTATTTATTATGAACACACTTAGATTTTGAAAATACTTTTTCTTTTATATAACTATTAATGTTTTATAATGATTCAATTTCTCTTATTAAACATCTTAAGGTAAAACAAGCTAATTTGTAGAAAATATTTAAGTGTGTTGTGAAGAATAGATTAAATTGTTTGAAATGTTTAGGTGACTAGATTGAACTCATTTACAAGATGTTTGAGTAACATTAAGCCATCTATACCTATATGCAATGCAAGCATATTATAACAATCCTAACGCAAGAAATCTAGCATAAGATCTAGTTAAGTATAAATCGGAAAACTAGCTATAAACTAATAGGGCACATATGCATAGATATACAAATAGCTAAACTTCTAATAGCAACAATCATTTAATATATTCAATTAAGAAAATAAAATCACAAAGAAGTTCACATAACACATAAAACACTTGTCGTCGTTTTGTGTATTATATACACCAATGTTTACTTAACTCGAATTTATTTGAAAATAAAATAGTTTCCTCCCCATTCTATAATTTAATTAAGATCAATATTTTGAAAACATAAATACTTAATTTTTCAAAAGTATATCAACAAGTAATGCCCGACTCGAAGGAAAAGGTAAAACAAAAGTTTTACGTTAAAACGAAACACAAATTTTTTACCACTGTATAGTATTTTGACTTTCTTAGTTATTTAAGTTTGTAATGGTTACTTGTAAGTATTTTTAAATGAAAGTAGACTCAATTACCTTTAAAACGCCGGGTGGCACGACTTCTATGGAGTTACGGTTAATTTTATATGATTTTTCAAAGTTTTCGAAAAACTGTCGAACAGACAGGCGGACCCCTTAAATAATTAAGGGGACCGCCCAGTATTTAAGGGGGCCGCCCAGACAATTAAGGGGGCCGCCCATCTGGTACTAAAAATTTCATTTTTTTTGTAAAAAATTGTTTTCTGACCTTTCGGAAAGGTGTGTAACTTTCTGATTTTGATACCGAACATATAACACTTGTTTTAAACATAATCTTATCTCGAGCTAGTATAATTAGTGTATATAGTATCAAAACTAATACAAGTTAATCAACAAAAACACTTTTCATATTTAATCCTCCTTAATGAATAATTTGATACATGGATCGTACTCAATTTTTAAAACCATTTGTTTTGAAAATTTGAGCGACGTGGCTCTGGTACCAATTGTGGAAAACTAGAAGGGGGGGTTGAATGGTTTTCCCCTCTTTTTCGTTTTATGAAAAATCTTCAATTAGAGTTTATTATGAAAACAATATATAATCAATATGATTAATTATATATGTGTACTTTTGAGTTTGTTTTCAAAACTTAGTTTTATGAATAAAGCATTGGTTGATCTTTAAGTTAATATGTTTTCCTTTTGAAATCTTAAAACGTTTTGTATCAAATTATCTATTAAGTTAAACTCAATATGAGGAGTGTGAATAATAATGTAGTCGACCATATTATATAATTATGCACATCTTCACAATATTAACTTGCAACTATAACACAATCAATCATCATGACAATATAAGCAACACCTAACACATATATGCAAGCATAGATATAAAGCAATAAATGCAAGAGTAAATGTAAAGAGATAAGATAAAGAAGATGCAAACCGGACACGATGATTTATAGTGGTTCGGCTACAAGGACACCTTCCTTGCCCTACTCCACTCCCCGAGTACCACACTCGAGAGTTTTCTTCACTACACAACAAGCTCCCTTTTGGCGGAGAAAACCTTTCACAACTTTTGCTTACACCATTTAACGACACTAAGCTAAATGTCGAGTTCTAATAGTAGCTAGAACCAATCTCACACCACAACACACCTTCTTCACAACACTACTACTACACAACTTATCACACCTTCACAACACACCTATTTCTTCACGGCTTCACGACTTCTTCATGGCTTCACGACTTCTTCACTACTTCACAACTTCTTCTATACTCCACTACATATTCACACATCTATTACTTCACACCTACATAACTTCTCCACACTACTACTTCTTACTCACTCATAAACTCACTACTAAGTAAGATCATCTTGATCTACTTATTACATATACAAAGCTCACAACTTTACATAAGCACTAACTACATCTTTAGCTTTATGATGGGGAGGATTCTTCTCTTGTACTTTGAGATACGAGAGATTGGATCACTTGAAACAAAGATTAATAATCTTATGATCAAAGGGTTTTAGAAGGATGTTTAGAGAGAATTGGATCTGAAAATATTTGTGCAAAGAGGTGAGAAAAATTCCAGGTTTGAGGTGGTATTTATAGGAAAAAATTTCTGACAAAATCTGACAGGGAGCGTGGCCGGTCCCCTTAATTGTGTGCCGGTCCCCTTAATTATTAAGGGGACCGCCTAGTATAATTAAGGGGGCCGCCTAAGAAAAAAAAAAAATTCTTCAGATTTTTTGTCTTTTTGTGGGGGATGTTTTTCCTGAAGAATGTGGCCGTTTTTTTGGGTAGAAATTTGAATTCAAAATGTTTATTTTGAATAAAACATTTCTTATAAATACAAAAATGTTTTGTATAAGTTTAGAAATGTTTGTCCCATTTTAATAAAATGTAAGGTTTGTAAAAATAAAAATTCCTTTGATCATAAAATACATTAGACACTTTGTTTATTCATACCTTAAGTGATATGGATGCTAAAGCAAATATTTACGACTAAATACTTGTTTACGTCATAATTTGTAGTTCAATGAGTTTACGTTTTGTGATTATCAAAACATAGAGATATCGATATATGTTAATAATGTTTTTAGACATTATTTATATCAACACTAATAATGTCAATCCAATAATATCAATCTACTACCGATGGATGTTATTCCACCATTCACCAATATGCAACAACGTTAACAATGCGACAACCTAGACCCGAATCAAAGTTACAACCTAATGCGACTGCACGCCTCTTGTGGATTAAGTATTTGAAGTTTTGAACGCCCGAAAGCCGAGCTTTTATTAAGCAACTCGAGCTTGAGCTTGGCTCGATCGAGTCGAGCTTTTAGCGAGCTCAAGCCCTATATATTGGCTCGAAACATTTAATGAGCCGAGCTCGAGCTTTTGATAGCTCGGCTCGAACTTTTATCGAGCTTTAAGTAAATGAGGGTTAATTCGAATATTAACCTAATTAGAAGGACTTACTCCATAAACAATTAATTAACTATATATTCTTCAAACCCTAATTATTCTTACGCAACGTTTTGTATTCTACAATCTAAACAATGCACACTTCTTGGCCATCACTTTGTCTTTATCAGCCATCACTCCATCAGGTATTCTCTTTGGAAATACTACTACGAATAAGGAATAATAACCATAATGCTCTAATTCGGATAGGTGTTCAGTTATTCTTTATCCGTGCAGTTGTTAAATGATCTTTATAGTTACTTTTTGTTTTAATGCGGCTACAATGTCATTAAATATACATATAGTCGAGCTTTTCAAGCAAAGCTTCAGCTTTGCTTGAAACTGAATCGAGCCGAGCTCAAACCCGGATGGTTAAAGCTTGACGAGCTATCAAGCCGAACTTTAGCCCTTTTTTTTTTTTCCGAGCCGAGCTCGAGCTTTGTCAAACTCGAGCTTGGCTCGGCTCGTTTGCACCCTTAGATAATACTATATATGAATGCCAAAACTTGAACTATAAGAAAAGAAATACGTAGTACAAGACAAGGAGGGTATTGAATTATAAAAAGTTTACTCACTAGTAAACAGTGAGACAAGCCATGCGGACATGCTCAAATGAACACTTCCAAACAAGGCATGAAAACTTCGTGTAACATGCATTAAAACATATGGTTTGACCTATGAAGACTGGAGAAGACTACCTTAACGTAGCCAAAAGACAGTAAGGACCCATCGACCATGTGAAATACATAAGCAAGTAGAATACAACCAATATTAGGAAATGTCCAATTTAATGTCTAATTGTCTTTAAGGTATGCAATCAAATAGAAAATTTTAACCCAATAGTAAGTGAAAAGTCTCCGGTGATTGACATGTAACCCCACTTTTTCCTCTAACTTCTTTTTCTCTTTCTTATCTCACGAACCTTCTTTTTCATTTTTAATTTCTTCATCCATGATAAAATACTTAAATAGTACATTTAATTAGTTCAATTCATGTTTTAATTACATCAATTCAAGATATAACGAGTCATTCAGACCCGTGCGTTGCACACGGGCTTTATCTAATTGGTCATAATGTAATGTGTGGAGTCATTCAGACCTGTGGGATGCACACGGGCTTAATCTAAATGTTCATGGTGTATTGTTCAACACTAATTTTCATCATTACATGGGCTGTATATAAGTGTTCATAGCGTAATCTTTGACACTTATTTTCATCATTATATATCTAAGTTGTGATGGTATCACACCTTTTTTGAGCATGACACACATTTAAAATAGTTTATTGACATTAAAAGAGTATATGTGAAGAGACCCTTTTCAAGATGCTACATTTAAAAGAGTCTTTTCACGTATAATTTTTTAATATATATAAGTTACATAGTAAATGTCAAAAGGAGGTTAAACGCATACGGTTCTTTCAAAATAAATGTAACCCTTATATAAAATCGTAACAAAGTGGATAGTCTGTATATTTTGAGATCAACTTGTGACAATGAATTATCCTTTGGCTTATCATATCAAATACGGTAGCTCCACATTACTACGCTTAATTACTCGAACTTTATTTTATCAACAAAAACCTTTTAAGTTTCAATATATTTTTATTGTGAAAATCGGTCCAATATTGTTAGTATCTTTAATTTGTAGCATATTGCATATATAAATATATTTGAAGACATCAATCTCACCATATAATTTTTCTACTCTTAATAACTAATATAATAATTTTATTTTGCCAAATTTGTTTGTCATTCTACAAATAAAACTAAAATCATGCTAAGATAATCAATTAACCTCCATAGTGATATTACTTATTGAGTAAGATTTAAATTTAATTTGCAATAGATAATATAAGTGGTATATCTATATTGTTTAAACTACATAAATCGTCAAAATGATATTACTTATTATGTCAGATTTAAACTACCGTAAAATTAAATAAATGGTAAATCCTCAAAATAACATAATCGCTTAATTACCGATACTAATTGTGGATATGATTACCCGAATCATTACTACGTATTTGTTTTATCTTTAGTCTATTACTTTGCACCATTTATGGATAAAGATAAAATAAATTACATTATTAAAAGCGAACTATAAAATAAATTTTCTTTTTAACAAAACTATAAAAACATTAAACATTAAAGTAATTAGTATATTCAAGAGTACAAATTATAATTCGTATAATAAAAAATCAGATCGAGTGACCCAAGTCCGAATCATAAACCTGCTCGAATCAATCAATAGACCTAACATTTAACTAAACACAATTAGACCTAACCCTACTTTTTGTGTACTCCGCCCCTATCTCTAAACTCACACACAAATACATCTATCACCATCATCAAATATATCTTTTCCCTACAAACAATTACATCTCATCTTCATTTATACCATCAAATCATAAACTAATTACACATCTAAACATTTAAATAACACAATCGGAACAAAACCCTAACATATGTCTTCGTTTGCGGTTTAAATCTAATAAAGTTCATCATAAATCCTTATCAAACATAAACACACAGCCTTATCGTGACCTTTTTCTTCTTTGATGTTCAAGATGAACCAAAGACGCGTTTAAACGGATTCAAGATCCTAGGATTGGTCTCGGGTAGGGTGATTTGATATTGTTTGCGTTTTTGTTTTTCAAACCGAACAAAAAGAAATATTGTAACAATTTTGTTATGGTCCTTTCTTGAATAAGTTCGTATGTTAATGAAGCTAGGCTTCAAAAAATTTGATTCTTGTAATTGTGTGATTGTGGGGTTCATGGTTGCGTCTAGTTTGTAGGATTGGTTTTTTTCTTCAGTTTTAAGACATAGTTTTGGATTTGTTGTTGTCGGTTGTGAGACGTGAAGTTGTTTGTTGTTGGTTGATGTTGGTTGTTCGATTAAGGTTGTTGGATTGGAATGAGTTATTGATGGTTTCATGTTGGTGAGGATCGGGAAAAAATGATGTGGTGAAAATGGTGATAGTGGCTATTTATAATCTTAAAAAAGCAACCGAAAAGATTATTTGCTGCATTTATTCTCAATTGGTTATGTTTTACTTCATCTTCCTAACATTCAATTCATGAGATGGTTGGTTTGCTTGGAGCTTGCATATTTAACTTTCAATGCATGAAATATTTATGATGACCACTTTACATTTAGAGTTGTGTAACTGATAAATGCTTCATATACTTAACATATAAATGGCCATTATGTGAATATTCATTGTACGCTTAAAGATAGTTTGCTTGAGTTGCCTGGAAATCAATGTGGAACACTACATATGATACAATCAATTCATTAAGCATTAATCATGACCACTTACATTTATAAGGCTTCTTAAACTTTATATATATAAGATTCTTATAATTCGAGATAATAATAGTTTCAATTCCACGGTAGGTTTCTTTAATTTTTCTCAATTTTTTCCTTTAAATTAAGATCAATAAACCAACTCATCAATTCTTTACATTTTTTGGTTCTCTCAAGTTTTTCATCAAAAATTTTAAATTTTCATTGTGACTTTTGATCAAGAAACCCTAAATTAATATCAAATTTTCATCTTTTTTGTTTTTATAAAGTTTTTTTTCATAAATTTCAAAGAAATCATGTGTTTATAAAAGCACCCACATAAGGTGTTTGATGAAATTTTGCGATTTTAGAGTTTTAAGGTATTAATTATAATTTAGTTGTTTCAGTAATTTATAAAAGCTTTAATATTTTCTTAAAAAATAAAAATTGTGATGTATAGAATTTCGAATCTGCAATACGTGTTTATTAGATTTATTATTATTATTATTATTATTATTATTATTATTATTATTACGTGTTCATCAATACAAATGTTCATCAGTTATTTTTATATTCATCAATATGTGTTCATGAATGTTCATCGGTTCTTTTATGTTCATCAATACTTGTTCATCAATGTTCATTCTGCAAGAATGTTTATCAAATATAAAATGTTCATCAATATCCCGACTGATCATTATTTTATTTTTGTAAAAATTGATGTTCATCATATCTTGATGTTTATTATAATTGGATCGTGGGTTGGGTGAAAAAATGGAAAGAAAATGAAGGAAAAGAAGGGGGCTAGAAGAAAGAAAGGAATGACATTTGTCGCTTTCTCATGACCTTCTATACTTTTTAGAGTTTTACCACCTTATATAAGATCCTTTGTCTTTAAAGGTGTCAAACCAACATAATATAGTGTAAAAGCTTATGTGACAACAAAACACGAAGATCTGAAGCTATATAATACCGACTTTTGAAATGAAAAAAATGATCTAGCTACAATTTTTGTTTTGAAATCATCATCGTCTCGCTCACTTGGACTTGAGTTTAATGAATAATGAGAACACAGAATCATAATTTTGTAACAATTGTTTCGGAAGTCAATTTTCATACATCATACCCCAATATAGGTTATATCTTTTGATACCATATGGGCGATTGCTGATCACACCCTCATATAAAACTCTGCATTATCAACTTACATCACATTATTTGAGTTCGCCTTAGCGGGTATTGACTAATATCATATGTGACAAAGTAAGCCACCTGAAGAGCTCACGTAGAGTTGTTATTATAGGCGGGAAAATTAGTTTGTATCAATTAATTAGTCTATAAGAAGAGTTCTAGAAGCGATTGTTAATTAGTTGATTGTCCCATCTCTCATTCTATATTCATTGTAAAAACTCCTTGTAATTCTATTTAGAGTGTAACTCTACTTTCAACAGATTTCGTGATTCTTTTACCATATCATTCCGTTGTTCCATTCCGTAAATCGTTTTGATACATATCATAACACTTCCTAAGGGATTCATTAATAATCAAAATGGAAAGGCTTTAGGATTCCCTTTGATAACGTGATAACTTGAATTCAAATGCCACGACCGGGTATTTCTGTCATTCAAAATTTTGATGCGTTAATGGATGAAAAGGAAAGAAGGTCAATTCAAATTTCTCTTTGAGATTTCCTAATCTAGACATGTTAATGGTCGAAATAATACGAATCTCCGTTTATCAAATGTTTTCTTTTGGCTTAGGGGACATAAGGAAGAGTGGCGGGTTCCTAAAGAAAGAACAAAGCAAGAATTAGGGGCCTAGTAGGTGTTTGTATTTAGCGGATAGTTATGAGCCCGCACATGAGTTTTATACAAAATGACACAATTCTAATTAGCCTTATAGCACCAAATGATACAGATGTATTTCTGCTTTTGGACAAGACAAGGCCACATGAAAAAGTGATATACTCTCCTTTGCTGATCATTAGAATGTTCATAAGGGGGCATTTGGTTATTTTCATTTTTATCCTCTACTAGGCATCCCAAAACTAACACTTATTATCACGAAAAGAATACAGGTAATTCTAATAACAATGTTCCATCTCAATATATATATATATATATATATATATATATATATATATATATATATATATATATATATATATATATATATATATATATATATATTTCTTTTGTAGTGAGAGTAGTACAACAGAAGGAAATCTCCAAAGTCGTTATTGAGAATATACGTTTTGTTGATCCCTTTAAAGTGATTGCAAAGTATAGCTCTCCAAGTTATTCAATCACTTTTCATGGCATATGGTGTAGTTTAAAATAGTTTTTATGTATGAACAACTTGTATTCAGTTTTAAACAAGATAACACACATTAAGTTTTCTAACGTTTAAATTCTCACTAGAATATATGAATCAAAAAATTTACTTTCTACTTTAAGTAAGAGATATACTCTTCTTTAGGGAACAATTTTGACAACTGTAGCTCGTTTTTACTAGCTATTGGAAAGGTGCTGACTCCCATAAAGACTTGTTTTATCCCTTTTGGTTTAGGGTTTTCGTGCCTCTTGACTTTTAAATTTTTAAGATTCTTTTCTTAGTATCAATAGTTTGAGGAGATCTGACATTATTCAGTAAGTTACTGTCATACCTCACTGAACTGAACATCTTCTTTGGGACTTGTTCTTGAGGTGATGAACCGCATCGACGCTGAAGTGAATACTCTTTTTCTTCAAGAACTTAGATGTTTTTCCAAGTTCAGCAGCTAACTTTACTATACGTAGGCTATTGTATGTTCAAATCTAATCAGAGGTTGTTGAACACTGAATTAGCCCAACAGCTATGTCTTTTGGACATGGTGAGTTAGTGGGTAGAACAACGATGTCTTTTGGACAGAATGTTATGAATGACATGCCGGATTATATTAGCAACATGCCGGATAACGTTATCACCAATATTTTGAACCGTTTGCCACTCAAAGAGGCGGTGACGACATCCAATTTAGCGAAAAGCTGGAGGTTTAAGTGGACATTGCTCACCGATGTCATACTTGATAAGGATTTCTTTTATTTTTTGACAAATAAGTTTGAAGGGATGCATATTACTAGATTGCTGCTTCAGCTCAAAGGTTCCATAAGAAGGTTTGTCTTCTCTGTAGAGCTTAAACCCTTGTCTGGACAAGATTACTTCAATTATGAAGAGATTCATGCTTGGCTGTTGTTGTTGGGTCAGCGAGGAATTGAGGAGCTCCTTATACATAACAGGTCCTTCAAACCAATTATCTTGCCAACCCAAATGTACACTCGTTTGGAGTTGAAACATCTGGAACTTCATTGGTGTACGTTACCTAGTTTGGTATCCTTTGAAGGTTTTCCAAATCTATTGACCTTATAATTGTTATTCGTCAAATTTCTGACCGGTACAATTTGGGGCTGTATTGCTAGTTGTCCCTTACTTGAGTCTCTTAAAATCAATCGTACTGATACAAAAGAGATGAGACTATTGTATATTGCACAACTTGGGAATCTGAAGAAGCTGTATTTGTCATTCGGTCTTTTGAACCAGGTCACCACAATCACAACTTACAATATATATCAGCTTAGAAGTCTTCCCAAACTTGAGTCCCTTACATTAGATTTTCAGGAGTGCATGGTAAGACAAATTTGAGTTTCACACTTCAAATGCAATCTTTAAAATTCTGAAAATTCTACCTGTTGTAGTTATTGGCAGAAGGTAGCTCATGGATGAATGTACCTGTGGCATTTGTATTCCTCAAGAATCTAAATCTATCTGGAGTCGATTTTGGGAACAATGCAATGGTAGCATTCATCATTCAAATGATTCGTAGAGCTCCAAGATTGCAAATGCTAGAAACCAGAGTAAGTGGAATGCAATATGTATTATGCTTCACATCAACCTAAATTGCCATGGTTGTGCATCTCAATACTATCTCAATTTGCAGGCTTCATTCGAAAGTGATATACCTTTGGAAAGTTATTCATTACATTTAGGAAGCAAAAGAATCGGGTCGGGCCAGCTCGAGAGTGTGGTGTTTCGATCTTTTCCTGTATCAGTTAATGAATTAACAATAATAAAGTTTGTACCTGATTGTTCCCCCTTGCTGAAGAAACTTTATATCAAGCTTTGCACTCTGAATCATGATCACGCTGAAAATGTCGTGATGAATTGGGAGTTGGCTAGGGAGCTGTTGAAACTCCACCGAGCTTCCCCCACAGCCGTAGTGGAATTCTTCTAGTTTTTTTTATGTTTATTCTATGGTTTGTTTAATGTTTAGCTTGTACCCTATGGCAATTAACGACGTATTTTGTTGTTCCTGCTTCATTCTATGGTTTGTTTAATGTTTAGCTTATTAATTACCCTAAATGGTGTTGTTTGAAATATCATGGGTGTGTTGTGGATACGGCAATTTGACTTTTGAAAGTCAAAGTTACATATAGCACTTCAACTTGGTATTAGAAAGTGCAAGTTGAAACTAGCATATACATACAACAATATGATTTAAGCATACATATATTGCATCATACTTGCAAAATTGTGTATGGACAAACCCATATGGTTTATCCTACACATATAGTTTACAAAACAATTGTCTAAGCATTGTCAAGTTGATTTGTGCCTACAAATCCACCATACATACGAACTATAAAATATGTTTACATAATATCATTCATCCAACTTTAAAACTCCATCAGCACACATCAAAATGTAAAACTCTTTGTGACCTGTTAGTTTCATCACCTAGAAAGAAGCGGACCATTGAATCTTGACCAAAATGTGCATCTGCCCTCAATTGCCTGAAACTAGATAATGAAACAATAGCCACTTGCCTCCTGACCTTCCCTTGACCAACTTGAAGTATCCGCTCACAAACTTTGAACTCTTTCTCTATGCTTTTATGCTTCAAAACCGCTCTAGAGAGCCCATACAAGTTGTACTTCTTAACAATTCTTGATGGTATGGACTGATAAAAAATGTACAAAACTTATCATTAGTTTGTCATGGGATGCTTCTAATACACATTATGATCCATTAATCTTTATATCAGACACACAATGTATGATACAAATGACATTCATATATCTTATTAAGCAACTCTGTCACTAGACTTACAAGTCGGCCGTCTCTCCAGAAGGATGCAGTCATCTTCATGTAGAATGCCCTTTCTTCTTGGTCATGGGTTGTGTGGTGTTCCCAATTACACATCCAATTAATCTGAGGGGCTTCAAAATCTGATTTTCATATTACATATAATCAAATAACTTACACTGCTGTGAGATACTTGGTGTAGTTAAATTTAAAAAACTAAAACATACCATAGTCAGTTGGTTGGTGATAAAGGGCATTCATGGCTATGTTAGTGTTGGATGTCTTCACTGTTGTGATGGCCCCTCCATCATGGTCAAACAACATGACATTATACTCCTTCCTCGGGAAAACCTGAGTAAACACCATTTTTTGACCAGGTGACATATTCAAGTCTTGGGCCAGTTTCTCCCAACCACATCCCCACAGGGCCGTGTGGACATATCGATCATACCAATCTTGTGTAACCTCCAGCTCTACTTGGTAATCAGTGGTGTTACTAGTAACCATGACCGACTCTATAGTTGCTGGACCATGCAGATATGCTAGAAAATCTTCTGGCATTGGCTGGATAAGATGAAATGTGTCTGTCACATCAACCATACATCTCCAAAACTGATCATGGACTGGTTCCTAATTATGCAACTCCTCCCTATACTAATTGTAGGTAGCTACATAAAACACATCCTCACCCTCTTCTATAAAATGTAAGCAAGCAATATCCGAACAAGTGATGTTGTGCATCGCAAAATCATTCCACCTTACTCCCTCAACAACACACACTAATTCTGATACTCTTCTTACACTAACTCTCCATCTAGTCCCCGCATAGTTAACTAAGTAAATATACCGATTCCCATGATAAGATCCTCCTAACACGAAATCATGATGCAGTTCATGTATATCAATATTAAGTTTTAAGCATTGTCAATTTCTTATAACTACTTTCTTAGAGATATAACAGTTAATTCTTATATGGTGTTAACTTACAAACTCATCCAAAAACCTCTTCAGGATCATCCAAAGTGCAAATAAATTGATTCCCATACATACCTTCTGGATTAACGATTAACATTATCACAAATAACGTTTTAATTAAACATAAATAAGTAAATATTGTTACCTCGTATGTGTGTTGTTTGATTTTGCAAGGCTTGCAAGTTCCGATTGTTTGTGGGTGTGTAATTAGATGGGATTCGATAAGATAGAATATGGGTACTTTGTTGAGGGATGTGTTGGGTTGAGGTTGTATATGACAATGTGTGTGGTAGATGATCGGGTTTTACTCAACTGTCAATGTTTGGGTGTGGGTTTATTGATTCCCGCGAAAACATTAATATGCGTATCAGAGAAGATACGGTAAAGTTACATAGTCCCTCATATTATAACAAAAAACATGCGTTGACCGAGCTGAAACTGGTCAAGGGACATAATCGGCCTGAAATACAAAAGGTTTGGACGCCTGGCGACGTTTTTTAAAAGTTAGGGTGCCATGCGATGTTTTGTGGAAAGTTCCGGGACCAACGATGTATTTTTGTCTAAATTTTATTTAGGTATTAATTAGTTGATTTAAAATCATTTGAGGACCAAAATTTTTTTACATACTGATGCGTGGGAATCGCACCAGGCTTTACCTCTCAAGGGATCTTGAGAAGCTTACAACCCCCACCAGGCAGTGTACCTGATCGTTGTAGTATAGTATAGTGACAAGTACCGGGAGATTGATCGTTTAGCTAGGAATAGTGTCGCTAGGATTAGAAAACCTAAATACTAGTTCTAAAGGTGAGGGATGATTATTTTTGTATTTTTATATTTTTTAGAAAGCAAGTAAAAATCTCGGGTTTTGAAGGATTTGGGCGGAATTAGTTGCTAGTCAACTAACCCAATACTAAAGATGCAATCAAAATAAAATACAAGAAATGAAAATAAACTAAATTAAACTAAGGTTGTGAGCAATAAGTGGAGAAAATGTGTTTACTTAGATTTCACTACTCCCTAGATATCTTTTACACGTTAATTACTTGTTATAGTTGCGTGGATGACGGATTGTATTCCTTAATACCATTCATGGGGTGGCGCACTTAATTCCCCAATCCTATGAGTGCCTACTTCACTCCTATGTCGAGCCGGCTAAAAAGCTCCTAACATAGGATCATTAGAATTTACTCATGCATTAAATACAATCAATAAAACCTAGTGCACGTCAGTTCATGTTTCCTAAGACGTTCAAGCATGTTACCATTTGGAGATCTGCCAGTTTTCTTAAGCCTAACATCGAATTCATTCATCCAATACAACCATAAACAAGTAATCAACACATAATTAACATCTAGGTTTCATTAGATCCAAGCAAACACAAGATAGATCTAGCCTAGCATGATGGAATTAAGACAAGAACAAGATATAGACAACCAACACATAGACATATTGATTGAATTAAAAGAATACTTATCTCAATTACACATGAAAGGTATCAAGGGCTAAGAACCCTTGAAAAACCTGTAAAATTCGTACCAAGTTCGTACTTAGGGTTTCTCCAAAACTTCTCTCTTTTTTTAATGTGAAAATTAGAAAACTATATATAGGAAATAGGGTCTGACGGCGTCAAGAACAAATTTGTGACGCCGTCATCTCGCCGCCAAAATACTCCTCGGACTGCCTTGATCCAGATCTGACGCCGTCAAGTGTTATGTGTTTCCAGGCCGTCATGCATTTTCCTCTTGACGCCCTACTTCGTGACGCCGTCAATTCTGTACTGGGCCGTCATGGAAATTACTCTTGACGCCGTCAAGATTTTCTTCTTGACGCCGTCACCTACTGTTCCCAGCAAGGAAAATTAAGACTTTGGCGTTTTCTTCACTTTTATGCTCCAAAAACGTCCGAATTGCTTCCTTTTCCAGATTTCTCTCCCAAAGTACCTAAAATCACAAAAGGAACGATTTAGGGCAATATTTGATCAAATAAATTCAATTCCGGGCTTAAATGACCGCATAAAAACGGTTCATTTTTCGCCTCATCACATACCAAGAGACTAATCTCCACCCTCTTTATTTGATCTAATGGATGAGATTAATCACAACAATTTAAAAAACCCATTTTCATCCTTTTTTTCAAATATTAATATCTTTCAAACCGTTAATCATTAAGCGAAAAAATATACCGTTACGACGAGCATTTAATTATCTTTTTATAGATAGGCATTTTGATATATTTTCGACAATTTTTTTTTCGTTTTTTTCACGTTTTATTTCGTTACTGAAAAAATGACATGTGATATTAAATATCACATGTGATTTTTTTAGTAACGAAAAAAATGTGAAAAAAAAAAACATTTTTTTTCGAAAGTACATCAAAGTGTCCGTCTATAGAAAGATAATTAAATGCTTGTCGCGATGGTGTAATTATTTTTGCTTAACGATTAACAGTTTAAGAGATATTTAAATTATAAAAAATGGGTGAAATATTAAAATGCTTTTAATCTAAACCATTGATTTCTTTTTAGATGAATGGTGGGGATGAGTCCATTAGTATGTAGTAAAAGTTTGGTATGTAAAATAACTCTTCTCTTAGTTAGTTTCATGCAAACTTTAGATAAAATATTAGGTGATCTAGCCTGACATAACCATTGAAAAACAATCAAAATCACAGTCATAAATAGTAATTATACTATACAACATTCAGTGAAGTGGAAATGGGAGCCGGCATTGTTCTGAAGCTACCGATTGGGATATCGGCTTGAGGGAGTGAGACCGCTTGGGTGCATTGTGGAGTCACGGGTCGATCCGGTACTGTTCACATGCCGACCCGAGCCTTCGGCTTAGAGAGATTAAAATAAGGTTAGTGGGATTATTAGTATGTTTTAATATGTGGCACTTAATTGTGAGGGTTTGTTGCATGTTTTACACCTGTATTCCAGTATCAGTTGCTGATGTTTTTATACGAAAATAAGATCTGATTCTTCATTTTTCATTTGTTTCGTATGCTTTTTTATTCAAAAATCACGCACACACAAGGGGTGCAGGTAAGAAAATTAGACAATAAATTTATTTTATGAAAAAAATTATTGTTATTTATAGTTTGTTAATTTAGTTGGAAAAAGCTTAAATTGTTTTAGGGGTTTCAGTTGGAATGATTAATAGAACGATTGATTTTGCTTGCTATGTCATTATAGTTAGGTAAAAGAGTTAATTGAGATGTTAGGGTTTTTGTTTTATTTTGAAACAAGGTTATTAAGTTTAGTTTTCTTGATTTTGCATATCAGTTAGAAATTATTTTAAGGGCTTTGGTTGGGGTAATGAGCAGAATAGTTGGTTATGCTTGGTGTTTAAAATTTGACTTACATGCTGTCATTTTGCAAGATTCATGGCTATTTCAGCTTCGAAAAATTTGGAAGGCATAAAATGCAACTGTATTTTGAAGCCAACTTAAGTTTTGGCACGGCAAAATCTGTATGGCATAACATGCAACAGTACTTTGCACCCGATTATTGTCACCTATTTTGTAGATCCTATTTGGATGACATTTACTAGCCTGTGAAGATTCAGTTACTCTATAAGTAGTAATTTTGGCATGGCAAAAAGCCAAAAACTGGATGGCATAAAATGCAACTGTGTTTTTTGCAGCCAATAAGATATCTGAGTCAAGATTCAATTTGTTTCATAACTTGGCACCATAAAGTAGAAGTTCTCAGTGACTGAAAAAGTTTGGTTGATCGACTTAATCCGAATGCATTCGATTCTTGAGGAGTGTAAGTGTACTGGATGTAATCTTGAGTTTTATTGTGTTTTTCCTTAGGATTATATCTAGCACTCTCAACGCTTCTTGAGAATGTTGAGATCCTATACTCTGCTTTGATGTTGTTGTATGCAGGCAATTCTGAGGAGTGCGAGAGTGCTTGGTATAATCTTACGCTTTGCTGTGTGTTCCCTTAGGACTATATCTACCACCCTTAACGCTTCTTGAGAATGTTGGGATCCTGTGGTACGAATTCCGAAGACACCGATTGGTAACTCGTAGTTGACATTATTCTGAGGCCGCCTATTGGGGGTGGTCGGCTTAACGCTTCTTGAGAATGTTGGGATCCTGTGGTATGATTTGTTCGTGCATAATTTTTAGATATGAAGGATTAAAAAGGTGTGTGTGCGTGTAAGAATTTTTCGTGTGGACTATGGCTTTTTGGATTTGCTGATAGTTAATGTTTATTTTTACACAACAATATTTTCTTCACAGTACTTGCGTGGTTATGATAATTTGGTTACCTGTTGAGTTGTGATTTAGTCGTGGCTAAGACCAAATACCATAATGCAACCATTTTTAGCAGCCGATGAGATATCTGAGCCAAACCAATTTGTGTAAAAACTATAAGCAAATAGTAGGACCATGGGATTTTATATCCTTCTTTGAACATTGTATTTTAGTATATTTACTATAAATGTCGTTGCTAAATAACAGTTTTTTTTTTTTTTTTTTATAAGTCAAACAATGTGGAAGAAGATGCTTTTGTACCTTACAACTTTATTCAACTTCTTGCTAGTTTTAATAAAATTTTCCGCTAAAAAATAGCTTAATTCTTGATACGTGGGAATTGCGCCCTCGCAACAGGTTTTACCTCTCAAGGGATCTTGAGAAGCTTACAACCCCCACCAGGCAGTGTACCTGATCGTTGTAGTATAGTATAGTGACAAGTACCGGGGGATTGATCGTTCAACTCAGGAATACTGTCGCTAGGATTAGAAAGCCTACTAAACTAGGTCTAGAGGTGAGGGATGATTCTTTTTGTATTTTTATATTTTATGGAAAGCAAGTAAAATCTCGGGTTTTGAAGGAGTGGGCAGAATTAGTTGCTAGCCAACTAACCCAATTAACTAAAGATGCAATCAAAATAAAATAAAATAAATGAAAATTAAACTAATTTACTAATGTGGTGGAAACAATAATGAGAAAAGTTGTGTTTACTTAGATTTCATTACTCCCTAGATATCTGTTACCGGTTGATTAGCTTGTTACAATTGCATGGATGACGGGTTATATTCCTTAATACTAATCGTAGGGCCGTGTACAATATTCCCTAACTCTATAAGATCCTACTTCACTCATATGTCGAGCCGTTAGAAGCTCCTAACATGGGATCATTAGAATTCTCGTACGCATTAAATACAACCAAAAATCGTAGTACACCTCCGATCACATTTCTTAAGACGTTCAAGCAAGTTACCAATGGAAGTCTGCCAGTTTTCTTAAGCCTAACATCGAATACAATCATCCGTAACAATTATAAACAAACAATCAACCCATAATCAACATCTAGGTTTCACTACATCTAAGCAAACATAATAAAAGCCTAGCCTAACATGTTAAAAGAAAGATACACATAAGATAGAATCAAACAATACATATACATATTGAATGATTATTGAAGTACTTATCTTTATTCAAACATGGAAGAAAGAAGGGTTTGAAACCCGTTCAATATGCAGGAAATTCGACCTAGGGTTTTTACACAACTTGTTCCCCAAAAGTTCCACACCTTACAATGAAAAATTGGAAAAATATATATAGACTATGCATCCTGACGGCGTCATGTATTATCCTCTGACGCCATCAACTCGCCGCCAAGATGAAATTCGTATTGCCTGGATCCACTTCTGGCACCGTCATGTAGAAATAAGCTCTGGGCCGTCACATGTATTTGGACCCTGACGGCCTTGGTGACGCCTTCAGGCCAAATAGCCTAAAAACGCTCTGGATCGTCACGTGTATTTTCCACTTCCACCTCTTTTGCCACTCTTGACGCCGTCATGTGTAAAGCCTTGACGTCGTCAGGTACTGTTCCCAGCAAGGATTTTGAGTCTTTGTCGTTTTCTTCACTTTTATGCTCCAAAAACGTCCAAAATGCTTCCTTTTCCAAATTTCTCTCCAAAAGTACCTAAAATGACAAAAGGAACGATTTAGGGCAATAATTGATCAAATAATTATGAATTCGGGCTTAAATGACCCCCCCAAAAGCTGTACACTTTTCGCCTTATCAAATACCCTAACACTTGAGATTTGCTTGTCCTCAAGCAAATGCGCTTTTATTCTAATCAAAATACAAGTTAGGGGTCATTTAACACTAAGATAAAAGTAATTAAAACAAATAATTGTTCCACTTAAAACCAGAAACAAGCACGAAGGTTATACACTAGCACCTCACAAATAGTATTTAGATACTCACATCTCTCGGGTGTAATAAAGTATATATCACAATAAAGAAATGGAAAACATCTCTCACTACCTATCATAGCAAATAGATTACCATAGGCTTGGGAAAGGATCAAACCTCCACCACTTGGCGTAAGCACCTAGGATAAACTATCAAAGAGGTCTTTTAAAGGGTTATAACGTTAGGTGTAGGGATATAGAAAACACGGTTTTGTTGGATAAAGGCAATATTTACAGGTGGCGAGTTAATCATCTTGGTTAATTACATGTACAATATGGCGTTGCTAAGCCAAGACCCGACTCAACTTAAGCTAATAAATCAAAAATAACAAAAACATAAAACAAACATAGAATGAAACGGGATGGTAGTCCATATGTTTTTTCTCTTTTTCTTTTTCTATTTTTTTTCTTGATTTTTCGATTTTTTTTCTTTTTTTTTTTTTTTTTTTTTTTTTTGCATATACTTTTACCCTACCATCCAAAATAACACATCATATGGAATTTACATTCCCCTTACACTTGAATTTTTACATACTTTACAATAAACTACTCTAATGACTCGAATCAAGATAATCAAAATACTTGGAGTACTTTTTAAGATTAACGCACATATGGGGGTAATATATGATGTTCTTCCCCATTACTCCAAAACACTAGTACTTTACCATGAGACGCTTGTTAAGGCTAAAGTTTCACTCCTAAATGTTGTAAAAAATTTTAAATTTGGTGCTAAATTACACTAACAAGTATTTCTCTTAGTTTTATTACACACCTACCATCAAACAAACAAACTCAAGTGGAATAGTATCCTATAAGGTATCATCATTTACCCTCCCCTTACACTTAGGATCAACATTGTCCCAAATGTTCAATTAAAGGATGTAAAAGTAAAAACAGGTAAAAGAATGAAAACAAATACTCCCCTGATTCGTTCGATGTGGATAGTGTGTCAACAAGGTTAGATCTTCCTCCAAGAAAATGAACGTTGAAAGCTTCCCTCCAGAAATATAAATCATCTTCTTGTCATATATAACCTGTTAAACCTGAGAAAACAATCAAGGCAACCTCGCGTAAAATCGGT
Source organism: Artemisia argyi (assembly GCA_030686995.1). Lineage (NCBI taxonomy): Eukaryota > Viridiplantae > Streptophyta > Magnoliopsida > Asterales > Asteraceae > Artemisia > Artemisia argyi. The sequence goes on from CM060705.1 coordinate 149,565,798, forward strand.
GGCAATCTCTATATACTAACAAATCCTAGAAAGAAATTTAAGATATAATGCTTGTGGAATGAATGTTTGCAGATTTCCTTGAGTTTACAAAACTAAAAAATCAACAAAAACTTTAAGACTCCGGTATAAACAAAACTCGCAAAATTTTTCAGAATTTTTGGCATCTGACGTCGTCAGGTTGTAACTCCTGATGCCGTCAGAATGTTCCTGGAAAAATCTTATGTTAAGTTTTCAGAAAATTTCTGGAAAAGCTCATGCCTTATTTCATGGAAAATCCTGCAAAACATCATTATGACTCGATACAAGCAATTGACTCTAACAATTACTAATATACATGTTCATTTAATATTGTGGCGAATTATGATCATTTTCGTTCTTATAAACAAATTGGGGTCTCCCCTTACACTTAGCTTTTGCAAAATACCTTTATATGTAATTAAGACGAAGTTAAACAACAAAATAAAGCATTTTCACAATTTAGTTTGAAACATGACTTACCAACAATAAAAATAAAACATGCATACAGAAACAAATAACTCAAACAAATAAAAACACACAAAGCATGGGTTGCCTCCCAAGAAGCGCTTTTCTTTATTTACTAGTCTTGTAGCTAGACTCATGGTCATGGGCAATTACGTGACCTCGTCTCTTGAGATGACGTATCCCATATAATTATGATCCTCGCTATCGGGGTGGTAGTGTTTCAATCGTTCGACACTTGCAGTCACCTCCCCTCCTCCTTTACTGCTCAAGGTAGCAATCCCATCTTGGCGTAGGCTTTCAATTGTGAATGGTCCATACCACCAGGGACTTGGCTTGTGGGGATGTACTTTTATCTCTGAATGCCTTAAGAGTACCAAGTCTCCTTCTGCAAATGGTACATGATTCTCCGTTGGTTGACTACATTCAAACTTGACATGAACTTTATTGCTGCTTTTGCCTCTCTCAGGCTTAGTTTCTTTGTAGCTTTTGATTCTTATTTCCCATGCAAGGATTTTTTCTTGAACATGATTAGGTGATGTGTCAATGTTGTTTTTGAGCTTTCTTTTCAGCAGGCTTTCTTGCACACATCGTGGGGTCATAGGAAGGCTAATCTTTCTTTTTCCTGAATTAAGTTCAATTTTCCTCTTTTCATACCTAATGACAGATCTCGTGGTGGTGAGGAATGGTGCTCCAAGGATTATTGGCATGCACCCACCTCCTTTATCATCAATGATCATGAAATCGACGGGATACATGAACCCTGCAACATTGACCAGTACATCCTCTGCAATTCCCAAAGGGTATACATAAGAGTGACCAGCGAAGGATAGCCTAACACGGATGGCGGCCGGCATTTCCATAGTTAGTTGGGTGTAAATGGTTAGAGGCATAAGATTTAATTTCGATCCTTGATCGGCGAAAGCGTCCAGATATTGAAACTTCCCAACACATTTAAGATGCATCGACTTAAATTAGATGCATCCCTAATCTTTTAGATGTACCATAATATATTTTCTAACAAAAAATTAGATGCATATACATATATTAGATGCATTTCATCAAGTTAGTCAAATCCTATACATTTTTCGTCCTCTGCATGTCAAATTTGTTGTTAGTACTACTTTGCATCGTTTTCACTTCAAATCACTTTTCGGAACTAATTGGGATGCATCTAAATGAATAGAGATGCATCTACATCAAGTCGATGCATCTCAAATGTGTGGTTATAGTTATTTCTCATCCTTCTCATTTTAAGTTTTCTTCTCACTGGATCCTTACCCATTTATCAATATGCCTAATTGAGTCTGTACTTTTTTTCATTACACATAATTAAATCTTTCTCTCTCATTTGAAATGACTTAAATGCCCTTAGAGCTTTGACTATGCAATAATTAGCCATTGAATAAGGCTAACGTACTTACAAAATAAACTCATTCTACATACTATACTTTTTTTTATTGTAAATGTACATAATTAAGTTCGTATTTTTTTCATTACACATAAGTTATATGGTTTTTTAATGTTGTTTTCATCATTTCTCACGTCTTCATCTTCTACCTCCTTTAAACAAACTAAAACCTTTGACTTTGACTATTTGAGAACCAGTTATGTTGCTGCTAGTATAAATGATTTTACATAACTCATAATTTTAACCAACACCAATACTTAGTTTCAAACACCAATCTAAAACAAAACGGCCATATAATTCATTAAAAGAATCCCCCCCCCCCCCGAGCTTCACCGCCCACCACTCTCTTCTATGGCCACCGCAAACCAAACAACAACAACCCAAATCAAAATACTCAACACCCCAGAACCAACTTCGATCTCCAAAAATAGAGTCCACGAGACTCCGCCCGTCAACCAAGGCTCTCGCCTTCACAACATTTCTTCTTAGTCGCTGATTATGTTTGGAGCAAGCACAAACACTTTCTCAGACACAATCAAATGAAATAATTCATATTAAATCCAACAAAATAACTTAAGATTCAACAACAACAACAACAAATTCTTTATTAAAAACAACAACAACAATCAAATGAAATAATTCATATTGTTGAATGAAATGACATATTAAGGCATATGTATGTATAAAGTTATAATTTAGTGCATCTGTCTTAATAATATGTTACCACAATTGTTTGTCTAAAATAAGTACATCACGATTCATGTTATTGCATCTGTTAGTATGATTAGAGAATCATGTTGTAAGTTAGGGAATGCATTTGTTTAATTAGCGCATCCAAAATAAGCGTTAGCGCATATGTTAGTATGATTAGGGCTTCACACGACTTGTTAAAACATTTGTACATATTAGTGCATCTGTTATAAGTTTAATGCATTTGTTATAAGTTTAATGCACCTGTTTGGACATATTAGTGCATCCATTTGCATGCCCTTGATTCAGTAGAGTGTACCATCTAGTCATGCTATATTGCTATGTAATTAAATCAAGAATTGTTGATTCCTACCTGGGTAGTTGTGTGCAAAATTTAGTTCACTTGCTTATTTCATTTTTGTTTGTTCTAGTGTAGTTTTAGGAGTAGGATTCACCTCCAGTAATTGGTTACCGAGTTGGTTTCACCACTGAGTTTTTGAGGTTAGATTGTTGTTTAGAGATGTTAGTGGCTGATGATAATGCTTAAAATTATATATATACGCTTGTGTTTAATTTTATGCTTAAAATTCATGGATGATGATGCATGTGGTGATTTTGAGGTTAGATTGTTGTTTGGAGATGTTAGTGGACGGAGTTTCTAACATAGCGTTGGGCGGAGTTTCTAAGTGCCACTTTTACTGCAGAAAGTTTGTGTGTCGAGTTTGGATGAGTCAAAATTGTTAAATCTGATTTTAGGCTTGAGAATATGATAGAGGTCGCCCCTAGCTTCAAAACGGTAGGTTGCACGTCCCGTAACTCTTAAAGACGAACGTTTGGCGGCCATTTGAAATTTTGGAAAACCACAAAAGTTCCAGTCAGCTCTCGTTGAATCTTTAGCTTACTGTAGAAACGAAAAATGGTATTTTCGTCATTTTTTGTCGAGATTCGGGTCTCGGCTAAAACTAAAAAGTTGTCTGAAATGTCGTTTTGCATTAAAATGGTTCATAGTTCGAGTCATGAAAATGTCATCTAGCAGGCCGTTTTGGACGGGTCAGATTTAGAAAATATCTTACAAGAGTCAATATCGGCGAAATTCTTTTAATAGTCAATTAGTGTTTTACCAAATAATTAGGCGTAAAATATATTAACTAAAAAGGAAATTCAACTAATAAACAAGTCTCATACTTTCATTCGCGTCTAAATGTCTTAATCTTGATAATGGGTTAAAATGGGTAATTTTGATAAAAGAATATAAAGTCAGTCGATTAGACTTAGAACAAGTATAACGAGAACTAATAAATTAGATGTACACTTTCAGTCGTGTCTAAAGGTTTTGATCTTTTAAAATGAGTTGGAGTTTGGGTGCGTTGGATGGGTTGGGTTGATTGTGGTGAATCCGGAATAGGAATTAGGGCAGAAAACTAAGGATTGGTTCGGCTAAATCGAGGTGTTATAAACTGAATTTTGACCTAGGAATGTGTTAGACACCTCCCGTAGCTCCGTTTAGATATAAGAACCGGATTCTAGCTCCTAAAAACGAATAAGTTATGCCAATTAGAAGTTTGGAAAAGGGAATCGCCAAATTCTGCACTAAGCATTTTTGTGCAGAATTTTGGATCGACTTGTATGCTTAGTAACTCCAGTGTAGTTTTAAGAGTGGGATTCACCTCTTGGTTACCGAGTTGGTTTCACCACTGAGTTTTGAACTTCAGTGAGGCGTTCTGTCGACGTTCCAAAATAAGTAGTATAGTGTCAGAATTGAAACTAATGCTTAGTTATAGGGTGAATTCAATACCACATAGCCTGTTTGAAGTTGATCTAAATGGTTAATGTATTTCAGTGAGCAATTAATGCATCTGTTTGTATAATTAGTACATTAAAGATATGATACAATGTGGTTCTTACATTTGATTTATTGATCACCCTTTTTATATGTGTTGATACAAAAGTTGGGCGTTCCTAGTTTGGGCTCCTGCTCTCGTACCAATTAGCTCTTAATGCTTGAAACCTGCGCACTAAGAAAGTAAACAAACACCGTTAGGCTTATCGTGGGATTGTGTCCCACAATTATCCTCCGGCGTGAGAGTAAGTAATCGGTTTTAGGGTTATCGTAAAGAATTAAGGTTTGTGAATCGTACCTTTAATGAGAATTATATCATTCTATATATATATATATATATATATATATATATATATATATATATATATATATATATATATATATATATATATATATATATATATATATATATATATATAGGCGCAGAATCCTTGTAGGTTTTGTGCTCCTTACTCTTCGCACACATGGTGCTTATCCGGTCCAAGGATCTTTATCCGTAAATAAAAGATCCTTATCTAAACCATAAATAGTTTGGTTGGGCTTGGGCCTATGTGAGCCCATCCCCTTGGTGGTGCGGCCCAAACCATTGTTATTATATCCCACACATGGTGGGTTTGGGCCTTAGTAATGTTTATCATTTAGGCTTATGGCCCAAATATAGACTATACGTCATCATGTCCCCCCCCCAAGTCTAGTGTGCGCGGCTTGTAGCCGCGGATGCTAGACTATTGAAAGCAATGGTAAGTGTGGCGGGAAAAGTAACCGCCCAACATTAGGGACTATGTATCTAGTCCAAAATATCCTCAAAAATGCCTAGGGAAATGGGGAGTGTGTCCACGTGTATATCGGGAAGTGGGAAAAAGTGCATGTACCCTCTCGTCTTCTAGCCACACGATCATATGAGTGGATTCCACGTGGCTAATTTTCTAGGGTTTTTGTAACCCTATATAAACATCGCCTCCCATTTTACTGAAGATCGCACAGTAAAAACACACTTCTGCCATTTTCAAATTTCTTCAAAGCTTTTTTAAAGAGAGCAACTGTTTGATTAGGTAACCGCGAATACGCGCTTTTAACTAGTATTATTATTCGCTAGAAATGGTTCGCCAATTACACGAGTTTCCATCTGAAATGGACGAGGATGAACTGCGTCAGTTCTCCTCTGATTATTTCATTCCTCTTGATGTGCATCCGGTTGAACCGGAGGCTGATGCGTGCATCGCGGATTTCCCTGAGGGAAAAATAGGGTTATATACGCGCTTCTTCGAATATGCGAACCAGCGCGTACCTATATCCTTATTCTTGAGCAATTTGCTCAACTATTACCGCCTTCACATTTCCCAGCTGCACTGTATAGGTGCAGCAAAAGTGTCAAATTTTGAAATAAAATGTCGGTTGCTTGCGGTCAACCCTACTATTAACCTATTCCGTGCGTTTTACCGCACAACGTGGTCGCATGGATGGGTGTCTTTTGCGAAGCGCGGTGGGCGCCTTCAGTGTTATACGGAGAAGGTGGATTCCCTTAGGGATTGGAGGGAAAAAATTTTCTGGGTAGATGATATAGTATTTCCCTTGCCGTTTGAGTTTTATACTCAAGGGACGCTGCCAAGGGATGAGCGCCCTTTGCCCGGTTCGTATAGCACGGAGGATGCGGATACGATTGATGCCAACCGCATCCCCATTAACCCCTACCCCGAGGAGTTTCTGGTTCACATGGGGTTGAGTCGCAACTATTTCCATGGTTCCGACGAGGTTCCAACCTTCATTGATGAGAGCGGCCGGGGTGGGTGCTTGTCCCTTTTATTTGTTCGCTTCAATAATGTAAGTGCTCCTGTATATGTAGTTTCAATAACTAAATTTTTTTTGTTATTTGTTCATGTGTTGCGCAGAGACGGATTTGTTTGCCGTGGTGAAGCTTGAGAAGCCAAAGCAGGTGACGGTGGGTGTGCGTCCTCTGAGGGATAATGAGGAGCCAATTCTGGAGGCTACTGCGGGACACATAACGGTGATGGCGCAAGCTGGTCCCGAAGATTCACCTCCCGTTGCTGCGCTTGTGATGCCTGTGCAGAGCGTGCCTCCTACTGGGGAGCCGTCTCCCATGGTAGAGGAATTGCGTACTGAGTCCTCTGACAGTGTGGAGGTTCTAGAGCCTGAGATTGTAGCGCATGGTGTAAAGCGCAAGGGAGAGGCTGATGGCGCTGGTACTTCCAAGAGGAGGCGCCATCTTATCACGGATGAAGAGTCATCTGCAGAAGATGACACATCCGCTACTGGCGCGGATAAGGAGATTGCAAAGGCTTCTCCCTTTTTGTAAGTGATGATCATATCCATGTTTTCTCTTTTTTTTAATTATTACTTGTCGTAATATGCTCTGACCTTCTTCTTATGCTTTGTAGTGACCATGCTGCAGAGGGTGATGCGGCATTTGTGGAAAGCGCGGTCCCCCCTGAGGATGCAAACGTGGAGGAGAAAGTGAAGGTGGCTGGGGAGGTGTCTGAGCAGCAGTTGATGGAGGAGCTAGCTGCTGCTGCTGAGCGTCAGACTGAGTTGGTCGCTCAGTTGAAGACACGGTATGTTGGGGAGAGCAGCAGCCTCGCACGGAAGGACGAGGAGATTGCCATGCTCCGTGCGCAGTTAGCTGATGCGCGATCGGAGGTAGAGTCCGTCAAGGCGCATGCGGAGAAGGTCACTGATGAGAAGTTGACCGTGATGGCTGATATGCAACATGCGTGCGGGGAGTTGCATCAGTTCAAGGCTAACTTAACTTGGGGGATAAGGTATCTGGAGGAGAAAAAGGCTGAGCACTTCGGCCACATTGAGGCTCTTCACAAGCAAGTTGGGGATGCTCTGATAGTGCAGGAGGAGAAGCTGAGCAGGCTGAGCATAGAATACGATGAGGAGTTATATCCTCATCTTATGTCTACCATCGCTGAGCGCAGGTATTTTTTGTATATTCTGCAATGTTTCCTTACTATATGTATTAATTTTCCTCTTTGCTTCTAATGCATCCCTTGTTTGCTTGTGTAGGTGGTTGATCAGTCATGGTTTGCGCCTGGCTGCGATAGGCACTTTGGAGTCCCCGGAGGTGTTGGAGACCTTTGGGAAGGTTGTAGAGTGCGCTGTGGAGCGTGGCAGGGCGCAGGCTATAGAGGAACTCCATGAGGCGAAGATGCTGATCGTGGTACTTGCTGAGGTGCCCGGCTATAAGGTGGACGCTTATGACGAGCTAGTGAAGGCTATGGAGGGGATGAAGCTGTTTTAGCTTCCACATATTGCGCGGCTGGAGCGCGACCAGGATTACCCCATAAAGTTGATTATGGAGGGGTTAACCCTAGGGAGGCACATCTTGGAGGATGCGGAGGCTCAACCAGACTTTTTTCTAAAGCCTGACGAGTCGCAGCTGCAGGTTCCAGTCTTTGCACAGCCGAGTGATATCTTGAACCCCTTCGTGCTTGAGAAGGAGGTTCCCCTGAAAGAAGTCTTGGAACTTCATGCGGAGAGGGCGGCCAAGAAGAAAGGTGTTAAGGGAAAAGCCATCCTATGTGGTGTAGGCGCTGCGCATATCCCCAGATCGGATGGAGTTGCGGTCAGCGTGGCGACCGTATCGCCTAAGGATGCATTACTTTTGAGGAAGCTCCAAGAGGCTGGGAGCTCCGCTGCCCCAGAGCATAGTCCTGAGCACCGTCATAGTATGTAGATATAGGCTTTTTGTAACTTGTAAATGTATTGTGTCGTATAAATAACAAATTGTATCTTTTGTTTGTGTGTTATGTTAGCTATTCTTAAATTGTTATCCTTTGTGTACAAGATCAATTAAGATGCTCGTTGGAACCCATACTTAAATTAAGTGCGTGACTTAAAGACAAATCATAAGTATGAAAATAGACTTGCATTATTTTGCAGAGACTTTCTAGATGACCAAGAGTCTTAGCTCATAATTTGCTAAGCCTGTACGGTGTACGTGGTATTGCACATCCTTCGTGGAATGCGCATGGAAAACTTACTTCAACGTCTTGAAGGTAAGGCGCTTAGCAAGGATGCATGATCCAATGTTGATGGGTTTGCAACCCTCTTACTCAACGAGTTAGTTAGTAGGTTTACTCATCCTTTCTGCCATCGTGGGTCTTAATAAGTGGATGCACGCCATGTAGGCAAAATATAAAATAACAATATTGAAACATAATAAAAATGTACGCAATAAAGTGAAGTGTGTTATGGAGTTAGCTAGAAACCACAATGTTTTATTAATACTTGCAAGTTTTTGGAAAATAAAAACAATTCCTAATAAAGAAAACAAGATTCAAAGACAAACATTTATTGGGCACATACTAAAGTGCAAAGTTGTCTGTTTGTGGGCCGTAGCCTTTCCTAAAGATAGCATCTTTTGAGATTGCAGATATTCCAAGTGTGCGCCAGCTCGTGACCTTCCATATCGCGCAACCTGTATGCACCATTACCTAGTGCATCCGTGACCTCATAGGGTCCTTCCCATTTGGGTCCAAGCTTGCATGTGTCTTCTGCGTGGCTTGCATCATTAGCGCGGTATACAAAGTCTCCTGGCCTGAAAGAAGTGTGTTTGACCTTTGCATCATAATACTTCTTCATCTTTGTTTTAGCCTTTGCTTCGCGTATAGCTGCGCGTTCAAGCCTTTCTTCCAGCAAGTCCAAGTCTATGCACCGCTCCTCGTAATTTGTTGTGACGTTTATCTCCACTGTACGTATAGTTGGCATTCCAATTTCGGCTGGTATGACAGCTTCTGTTCCATAGACAAGAGAAAATGGTGTGTCTCCGGTACTGGTTTTGATTGTGGTGCGGTGCGCCTATAAAACATGTGACAATTCGTCCACCCATTTTCCTTTGTGTCTGTCAAGGCGCACTTTTATCCCTTCGCCTAAACTGCGATTCGCGCGTTCAACCAAGCCATTGGTTTGTGGGTGTTTTACTGAAGCAAAGTGTTGTGTGATGTTCAATTGCGCGCACCAATCTTTGAATGGGTTATCGCAGAATTGTTTTCCATTATCTGAGATAATTTCCCCAGGTAGCCCGAAGCGACACACAATATTGTCCCACACGAAGCGTTTTACCTGGTTGCCAGTGATGCTCACCACTGCTTTTACCTCAATCCACTTTGTAAAGTAGTCTATGGCTACGATGTGGAACTTCAACCCTCCCGCTACAACTGGGAAGGGGCCTGCGATATCAATGCCCCATTTATAGAATGGCCATGGTGAGGTAATGGGGGTTAACTCTTGTTGTGGTTGGCGCGGAATTGGCCTATGGACTTGGCAATTACTGCATTTCTTTATCATATCTCGCGCGTCGCGGTGCATAGTAGGCCAATAATATCCTGATCGCAGGGCACGCGCCACTACAGACCGCGGTCCCGAGTGCATGCTACATGATCCAGCGTGAATTTCTCTGAGTACACAATCTGCTTGGAGAGGTCTAACACATTGGAGCCAAGGTTGTAGAAATGAACGTCGATATAGGATGCCATCTCGTAGTTCAAATCTCTGCGCTGTGCGCCGCACCCTTCGAACGTCCTTCTGATCTCGTGGTAAGATTCCTTTGCTTATAAATTCAATGATAGGTGTCATCCACGTGGGATCCTGTTGTTCTATCACCGTGGATACTTCCATCTCCAAGATTGATTTGTTTTTTAGAGTTTCGACCAATACCTGTTTTGATAGGTGCGCAAAGCTTGTAGATGTGATCTTGCTAAGCGCATCAGCTTTCCTGTTGTCTCCTCTAGGTACCTGTTTGATTGTGAACCTATCAAAGCTCTGAATTAAGGACTTGGTTTTCTCGAGGTATTGGATCATGTGTTCATCCTTGGCTTCATATTCACCTAGCGCGTGGTTAGCGACTAGCTTGGAATCCACATTTGCTTCTAGGTTGCGTACACCCATTTGAATTGCAATACGCAGTCTAGCGAGTAGGGCTTCGTATTCTACCTCATTGTTTGTGGCTGTGAATTCGAAGCGCAGTGCGTAGGTGAATTCCATCCCCTCTGGATTAGTAAGGATAAGGCCTGCGCCTGATCCATCCACGCATGAGGATCCGTCTGTGAATAGGATCCATGGTTCTTGTAACTCTGTCTTGCCTGTTGAAGGTGGAGTATCGGTATCTGGCTTTTCAACAATAAAATCGGCTAATATCTGCCCTTTGATTGCAGTGCTTGGTCTATATGAGATGTTATACTCTCTCAACAACACACTCCACTTTTGTAGCCGTCCTGATGTGTCAGGTTTAGAGATAACTTGTTAAACGGGCTGGTCCGTGATCACAGCTATTGGGTGTGCCTGAAAGTATATGCGTAGTCTTTTAGCTGCGAATACTAGAACTAAGACCAGCTTTTCCATGGCGCTGTAGTTAGTCTCTGTCTTCTTCAGTGCCTTGCTTACAAAGTATATGGGCGTTTGAACGGAGTTCCTATCTATCAATAGTACTGCGCTGACTGCTCCATGGGTTGCAGATAAGTACATGATCAACTCTTCCCCTGGTCGCAGTGCGACAAGTTTGGGAAGTGATGCCAGATGCTGTTTTAGTTGTTGGAAGGCTTCCTCTGCCTCCTCAATCCAACGAAAGTCTCCCTTTTTTGTGCACTTCGTGAGTGTTTTGAAGAGAAAGAGTGATTTGTCTGCTGACTTGGATAAAAAACGGTTTAGCCCAGCTAATTTTCCGTTTAATGACTGGACTTCTTTCAGTGTGCGCGGTGAGGGAAGATCGATAACAGCTTTTGTTTTTTCTGGGCAAGGCTTGATGCCGTCAGGTTCTATTAGATACCCAAGGAACATGCCTTCTGTCGCACCAAAGGTGTATTTCTTGGGATTTAACTTCATGTTTATTTTTCCCAATGTTTTGAATGTTTCCTCGATGTCGCGCACCAATTCTTCCTCTGTGTGACTCTTGATGACAAGGTCATCAACATAAACTTCCAAGTTGCGACCTACTTGTTTTTCAAAAGCCATATCCACCAATCGCTGGTATGTTGCGCCTGCGTCCTTTAGACCAAAAGGCATTTTTGTGTAGCAATAGACCCCTTGACTTGTGTAGAAGGCTGTTTTTTCTTCATCCTCTTCTGCCATCTGAATTTGATGGTACCCTTTGTATGCATCTATGAAGAATTTACAAGGATATCCGCACAGGGATTCTACCTTCCAGTCTATTTCTGCCAGTGGGTAGCAGTCCTGTGGACATGCTTTATTAAGGTCCATGAATTCCACGCACATCCTCCAACTGCCATCACTCTTCTTTACCATCACTGGATTAGAGAGCCAGTCGTGATAGTAGACTTCGCGCATAACACCTGCGTCTACAAGTTTGTGTACTTCTTCCAGGATGGCTTTTGCGCGATTTGGGGCCTGGCCGCGCTTCTTCTGTCGTATTGGGGGATATCCTTGTCGGATTTGTAGCTTGTGCTCTGTAATAGAGCGTGGCACTCCAGTCATGTGCTTTGGTTCCCACGCAAAGATACTCAGGTTCTTTTGCAAGAGTGCGCACACAGCTGCTTTACCTTTGTCAGATAAAGATCCTCCAATCGATATTTGTTGATCTGGGTAATCAGGATGAATGGCGACTTTTAAGTTTGGTATTTTTGTTGCGCGCTGTTCTGGAACATTCTCCACATCGCTGGTTACCGCATTGCATTCTTTAGGTGATACCGTAGTATTGTAAAGGGTGACAATCCCTCCTTCTACTAGGAACTTGAGCATACCATGTGCTGTGGATGGTACAGCGCACATGGATGATATTCCAGGTCTCCCAATGATGCCGTTGTACGGTGAAGGAGACTTGATTATCATGAAGTTGATCCAAGTTGCTATAGAGTGTTGTTCATCTCCCACCACTACAAGTAAGCGTAATTGCCCTATAGGCCATATCTTTTCTCCTGTGAAGCCAGTCAGCGATGTCGTGGCCGGTATTAACTGACTTTGTATCTCAGGTCGTAGCCTTTTAAAGCAGTGTTCATATAGAATATCTGCAGATGCTCCTCCATCGATATACATGCGGCGGATATCATGTCCCCCGGTATGTATCTCAGTGGTCAGTGGCTCTATTACTGCGTTGTCCGCAGCTAGAATGGGGAAGGATATCTCTTTTTCTGAAGAGAACTTTTGACTGACTTTTTGCTTTGTCTTGCGCTGCCATGACTGTATCATATAGATGATGTCCGTTTTATCTTTGGGAGGCTCTTTCTTGCCTCCATTCCTTTGCTTGTCCTTTCCTTCTTTAATGTTCTTTACGAGGTGATCCATTCTACCCTCCTTTACTAATTTTTCAATTAGTTGTCGTAGCTGGACACACTCGTTGGTTGTATGGCCCTTTTGGCCATGGTATTCGCAGTATCCATTCCCTATACGCTTGTCCTCTCGGGTGCGCATTGGTGGAGGTTTTGGGAAGTTTGCACCTTCTGTTACAAATATTTCCCTCGGAGTCTTTGTGAGGGGGGTATACTTGTCATTATCTCGTCCACTTCCCTGACTGCGATAATTCTTGCTGCGGTTGCTACTCTGATCATTGGATTATCTCCTAGGCTGTTCTTGCTGCCTATAATTTGAGTAGCCTTTTCTACTGTCCGCAGCGGCTGCTTCTCCTTGGATGAAGGATCTTGTGCGCTTCATTAGTTCATCGAAGGTTTGGGGAACCTTGTCGTTTAACTTCCTAATGAGTTCTGGGTTATTGATCCCATTCATGAACCCTGAAATTTTTAGGACTTCGGGACACGCTTTGACATGTATACATTCATCTTTAAAGCGTTCCATATAAGCACTGGTTAATTCCCCTTGACACTGTTTTACTCTGGCTAGTTCAATAGGGTTTTTAGCGCACTTTTTTCTTTGGGTAAAGTTTAAGCGGAATGCTTTTCGCAATTCTTCAAACCCACCAATGCTCCTTCGTGGGAGTTTGCTAAACCAAGTGCGCCATTCCCTACTAACGTGGAGTTAAACATATGACACCACACAGGTTGTGGCCAATTTTCGATAGTAGCAGCGGATTCGAAAATTTTTAGGTGGTCATCAGGATCACCCGTTCCATCATATGTTTTAACATTAGTGGGCATGCGCCTTTGCTTATGATCGGAGTAGTCGCTGATGCATCGCGTAAATGCATCAACTTTCTGGCGACGCCACGGAAGAGATATGTCTTCGTCTTCTTCCTCGCGATGTCTTACTCTGGACTTCCAATGTCCTGTTTCCTTATCCTCTTTGTCCGAGGAGTCACTGGAAGATGAGTAATCTCTTTTGCGGCGCTTGCGCCAGTTTTCCTCAGAGGAGGAGCTTGAGGGGCTTTCACTTGGGGAAGTTCGCCTTCCTAACCTGTCGTGAATTCTTCTGCTCCCAGACCTGGAGGAGCCTTCGCTTGGTGAATGTTGGCGTCCAAGTCTGTCTTGCATCCTTCGACTACCAAGTCTGGAGTGAACATTGGTGCGCCTCTCGCCATCTTCATATTCCTCAGATTATTGTGAGTCAGATGTTGTACCAAGTCTATCATGGATATTGGTACGCCTTTCGTTATTTTCGCACTCCCTCTATGGTAACGCGATGATAATGTTTCGCGTTCAGGACCAAAGTTGAGCCGGGCTTGCAGGCTCATACTAGACCTTCTCCTTGCCTCTTCTTGCATGAGGGCGGTTAGAGTTTTGTAATTTTGGGACACAAAATTACTTAGAGTTAAATCAGGTGCGTCCTCATCCGCTGCAAGGATTTCTGCCTCCACATTAGGTGCCCTATCTCGGTTGGGTGCGCCAAGTGGCACAGTGTTATCCACTATAGGTGCCGTTTGATGGGGAGTATTGAAGAGAGTGCGCTGAAGTTCTTCAACGCTTGGGACCACCGCGGTGGCTTGAGTAGTTCTTGTAGGCAATTCTACCATTGGGAGAGGTAGGGTTGGTCCCGTTTCTTGGTGACCAGGCGCACTGGTTGTTCCAGAGGCCTGCCTAGAGGTCGAATCTTGAGGGTTCTTCCTCTGGGGATCACGTGTTTTTTCCAACTGCGGAGTCCGCTGGCTTGAGTTTTTGTTCTTCGTCATTCTAGTTCTTAGTTCTCAGTGTAGGGTCCCATGGATGGCGCCACTTGTTGATACAAAAGTTGGGCGTTCCTAGTTTGGGCTCCTGCTCTCGTACCAATTAGCTCTTAATGCTTGAAACCTGCGCACTAAGAAAGTAAACAAACACCGTTAGGCTTATCGTGAGATTGTCTCCCACGATTATCCTCCGGCGTGAGAGTAAGTAATCGGTTTTAGGGTTATCGTAAAGAATTAGGGTTTGTGAATCGTACCTTTAATGAGAATTATATCATTCTATATATATAGGCGCAGAATCCTTGTAGGTTTCGTGCTCCTTACTCTTCGCACACATGGTGCTTATCCGGTCCAAGGATCTTTATCCGTAAATAAAAGATCCTTATCTAAACCATAAATAGTTTGGTTGGGCTTGGGCCTATGTGAGCCCATCCCCTTGGTGGTGCGGCCCAAACCATTGTTATGATAGCCCACACGTGGTGGGTTTGGGCCTTAGTAATGTTTATCATTTGGGCTTATGGCCCAAATATAGACTATACGTCATCAATATGAAAATCAGAGGTTTAATTAGTAGCTAAAAACAATTGTTTAAATGAGAATTAGTGCATAAGCAAACGGGTTGAAAAGTGCAATAGTAGCTTAAATGAGAATTAGGGCATCTATGCATATGATTAGTGCATCGAAAAGGTAGATATTAGTGCATAAATATTAGTGCATTCATTTGCGTATTTAGAGCATCTGTTTAAGAAGTACTGCTATAACTCTAATTGGAATAGAATTTTGTGCAACTGGACCCATTGATAAAAACCATGTGGAAGTTCAACAACTCTCGCTAATAAATCACTGCACTAAGTCATCTCTAAATTGGGGTGTTTGGGATTGCATCTGCAAATTGGCGTCCAAAAAAACATGTCTCAACCATCCTTTTTAGAATTACACTTTCTCTCGAAGAAACACAAATAGTTACTTTTCATGTGGTTTGCCAACTATTGTTCATATGCTACTTGCATTTTGCCTACCTGACAAACAGACAATTTGCCTCAAAATGCAATCCTAAACATTGTCATACACTTTTTGCAAAAACTGAACGAATCTATGTGGGACTGCTGTGGTTTGATTAGTGCATCCGTTTGTTTGATTAGTGCATCCGTGTGGGCGGGATATGCTGATCACTCAAGGTTTAAGAAAATTGAGTTATGTTGTAACTACAGGTAGCGACTCTGTGTTGGTGTAGTTTGAATTAGTTTCTAGAGATAGTGAAAGTGATATTGATTATTTGATTAAGGGTATTGACTGAAAAGGGTATTTGATTATACTATGAATTATGTTTTAAGTTTTCAGATATGTTTTGAGTGGTATTTGACTTTTTCTCACGATATATACCTACTGTTAAGATGATGCTTATTAACTTGTTTTAGGCTTCGGAATATGGCTTATAACTTCATCAGAGCTTTCCTATGGTTTTTGATAATTTTATAGCAATGTATGTTTTTAACCGTGTTACCGAAATATTGCTGATAAGCTGGAGTGAACCGTGTTACCGGAAAGTACACATTGCCTTGCCTAAAAATACACATTGCCTTTGTTTATGGATGTTTCTGAACAGACTATATAGGGAAACGATATTTGCATGTTGCAAACTTTGTTATGTGTAGCATCTATTTTACTAGAGGATTTCATTTCTTTATCGTGGCTAACTCTTTTTTGTTTATTGTTACAGACAAAAGATGGTGGTTGGCTGGTACCATTCACTTCCTGGATTTGGTTGCTGATTATCTGGAGTTGACATCAACACACAACAGGTACTGTATTAGTTCTCAGTTATTTATTACACTACTACAGTAAAAGAGTGCTAATTTGAATATGCTACTACCCATTTTTTCTCATTTTGTTTAAACAGATACATACTTGTGCAGCATGTGAATAAAGTGCACTCGTGTTCATGACATTCTGAATTTGTGTACGGTTTAAACAAAAGGCTAAGAAACAGTAAGTTGGTAAAGCTCACTCACAAAGTGTTAGGTTATGGGAATGCTTACTAAGTATTCCAAAAACATCTATGTGTATATTTGCATCTACAAAGTACTTTAATCAATGCAATTTAGCATTTATCCTTCTTTTTATATATGTCATCCATGTAGCTTACCTCCTTATTTGACCTGAGCCCAAATCGACAACAGTAACTATTTGTTGTTGAAATATGGAGACAAGTGTAATATTCAGGCGTTGACTCTATTTTACTTCTCTTCCTATATTCAGGTGCAGGTTAATGTTACGGCTGCCAGAGAACTTCCACAGGGTCAGATAAATGAGCAACTGAAGTTGAAGATATACTGAAATCTGTATAGAATCAGACATGGCCTAGTTGTATTAAAAAAAAAGTTGAGCATTTTTTGTGTGTTGAGATAATAAATTGAATATTGAGAGACAATAAAATTTGTTTGTGTGGTTGTTTGTATGAATATCAAATCGTTTGTTCTTAATTTATACTTTGATACGTGATAAATGAGTAAACAAAAAAAAGAGAGCAAAGAGTAACAAGTCGAATGGGGGAAACCATGAAAGCTTCAAAAAGAATGTACAACTTCCTAGTCGAATAAACGTATGAACAAACTCATACAAAATTAATTAAAGTACAAAAACAGCCCTTGGAAAATAAAGAAAGTGAAAAAGAGGCCCCTCTAGTTGGAAAAAAAAGAAGGGGAGTGGGAGGGGCTGATTTGTACACATTTCTCACTTTTCTACTAAAGTGGGTTTTTTTCATGAACCCACCTATATATATATATATATATATATATATATATATATATATATATATATATATATATATATATATATATATATATATATATATATATATTGTGCAAAATCTAGGGTTTTTGTTCCTTTCAGCCGATTTCACCCACCTTCAAAAAATGACTAAGAGAACCAAGAAGGCCGGAATCGTTGGGAAGTACGGCACCTGGTATGGTGCTAGTTTGAGGAAGCAGATCAAGAAGATGGAAGTCAGTCATCACAGCAAGTATTTCTACGAGTTTTGTGGAAAGTACGCAGTGAAAAGGAAAGCTGCTGGAATATGGGGATGCAAAGATTGTGGCAAAGTGAAAGCAGGCGGTGCTTATACATTGAACACTGTTAGTGCAGTTACTGTCAGGAGTACCATCCGTAGGTTGAGGGAGCAGTCTGAGAGTTAGATTTGATGGTTTCTTTATCTATTGTAATCGTTAAACCTCTAGCACATTTCAGAAGGTTTTGTTTTACCAATTTTGGTCACTGTTAAAAAGACCTTGCGAATAGGATTTTATCTGTGTGTGTATATATATATATATATATATATATATATATATATATATGTGTGTGTGTGTGTGTGTGTGTGTGTGTGTGTGTGTGTGTGTGTGTGTTTATATTATGTAGAATGAGTCTATTTTGTAAATACCTTAATCATTTATGGCTTTTACCCTTTGTTTAAAGGAGGTAGAAGATGAATACATGAGAAATAACGAAAATACCCTTAACAAACCATACAAGTTATGTGCAATGAAAAAAAATACGAACTTAATTTGCCATATTAACAAAAAAAAAGTATATTATGTATAATAACTTTATTTTATAAGTATGTTTAGCATTTATGACTTTTACCATTTAAGTTTTAACAATACAAACCAAATTAATTGCCGGTCACAAATAATCAACACCCCAAAACCAGCTTCGATCTCTAAAAATGGAGTCAACAAGACTCCGCCCGTCAACCAAGGCTCTCCCCTTCACAACATTTCTTCTTAGTCACTCATTATGTTTGGAGCAAGCACAAACACTTTCTTAGACACAATCAAATGAAATAATCCACATTAAATCCAACAAAATAACTTAAGATTTAACAACAATATCACAACGAATATCATCCAAACAATAGCAAAATAAAGCTTCAACAACAACAACAAATTCTTTATAAAAAAATAAATAAATAAATAAATAATAAAACTTAGGTATCTTGACAATATAAAAAATTTATTATGTACAATGAGTCTATTTTGTAAATACGTTAATCATTTATATTTTTACCTTTTGTTTAAAGGAGGTAGAAGATGAATACGTAAGAAATGACGATAATACCTTTAACAAACCATACAAGTTATGTGAAATGAAGAAAAATACGAACTTAATTAGGCATGTTGATAATAAAAAAAATATATGCATACATACCTATGTAGAATGAGTATATTTTATAAGTAAGTGAAGCATTTATAACTTTTAAGTGTTAACAATACAAACCAAATTAATCGTCGGTAACAAATGATACCACTGTCAACCCCGAATAACTTTTTATCTACTTTTGTTATGACCCTAGGGTTAACAATAGCCATAGACTCCATATATGTCTAAACACACAATACGACGATTATCACATGCCCCACTATTTTTGTCACTTCAAATCCTAGTCCCTTTATAAACGGTTCACACATCACATTTCACTCACCATATCTTCTTCATTCTCTCCATTACAAGCGTTCAATAAATATATATACCATTACTACTATACAACAACATGCATACAAATATTTCCATGATCAATCAAAAGCATTTAGACTTGAATTCCATGAAAGAGTTACCTGAATCGCATGCATGGTTATCGCTAGACGGTTCTCCTTCGTATAGTTCATTGTCCCCCGATCTAGTGCCTGTGATTAGCCTCACAGATCCAAACGCCATGAAACTTGTGGGCCATGCATGCAAAACATGGGGTGTGTTTCAAGTCACCAACCATGGCGTCCCTACAAATCTTCTTGAAAAAATGGAGGCTGCTGGTAGAAAACTTTTTGCACTTCCAATACAACAGAAGCTCAAAGCGGCTCGAGCTCCTGATGGTGTTTCTGGCTATGGCGTTGCCAGGATATCATCGTTTTTTCCTAAACTTATGTGGTCTGAAGGGTTCACGATTATGGGATCTCCTTATGAACATGCTCTTAAACTTTGGCCTAACAGTTATACGAGATTCTGGTAAGTTTTGTAATTCTATTTTGATGCATATATTAATCATAGAGGTATTTGAAAGATTGCGCATTAAAATCACTCATCGATTTATATCACAAATATATGAATAAACATTCTTTAACATTAAACCTGGTTGTATCAAAACGAAATAAATCGACAAGAAAAAGAAGATATACATACATACATATTACTTCTTCTACAAGGATTCCTGTTATCCCACAATAGTGGATCTGTCACTTACTACAGGCCGGGTACTTTATATGAACTGATATTGGTGATTATCTTTTGCAGTGATGTAATTGAAGAGTATAAAGAGGAGATGAATAAGTTAGCACAAACACTCATGTCACTAATGTTGGGATCATTAGGTGTAACAATGGAAGATGTGAAATGGGCTGGCTCACAAGGATCATGTCCAGCTTTACAGTTAAATTCCTACCCAGCATGTCCAGATCCCGATCGAGCCATGGGTCTTGCAGCTCACACGGATTCAACCCTCTTAACCATCCTTCACCAAAACAACACTAGTGGACTCCAGGCTCACAGGGACGGAGCCGGTTGGGTTACAGTCCCACCGATACCAGGTGCCCTTGTGATCAATGTAGGTGATCTCCTTCACATACTATCCAATGGTTTGTACCCAAGTGTGTTGCACCGAGCTATGGTGAACCGCACCAAACACAGGTTATCTGTGGCTTATCTTTATGGACCACCATCTAATGTTCAAATCTCACCTCTTTCCAAATTAACAGACCAAGTTCACCCTCCTCTTTACCGTCCAGTTACTTGGAGTGAGTATCTTGGCACGAAGGCGAAACATTTCAATAAGGCGTTGTCTTCTGTCCGTGTATGTGCACCTTTGAACGGATTTGCGGATGCAAATGATCATAACGGTGTACAAGTTGGTTAAATATATGTGTGCAAGTATTATTTGTCAAAAAAATGAGGATAGCGTTGTATGAAAAAAAGAGAGTATAAATTATAAACAAGTTTTTCGGGTTTTGTCTTGATGTATGATAGATATCAAAAGAATCCAATTAGATTATAATGGTAGACGACATACAATCCGACATATTTGTGCCCCGAATATGAAGGAAAATCCTCCTCCAAAGAAAAGATAAATTTGGCCAAATCATTGGGTCTAATACCTTGAAAGAAAGATGCTTGAAATGAACATTATCAATGATTCTGTTTTGAATATGTCAAAAAATTGAAACAAAAATCTAAACAGTTCTTTACTACCATTTGTCTTGGTAGGGATTTTTTTTTTTTTTAATAATACTACAGTAATTACTAGCAAGGAGATAGAAAGAACATACAAGGAAGATTACAAATTTGCTTTTATAAGCCGGTTCTAACTAGTGTTGATTAACTTATATAAACCTTTACTTTCATTTGTATTTTCATATTGGCTCTACGAAATTTAAACATAATGGGGCTCTAAAGGTAAAAACAATAGATCTAATAAGTCACTTGATGGATACGAGATAGCGAAGCACTACTTTCTATCGCGAATTGTAACTACACTGACCAAAACTGGTCCCCTTGAGTTTATTGTAGCGTCCAAAGGGAAAATATACAAACAAAAATTAATAAATTACACAAATCTTTAACCCATTTAAAGTAACAGCTAGTTGAAACTTAAAAGCCTGGTCATGGTTGTCTCTTTGCAATTTTTGTCCATTATATTTTTTGGGCGAATGTCCATTTCATATATATTAGCCACATATATATGATGATTTTTTGGCATTGTTTGTAAAGACCCCACATGCATATGGTCCTTGTTTTTGGCCAATAACACCAAGTTTCCTCCCTCCTCTTGGGAAATAGTTCGTTTATACAGTTTAGTTCCATCCACTTAAAATTTGGGACCAAGGGTATCCCTAAATGTATCAAGAAGCAAGGAGGCTCGGTAAACTATCGTAAAACGTAACAGGTCTGAGTTTAAATCTTATCATGATATCGTTGGATCCATACCTGATAAAAGGTGGCATCATACACCTAGGAAATTGATCCTCACTGGTAGCAGGGGAAAAACGACTAGCTATCCTTGCAATGTATAGTAGCAGTGTCACACAAAGGGCACACTTGAACGCTACTAGCTAAGTAGACATTGCCTTAGAGGTCACGGTGATTCTCATTTTGAAAGCATACCTAAAAATAAGTATTTTTGTAGTAACCGAGCTAAAACATACGAGAAATTTGAAAGTGTTTGCATGATTTTGTATCCTTCTCTTTTAAATCCATTACATTTATTAAACCTCTTATTTCGGCTTCAGTTATACCAAGCTTTGCGGTTAACAAAACAATAATACACGATATTCGGACTCATGATCACTCGTGACTTTCAGATGATATGATGTTTTGACGCCGAGAAAATGAACCTGACCACTAATTATGTTTCCAATATAGTGTGGGAAAAGTGTACAATTACACACTATTTAATCTTAAAAGAATCATATGACTTATCACTTATCTTTAGATACTTTTTAGCTTCCCTACCATAAAACATACTATCCTAACTTCATGTTACTTTGGACCCACTTAGGGTGGCCCATGGTCCCGGCCCATGACTATTATTTTTCTTGTTGTCTTTTACATTGGATCTCTTCAAAAAATCCAGAAGGTTCGAATATTTGAATTTCGACATCCGTCCAATACAAGCCCAATGATGAAAAAAAAAAAAAAAAAACTGTGGCCCATGTGTTTTTATCATTGTAATGCTCGACTCACTAGAGGTGTTCATGCTTTGGTTAATACCCGAATAAACCGAAAACTGAAATTGAACCGAACCAAAAATAACATAACCGAATTTGTAACCGAACCGAACTGAATTAAGTATTCGGTTTTCGGTTCGGTTATAATATAAACCGATAACCGAACCAAACCGAAAACCGAATTCAAATAAATATATATTTTTTATATATTTATATAAAAAAAGATATATTAAAACTCTTTTATACTATAAATATAACATATTTTAAGCTTGAAAAAAAATTTTGTGCTAAAAATCTGTATGAATAAATAATTAAAATAATGTAATTCGAGTCATTCGGCCGGTTTTGGTTATGGTGGTTCGGTTCAGTTTTCGATTGTACCCAGGAAAAAAATTTAACCAAACTAACCGAACAGAATAAACCGAACAACTCGATAACCGAACTGATTACGACTAACACAATTTCACAACAAGAAAATTCACACCCATTATTTGTCACTTGTGAAAAGTGAAAAAGAAGAAAATGAAATCATATTACAATTTTATTTGTATAGCTCACTTAATACATAATACATGTGTGTGTGAATTTTCTATTATGAAAATCATATGATAGTGTTGTTTGTTTTTTCAGATGTTATGATTTTCAATATCATATTTACGAGAGAAGAGATGGATTTGAAAATTTCAAGAAATAAGAAGCGTTAATAAGACATAAAAATAACCGGCAAAAGTGAAGCGGAAAAAAGTGATTTTTCCATCTTATATCTTGAAAAAACAAACACATTTCTTTTATTTATTCTTCTCACTTCTGTAGACAAAAGAAGAAAAAACAAACGCACTTTTTTCATTTCCTCTTCATGCTAGCAACATAAGAAACAAATGCACTTATTTCATTGGTTAAAAATAGGGAAAATTATCCAAAAAAGCATCATATTTGACACTTTTTACCGTTGTGTGTACTCAACTTTTTTTTTTCTAATGTACACTAAACTTTGTGATTTGGTACATTGTGTGTACCCGGTGACCTGATAACCGAGCTCGTCCTACGTGGAGCCGGTAGCTTACACATAATGGTAAAAAATGTCAAATATGATGCATTTTTAGATAATTTTCCCTTTAAAATTCCAAAAAACATATTTTCGAAAAAAATTTAAAAAATTCAAAAAATTTTCTATTTTTTTTTTAATTTCTAAAATATTTTTTTTCTAAAAATATTTTTTCTAAAATATTTTTTTTCTAAATATATTTTTTTCTCTAAACTATTGTTAAGAAAAAATGAATAAAAATAATTTTCTAAAAATTTTTTAGATTTCTTTTTTAAATTTTTTTCAAAAAAAAAATTAGAAAATTTTTCGAATTTTAAAATTTTTTTTTTTTTTTTTGAAAATATGTTTTTGGAATTTTAAAATTCAAAAACATTTTTTTGAAAAACATTTATTCATTTTTTCTAAAAAATATTTTAGAGAAAAACAACATGGCTTTTGTGGTCATCCTTCCAAATCTTGAAGGGCTAGAGTTCACATTTTGACATAATAATTTTGTAGAAGATATGTGACATGAGCTGTTAAGCTTCGCACCTGATGCCCTTCTAGCATCACTACCGAAAACTGCAATGCTCGACTTTGAAATGTCACGAAAAGAACCATTAGAGGGTCTTGATATAGCAATGTGCATACACGTAGCAAAAAAAAGGTTTTCTAAACAATATTTTCTAAAAAATGTTTTTGAATTTTAAAATTCCAAAAACATATTTTCGAAAAAAAAAATTAAAAATTCGAAAAATTTTCTAATTTTTTTTTTTGAAAAAAATTTTAAAAAAAAATCTAAAAAATTTTTTAGAAAATTATTTTTATTCATTTTTTCTAAACAATATTTTAGAGAAAAAAATATTTTTAGAAAAAAAATATTTTAGAAAAAATATTTTTAGAAAAAAAAATATTTTAGAAATTCAAAAAAAAATAGAAAATTTTTTGAATTTTTTAAATTTTTTTCGAAAATATGTTTTTTGGAATTTTAAAGGGAAAATTATCTAAAAATGCATCATATTTGACATTTTTTACCATTGTGTATAAGCTACCGGCTCCACGTAGGACGAGCCCGGTTATCAGGTCACCGGGTACACACAATGTACCAAATCACAAAGTTTAGTGATACATTAGGGAAAAAAAAGTTGAGTACACACAATGGTAAAAAGTGTCAAATATGATGCTTTTTTGGATATTCCCTTAAAAATAATTTTCTAAGATTGATTTATCTCAAATTTGTAACTAATGTATGTAACACACATAAGAGAATATAGAAAATCATAATTAAAACCGGCTTTTGCATTGTGGTTACCGATTCTTTGTTATAATCTCTCAATTTGTTTGATAGTTACCTAATTAACTACATAATAAAACATGCTCAAAGTGTTCCTCACAATACAACGTCCATGAAAATGGGTTCAGAGTCTCATATTCGACTTCCAGCGATCGATTTCTCCCCACTGAACCACATTTCAGACGACGCTTCTATATGGGAATCGATTAGAGCCGATGTTTTCAAAGCTATGCAAGACTACGGTTGCTTTGAAGTATCCTCCTTTGTATCAATCGACCTTCAAGAATCTGTAAATGATGGATTGAAACAGCTTTTCGATCTCCCAATAGAAACCAAGGCTAAAAACACATCTGAAATAGCCTTTCATGGCTATGTTCGATCTCCCAAAGTTCCCCTTTATGAAAGTATGGGAATCGGAAACCCATTCATCACTGAAAACGTTGACAACTTCACCAATTTAATGTGGCCTCAAGACAACCCTAAATTTCGGTACTTTTATTTTTCCCAAACTTCATTATCTTATGTTTTCATGGTAAATATTATGAATGTATATTCTTGACAGTGAAAGTATTATGACCTACTCGAGGAAGTTGCGTGAACTAGACGAAATTGTGAAGAGGATGGTTTTTGAGAGCTTGGATTTGGATAAGTACTTGGGCGAACAAATGAAATCGACAAGTTACCTTCTTAAGTTGATGAAATATCGAGCACCGGAACCAAATGAATCAGATATCGGACTCCATACTCACACTGACACGAATATAATGACTATTTTACATCAAGATGAAATAGGAGGGCTAGAGATCCAAACAAAAAATGACGAGTGGATACGGGTGAAGGTTTCTCCGAACTCGTTCGTAGTCGTGGCTGGTGAAACATTTAACGTAAGCCTTTTTCGTTAACCCTTTTGAAAAAAAGAACGAAATTGTTTTACCAAAATATAGCTAAAATTGCCCGAAAATAAAAACTAGCAAGAAACTAGATAAACTTTGTGTGCAAGTACATCGTTACTGAAAAAAACACTATTTAAATTCCTTAGTCTGACTATCATTTAATTCTTGATTATCGTAATTTAGGTTTGGTTGAATGGTCGATTGCATGTACCATTTCATAGAGTAGTGATGACGGGAAACATGGCTAGATACTCACTCGGGTTCTTTTCAGTCCAAAAATCAAGTAGCTTTGTAAAATCGTTTGATGAAATGGTAGACGAAGAACACCCGTTGCTCTACAAGCCTTTTCAATACGGAGAGTTTCTCAAGTTCTTTTACAAAGAGGGAGGGATTAAAAGTAAGTCCGCATTAAAGACTTACTGTGGCGTATAAATCTGGAAAGGGTGATCCTGGTACATAGAATGTTATCGAATATTTGATTAATTATCGACGTGTACAGTATGTGTTTATTATAAGGTTCGAAGTACGCATTGTGCAACTTTGGTGGTGGTTTGTACTTATTTATGTTCCGTGATTGAATAAATTGTTGTTACATAATTTGTCATCAAAAGTATTGTAAGAAAAGGAGGAAATTAGAACTTATTAGCTTGCATAATTCAAAATGAATGTAAAATACATTAACCTGCTATGAAAAAGAAGTTATAACTTGAAGTATAGTACTTACCCGCACTAGTAAAGTTTGTTACAAATGATTGATTTTTTTTCTAATTTTTGGAACCAGAAGAAACTTTAAGTAATTAATCTAACTGCCTAGCTAAGCTAGCAAGAGGCTCCCAAGCATTTATACGTATCATCACAAAACGTCTTAATTAATACTATAGCGCTGCATGAAACTTTATTTTCGAAAGGCAATGTCGCATGAAGCATAGTACATCAAAACAAGAACCAACCCTAAAATGCACAAATCAACAGTTGCTTAAATTTCACCAAACCTCGGATTTGTTCCACAAGTTGATCATGTATAAACACTCTACACAATCAAGTAATGTCTCGTTTCTTGATCATTTTTGCATAAAATTCAAATACTACCTGTATTAACATCTTGCACTATCTACAAGGGACGTTATCTCTTGGGCATTATATTCGTCCTTTAGTTGATCGTCTTATCTCTTATACAAATGTTGACTAAGCAGGTTGTCCTGAGACACGTCGATCTACCTCAATTTGCTGCTCATTTAAACCCAAAAGTTTCACCAAATTTAGACCCAGTTCAAAGCCTCTTTTTGGGTCTTTTCTGGGCTTGTCACCCATTAACCCTCTTTCAAATCTTGACTGCTCATTTAAAGGTGTTACTTTTATGGTTCTTGATATGTTTTTTTTCTGTTAAAGGTTTTATCTTTATTGGTTTTTTATATGTTATTTGTGATAAAGTTTGTAACTTTGGTGCTAAATTTGGGATAATGTTTGGAAGAGTGAGTTGGGGTTTTAATCAAGGGGAGTGTTTGGATACGGTTAGTTGAATAAAGAGTAAGGGCTTATTGCATTCTGAGAATACAAATAAGCTATCTTGAATTATTGGATAACCATATGGCTTAACAAGTTTTTTGTGTCGAATAATCTGTTTTGAATTATTCCTAATGACAATTCAATGTTACCAACTGATATCTAATGACAATTCAAGTTATATCATTATTCCTATATAGTCATTAACAATGTAAGTTAGATGTTTAGACAAATATATCAAATTTTACGTTTTTTTCTTCATTAATAGGAGACAAGTCCTTCCATCTGTCCCACACCACAGGTCCACAGCCCCATCTTCAGTGTGTTGTTGATATGAAATTGTTATTCGTAAAAAGCACACTGTTGTTATAATGTTCATTATTGTTATCATGTTAATTATTGTTATTATATTGTATTTTTAGTTTCCTGATTTGTATGCATTATGTGTTGTTATTATGAAATGTGTACTATTTTATAGATGTCAATCGTTGCACGGAGTCATGGCGGGGATGCGGATGGTAATGATCGTCCTCGAGGCTGTTCTAGGGCACCAACCGGAGGCAGCCGAGGTAAAGGATTTTTAAATGCTTTGTTTAATCTTTCGAAATAAACTTGATTACCTGTATTATTTTTACAATTATACCTAAACTTGATTGCTTGTTTTATTAATCTTTCTGCTTGAACTTGAAGGCTCGGGCGGGAATAAACGTGCACGTGGTAAAACCATGTTAGCCGCGTTTAGAAAGATCTGGGAAGATAACGGCAAGAAACTTCTTCCCATCGAGTTTGATGAGATTGATGGTGAGACGTGGAAGCCTATTGGCACATATGCCAACCAGTTTATTCGTACAATTTCAATCAAGAAACTTCTTCCCATTAAGTCGCTATATAGCGACTTAATTAGCGACTTAAATAGAGACTTTTACAAAAATAGCGTCGCGTTAAGCGACTTAGATGGCAACATCTCTTTGAAACAGCGATGCAAATAGCGACAAGAAATACTGAAGTCGCAAATTTATAGCGACTTATTTTATGAAGTCGTTATACTAGTCGTTCTTTTTAGCGACACATGTCACGAGTCGCAAAAAATTTGCGACTCTTTTACAGCGACCCATCAACTAAAGTCGCAATCATAAAATATGTCGCTAAGAAAGTCGGTAAAGGGCTTTTTTCTTGTAGCGGGATCTAGAAAAGCATCCAGGAAAATTGCAGGGTTGCTGCTAAAACAGCAGCTGCGATGGAGAAATAGGCACTGATTTTAGCCACGACTAGTACAATGATGTTTTATTAGCAAATCTTTAGCCACGCCAACGCGTGTCTAAATGTTTACAATTAAAATATCGTTTTAATATTAGCTACGAGAAGCCCGTGGCAAAAACTTCAACATTAAAATATCGATAATCATTTAGTCACGTTTTGTCGTGACAAAATGATCAATATTAAAATATCAATATACATTCAGTCACGCCGGGTCGTGACAAAAAGTTTTAATAATATTTTAATTGCCTTTTTTTATTTGGCTAAAAGTTGTTGACTTTCGTGGCTAAAAGTGTGAACTATTCGTGGCAATATATCTTTAGGTACGAGGCTATTGTCACGACCTTTTAGTCACGAAATTTCGTGTCAATAACTATATAGCCACGAAATCTGTAGTTTTAGCCACGAATTTGGATCGTGACTAAAAGCGTCGATTCTTGTAGTGCTTGGTGTTCCAAAACACAACATGTTTCTCGCTCTAGTGTTGAAACGGAATATAGGGGTGTGGCTAATGTCGTTGCTCAAACAACTTGGTTACGAAATATTCTTCTTGAGTTACATTGTCCACTTACTCAGTCTGCTATTGTATTTTGTGGCAATGTTAGTGCAATCTATTTGTCTTCTAATCTAGTACAGCACCAACGAACCAAACATGTAGAAAAAGATTTACGCTTTGTTAGGTAACGTTTTGCAATTGGATAAGTTCATGTACTTCATTGTGCCTTGGCACATCAATTTGCAGATATCTTAACTAAAGGATTACCCTCGCATTTATTTTTTGAATTTAGGTCCAGTCTAAGCATTCAATCTCCTCTAGCATATACTGAGAGGTGTGTTAAATAAAAAACATGAAGGATGCTATTTATTACTTTTGTATATATTTTTAATTGATGTATAGTATAGGGGTTCAATATGTAACATTGTACCTTGCAACTATCTATTTATACTAATGAGAATTGCATAGCAAACTCTAACGGGTATTCTTCAAAAGATGGCGCATATCGGCGATTATATATCGTAGTATTAATTTGTGTGTGCAACTTATGTTTATATATATATATATATATATATATATATATATATATATATATATATATATATATATATATATATATATATATATATATATGTTTGGATTAAAATAAAAAGGGTCTTAAAATAAAAAGAATAAAAAGTCTCTAATGCACTAAATTTATAAATATGATGCAGTGAATTTAAATGTGATGCAGTAACTTAATAAATGCAATGCACTAACTGTGATGTCGTAACTTTTTATAGCTGTGATGCAATAACTGTGATGCACTAAAATTTATAACTGTGATGCAGTGACTTAAAAATGTGATGCAGTAACTTTATAACTGTGATGCACCAAAATTCGCCTTCCTAGACTTTTTATTTTAAGAGACTTTTTATTATAACCCTACCCATATATGGTAAAGATCAAATAAAAAGACAAATTTCCGTAAAAAGAATAAAAAGAAAAATTTTTTTAAAAAATTTTCTCGAAAAATTCCAAAAAAATTCCACAAGATCGGGTATGTTGGTGCATGAAAAAGTTCTAAAGGAAGTTTGTCTAAAAGTGGATACTTTATCCAGAAAAAAATTACAAAAAAATACGTTTGTGCATTAAATCGATTTTTTGTGCATCAAAAATTCGTTTTTTGACCCAACTTCTTTTGACTTTTTTCATCAAAATAATATTGCGCATCTAACTAAAATAAGTTAAAAATTTTGTGCATTAAAATTTTTTTTGTGCATTAAAATTTTTTTTGCGCATTAAAATTCGTTTTTTTGTGCATTAAAAAAAAACGTATAAAAACTCAAAATTAGAAAACTTCTTTCACGAAAGTTTTATGCACCAACATACCCGATCTTTTGGAATTTTTTTAGAATTTTTCGAGAACTTTTTTAAAAATAATTTATTTTTATTCTTTTTACGGATATTTGTCTTTATATATATATATATATATATATATATATATATATATATATATATATATATATATATATATATATATATATATATATATATTGGAGTTGGGATTCAACGGAAACTTGGGCGTTTATTACTTGGATCGTATTTGCAATTTACTTGCATACTCGAACAAATAAAATTTTGTAGGGGACAAATTCTGCAATTGCGGCAACTATAGGTTATCTTATAATTTGGATATGATATTTTGGGTCCATATATCAGGAATAGGGCTACATAGTTATAGAACCTCTGGTTAAACTAAAGAAAAGTTAAAAACAGAATACAGTGGAGTAAGTGAGAATGAAAAAAGTTAATGGTTTAAACTGTAATTAAGTATTTACATGTTTAAAACTACATTCCTTTTTAGGTAAAAGTATTTTAGTCTAATAACGTTATTTATTTTTCAAGTTTTTAAATTTAAGCAAATGTGTTTTCAATTTATATGTAGTACTAGCTAAAAGACCCGTGAAATTCACGGGTATTTTAAAGAGTTGTCAAAAAAATAGTTAATGACTTGTGTATTGCGAAGCATGACATTAGAAAGAATCACATTGGTAAAAGCAATTATAAAATAGAAATTTTGTACTAATGAAACATGTCTTCTATCAAAAAATAGCCAAATAATAATAATAATAATAATAATAATAATAATAATAATAATAATAATAATAATAACCTAAGTTCATTAAGGACATGTCCTAGCTTCTTTTTGGGTGGAGCTCCTTGTAGTTTCAAGATCTTATTGTGCATTAATTCATTTGTGGTAGTATCTTTAATTGTTAATTATATACATGAAGTATCGACAAAGAAGTCCGACATATGTATATTATATTTTTGAAACTTGACGCTCACACGTTTAATTTTAAAACAACAAAGTGTATACTATGTTTATTGTGTTATTCGTAAAGTTGTTGTCTGTACCACAAATAATCATTTTTAATCTTTGTTTGCTCTTAACGTGAGACACGATCACTTATAGTTGGCCAAGTGTGAAAACAGGCCTTGGCAAATACAAACCCACCTGCCCTGCCCGATAGACTATTCATGGCTTTTGTTGATTGTCGTAGTGAAAGATGCGAACACATGACACTGCTTCCTCACTGTCTTTAATGCCAAACACTTAATTGATTTCCTTAGAAATAGGACAAACACTTGTTTCTCATCTTGGCTTCCTCTTATTATATTTGCTTCAATGTAAGTTCTCATCAATCTGAATCACACGAAGTCTTGTTCCATTGCACAAACTTGTAAATTTATCAATGTATGTGCCATAAAAGCATTATCGGAACACCAACTTTCATGTAAGTTTGCGTTTGGGCCAGAAAATTTCATAGCGTTAATAAATTAATTCGTTAGGGAATACATCTTAGTTTATACTTGTACCATTTTAGCCAACGGGTAAAGTTGAATTACTTGGTAGACTTATAACATGAACAATACATGTTAACCTTTTAATGAAAATTGCCATCTTATGTTGAATTTTGGCAATCTAATTTAAGAAATTCTTTATACAAATCATAAGTAGACAATTATTTATATTTATCTTCTCCAATAAGTATATCATTTGGACAAATAAAATCGTTAACTTAAAAAATTAATATATATGTATTTTTTTGCTTATGCATTACGGAAATCTTGTGCATGTGATTTTGAAATGTTTAGGCATCTCTTCAATAAACATTTTGAAGTAGACTTTGGTTCTTCGATTTTAATGCATTATAAAGGGATTAAGTCGTAGAATATATACTTTTTAAAGTTTCCCGTTTTGGTACGTGTACTTTTTTAAGTTGTAGAATATCAATGTATTTTTTAAAATGTCATGTTTTGGTACGTGTACTTTTTTTTAGTTGTAGAATAGCAATGTACATTGCATACATGTTCCAATTTGGTACGTCATCGATGTACCAAACTGGATCACTTATGGAAAGTACATTGCTAGTTTACAACTTAAAAAAAGTACACGTATGAGAAGGGGACATTTTGAAAAGTACATTACTATTCTACAACTTAAAAAAGTACACGTATCAAAAGGGGACACTTTAAAAAATACATTGTTATTCTACAACTTAAAAAAAATACACATACAAAAACGAAACACTTCGAAAAATACATTGCTATTCTATGACTTAATCCCTCTTATAAACATTTTTTCAAATGTTTAGGTATATATCTTCTATAAACATTTTGTTACTTATGCATTAGAAAAATCTTTTGTGAGCATTTAAAAAGTCAATGTTTTATGCGATTTTAATGTTTTGTAACCATAAAAACAAATGTTTTATTTTTCCTTTGTTAAAAGTTAGATGCGGACTATAACTATTTCAAATGCTTAAGTATTTTACCAAAGTTTGTCATCTTCTTAACCTTAAAACTCCCGTACATTCATTTGGTGTTTGAATCCCGGAACTGACCCATTGTATCAGTCGCTTGCATTTTGTCACATTGTAAAAATGAAATATACACGTACATGCTCATAAACATGACAATCAAATACATAACTAAATACATAAAACACGAAACAATTTTCACAACCAAATGACATATTTATATTTTAGTGATATACCTTCTCGTCTATAATGATCATTTCAATGTTGATCACCATGGGTTTGTTGTAAAGCGGTTGGACAATATCGTCTTTTACAACACTTGGATTCGAAATGAATTCGCTTTTCAATCAACTCGTCGTTGGGTTATGAAAGAAAAGTGGGGATGTATTAATTTTCACATGTAAATATATGTATTTTTTTTCCTTTGATTGCCTGATTTGCATACGAATTGTGACAGTGCACGAGGCTTTTAAAGGCATCAATGATAGAAGATAGCTAACATGTATTCATAAAATTGATTTTAAACACGCCTAACTTTAATACATTCTCAACATAATAACGTGGTCAAATGCTTGCCTAAAATAAGTAACGATTTGCTATGATTTTAATCTTTTAATGAGAAATTCTTGAAAAACTTTGTAACATGCCGCAAATATGTAGCATCATAATTAATGTGTTTCTATATTTATATCGTAGTATTAGAGAATTTAAAATTTGAAACCATTGTACTTGACCAAAATAAACTATGTCATTGCATTTCATAATTAATGCTTTTGCTAAATATGTAAATACTTTTTAAAGATGTGTGAATTATGATGGATAGTGTGTTTTGCTGTCAAAAGTTGTTCAACACTTTTGTTCAAATCTATCCACGTGGCAAGCTGACATGAGTTGTTATTTTAGGAAAAAATTAATTAGTTAGCTTAAGAGAGTTGTACAAAAATTGCTTAAAAGGATTGTACAAAACTCTGTTTTATTAGATAAAACTAGCTTATAAGACCCGTGGAATCCACGGGTTTTTAGAAGAGATAATGCAAAAAAATGAAGAATTAGTGTCTAAACAAAATAAGGTAAAGAACACAAGTAAACCGGCTGAATATTTGATTTGAAAGGAATATGAAGTAATAAGCCAATGATAATATAGAGTACAATGTTTGCAACTAATAATGTAATAAACATCCGTGCACGTGAGCTCTAATCTTGACCAACTTTAAAAAGCAAATGCATGTAGTGGGAACTTGATGAAGTGATAAGGCCATGAGCATTTCGAGACAACCTAATAAATTATAAAAATAAAGTGTAAGTAGAGCATTTGTTCGATTGATAAAACATGTAAAAAACAAAGGGATATAACATGATATGAATATTCGTACATACCTCTTGAAACTTGATCATAGTCAGTGAAGAACCTCTTTGTAGACTACGTTTGTAGTAGTCTTTGATAAATTACCATCTGCATCAGAAATAACAACCTTCAAACCTTTTTTGCTTTTGACACGTGAAAGAGCGACGTATAATTGTCCATGTGTAAAAACAGGACGTGGTATATATAAACCAACTTTCGAAAGTGACTGGCCTTGGCTCTTGTTTATCGTCATGGCAAATGAAACTGACACAGGAAATTGTTTTCGCACGATCTTGAGCGGTAAACGTTTATCCGACGGCGTAATTTTCAACCTTGGAAGGATTACCGTATTCCCAAAATGTGTTCCATTGATTATTTTGGCTTGAATAGAAGTTCGTGTTAATTTAGTGACTTGAAGCCTTGTCCCATTACATAAACCTTGTGATTGATTAAGGTTTCTCAGCAACATTATTGGGACACCGACCTTCAATGCAAGCCTATGGTTTGGAACACCCGAAAATTTTAATCCGTTGATAAATTCCGGTGAAAAAACGGATTAATCTATAGCACCACCACGTTCAGTTTTATCTATGTTGTCACAACTAAGATAAACCATTTCCTCACCAGGAAAGTTCTTAAGCAAATGATCGTTAATAGTATCAACCACTTCATTCGTCGGAGCAAGAATGGCCTTTTCCTGGAAATAGGACGGATCATCTATGTTATTCAAAAGGTCCGGGTAAGTGAAATCAATAACAGATTGTACCGGATCATCAGTTTCATGTATTAGAATATCTTCTGGTATATCTATTAAAACCTCCCCATCATGTGGCCCTCCAATCTCTCCATCTCCTACTTTCAATATCCAATCCGCAAATTCCTTTATCTCAGTTACATCTTCAGGCCGTGATCCAACAGTTAGGCGCATGTTGGCAGTTAATTTTAAGACTTTGCAATGATCCCACAAGTATGATTGTTTTAAAGATGCACTTACAATGTCTTGCCGGGAACCTTTTGGAATAACGGGAAGCACCTGCCTAAAATCGCCGCCAAATACTACAGTCATGTTACCAAATGGCGTATCACAAGTGTCGTACATGTTCCTACGCAAGACATCTCTCAAAGACCTATCTAAGGCCTCAAAGCACAGCTTATTCGTCATGGGAACCTCATCCCAAATAATAAGCTTACATTTATTCAACAACATGCCCAGGTCACTTTGTGGAGATATTGAACACGTGGAAGTCTCATCAATATTTATTGGAATATGGAACCTCGAATGAGCAGTTCGGCCACCTGACATCAATAAAGACGCTATACCACTTGATGCAATGTTTATGACTATGTCACCATGTCTTCTAATCCCGGCAGCCAGCGTTTTCCACAAATATGTTTTGCCAGTTCCTCCGTACCCGTATACAAAATAAGTGCCCCCTTTTCCTTTTTGAACGGAGCTCATGATGGTGTCATATACATTTCTCTGTTCCGTGGTTAACACGGCATAAAGAGTTTCATATTCAGACTGTAACTCTGATGGGTTATAATCTCTCTCAGCAAAGATTAGCCGGTTACCAAACTCTGACATGTATGTATCATCTGGATAAGGCAGTTCTGGAAAGCGCTTCAAAGTGGTGCCTCTGGAGCGCATAAGTTGTTCGATAAAGAACAAACAAACATTTTTTTTCTCGTCGTCACTCAGTCGCAAGCCTGTATACAACAACAACAACAACAACATACCCAATCCCGCGAAGGCGAGGTATGGGGGAGGTAGAAATGTAGACAGGTCCTACCCCTACCCCAGGTAAAACCTGGGAGTAGAGAGACTGCTTCCAGGGAGACCTCCGGCACGTGCACCAGTGCGAGTGATAGAGAAACTAAAAAGAAGCAAGTAGCAAAAGAGCAACAAGTAAAAGCAACTAGAAGCACGCAACCAACCAACAAAGGGCCTAGTACAAAAGACAAACATATAAAAACATGCAAACAAACAGAGCACCAAAACAACAAACAAACAACAAACAAGGGGCAAGACAGTCACATCAAGCAAACAAAGCAAGTAGGGCAAAAGATAGAAAGCAAAAGCAAAGCCAAAAACAAACACAACAAAGCAAGGACACAAAAGCAAGCGGGGAGTCGCAAGCCTGTATGAAAATAGTTAAATATGAGCGGTAGCATATGTAGTCAAATAAGATTTATAAAAAATATGAAGTAGTGTAGGACATTGGTAGTGTAAGACACATATAATAAGAATCCGTAGAGACAATTTTCGTAAGTGCCTTTCAACAAAATGGTGTTCTAACATATTAAATCAAACTCGAAATTATACTTATTTACCATTACCATTTATCTATAAATGTATAAAATAGCATAATAAGCTTCTTTTAAAAAGTAAAAACAGTTTACGAAAGGTAAGTTGATAGTTATACCTGGAATGCCTAAAAGAATACTTCTCTTGTACTCGACATCTTCTGATAGCAAATGCCAAGTTTGTAACCAAACATTCAAAGGTGTGTCAAGTTCTTTTTGGGACAGTAATGTAACAAAGAGATCCCGCAAATGCTCAGCAGATGACCAATGGGCTGCCTCTTTAATACCCTCTATATACTCCTTGTCGTCTTCTAAAAGACCCGCTGCGTAGCAGGCTTCTTTGTAAGTTGGATAAACTATACCATTAATTTTCCTTATTTCAGCGTGATTTCGACAACCTTTTTGGCTATTGAGTAGCATCCTACAATAGTAAGCTTCACCGGCTGAGATTGGAACATTATGAATTCGGCCAATTGCATATTTTTGCTTCCTAAGTGTCCACATTCTTTTTGGAGCATTCCATACATATTTCGTAGGAAACTCTGCATATGTTAAATTCCTTGCTGTTGGATACATTTCATTCATGTCCATCCAGGCTTGAAACATAGAAGCACCAACTGTTGGTTTGTGAATAACAGTTTCAAGGTCAGAGTTCTCATCAAATACAACTGGCTGCTCGCCTTCGAGATGAAATGAGAGACGTTCAACGGATGGTGTTCTATAATGAATATCAAATTTAAATATCCTCCATGCGGCTTCACAAGCCGATAGGTACCTGCAATCATAGTACGCCTTAATCTCATCAACAGGTTTAGCATTTTCTTGACCGTCTTCCGTGGTTGCTGGTTCATACAAATGTGCAGATACTCTATCGGGACCTTTGTTTATGTATTTAAATAAATATTTTATTGAGCCCGTCTGATTGCACCATTCAACATTGATGTGGCATTGATAACGTTTCAGCAGCGTAGCATTATAAGGGATAACATAACCGTTATGCAACTTATGTCCACTCTTAAGAACATGGTTCCCGTTATCACGTCTTTTATAAACAGGGTAGCCTTCTGAGTCAACAGAACTGTGTTCTTTGAACTTTTTAGGAAAGTGTTTGGTACATTTCCCATCATCCATGCAAACCTGATTTGGCTCATCAACACCACATGGACCATGCATCATAAAATCAGAAACTAATTTGTATAGATCGGGATCCACATTTGGATCTGGTATCTCAGCAGATATGTGTTTGTCAATATGTTCAGCGTTTGGCACCTTGTCATCCTTATGTAAAAACAAACAAACATGAGCGTGGGGAAGGCCTCTTTTTTGAAATTCAACTGTGTATACCATTGCAAATTATTGTTCAAGTTAACATGAAATCAGTTTAAATTATGATTATAGATATTGTGTTATAATAATACTCTT
This sequence comes from Artemisia argyi, assembly GCA_030686995.1. Classification (NCBI taxonomy): domain Eukaryota; kingdom Viridiplantae; phylum Streptophyta; class Magnoliopsida; order Asterales; family Asteraceae; genus Artemisia; species Artemisia argyi. The sequence continues at coordinate 149,603,296 of CM060705.1, forward strand.
ATGAATGTGAAATGTGGTATAAATAAAAAGCATACCTGCTTGAATATGTCCGAACAAACGCAACTCTTTGACATCTTTGATCAGCTGATCGAGTTTCATTTTAAAAACTCGACTTAGCACATCAGGCCTGTCTGTAGATGAAAGGTTATGTTCTCGCATATATCTTTCAATCTCCGGCCATTTAGGATTGCATGTGATCGTTATAAACAGATCTGGACAACCATACCACCTACACAATGCCATCGCATCCATATAATTTTGCTGCATGTACCTTGGTCCACCAGTGAACGAAGAAGGCAAAATAACAAGCTTTCCAACTGTGGACGGGTCATTATTTCTAGATGCAACACTTTGATGCACATTTGTGGACGGGTCATTATTTCTAGACTGTTTGGAACGATGGAAAAACATACGCTTTCTCTCAACCATAGCGTAACCATCCACAAGAAATTGCTAAAACAAACGACCTCCACGTACAAATAAATTCTCTTGGTTCGGACGGTCCTGTATCTGATAGGCAAACCACTCCCGCATACTAACTGTTTTGTCATTATTTCCAGTGGCAGGTTGTCCCGATTTATTTCTATGTGGTATTCCTAAATAATACCCATCTTGCGCACGCGGCATCAACAATGGGTATTGCAAAGCAAGGTACATAGGATGAAAAATATTGATACGCTGTAAACCTTCACCAAACTTTTCTATCACAATATCTCTATCTTCTGCGCATGCATCCAAGTCACCAACAATAAGACCAGCAACCTCGTCGGCAGTTGGAAGAGTGTATTGCCGTCCACTCTTGCCTCGCTTTGCTACCAGCTTTATTCTTATATTCTGCTCGCTGTCTTTTGTGTAGCAGTCACGTGCCCTTCTAAATGTTTTGACCAAATCACTTGATCCATCCAAAATATCTTTTACCTCATTCATAATGTTTCGATCAAGAGATGTCTTTGAATTAGAATCAGCAGTAGAAGCAGAAGCAGAACCGCTGGTTAATAAATTAACGGGACAAAGAATAAGTAAGATTGTAAATATACAAATTATGTTTTGTAAATCTGTACACACAATAATCAACCATGTAATGGACATTACCTTAATGCAGCTGCTCTATTCTCGATTTCATTTTGCGTGTCATATATATACAACTGTGCGAATTTTGGAGGAGCATTATTTTCCGGAAGTAAACTACCAATTTTATGGTACGTTTGACCTTGTAAGCGGAAAACATATGGACCACGTCCTTTCTTGTTGATTGAGTCATCGACCTTGCCACCCATTGAAGTAAAAGCGAACATGTTGTTGTACGTTCTAATGTTATTCTTGAAATTTTGGCTTTTGGTGTCATCATTCAAGAATAAATCAACCAATGGTTTTGGAGCTGGAGGTGGTTGTGGAATAGAAACTTTTCCCTTGCCACAACATATTGAATAAGCTTTTCCCAACGGATTAGAATTTCCTGTTTTTGCTTCTGCTTCCCATAAGAGGGCATTACATTCTTTACACTGGAACGTAGGATCGCCATGGTCATAATACTCTGCAAAAACATAAAAGTATAGCTTTTAATTAAGTGTGATAATAAATATGAAATTTGTGCAATGATAGAAAAATAATATACAAAATTATACCCTCAGATACACCGACATATTTGTCGTATACTTTTCTTACGTGTCCATCATCATCAAGATTGAACACAATCGGAGTTTTAGATTGTAATGTTGGTCTCTTAGACCTTTTTGTTCTTCTTGACGATTCTCCTGGTTCATTTGTGGATTGTTCTTTTGTGAACACAGGAATGGTAGTTGTAAAGCCAGATGATTGTGTATTTCTTGGGCGTGCATTAACTTTACGAAGCACGGGTGTTTGAAAGGTAACTGTCAATACAATAGTTGGTCAATAATGGCTACGTCTTGAGAAAAACAATCATGACAAACTAACATGAAAATTTTGCAAACAAACCCGTTGAAACGTTACTAAGTGGAGTATTTCTTTTGTGTAGTACAGCACCTGTAGTTACTTGAGAAGCATTTTGGTTGACCGAATTGTTGCCTATCAGATACAAAATATTAAATTACTCTCCTGAGTACATTGTGCAAAAACAAAGTAAAAACGCAAACAAAGAATAAGTAATTGCAATTATGTTAGAAAAGAATGGGTGTGATTTGTATCATATGTACCTTGGTTAGGTGTTGCAAATGTTGAAGTGTTTGTTTGCATAATATTTATTGGAGTAGTCATAGGTTGTTCTGTTATGTCAGTAGATGGCATCATGTTAGCTGTGAGTGTAACAGTTTTTTCATACAAATACGCACTAAGTAAACAAATTAACTTAAATGTAAGAATCAGACAATAAAGATTGTATGTATAGTTTACCATTTTGTAAAGGAGTTGGGTGAATATTGTTGGCCGATATGTTGCATCTACTGTGACCATTGCTACCTACATTTGACAGTGAAATAGTATATCAGTTATGCATGTATAATTACAATTAAATAATTAAACTTGTACAATATTAAAGAAAATATAATAAAAGTTTGTTAGGTGTTAAATATGCATAATATGAACCTTGATTGTGCGTTGAGAATGTTTTAGTTTGTGCTTGCAAAGTATTAATTGGAGGAGTGTAAGGTTGTGCTGTTATTTCAGTAGATGACATAAAATGAGATGTAAGTGTAACAATATATGAATACAAAGAGTTAGTAAGTAATATACTCAACATAAGCAACTAAATATAATATTTTATAGTTTACCATTTTCTAAAGGAGTTGGCTGAATATTGTAGGTTGATACGGTACCTCTATTATGTCCTATAGTTCGTAAATGAATGTTAAAAAAATATCCGTCAACCATGAAGAATTATACTTGAAGAAAGTTAGAAAAGAAACAAACATACTTATATAATCAAACTAAACAAACCTTGATAAATGTGTAAAGGCAAACTTGTAGTTGACATTGCCGAAAATGTTGATGTATTTAATCGCTGTGGATGATCTGTGTCAAATAGCAATTGAGCAGTTTAGAATATTTGATACCAAATTGAGTGCACAAGTAGTAGTAAACAAAATTTTGTTGTTGCATATTATTTAAAAGTAACTAACTATTAGTCACGTCGGATAGCGGCTGCCTTTGAGGAGTTAACACTAAGCGTTGTCTGCCTTTTTTCTTGGGTTGGTTCATGTTGACTGATGATGTTGGCTGTGTATTGGGATTTGTCAAAGGAACAACATCTACATGTAGAGGATTATCTAATGCACGAACAAAAAATAGTTACACAGGTAGCATAGGTAAAAAAGAGTAAGAAGGAACATGTAACAATTTATAAAATGAATACTTACAATTCAATAATTCTGTCAATGACACTCGATTAGTTGAATTGGAATCCACCAACATAGGTTGTGGAAAGTTCTCAGTTGAATTATTGTTGGACGTGGAACGATTTTGAACATTTAAAGATTTCCTATTCGCAAGTACAGCAGATCTCCTTTTTCTGGTGTTAGCTGGTGTGTTTTCATCATCCATGGTGATGTTAGTTAACAATAACTTTTGTGTGTTAGAGAATTGCAAAAGTGATAGGTTTGCATATCAAGAGTAACTATTCAATTTAAAGGTAAAACTTGCCTATTAATAGAAATAATTTAATTTATGTTTAAAAAAATGTAACACGTATACATGATTACATATGTGATCATATTGACTAAAGACATATCATAAACTTGAGTAATAATATGTCATTAATTTCACTAATATTACGTCAATTAATGTGAGGATCTTTTGTAACCGAATAAAAAATTGATACGTTTTTTAATATTACCATACAAAAAATAATATCATGGAAGATAATCAAAATGAACATTCATTGAAAGCAAGAATCTGTTACAAAAAAGTAATCAATCTTGAATCTTATTCATAAAAAGTAATTATTCAAATGACATAACATAATAGAAATTATAATAAAATGATGGCTGTTGACAGCATTTCATTCATCATCGAAGAAATTTAGGTCAACCATGTAGTCATCATCTATATCATGACCCATCGCACGTAGTTGACTGATTAAATCATTTGCCTTATCGATCTTTGTCTTTAAACTGTTTAGAAGTTTTAGAGATGCTTCATCGTCTCCAACATTCGTTCTTAGCCATTCAATAATAGGTGACGGATCGAAGTTGTCTGTTATGAAAAAAAAAAAAACAAAAAAACAACGTGTAAAACATTTTAAATAACACGTTAAAGTAGATCGTTTGAGTAATAATGTAATACCTTCATATTCTTTGGAGGATTCACCTTCTTCAAATTTCGAAGAAGAAAACTTCTTATCATCAAGTTTACTATTTGATGATTCGTGCGATTCAACGAGTTCCTTCTCAAATTGAAACTTTTCTTCCTTTTCAGAATCAAGAACTTCATTGTCAACCTTGTCATTTGTTTTAGACGGGGCTAGTGTTGAGCAATCATCTTTAGAAAATGTGATCACAATTTGTTCGAACATTTTTGCAAGGGATTTTTCTTTAGATAATGCCATGTAGAAGAAAAAAATGATCAAGTGTATGTTTGTGCCTAATGTGTTATTTTCTATCACTATTTATAGGACAAAGTGTATACATAAATTTTTTTACATAATTGATCCTTAAAAAAAACAAAAAATTCGTATGTGTATAAAGCTATGTGTATAATTAGTAGACATTGGAAAAAATGTTGCATCAGATGTTTCACTTTTTTAGTTGATAGAAAATAATGCCAATGTATAATTTAGATGGGTTGTTACAAAAAAAAAAAGTTGAAACGCATGTTAATAAAACTAAAAATTTGCACAACATTGGGCTAAGATTGGGTTTTTATTAAGTTTTTTTATGCTTCTAAAAAACGGATTTGTAAATATGGGAAAGATATTTTGCGTGTTGTATAAAAAATGTTGAAACGCATGTTAATAAAACTAAAAATCTGCACAACATTGGGCTATGATTGGGTTTTAATTACCTTTGTTTAGGCTTCTAAAAAACGGATATGTAAATATGGTAAATATATTATGCGTGTTGTATACAAAAAATAATGATTGTAGTTGCTGAAAATTAGCAACTTGCCATGTCTTGGTTAAATGAAACGCCAGTAGCTTTTATTAACACACACATCACATTCATTGATAATCATCAAGTGGAAAGAAAAGTGTGGCAAGAATAGGTAATCATCCCCAACCCAAAAAAAAATTGTTTGATTGTTCATTTCATTCTCATCTGCATGTAAGTAATAATCACAATAATATTATAGCTAATACCTCAGAAAATGTTAATTATATCCATTATCTTTGGTTGATTCAACATCCATACTATTGTAGTGATTTCTTATGACATGATATATACATAGTTGTTTGATGTGTCTTTGGAAAAAACTTTGAATATGAGTTTTTATTTGATTTTGTAGTTGGTATAAAGTCTATGCAGCCTCAATGTATTAAAGCATGTATGTTGATAAATGATCCATGTTGTATGTTGTGTTTGAAAGCCTTGTTATGAATGATTGGAAATGTCTTGTTTACTTTACTCGAATGCTATGTATTAATTGATTGTTGGTTATAGTTCAAACTATACCACAAATATAAAATGCAGTCTCTTGATCGAAATGGTTTACGTTGATATATACATAGTTGATATATAGATTGTTGTTTGATGTGGATTTGTCATACGTTTCAATATAAGCTTGAATTTGATTTTGTAGTTGGTATAAATTCTATGAAGTCTCAATGTATTTAAGCGTGTATGTTGATAAATGATCCATGTTGTATGTTCTGTTTCAAAGTCTTGTTAAGAATGATTTTAAAATGATATACTTCAAAACTGTACCACAATAAGAAAGTGTAGTCTTTTGATGGAATTGTGTTGTGTTTTATTCATGTAAAAATTGGTAGTTGCTATATGCTCGTTCAATTAGTCATTGTATGGTAAGGAAACCTTTTCTTTTTTTATGATATACCTTAGGCGAAATTAGTCTCTTGGTTGTCTATGCATGTTTGGATTGTTAACTGGAAATTAGTCATTTAGCTAATATATAGTTTGTTTGAATGATTATTAAACAGGATGAGCCTTCAATTTGTGTTTGCTGTGAACAAAGCAAAGTTTTCGAAACGACAGGTATGTGCATAAGCTGATAATGTAAAACTACACTTTAATTAGTAAAAAAATAGTGTTAGCTACATTATACAAATATAATATTTGTGTAATGTTTGTTTTGTCAGTGTCTACCGTCTTTATTCACTGAAAGCTTCTACAATGGAACTCCATTTGTGTACTTAATACACAATAGAGGGAGAAAGCATAAAGTGTGGATAGAAAAACATTCGGGAAACCACTACAAAATGTATGGGGAGGAGTGGGCCAACTTTCTGAAAGACAGTAGGTATACAAATGTGGAGATGTTACACTTTATTCGGGAAGAAGAAGACACTTATTACGTAACAGCCTATGATGATGCTGGTTCTGAATGTGGTGGATATAACTGAAGGGAGATAGGTGCAAGGCAAATCAGATGCTGTGTAACTATGGGTCATAATCTTGGATGTTCTCCGGTAAGTGTACACGATAAGTTTCAGATTTGTTATACTTGTTTGTTAAATTTGATATAAGTATTTTTGAGTTGCTAAGCTATTGAATTTACAAAATTGTATGTAGTTGCTTCCCGGTGATTTCCTCCAAGATATAGTGACTAAAGAGTATGATCTGAGGGTTGGTGGAATGAATTTAGCAACCGTCAAGCATCGTCGGGTTCATATTCGAGGAACAACTAATCCGAAAAAATACGGAAACATGTTTTACGGAGATGGTTGGAATACGGTTGTTGAGAGTCAACACTTGGAACCCGGGAAACGTATTGTTTTCACTAATCTTGGTGGTACGGTCTTGTCATTGATTACTTTTGCAAAGAATGGACTTGGTCTAGGTTTTGAAAACATTTCGAGAACAGCATTGAATCATGCTTCTCCAATCTGTCGAGGTCCCCTGGACAAAGGTACGTGGATCTATTTTTAAAAAAATTTACATCATTTGGTATAAAGTATTATAAGTATGACTACATAAGTTTAAGATAATGAATTAATACATTGACAAATAGATCAAAGGATGTTTCACGTATGTGACTGGGAAGATCATGATCAGCACAGGAATGAAGATGCATGTTTCTATGCTCCAATGCTGGCCTATGTCATAGATCGGAATCGTTTGGTACGCAATTATAATTGTTAGTGGATGCGAGTAATTTGTATATTTAAAGTGTGTCTAAGTTATGGAAAAAATATTAGTTTTTTTTTTATGGAAGACTGTACCTGCCAAGTATGTTGATAAGACTGATTTGTTTACGTATGACAATGCAATTGTTCGCCACGGGGGAATGGAGTTTCCGGTGGACCTGGTCATCCAAAGGCACAAAAAGAAACCGAGGCGCAAGATTCGCAAGAACCATGTCACCATGATTGCTAAAGACAAATGGAAGCATATTAATAGGCAGTACCGTTTCAGGAAAGACAAAATGATAAGGTTCCAGCTCGTTGACCTGATGACAGATTTGGATGAGACAGTTGATCCTGAGTTTCCTGTGCTTGTTCCAATCTTTGATATGTGTTGATTCAGGTTGTTGAAGGAAAGACTCGTATTTTGTGGACAATGTTTCAAGGGTTTGTTTGTTTCCAGTAATAATTAAACTTAAAACTTATCTACGTTGGTTATGTGTTAAGTTTGTTGAATTATCTACTTTGGTTATGTGTTAAGTTTGATCATGTCTTGATCTATTTTAATGGCTTCATGCTTTGAATTTTCATAAGATGTTTAAGGTGTCATCCATATGTTTGTTACTAAATCTTAATAATAAGTATGATACTTGTTAGTGCATATCTACTTGTGTGGTTGGATGAAGTTTTGGAGCTTTGAGAAAATTTGTTGGTAGGTATGTAAAAGTAATTTTTAATCCATACATTGGCTTTGGCAGGGAAATGAGTATCAATGTATCAATATTATTATCCTTCAAATATTGTCGGAAGGAAATGCAAAATTTTAAAGTAGCAATGTATCAATTAAAAAAAATACACATCTACCACTTCTTTATGGAAACTTTTTGCGTGTATACTCACAAAAGCAAAGAGTTTATACATTGTATAGTTTCCCAATATAGTTACCATAATACTCATTTGAAACATTTGGCAAATTTGTATGGCAAAGGGAACATTTATATTTATTTTCAACATTGAATAGTTTATTTGAAAAGCTTATGAGGAATTATTAATCAAAATGAGTAGTGCTTCTAATGATATAGACTTCAAAATAGATTAATCCAAACAATCTAACAGAACTTATTATTAAGGAAACATAAATAAAGATCAATCAGAAACTAAAGTATCACAAATCATCATCCGTATCTTCATCATCGGTGGAATCATAACCCAGCGACTCGTCATCAATGAAACTGTCTTTATCATCGGTAGAATCATAACCCAGCGACTCGTCATCAATGAAACTGTCTTTATCATCTCCATCAGACACGGAGTGCATAGAACCTTCTAAATCTTCTTCGGCTTCATCATGAATATAGTTGTTAGGAATATCTAAGTCATGAGAACCTTCATGAAGATCATTTATATTAACGAACACACTGTCGTCACTTGCGTTATTTTTGTTATGAATGTCTTCGTTAGAGTGTTCATCAATAAGAGCATGTTTGTTATCTTTCGAAGACGAAGTTTGTTTTTGGTTAGCTAAAATTTCGTCATCACTAAAGTCATCTAAATGGTACTCATGATCATTAGATTGATCAATAAGTCTGTCATCATCTTGAGCAATTTCTTTAGCTGTAAAATCAACTAAATCATCCTTGACTTCATCTTTGTCGTCATCAGTAGACTCATCAAAAAATTTCAACAAATTTTTCTTAGAAGTAGAATTATGTTTATTCTTGCTTGTGCGCTTTATACGCATAGGTGTTTCATCATCACATTCCTGACAAATATTTACACATGAGTCATGTGAGATGGTTGTATCACCACGTAAGTTAGTACGTAGTAGTGTTTAATAAATGCATATCTACTTAAAAAATATCCAAAATGTGAAATGCTAATTATCATATGTTCATACCTCATCTAAATCATGTGCAACTTCTTGTAAATCAGGATGAGAAGACACACTGCCAACATCATGGTTGTTTATAAAGTGACCATCCTTTAGTAATCTTCGCCTTCTTTTTGTGACGGGGACAGGCTAAAATTCAAAGAAAAAATATTAGTTTATAAAAGTATAACAAAGGTTACAACATATATGATATGAAACACATACCACATCATCATCTGAAATGTCGATGACCGGTACTTTTTTTGGCTCAATGACGGGAGGGTTGGATGATTTGTTATTGCCTTCTTCATTGGTTGCATTCGGTGATTTTTTATTCGACATGGTTTGATAATATATATGTTTTTTGTTTAGGATGTATGTGATTGTATGTGATTTATAAAGCTTGATGATGATTAGCAAATTAGGAAAGGATATGTATAAACATATTTTCAAAATGAAATCGTGATATGAATATAAATTGTTTTGATTTTAATGTTTATTAAAATGATTATTTAGTTAAAACATAAAGTAGTTATTAGGAAAGGATATGACAAATAATATATTTTAGATGTATATGTGATATGATTTCCCATTTTATGTTACTTGGAACAAACTTATTTGATACATACTTTGACTTTTAGATTGTTGATATGGTATTTAATTTTAGTATGTAATATTTGATTGATTATTGTTATGAGATAAAACATGTTATATGACTTTTAGATTGTTAGGAAAGGATATGACGTTTACATTCTTGATATGGTATTTAATTCGTATTTTAAAAGAATATAATTCCAATAATAGCATCAAAACCCAAGAGGTGTAAGTTATGAACCTTATTGAAAATGTTACTTGTGATTTTCTTCTTATTGACTAACATTGTAAATCTTGTTACTATTATTTCTTTGAATGTCAATGCAAAACTATATGTGGAATGATGATAATATTGTAATGGGCATTGTAAGTAAAATATGAAATGAAATGCCACTTAACATGATGAATTGTGCCTCCGAGAAGCCCTTCGATTCGCCTCCATCAAGACCACTTACTGATCTGTTTGTTTCCCATCTTCTTAGTAGCCAAATTTGACTGATTCTGAAAATATAAAAGTTCAAATGTTTATAAAAGCAGTTAGAAATAAGTATAAATGTTCAAATCATTCTTTGATCTATTCATTCTCCAAAAGGATACATTTACAAAATTCTGAAACTATACATTTGATCTTGTACAAACAACTTTTCTACAAAAAAAATAAATAAAAAAAAATCATTATACACGCCAAGTATAGACTTTCTTGGACTTCAGTTATGTTCCATCCATTGGGCCATATGCTTATCCACCAAGTAGAGTAACCTGCAAAATTTAAAGCTCACAAGAAAACTTGTACAGTATGCATGAAATGCCTGTTAAATAGTCATTAAGTTCAATATGCAGAATGAATAGGAATATTCCATGCAAAAAATGCAATATCTAAAATCCAAATGACACATTGTCCAAGCACCAAGTAGTGATGCATTATTCATAGCAAGACATAGTCCACACACAAAATAACTTCAAACGGCATCGCAAACGCCAGTCAAGAAAATCCAAAAACCAATATCACACAAAATAAATGTATATATGTGTGGAAATGCAACCACAGGTACGCATCATGAAAAAAAACATGAAACTCATGTCGCGCCTCATTCAAGGTTTCTCAACTTTGATTTGCTGGTCGAGCACAACCTTTGTCTTCTTGGTTGCACTATTTTCTTCTCCTTGAAGTAACTCATGCTGCTCCTCTGCATCTGCCTTCCTCTTTTCTTGAGACGTCGTATCAGTAGACGACTGTTCCATATTTGCATTGACATTCTTTGGCCCAGCGTTGGGCGTTGTGTTTTCATCGGTCTGTGACTCCAAATCCTGCAAATAATAATAATGGATGGTTAAGGTGAATATTAATAAAAAATGGTTACAGTGAATAATAATAAAAGGATGGTTGCCGAACGAAAAAAGTTGATTTATAAAACTGTAGCATACTTGATATGATAAAAAAAAAGTAAGTATACTTACAAAAGGCGTCACATCAGCAACCTTTGAACTGGTGGCTTCATTGTCAGGCTGTGAACCAAAATAAAAACATTGTATAAACACTTTATTTGAATTGTGCTCTGACTTGATTCTAATATAAATTTAAAGTGTATAAACAAAGGAAATTAAATTATTACCTTCCCGGGTGTAGAAGCTGAACAGACAGATTTGATCATATCAGGATCATTAGACAACCGCAGTACGTTGAAGATAGGCATTAGCTTCTCTTTGTTTTTGGCATCAATAGAAACCTTGAGCACAAATGTCTTGTCAACAATCTCCATAATCTCCGGTGGGAAGAAACCATCAGACTACATAACAACAAACAAATGATTTTACAATTTAGTATACACACATTTAAAAAGAATGGAACAGTTGAAAATCAGTAATACCTTGCCATATTTTTCAACCAACTGGTATGCAGTTATATTATTAAGAATAGCTTGCACTTCATCATTGAAAAGACAAACCGATACAGTGCCAGTTTCATCTTGAACCCTCACCTGCAAGTGGAACCTAAATAAAAAGATTATAAACACAGTAAGTTGACATAACTAAAATCGCTGAGAAAATCAATCTAATTTTGTTAATTAATGGTGCATTTATCTACTTCAATAATCCAAATATGTTTATGACTACTACTATCAAGTGATTATCTATATACGATCATAACTGATTGAAATATTTACATATCTTTTGTAGGTTGTTGGTCTAAATCAAGTGGCTTCAAAAACACTGCACTTTAATTTACCCATGCATACAAAAATTAAAGGGGTAACTCTGAATAAATTAACGGCAACTTATGTTTACTTAACAAATTGTAAACTCACTGGGTTTTGATGGATGTCACTGTAGCTTTGCATTTTGAGCACCACCAGTCATTAGGACCACCATACGGTTTTGTGAGGGTATCGGATTCAAGGTCAACGATTTCTGTCGACTTGACCACCTTCTTTCTGCATGACCTGCATCCAAGATAATACCACCCTTCCTCCTCTTGGATAGCACATACACTTCCGACAATAATGGAAGGAACACCCTACATTCATGTATAACAATGTTATGTCATGTGTGAATAATGTTTTAAAGTAGGTAAATGGTGTTGATGGGTGGCATGTTTTGTTACCTGTTCAACATCCAACAGCTCTGCAATGTTTCTAAGAGGAAATTTGGTGACAAAATCATCTTTTGTCGAGTTCTTTGAAGCAGTTGAGATACGTGAAGTTGTATTCTGAGACTCCTCGGTTCCTTGAGCAGCAACCAAACTACAAATGATTTAAGATAATGGAGTTATGAAGAAACATATATTAGAATAAGATATAGGTTGAAAGAACGTCATAAAAGTTAGTTGTCAGATGCATTTGCCTAAAAGCATCTACTTGTTGAAATTCCTGGCCGGGAATTGTGTCTTTGCCGTTGAAAAGGAACAACCTGGTTCCATTAAACCCATTCTGGATGCCCATTTTGCCTGCGTATGAAGAAACATAGTTAAAAAGTAGTATGCATTGTATAAGCTTGAGTATACAAAATTCAAGAAACCTGACTTGACTATAATTAACACTAATATTTCACGTACCATCCCAGATTTTCATCATACCCAGGTGCAATACTGCAATGATCTTTCCATGATCTTCGCATTTGTTCAAAAAGTCAGAGAATTCTTGAGCAAAAGTACCCCACAAGGTGCAACTTAGTTCAATGCCCCTGTCAATATTAAGTTATTAATTTCAAAGATGCATCTACTTAATGATAGTTTATATGTGCAAGTATTAAAGATATTAAAATGACTTACTCAGCATTAATAAGCGTGATGGGTTTTTTCTTCCCAGCCCTGCCATTCTTGTCATAGTTGTCAAGATCTTCACAGACAACGACCTGGCCTATCACATCTGCATAATGTTACAAAAGTGTCATATGGTTTACATAAAAAAAAAAGAATGTCTAACATAAACCAATGTATAAAATGCAATTTTAACAAATTTTCGGATATACATACCAAACTGGCCAACTTCCTCTGTTTTTAGACCAATAATGCTTGAAAAGGGTCGAAAGTTAAACCCATAAATTGATCCAGTAAAATCCAAACACTTTTCGATTAAAGTATTTGAAAGGAAGCTAAGACGTAGAGGTTTTGTGACGATACGAAACTTGGGTTGGATCTCCCCAAGACTATACCGCTGCAGAGTGACAGCGTTGCCCTCTTGTAATTGATGTTTGAAACCATTCACCAAAGCCATCCTAACCGTTGCTTGCATCCTTGTATTCTGGCGTACAAAAGGCATTGATATTATGACCGGAACGATACAACATGCAAATATAAATAACCATTAACCTTTAAAATGCAAAAACAACATTGTAAGGGACGAAATATAAAGGGGAAAACTTGCCTGTTCATCCATAACAATCATCTCCATATTGATGACGTGTGGCTTGCTAAACATAGATTGCATCCAAGTACGAAGAATACGTACTCGTAGCTTGATGTTGTCCTTAACAGGTGATAAATCATTGATGTACCCAGAAACAAAGGTAGACATGGTTTGATTTGATATTGATCAGCGAGGTTTGTAATTGTGATGTGTACCTTTAGGCCCAACCCCATCCTCAATTTATAGCATCAAAGTTCCTACAATTACTGAAATGATTAGTAGAAGGTTTTTAATATTTTGATTAGCTTCCAAGATTACAATTACAAATTCAACCTATATAACTATAAAAATAAAAAACAGGGATTTAAACACAATTGTATTCATTGCATTAATCCATTTAAATATATCATAATACTAATTAAAAAAAACGGGGATTTAAATTTGATTTGTATAACGGGTTTTGATGATATAATATCAAAGATCCGAATTAGTTGAAAACATTTTATAAACCTAACTTACAAAGTTTTCCCCTAATTATTTTTAGGGTTTTGATCATATAATGATATAGTAAATTAAAAAAAAATAACAAACACACAATTTCAATCAATAAATCAATATCAATAATCAATAATAAGTTATAAAAGAATCAAAATCATTACCAAATAACAAAGGATGATTGGTGGTGTCTTTGGCTGATATCAATTTTGTTGCTGGAGAAACTCAAAGATATGATTTTAAAAAACAAATCAAAGGTTTATTTTGGGAGATAATTGTAACTGATTCCCGAATTCACATTAAATGAGAAACGCGTTGTGTGTTGAAGTGTTTAGGATGTTTTTAATGCAATGAAACAAAAGAGTTATCACAAAGGCTTACTCCGTATTTGTTTAGAACGCTGAATCACGATTGTACTTTACTAAAATATCAATGCCCTCTCCATCCAGACATATCAGCGCATTAAATTTTTAGACGCTTCAAAGGGTGGTACAAAAGTGCATTATATTAGAATACATAGATAAAATAGATAGATATTGTAACACTACCTAATTAAGTTATGCAATATGGCATGAGAACAATATAGTCCAGTTATTAAAACAACTTATTAAAGGCATTTTTAAATTTAAAAAGGTCCATTCGACCTTATAGTTATTGTTGGCATTCATGTTTGTTCAAAATTGCCGTATTATGTTCCGTGGTGTCTGGCCGCCGCTGATTACATTGGCACTGGGGTTATATCGAGATTCTGGTAAACATTAAAAACAAAATAAAAGAGAACAAAGAAAGAAAGCATCTAATTTGGACACTAAAGGATATAATCATTGATCGGCAATCATACAAGCTGGATCAAACATTCTTCTCGAATTTGACATCATACATGTAACGTAGTATAAGATATATCCGTTAAAACCAAGGTCTCCAATGCTATAGCTGGTTCCATATTAGTCTTAATATTAAACTTGGATCTTTCAATTTATGACAACTAATCTATTGGTAACATTCTTAAACGAGACTATAAATAGTAATCACACTCAGCTCGTAACAACTTACTATACATCTAAATGGGTTTAGAAGGTTATATTCAGCTTCCTGTGATCGATTTCTCGGTGATAAATAACCAGAAGCCAGACACTCATGATTATGATTCGGTTAAGACCAAAGTTCTTGAAGCCTTTCAGGAGTACGGTTGCTTCCAAGCATCTATAGTTAGCGTTTCACCTGAGCTTCAAAACTCTGTATACGATGTAATGAAGCAGCTTTTTGATCTCCCGTTGGAAACCAAGTCCAAAAACACATCGACCCAAATGTTTCATGGCTATTTTGGGAATTCGCCAATACTTCCACTGTATGAAAGCATGGGCATCGATGACGCTTACAACCCCGAACTAGTTGAGAACTTCACGAATCTCATGTGGCCTCAAGGCAACCCTCAAGCATGGTAAGATTTTGTGTAGTTTCTAGCTAGAGGAGTACAATGAATAACTCTTTAATAGAAAAACCATATTTTGAAAAACTCTTTCTCGACATTCACGAGTCTTTTCTTACGATGCCTATATGGACAGAACCATGACACAAAATGATCAAATGCATTTATAATAGATTAAACAAATCTCCAAGCACAAATTTTAAGGACCGGGTGCATTTAAAAAAAAATCGAGAATTTTTAACAAATTAACATTACGATACAAAAATCCATAGTTGTCCCAGGACCCACTTTGGTTCTATCAGGACCATCACTTTATATACTTATATACATTTCTAATTAAGATGTCCTACACAGTCTTTGTTAATTATTCAATATGGCCCTTTAGTAATCTACATTTGTATGGCAGCAAACACATCCAAACATACGCAAAAAAGTTATGGAAATTTGATGCAATGGTGAAGAAGATGCTTTTCGAGAGCTTGAATTTGGAGAAATATTTGAAGGAGCAGGCTGAAAAAACAAATTACGTACTCAAGCTCATGAAATATCGAGTACCCGAACCAAATGACTCAAATATTGGATTGCACTCTCATGCGGATGCAGGGGTGATGACTATATTACATCAAAAGGAGGTTGAAGGATTAGAGATTCAGACTAAATATGATGAATGGCTAAAAGTGAAGCTTTCGCCAAACATGTTCATCGTCATGGCCGGGGAAACTTTAAACGTGAGTAAATTAATATTGACCTTAGCCGATAAATGTTACTATCAGTTTTAGTATAACTTTAGTTATGACTATGCTGATTCCATGTTCAAATAATACTACTTTGGCTTAATTTTGCACTTATGTGTTATGTAAGCGCAGGTATGGTTGAACGGGCGATTGCATGTGCCACTCCATAGGGTCATGATGAGAGCCACCAAAACAAGGTTTTCGCTAGCATTTTTTCAATTGCCTTTAGCGGGAAACATCTTAAAGCCGATGGAAGAAATGGTGGACGATGATCACCCATTGCTTTTCAAGCCTTTTGATTACGGAGAGTTTATCCAATTCTACTGCACCGGGGGTACAGGCATACAGAATTATGCTGTAAAGGCCTATTGTGGTGTTTAAGTTTGAATCTTCGAACTTTTACTTAGTAATATGGTCATACTGATATAATAATGAGTGGTCTTATTATAAATTTAAAAACTTGACATGGCAGTTATGTGATTATAAACAAGAACTTCTTGCCCACGCTTCGTGGCGGGTGTTAAGATATAATTATTTTCAACTTTGCAAAAATAGCAAATCGGTAATTGGGTGAGCGACCACCTTGTAGCGCTTGTAATCGGCGTACGAGGGATTAATCGGTGATTAACTGGATTGGTATTTTTGGCAAATTTTGGGTATTTCCGCCAAGTTTTGTGTATTTCTGGCGAGTTTTATGTAGTTTCGGCAAGATTTTTTCTAAAAAAACAACTTGTAATAGATGTAAAAAGATATTATAAGTGATCAAAATAAGTTTAGGGTGAGTTTTGGGTACTTCCGGCAAGATTTGTAGGTTTCCGGCATGTTTGACCACCATTGACCGCCGGTGATCGCCGTTCACCACGGTTGACCTATTTGTTTGACCCAGTTACATAAATCGGCAAGGTTGGTGGCCCTGTAGCGCCTATGCGGTAATTAGTCGGCTTTGTAGACTTTTTTTGCAACACTGATTATTTTACGATGAGATGAAATCATAATTTAGACCGAAAATAGTCACTATTATTCTTTAAAGTTCCCACAAAAAGCTTTACACATAACAAAACTTTCTAACTACTTCGATGAGTTCGCGAGCGTGCAAAAAAGTATTGAATTTTATAACAACGACTCAAAAGTTAAAATAAGCTAAAATTATATACAGTAAATGATTGCGTTATCTATACTACTTATAATACATATTAGAGCATCTACAATACATCAAGTCTTTAAAGACTTGATGCATTTAATGCAATAAATGCATACCACAATTAATAACAAAGACTTTGAAGAATGACTTTGAGTTTATCAAGCTTTTGTAAAAAGCTTTTCAAAAAGCTTTGAATGCAATGCTAAAAACCCCTCTCAAAAAGCATTTTAGAATAGTAAAAAGCTATTGTTGGTTTTTGCATTGTAGATACTCTTACACCTTCTCTCCTATTAATTTTTTAAAATTTTCTAAAATAGATTTTTAAGTAAATACAAATAAAAAAACATTTTGTACAATTATTTAAAGCATAAACACATCAATTCAACACATGTAATTAATAATCTTCTTAAATCACTCCCTCACTCAAAAGTACAACCATTGTATCACATAGTACAAACTACTAATCTATAATACTATAAGCTTAGTATTATGTCGATTACCAGAAAGATGAATATGAAGTGTTAGATGCACGGTTTTTGCAATCAAATAAACCATTATAAATAGACAACCACATATTTTTTGGGCACCAATCTCCATCACCAATCTCATCACAACCCACACCTCATATTCGAACTAAACATGTAAACTGCAATTCTTATAAACAACTCCTTTTCTTTAGTTTGTTGCAATCTCATCACAAACCCACACCTCCTATTCCAACATATTGCATTCGGCTTTGTAATTTCTTCTTTACACGAAAGCAATAAAGATCTCAACTTTCTCTTTCGATAATCCAAAGATTTATCGTTTAACAACAAAAACATCAAGAGAAATCATCATAAATCTATCAAAAGCAAAGCTTTTTCTTTTTTATATCCGAAAAAAAAAAAAAAAAAAAAAAAAAAAAAAAAAAAAAAAAAAAAAAAAAAAAACCCGACAAATCTCGACCATCAACCAAAACAAACAATCACCTACCTTATCATCATAGATCAATAACTTCGTGTTAATATTCAAAATATAAAGAAAGACCAAAACCAATCGATTTCAATCATTTCTTTGGTTCGTTCATGACCGAAAACAAAACGAAAATCAGAAATTATCCTACCCGAGACCTCTTAATGAGATCTTGAAGCCAAGAGACATCTATCTTTATAAGATTCGAACAAAAGAGCTGAAGACAAAGCGGTTTATGGTACGCGTATGATTGAATCAACTTTATGAAGAAACTGAGATTATTAAAGGGTCTTTGTTGGTGAGATTAATTTGAGATGAAGAAGATGTGAGAATTCTTTGGTGAAAGGAAAAAAGGGGATGGGGGCGTTATGTCTGTGATAATGTGTTTAGAGCACTTTCAGTAACCTGAGTTATAACTTAACTCAGTGTCACGTCAGCGTCACATCAGCTTTAATACTTTCACCTTAACTCACAAAAAAACACCCTCAACAATAACTCAGCTTTAACTCAAATATTTTCAAATTCAACCCTCAACTAAAACTAATATTTCATTTAATAACTAATAAACACAACTTATATTAATACTTAAAATTTAAACACACATTAAACTTAAAACACGAACTACAGCAAACATGAAACATAAAACTACGAATTAATAAAATGAATCATCCGACACATAGCCCTCGTGACTCGAATAGGAGACACTCGAATCGCCCTCACTCGATGGCACACGTGGAAGTCCTATTTTCCATCGCCATTCTGCTCGACAGTTTCTCCGATCTTGTTTAGTTTTTGCTCGGGCCTCACGAGCTCTTGCCTCACTTTCTTCCTCTGCTTGAACACGTAACAATTCTTGCATATCTTGCTGAAACAGTTCTTCATTTTGCATATCGTGAACAAGTGTTGCAAGTGTGGGAAGAGAAGTCAAATCTAATCGACAATTACAAATCTATCTAAAAACCTTGTTATTTGAATCGTTTTTCTTACTTTGTATGTTTTTCTTTTTTTGTATTGAATATTGAATTATGATTTTGTTTTTTTTTTATAAACTTTGAAATATAGGTGTTATTATTAAAGTTGAGGGGCTGGAAGTGATTTTTTTTTTTTTTTTTTTTTTTTTTTTTTGAATATAACAGATACAAAGAGGGGGTAAAAGTGATTTTTTTTTTTTAATTCAATATTGCCTTAACGAGGCGTTAAGGCATTCACGCTGCATGTTAACGCGAGTTTAACACAAACGAACACAATGGTAACTTCGGGTTTAACGCGCGTTAAACCCGGCTTAACGCCCCTCCCACGTTAGTGATGTAAGTGCTCTTAGGGTTAACACTTTCAAAACCGGTTGTATAAAGTGTATTAAAGTTGGGTTGGATCAGGCCATATGATTTGTTAACATGATTTGTTATAACCCATTAAAAGGTCAATAGTTTCCTCTTTTTTTTCTTTTTTTTCTTTTTTTTTAATCTTTATCATCAATGTATAGATTTGTGATAATCAAAGTAATATTTACGTTTTTATTTTAATATCAGCGACACACAAAACTTGAAACCCCATTTATGTTCTTATTCATTAAAGTGTCAGACCAACCACTCTAACATCAAATAATAATTTTGAGCATGTGTCAAAAAGTAAGTAGTAGAATACTTTGCGAATTAAAGTTGGAAATTATTGGGGCCAAAATGATATTTATATAAAGAGTCTAAAATACTCTTTCAAATAATAATTTCACCCTTCGGAATGTCTTACAATTTCGAGTTCGTTATCTCGACACAAACATAGAAAAATCCAACATGCTCATTTCTTACGACATTTAACTATTTTATAAAGTATTTAGGCCTACTTAAATATAGAAATACTTAAAATTAAGCATTACATATTTTAATGCTAAAAGTACAAGTAATATCAACAAAATTAGACATTTAATACATTAAAATCAATACAATTAGACATTTACAAGTTTTGTATCTACATGTATATGCCACTTTCGGCCATTAATGGCCTAAAAATTAATGCAAACCTTAAAATTCAACAATACACCTTTTAATGTTAAAGGTACAAGTAATATCAACACAATTATACATTTAATACCTTAAAATTCAGTATTACAACATTAAATTAAAGGACTAAGTTTGTAGATACGCAACATACTTTATCAAAAGTACCGAAATACGTAACTTACTAAAAATATTACTTATATCGCTAACAAACTTTCAAAATTGGCACAAGATACGTAATGTTGACCGGATTATTACCAGGTTGACCGGTTTGGAGGTTAACATATAAAAAAACTTACATTATCAGTCCATGTGGCTTGCGTCTGTTTTCACCGGTCATCCTTTAACGTTATTTCAGTTATAAAAGTTACAATAATGGTTCTTGTCGTTTGGGTTGACTTTCACCTTTAGTCCCTTGACTTTATATTCACTTGTTCGTCCGTTTTTACACGTTTTGGTCAGTTTTTACATGTTTTCTTTTGTTTTTTCCACTTTTATAAAAGAAATCGAATAAAATTATATAAAAAATATTTTATAAAAAAAATCGAAAAAAAAAAATCCGAATATATTTTCGAAAAAAAATATTTTTTCTAAAAAATATTTTTTTTCGAAAATATTTTAGAAAAATATTTTTTTTGAAAATATTTTATTCAAATTTATTTTTTTTTAATTCGAAAAAATATTTTTTTATTCAAATATTTTTCTAAAAAATTTTCGAAAAAAAATATTTTTTCTAAAAAATAATTTTTTTCGAAAATATTTTTTTTTGGAAAATATTTGTCTTAAAAATTTTCGAAAAAAAATATTTTTTTTCGAAAATATTTTAGAAAAAATATTTCTTTTCAAAAATATTTTATCAAAATATATATTTTTTTTTAAATTCGAACAAAATTTTCGAAATAAAATTTCCAAAAACTTTTTATTTTTTTTTCTAAAAAAATTTAAAAAAATAATATTTTTCTAAAAAAAATGTTTTTTCTAAAAAATAATTTTTTTGAAAAATAATTTTTAGAAATTTTTTTTTCGAATATATATTCGGAAAAATATTTTTTTTCTATTTTTTTTATAAAATATTTTTTATAAAATTTTATTCGATTTTTTTTATAAAAGTGGAAAAACGAAAGAAAACGTGTAAAAACGGACCAAAACGTGTAAAAACAGACGAAAAATTGAAAATAAAGTCAAGGGACTAAAGGTGAAAGTCAACCCAAACGACAAGGACCATTATTGTAACTTTTATAACTGAAATAACGTTAAGGATGACCGGTGAAAACAGACGCAAATCACAAGGACCGATAATGTAAGTTTTTTTATATGTTAACCTCCAAACCGGTCAACCAGGTAAAAATCCGGTCAAAATTACGTATCTTGTGCCAATTTTAAAAGTTTGTTAGCAATATAAGTAATATTTTTAGTATGTTACGTATTTCGGTACTTTTAAAAAAGTATGTTGTATCTATAAATTTAGTCCTAAATTAAAACATAATTAATACTCTTATTAAAAACCCAATTACTTAAAAATACAATGAATTATTCATAATGTACAACCAATTAAAAGCATGGCTATCAAATTAAATACAACCAACTAAAACACCCTCTTACTAAAAATTACAATAAAATTTTCACAATGTACAATTTAAACAAGCTATAACATAATCCAAAGTATAAAATAATTAAATACACTAATTAATGTTATTTTTAAAACACCTATAAAATGAAAAGTACATGTTATACATATTGTACAAACTAATAAAACACACAAAAGTTTATACAATCTAACAAGTTATTTCAAACCAGACTGGACCACGGTTCAACCGGGAACCTATGTCACCACTGGTTCGGCTAGCCAATAAAAGCTCAATTTTGCCACGTAGGCAAAATCAAGCAATATGATTGGTCAATAGAAAGTCAAAATTGAATTGATTTTGGTCAAAATTTAATAAATTTTGTGAAGAAATTTGGATTAGTAAAAAAAACACATAAAAATATTTGTGTCAAATTTGTGAAACCAAAAACTTAAAAAAAGAGGAAGTAATTAATAAAACTTTAGTGGTTGAATTTTACATAAATTATATAGAGTTGAGTGTAAAATTACAAGTTACTATATATTTAATAATTTATAAAAATAACAAATAACCCTTTACACTGATGAACTTTATTTAAAATTACATGAGTATTAGTATTTTTTTTCAGACTTTTATTTATTAAAATTACAAAATTTTATAAATATACGAATTAGTTTTAATATACGTTAAATATTTTTTAAAACTAATATTAGTTTTAGACTTTCATCCATTAAAATATTTTTTTTACTCTATACGTTAAATAAGGACTAATGTTACTTTATTTTAAAAGTTTAATTTATGCGTATACGGGCTTCAATATTAAATACGCCCAAACTATTGTTAACGGGAATATGAATATCAAATGTAAGCACTAATTACTATGATATAAAAATAAATATACGCTAATGTACTTATAACAACGACTGATGAAATTCTTATTTAAAGTTTATATATGGATATCAAGAAAAACATTTTTAAAATACTTTACGGAGCATATTTTAACTTCACAAAGAGGACTTCCGTCACTACGAAAGGTGTCCCGTGGATAGCGTACTGATATATCTCTTATTCATGCTGATTATTTGCTACTAAACTCGCACATTCTGTACAACATGATATAAATAGTTAAAGTTAAACAACAACATCAACCTCAACCTCAACATCTATGTCAGTTAAACAAAGTTAGATCGTTTAAGCAACAAAGTTTTTATAAAATGTTATTGTAATAGATATTAATACATAATAAAAAATCCTGGACAAGTATTAGTTATATTTATATCACAATTTTCACGGGTAAATTCTTATATGTCCATAAACTAAACTAAAATTTTAAGATAAATTCGATTTATGTGTAAACCCCGTGCGTGCACAAGACTTATAGCTAGTATAACTTATATAAATTACGTGATCGAAAGACATAACATGACATCTTTCTTATATATCAATTTACAAAACTAATAGTATAATTAAAAATGTAATTTATATAAATTACATGATTGAAAGTAGGGCCGACTGAGAACCAAACCGAAATACCAGAGCCGAACTGGCCTGATCAAAACCGAACTGACTATATTTCGGTTTTCGGTTCTATACATCTCTGATTTTTAATTTCGGCTCGGTTCGAGCCAAAACCGAGAAACACACCTAAAGCGTATAAAACCGAACCGAATGGACCGACGCAAAACCGAACCGAACCAAGTCACTTCGGTTCCGTTCTCGGTTCATGTCTTCTAAAAAATCGGTTTTTAGTTTGGTTCGAGTTGGTTTTGACCTATGCTCAGCCCTATTTGAAATTCACGACATGCATGGCGGAGCAAATTAAATATGAGTAATGCTAGAGCTACAAACAAACTTCCACGTAAAAACATCCATAAAATGATGTGTTAGTAGTTGATTGGTGTATTTTGTAGTAACAATTCTCTCTCTTTTCTCAAATTAAACCAATCAACCACTGACATATCATTTTGTGAAAGTTTTTATGTGGTTATAGCATTGTTCATTAAATATTAAATACTGTGAGATGAAAGAGAAATTAACGTGTTGATTGAAAAGACCAATTTATCGTTAATTCACTATTCATTTCACATTCATGCTGTAAATTTATCGTCAATTCTTTTATTTTTTATTTTTTATTTTCATGGTAGATTAGGTAGGTTTTGATATGAATCGGTGATTCCTTCAAACCAATTATGGGCACACAATACATAAAGTGTTGCAATGCTTAAAAACTAAGATAACCTAATGGCCTAAGCCCTTAAGCAGTAATAATAAATCCAACATGCTACCAGTTTATAATACAAAAGTACGTCTAATACAGTAATACCTACGTTTTAATAAAATCCCATGACTTTTTACTTCCACCACCTATGTCGCCAAACTCCTCACCACAGCCTTCATTAGATTTGTCCGACCCTCCCAGTCCCACCATCCCACATGTTGCCCAAACAACTTAACAACCAAACAGCCCAAGAGCCCAATATGGCCCATCCTTTGCATGCGATGCCTCCCACACATCCACATGAATCCCAAAACAAGCCCAACCGTCCACCACCTTAATGCAAGCCCAAGTCGTGGCCCATACACCTGTTATGGATCCTTCCAAAATCTCAGCATCCCACTCCACCGTCTAGGGTGTTCATGGATCGGATAATATCCACGATAACCGAAAACCGAAACCGAACCGAACTGAAAAAAACCGAACCGAATTTGTAATCGAACCGAATTGGTCAAAACATAACCGAACCGAACTAAATATTCTGTTATCGGTTCGGATATGGGTTTGGCAATGAAAACCGAAAACCAAAAATATATAAATATATATATTTTTTTATGTATTTATATATAAAAATAATCACTAAAAGTCTTTTTTAGTATAAATATAACATTATTTAAGATTGAAAAAAAAATATTCTTAAAATATATATAATTAAATGAAAAAATTATTAAAATTACGTAATTCGGGTTATTCGGTTCGGTTATAGTGGTTCGGTTGAATCAAATTTGAATTCGGTTCGGTTCGGTTTTTGGTTTGACTCAGAAAAAAAATTAACCGAATAACCCGATAACTGAACCGATGATCACCCCTACTCCACACTCCTGCTCCCACCAGTCCACCGC
Source organism: Artemisia argyi (assembly GCA_030686995.1). Lineage (NCBI taxonomy): Eukaryota > Viridiplantae > Streptophyta > Magnoliopsida > Asterales > Asteraceae > Artemisia > Artemisia argyi. The sequence continues at coordinate 149,628,244 of CM060705.1, forward strand.
CCTCCCATGCGTCGTCCCAAATTAGGGCTCAACACGGTGTATAAACAGGACCGGACCGAAATGTACTTGTTCCGGTTCGGCGGTTTGGTACGGTATATTAGCTTTATGTGCTGTAATTTTCAAAGAAAATTCATTGTTTATATGCTTAAAAAGATAAGCATTTTGACATCATGAACATATATGTAACCTGTAAATTTGATTAACATCCACTTGAGTTTATATCCTTTTTCTTAATCGTGTATCAAATTTGTTTTTCGATCCAAAATTGAGTGGCTTCGTCCATTAATCCTACACACTAGAGTATATGATTAGTGAATTGTACGAATATAATAGAAAAACAAGTAAATTCACACTCGATAAATAAAAAGTAGTAAAAACTACAGTAATACATCTTCTATTAATCTCAATTTTCACCAAAGGTTGTTGCTTATCACCTCCGAAAAACTCGTTGCTCAACTGAAGAGATTTTATGGATTAAAGGTCATAGGTTCGAGTCTCGGCTCGTGCTCATTACAGTTGGTGTCTCGCTAGATCAGGAGAGTTGCCGGAGCTATTCCTTGTTAGATGGATAATCGCTGGTGCCAAAAGGTTAAGCTGTCCCGCCAATTCACAGATTTTGTGGATTAATCTCAATTTTCAAACCAATTATTATTCATTACTGTTTATTTCAATACTTTCACATTTATCCTTATACTTTTTCAACATTTTACTTGCAACCATTTTCTTTAATTAAATTAAAACCTAACTCATACAGTAATATATATTTTGATACAGTCAAATAATTAAAATTGTAGTTAATAAAATCATTGTTTATTATCAATTAACTTTTTGATATGAATTTAAATTGTAGTTAGTAAATAGTGGTTTTGTTCTTTACTAAAGGCAAATGACATAAAAAAGCACTCAATTTAGGATTCGCTTTTAATCAAGGTGTCCAACATTTTTTTTCTTATACATAAAGGCGTCCAACTTTTTTTTAGCTGATTTAGGTTTTTTTTTTTTTTTCATACTTCCTTTAACCCATTAATGACCATTTCGTTAGTAAATTACATGTTTGGTTCTTGAGTTTGTATAGGCATTTCATGTTTGGTCCGTTTTATACGTTTTTGTCCGTCTTTATATTTGCATACGAAAACGGATAAAAACAGACAAAAACGTATTAAAATGGATAAAAGCGTATGAAAAATAAGGCTGAACACAGTTAGGGGGGGGGGGGGGGGTTGAACCTCATTTTATCCCCCACGTCAGCTTTCTCTTTCCGGCGATCTACAGGCGATTGTTTGTCACAGTAAGGGCGACCTTCGTTATTATTATTTTTTTTTTCAAAAAAAAACCCTATCTTTTTATATTTTCAAACAAACCGATTCAATTTCAAAATAAAAGTTAAAATACGAGTGGGATAACCAAAATTCAAATTCAAACTAAAAGTTACAGTATGAGTGAGAGGATCCAAATTCAAATTAAAGGTTACAGTACGAGCGAGATGATTCAAAATTCAAATTCAAATCCAAATTCAATTCAATGTTTAATGTATTTTCACTTCCGTATCAAATAGGATTTAAATATTTTAACATTGCAATACCAAATTTAAAAAACATTAACAGTTTTATAGTGTATGAATTATGTTTATTAAAAAAAGGGAAGTAAACGAAATAAACAAAACTTGGACGAAATAAATGAAACACAAAACTTGGACAATTTAGATCACAGGGACGACTCAAATCTCCCAAAAAGTGGCGATCGATCATCCTCATTTCATGCCACAATAGACGATCGAGTGCGACCACAAAGTTGATCAATCGTTTGGTTACTACTACATGCAGCCTAATAAAAACACATGATAATGTAAGAAAACGGACGAAAACTTTTAAAAATGAACGAAAACGTATAAAAACTGACGAAAACGTATGAAAACGGACAAAAACGTATGTAAACTAATAAAAACATAAGAAAACGGACGAAAACATTTAAAAATTGACAAAAACGTATAAAAACAAACGAAAACATTTAAAAGTGGATGAAAACGTATAAATACGGAAGAAAACCTTTAAAAATGGATGAAAACATATAAAAACAGACGAAAACGGATAAAAACATTTGAAAACGTATAAAACGAACGAAAACATATAAAAACGGACAAAAACATATAAAAACAGACAAAAACGTATAAAAACAAACGAAAACATAGGCACGCGTATAAAAATGGACGAAAACGTATAAAATGAGCGAAAACGGACCAAACATGAAATGCCTATACAAACTCAAGGACCAAACATTTAATTCACTAACGAAATAGGCATTAGTGGGTTAACGGAAGTGAGAAAAAAAAAAAAACATAATTCGGCTAAAAAAAAAAGTTAGACACCTTTATGTGCCAGAAAAAAAGTTGGATGACCTTATTGTAAACAATCTTTAAGTTAAGTGTATTTTTGTGACATTTGCCCAAATAAAAATATTAGTATTTAGAACGATGTTTTTTTTTTTCAAATAAATTTCTAAATAAAGATAATAGGCAAGTAAATGAAGACGTATAAATATTACTCCGTGTAATTCATATATGCACATACATATATACTGAATATCGCATAATTGTCCTAAAATGATGAGCAACCAAATACTCGATGACGAGTGTGGCAATACAGATGACCTTTCCAAACACGTGATTGGGAAAGTGAAAGACTTTCAATCAATTCCTAACATAAAGATGGTTCTAGCTAAAGAGGGTTTTGGGGAATTTGTAGTTTCTTACCTTGGCGGCTTTTGGGTTATGATTGAATTGAATAGTGTGGAGAACCAACGTCAGTTTATGCAACATCAAGGAGTCAACTCTTGGTTTCAAGAAATTCGGGCAGCTTCATCTGATTTTGTTAGTAAGGATCGAATTGTGTGGGTTGACATTGAAGGCATTCCTCTGAATGTATGGACCAATGCCACTTTTAACAGAATTGGAAAGAAATGGGGAGACGTTATGGCTATTGAAGAATCTACAGGATCATCCTATGCTCGTAAACGTCTATGCATTAAAACTAATCTAGTCAATAACATCTTGGAATCCTTTACAGTCGTATTTAAAAGGAAAAGCTATAAAATTCGAGCTAAAGAGTTATTCACTTGGTCCCCGGTTTTTCTGGAATACAAGGAACCTAATGTGAATATTGATGAAGAGGTGATTATCAATCAAAACGTGAATGATAACCAGGATGACCGTTCTTTAAACGATGATGTAGTAGATGGAAACAGTGATGACGAAAGGGTACCTGATTCCATTTTTGGCGAGGAATTACCTATCCAGAATAACGTAAAAGAGGGATCATTTGAGAAGAATGCGAGCACTAACTCTAAGTCTGTAGATCCATTTGGCATCTACGACCTTCTTAATAATAGGCCTAATCCAAATGGAAACGTATCAGATCCATCTCTCTCGCATCCCCCTGGTTTTACTCCTGCTATGTCACAACAAGATGTTCCTATTGAGGAGTTGGATAAAGAGGAAGAGGTAAATAATTTGCCTCCTAATCAGTCCCCATGCCCACAACCTCAGGTTACTCAACCTCAGAATGAAGGTTCTCATATCAGTGACTCTTTGGGTGAGTTTTCTTCTAATGTTCCTTCTCGTAAATCCAACAAAGGAGGCTCAATTTTAAATGTGTTGGAAGATATCATCAACGTAGGTCACTCCATGGGTTATGTGATGGAGGGATGCTTGAAAGACATGGAACACATTATCGGTTCACAAGGAGATATAGCCGGTTTTAAATGAAGATTCTCTCCCTAAATGTTCAAGGTCTCGGCCACAAGACCAAAAAGGAGTGGATTAAGGAGTTGAATTCGAAGCATAAGATTAATTTTCTTGCCTTACAGGAGACGAAATCGGAGTGTACATCTATCATGGATATCAAATTCATGTGGGGTAATTCCAATTTCCAATACGTATCCAGTGATTCGTTAGGTAATTCGGGGGGTATTTTATGTGTGTGGGAACAATCTATTTTCAAGAAAGACGGGGTCACGATTTCTGATAATTTTATCGCCTTATATAGGACGTGGATCCCCACCAACACAAGAATTTTAATTGTCGTTGTCTATGCTCCACAAGTCCTTGTTTCTAAAAATATGCTCTGGGATTATATCGCTTCCTTAATTAACAGATGGGATGGAGAAACAATTGTTCTAGGAGATTTTAATGCTGTTAGATCAGAGGATGAACGTTTTGGTTCGGTTTTCAACCATTCTTGTGCTCGATCCTTTAATCAGTTCATTACCTCTTCGGGACTCGTTGATGTTAAGATGGAGGGTTATTCATTCACTTGGTCGCATCCTTCGGCTTCAAAAATGAGTAAACTAGATCGGTTTTTGGTGTCTGATGGAATCTTTTTGGTCTTCCCTTCTATTGCTGCTATCTGTCTGGATCGACACTTGTCCGATCATAGACCCATCATTCTCAAAGAGATTAGCTCGGATTATGGTCCGATTCCTTTTCGTATATACCACTCCTGGTTCAAGCGAGAGGGTTTTGAAGACTTAGTTCGTAGTACGTGGCTGTCCTTTTCTCATAATGATACTAATAGCATTATTAGATTCAAGAAAAAATTGCAAGATTTGAAGAAGACGATACGTGTTTGGATAAAGGCGACGAATATGTCAAAGTCAGGGGATAAAAACTCTTGTATTAAACAGCTTGAAGAGATTGATAAAGCATTGGACAGCGGGGTTATAAATGACGAGCTTCTCCTTAACCGCTTAGAGTTAACTCATAGATTGTTTGAAGCCAAACAATCTGATCTAAATGATATGGCACAAAAAGCAAAAGTGAAATGGGCGATTGGTGGTGATGAAAATTCGAAGTTTTTCCATGGTATCATCAATAAACGATGTGCCCAGTTGGCTATTCGAGGTATTTTCGACAATGGTGTGTGGCAATCAGACCCGGTCTTGGTGAAAAAGTCTTTTCTTACTCATTTTGCTAATCAGTTTAAACAACCTACTGGTTGCCGTCTTAAATTGAATATGGTGTTTCCTAATACTTTATCTCATGATCAAGTTGAAGAGTTGGATAGGCCTATATCGGTTGAGGAGATCAAAGCTGCAGTTTGGGACTGTGGTGAAAACAAGTCTCCTGGTCCAGACGGATACTCTTTCGAATTTTACAGGCACTTTTGGGATCTCATTAGTTCAGACCTATGTGCGGCTGTCTCTTATTATTTTGATAATGGTGAATTTCCGAGAGGGTGTAATTCTACCTTTATCGCTCTTATTCCTAAAGTAATGGACGCTAAATTCGTTGCTGATTTTCGTCCGATTAGTTTGATCGGGAGCGTGTACAAAGTGATTACTAAGATTCTGGCAAATCGTCTATCTCTCGTTATCTCGGATCTTGTGTCTAATACCCAAACCGCTTTTGTGAAGAATAGACATATTCTTGATGGTCCTTTTATATTAAGTGAGGCTCTTGCTTGGTGCAAATCCAAGAAGAGACAAGCCTTAGTGTTTAAAGTTGACTTCGCCAAAGCATACGACTCGGTTAGATGGGATTTTCTTCTTGATGCCCTTCAGTCTTTTGGTTTCAGTTCTAGATGGTGTACTTGGATTAAAGGAATTTTTAGTTCCAACATGGCATCCATATTGGTCAATGGGAGTCCCACTGATGAATTTCCGATTGCGTGTGGTCTAAAACAAGGTGATCCCTTGGCTCCTCTCCTTTTTATTCTGGTCATGGAAACCCTTCATATATCGGTAACTAGAGCTGTAAACGATGGTGTTTTCAAAGGCCTTCATTTATCTGACACGATGGTTCTTTCTCATTTATTTTATGCGGACGATGCTATGTTCATAGGCGAATGGTCGGACGAGAACCTAGCCAACTTAATAAGAATCCTCAATTGTTTTCATCTTGCTTCGGGGTTAAAAATTAACTTGATCAAGAGTCAAATGATGGGGATTGGGGTTCCTTCTGATGTTGTCAATTTTGGAGCTGCAAGTATAGGGTGTACGGTCATGAACACGCCCTTTAAGTATCTCGGTGTTACTGTGGGGGACAATATGTCCCGTCATTCGGCCTGGTCTGGTGTTATGCAAAAGGTTCGGTCTAGATTATCTTCATGGAAAGCTAAAACTCTTTCCATTGGAGGTAGATTGACGCTCCTCAAAGCCGTTCTAGGAGCTGTTCCTTTATATTTTATGTCTATTTACAAAGCCCCCAAAGGTGTCCTCCATGAGCTAGAGAAGATTCACAATAATTTCTTCATTGGAGCTGACACGGCAGATAGAAAAATCAGTTGGGTTGCTTGGAAAAATGTGTTGGCTACAAAAAAAAGAGAGGGCCTTGGTGTTTCGAGTTACTTTGCTCTGAACCGCGCGCTTCTTCTTAAATGGTATTGGAGATTTCTCTCCAAAGATGGATCTCTGTGGTATCATAGTATTCAAGCCATTCATGGATATTCTGTTGAATCGCATGACCTGAAGTATGCTTCTTGCTGGAATTCTATTTTACGAGAGCTGAATAATTTGTCTTCTAAAGGGTTTAATTTCAAGTCTCATTGTAAGATTCGTGTTGGGAATGGCCATAGGACCAGATTCTGGCTTGATAATTGGGTTTCTGATAAACCTCTGTGTATTCGTTTTCCTCGCATTTTCGCCTTAGAGAACAACAAAAGTGTGACTGTTGATGCCAAAAGAAGTGATTTTACCGACTCCTTTAGAAGACAGGTTCGGGATGGAGCCGAAAATCAACAATGGACTGAGCTTCTCGCAATGTTTAATATGGTAAGTTTTTCTTCATCAGAAGACCGTTGGTTTTGTGATCTTAATGGTGATGGTATGTTTCATGTGAAAGATATTCGCCTGGCCATTGATGACCTCTTTCTTCCCAGTTTGAACGAAGCCACCAGATGGGTCAACTTTGTCCCTATCAAGGTTAACGTTATGGTTTGGCGTGCTCGTCTTGATCGGCTCCCAACTAAAATTAACCTTTCCAATAGAGGGATTCCGTTAGATTCCGATATATGTCCGATGTGTGGCAATCTTCCTGAAAGTGCTAACCATACTTTCTTCAGGTGTGATCTCTCCAAAGCTATTGGTAGAAAAATATGTAACTGGTGGGATTTAAACTGGTCAGACATGGATTCTTTCGTAGATTGGGATTCTTGGTTTGCTAGCATTCGTTTATCGGGCAAGGCTAAAAGATTGTTGGAAGGAGTGTTCTTTACTTCATGGTGGTCTATATGGTCCTTTCGTAACAGGTGTATTTTTGATCCTTCGCCGCCGAAGCGTTCCACGTTGTTTGATGATATTGTCTCGGTTTCGTATCTTTGGTGTGCTAACCGTTGTTCTAGATTTATTTCTCATGAGAATTGGTTTAAAACTCCTTATTTAATTTCCTTGTAATTTTTCTAGCGCCTTGCTAGTTGTTTTAATAATATTTGCCGTTCAAAAAAAAAAACCAAATACTCGATGACGAGAAATTATGTCTCTGGATGTCAACAACCATTTTAGTTTCATTTCTAAAGGTAAGCAAAAATGTGTAACCAATCTATTCTAAAACCGTTTGTTAAAAAAATATGTGACAATGATGGTATGACCAACGATGGACAACGTGTTTTTAAAAGACGGTTAGTTTTTACGACAGCCATTTTATAAAAGTATTATAAAAATTAATTTTTTATCATCTATGTGGTGTCATTGCGTATGTTTTAAACAACAATCCAGCTTGCACCCATAAGCCGAAAAAGTCAACTCTCACAAATGTCAAAATTCTTTTCCTCTCTGTTTCTTGCGTGATATATATCACCATTAACTTTTGTTTTTATATATATAAGTAAAAGAGAAATGATATTTCTTCCTAGCAGACATTTTTATTTATCCTTCGAATTTTGATATGTGAAAAAACCAATGTTGCAAAAAACGGCTGTAATCGTCGATTCCAAGCTACAAGGCCTTAGAACTTGGAGACATTTACAAGGAAGTCGGCCGATTAATCGGCGATTACAAGGTTTTGGGCCGATTAATCGGCTAAAAACGCAACTCGGCCTCCGACCATCTCTGGACCGATTCACGATTTTTGCAACATTAAAAAAAACTAATAGGGTATATGAAGTGAGATAATGAGTGAAATACATGTGTTATATTTTCATATGGGTAGTAGGATAAGTTGGCACAAAAAGTATGAGGATATACCAATACTCATAAGTAAATCATGTTAATTTATAGTTTTTTGTATTAAATTTTATTCTATGAAAAACCAATACGGGTTTATGGAACGTTTTTCAAAATTTACATACTCCGTATTATTTTTTATTCTACCATCTTACACTTAAAGGTTATTTTCATATCTATAATCTATTTTTTCATGGTAACCATGATTTTCAATTTTTTTGGCCAACTACAATCTTTATACCTTTATATGAATAAAATGGTTAACCAAATTTTTTTCGTATTTATTACGGAGTACACGACAATAATAATCTCTCCTGCTAAAATCATCAATGACCTTTTCTTCTTACACGTTAATGTTTAAATGTATCTCATTAATATAAGTGTTTCTTATAAAGTGAATACAATATAGAAAGTTTATTCAAAAAGTTTGTTAATGTGTTACTTAAATTAAATTAGGATTGATAGATGCTTGAGTGAAATGATTTTTTTTGCAAATGACTTGAAATCTATCAAGTTACTGTTAGACCACTTTCAATGGGTATATCGGTTTACAAATCGACGCTTGGCGGTTTACGAACACCGATGGCATCACTTCATTGGTGGTGCGTCGGTCGGGGGTTCATCGATTTAGCGACGAGCAAGGGACAAGAGGTACGGGGCTGATTTGTGTTTTGTGTGTGAGAGTGATTTTTGAGGTATATTTGTGTAGGATCAATGCTATATCTACAAATTCACAAAATTTTACTCACACAATGACTTAGCATGTGTAATGACCTAATCATAGTACATCATAATCTCTCTTTCTTTTTAATCTATCACATTTTGTTGCCAATTATTGTGTAGATATAATTTTGTAAACTCATTGTGGATCTAACATTTTTCTTTGTGTAGTGACACAGAAAGAGACACACCACCATTTTTTTTTAAAAGCAATGATAAGGGCCACCAGGCAAAAGAAAGATCAAAGAGATCAAGAGACAACATCCAAACCAAAAGGCTCAAAGCACGAGCCCAAATTTGTTTTATCATATACAAGGAACAAAGATAACAAAACTAAAATTAAGTCACTGCATATGAATGCTGAATCCATGAATTCCACGAGGATAGTTTGCTTGGAGCATGATTAGAGATCCATAAAAGTGATTGTCGTTGAATCGAAGGGAATATATCATCATGACGGGAAAAGATGGCCTCTTCAATAGATGTTTCATGAATGATTTTGTTCCTCCATGCCCAAACGTACCAAATGAAAGTCATACAAAAGATATCATCAAGGAAGGGTGAAATGTAGGTGGAGCCTTCACCAACTCCAAGATTGTGTCAATTTTAGAAGTGTTCACGTTAGGGTTGTAAACGAACCGGACGAATACGAACGGAGCCCTGTTCATGTTCGTTCATTTAATTTTAACCGGACAAATAAACGGACACGGACGCTAAAACGGACGAATTTTCTTGTTCATGTTCGTTTATTAAGAAAATGAATTGTTCATGTTCGTTTATGTTCGTTCATTAAGACACTAAACGAACGCTAAACGATCGAACATAAATGAAAATCGACAAACAAACATAAACTTTATTGAATTCTTCACAATATATTGTTTTATAAGTGTTGTTTTGTTTAAACAAACCAATTTTTAAAATTATAAAATTAAAAGGTATGATATATGAACATAAATAGATAAATAAACATAAACGAACTTTAACGAATGCCTGATCGGACGTTCACGAACATAAATGAACGAACAAGACTTTTGTTCATGTTCGTTCATTTAACTAAACGAACGTTAAATATTGTTCATGTTCGTTCATTTAATAAACGAACGAACATAAATGAACTTTTTACCGAACGGTTCATGAAATGTTCACTGAATGTTCAGTTCGTTTACAGCTCTAGTTGATGTTGTCTTAAGATGACACAACTGAAACAAAAAGAGACACATCACGTTTCAAAGTGATCCTATAAACAACCATTAGCTTTAGTGATAATTTTTTAAATATCTTTTTACCGATCCTAATAACTTTTGAAATGCTAACACCTAAAACTAGAAAAATACTATGACATTTATTATGAGGTTTGTTGATTGTTATGACTTATGCATAGAAATGGACAAATTTTGTCCGTTAGTTTCAACTGAAAAAAAGAATAAAATCTCATCCCTTGTGGAGGAACATAATTGTCTAGGACATTATTTTGGGTTTTGCATCAAAAGTAAACGGTTAGGCGTCATTAGTTTAATTGACTCCAATTTATATGCGACGAGGATATTCACTTTTTTCATTAATATTCTCTATTGTTTAATTTACCAATCTTAGAAACAAAGAAGGGAGGCGGCCATCATTGTGTCTTAGTGATTAAGCCGTTAAGCATTCTTAATCTTCATAAAAGGTTTCAGATTCAAACCTCACTAAAAACATATTAGCTAGTCAAAGAAAGGTTTAAAAAAGGTCACGGTGATATTCCCATCGGACGATAGATAAGTAATTGGCTCAACTAATTTGTTCGAACACGGGCCCATTTAAAGGAGATAGCACAAGCGATAACACAAGTCACAAAGTCAATTGCATTAGTCAACAAGCCTGCAAAGCTTCTGCTACATCAAAGGGTCCATGTCAATTGCCAAATGATGTAATGTGTAGTTTGTATAAAGTAGTTAAGCTATTTATCAGCTTTGAAAATAATGTAGTGTAGTATAGTTCAAAAGCTTTGCTTGATTTTAACCCATTGTACGGTAAATACCCATTGTAACATTTCATTTCACAATTAATCAAATATAATAGTTTTCCCGCCAATATTGTTTTCTCTTAACTTCTCTATAAGGTATCAGCCCCACCACCTAACTTGTGGTGCTACCACCACAAATAACTAACTCTAATCAACCTAACAAACTTTGACCACCATAACAAACTTTGACCACCACCAAAAACCACCATAACTGTCATAATCAATCACTCAGACTACCAAAATCCATCAAACAACTCAGCATTACAATCATAATCACTTTCTAATCATCATATTCAACTCAAATCATCATAACACAATACAAATTTCACTAAATCAATCAAATTCATTAAGAATATTAAAAACAACAAAATGGCGGGAACTTCACAAAACTCACAAGATTCACTGAACACAACAACTAACTCAATCAATGATGAAATCACATCCAATCACCCTTTGTATCTTCATTAAACATATCACCCTGAACTTTTCTTGATCTCAAAGAAGCTCCCTGGATCTGATAACTGTAGTTCTTGGAAAATATCACTCATGATTGCAGTGAATGCCAAGAACAAGATGAGGATTATCACTGGAGACTTTGTTGAACCACATGTTGATTCTGAATTAAGAGTTCTTTGGGAAAGGAACAATGATATGTTGATTTCTTGGATTCTCAATACAGTTAGTGAACAGTTTGGAAACAACTTGAATTTCATCAATTCTGCTTCAAAGTTGTGGATGGAATTGCAAGAACATTATGCTCAAATTGATGGTCACATAATCTATCAGTTAAGTAATGATATTGTTCAGTTGAAACAAAAAAATTGCTCAGTTGAAGTGTAGTACTAAAGTTGAAAGATCTTTGGGATGAGTTTGATGCATTGCACCAAACTTGTGTTTGTGTGGGTAACTGTGCAAATGGCAGAATCAATGAAGAGATGGATCAAAGGAAGAGGTTGATACAATTTTTAATGGGGATTGAACAGTTTCTCACATAAGCAAAGGTCCAACACTCCTAACACTTCAAATAGTTCAAGGTTTAGTACACCAAGTTCCTTAAACAATCAAAGAAGCACTATCCCAAACACCCCTAATCCAAGGTTTAACTCACAAAGGTCTATTCAAAATGAGCCAGAAAAAAGATGTAACTTTAGAAAGGGTGTGTACTATGGAAACTGTAGGAAAGAAGGTCACTTCAAGGAAGAATGTTACAAGATTGTGGGTTATCTTATTGGTCATCCACTTTATGGAAAAGTGCAGACTACAAGACAATATCAGATAGGGCAAGATTTCAAGGCTGCAAGGATTGTGAACATGGTTATGGGACAAGAAGAAACTAGCAAACCAAGCACTTCAAGCCAAACTACTGTTCCATCAAATGCTCATGTTTCTGCAAGAGTTGACCAATTGTAGAATCAGCTAAACCAAGTTGTCCTCATGCTTCAGAATCAGCAGGGTATTGCTCATGGTATTTTCTCATCCAAAAGCTTTCAAATACCTAAATTTGTTGCTCCACTTATCTATGATCTTATTGATGCTTGGATAATAGATAGAGGTGCCACAGACCATATAGTCATTTGCCTTAACCTTATGCAAGACATCAAAACTTGCCTTGCATCTATCTTTATAACACTTCAAATGGCCAAACATGCAAAGTCACCACATATGGTTCAACAACCCTCAATGAACACATCACACTACACAATCTTTTCTATATACCATCATTTACCTACAACATCATTTCAGTGAGCAAACTTTTGTCTGGGACTAACATTTCACTTTTACTCACTGTCACTCAATGTATTTTTAAGGATCAGAACAAGAGGATTGCTCTTAGCAGCCTTTGTAATGGTCTATACTTCTTAACACTAGGAACATCAACCTCAACACCACAACCAACTATTCTTCACAACAGTGGCTCATCATCACTTTGGCATTCTAGACTAGGACACCCATCATAACTAGTTCTTAAACAAATAAAATGTTTTTCACCTTTATCAACTATAATTTAAACTCTGTATGTGAAATATGTACTCTTTCAAAGCAACATGCACTTCCTTTCAATGCTACTTCATCCTTTGCAAACTCAATATTTGACCTTGTTCACATTGATGTTTGGGGTCCTTATAAACATCCAATAAACAAATGCAATTATTTTCTCATAATAGTTGATGATCACTCAAGAGCCACTTAGACTTACCTTATGCCAAACAAAATGTACACAGTTTCCACTATTAAGGCATTCTACTTTTATGTCCAAAATCATTTCAAAACCAACATCAAAACCATTAGGAGTGACAATGGCACAAAATTCATTAACTCATCTTTAAGAGACTTCTTTCAATCCACAGGAATAGTCCATCAAACCTCATGTCCAAACACCTCATAACAAAATGCTAGGGTTGAAAGAAAGCACAAACAACTATTAGAAATGGCAAGTTCACTGAAATTTCAAGCTCGTTTTCCTATTCATTTTTTGAGGTATTGTTTACTTGATGCAACGTACCTAACAAATAGATTTCCATTTAGAACAATAAATCATAAATCACCTTATGATAAATCACCTTTTTGAGGTATTGTTTACTTGATGCAACGTACCTAACAAATAGATTTCCATTTAGAACAAAAACCACCACCATTGGATCACTTGAGAGTGATAGGATGCATAGCCTATGTTCACCAACACACACCAGAAAAGTTTGCTCCTAGATCCATTCCCACTGTCCTAACTGGTTATGCCTCAACTCAGAAAGGATAGGTACTTTATGATCTCACCACACACAAGACATATACTGGCAGACATGTTATCTTTGATGAAACTGAATTTCCATTCTCCTTTAAATCACCAAACCCCAAATTACAAAATTCAACATCAACTGATCTACACACCATACCTACTTTTTCTACACCACCAATACCCACTCAACATCCAACCGATCCACCATCATCCCACCAAGTACTACCACTAACACCATTATACCTAATAGCCCCATTCCACCCATCCACACTTCTGATAACTCCACCATTATACCCGACAACACTATACAACCAAATCCAACAACTACAACCACTTCCTCCTACTAACTCCACCACAAGCACTGCATCACCACCATAAGCTCCTATACCCACCAGAGTCTCAAACAAAAACAAAGTTCCATCTTCCAAACTCAATGACTATCACTGCATTCTACTCAAATCACTCATACATAACATCACAAAGCATCACTACACTCATTACATAAATTATTCCACCATTCACTCACCTCACTATAGATATCTCATTCATAACATTAACCAAAATGTTGAAACACACACCTATGCACAAGCATCAAAAGATCCTAGATGGGTAATAGCAATGTAGAAGGAAATCCAAGCTCTAGAAGAAAACAACACATGGGAGGTCACACTCGTACCTCAAGGGAAGTTTCCTATTATATGTAAATAGGTATTCAAAATAAAGTATCATGCTGATGGGACTATAGAGAAATGTAGGGACATACTAGCTGCTAAATGATATACTCTAAGATAAGGCATTAACTTCAATGAGACCTTTACTCCTGTTGCTAAAATGGTGTCTATTAGAGCTTTACTTGCTGTGGCCATTCATCATGACTAGATGATTGAGCAATTGGATGTTAATAATGCCTTCTTACATGGTGATCACAATGAGAAAGCCTATATGACTATGCCTCAAGGCTACACTCACACCCTTTAACCTAATTCAGTCTGCAAACTCAACAAGTCCCTTTATGGACTCAAACAAGCAAACAGACAGTGGTTTCATAAACTAACTATATTTCTTCTATCCTTGGGCTTTCTACAAAGTTATGCAGACACCTCTTTATTTACATTATCCAAAGGATCACACTTCACAGTCCTACTAGTCTATGTGGATGATATCATTTTGGCAAGAAATCATAAAGGCTCCATCACCTCAATCAAACAACAACTTCGCAATAAATTCAGTATCAAGGATTTGGGCTCACTCCATTACTATTTTGGGCATTGAAATTCTAAGGAATTCCACTGGTCTTGTCATGTCCTAAAAGAAATATGCACTTGATCTACTTTAATGTGCAAATGTTATCAATGACAAGCCAGTTTCTACACCACTTGATCCTATCATCACTCTCAATTTAACTGATGGAGAGCTTCTTCATGATCCTTCTCATTACAGAACTATTGTAGGAAAGCTTATCTATCTCACCATCACAAGACCAAAATTGTCCTTTGTTGCTCAATTGTTAAGCTAATTCTCTCATCAACCAAGAACCACACAGATGAAGGCCTTACCTAGATCCATGAGATACATTAAACTTTGTCCAGGTCAAGGTCTTCATTTCCCTCAACAATTAAATCTCACACTCTCAACTTACTACGATAGCAATTGGGCTTCTTTTCCCATCACAAGAAGATCAATATCTGGCTATGTAGTGTTCCTAGGCTCTTGCTTAATTTCCTAGATTTCCAAGAAACAATCAATGGTCTCAAGGTCTTCAACTGAAGCAGAATATAGGGCATTAGCAGACTAAACATGTCACAAACTCAACTGCATTAGTTAACAAGCTAAAGTCAACAAGCCTGCAAAGATTCTGCTACATCAAAGTGTCTATGTGAATTGTCAAATGATGTAATGTGTAGTTTGTATAAAGTAGTTAAGCTGTTTATCAGTTTTGTAAATAATTTAGTGTAGTATTATTCAAAAGCTTAGCTTGATTTTGACCCATTGTACTATAAATACCCTTTGTAACATTTCATTTCACAATTAATCAATATAACAGTTTTTCCTACTAATATTGTTTTCTCTCAAATTCTCTATACCATTACTGTTTTTATATAGGTTCAAGATGTCTCTTGTAGTCTTGTGCCATATAAATATTGGTTCAATAAGACAAACTAACCTACAAGGGATTCATTATTCAACATGCCAGTAGAGTGAGTCTGATCCTCATATATAACCAGCCAACATGAATTGATGCCTTTATGTCACCTTGTCAAATCTATCTCTCTCATTTCAGACATAGCTGTTAGCCACTGATATATTCTGAAAAAAATCGATATAGTTTGATGTGAAACCCCTACATACATATTGTTATGTTCATAGATTTTGAGCCGCTTAGAGCTGATTGAGGTTACCAACGTCATTCTTTTCGTTTTTCAGTTTTGCAAAAAACCTAACGAAGAACACCGTCACTGCTGCTAAAGTCTGAAAAAGACACAAAACTCGCTTCTAATATCCATTTCTATTCACTCCCTGTCAGATGTCTTCATCCAAAAAAAAAAAATAATAATAAAAAATAAATAAATAAATAAATAAATAAATAAATAATAAAAAAAAAAAAAAAAAAAAAAAAAAAAAAAAAAAAACTCATTTCATTTTATTATTCTCTAAGCTTGCGTGATTTCACCACTCAAACTACGATAGAGTATTAGACGATAGATTAGTAATTGGCTCAACGAAGTGCTCTGCTCCCCATAAGTTACATGTATTATTCAACAAATATTTATAGGGTACAAAAATATTAAGGATTTACATTAATATCTTTTGTACCCTATAAATATTTGTTGTATAATACATGTAACTTACGGGGAATTTTAAATTCAACATTTCCGTTAGATCGCATATATTCGTGTTAAAAACCCGTATTCTTGAGTAATTTGAACCGAATAAACTTTAGCCATTTGCCGTGTTAAAAAAATGGAAGCCTCTAGTCTTTAGAATTCGAAATGCTATGGAGGCTAAATCTGTATACTATGTGTATGTATACGTTCACATACCGACATACGTAAGTGCATTTGTATGAAATATTTTAACTCTTTTTTTTTAGCAAGAAATATTTCAACTCAAAAACCACAATTTATGAGATATGTAACTCAAAAAGATTGAACATATCCACGTTAAATCGGGATTAAATTCATATCTTAAGAATTTTGTTTTCTTTGGCCACCAAATTAAAGATAATTTTATTAAATGCTTAGCAACTTGCTAACATGATTTAAGAATGATGTACTTCGATTATTTTTGGCAGCTACCATGAAGTAAACTATATAACATAAAAACTATACAATGTGATCAATAATTAAAGTAACTATTTAGCATGAGAATATTTTGTTCATTTTTCTAATGAAAGTTGATTTTAAACATATCTATCTTTGGAACGTTCTTTTTCATATCTTATGTTTTTAAGTGCACTTTATTAAATGAGAAATGATATATGAACCAATAATTAAAAGTATATCTAATTGTAGACTTAAAAATATGTGGCATGATCCTGATGAATTGTAAAATAAGTAGGTTCTTTTCTACAATCATCATGATGATTTCAAGTGTTTTTATGTTCATGTATAATTCTCTTAGCAAATAACAAGAACACAGTGAAATTGTGCCTGGATCACTTGATATTTCAGTTCATGCATGTTGCTAATCAGTTAAAACTTAAAAGTGGGCATTTTAAATAAAGTAAACCTGATATATATGTGTAAATTAGAATTTGTATCTACATGATCAACTCCCAAACTTTAATCACTTCATTACAACGCTAAGATAGACAACCTCGTTTTTCAATATAATTCAACTCTTCTACACCATCATAAACAATGCGTTAATATTCCCACTTCGTTTCTTCTCCTTATTATTTTATTAACAATAATAAATACTATAAAATTCGCATGCTTATTGACACAAAACACAAAACAACACCAAATGGGTTCCCAAGCACTTTCTCGGCTCCCCACCATAGATTTCTCGAACATAAACAAGCAAAATCGAGATAGCGTTTGGGACTCAACGAAAACTCAAGTGTTCGAAGCCCTTCAAGAATTCGGTTGTTTTGAAGCATCATTCAACGGGATTTCACACGATCTTCGAAATTCTGTGTTTTCTTCCTTAAAGGAGTTATTTGATCTCCCTTTAGAAACAAAGGTAAGAAACTTCACCGAGAAACTTTATAATGGTTACATAGGACTAGCTAAGCAGATTCCGATCTTTGAAAGCATGGGAATTGAAGACCCTGAAAGCTTCTCTAATCTCATGTGGCCTAACGGCAACGATGAATTTAGGTACGTCGTCGAAACTTTGTTTCTATGATTTCACGTACTTTTGCCATCCATCGTTTGTTTCTTTGTTTACTTTTGCTATCCATCCTTAACACTTCTTCTATCGAGTATCATAAATAACTAAAATAAGTATGAATTGAAATTCGATACGAAATTGAGTAAGTTAATTGCCACTAGAAAGTTATTGTTTCACAAAGTATTTGTTAAAACACAATTCCCTCACACGTCTTTGTTGCGAAATTCTCGGTAACAAAAACCATTTGCAAAAGCCAAATGGCTTTTAAGAGAACGAATTTCATGCTACATAATGACAAAAAGAAAGTTTGACTTTCTATTTGTAAGGCAAAATAACATACTTCCAAGAAATAGGAAATTACATTAAAATATATAACATTATCGACCAACTAACGTTGTTTGAACTTTGAAGCATATAATATTTCATCCAGCAAATGCTCAACTATACAAAATTAAAGAAATGGTTTTATTTTTTACTAAAGAAGATTAAATCTTAGTATGCCATTAATATATATGCAATTTTTGCTACAAGTACATTACGTGTTCTTTAATCAGTTAAAATCAATTTTTTGTTACTATTTTTGTGACTTTGTGCTAATGTATTGTGGTTGCCAAATATATAACAGCAAGTGCATACAAATTTACTCAGACAAGTTAACGGAGCTAGACGAGATTGTGAGGACCATGGTTTTGGAGAGCTTGAATTTGGAGAAATACATGGATGAACATATGGAACTAACAAGTTATCTTACAAGAGTTATGAAATATCGAGTGCCCCGGAAGGATGAACCGAATGCAGGACTACTGAGTCATGCAGATAAGAATCTAGTGACAATTTTGCATGAAAATGGAGTTGAAGGCCTAGAAGTGCAAACAAAAGATGGAGAATGGTTTAAAGTGAAGCTTTCCGCAAACAGTTTTGTTGTTATGGTCGGGGAAGCCTTCAAAGTAAGTCAACTAAACTTCTTTTATTCTTTTTATAACTTTCTTATACTTTGCATATTTATTTAATTCTAATTTAATTGAGACTTGAACTTATAATGAATTAGTTACTGAGCATCTCATATTATCAAACATTCGAAATTACTAAAGATAGACTTATTTTTCTATACGTTTACTACATGTATAGAACGCTATTAACTAATCGAGGACTTGAAACTGAACATGACTTACCATCTATATGTTGTTGTATTTGTAATAAATGCTACTGTATTTGGTTATTTGTGCTTAATATTGATATGGATACATAGGTTTTGACGAATGGACGATTACGTCCGGCTGTTCATAGGGTGGTGTTGAGCGGAGACAAAGACAGGTTTTCAATTGGTGTTTTCTCAGTCCCGAAAGACGAAAAAACCATAAAAGCGCCTGAAGAGATGATCGATGAAGATCATCCATTACTCTTCAAGCCTTTTGTATACGGAGAGTTTTTCAAATTCTTTCGCATGGAAGAAAATGTAAACGATCCATTTGCTTTAGAAAAATATTGTGGTGTGTCAACTGAAAATTTGTAAAATGATACTTTTATACATGTGTACATTCTAATTACAAAATAACACAATCTTGTTCTTGTATTTGTAATTTCTTTGATCCTTGAATATGGCTTCCAAACTACTCGACGTGTGTGCCTTTTTCATATCATCAAACGTTATGTTATCGTATTATACCAAGTAAGAAGTAAAGAATAAAAAAAACAAAATTGTAAATTGTATCCAAAATAACGCATTTCTTACCACATAACACCTTTGGTATAATCATAGGCCTTATATGTTAGTCAATTTATAAGAAGGTTGATTTTCCAAAAATCCAACTAATCCATTTCAGACCAACCGAAATCACAACAAAACAACAATACACAAAACTGTCAAAGCGCGATATAGGAAGTTAGATGTAGATAGTCACACCACTACTCGAAGTTTTAAAAAGACTCTCGGCAAGTGTGTGTGCATATGTATGTATAAAATTTATTTATGTGTGGTCGTGTGTATGTATGAATGGTATGTAACTAAAATAAAAATAAGAGTAAATATGGCTAGGTAATACAAGCATGCGTAAAAGTAAACATATAAAAACATAGAATCATAAGAGTATGCAAGCATATATATGTACGAAATATATTAATGTACCAATTACAAAATAGGGCAACATATACAAAAATATATATCAATACAAGTATAACACAATACATGCAATAAGAGACGAACACACTCAAACATATAGGAGATAAAGCAATACGAACGTATATAAGTTGTAGGAGCATAACAAGCAAATACAGACTTTAAAAGCACAAGAGCATAAAAATGTAAAAACTTTAAAGCACAAGAGCATAAACGTGTAAAAACAATACAAGCATAACACCATAATTGCTTATAACTTATAATAAGAGATAGTCATTCAAACATATAGGGATAAAGCTATACAAATGTATATAAGCTGTATGAGCATAGAAGCTAAAAATCATATAAGCATGATTGCATGAACTCATATAAGTATAAATGGGCTTACACGCAATATACGAGTCTATGTACAGGGATTCTTGCGAGAACATATGTGGCAATAGAAACTATAAGGCTAGTCACAATAACAAGCAACGATCGACACAAGGGATCTATTAGGTGTCGATCGCCTTTTTGTAGGTACTCGATCGCCAGAAGATTTTTTAAGTAATCGATCGTCCAGCCGATCGATATCACACTTCCATTTTGTTGTGAATTTTCGAACATTAATTGTGGAGTTGTGGAGTAACGGTTAAAAGAAAAAACAAATTAATGTCCTAGCCGTTATTTTTGAGATCCAATTCGAACGTTGAAGTAAAAAATAAATAAATATGGTACTAGCCTTTAGTTTTTAACGTTGGAAGTAAAAAAAAAAACCGTTTACCACACTTATAAATACCACATATTCAATCTACTAAATCTCACAATTCACTCTATTGAAAATGTCTAAGAAACCATCACAACCAAAAGGCCGAAAATCCCGATTACCACAAAACATCCCACAATTGTCACCGGATTCGAATGTCAATTTCCGACCCGCTACTCTTGATTATCAATCTCAACAACCTCCGCAACAACAAACATTCAATCAATTTGCTATGAATCATAATATTAATCATCCATTTATTCCACCGTATCAAAACAACCAACAACCACAACCTAGCCACTCCCGTCGAAGCCAACAATCTATGTATGGCTCACCCGAATCAGTGTATCGTCCAACAATGGACTCATCAACGTCTTCCTATTCGAATTATCAAAATTATTCTCCGATTAACCGCATCAATCTTGATGCTTGTGATTTTATGGATCAATTATGCAACAATCCGGATTTTTATGTAGGAACCGGTTCGGGTTATCCGAGTCAAGATATGTCACCGGGTTATCAAGGTTCGGCTCATGGATCGTATCACAATTTGGTTCCAAATGATGATGTTGCTGATGATGACGACGATAACGCTCTTTCGGAAGAGATGTCATCGGTCAAACCTAATAAACGAGCTACAAGGGCTAAGAAGAAGACTGTTGAGAAGAATGTTGAGAAAGAAACCAAGAATGATTCGGGACTTTGGACACGCAAAGAAGAGATCGTGTTATGTCAAGCTTGGTGTGATACGTCCGAGAATAGCATAATGGGTAACAACCAACATGCTAAGGGATTTTGGGACAAAGTGATTGAGTACTTTGAAAATGAGGTTGGTGCAAACACAACGTATGTAACACCCCCAATTTTAAAATATTTGCAGCGGAATAAAGATTGGGTGTTACTTCACAGCTCATAGTTTTTCAGTAGAAAATGATTTTCTAAAACATTTATCATTCGAATTTTTATAAATATCAGAGTTTTAAAAATGAGGTCCCAGTGTTTTTAAAATTTGTTAAATAGGTTTTCGAATGATAATAAAATTTTTATAGCCTTTGTAAGAATTTCGTGCTCTTCCGTCCCATCCTTGCTCATTTTAGACCTGAGATAAACATGCTAAAAATCAACAAAAGTTGAGTGATATTCATAGGTTTAAGTTTAATAGTTGAACACAAGCTATAAGTGATAATTGCACCGGTATACAATTATAATTTAAAAATCAGTTGTTATTGCATTAAGCTCATGACACTCAGCCGATTAACAGATCTCATCACGAATGATGGATTATAGTAACAGGGGCCCTCGGGATAGGTCCTTGCCAGTAACCTATTAGATTTCAAATAAAGTGCGTTTGGTTGTTTTCTCAACGCCCAAACGGGGATTGTCAATCCCTAATAGATCTATCCACAATTATTTACGTTCACCTCTCTGGGTGACTAAGGCTCATGATATGAGGGGCTTTTGGCAATAAGGTACTTAAGCAATAACGATATCAGGTAAAGCATACCAAGAAAAATACTTGTGTTCAGTTTGTAAAAACTAGCATGTATCCCCTTCGCAGGGTTTATAAAACATTTAAATAAGTAAAGGCGAGGCTATGAACTCACCTTAGTGGTTTAGTGAATAAAAATATCGATACTCAATTTGCAAAATGGGAACGGCTCCACACACGACCTAGATAATATATGGCAAGTTTTAGTGTTTGATAATCCTAATGTTTTAATCGCGAGTAGTTTTTAAATACGTGATTTGTTAATTTAACGATAGTAAAACTTTTGGTTTTTATAGCATATTGTACGTTTAGTTTAGTTATATATATATGAATATAACGTAACGTTTAATAAAAATAATAGTAATAATAATAATAGTTTGAAAATAAACGTAACGTCGTGACGTGAAATCTTAAAAATGGAAAGTAAAAATAAAAAGGTTAATTTTGTATACGGCCCTTGTATTTTCCAAAAATTTACACTTTTTACCCTAACGGCGTTAGCGTTACGCCGTTAGTCCAAAATTAAATATATTTACGTTTAACGTCCAAAACATTATATTTCTTACACTTTTCACCCTAAAGTTTATAAATATCAGTTTTCACCCTTAAACTTACGAAATGACAGTTTATACCGAAACTTTGAAAAGTTGACACTTTTAACCCGATTTTTGTAAAATTTGCAAATCTAGTCCAAAATTCACAATTTTCAAAACTTAATGTTTTCATTTCTTAAATAGTTTCAAAATAGCTTATTTAACTTATTCTAACAGCCTATTTGTTCGAAAAGCTTATTTCATAGTTTATGGGCTTTTTAATGAAATGTAAGGCCCGTTAGCATTTTTAGATCCAATGGGCCTACGAGGGTTTTAGGCTAAGGTTAGGACTATGAAAAAGTTACCAAACTGCTTATTACCGTAGCTTATTTGATCGGCTTATTTTGAAATGATTGGGCCTTAAGGCCCAATCGGTACTAATGAGTTTTCACAACTAATTTCCAAGTCGATTTGCTTTGTGCTTCCTATAGGTTCAAGACACGATTTTTATTACAAAGTTTCTATACAAAAATGATTGTTTGTCATGAGGTCTATTAGTTTGTAAAATAAAATGGCATGCTCGTTAAGTAAATATTAAAGATATACGTGCGTTTTGGGCGTAGCATGGGACGAGTTTTTATAAGAAAATACTTAGAAAATTTTAAGAGTTTTCAATACTTGTTGTATACGTTAGAAATGGTATTCCAAAATAGTTGTACGTAGCTTTTTAGTTTCAAAACTTTTCATAACTTGATTGTTAAGGTGTAAAATATATAGACGAACGTAAAATATATATATGTTGTTTAATTAGTTTTCGAATACAAAGGTACATTTGTTTGTGTCGTGTGCTAAAATAATGCATATGTATGTATAGCTAAGAAATGGAATGAGTCGTTTAGGAACTTACGACACCAAATGGTGGGGTAAATGAGACGTAGAGCCGAGAAGTGAGTGAGATGAGTACGTAGTGTGTATGTTTGCTCGACCAAGGTTCACAAACAGCAAATTGTTCCTCCTAAACCCACACGAATCCTTTGAACTCCTACCCAATTGCTTCGACCCAATGCCTAGACTTACTACTTAGAAATGTTTGGTAATTTTCGGTTTGCATGGAAATAGAAAACGAGAGTATGCATGCATGGGATTTATATATGGTACCTAGTGTGTTCTAGTATCTAAAATTTATTGTGATGGGATTGTAACGTGTATCCAAAGGTCAAACGTGTAAGAGTAAATATGTTACTCCATGTTTTGGTTTCTTATGGTGTCGACATGCTTCATCAAAAGAAAACGTGGGTTTTGGCAAATTTTAAAAGAGTATGGTACATGCGAAATACATTTTAAAAGATTGTAGTACTTGGCCTAGATGAATAAAATATGAAATGGAGTGTGCATGAATCAAGGAAGTACTAGTTTGTCTTGAAAATGCATGTCGACTACCTATATTGTTTGTAAACCGATTTACAAATCGGTTGCGACTTGTGAAATTTGATAATTTTGTAACGTTTAGACATTAGGTTGTGTTTAGAAATGAGTTTAGGACGTTATAGAAACAAACGTGGGTTAAAATGGTTGAGTTTTGGATTAGATGAAATTTTATGAAATCATTTTTGGGACAAAAGCTTTGCCTAGTAAAATCGTATCTAGACTCGATGTGAGAAACTAAAAATCGACCCTCTAAATGTTGGCTAGGGGAGGAACGAGTATGTGTAAAAATATAGAGGTGTCGTGTGTAGGGTTTGGACGTACGAGGCTCGTTTCTTACTTGTCTTAGTCGAGTGGTTTGAAAAACAAAAGAAAGAAAATGGGTCTTAAAAGGATTGGGCCGTGAATAGTAACATGCCGAAATTATTTTTGGGCTTAGGGTGAGATTTAGGGTCCGGTTAGGGGTAATTAAAATTAGTAAAATTATTAATTTTGTTTAGTGAAAAGTTTAGTAAATGTTTAGTGAGACGTTTACGTGAGTCCGGGAGTGAATAGTGTTTCATGAATAGCAAAACTTTTGAAAAACATCTCAATATCACTAACCGACTCCAAAAATGATAAATAGTGAAATGATGAATAGTGTTTGGTGAATAGTAACCGATGAATAGTAAATTTGAAAAATGTTCTGAAAATGCAGGTTCGTAACGAATAAAAGAAAATTTTAATATTCTCACGATTTTAGACTATAGTGGTACATGTGTGAGCATCGTTCCAAGCAAATGGAATCAAGAATATCGTAGTGATTTTTAAGTATCATAGCATATTTGATAAAAAAAAAATTTGTTATTGGTAAAAACGTTATTAATTAACGTAATGATATATTAGTCTTTGATTTACTTTTACTATTTATTGAGAAATTTACGGGAGTTTACAACGTACAACTCGATTATTACCAAGTGGAAAAATAGGATTCATCCTAGAGTTGGTTAGTTTTGTACCATTTACGACAATTGTTTGGACAATTTTTGAAGTGGGGAGAATGATCTCACGATTTACCGATGAGCATGTGAAGAATACGAATTAGTGTATAAGCATGACTTTGTATTGGAGCATTGTTGGAAAATTTTAAAGGATAATGATGTTTGGAAGAAGGAAGAGATGCCGACCTTTTTAAGCCAATTTCAAAGGCAAGCTGCCGGTCGAAAAAAAGCAAAGACTTCTGAAACCGGTTCGGAGCCGGCTGAAAAAGAACAAACTCGAAATGAGCGACCAATTGGTTGTGATGCTGCTAAGAAAAATAAGAAGAAATTGTCGACGAGTTCCAAGTCTTCCTATATGGAAGATGTAGCTGAGAAATGGAAAACCATTAAGTCAATGACATTGGGAAAGAAGAAGGTGCTCGCAGACGGATACTACGAGTTGAAGAGAAAAGAGTTGGAGCAAAAGGAAATGGAGTTGGATCTGCAAGCAAAAAGAGATCAGAAAGTCGCGGAAATGGAAGACAAAAGATTTGCACTCGAACAACAAAGACGTGAATTTGATCGATAAAAGAAACGTCAAAAAGACATCATATTCTACCTCCAACCAATCGACCCATCTTCGCCCCCATTACAACAACAAAAAATGCAGGAAGTCAAAGATTCGATCAAGGCATACCACAACTTAAATTATTAGTTAATAAGCGTTTTAATGTTTTTAATAAGTGTTGTAATATTTTTATTTTATTTGAATTATTAGTAACGTTTTTATTATTAATGAAATTTTAGTTTGTATTAAAATTATTATTTTTTTAAATGGATGTTGGTCGCCTTTACTAGGGCACCCAATCGCCTAAAAATTGATGGAGAAAAAAAGCTGACGTGGCAGTGAAAAAAAGAGAGATTATCTCTCCTTAGTGTGACTTGCCTAAAGCATTGAATCCCTATATCTATGAATTACTATATCTAGAGGGTTAGTGAATAACACGAAGCTAAAGCTACTAGGTAACATTAAAAGCTTATTTAGTCCAACCAACATCATTAACTTATAATTTTTTTAGTCGAATAGATTTTATTCGGTAAATAAAGGTTTAATCCCTTAACTTTAAGCCAATTTATCGTTAATCATTTATTTTTTTTTCAATGTTTTTATCCTTAACTTTGTTTGACCATTTAAAACACTTAACTTTATTTTACAATTTAATTAAACTCTTTAGTTTAATAAACGTTGAATTATGACACTTAACTAATTGGGGCCTCTTTTTTTCATTTTTTTTTTATTTATTTTTATCTAACTTTAAACAACATATTATTATTATTATTATTATTATTATTATTATTATTATTATTATTATTATTATTATTATTATTATTATTATTATTATTATTATTATTATTATCTAACTTTAAACAACATATTATTATAATCATTACGGTCAAAGGTGTTCGTGATTTCAAGTAGTAAAAAGATTAATAACCATTTTCACAAGTTAAGTATCATATTTACCAATTCGAACCCTACTTAAAGGTGACAGGTACCCGAACCATAAATAATGAACATAGCCGATATGGTCGTGAAATATGGTATTGGGCATGTGAGGCTATCACATACTTTTCACGTTACCCGGACCAACACACCTCGTGATCCATTTTTTCTTCTTCTTCTTCTTCTTCAGTTCTTTAGTTATAATCATTTTTCTCATTCAGACCAAGCTAATCAGATATTAATACTCGAGTTACAACTAATTTTTCTTTATCCGAAACCGACTTTGTTATATGTATAGTTAGCACTCGACCTTTTAACTAACGCTGTAAAAAGTAGTCACAAATTTTTATTGAATGTTTAAGATTTTAATTAATGGTCATTTAAAATTAAATGTTTTAAGAGTACGAACATTTAAAGTTAAGGGGTTTATTCAAATAAAAAAATTTAGAGTTGAGGGAAAGAACACCGTCAAACAAAGTTTAGAGGTTAAATCAAATGGTCAACTAAAGTTAAGTGATTAAATCTCAAGTTGACTAAAAGTTAAGGGATTAAATCGTTATTTACTGTATATAATACCACGATATATCCAAGGGACCAATTAGGCTACACGTTGGAGTCCAATTATATGTCTTGTTAAGATCCGTTGTAGAAACTAATGGTCGAATATTGGTGTTTTTATGCGCCATTTTTCTTCGCATTTCTAAGGTTTCTTGTGTCTAAAGTATTTTTGTTGTTAAATTAACTGAAACTACGTACTTTGGCTCTTTAAGGGTCCTTTTATTCCTATAGCTGACAATTGATCGTACATACGTTTACATGTACGACATGTTATTAACAGGTTTCGTGTTTGACCTTAATAGGTTTCGTGTCTTAACAGGTTGGACCTGTTAATATTCATGTCTTAACAGGTCAGACCTGTTAAGACCTGTTAATATATATATATATATATATATATATATATATATATATATATATATATATATATATATATATATATATATATATATATATATATATATATATATATATAGGGTAAAGTTAAAATAAAAAGACAAATATTCGTAAAAAGAATAAAAAGAATTTTTTTTAAAAAAAGTTCTCGAAAAATTCCAAAAAAATTCCACAAGATCGGGTATGTTGGTGCATAAAACTTTTGTGAAAGAAGTTTTTCTAATTTTGAGTTTTTATATGTTTTTTTAATGCACAAAAAACGAATTTTAATGCGCAAAAAAAATTTTAATGCACAAAAAATATTTTAATGCACAAAATTTTTAAGTTGTTTTAGTTAGATGCGCAATGTTATTTTGATGAAAAAAGTCAAAAGAAGTTGGGTCCAAAAACGATTTTTTGATGCACAAAAAAACGATTTAATGCACAAACGTATTTTTTTATAATTTTTTTTTCGGATAAAATATCCACTTTTAGATAAACTTCCTTTACAACTTTTTCATGCACAAACATACCCGATTTTGTGGAATTTTTTTAGAATTTTTCGAGAACTTTTTTTTAAAAAATTTCTTTTTATTCTTTTTACGAAAATTTGTCTTTTTATTTGATCTTTACCCTATATATATGTGGAAAACTAGAAGGGGGGTTGAATAGTTTTATGTTCTTTTTAAATTTATTTCCAAAATATTTTGTAGGTTATAAAAACTTTCGATTCGATCTTAAGTGAGTTCAAGCAACAACCAATATAAGCAAGTCTAAACTAATATTGAAAGTATTGAAATATAATGAAGAAGAGATAGAGTTAGAAAGATCAAACCACAACACGTGAATTTATAGTGGTTCGGCTACAAGGACACCTTCCTTGCCCTACTCCACTCCCCGA
This sequence comes from Artemisia argyi, assembly GCA_030686995.1. NCBI lineage: Eukaryota > Viridiplantae > Streptophyta > Magnoliopsida > Asterales > Asteraceae > Artemisia > Artemisia argyi. The sequence continues at coordinate 149,656,788 of CM060705.1, forward strand.
GTATCACACTCGAGAGTTTTCTTCACTATGTCAACAAACTCCTTATGGTGGAGAAACCTTACACACCTTAGCTTACACAAGTTAACGACACTAAGCTAAATGTCGAGTTCTAATCGTAGCTAGAACCAATCTCACACCAAATATCACACCACGTGATCTTCACACCTTAATCACACCTTCACACCTTCTTCAAGACTTCACACCGTCTTCACACCTTGTCAATCTTCACACCTTCTTCTATGCACAACTAAGTCACAACTACTAAACTAGTTTACAACACACCAAGATTCTACAATCAACAAATATACACAACACCTTAACAAATAACTATCACTAGTACTATATGAAACTAGCTATACACAACACCACTACAATAAGATGGATGTAGAGAAGTGTTCTTCTTCTTGCACTTGAATGGATGAAGCTTTGGATCACTTGGAAACAAAGACTTATGAAATATATGATCAAAGGATTTTAGATCTAGAGAAGAAGATTGGATCAGAAAGTTTATAGTGCAAAAAGGTGAGAAAAATATGTGGAATGATCCAATATTTATAGGGCCAGAAAATACTGTTCGGGAGCGTGCCGGTCCCCTTAATTGTAGGCCGGTCCCCTTAATGATTAAGGGGGCCGCCTAGTAAAATTAAGGGGGCCGCCCTCCTGAACGTTTCAAAAGTTTTTCTGGATAAAATTTGCCCTTTTTGGTTGGAAATTTGAAATCATATTTTTGTGGTTTAATAAAGCTTTACCAAAAATGATTTACAAATATATATAAAATGTTAAAATCATTTTATATAATGTTATGTATTAATATAAAATTTCCTTTGATCATGTAATGCATAAGTTACTAAGTTTGTGCATACCTTAAGTGATATAAGATGTAGAGGTAAATATTTGTGACCAAATACTTGTTTATGTCTTATTCTTGACTTAATTTGATTTAAGTTTTGTGATTATCAAAACATAGGTTTATTGAGAAATATTAATAACATTCACAAACATTATTTATATCAACAATATATATATATATATATATATATATATATATATATATATATATATATATATATATATATATATATATATATAATTCTTAAAATTATAAACCCTATCCTATCCTAAAAATAAAATCCGCCTCCCCCATTTGTCCCCCTTCCCTTAGATCCCTCTCATCTCTCAATGACTCAATCTCTCATCCAAAAATAAAATCCCAATAGAAAACAATAGCAGTAGCGTCAATAAGTAATGAAGTAATAAAATCCCATTATCCCAACAGCAGTAGCGTCAACAAGACAACAACAGACAAGTAAGCCACTTCCTATCTCTCTTTTCGTGGATAATAAATTCTTTTAAGATTTGGATTTGTGAATTTATTTGTGGGTTTCAAATCTGAAAAATGAGCTGTTTTAACTGTTGCAACATGAAGGTTTAATGTAGTGTTCGTTTGTTATGGAGGTCTCCATTGGCAATTAGATGAAATCTAATATAGTGATTAGTGGGTTTTTGTGGGGTCTACTGATGTGCTGCACTTGTGGGTTTTTGTATCGTTCGATTTGGTCATATGCATGTTAACAGATGCACCTGTTTATTTTCTTGTCGTGTTTGTGTTTGAGAAAAATGACACGATTAGTTAACAGGTCGTGTTAGTGTTTGGCCTTAACAGCTAACCTGTTATGCCAGCTACCTGGACTCCAAATAATTGAGTGCGTTAAAAAATGCAGTGTTACCTTGTTAGTTCAAAATCCTAACAGGATAACCACAAAAATAAATAAAATAACGCAAGGTCTCAAGGTTTGGTTAGATGACCTAAAATGATGCATAATTCGTTAACATACACAAGATGCTAATATTTTTAATGTATTCACATTAAGTAGGTATCAATTTTTATAACATTTTAATTTAATTCTTGTCATCATTTTGTATATTCAATAAGACTTTAGGGGCCAGGATCACCGGATGGACGTATGTAATGACCATATTATGAAGGCCGTGTCCTCTGTAATATTTCAACTTTTCAAGTATGACTGTGAATATGTGATTGTTCGCTAGTTTTATTTTTTTATTATTATTTTTTTAATTTTTAAAACGACAATTTTTTTTAACTATCCAACAATATTTAAATCACAAGTTTATCTTACATGTGCTAAGCAGCACTTAAACATGCAATTATTTTGTTGGAGAGCTTCTCCACAACAAGAAACACCATTAAGACACATATCATTTGGTTAGATGTTGCTAACAAAAAAAAACCTAAGGAGTGCGTTGCGTTTACCACCATTTCCTCATCTAGACAAAAATGAACTAGAAGTGTGCGTACCGTCCATGTTATGAGGAACGGACCCAGGATTTTTAAGAGGGTGTTGCACAAAAGAAATGTTAAGCTAACTTAAGTTACACTTTAAGAAACGAAAGTAGCAAAAAAAAAAAAAATAATAATAATAATAATAATTATAATAAAAATAAAAAATTATGGATGTTGCACATACCACAAAAGCGGCATCTTTGAAATCTTTTTGCACTTCGTAACAAGTTACCAGGTGCATTTCAGAATATATCGTTTATCAAATTTTACCATTTAGAGGGGAAAATCTATAGGTTTCCCATGAACCCCGGGAATCACCCTTGGTCCACCTCTATTTGCAGAGATGCAACAACCTATGATCCATCTACCTTGGTGGTTTACAAAATGGAGATTGATGATTTACAGGTCGAGAGTTTGTGTTGTGTAAAAGATGGGTAAATGCGTAACATGAAAATGAAAGAAATTATTAGCTTGGAATTTATGAGTAAGATGGACAATTAGAAATGAAGATTAATACTTAGTACTAGTATCTTGTATTTTAGAATGTTATTCAAGAAGCTATCTTAGTCTAATTACACTATCAGCTGCTCTTTATTTTGCTTGAAAGCTTCCATCACTCTTACAAATGAGAAGCTAAAACGAGCGTGTACAAATGATATTTTTGTTGAAGCAGATCTCGCCTTGGTGGGTGCATGATCCCAGATGGCAAAATATCCATATTGGGTTCTCTAATATATGTATCGTGTCGAATAGACGTTTGTATTTGCCTTCCTAAAAACGAAGATATAGGTAGTGTACCGACTATTGGAAGTAACAACTAGAAGTGAATTTGTCATTCAATATTTAAATGTAAACAAGACAACTATTGTTCAGAAGATTAAAAAGGGGTGAAAATAAGCAAAGCAAATTGGTATGGACCCCGCGTGCGTAAAGGGAATGGTGTCATTGCCTTCTGGACCCAACCTGGTTGTTTGGGTTCGCTACACTTTCTGTGCTAGAGGCCATGTAGCCACAATTGTCGTCAAAAAAAAAAAAAAAAAAGGCCTATTGTTCTTAAAAAATCACGAAATTAAATTCAAAGTGACTTAGACCCGATTGCTTGGGCCTTGGGGTCAAAAGGGGTGAAAATAAGTAAAGCAAATTGGGCCTACACTGAAGCAAAGCAAAGTGGGCTGAAATCAAGCAAAGTTTGCTTTAATTGAAAGTTTTCTTTTAAAATGACTTCAGAAGATTAAAATAAAATATATAAATCTTGACCGCAATTAAGAACTAACTAAATTCTAACGAGTGGGAAGACAGTAATACCCTTGTTTGCTTTAACATAAAAATATGATAAGATTGTAAACCCGCTTAGTTATAGTTTTGCAATAACATTCTTTAATCATTTTCAACTGGTCAGAATAGCTATATTATATGCTCATTCAAGAATATATACAATAGTTTTTTAAGGGATTCAATTACCCTTGTGCTCGAGAAACATGTCTAACTCAGTTAACTCATCTTCTTTTGTCTAACTACTAAAACTTCAAACTAATAACGGAATTATATTCACTAACCAATAACGGTGACAGTGGGCATAACATTCACCACCACCGTGATAAATAAAAATACCAAAACCATTTAAGACGATGATAATGAATCATATGAAGCAAATGACTCGTTTGGAAATTGTAATGGTCCTGCGTTGAATGGGCGAAAATGACCATATTCATAGTGTGCCCATGTGCCTAATGTTGTTTGACTTCTTATTGTGAATTGGCTTTTGAATCGGTTTTCTTAATATTTTTTGATTCACAGTCTACTCATGCTGTTTGATTTCTTATTTTGAAATAGGTTTTGATTTGACAAGGATCGATGATGGATTTGTATAAATTTGTTTCGAATCTATGATAAGGTTATGGGATAGTTGTTAATTGTTGTTATGCACTGAAAATTGGGTTTTTTTATAGTTCATAAGATTGGTTTAGTTTGAAACACAAATGGTGCGTTTGTTTTCGCTTATATACGGGTTAAGATGTGGGATTTCACCTACATCTTATGCACTTCAACGTTTTTTGAGTAATACATTACGGAGAAACCTTTTACCCAAAAAAACTGGGTTTTTAATATAATTTTTGGTGTGTGACCAGAGTTATAAGATATCGAAGATGAAGTTGGAAGAAATGCATAATAAATTCTCAATAATAGTAACATAAAATATTTTAACTTTTATCTAAAAGTACAATAATTTTTGCCTACATCAAGCATCTGTTATGCCATATTTGGATCTCACATTCTCACTTTACATTTTAAAAATGGTATGATAGATTTGCAAAAATCGTCCTTGTGGTTGGTCAAATTGCACATTTCATCCTTGTGGTTCAATAAGTGCTAAGATCATCCTTATTTTGCACTGTTACGTGCACTTTTAGTCCTTCAACAGTGAAATTTGGCAAATCACAAGGACGATTTTTGCAATGATTGAGGACCAAAAAGTGCACGTAACAGTGCAAAATAAGGACGATCTTTGCACTTAATGAACCACAAGGACGAAACATGCAATTTGGTCAAACCAAAAGGACGATTTTTGCAATTTACACTTAAAATTGGATAAAAGTCAATGATACTCTATTTACTATCAAAAATGATTCATTATGAATAACCAACTAACATAAACTAAGAAAACTCCTAGAATCTTGCACGTTTCATCCTTGTGGCTGATTAAACGTTACAACATCCATCCTTCTTACGTTTTCATACGTTTTATCCGACTTCATCGGTTTTTATATGTTTTCAACCGTTTTATACATTTTCGTCGGTTTTTCATACATTTTTCGTATCCGTTTTCATCCGTTTTTATACATCTTCGTCCGTTTCATACATTTCCGTTCGTTTTTCTTACGTTTTCATATGTTTTATCCGTTTTTAGACGTTTCGTCCGTTTTAATAAGTTTTTAAATGTTTTTGTCCATTTCTTTACGCTTTTTATACTTTTTCTTACGTTTTCATATATTTTTATACGTTTCTTACATTTTCATACGTTTTGTCCGTTTTTATATGTTTTCGTCCGTTTTTATACATTTTCGTCTGTTTTTAAAAGTATTTCTTGCGCTTTTATTTTTTTTCATACATTTATACGTTTTTATCCTTTTTTGTAAGTTTTTGTCAATTTGTATCTATTTTCGTCCATATTTATTCATTTTCGTCCGTTTTTATATGTTTTCGTCTGTTTTTATACGCTTTCGTCCATTTTTTATACATTTTTGCCTATTTTCATATGTTTTCATATGTTTTCTTACATTCGCATATGGTTTTATACATTTTTGTTTGTATGAAAACGTAAGAAAATTTTAGAAAAACATATAAAAACGGACGAAAATATATAAAAACGGACAAAAATGTATGAAATTGTAAGAAAATGTATGAAATCATAAAAAATGGGAGAAAATGTATAAAAAATAGACAAAAGCGTATAAAACAGACGAAAACATATAAAAAAGACGAAAACGTATAAAAATGAACAAAAACGTATAAAAGCGGATAAAAATGTATAAACATATGAAAAAGTATAAAAATAGATAAAAACGTATGAAAACATAAGAAAACTTATAGAAACATATTACAATGTATTAAAATGGACGAAAACGTATAACAACGGACAAAATGTATAATAATGTAAGAAAGCGTAAGAAAACGGGCGAAAATAAATAAAAAACGGACGAAAATGTATAAAACGGATGAAAACGTATGTAAACGGACGAAAATGTATAAAAACAGATAAAAAGGTTATTAAAACGGATGAAAACGCATAAAAACGAACAAAACGGATTAAAATGTAAGAAAAAGGATAGATTCTAGCAGGTTTCTTAGTTCATAATGATTTTTTTGTTTGTTGGTTATTCATGAATCATTTTGGATAGTACATAGAGCATCCTTGACTTTTATTCTTTTCAACTGTCCAGAATTGCTATATATGCTCATTCAAGATTAAGAATATATACAAAAGTTTTTTAAGGGATTCAATTACCCTTGTGCTCGAGAAACATGTCTAACTCAGTTAGTCATCTTCTTTTGTCTATAAAAAAATAAAAAAAGTAAAGTAACTCCCAATACCGTCTTCCACGGGTTATGGGTCCCAATACCGTCTTCCACGGTGTATGGGGGAGGTTGAGATGTAGACAACCATACCCCTACCTAAGGTAGAGAGGTTGCTTCCGGTTCTACTTAAAGTAGAAAAGGACCTCCGGCCTTTTGTAGGGAGTGAGGATCGAACCCTTGACCTCTAGGTTAAGAGGCAAGGGGTTTTCCAACTGATCCAACCCTACTTTGTAAAGTTAACAACATACTAAAACTTCAAACTAATAACGGAACTATATTCACTAACAATAACGATGACGGTGGGCTTAACAATCACCATTACGGTGATAACTACCAAAACCATTTAAGACGGTTATAATGAATCATATAAAGCAAATGACTCATTTGGATATTGTAATGGTCCCTTATGTTGTTTAACTTCATAGTTTGCCCATGTGCCTAATGTTGTTTGACTTCTTATTGTGAATTGGGTTTTGAAACCTTTTTCTTAATATTTTTTGATTCACAGTCTGTGTTGTTTGATTTGTTATTTTGAAATAGGTTTTGATTTGACAAGGATCGATGATGGGTTTGTATAAATTTGTTTCGAATCTATGATAAGGAGATGGGATAGTTATTAATTGTTGTTGTCCGCTGAAAATTGGGGGTTTTTTTTTTAGTAGTTCATAAGATTGGTTTGTCGGTCTTATGATAGGTTTAGTTTGAAGGACAAATGGTGCGTTTGTTTTCGCTTATATAATGGTTAAGATGTGGGATTTCACCTACATCTTATGTACTTAAACGTTTTTTGAGAAATACATTTACGGGAAAACCTTTTACAAAAAAAAAAACTGCTTTTTTTAGCTATAATTCTTGTTGTGTGGCGGGAGTTATAAGATATTGAAGATTAAGTTGGAAGAAATGCATAATAAATTCTCAGTAATAGTACATAGAATATTTTTAACTTTTACCTAAAGATATAATGATTTTCTTGCCTACTTCGAGCATCCAGTATGCCAAATTTGGATCTCACATTCTCATTTTACATTTTAAAAACGAGGTGGGCGTTGATCCGCCACGTTGCGGCGGGGCGTCGTCTCATGCCGTTGAGCAATGCACGGTATATACTCGTTTATATTTCATATAAGCAAACCATTTTTTTTGGTAACTTTTATAGAAACTTGTAATGTGCCAAAAATTTATCATGTAAATGATTCTAAAAAGAACCAACCTGATCCATTCGCTTACAAACCGTTAGCATTTACTCATACATGAACCATTCTTATTTCCATACATATAGTAACTATAGAACTATGATCTTTTACAAACTGCTACAACAAACTAAATTTAGTACCTGAGACTAATGAGGCATTTTAGCTTCTGATTAACTTTTCGAATTGTTTCCATTAGTCCCACTCCTATATCTGATCTGCATAGTTTGCAATGCACGACGACAATCATCAGTTTCAAAAGCCTTTAAAAAAAATCATCAGTTTCAGAAAACAACCAAACACCCTTATATAAATATAAAAAACACAGTTGAAAAGTAGCGTTACGTACAAGGTTTTCTCTTGTATAAGCCGTGTAGTGTCAAGCATAACCATTGGAGGCCACTGATGAGTGTGTAAATACTCATCATTTTTATCGTATCTGAACTGCCAAAACATCCAAAAATACTCAGAAATGCATCAAAATACAGAAATTATTCCAGGAATTGTGTTTTATATGTTTTAGATGCAAAATGTTTAAAAACAAATGAAAAACGAACAAAGTTTGCATAATTTGCAGTTTCAGTCCCTCAAGTTTCATAAATTAACAAAACTAGTCCCTAAAGGTTTAAAATAAAAGAAAAGTCAACTTAAGTCCTTGGGAAACCAAAAATGTTCACTAATGATCCCTGGATAAAAGTTTACACAAAATGGCAACTTTTACCCCTCAAGTTTCAAAATTGGCAAAATTAGTCCCTAGGTATTTAAAAATGGAAATTTATCAAAATATACCCTTATACTATTCATAACTTACAAATTTGGAACCTTTTGATAACTTTTGGGAAATTACACTTTTACCCCCTCAAAATCTAAAAATTACATAAAAGGTCCTTAAAAGTTTTAAAAATGGGAAATTATCAACTTTGGTCCTTGTAATATTGTTTATTGGCAGGTTTGGCACTTTGAAGTAAGTTTGGAAAGTTGGCAGTCAAGGCCCCTCATGAATTCAGCTTTGACACTTTTAGTCCTTGGGACTTATTACACCATAAAACCAAACGGATCCTTAATATTATCCTAAGCCTAATCCAATACCATTACCGACCAAGCCCACACATCCCCTTGGTCCATTTCCTTGGCCCAAACCAACACACAGCCCACCCACCTTTGTGATATTAAACGCCAGGGTCAACCCTTGACCGTTTGACCTCTTTGACCATCCCTTCCACCTCACCCCCCCACCTTCTGCTAACCTCCAAGAAGCACCATCATCACACCTAGGCCTGCTTCACCCCTACAGCACTCAAACCCCCTTGCCACACCAAACATATGCTACACTCCAAACTTCACCTCTGGCATCAAGTATTCAAAAGAAAACGATAAAACCCTTTGGGCGCCAAAAGTTTGAACGGCCAAGATTGAGTGGAATTCATCCAATGGTGTTTATTTTTGCTGGGAACAAGACAAAGAGCACTCCTAAACCCTAATTTGAGGATATAAAAGAAGGAGAGAAGCTGTGGAGAAGGGAGTTAGTTTTTTAGTTTTAAATTTTAATATTGTCTTAGTGTAATTTTCAAATTCAGTTTAATTATCAGATTTCAAGTATTGTATCAAGTGTTTTTATTGTAATTTATATCTTTTCCTTCAATCAAACTCAGTTTTACTTTGAATTCAGTTTATGATTCATCAAAAATTGAAAAATCTCAATTTGAATGAATGTAGTTTGCTGTTGTTATCCTGGACTCATAGGCTCATGTAGGCTCCCATAAGCTTATTTAAGCTTCTAGAAACCATAAATTCAGTGGTAGTTGTAAAATGCAAAAATACAAAAAAATAGGATAAAATCATTTAAAAAAAAAGAAATCAGTAATCAATGAACAAAGGTCAAGAATGCATAGGAGCACTGTGAATTTCTTGTTATGGTTGCAGGAAAGCAATTGTAAGAATTTCTTTTCCATTTCATGATTTCACTGTTCATATACTTGATTTCTGCTTATTTGTGTTCAACTGTGTTTATTAGGTAATATTGAATCACATTATAGCTTAAAAGGGTGTATTAAACAATTAATGTTCAAATCTTTTGGTTCACTGTCATTTTTTGCCTAATAATAGAATCCTGGTCATTTGTAGTTTATAGTCATGAGTCTGTGATCATTAAGGCTTACAAGTTCATTCTAAACTGATATAAATTCTCCTCATGGTCTCACTCAACCATTTGCTTTAAAAATCATCATATCACTTTCTTAAAGGTGTGTTTGGATCAGGGGAACTCACTGAGCTTCAGTGAGTTTTATTGAAAGTTTGTGTTTGATACAAGTCTATTTAGGTTCTAATAGTCAATTTTAGTCATAAAATCAAGCCCCTTTTCATAAAAAGTCAAAATGCACAATGATCTCTCATATTAGTTTAACTGTTAGGTATTTTAGCTAAAATTCTCATTAAATCAGTCCATTATCTGTTAAAGTAGCTTAATCTAGTAACTTTGTGGCTTATAACATCACATTCAATCAGTAGGGTTAGATTAAAACTCATCAAAGTCAACTTTGCTCAAAAAGTTTCAAAGTCAAATTTGCATTTCAGTCAGAATCCCATTTTTTGGGTGAATTATCCTGATTTTTGTGACTAGATTTGAGACTTAGAAATTGTTGGAGTCATAATACACCAGCTAAAATTCAATAATTCATGCTTGGCTTATTTTAGTGAATTTTATTTAGAAGTGTGCATTAGCCTTTTTGAGGCTGCAGGGAAAGGCAATTCCCCTGCACCAGGGTCATTGACCATTTCTTTTGAGCTTGTTGTGATCACACCCAGTGGACCCCTGATGAGTGCGCAAACACTCATCATTTTTATCGTATTTAAACTGCCAAAACATACAAAAACAATCAAAAAGTCATCAAAATACTTAAATTATCCCAGGGATTGTGTTTTATGTGTTTTAAATGCAAAATGAGCAAAAACAAATGAAAAACGATCAAAGTTTGCAATATTGGCAGTTTCAGTCCCCCAAGTTTCAAATTTTGTCAAAAATAGTCCCTACGCATTCATTTTGAAAGAAAAGTCAACCCAAGTCCTTAAAAATTCAAAAGTTATCAAAAACGGACTTTGGGTGAAAAGTTTGAGAAAATTACAGTTTTGGTCCCTGTACTTTTAAATTTGACATAAAAGGTCCCTGGGATTTCAATTTTTGGGAAATTACAAATTATGGTCCTTTAGTTATTGGTACTTGACAAGTATGACCCTTTTAATAACTTTGTGAAAATTACCTTTTCAGTACCCAAGTTTCAGAAAATTACAATTGTGGTTCTTGTTTATTAGTTATAAACCAAACGTACACCCTTTGTTATATAAGCCCAAGACAACAAAACAAAATCCAATCCTTATACCTCCCATTACCCAAGCCCAATCAAACACAAGCCCAAACCTAATAAATAAAAACAAACCCTCCACCCCGTATATCTAAACCCAGGGTCAAACAAAGTCAACATCCACCTCACCCTCTTTTTTCCTACCCGTGAACCTCCCCCCCCTGCTACAACCCTGCAAACCCAACATCCTATCATCACACATGCCTCTCTACCACACTCCACCTCTACTCCCTTTCCACCACAACAATCCAACCTACCCCTGCCAAGTTATCACTCCCAAGTTGCAAATCCCGTTTTTCCTGCCAAAAAGCAAATAAAGGGTCAAGATCTAATACAACTCATCAAAAGGTTCAGAAGAAAAGTGGGAAAGCAATAGAAGCACAGGAACAAGAAGAAACCCTAGTTTGCTAGTATAAATAGAAGCTTTTGTCCACAGTTGTAGGGGTCCAACTTTTCATGTCTTAGAGAAGTTTTGGCTAGTTTAGTTTTCTTTGTAATTTTAATTCAAGATCTTTAATCTACTTGTATGTTCAAATTTAGTTCACTATTTGATAATTGCAATTCAGTTTTAAAGTTTAAACTGCCAGTTCTTGCATCCTCTTTGATTCTCATTACTTTTGCTTGCTGCTTGTTAGTTCTTGTTTATAAGTGTGTTTTGGATGTCATATAACTTGGATGAGACCTGAACTTGCCCTGATTTGGTTGTTTGTAGCCTAAAAATCCTAGTACCTGACTAATAAGGGGTGTTTGGATGAATTGGTTTGCTGGACTCAGAGGGTGTTTTAGGTATTGCTCATCACTGATACATGTTACACTATCATATTCCAAGTCAGTGAACCCTTAATATCTAGTGTTTGTTCCTTAAAAAGTCAAAGTCATTTCTAAATTTTAGTTCAGCTTGACTGTTAGAATGTAGGATTGCTAAATCATTATTTTAGTTGTAAACTTTGTTAATCTAGCTTAGTTTAGTTCCATTTTAGCTTAATGTTTCATTTATAATCATCTAGGAAGCTTCAAATCTGAGTTTAGTCAAAATTTACAAAAAGTGAAAAAGTCAAATTTGCAAAATTGGTCATAACTTGGTGGAATTTTAATGCATTCATGGTTAGGAGTTAAGGACTGAAACTTTGTGGATTTGATGTTGGCCAGCTTGTGTTTGCTAGGTTAATTTTATTTTAATTTTATAAATTTTATTTGATAGGGTTTTAGTGGAACAAAGTTGACTGATGGTTTATGTGACTGCCCTGCACCCAGCAAAACTATTTCTGTCCCATTCTCCATTGGCCATAATAAGCCAAATTCTTGGACTTATTTCTTGATTATTTGATGTTTTTAGTGGCTACTAGTACTGGCTTATTGGTTTAGGGGATACCTTGGATCTCTGAGTTCATTTAGTGAGCCTCATCTTGGGCTGCAAACAAGCCCTTGTGGCTTGTTTTGGGACTGTGTGGATAAGCAAGCTTCACAAGCTTTTCTAAAGCTTATCTGTGGGGTTTATTGTGGGATTATGTTTTTTTTAGAAGCTTTCTCAGTCAGATTTCCATTTCAAAGACTCATTTCACTTCCCAAGCATTTGTCCTTAGCTAAATTTGAGTCTGCTTATTTGACCCATTTTGTTACCTTTGAACCCCAGCTTTGCTAGTGCACCTCAGAGTGTGCTATGCTTGTTTGAGCTTGTTTAAGATTATTCCTAGCTTCTTAACTTGTTTGTAGTTTAGCTTCTGGTTTATTTGAGCCTTTTGGACCATAGTTAAGTTGAAATTAGCTTGTGCACAACTTTTGGCTTGTGGAATTTCCACACTGAGTCACCACTGATTCAGTGGTGACTGAGCCACCTTCACAAGCCTGCACTGAGTTCATTAGTGTAGCTTAGCCTTAGTTTTTAGATAATTTAAAAAGTCCCCCTGGATGGTTTGCTTTTTATGTTCATGTTTTTCCACTTCAAGCTTATTATTACTACTTATTGTGCCCTTATTGTTTACCCAAAATCACTCACCACACTAATTCATCAGTGTGGCTGAGGCTTTTTCATAAGCTCACATCAAGCTCACCAATGGAATTGAGCTTGTTACTTTTGGTTCCTTGTGAAGTTCTTGCACCAGTCTCAAAGGTTCTGAGCTTATTTCAATCTCATCTGCTTATTAGATAAGCCAAGTGTGGCCTGCAACTTTGCTGTGTGGCCTGTTTGGTGTAAGTAATTTGGATTTGCTTATTTTGGTCTTATTGGCTTATTTAGCTCTTTCTCTTGTCATTTTAGTTTCACTTAAGTACATTTAACTAAGTTTCATCTTATTTCACTTTTGTTTTCCTTTGTACAGCTTTTTTGAGCTCTTTGAATGGCTGTTAGTCACCAAAAATTTCTTTTAAGCAATTTGTGCTTACTGTTGGACAAATAAGCTCTAACTGAGCTTATTTTGGCTTTTCATTTAAGTTGTTGTTGTAAAAGTTTGCTTAGATTAGTAGTTACAATGTTTTGCAAAAGGAAAAATGAAAAAAAAAAATAGTTTTGCAAAAAAAAAAAAAAAAAAAAAGGCCAAGGGCAGGATTCGAACCTGTGTCCCTTGGCTCACAACTGAGCATACACAACACACACCTCACTACCATTCGCCCTAGGGTATTTTTCAGTTAAGTAATTGCAAGTTTTATTTATATAGTGGTATTATTACTTTAGCTTAATTTAGCTTATCTAGCTTATTTACTGCTTATTAATAAGCATTAGGCCTTTTTCTTATTTTTCTTAGGTCACTGATAGTATAAAGTAATTTTATAAAAATTTTCATATTTTTCCAAATTAGTTTAGTATTTTTAATAATTAATGTTAGCTTATTTAGTAATTAATTAATAATAAATAATTAAAAAGTCAAAAAAATATTTTTCTTTTTTCTAAAATTTTCTTTTATCGTTAGAATCGTGAAAATGTAATTTTCGTGTCCGTAGGGTTAGCGTAGCTCAAATTTCCCTTTTTATTTCGTGCACTCGCGTTTATTTTAATTTTAACTCGCATTTTATTTAAATAACTTTTATGTTTTTTACATTTAGGTTACGTTATTAAAAGTAGTTTGTAAAATAAGAAAAACCAATAACATAAATAAAGTGATAGCTTCTATTTAAGCCGTTTGGATTATTTTTCTGCTTATTTATAAGCAAAATCTGATTTTAAGTTTTTAGATTGCGTTTTAGGTTAACTAGGTTTCACGATTTTGTTAATTTAGGTTATTTAAGTTATTCTCATCCATATTTCCTTAGTTTAATAACTCAAACCCCTTTTCCGTCCGGATTCACCCGATCACAATCCCGTTTTGATTACAATCCACACCTCGTCGGGACATAACGACCCGAGGAAACCCTATACTTCTACGGAGTATTGACTCTGAGCTGTTTGACCTTGTTGACCATCACCTGGTCAGTTTAGGTTGACGGTTTAGCATCAATCAATTTTTGGCGTCGCTGCCGGGGAGGTGTGCGCGCTATTCTAAACGGTTTTTCTGATTAGTGATTTTGGAATTCGTTCCATTGCACATTTATCCATCCTTTGTTCATATTTTCTTATTTTCAAAACAAAACTGTTCCCGAAAACATTTTAAATCAAGTTTTCAACGAACACAAAAACATTTTCTTTCTCATTTGTACAAAATGTTCATTCAAAAACCCAAAAATATTCATCTTTACCCTCTCACATCTTTGATTCTTCATCCCTACCCCTCTGTAAACCTTTGATTCTTTCTATGTCGTATCCACACCATTGTGGTTGTCAATGGTGTGGTGGTCCTCATAATAGCGGGAATTGTCCCGGCTGTAGCATGGTAGAGTCAGGAGATGGGTCTGTCTATAACCAAGCTCCCTATCCTTACCATGACACATCTGATTCATCCTACCAGCCACCACATCATGAGATACTGACATATCTGTGTGAGTTTTGTGGTGGTCCTCACCAAGGATTTGAGTGTCAAGCTGGAAACACGTTTGTCTATGAACAGTTTTCTGGTGATTCTCAGAACTTTGGTTATGACCAATACCCATATGATTCACCAAATCTGCCACAACAAACATATTGTTGTGATTACTGTGGAGGTCCACACTTCAGCTCAGATTGTCAAACGGGGAATCCATACCCTTGTGACAATTTTGACACACCTTATTATGACCAACCTCCACAGTACGATATGATTCAAGTAACTCCTCAAATCCAGCAAGACTTTTTAGAGGTTCTTGAGAAATTTAAAGAACTTAAGAAGGAGTTGGCTAATATTTCGCTTCGCCATGCTCCAAGTTCTTCTTGTGCGTATTGTGGGGGACCTCATGATGATTTTCAATGTCAACCGTATTATAAACCTGAACATTGTTCTAGTTCTGATACATCCGGTTTTGACACATCCATACCCCCACAATTTCCACTCATTCAATATTCCCGTGGGAAATCCATGGAAGAATTACTTGCAGAAGAACGAGCTGCTAGAAACGAAAAGACCATGGAAGAATTACTTGCTGAGCAAAGAGCAGCTAAAATACGTGCCAATCTTCGCTATGCTGCTCTATATGATGACGATGATGACAGTGATGATGATGAAGATAACATTGTTATTATTCAAAAAGATTCATCAGATTCATCTGTTGTGATTCCTTCCATGGATAATCAGGGAGAAAATAATGTGACAGAGTCACTAGCCGTTGATCAAATGGAACTTGAAAATTCCATAACTGCTAGTACCTCTCAACTCCCTCAGTCTGCTGCTATCACACCCGAAGTTCACACTCACTCTCTAAACATGGGGGACGAGCATCTTGACACTGTTCCTAAAAAGGAATCGGACGAATTAATAAAGTCTAGTGTTGAAACCCTTGTCCCAATCCCAAGAGAGTCACAGGGAACTCTTGAGCATATGTGTGATATTCCTTCCCCTCTTGAGTGTTCAAACGATCATTTTGAGACTTTCTCAGATTTTAATGATGATTGTACATCTCATGGAGACATTGAGTATATTGAGGCATCACTCCCACAGTCTGATGCTGATCCTTTTCTTGAGGAGTTCGCCGATGAACTTACTCACATCAATCCACTTTCTTTGGAAAGTGATGATGGTCTCCTCGACTTTGAAGCCGATCTTGGAGAAATTGAAAGTCTCCTATATCATGATCCACCACTCACTTCTTATCCCAACAGTCCATAAGAGAATGTTAATCTCTTTGTTCCCGAAACATTCAATACTACTCTCACCAATCCTCTATTTGAATTCGAATCCGAATTCACTTTGATTTCTGATAATCCGCTCTTTAATATTCAGAATGAGGATTGTGATGAGTCTATTCCGGAACATGAGTTCACAGATTCACATCTTGTGAATAATTCTCTTCATGAGGAGTTCTCCGGTGAACTCACTCATCATATTATGACTCCTCCGGAGTTTGATATCCCGGGGGGAGATGCACTCAATCATGAGGATTTGCAAATTCCTACCCACCCTCCCGGGATGTTTTTAAGCTTAACCTTTGAAATCCAAACTCAGGCTAATGAGCCTGCTTTCGAGGAAGAAAGTCAAATCATGATTTACATCATGGTTTTCTTCCTTTTCTTCACCTTTAAGGTGACTTCTTCTCTTCTTCACTCCTTCGGGAATGAAGATACCATCTTTGATCCCGGCATTTTCATGTATCATTATCTTGAGCCGGATACTTATCTCATCGGTGTGGAACTTTCACGTGCTTCAGATGTTTGTCCAAACATCTTGAATGAAAGTCCGATTGAGATTGTTTCTTCCACATCATGCTTCCCCAAGGACAAATGAATTCGGGGTCGATTCAAGCTAGCGACTCGGTAAACAAAAACAGTAGCATGTTTATAGGGTTTTCACCCTAAGTGTGGGGGAGTCCCCCATGCTATGATTAGAAAAGTGAAAAACAAAATGGTGTTTCCACATTTAGCTTGTAATGTTGCCCTTTTACGTTCAAAGAGTCGGCATAATAGCCGGGACTTTGAATATTGAGGACAATATTCATTCTAAGTGTTGGGGGGGGGGGGTATTTCGCTATTCTAGCGAATTTTATCACATTTTACTATCTAGTACCCCCGTTTTTGGCCAAAATTTCAAAAAGTTTTAAAATGTTTTCACTGGTGCTTCAAAATTTTTGTGGTAATCAGTCCGCCATGTCTAACCGACAAAGGGATTGGCTAATCCAGGAGCAAACGGCTCTTGGTAAAGATATATCAAATCCGTTTATGGCTTGCAATTTGCCCAAAATTGTATGGTACCTCAACTCGCCATATCCCATAAAGCGAATGAGTTGGCTAGCCCACAAGATTATGGCTTGTGGTAAAGGCAGTGGAAAATCCATAATTGGTAATCAGCTCACCAAGATGTTGACTATTCCATCAAGAGTTGGCTAGTCCAGAAGCAAACGGCTTTTGGTAAAGACTAATCAAATCCGTTGACAGCTGGTGGTTTGCTCAAAATCACATGGTTATCAGGTGTACCACAGTTCTTACATCTGGCTACTCCAGAAGTGATGGCTTTTGGTAAAGAGTTTAAAATCCATCAAGTTTTCAAAACATTTTATTGCTAGGGACTAGCAATAGTTTAGTGTGGGGGATTGATGAGTGCGCAAACACTCATCATTTTTATCGTATTTAAACTGCCAAAACATACAAAAACAATCGAAAAGTCATCAAAATACTTAAATTATCCCAGGGATTGTGTTTTATGTGTTTTAAATGCAAAATGAGCAAAAACAAATGAAAAACGATCAAAGTTTGCAATATTGGCAGTTTCAGTCCCCCAAGTTACAAAATTTGTCAAAAATAGTCCCTACGCATTCATTTTGAAAGAAAAGTCAACCCAAGTCCTTAAAAATTCAAAAGTTATCAAAAACGGACTTTGGGTGAAAAGTTTGAGAAAATTACAGTTTTGGTCCCTGTACTTTCAAATTTGACATAAAAGGTCCCTGAGATTTCAATATTTGGGAAATTACAAATTATGGTCCTTTGGTTATTGGTACTTGACAAGTATGACCCTTTTAATAACTTTGTGAAAATTACCTTTTTAGTACCCAAGTTTCAGAAAATTACAATTGTGGTCCTTGTTTATTAGTTATAAACCAAACGTACACCCTTTGTTATATAAGCCCAAGACAACAAAACCAAATCCAATCCTTATACCTCCCATTACCCAAGCCCAATCAAAAACAAGCCCAAACCTAATAAATAAAAACAAACCCTCCACCCCGTATATCTAAACCCAGGGTCAAACAAAGTCAACATCCACCTTACCCTCCTTTTTCCTACCCGTGAACCTTTCCCCCCCCCCCCCCTGCTACAACCCTGCAAACCCAACATCCCATCATCACACTTTCCCCTCTGCCACACTCCACCTCTAGTCCCTTTCCACCACAACAATCCAACCTACCCCTGCCAAGTTATCACTCCCAAGTTGCAAATCCTGTTTTTCCCGCCAAAAAGCAAATAAAGGGTCAAGATCTAATACAACTCATCAAAAGGTTCAGAAGAAAAGTGGGAAAGCAATAGAAGCACAGGAACAAGAAGAAACCCTAGTTTGCTAGTATAAATAGAAGCTTTTGTCCACAGTTGTAGGGGTCCAACTTTTCATGTCTTAGAGAAGTTTTGGGTAGTTTAGTTTTCTTTGTAATTTTAATTCAAGATCTTTAATCTACTTGTATGTTCAAATTTAGTTCACTATTTGATAATTGCAATTCAGTTTTAAAGTTTAAACTGCCAGTTCTTGCATCCTCTTTGATTCTCATTACTTTTGCTTGCTGCTTGTCAGTTCTTGTTTATAAGTGTGTTTTGGATGTCATATAACTTGGATGAGACCTGAACTTGCCCTGATTTGGTTGTTTGTAGCCTAAAAATCCTAGTACCTGACTAATAAAGGGTGTTTGGATGAATTGGTTTGCTGGACTCAGAGGGTGTTTTAGGTATTGCTCATCACTGATACATGTTACACTATCATATTCCAAGTCAGTGAACCCTTAATATCTAGTGTTTGTTCCTTAAAAAGTCAAAGTCATTTCTAAATTTTAGTTCAGCTTGACTGTTAGAATGTAGGATTGCTAAATCATTATTTTAGTTGTAAACATTGTTAATCTAGCTTAGTTTAGTTCCATTTTAGCTTAATGTTTCATTTATAATCATCTAGGAAGCTTCGTATATGAGTTTAGTCAAAATTTACAAAAAGTGAAAAAGTCAAATTTGCAAAATTGGTCATAACTTGGTGGAATTTTAATGCATTCATGGTTAGGAGTTAAGGACTGAAACTTTGTGGATTTGATGTTGGCCAGCTTGTGTTTGCTAGGTTAATTTTATTTTAATTTTATAAATTTTATTTGATAGGGTTTTAGTAGAACAAAGTTGACTGTTGGTTTATGTGACTGCCCTGCACCCAGCAAAACTATTTCTGTCCCATTCTCCATTGGCCATAATAAGCCAAATTCTTGGACTTATTTCTTGATTATTTGATGTTTTTAGTGGCTACTAGTACTGGCTTATTGGTTTAGGGGATACCTTGGATCTCTGAGTTCATTTAGTGAGCCCCATCTTGGGCTGCAAACAAGCCCTTGTGGCTTGTTTTGGGACTGTGTGGATAAGCAAGCTTCACAAGCTTTTCTAAAGCTTATCTGTGGGGTTTATTGTGGGATTATGTTTTTTTTAGAAGCTTTCTCAGTCAGATTTCCATTTCAAAGACTCATTTCACTTCCCAAGCATTTGTCCTTAGCTAAATTTGAGTCTGCTTATTTGACCCATTTTGTTACCTTTGAACCCCAGCTTTGCTAGTGCACCTCAGAGTGTGCTATGCTTGTTTGAGCTTGTTTAAGATTATTCCTAGCTTCTTAACTTGTTTGTAGTTTAGCTTCTGGTTTATTTGAGCCTTTTGGACCATAGTTAAGTTGAAATTAGCTTGTGCACAACTTTTGGCTTGTGGAATTTCCACATTGAGTCACCACTGATTCAGTGGTGACTGAGCCACCTTCACAAGCCTGCACTGAGTTCATTAGTGTAGCTTAGCCTTAGTTTTTAGATAATTTAAAAAGTCCCCCTGGATGGTTTGCTTTTTATGTTCATGTTTTTCCACTTCAAGCTTATTATTACTACTTATTGTGCCCTTATTGTTTACCCAAAATCACTCACCACACTAATTCATCAGTGTGGCTGAGGCTTTTTCATAAGCTCACATCAAGCTCACCAATGGAATTGAGCTTGTTAATTTTGGTTCCTTGTGAAGTTCTTGCACCAGTCTCAAAGGTTCTGAGCTTATTTCAATCTCAGCTGCTTATGAGATAAGCCAAGTGTGGCCTGCAACTTTGCTGTGTGGCCTGTTTGGTGTAAGTAATTTGGATTTGCTTATTTTGGTCTTATTGGCTTATTTAGCCCTTTCTCTTGTCATTTTAGTTTCACTTAAGTACATTTAACTAAGTTTCATCTTATTTCACTTTTGTTTTCCTTCGTACAGCTTATTTGAGCTCTTTGAATGGCTGTTAGTCACCAAAAATTTCTTTTAAGCAATTTGTGCTTACTGTTGGACAAATAAGCTCTAACTGAGCTTATTTTGGCTTTTCATTTAAGTTGTTGTTGTAAAAGTTTGCTTAGATTAGTAGTTACAATGTTTTGCAAATGGAAAAATGAAAAAAAAAATAGTTTTGCAAAAAAAAAGCCAAGGGCAGGATTCGAACCTGTGTTCCTTGGCTCACAACTGAGCATACACAACACACACCTCACTACTATTCGCCCTAGGGTCTTTTTCAGTGAAGTAATTGCAAGTTTTATTTATATAGTGGTATTATTACTTTAGCTTAATTTAGCTTATCTAGCTTATTTACTGCTTATTAATAAGCATTAGGCCTTTTTCTTATTTTTCTTAGGTCACTAATAGTATAAAGTAATTTTATAAAAATTTTCATATTTTTCCAAATTAGTTTAGTATTTTTAATAATTAATGTTAGTTTATTTAGTAATTAATTAATAATAAATAATTAAAAAGTCAAAAAAATATTTTTCTTTTTTCTAAAATTTTCTTTTATCGTTAGAATCGTAAAAATGTAATTTTCGTGTCCGTAGGGTTAGCGTAGCTCAAATTTCATTTTTTATTTCGCGCACTCGCGTTTATTTTAATTTTAACTCGCGTTTTATTTAAATAACTTTTACGTTTTTTACATTTAGGTTACGTTATTAAAAGTAGTTTGTAAAATAAGAAAAACCAAAAACATAAATAAAGTGATAGCTTCTATTTAAGCCGTTTGGCTTATTTTTCTGCTTATTTATAAGCAAAATCTGATTTTAAGTTTTTAGATTGCGTTTTAGGTTAACTAGGTTTCACGATTTTGTTAATTTAGGTTATTTAAGTTATTCTCATCCGTATTTCCTTAGTTTAATAACTCAAACCCCTTTTCCATCCAGATTCACCCGATCACAATCCCGTTTTGATTACAATCCACACCTCGTCGGGACATAACGACCCGGGGAAACCCTATACTTCTACGGAGTATTGACTCTGAGCTGTTTGACCTTGTTGACCATCACCTGGTCAGTTTAGGTTGACGGTTTTGCATCAATCAACTCCACCATAGGTTAATTGGATTTTTAGAAAGCTTGTTAGTATACCCTTAGACTTCTGAGCTTATTTCATACTGTGGTTTGTTGGCATAGTGCTTATTTAGCCCTTATATCTCACCTGTCCAACACCTACACTGTATTAACTCAGTGTGAGCACCCTAACTTCCAAGGCTCACACAGAGCTCAGAAATAAACTTTAAGCCTGGATTATTAGCTTGTTTGGTAGTCTTCCAGTCCTAGTTTGTGGATCAAGTGCTTATTTGAACTTTCTTTCACTTCTGTGGACCCCACAGAGGTCCAAAAGACCCCTTGTTGGCCTGCTTGCATCTGAGTGGTATTGGAATTGCTTATTTGGTTATTTGGCTTATTCAGCTGAACTCTCTTGTCAATTTAGCTTTTTCCAAGCATACTTAAGTTGTTTGTAGCTTATTCTCTGGCCTGGGTACTCTGTGTGGCTTGTTTCAAGCTTATTGAAGCTTAAAGCTTCACTCTTGTGCTTATTTGTTGCCACTGAGCTTATTTCTTAGTTCCAAAGAAAGTGCCTTCACAAAAGTTTCATATTTTTAGTAGCTTAACAGTTTTGTAAAAGAAAATTAAGAAAAAGATAAAATAAGTAAAGTGATAGCTTCTATTTAAGCCCTTTGGCTTATTTTTCTGCTTATTTATAAGCATTTCTCATTTTTAAATTTTTCTCAAGCTCCTTGTAGGTTAAAATAATTTTGGTAATTTTTTCAGATTTTTCTTTTGTCATTTAGTACTTTTTATAATTTAATTTAGTTTAAATTAATTAAATAATTAGTTTTAATTAATAATAAATAAGTAAAAAGTAGAAAAATAGGTTTTCTGTTTTTAAATTAGTTTTATAATATTTTAGATTTTTCTAAATTTAATTTTTGTTTTTCTAGTTAATTTTCATACTTAATTAGTAATTAGTATAATTTAGTTAATTAAAAAGTAATTAATAATTAATAATTAATTAATAGTAATTAATTAAATAGCGGTAAAAATAATTTTAATTTTCCAAAAATTTTCTTATAACATTAGGATTGTAAAAATATAATTTTTATATTCGTTGGACTTTAATTGCTCACGTTTCACTTTTTAATTTGCGCGTTCGCGTTTAATTTAAATTCAAACGCGCGTTTTTAGGTTTCGCTTACGTTTCTAGGTTATCTGATCATCAGTAATTGTTAGAATAGTGTTTTTAAGTCATTCCCAATCATAATCTTGTAGTTTAATCATAATAATCAAATTCTTGATCCTCCTGTTAAATCACCCGATCACTTAAAACGTTTTTAAATACAATTGCTTACCTCGCTGGGACATAACTACCCGGGAATACACTGTACTCCTTGGTTAGTTGGTTTTAGACGTTTGACTTGGTTGACCATCACCTGTTCAACTTAGTTGACCTTTTAAGACCAATCAAAATTTGGCGCCGCTGCCGGGGAGGTAGCTGCGTATTCAAAACGTTTTTTTTTAGAGATTAGTGGTTTTTCATTCATCACTGTATAAACACCACCACCTTTTTGTACATCTTAATCATAAAACTAAAACGTCATTAACACTTTTCCTAAAGTGTTAACAACACCAAAAAAATCAAAAACAAACAAAACAGATCGTTACGTTTTCTATATTGTGTTTCTTTTAAGGTGATTCTTAAAGAGATACGATTTTGGTAAACGAAACGATACCAAAAATATTGTCCAAAAGTTTTTAACCCGTACACAAAAACCCAAAAACATTCGTCTCTTTCTTGTGGATAATAAACTACATAAAAACAAACCGTCGCAAACCAAGGCAGAACACCTACCAACTGGGGGTGTGAACATAATAAGTTCCCAAACAAAAGATTAAAACTTGCCTTTGTATCCTTGTGAGTGGTGTACCTTTCTTAAAGAAGCCATTCATTTGTGATTATTGGTTTAAGTTCACTGTTGATTTGCCTCGATCTTGTTTTATTGAAATTTTGTTGCTAGAGCATGCGCACTCGTTCACAAACGAAACGAAATCGTCAACTGATAAACGTAACTGAGTTACGTCCTATTGTTGAGGATCCAGTTTCGAAAATGGACGGTAACCAAGAACCACCCATTATAGATGATGCAGCTCCTGATCTCCGAACGATGGAGGAGTTGTGTCAACCCACGATGCTCGGAAGAGGTGGGCCCATTGCCCCTCTTAACATTGCTGCCACTGATTTTGGACTTAAGCATCACATGATACAACAAGTCCAGAATTCGTGCCAATTTCATGGCTTACCTGGTGACGATGCAAACAAGCATCTTGATAAATTTCTTACCGTCACCCAAAGCATGAAGCAGAATGGTGTCTCCGATGATGCCCTTCGTCTATCTCTTTTCCCCTATTCTCTAACCCTTCATGCCACTGCATGGTTTGATCGACTTCCTAAGAATTCGATTCACACCTTTAAAGAAATGGTGACTAAATTTTTAGCCAAATACTTTACACCATCCATGGTTTCCAAGTTACGAAATGACATTAGTAACTTTCGTTAGCATCCCGATGAGTCTTTGTTTGAAGCATGGGAACGCTATAAGCTCTCAATTGATCGGTCTCCTAACCATAACATGTTACTCGTTACCCAAATAGATACTTTCTATAATGGGTTGACCTTGAGACACCGTGATATTCTCAATGCTGCTGCTGGTGGGACCTTTATGAAAAGGCGCCCCGAAGAGTGCTATGATCTCATTGAAAACATGATTGCCCACCATAATTTCTGGGATTCCTCAGCTGAGAGGGAAGAGTCATGTAAGTCTGTCACTCCAGCATCTTCTGAAATAGCGGTCCTCACTAAAAAGATGGATGATTTCGCTACGGCTATATTGAGGATGAACCAAAGTATCCAAAATCAACAAGCCAAAGCCGTTAATCAAAGTTGTGAAACTTGTGAGGGTCCACATTCATATTCCGAGTGTCCAGCCACTAGTGGCTACACTCAAGAGGACGTATATGCTGCTCAAGGTTCCTATAATTTGGGAGATAATAGCTAACAACCGCAAGGGGACCGCAATCTTCTAAGCTATCGTTCTAACAATTTCCTTGGACCTCCCGGATTCAATCAAAACCCTAATGTCCAAAACCGTAACCAGAACCAAAATCAGAATCGAACAAACCAAGGTTACCAAAACCAAGAAAATATCAATCAGACCCAAAACCAAGGTTTCCATCATAACCAAAACCAAGGTTTCCAAAATCAAGGAAACTATAATCGAAACCAAGGTCAAAACAACTATCAGGGAAACAATTCTCTTGGACATGGCAACCAACATCAGGGAAATTTTCAAAACCACGGTTCCCATCAAAATAACCGGGCCCAGAATTTTCCCAATCAAAATCAAGCCATCACTCCAACTACTTAGAATTACCCTAACCAAGTGATGCTTACAACCCCCACCAGGCAGTGTACCTGATCGTTGTAGTATAGTATAGTGACAAGTACCGGGGGATTGATCGTTCAGCTAGGAATAGTGTCGTTAGGATTGAAATTAATTTAACTAGGTCTAAAGGTGAAGGATGATTCTTTTTATGTTTTTATATTTTATGAAAAGCAAGTAAAAATCTCGGGTATTGGGAGAGTGGGCGGAATTAGTTGCTAATCAACTAACCCAAATGCTAATAATTAAACTAAAAAACAAGAAAATAAACTAAGGTTCTACAAGATAAGTGAAGCATGTCTACCTATGATATGTTACTCCTTGCTAGCTATCCAATTCTACCTATTGAATTGTTACACCTTGTTTTAATTGACGGGTTGTATTCCTTAATACCATTCATGGGGTGGCGTACTTATTTCCCCAATCCTATAAGCTCCTACTTCACTCCTATGTCGAGCCGGCTAAGAAGCTCCTAACATGGGATCACTAGAATTCGCTCATGCATTAAATACAACCATAAAAACCTAGTACACATCGGTTCATGTTTCTTAAGACATTCAAGCATGTTACCCTATGGAAGTCTGCCAGTTTTCTTAAGCCTAACATTGATGAGACATTCAATCAAAACAAGAATCAATAGGAAACAAGAATTATAAACTAAACCAACTAGATCTATCGAAGTTGTTACGCCTTAATTGATGGAGATAGACACACACATCAACAAGCCCTCATTGACGGAGATAGACACAAACATCAACAAGAAATCAATGAGATCTAATCAATTATACACAAGTTTCACACAATCATAAGTAGACACAAGGTGAATTAGCCAAGCATAATTAATAAAGAACAAACAACAATAATGATAATTGAAGACATGAATTAAGATAGAATCATCAAACCATTACAAGATGTTTATGGAGTGATTGAAACCCTCTAAGTTGCTGCAAAAACACCCACCTAAACCCAGGAATCAACCTTAGGGTTTAGGGCTTACAAAAAGTGAAGTTATGATGCTATATTTATAGGCTATTTTCTGCCCGGCCCGATCATGACGGCGTCAGCCAAACCTTGATGACGTCATGAACAATATTTCTTCACCAAATTGTAGATCTTTTCGTCCCGATCGTTTCCTTTTTTGAATCGCTCAAATCCGAGTTCGTATGCAAAAGTTATGGCCAAAACGGTGTCAGCTACCGCGCGTGCAATTTGTGACAATTTACACGTGACGGCCTACGTGACGCCTTCATGAAGTTTCTGGGCCGTCACCAACACACGTGACGGCCTTGGTGATGCCGTCAGGTACTGTTCCAGCAAGGAAAATTGAGACTTTGCCGTTTTCTTCACTTTTATGCTCCAAAAACGTCCAAAATGCTTCCCTTTCCAGAATTCACTCCCAAAGTATCTAAAATCACAAAAGGAACGATTTAGAGCAATATTTGATCAAATAAATTCAATTCCGGGCTTAAATGAACCCCTAAAAACGGTTCATTTTTCGCCTCATCATATACCCTTACACTTGAGATTTGCTTGTCCTTAAGCAAATGCGCTTTTATTCTACTCAAAATACAAGTTAGGGGTCATTTAACACTAATATAAAAGTAATTACAACAAATAATCGTTCCACTAAAGACCAAAGACAAGCACGGAGGTCATACGCTAACACCTCCCAAATAGTGTTTAGATACTCACATCTCTCGGGTGTAATAAAGTATAAATTACAATATGGAAACGGAAGATATCTCTCACTACCTGTCATAGCAAAATAGATTACCGTAGGCTTGGGAAAGGATCAAACCTCCACCACATGGCGTAAGCACCTAGGATAAACTATCAAAGAGGTCTTTAAAAGGGTTGTAACGTTAGGTGTAGGGATATGAAATACACGATTTTGTTGGATATAGGCAGTCTTTACTGGTGGCGAGTTAACAATCTTGGTTAATTACATGTACAATATGGCGTTGCTAAGCCAAGACTAGACTCGACTCAAGCTTATAAATGAAAATAACAAAAACATAAAATAAACATAGAATGAAACGGGATGGTAGTTCGTATGTTTTTTTTTTTATTTTTTTTATTTTTATTTATTTATTTATTTTTTTTTGCATACACTCTTACCCTACCATCCAAAAGAATACATCATAGGGAATGTAAATTTCCCTTACACTTGAATTTTTACATACTTTACAATAAACTAATCTATTGACTCGAATTAAGAAAATCAAAACACTTGGAGCACTTTTAAGATTAACGTACATATGGGGGTAATAAATGATGTTCTTCCCCATTACTCCATAAAATAAGTACTTTACCCATGAGTCCCAATCGTCCCAAAACAATATGTACAATGATATGACTCGACTTAGCAACCATGTAATCAATTAGATAATTAACTTAGGGTTTAACAAATAACAATAATGCACTAAAGATGAGTGCATACACGGAAGGCTAAGGCGATTTGGGTGTACATTTAAGTGGGGTGTAACAAATTCTTCCTTTAAGTAAGATGCTTAAAGTTAGAAACGAAAAGATAGGCTCGGAGGGGTATACTAGGGGTTTCGTGTACTAAAAATGAGTACAACACTAAGGTGTGGGAAAAATTAATTGACTTAACTAGCCAAGTAATATGACTTAAATGGTCAAGTAATTATGATACGGGTTTAACACAAGGGTGATCCTAATGCCTCTTATCATGTAGTAAATCCTACTACACTAATGTAGTCTCACTAGCGGTCTCGGGATGCATCACTAACGCAAGTTCTAGAATCTAAATGCTACCGGTACACTCATAAGCACTAATAGTGAATGCTTTTCCTATCAAATCTAAAGGCGAACCTCACATATTTGGGTGGAAAATTTTTCTGAAAGTACGGTTATGTGCTAGTCATACAATCTCCTATCCATGAGATGCTTGCTATGGCTAAAGTTTCACTCCTAAATGTTGTAAAAAATTTTAAATTTGGCACTAAAATCACACTAACAAGTATTTCTCATAGTTTTATTACACATCTACCATCAAACAAACAAACTCAAGCGAAAGTGTATTTGTAAGGTATCATCATTTTACCCTCCCCTTACACTTAAGATGAACATTGTCCCCAATGTTCAAGTAAAGAATGTAAAAGTAAAATAAGTAAAAGGAATGAAATCAAATACTCCCCTGATTCGCTCGGTATGGATAATAAGGTGGCCAGGTTAAATCTTCCTCCAAGAAAATGAACAATCAAAGCTTCCCTTACAGAATATAAATCATCTTCTTGTCATACATAACCTGTAAATCCTGAGAAAAAAAACAAGACAACCTCGCATAAAATCGGCGGCAATCTACATAAGTTACTAAATCCTAGAAAACAAAGTAAGATATAATGCTTGTGGAATGAAGTTTGCAGATTTCCTGGAGATTATAAAACTTAATATTTCAGCAAAAACTTTAAGACTCCGTTAGAAAAACAAAACTGGTAAAATTTCCAGATTTTTACACGTGACGCCGTCAAGTCAAGCTCATGACGCCGTCAGAAGTGACCTGCAGAAATTCTTATGTTAAGTTTTCGGAAAATTTCTGGAAAAACTTATGTCCTACTTCCTGGAAAATCCTGCAAAACATCATTATGACTCGATACAAGCATTTGACTCTAACAAGTACTAATACACATGTCCATTTAATACTGTTGTGGTTCATGCTCAATTTCATTCTTATAAACAAATTTGGATCTCCCTTACACTTATCTTTTGCAAAATACCTTTATATGCAATTAAGACGAAGTTAAAAACAAAATAAAGCATTTTCAAAATTTACTTTGAAACATGAGCCACAAACAATAAAAATAAAGCATGCATACGAAAACAAATAAAATCAAATAAACAAACAAGCAAACAAACAAACAAACAAATAAAGCTTGGGTTGCCTCCCAATAAGCGCTTGTTTTTGTTCGAGTCACGAGCCTGATTCTACCCTTATTTAACGGAAATAGGGGAGGTTTTCCCTACACTTTGAATTAAGTGCTGGTGGAAGTAGCGATACACACCCTTAGGGTGGAAATATGCCACGTGAGGTGAAGGGGGTGAGTGAATGGCTTCCTTAATCCTAAAACTACCCGGATAACATTGGTTGATGGGTGGGTCGGTTCCTCTTTTGTCTCCTAGATGTATATCTAAGGATGGAAAGTTGTGTAAAGATTGAGGTTCCGGTTCATCAACACTAGGAAATTCCCTAGAACTCGGAGTAAGGTTATCACTACAAGTGTTCAAACCTATATCCTCAAGTGGTGCCTGGTCCAAGGGTTCTACCTCCATCGAAATTCCTAAAGTTTCTTCTACTTCTTATGGGTAAGTCACGGGCGGTGTGTGTGCCTCAAATGATGGTTGAGTATTTTGTGGGCTTATGTTATTTACCTCATCATTCCATGTGTCAAGATCACCTATATCCTCAACATGTGTTTTATTATAATCTAACCCTAACATTTTCCCAAGTATCTCAAGTGCTTCTCTAGGCATCTCAACTTCTATATCCGAATCATAAGGATCATCCTCAATATTCTGACTGCTATATACAAATTGCCCAAAAGATTCATCATCTGTTTCTTGAGATTCATCATCATTGATCATAAAACCTAGGTCTTTTTGATCAATGTGATCATGTTCGGCTAAATCCTCCTCAATTGTCTTCTTAGGTAGTGATAATAGCAAACCTAGTGCTTCATCTAACTTATGGTTTATTGCTATAGCTCTATCCATAATTCCTTGGCAAACTAGGTCGCATTTCCTATTGGCCTCACTAAAACTAGATCTTAAACATGGAGGTTGTTCATAAGAATATATCCTAGGTGAAGGCTCATATGATTCATAGGTGTCTCTAAATGAGGTATTTTGAACTCTTTGGTGTGTTAGCCGCTCAACCTTATCTTGAAATCTTAGAAGTCTAAGTGTAAAGTCCATTTGAAGCAAATTACAAACAAAGTCACAAAGAAAAGATAGACTACGAGAAAGCTACAAAATAAAAAGAGAAAAAAAAATCTCACTTGATAGGAATCTAATGAGTAGACCTAATAAAAATCAAATTCAACCTAAACAATAACTATTCCCCGGGCTGCGGCGCCAAAAACTTGATGCGTGGGAATTGCACCAGGCTTTACCTCTCGAGGGATTTCGAGAAGCTTACAACCCCCACCAGGCAGTGTACCTGATCGTTGTAGTATAGTATAGTGACAAGTACCGGGGGATTGATCGTTCAGCTAGGAATAGTGTCGTTAGGATTGAAATTAATTTAACTAGGTCTAAAGGTGAAGGATGATTCTTTTTATGTTTTTATATTTTATGAAAAGCAAGTAAAAATCTCGGGTATTGGGAGAGTGGGCGGAATTAGTTGCTAATCAACTAACCCAAATGCTAATAATTAAACTAATAAACAAGAAAATAAACTAAGGTTCTACAAGATAAGTGAAGCATGTCTACCTATGATATGTTACTCCTTGCTAGCTATCCAATTCTACCTATTGAATTGTTACACCTTGTTTTAATTGACGGGTTTTATTCCTTAATACCATTCATGGGGTGGCGTACTTACTTCCCCAAACCTATAAGCTCCTACTTCACTCCTATGTCGAGCCGGCTAAGAAGCTCCTAACATGGGATCATTAGAATTCGCTCATGCATTAAATACAACCATAAAAACCTAGTACACATCGGTTCATGTTTCTTAAGACGTTCAAGCATGTTACCCTATGGAAGTCTTCCAGTTTTCTTAAGCCTAACATTGATGAGACATTCAATCAAAACAAGAATCAATAGGAAACAAGAATTATAAACTAAACCAACTAGATCTATTGAAGTTGTCACGCCTTAATTGATGGAGATAGACACACACATCAACAAGCCCTCATTGACGGAGATAGACACAAACATCAACAAGAAATCAATGAGATCTAATCAATTATACACAAGTTTCACACAATCATAAGTAGACACAAGGTGAATTAGCCAAGCATAATTAATAAAGAACAAGCAACAATAATGATAATTGAAGACATGAATTAAGATATAATCATCAAACCATTACAAGATGTTTATGGAGTGATTGAAACCCTCTAAGTTGCTGGAAAAACACCCACCTAAACCCAGGAATCGACCTTAGGGTTTAGGGCTTACAAAAAGTGAAGTTATGATGTTATATTTATAGGCTATTTTCTGCCCGGACCGATCATGACGGCGTCAGCCAAACCTTGACGGCGTCATGAACAATATTTCTTCACCAAATCATAGATCTTTTTGTCCCGATCGTTTTATTTTTTGAATCGCTCAAATCCGAGTTCGTATGCAAAAGTTATGGCCAAAACGGTGTCAGTGATGAGTGCTCAAACACTCATCATTTTTGGTCTAATCTGAACTGCAAAACATACAAAAACACTCAGTAATGCATCAAAATACTGAAAATATTTCAAAATCGTGTTTTATATGTTCCAGATGCAAAACGAGTAAAAACAGTTGAAAAACGTATAAAGTTTGCAAAATTGGCAGTTTCAGTCCCCCGACTTTCATAAAATTACAAAACTAGTCCCTGTGCATTTATTTTGCAAGAAAAGTCAACCCAAGTCCTTTTAAAATAAAAAATTATGAAAAATAACACTTGGGTAAAAAGTTTTGAGAATTTACACTTTTGGTCCCCGGAGTTTGGAAATTTTACAAAAATGGTCCCCGGGGAATTTAATATTGAAAAAAAACACATTTTGGATCCTTAGGTTATTAAAGTTGTCAATTTTGGTCCTTATGATAACTTTGAGAAAAATTACATTTTCAGTCCCTATGTTTCAGTTTTTGCAATTTGGTCCTTGTGATATTTATTAAAACCAATTGGACCCTTTTTATTATTTAACCCAACAAAAACCCACCCTTATACCACCCCTGATCCAACACCAGCCCACCACATCCGGCGCATATCCATTTTAAATAAAAAAAAACTCACCCCCTTCGTTGACCCAGTCAAACCCTTCATCCTCCCCAAAAACCCGCTCCCTGGTTCCCCCCTCCTCCATTAATGACCTCCACCTTTTCTTCACCAACTCTTCACCTATACCACTCCAATCCCCCTCCTAATTAATAACTTCAACTAACCACACCAACTCCACTACAACTGCCCTTTTACCATTTCACGCCAAAAAATCATTTGAACGATGGGGATTGATTGAAGCCATCCTACGGTCAAGAGTGAAGTGGGAAAGTACTTTTGGACCTCAGAGACTATAAAAAGAAAAGAAAAAGAAGAGAAAGGAAAAGTAGTTAGTTAGCTTAGTTGTAGGTAAAAATCGTTTTTAGTGTAACTTTCTCTTTTAAAATTTAATTGTTAGTTTACAAGATCATGTACTAAGTATCCAAGTGTAATTCAACTTTCCTCAGTTTTAATCTAAAAGTTCTTGGTTTAATTCAGAATTTGTTTCAATTTTAGTCACAATTCCCATTTTTGAATCTCATATAGTTCAAGACTGTTAAGTAGTGATTATAATGTTCATACAAGCTTATTTTAGATTAATAAAGCTACAGGTATGCTTATTAGTTAAGTGAAACAACCAAAACACCCAAGGTTTCAAAAGGTCAACTGTGGTCAACATTGGAGAAAAATAAGGTGTTGAGCTTATCCAGAGCTCAATTGGAATACCTCAGGCTCTTCTGAGTCATTCTCATTAATTCATTCCAGGCTCACCCTGCATACCTCCTTAGGTTCAATCTAGGAACTAATTGTAAGTTTCATTTCAAAGTTTCTTTTTTTTTACTATTACTTTTACTGTTGGATCAGTTGTTATTAGTTGTTGTTAGCTGTTTATTCATGCTCATCATAGGTTAATATAAGTGTTAGATTTTAGTTTCATGTTTTGAAATTGTGGTTTGCTTTATAAAAATCAAAACAGTAGCATAAGGGGGTGTTTGGTTTAGCCCAGTTCAATGTGATCTTGTTGTTGTTTCAATGTTGCTTCAGTTTAGGTAGAGTGTATTAGGCTTAGATAGGTCAAGTAAGGTTTAAAATCAAGTCCCTTTTATAAAAAAGTCAAAAAATCAAATTACCACCCCCCAACAGTCCACTGTTGGGGAATTGAGATCCAAAGTCCACCCAGTCAATGCATATGTTGTTGTTTTAACTTGGTTTGAACTTATTTCAGCTTATCTCATCACATTTAGTCCATAAATTAAGCTCAAGTTTCATTTTAGTCAAAATAGCAAAGTTTCCTCATAAAGTCAAAGTTAACAATTCAGGTTTTTACAAAATTTGCAATAATTGTTTTGATTTATGTGAGTAGATTTAGAGTGTGAAACTTGTTTCCATTTACAGCCTACTAGCTCATCTTCAGGTTCCTCCCTTTGTTACATTTTTAGCATTTTTTTAATGGGCCCCACTTTGCCCTAAACACAACTGCAGGGGAGGGACTGCCCTGTGCAGCTGCTGATTCAGTCCAGCACCACCACTTGGTGGTGGTGTTCTGACCACCTCAGTGGTCCTACAACCACCAACTTGGTTTCTTCCAACCCTCCCCCTACCAGGCTCCATATATTGACCCATGGTTTGACCACATACCCCCTGGGTTCCACCTAAATCAAGCCATATACCTTGTCCCAGTTTCTGAGTTCTTATAAGTTTCCAAGTGCTTATTTGTTAGCTTATAGCTTATTCTGTGGTCCCATTAGTGCTTTTTCCAGCTTACACAAGTTCATACAAGTTGTTTGTATCAGTTTTAACCAAAGTGGGTCCCACTTGTACCCATTTCAGCTTATTTTCAACTTTGGTCAAACAAAGTCAACTATTTTGCTTATTACCTTCCAAAGTGCTTATTTTAAGTTTATAAAAAAGTTGTTTTTACAAAAAGTGTTTGTTTTTAAGTATTAAATAGGTTTGTAAAAGAAAAATCATGAAAAACAAATTTAATAATAAGTGATAGTTTCTATTTAATGTAATTAAATTTTAATTCTCTTTTTTAAATTTTTATTGAGAACTTAGTTTTTTTATATTTTTATTAATTACCTCTTATATTAAAGTATTTATAGTAATTTTTTCAGATTTTTATTTCATCATTTAGTATTTATTAGAATTAATTTTAGTTTTATTAATTATTAATTAGTAATTAGTATTAAATAGCATATTTAGTTTTTATTAAGTAAAACCTAGTTTTTATATTTTTTCTAGCTTTTATAAGTTGTAAAATAATTTTAGAAATTTTATTAGAATTTTTACTGTTCATTTAGTATTTTTCTTAATTTAAAATAGTTTAATTAGTTAATTAGTAATTAATTAGTTATTAATTAATAGAAAATCCACAAAAAGACAAAAATACATATTTTTATTTTTAAAAACTTATTTTTAGTTATTTTATAATTTTAGAAATTTTATTTTCACTTTTCTTGTATTAAATTAATATTATATTATATTTAAGTGTTTGAAATATTAATTATAAGTATTAATTAGTATTTAATTAATATTAAATAATTAAATAGTGTAAAAATTTATTTTCTTTTACTATTTTCTTTTACCTTTTAGTTCGTAAAAAAGTCATTTTCACCCCCTGGGGGTTTTCAGATTTCCGTTTTCACTTTTTATTTTGTACGTTTACGTTTTATTTAAACGTAACGTACGCGTTTTTAGATTTTAAACGTTTCTGGTTTTCCCTTATTTCCCGTCTTATTCATATAGCTTATTTAAGCTATTTCTTTGTAGATTCCTTAGTTCCAATAATTCACAAACCCTTTCCTATCCAAATTCACCCGATCACACAAGCCGTTTGAATACAATCCACACCTCGTCGGGACACAACGACCCGGGGAAACCACTATATTTCGCGGAGCATTGACTCTAGGCCTTTGACCTTGTTGACCATTACTTGGTCAATTTAGGTTGACTGTTTGGGGTCAATCAAATTTTGGCGCCGCTGCCGGGGAGGTTGTGTGCGTATCTAAACGGTTTTTCTGATTAGTGTCTTTGGAATTCGTTCCATTGTACATTTATCCATCCTTTGTTCATATTTTCCTATTTTCAAAACAAAACTGTTCCCGAAAACATTTTAAATCAAGTTTTCAACGAACACAAAAACACAAAAAGATTTTCTTTATCATTTGTACAAAATGTCTTTCCAAAAACCCAAAAATATTCACCTTTACCCTCTCACATCTTTGATTCTTCATCCCTACCCATCCCAAACCATTTGATTCTTTCTATGTCTCATCCACACCTTCTGGTTTGCCATTGGTGTGGTAATCCTTATAATGGTGGCAATTGCCCCAGCTGTGGCATGGTAGAGTCGGGAGACAGGTCTGTCTATAACCAGAATCCTTATTCTTACCATGACACGACTGATTCATTCCATCAGTTACCACACCATCAGTCTCAGCAGTTTTACTGTTGTGAGTACTGTGGTGGTTCACGCTACAGTTCCGATTGTCAATCGGGAAACACGCTTGTCTATGAGCAGTTTCCTGGTAACAATTATAACTCTAGCACTTATCACCCACAGCCACATCAGTTTCACTGGTGTGATTACTGTGGAGGTCCACACTCTAGCTTGGATTGTCAAACAAGGAATCCATTTCCTTGTAACAATTACGACTATTCATTTTCAGACCCACCTCCACAGTATGATATGATTCACATAACTCCTCAAGAAACCGAGCAAGACCTTTTACTAAAGGCTCTTGATATTTTAAAAGAACTTAGGGAGGAGTTGGTTACTACACCGTTTCAAGACTCTCGTGAGAAATCTATGGCAGAATTACTTGCTGAAGAACGAGAGGCTAAAAACGAATCGAGTAGGGAAGAATTACTTGTCTTAGAACAAGCAGCTATAACACGTGCCAAATTTCGTCAAGCTGCTCTTCTAGACTGTGATAATGATAGTGATAATGATAGTGATAATGAAGACACCCTTGATATCCTTCAATTTTATAAGGGTTCGTCTGATTCATCATTTGTGATTCCTCCCATTGAAAATCAGAGAAAAAATAATGTGACGGAGAATTCCATGAATGCTAGCTCCTCTCATCTCCCTCAGTCTGTTGTTATCACACCCGAAGTTCACACTCACTCTCTAAACATGGGGGATGAGCATCTTAGCACTGTTCCTAATAAGGAATTGGACGAATTAATAAAGTCTAGTGTTGAGATCCTTGTCCCAATCCCGAGAGAGTTACAGGGGACTTTTGATCAAGTGTGTGATATTCCTTCTCACCCTAATAATCCAAATGATCAAATTTAGATTGTCTCCGATTCTAGTGATGATTGTTTATCTTATGGAGACATTGAGTATGTTGATGCATCCCTTCCCCACTCTAATGTTGACTTTCTTCTCGAGGAGTTCACCGATGAACTCACTCACACCAATCCACTTCCATCGGGAGGTGATGATTATCTTTTTGATCTCAAAGATGATATGGAAGAAGTCGAAGCATTCCTTGCCCTAGATAGTTCAACTTCGTATGAATTTGATGATAACTATCTTGATTCTGAGGGGGATATTCTGTTCCTTGAAAGCTTATTGAATGATGATACATCACTCAATTCCTATCTCAATTCCGGGCATAATGATTCACCCACTGATGAAAATTCTTTATCTTACGAAGACATCAGTGATGTTGATGAAATTCCTTCTGAGCCCACCATTGATCACCTTATCATTACTCCGACGGAGTTTGATAGCCCGTGGGGAGATGCACTCAATCTTGAGAATTTGCAAATTCCCACCCACCCTCCCGGGTTGTTTATGAGCTTAACCTTTGAAA
This sequence comes from Artemisia argyi, assembly GCA_030686995.1. Classification (NCBI taxonomy): domain Eukaryota; kingdom Viridiplantae; phylum Streptophyta; class Magnoliopsida; order Asterales; family Asteraceae; genus Artemisia; species Artemisia argyi. Next base: position 149,693,423 of record CM060705.1, read on the forward strand.
TCCAAACTCAGGCTAATGAGCCTGTTCTCGAGGTTCCTTCCTCTCTTCTTCACTCCTTCGGGAGCGAGGACACTATATTTGATCCCGGCATTTTCATGTATCATTATCTTGAGCCGGATACTTATCTCATCGGTGTGGAACTTTCACGTGCTTCATATGTTTGTCCAAACATTTTGAATGAAAGTCCGATTGAGATTGTTTCTTCCACATCATGCTTCCCCAAGGACAAATGAATTTGGGGTCGAGTCAAGCTAGCGACTCGGTAAACAAAAACAGTAGCATGCTTATAGGGTTTTCACCCTAAGTGTGGGGGAGTCCCCCATGCTATGGTTACGAGAGTGAAAAACAAAATGGTGTTTTCCACGCTTGGCTTGTAATGTTGCCCTTTTACGTTCAAAATGTCGGCATAATAGCCGGGATTTTGAATATTGAGGACAATATTCATGCTAAGTGTGGGGGGGGGGGGGTATTCGCTATTTTAGCGAATTTTATCACATTTTACTATATAATACCCCCGTTTTTTGCCAAAATTTCAAAAATTTTAAAAATATTTCACTGGTGCTTCAAAATTTTTGTGGTAATCAGTCCGCCTTGTCTAACCGACAAAAGGGATTGGCTAGTCCAGGAGCAAACGGCTCTTGGTAAAGACATATCAAATCCGTTGACGGCTGGCAATTTGCCCAAAATTGTATGGTTCCTCAACTCCCCGAAAACAAATGAGTTGGCTAGCCCACAAGATTATGGCTTGTGGTAAAGGCCGTGGAAAATCCATAATTGGTAATCAGCTCACCAAGATGTTGACTATTCCATCAAGAGCTGGCTAGTCCAGAAGCAAACGGCTTTTGGTAAAGACTACTCAAATCCGTTGACAGCTGGTGGTTTGCTCAAAATCATACGGTTATCAGGTGTGCCACAGTTCTTACACCTGGCTACTCCAGAAGTGATGGCTTTTGGTAAAGAGTTTAAAATCCATAAAGTTTTCAAAACAGTATTGCTAGGGACTAGCAATAGTTTAGTGTGGGGGATTGATGAGTGCTCAAACACTCATCATTTTTGGTCTAATTTGTACTGCAAAACATACAAAGACACTCAGTAATGCATCAAAATACTAAAAATATTTCAAAATCGTGTTTTATATGTTTCAGATGCAAAACGAGTAAAAACAGTTGAAAAACGTATAAAGTTTGCAAAATTGGCAGTTTCAGTCCCCCGACTTTCATAAAATTACAAAACTAGTCCCTGTGCATTTATTTTGCAAGAAAAGTCAACCCAAGTCCTTTTAAAATAAAAAATTATGAAAAATAACACTTGGGTAAAAAGTTTTGAGAATTTACACTTTTGGTCCCCGGAGTTTGGAAATTTTACAAAAATGGTCCCCGGGGAATTTAATATTGAAAAAAAACACATTTTGGATCCTTAGGTTATTAAAGTTGTCAATTTTGGTCCTTATGATAACTTTGAGAAAAATTACATTTTCAGTCCCTATGGTTTCAGTTTTTGCAATTTGGTCCTTGTGATATTTATTAAAACCAATTGGACCCTTTTTATTATTTAACCCAACAAAAACCCACCCTTATACCACCCCTGATCCAACACCAGCCCACCACATCCGGCCCATATCCATTTTAAATAAAAAAAACTCACCCCCTTCGTTGACCCAGTCAAACCCTTCATCCTCCCCAAAAACCCGCTCCCTGGTTCCCCCCTCCTCCATTAATGACCTCCACCTTTTCTTCACCAACTCTTCACCTATACAACTCCAATCCCCCTCCTAATTAATAACTTTAACTAACCACACCAACTCCACTACAACTGCCCTTTTACCATTTCACGCCAAAAAATCATTTGAACGATGGGGATTGATTGAAGCCATCCTACGGTCAAGAGTGAAGTGGGAAAGTACTTTTGGACCTCAGAGACTATAAAAAGAAAAGAAAAAGAAGAGAAAGGAAAAGTAGTTAGTTAGCTTAGTTGTTGGTAAAAATCGTTTTTAGTGTAACTTTCTCTTTTAAAATGTAATTTTTAGTTTACAAGATCATGTACTAAGTATCCAAGTGTAATTCAACTTTCCTCAGTTTTAATCTAAAAGTTCTTGGTTTAATTCAGAATTTGTTTCAATTTTAGTCACAATTCCCATTTTTGAATCTCATATAGTTCAAGACTGTTAAGTAGTGATTATAATGTTCATACAAGCTTATTTTAGATTAATAAAGCTACAGGTATGCTTATTAGTTAAGTGAAACAACCAAAACACCCAAGGTTTCAAAAGGTCAACTGTGGTCAACATTGGAGAAAAATAAGGTGTTGAGCTTATCCAGAGCTCAATTGGAATACCTCAGGCTCTTCTGAGTCATTCTCATTAATTCATTCCAGGCTCACCCTGCATACCTCCTTAGGTTCAATCTAGGAACTAATTGTAAGTTTCATTTCAAAGTTTCTTTTTTTTTACTATTACTTTTATTGTTGGATCAGTTGTTATTAGTTGTTGTTAGCTGTTTATTCATGCTCATCATAGGTTAATATAAGTGTTAGATTTTAGTTTCATGTTTTGAAATTGTGGTTTGCTTTATAAAAATCAAAACAGTAGCATAAGGGGGTGTTTGGTTTAGCCCAGTTCAATGTGATCTTGTTGTTGTTTCAATGTTGCTTCAGTTTAGGTAGAGTGTATTAGGCTTAGATAGGTCAAGTAAGGTTTAAAATCAAGTCCCTTTTATAAAAAAGTCAAAAAATCAAATTACCACCCCCCAACAGTCCACTGTTGGGGAATTGAGATCCAAAGTCCACCCAATCAATGCATATGTTGTTGTTTTAACTTGGTTTGAACTTATTTCAGCTTATCTCATCACATTCAGTCCATAAATTAAGCTCAAGTTTCATTTTAGTCAAAATAGCAAAGTTTCCTCATAAAGTCAAAGTTAACAATTCAGGTTTTTACAAAATTTGCAATAATTGTTTTGATTTATGTGAGTAGATTTAGAGTGTGAAACTTGTTTCCATTTACAGCCTACTAGCTCATCTTCATGTTCCACCCTTTGTTACATTTTTAGCATTTTTTTAATGGGCCCCACTTTGCCCTAAACACAACTGCAGGGGAGGGACTGCCCTGTGCAGCTGCTGATTCAGTCCAGCACCACCACTTGGTGGTGGTGTTCTGGCCACCTCAGTGGTCCTACAACCACCAACTTGGTTTCTTCCAACCCTCCCCCTACCAGGCTCCATATATTGACCCATGGTTTGACCACATACCCCCTGGGTTCCACCTAAATCAAGCCATATACCTTGTCCCAGTTTCTGAGTTCTTATAAGTTTCCAAGTGCTTATTTGTTAGCTTATAGCTTATTCTGTGGTCCCATTAGTGCTTTTTCCAGCTTACACAAGTTCATATAAGTTGTTTGTATCAGTTTTAACCAAAGTGGGTCCCACTTGTACCCATTTCAGCTTATTTTCAACTTTGGTCAAACAAAGTCAACTGTTTTGCTTATTACCTTCCAAAGTGCTTATTTTAAGTTTATAAAAAAGTTGTTTTTACAAAAAGTGTTTGTTTTTAAGTATTAAATAGGTTTGTAAAATAAAAATCAAGAAAAACAAATTTAATAATAAGTGATAGTTTCTATTTAATGTAATTAAATTTTAATTCTCATTTTTAAATTTTTATTAAGAACTTAGTTTTTTTATATTTTTATTAATTACCTCTTATATTAAAGTATTTATAGTAATTTTCTCAGATTTTTATTTCATCATTTAGTATTTATTAGAATTAATTTTAGTTTTATTAATTATTAATTAATAATTAGTATTAAATAGCATATTTAGTTTTTATTAAGTAAAACCTAGTTTTTATATTTTTTCTAGCTTTTATAAGTTGTAAAATAATTTTAGAAATTTTATTAGAATTTTTACTGTTCATTTAGTATTTTTCTTAATTTAAAATAGTTTAATTAGTTAATTAGTAATTAATTAGTTATTAATTAATAGAAAATCCACAAAAAGACAAAAATACATATTTTTATTTTTAAAAACTTATTTTTAGTTATTTTATAATTTTAGAAATTTTATTTTCACTTTTCTTGTATTAAATTAATATTTTATTATATTTAAGTGTTTTAAATATTAATTATAAGTATTAATTAGTATTTAATTAATATTAAATAATTAAATAGTGTAAAAATTTATTTTCTTCTTCTATTTTCTTTTACCTTTTAGTTTGTAAAAAAGTCATTTTCACCCCCTGGGGGTTTTCAGATTTCCGTTTTCATTTTTTATTTTGTACGTTTACGTTTTATTTAAACGTAACGTACGCGTTTTTAGGTTTTAAACGTTTCTGGTTTTTCCTTCTTTCCCGTCTTATTCCTATAGCTTATTTAAGCTATTTCTTCATATATTCCTTAGTTCCAATAATTCACAAACCCTTTCCTATCCAAATTCACCCGATCACACAAGCCGTTTGAATACAATCCACACCTCGTCGGGACATAACGACCCGGGGAAACCACTATATTCCGCGGAGCATTGACTCTAGGCCTTTGACCTTGTTGACCATTACTTTGTCAATTTAGGTTGACTGTTCGGGGTCAATCAGTCAGCTACCGCGCGCGCAATTTGTGACAATTTACACGTGACAGCCTACGTGACGCCTTCATGAAGTTTTTGGGCCGTCACCAACACACGTGACGGCCTTGATGACGCCATCAGGTACTGTTCCAGCAAGAAAAATTGAGTCTTTGCCGTTTTCTTCACTTTTATGCTCCAAAAACGTCCAAAATGCTTCCCTTTCCAGAATTCAGTCCCAAAGTACCTAAAATCACAAAAGGAACGATTTAGGGCAATATTTGATCAAATAAATTCAATTCCGGGCTTAAATGACCCCCTAAAAACGGTTCATTTTTCGCCTCATCACCAAGCTCCTCCTAACCATACTCAAGCAATTGTTCCAACTGGCCCATCACATGAGGAGTTGTTGAGACAATTCATAAAATCTCAGGAGGAAATGAATAGGGTAATGATGACTCAGATTGTAGACCTTAAGAAGTCTTTAAATGATCGACCCTCGGGCTCAGGTACTACTTTACCTAGCAACGCGATCACTAATCCAAGGTGCGATGTTAAAGCGATCACAACGAGAAGTGGTGTTTCCTATGATGGACCCAAAGCTCCTACTACCTCTTCTTCTCCTCCCAAGGTAGTAGAACGTGAGCTTGAGGTGACAAAGGACAAGGTGCAATTCACTAGTCCACGAAGTACCGCACACGTCCACCCTCAGGTTGTACCAGAAACCGTGACAAAACCAGGAGTTGTCTTTGAACCACCAACAACTCCTGGAGAGAACCCTAAATCCAAACCTTCACTACCATATCTATCTCGGTTACATGACCAGAAGCTCCGCGAAAAAGCAAATCATCAAATGGAAAAGTTTTTTCAAATTTTCCGAGATATTCATTTTGATATCAGTTTCGTGGATGCTCTCCTTTTGATGCCTAAATTCGCATCGACAATCAAAAATCTGTTGAACAATAAGGAAAAACTATTCGAAATGGCACGAACTCCACTCAATGAAAACTGCTCTGCAGTTCTTTTGAAACAGCTTCCCGAGAAGCTAGGAGATCCGGGAAAATTTCTCATCCCATGTGTTTTCCCCGGAATGGTTGATTGCTTCGCCTTGGCCGATCTAGGTGCAAGCATCAACTTGATGCCTTATTCAATATGGAGAAATCTCTCTCTTCCAAACTCACCACCACCTGCATGACTCTCGAGCTTGCAGACCGCTCAACATCTCGTCCCCTCGGTATTGCCGAGGACGTATTTGTAAAGGTGGGAAAGTTCCACTCTCCAGCAGATTTTGTGATTGTTGATTTCGATGCTGACCCACGAGTTCCTCTCATTCTTGGGAGAGGATTCTTAAGGACGGGTCGTGCGTTAATCGATGTATTTGAAGAGGAAATAACTCTTCGTGTTGGTACTGAAGCTGTAACCTTCAACCTTAATCAAACAGCAAGGTATTCCTCCAATTATGATGCTGAATCGGTTAACCGGTTGGATGTCATCGATGTTGCTGCGGAGGAATACGCTCAAGAGGTTTTAGGTTTCACTGATGAGTCTTCAAGTGAAAATCCCACTCAATCCTCTCATCCCATCATATCCGACTCTTCCCCTTCTCTCACTCCTTTTGAGGGAAGTGACTTCCTTTTGGAAGAAGTCGGGGCTTTTCTCGCCCAAGATAGTTCAATTTTGGGTAAATTTGATGTGGACTATCTTGATCCTGAGGGGGATATTCTTTTGCTAGAAAAATTGTTAAACGAAGATCCATCTCCCCCTCTTCCTCCAAAAGTACTTCATAAAAAGGAAGTCAAAAATGTTGAAATAACTGATGACTTTCCTGTGGTTGAACTTAAGGACTTGCCGCCTCATCTTGAATATGCATTTCTGGAGGGTGATGATAAATTACCCGTCATAATTGCTAAAGATTTAAGTATTGAGGAAAAGGCTGCTCCGATAAAGGTTTTGAAGTCGCATAAACAAGCAATTGCTTGGAGACTCTCCGACATCAAGGGCATTGACCCTGAATTTTGTGCCCACAAGATTTTAATGGAGGATGACTTCAAACCAGCAGTTCAACACCAAAGAAGGGTGAATCCAAAAATTCATGAGGTCATCAAGCAAGAAGTTTTAAAACTCCTTGATGCCGGACTGATTTACCCTATCTCGGACAGTCCTTGGGTTAGCCCAATACATTGCGTTCCAAAAAAGGGTGGCATTACTGTTGTCACAATTGAGGAAAATGAGTTGATTCTAACTCGATTGGTTACGGGTTGGCGTGTCTCTATTGACTATCGCAAGTTAAATGATGCCACCCACAAAGATCATTTTCCTCTGCCCTTTATGGATCGGATGCTCGAGAGATTAGCGGGGAATGAGTACTATTGCTTCCTCGATGGTTTCTCGGGTTACTTTCAGATTCCCATTGATCCGCAAGATCAGGAAAAGACCACTTTCACGTGCCCCTATGGAACTTTTGCTTATAAACGTATGCCATTTGGTTTATGTAATGCTCCGGGCATGTTTCAAAGATGTATGATGTCCATATTTTCTGACATGATCGGGAAAACTATGGAGGTCTTTATGGACGATTTTTTGGTCATTGGGGATTCGTTTCAATCACGTCTCTCCCATTTAGAAAACATGCTCAAACGCTGTGAAGACACAAAGTTATGTCTAAATTGGGAGAAGAGTCACTTTATGGTCAAAGAGGGCATTGTCCTCGGCAATAAAATTTCAAAGAATGGGATTGAGGTTGATAAAGCCAAAATTGATGTCATTGCAAAATTACCTCATCCCACTACCGTCAAAGGTATTAGGAGCTTTTTGGGTCATGCCGGTTTCTATCGTAGGTTTATTCAATATTTTTCCAAGATCGCCCGGCCTATGACCCATCTCCTCGAAAAGGATGCTCCTTTTATCTTCTCACCTGAGTGCGTAGAAGCTTTTGAAACTTTAAAGAAAAAGCTTACTGAGGCACCGATTCTTTTGCCCCCGATTGGGACTTGCCCTTTGAACTTATGTGTGATGCTAGTGATTATGCAATAGGGGCGGTCTTGGGGCAACGCAGGTCTAAACACTTTCAGCCTATACACTATGCAAGCAAAACGATGACCGAGGCTCAAAGTCGTTACACCACCACTGAAAAAGAATTATTAGCTGTGGTGTATGCCTTTGAAAAATTCCGGTCATATTTGATCTTGACCAAAAGCATAGTGTATACGGATCACTCGGATTTGAAGTATCTCTTTGCAAAACAAGATGCAAAGCCGAGACTACTTCGTTGGGTTCTCCTCCTACAAGAATTTGATATCATAATTCGTGATAAAAAAAGGAGCTGAGAACCTAGCTGCTGATCATCTCTCCCATTTGGAAAACCCCCACCAAGATGTCTTCGAAAAGAAGGAAATTAATGAAACCTTCCCTCTCGAGACACTCAATGCGGTTACCTTTCGTGGAGATTCTATTACCCCATGGTTTGCCGATTTTGCAAACTACCATGCGGGTAACTTTGTGGTGAAAGGGATGTCATCCCAACATAAAAATAAATTCTTTAAAGACATGAAACATTACTTCTGGGACGACCCCTACCTTTTCAAAATCTGTGCGAATCAAGTCATCCGGCGGTGTGTTTATGGACAGGAAGCCAATGACATTCTCAAGGCTTGCCATACTGGTCCCACGGGGGGCCACCACAATCCTAACTACACCGCCAAAAAGGTGTTTGACTCCGGTTTCTATTGACCCACGATTTATAAGGATGCCCAAGAATTGGTCAAATCCTGTGACGCTTGTCAACGTCATGGGAATATTTCACAAAAGAATGAAATGCCACAAAATGCAATCCAAGTTTGTGAAATCTTTGACGTATGGGGCATCGACTTTATGGGGCCATTTCCATCATCTCATGGAAATAAGTACATACTCGTGGCTGTTGACTATTTGTCAAAATGGGTTGAAGCGAAAGCTTTACCCACAAATGATGCCCGAGTTGTTGTGAAATTTTTAAAAGCTCTTTTTGCTCGATTTGGAACTCCACGTGCTATAATTAGTGATCGTGGTACGCATTTTTGCAATGACAAATTTGATAAAGTCATGCAAAAGTATGGTGTAACTCACGGTCTTTCTACTGCGTACCACCCTCAAACAAGTGGACAAGTAGAAGTTTCCAATCGAGGCATCAAGAGAATTTTGGAAAGAACTGATACGTGGGAATCACACCAGGCTTTACCTCTCAAGGGATCTTGAGAAGCTTACAACCCCCACCAGGCAGTGTACCTGATCATTGTAGTATAGTATAGTGACAAGTACCGGGGGATTGATCGTTCAGCTAGGAATAGTGTCGCTAGGATTAGAAAACCTAAATACTAGTTCTAAAGGTGAGGGATGATTATTTTTGTATTTTTATATTTTTTAGAAAGCAAGTAAAAATCTCGGGTTTTAAGGATTTGGGCGGAATTAGTTGCTAGTCAACTAACCCAATACTAAAGATGCAATCAAAATAAAATACTAGAAATGAAAATAAACTAAATTAACTAAGGTTGTGAGCGATAAGTGGAGAAATTGTGTTTACTTAGATTTCACTACTCCCTAGATATCTTTTACACGTTAATTACTTGTTATAGTTGCGTGGATGACGGATTGTATTCCTTAATACCATTCATGGGGTGGCGCACTTAATTCCCCAATCCTATGAGTGCCTACTTCACTCCTATGTCGAGCCGGCTAAGAAGCTCCTAACATGGGATAATTAGAATTTACTCATGCATTAAATACAACCAATAAAACCTAGTGCACATCAGTTCATGTTTCCTAAGACGTTCAAGCATGTTACCAATTGGAGATCTGCCTGTTTTCTTAAGCCTAACATCGAAATCATTCATCCAATACAACCATAAACAAGTAATCAACACATAATTAACATCTAGGTTTCATTAGATCTAAGCAAACACAAGATAGATCTAGCCTAGCATGATGGAATTAAGACAAGAACAAGATATAGACAACCAACACATAGACATATTGATTGAATTAAAAGAACACTTATCTCAATTACACATGAAAGGGTTCAAGGGCTGAGAACCCTTGAAAAACCTGTAAAATTCGTACTAAGTTCCGCCTTAGGGTTTCTCCAAAACTTCTCTTTTTTTATGAATGAAAATTAGAAAACTATATATAGAAAATTGAGGTTGACGGCGTCAAGACCAAATTGGTGACGCCGTCATCTCGCCGCCAAAATACTTCTAGGACTGCCTTGATCTACTTCTGACGCTGTCACGTTATAACTTTTTCCAGGCCGTCACGTATTTTACTCTTGACGCTCTACCTTGTGAAGCCTTCAATTTTGTACTGGGTCGTCATGAAAATTGCTCTTGACGCCGTCAGGATTTTACTCTTGACGCCGTCACCTACTGTTCCCAGCAAGGAAAATTAAGACTTTGGCGTTTTCTTCACTTTTATGCTCCAAAAACGTCCGAATTGCTCCCTTTTCCAGATTTCTCTCCCAAAGTACCTAAAATCACAAAAGGATCGATTTAGGGCAATATTTGATAAAATAAATTCGATTCCGGGCTTAAATGACCCCCTAAAAGTGGTTGATTTTTTGCCTCATCATATACCCTTACACTTGAGATTTGCTTGTCCTCAAGCAAATGCGCTTTTATTCTAATCAAAATACAAGTTAGGGGTCATTTAACACTAATATAAAAGTAATTACAACAAATAATCGTTCCACTAAAGACCAATAGACAAGCACGAAGGTCATACACTAGCACCTCACAAATAGTGTTTAGATACTCACATCTCTCGGGTGTAATAAAGTATAAATTACAATATGGAAACGGAAGATATCTCTCACTACCTGTCATAGCAAAATAGATTACCATAGGCTTGGGAAAGGATCAAACCTCCACCACATGGCGTAAGCACCTAGGATAAACTATCAAAGAGGTCTTTTAAAGGGTTGTAACGTTAGATGTAGGGATATGAAATACACAATTTTGTTGGATAAAGGAAGTTTTTACTGGTGGCGTTGCTAAGCCAAGACTCGACTCGACTTAAGCTAATAAATGAAAAATAACAAAAACTTAAAAATGAACATAGAATAAAAAGGGATGGTAGTCCGTATGTTTTTTTCTCTTTTCTTTTTCTAATTTTTTTTTTCTTTTTCTTGTTTTTTTTTCCGATTTTTTATTTTATTTTATTTTATTTATTTTATTTATTTATTTATTTTTTTTTTGCATACACTCTTACCCTACCATCCAAAATAATACATTATAGGGAATGTAAATTCCCTTACACTTGAATCTTTACATACCTTACAATAAACTAAACTAATGACCCGAATTAAGAAAATCAAAACACTTGGAGCACTTTTAAGATTAACGCACATATGGGGGTAATATGATGTTCTTCCCCATTACTCCATAAAATAATTACTTTACCCATGAGTCCCAATCGTCCCAAAACAATATGTACAAGGATATGACTCGACTTAGCAACCATGTAATAAATTAGATAGTTAACTTAGGGTTTTAAACAAATTACAATAATGCATTAAAAATGAGCGCATACACGGAAGGCTAAGGCGATTTGGGTGTACATTTAAGTGGGGTGTAACAAATTCCTCCTTTAAGTAAGATGCTTAAAGTTAGAAATGAAAAGAAAGGCTCAGAGGGGTGTACTAGGGGTTTCGTGTACTAAAAATGAGTACAACGCTAATGGTGTGGGAAAAATTAGTTGAGTTAACTAGCCAAGTAATATGACTTAAATGGTCAAGTAATTTTGATACGGGTTTAACACAAGGGTGATCCTAATGCCTCTTATCATGTAGTAAATCCTATTACACGAATGTAGTCTCACTAGCGGTCTCGGGATGCATCACTAACGCAAGTTCTAGAATCTAAATGCTACCGGTACACTGATAAGCACTAATAGTGAATGCTTTTCCTATCAAATCTAAAGGCGAACCTCACATATTTGGGTGGAAAATTTTTCTGAATGACACGGTTATGTGCTAGTCATACAACCTCCTATCCATGAGACGCTTGCTATGGCTCAAGTTTCACTCCTAAATGTTGTAAAACATTTTAAATTTGGCGCTAAAATTGCACTAACAAGTATTTCTCATAGTTTTATTACACATCTACCATCAAACAAAACAAACTCAAGCGAAAGTGTACATGTAAGGTATCATCATTTTACCCTCCCCTTACACTTAGGATGAACATTGTCCCCAATGTTCAAGTAAAGAATGTAAAAGTGAAAAAGTAAAAAGAATGAAATCAAATACTCCCCTGATTCGCTCGGTATGGATAATAAGGTGGCCAGGTTAAATCTTCTTCCAAGAAAATGAACAATCAAAGCTTCCCTTCCAGAATATAAATCATCTTCTTGTCATACATAATCTGTGAGTCCTGAGAAAATAGACAAGACAACCTCGCATAAAATCGGCGGCAACCTACATAAGTTACTAAATCCTAGAAAACAAAATAAGATATAATGCTTGTGGAATGAAGTTTGCAGATTTCCTGGAGATTATAAAACTTAATAATTCACAAAAACCATAAGACTCCGTTAGAAAAACAAAACCGGTAAAATTTCCAGATTTTTACACGTGACGCCGTCAAGAGTTATCTCGTGACGCCGTCAGAAGTGACCTGCAGAAATTCTTATGTTAAGTTTCCGGAAAATTTCTTGAAAAACTTGGTCCTACTTCCTGGAAAATCCTACAAAACTTCATTATGACTCAATACAAGCATTTGACTCTAACAAATACGAATATACATGTTCATTTAATATTGTGGAGAATCATGATCGGTTTGTTTCTTAAAAAAAAACATATTTGGGGTTTCCCCTTACACTTATCTTTTGCAAAAATACTTTTAGGTGGAGTTAAGACTAGGCCAAAACAACAAAGTAAAGTATTTCTACTATTTAATTGAGAAACATGATCTACCAACAATAAAAATAAAGCATGCATACGGAAGCAAATAACAAACAAACAAAATAAAATCACACAAAACATGGGTTGCCTCCCAAGAAGCGCTTTTCTTTATTTACGAGTCTTGTAGCTAGACTCAAGGTCATGGGTTACTACGTGACCTCATCGTTGGTTCCACTCTCTAGGTCGTCTTCTAAACCAGTTTTGTATTCCGGACCTAGTTGCAAGCATTCTTTGTAGAAACCAAGCATCCTACTCTTCACATACTCTACTCCTCTACGTCTATCCTCCTCATTCCTATAATAAGCCGCTTGCTTGTGTTCCTTTTCTAAATTAGAGAGGAGGCGGTATTGCTCAATCTTGTAGGGCATTTGGTAGGCAACCTTGTCATTTTCTTCCTTAAATCTAACTATCCCTAGAGTCGGATCATAACTCATCCTAGTGACCTCAACAAATGGTTTTCCAAATATTATTTGGCTTAGGAAAGCATCTATTACCGGACGAGTGTCATCCACTATCATAAAATCGATCTCATAAGTGAGATTGCCTATTATCACATGTAATCCCTTCACTCTTCCTACAAAATTACTTATCAGATTCTCATTGGGCATCATCCTAAAATCAAGTTGTTTCTTCATCACCCAATTGTAATAAGTCCTAGTCATGATGTTTACGGGAGATCTAAGATCGATGTAAGCTTTCCATATATGCATGTGCCCGATATTGCATGGTATGTTAATGTTAGAGGGGTCTCCCATTTTGATAAGGGGTGTGCCAAGGATATATGGTCTCTCGGGACTATCGAATAAATCCTTATGGTATTCCTGTTCTTCCTTGGTGGGCATCTTATCAAAGTATTTCTCTATAGTTTCTACTTCCTCTAATTCCTCTCCCTTATCAACCTCAACTTCCCTACTTTCATCCCTAGTCTCGGTTTCTACTCCAACTTCATCCTTGTCACTTTCTTCTATCTCCTTATCTATTGGTTTAATGGTGACAACATTGACAAAGTGGACATGTTTGGATGATGAGGGATCCTTAATTTGGATTCCGTCATTGGTGTCCCTAGTGTCCTTCCTAGGTGTGGTTAACGCTTGGTTGTTGAGGGCCTTCAACAAGTTGTCAATCTTGTTGGTCATCTCCGTCTGTTGTTGGTTGAATTCGGTTTCAAACCTAGCTATGCGAGCTTTTTGAGATGCCATGAATTAGACATCAACCCTTCAAGATTTTTGGTACTACCATAGTTGTTAGAAGGATTGTTGTTGAAAGTACGGTTGGAGGGTGGACCGTTTGGTTGGTAACGATTAGGCGGATTGGAAGAATTGGGTTGATTTTGTTTCCACCTAAGGTTTGGGTGATTTTTCCAAGAGGGGTTGTATGAATCACCGTAAGGGTTTGGCTCGGGCTTGAAAATGTACCACTTATCTCCCGCTTCGTCGGTACGCGTGGATGCGTAGTCCGCAAAAGCTGTTCCGGGGAGTTCCACACAATCACGAGTGTCGTGGGGACCACTGCATAATTCGCATGAAGAAGTGATTTTGTTCACTTGGCTTGAAGGCTTAGGAGCTTCGTAAGATTTCATGAGAAACTTGACTTGGTCCTCAAGTTCCATGATCCTACGGTCGGGAGTGCTAGAGTTGTTCAAAGGCAAAGATATTACCTTGACCGTTTTGTTCAAATCACGGGGATCATTCCAACTTTCGTTGTCATAGAGAGCAAGATCTTCTATGAGTTCCCATGATTGTTCCGCACTTAGATCACGTAGCTTACCACCGGTCGATTGGTCAATGGCTCGCCTCGTGGAGAGATCGATATGGTCATAAAAGACTTGGACTTGGAGCCAAATATCTATGCCATGATGAGGGACTTTTTGGAGTAACTCCTTGAAACGAGTCCATGCTTCATAAAGAGATTCATTTTGACGTTGTTGGAACATCAAGATGTCATTTCTGAGCTTAGTAGTTCTCCCTGGTGGGAAAAATTGAGCAAGGAAACGAGTGGTGAGATCATCCCATGTGGTGATGGATCCCGCGGGTAAACGCTCAAGCCATTGACTAGCTTGATCCCGTAGAGAGAATTGGAATAGGCGTGATCAGGTTGTCTCTCTAGTTTCAACATCTAGGTCTATGGAATCTACGATTTTAAGGAAGTCCTTAAGATGTTGGTTTGGATCTTCGGAACGAAGTCCATGGAATGCACATCTGCTTTGCACCAGCCGGATGCTGTCGGATCGTAAGGGGGTCACTTTGGCTCCGGTGAGCTCAATGGTGTTTCGGTAGCCTTGGTGGCTAGGTCGGGAATACTCTCCTAAGGTTCGGGGCCTAAGAAGTTCTAGTGGTGGGTTTTGTTGTGGTGGGATGACGGGTTCAAAGATGTTCCCATCGTCCATGATGTCGGGTGGCGAAAAGTTACAAACAAAAACACAAAGAAATAAGATAGACTAAAGAAAACCTAAAAATAAAAATAAAATCTTACTAGAAAGGAATCTAGCAAGTAGACCTAATAAAAAGGGATTATAACCTAGACAATAACTATTCCCCGAGCTGCGGCGCCAAAAACTTGATACGTGGGAATCGCACCAGGCTTTACCTCTCAAGGGATCTTGAGAAGCTTACAACCCCCACCAGGCAGTGTACCTGATCGTTGTAGTATAGTATAGTGACAAGTACTGGGGGATTGATCGTTCAGCTAGGAATAGTGTCGCTAGGATTAGAAAACCTAAATACTAGTTCTAAAGGTGAGGGATGATTATTTTTGTATTTTTATATTTTTTAGAAAGCAAATAAAAATCTCGGGTTTTAAGGATTTGGGCGGAATTAGTTGCTAGTCAACTAACCCAATACTAAAGATGCAATCAAAATAAAATACTAGAAATGAAAATAAACAAAATTAACTAAGGTTGTGAGCGATAAGTGGATAAATTGTGTTTACTTAGATTTCACTACTCCCTAGATATCTTTTACACATTAATTACTTGTTATAGTTGCGTGGATGACGGATTGTATTCCTTAATACCATTCATGGGGAGACGCACTTAATTCCCCAATCCTATGAGTGCCTACTTCACTCCTATGTCGAGCCGGCTAAGAAGCTCCTAACATGGGATCATTAGAATTTACTCATGCATTAAATACAACCAATAAAACCTAGTGCACATCAGTTCATGTTTCCTAAGACGTTCAAGCATGTTACCAATTGGAGATCTGCCAGTTTTCTTAAGCCTAACATCGAAATCATTCATCCAATACAACCATAAACAAGTAATCAACACATAATTAACATCTAGGTTTCATTAGATCTAAGCAAACACATAATAGATATAGCCTAGCATGATGGAATTAAGACAAGAACAAGATATAGACAACCAACACATAGACATATTGATTGAATTAAAAGAACACTTATCTCAATTACACATGAAAGGGTTCAAGGGCTGAGAACCCTTGAAAAACCTGTAAAATTCGTACTAAGTTCGGCCTTAGGGTTTCTCCAAAACTTCTCTTTTTTTATGAATGAAAATTAGAAAACTATATATAGGAAATTGAGGCTGACGGCGTCAAGACCAAATTGGTGACGCCGTCATCTCGCCGCCAAAATAATTCTCGGACTGCCTTGATCTACGTCTGACGCCGTCACGTTATAACTTTTTCCAGGCCGTCACGTATTTTACTCTTGACGCTCTACCTTGTGACGCCTTCAATTTTGTACTGGGTCGTCATGAAAATTGCTCTTGACGCCGTCAGGATTTTACTCTTGACGTCGTCACCTACTGTTCCCAGCAAGGAAAATTAAGACTTTGGCGTTTTCTTCACTTTTATGCTCCAAAAACGTCCGAATTGCTTCCTTTTCCAGATTTCTCTCACAAAGTACCTAAAATCACAAAAGGAATGATTTAGGGCAATATTTGATCAAATAAATTCGATTCCGGGCTTAAATGATCCCCTAAAAGTGGTTCATTTTTCGCCTCATCAAGAACCGTTGGTGAAAAGCGTGCATCGTGGTCGGATAAATTAGATGATGCACTTTGGGCTTTTCGTACGGCTTACAAAACACCCATCGGGTGTACGCCTTACAAGCTTGTGTACGGGAAAGCGTGCCATCTACCGATCGAGCTTGAGCTTAAAGCCTATTGGGCCCTCAAGCATGCAAATTTTGACCTCAAAACTGCGGGTGATCATTGGAAAGTTCAATTGGATGAATTAAATGAACTTCGTGATCAAGCTTGCGAGAACTCTTTGATCTATAAAGAAAAGACAAAGAAGATTCATGACTCAAAAATCAAGAACCGCGTTTTTAACGTTGGTGATCGAGTCCTTCTTTTCAACTCTAGACTCAAGATCTTCTCGGGAAAGCTCAAAACCCGATGGACTGGTCCATTCACTATCGTTAAGGTTTATCCTTATGGTACCGTCGAGTTATCTCAAAATGACGGTCCGAATTTCAAAGTGAATGGACATCGTTTGAAACATTACTTTGGAGAGGACATACCATCCATGGTTGTCCCTGATCTCCAAACATTCCCCAAGGACAATTGAATTCGGGGATCGAGTCAAGCTAGCGACTCGATAAATAAAAACAGTAGCAACAACATGGCTTTTCACCCATGTCTCTGACTTCTTTCTACTTTCTAACATCCTAGTGTGGGGGAGTGGCCGTCCCCCGCAGCTATTTGAAATGTATATATCTTTGAAAAAGAAAATGTGTGATTGTATGTACATATAAATAAAGTGAAAAATTACAAAACGATATTCCCACAGTTAGCTTGTAATATTATCTTTTTCCGTTCAAAGAGTCGGCATGATAGCCGGGACTTTGAATATTGAGGACAATATTCAATTCTAAGTGTGTGGGGGGGGGGGGGGGAATTCTAGCGAATTTTATCACATTATATCCTCTAGTACCCTCGTTTTTGGCCCAAAATTTTCAAAATTTTTTCACTTTATTTCAAAATTTTTGTGGTAATCAGTCCGCCATGTCTAAACGACAAAAGGATTGGCTAATCCAGGAGCAAACGGCTCTTGGTAAAGATATCTCAAATCCGTTGACGGCTTGCAATTTGCCCAAAATTGTATGGTATCTCAACTCACCATATCCTAAAAAGTGAAAGAGTTGGCTAGCCCGCAAGATTATGGCTTGTGGTAAAGGCAGTGGAAAAACCATAATTGGTAATCAGCTCACCAAGATGTTGACTATTCCATCAAGAGTTGGCTAGTCCAGAAGCAAACGGCTTTTGGTAAAGACAAATCAAATCCGTTGACAGCTGGTGGTTTGCTCAAAATCACATGGTTATCAAGTGGACCATATTTCTTACTTGAATCAAAACATTTGGATACTTCAGAAGTGATGGCTTTTGGTAAAGAGATTCAAATCCATTAAATTTTTCTCAAAAGATTGCTAGGGACTAGCAATAGTTTAGTGTGGGGGATTGATGAGTGTGTAAATACTCATCATTTTTATCGTATCTGAAATGCCAAAACATCCAAAAACACACAAGAAATGCATCAAAATATAGAAATTATTCCAGGAATTGTGTTTATATGTTTTAAAAACAAATGAAAAACGAACAAAGTTTGCATAATTGGCAGTTTCAGTCCCTCAAGTTTCATAAATTTTCAAAACTAGTCCCTGAAGGTTTAAAATAAAAGAAAAGTCAACTTAAGTCCTTGGGAAACCAAAAATGTTCACTAATGATCCCTGGATAAAAGTTTACACAAAATGGCAACTTTTACCCCTCAAGTTTCAAAATTGGCAAAATTAGTCCCTAGGTATTTAAAAATGGAAATTTATCAAAATATACCCTTATACTATTTATAACTTACAAATTTGGAACCTTTTGATAACTTTTGGGAAATTACACTTTTACCCCCTCAAAATATAAAAATTACATAAAAGGTCCTTAGAAGTTTTAAAAATGGGAAATTATCAACTTTGGTCCTTGTAATATTGTTTATTGGCAGGTTTTGCACTTTGAAGTAAGTTTGGAGAGTTGGCAGTCAAGGCCCCTCATGAATTCAGCTTTAACACTTTTAGTCCTTGGGACTTATTACACCATAAAACCAAACGGATCCTTAATATTATCCTAAGCCTAATCCAATACCATTACCTACCAAGCCCACACATCCCCTTGGTCCATTTCCTTGGCCCAAACCAACACACAGCCCACCCACCTTTGTGATATTAAATGCCAGGGTCAACCCTTGACCATTTGACCTCTTTGACCATCCCTTCCACCTCACCCCCACCTTCTGCTAACCTCCAAGAAGCACCATCATCACACCTAGGCCTGCTTCACCCCTGCAGCACTCAAACCCCCCCCCCCTTGCCACACCAAACATATGCTACACTCCAAACTTCACCTCTGGCATCAAGTATTCAAAAGAAAATGATAAAACCCTTTGGGCGCCAAAAGTTTGAACGGCCAAGATTGAGTGGAATTCATCCAATGGTGTTTATTTTTGCTGGGAACAAGACAAAGAGCACTCCTAAACCCTAATTTGAGGAAATAAAAGAAGGAGAGAAGATGTGGAGAAGGGAGTTAGTTTTTTAGTTTTAAATTTTAATATTGTCTTAGTGTAATTTTCAAATTCAGTTTAATTCTCAGATTTCAAGTATTGTATCAAGTGTTTTTATCGTAATTTATATCTTTTCCATCAATCAAACTCAGTTTTACTTTGAATTCAGTTTATGATTCATCAAAAATTTAAAAATCTCAATTTGAATGAATGCAGTTTGCTGTTGTTATCCTGGACTCATAGGCTCATGTAGGCTCCCATAAGTTTATTTAAGCTTCTAGAAACCATAAATTCAGTGGTAGTTGTAAAATGCAAAAATACAAAAAAATAGGATAAAATCATTAAAAAAAAAGAAATCAGTAATCAATGAACAAAGGTCAAGAATGCATAGGAGCACTGTGAATTATGGAAGGCAGTGGGTTAGTGGCTTATGGAAGCCTATAGGAATGGTCATTTGGTTCTTGATTCTTGTTATGGTTGCAGGAAAGCAATTGTAAGAATTTCTTTTCCATTTCATGATTTCACTGTTCATATACTTGATTTCTGCTTATTTGTGTTCAACTTTGTTTATTAGGTAATATTGAATCACATTATAGCTTAAAAGGGTGTAATAAACAATTAATGTTCAAATCTTTTGGTTCACTGTCATTTTTTGTCTAATAATAGAATCCTGGTCATTTGTAGTTTATAGTCATGAGTCTGTGATCATTAAGGCTTACAAGTTCATTCTAAACTGATATAAATTCTCCTCATGGTCTCACTCAACCATTTGCTTTAAAAATCATCATATCACTTTCTTAAAGGTGTGTTTGGATCAGGGGAACTCACTGAGCTTCAGTGAGTTTTATTGAAAGTTTGTGTTTGATACAAGTCTATTTAGGTTCTAATAGTCAATTTTAGTCATAAAATCAAGCCCCTTTTCATAAAAAGTCAAAATGCACAATGATCTCTCATATTAGTTTAACTGTTAGGTATTTTAGCTAAAATTCTCATTAAATCAGTCCATTATCTGTTAAAGTAGCTTAATCTAGTAACTTTGTAGCCTATAACATCACATTCAATCAGTAGGGTTAGATTAAAACTCATCAAAGTCAACTTTGCTCAAAAAGTTTCAAAGTCAAATTTGCATTTCAGTCAGAATCCCATTTTTTGGGTGAATTATCCTGATTTTTGTGATTAGATTTGGGACTTAGAAATTGTTGGAGTCATAATACACCAGCTAAAATTCAATAATTCATGCTTGGCTTATTTTAGTGAATTTTATTTAGAAGTGTGCATTAGCCTTTTTGAGGCTGCAGGGAAAGGCAATTCCCCTGCACCAGGGTCATTGACCATTTCTTTTGAGCTTGTTGTGATCACACCCAGTGGACCCCACCCTAGGTTAATTGGATTTTTAGAAAGCTTGTTAGTATACCCTTAGACTTCTGAGCTTATTTCATACTTTAGTTTGTTGGCATAGTGCTTATTTAGCCCTTATATCTCACCTGTCCAACACCTACACTGTATTAACTCAGTGTGAGCACCCTAACTTCCAAGGCTCACACAGAGCTCAGAAATAAACTTTAAGCCTGGATTATTAGCTTGTTTGGTAGTCTTCCAGTCCTAGTTTGTGGATCAAGTGCTTATTTGAACTTTCTTTCACTTCTGTGGACCCCACAGAGGTCCAAAAGATCCCTTGTTGGCCTGTTTGCATCTGAGTGGTATTGGAATTGCTTATTTGGTTATTTGGCTTATTCAGTTGAACTCTCTTGTCAATTTAGCTTTTTCCAAGCATACTTAAGTTGTTTGTAGCTTATTCTCTGGCCTGGGTACTCTGTGTGGCTTGTTTCAAGCTTATTGAAGCTTATTCAAGCTTAAAGCTTCACTGCTGTGCTTATTTGTTGCCACTGAGCTTATTTCTTAGTTCCAAAGAAAGCGCCTTCACAAAAGTTTCATATTTTTAGTAGCTTAACAGTTTTGTAAATGAAAATTAAGAAAAAGACAAAAATAAGTAAAGTGATAGCTTCTATTTAAGCCCTTTGGCTTATTTTTCTGCTTATTCATAAGTATTTCTCATTTTTAAATTTTTCTCAGGCTCCTTGTAGGTTAAAATAAGTTTAGTAATTTTTTCAGATTTTTTTTTTGTCATTTAGTACTTTTTATAATTTAATTTAGTTTAAATTAATTAAATAATTAGTTTTAATTAATAATAAATAAGTAAAAAGTAGGAAAAATAGGTTTTCTGTTTTTAAATTAGTTTTATAATATTTAGATTTTTCTAAATTTAATTTTCATTTTTCTAGTTAATTTTCATAATTAATTAGTAATTAGTATAATTTAGTTAATTAAAAAGTAATTAATAATTAGTAATTAATTAAATAGTGGTAAAAATAATTTTAATTTTCCAAAAATTTTCTTATAACATTAGGATTGTAAAAATATAATTTTTATATTCGTAGGACTTTAATTGCTCACGTTTCACTTTTTAATTTGCGCGTTCGCGTTTAATTTAAATTCAAACGCGCGTTTTTAAGTTTCTCTTACGTTTCTAGGTTATCTGATCATCAGTAATTGTTAGAATAGTGTTTCTAAGTCATTCCCAATCATAATATCGTAGTTTAATCATAATAATCAAATTCCTGATCCTCCTGTTAAACCACCCGATCACTTAAAACGTTTTTAAATACAATTGCTTACCTCGCTGGGACATAACGACCCGGGAATACACTGTACTCCTTGGTTAGTTGGTTTTAGATGTTTGACTTGGTTGACAATCACCTGTTCAACTTAGTTGACCTTTTAGGACCAATCAGCCACACAATCAGTTTCTTACTGTAGGATGTCTTAATAGCAAGGAAGCTAAAATGTACTTGCTAATGACAGTTGCAACTATGTTCTGGGTAGGGTTGGCATCAATCAAAAGGTGAGTAGTCTTTGTTGATATAAATAAATGACTAAAAACGTTATTCATATCTTTAGATATCTCTATGTTTTGATAATCACAAAACGAAAACTCATCAAACCAAAGATTATGACATAAACAAGTATTTAGTAGTAAATACTCATCTTTACCATTAAATCACTTAAGGTATGAATAAACAAAGTGTCTAATGTATTACAAGATCAAAGGAACATTTTTGTTAATCACTAGATAATTATAAAATGTTACAAAACATTTTACATCTTTTGTAAAACATTTTTGGAATTAAAAGAATATGTTTTATTCATTACAAATTTGTGAATTCAAATTTTCAACCAAAAATGGCAAATCTAATCCAGAAAAATTCCCCTCACAAAAGGACAAGAAAATCCAACGTTCAGGAGGGCGGCCCCCTTAATTATACTAGGCGGGCCCCTTAATCATTAAGGGGACCGCCCTCTAATTAAAGGGACCGGCACGCTCCAGAACAGTATTTTCTGGCCCTATAAATATTGGATCATTCCACATATTTTTCTCACCTTTTTGCACTAAAAACTTTCTGATCTAAACATCCTTCTCAATCCTCTAAAAATCCTTTGATCTTTGTTTCAAAGTGATTCAAGCCTCAACACACAAGTGCAAAGAGAAGAATACTTCTACTAGAAGTATTACAACTTAGTATCATCTTGCTATCTAAGTTGTTTGGTTGTTTCATCTTGTTGATCTTTCATATTTTGGTGAATAAGGTGTATGTATTAGTTTGCTAGATTTAGTTGTAGAATCTAGAATTGTTGTAAGTGTGTAGTGGAAGTTGAAGTGAAGAAGTAGTGTTGGAAAATAGTGAAGATAGAAGAGAGTGGCAATAGTTGATAGTAGTGAAGAAAGTGAAGCTTTCAAGTGGAGAAGACTTGAAGACATTAGTAGATTGAAGTTGTGAAGACTCTATTGGCTTGAAGGTGCAAAGACATTATTAGCTTGAAGTTGTGAAGATATAGGTGCTTTGAAGTTGTGAAGTTGCAAGACATTGAAGTCGTGAAGAATTTTGTGAAGGCGTGAAGATACTAGTGGTGTGAAGACATATTGAAGAAGTCAAAGGTGTGAAGATATTGTGGTGTGTTATTTGGTGTGAGATTGGTTCTAGCTACGATTAGAACTCGACATCTTGCTTTGTGTCGTTAATTGGTGTAAGCATTTGGTGTGTACGGTTTTCTCCGCCATAAGGGAGGTTATTGACTTAGTGAAGAAAACTCTCGAGTTCGGTGCTTGGGGAGTAGAGTAGGGCAAGGAAGGTGTCCTTGTAGCCGAACCACTATAAATCCTTTGTCTCTCGGTTTGATCTTTCCATCCCTCATTCTTTACTTGTTTACTTACTTGTTTTTCGTACATTATTATTATTGTGTGTTGTGCATATATTGGTTTCACATAAAGATCAAACTAGGTTCCATTCAAAACATTAATTATACATTAGTAAATTAAAAGTATATACAATCATTAAAACACATATACATATATAAATACTTACTTATATTTAAGTGAGATATATGAAATTATAATTTCTATTCAACACTTTAAATAAGTGGTATTTATGTGACATATGTGTTGGGATCATACTTTTATATTTTAGTCAAGTCTCGGTCATTACCTTTTGTAATAGGTTGCTTAGTTATTTACCTCATTATGTTTTATGTTACAAGGCTTATGTACTAAAGTCCAATGGGCTTGAAAGCCCACGTTTAAGTATGATGAGGGAGGAAGGGAATGTTGCCCTACTCCTCCCTTATAAATACCAAGCTTATGTAAACATCTTATTTGTTGGTTATTTGAATATCTTAGTGAAACTCTTGTTCTTACAATCTTCATAATTTTATAATCAACCATCTCTCATTCTCATCTAATTTCTCATACTTGTGTTTACAAAATGGTGACCTAACAAGTGGTATCATTCGCCTAATAGAGATTGAAGTGTGTTTCTTGGATTTAACGTGGGGTTTAAGGTGTTATTTTGCTTCTTTTTTGCTTCTTTCTTTGTTTCTTACACTCAAATCTTGAAGCTTGGATAAGTTTTAAGGTTAATATAGTGTTTAGAAGCTTAGATTTTGCATAAAGTTTTGATTTTAAAGGTTTTTTTCTACTCAAAATCTTCAATAGTTACTGTTTTCTAAGTATTGGTGAAGTTATTTGATCAAAAGTACCTTATTTCTAAGCATTTTTCTTCAAAAATTTGAGATTTTTCAAGCTACTGACCTCCTTACGCGTAACTTACGTGAACAGTACGATTCACAAGCTGTCAACAGTACTTTTTGTCCCTTTTACGCATAAGATTTGGTCAAAACCCTTTTCCTACGCGTAACTAGAGTCAAAACCCTGTTTCTACGCTTAACTTGGAAGTCTACGCCTAAATCGTACGTGTAAGTCTATTTCCTACGCCTAAGTCCTACGCTGAAGTCAAATCCTACGCAGAAGTTGCCTTTTCTACGCAGAAGTTCATTCTTACGCATAAGAGTTAATCTTACGCGTAAGTTGCCAGAATCTACGCTTAAGTTTCATCAAAGGTCTTCTCCTTGTGTTACGGTGACTCAGTACTTCCCTAGCTTGGATAAGTTAGTGGAATACTTCGACTTCGGATATCTTTCAAGCTTGGATAAGTTTGAAAGATTTGTTTGGTTGTTTAACCTTACGCATAAGTCTAAACTTACGCATAAGCCAAAGCTTACGCGTAAAGAGAAAACTTACGCATAAACTCTTTGTTTACGCATAAACTACTCTTTACGCATAACCTAAAGTTTACGCGTAAGATTATTGTTACGCGTAAGAATTCAACTTACCCCAGGGATTTTGAACTTAACCAAAGGAACGTGCATTTCAATCTTCTACAAAGATCCATTACTACACAAGTGTTCAAAGATGTCTCAACCACCACATTACTACTTCTCAAATCCTCAGCAACAACATCAGCAGTATCAGCAACAACAATACCATCAGCATCAATCATATCAACAACCTTCACAATCACACTTTCATCAACAACCGTTTAATCCACAACCACAATATCTCATGATGCAACAACATCAAATCATTCCTCAACAACAACCATATCAAATGTCACAACAAAACAATCAGTATTCCTCCAAACAACCTCACTGGTTTGATAGAATGTGTGAAGTTATTACAACTCAACAATCCAGACATGAGGCAGGATCACTTGAAACACCTCCAATGCTAACACCTGGGAACTATGTTCAATGGTCAAGTCGATTCTTACAATTTCTTGAACTAAAGAAACCTCATGGGAAATTCTTGAAACAAGTGATACTTGAAGGACCATTTGAGTGGCCAACAAGATTTGAAATTGGTGATCCAAATGCTGATCCTCCACGTCCTCCTGGTGATAGACCTCTTCCAGAATCTTCACTCACAGAAGAACATAAATTACATCGTGAAGCTGATGAGATTGCAATGGCTTATATACTTCAAGGTATACCTAATCCAATTTATCGAAGTGTCGATGCTCAGAAAACAGCCAAAGCTATGTGGGAACATGTTCATCTCCTTATGGAAGGCACTCAATTGAACAAAGATGATATGGAATCCAAACTCTACATGGAATACACAGACATCACAATTGAACCAGGAGAGTCACTTGAATCCTACTATCATCGTTTCACAAATGTGGTCAATGATCTGGAACGTCACAAAATCACAGTACCAAGGATCGCAATGAACTCCAAATTCGTCGGTAGTCTTGGCCCAGATTGGCATAAATATGTGACATTTGTTCGTCAAACCAAAAATCTTCATGATGCACCATATGGTTTGTTGTATGATTTTCTGAAACACCATGAACCTGAAGTGGAAAAAGATAGAGCTCTTCGAGGAGGATACTCACCATCACCAACACCAAATTCTTTGGCACTCGTAGCTCAATCTCCCTATGCTCCACCACCTATGTCTAATCATGCATATGTTCAAGAGCAAAACTACTTCAGTTATCCACAATCTTCTACCTCGAACCAAATGGTCCCTTATGATTCATCTCCACAGAATACTTCTACTCAACTTGTTCCATTAAACAACAATGATGCAGTGTACTACTCCAACTCCAATGAAGATGACGATGATGACTTTAATACGTTGAATCAGGGACTTGCTCTTATTGCTCGTGCTTTCAGCAAATTCTCCAACAAAACAAACAACCGTCAACATTCATCCTCTAACACAAGGAATCAAGCTGTTGTCAATGATGGAAGAGTGGAAATTCAGAATCGTAACTATGGTCGATCGGGTTCAGGAAGTTCTTCAGGAAATTTTGGGAATGGTCAGAGGTTTAATAACAATGGAGGGTTCAGGAACAACTCAGGATCTTCTCAGCAAAGGTCTGAACCAGTTGCAACTAGGAACTCCAACTCAGGGAATGCAGTGTGGTGCTACAACTGTAATGAACAAGGTCATATAGCGACAGCATGTCCTAAACCGAGAACTCGGGGTAGTAAGTTTCACAAGCAGGCATTACTCATGGCTCTTCAAGATGAAAAAGATGGACATTTCCCTAAACAGGATAACAACTTCATGGCAAATGTGAACAATGATGATGACATGGATGATCTGGAAGCCAATGCAGCTGTGATGCTTATGGCCAATATGTAGGAACTTCAGTTTAATGATTCAGGTCCAGTGTATGACACTGACGGCTTGTCTCAGGTACATGACCAAAAAGCATGCTTAATACATGAAATAGCCTCACCTTCTGCTTCTGAATCAGATATGGCGCAAGTTGTTCCATCTAAATCATCTTCATCTTCTCAAACAGATGAACAAATAAGCACAGTTGTCATATTTGATGATGACACATTTGTTTCATTTGATGATCCTATTGAGAATGATAAACATGATCATTTAGAACAACATGAACCATCATTTGATCCAGACCCTGACCTCATATGGTTATCTAAACAACTGAATGCTCAACAATTGCAAATCATAAAATGCAACGAGAAAAACAAAGCTTTAAAAGAAACAAATGAGTCTCTTGAAAGAGATATTGAGTGTTATAAAATTCAACTTTCAAATCAGGAAGACAAGATTAAACATGCAAAAAGTTTTGAAAAAGCTTTTCAAGATTCTTACAACAAAGAGCAAGATCTTCAACATAAAATGCAAGATTTAATTGAGTCAAACGGGAAGTTGATTTCTAAACTCGAAAGTGAGAAGTGTGAATTGAAAATGCAAGTTGAACGTCTTCAAACAGTACTTTCATAAACAGAAACAAAATTGTAAAGTTGTAAAAAGGATTTTTGTGAACATAAAATACGAAAAAGGAAGTATATAGATAACTTACTCGGTGAGATTGTTGATCTTGAAAAACAACTCAAAGAATTTCGTAACATTGTTTACAAACACGGGAACTCTGTCACAACAATTCAGAAATTTACTTTAAAACCGAGACCCGATAAAGGATTTGCACTTGGCGATTACAATTCAATGTTTCTTCACACGGCATTCAAAGAAATTCCTAAAATTTACAGTATGGACCATTTGCTTGATAATACGATTGTGCGTGCTGTTGTTTTTGATACCGAGGAAGAAGAAGAACTTGAAGACGAGAGTCGATCAAAAATGAGTTATGTTCAAAATTGGACACCATATGATTATTCAAAAGCTCCACATATTTCTAAATCTTTTGTTACTCAAAAGGAATTACCTGAGAAATCATGGTATGTCACTGAGTCATATGTTTCATCCTCTAATGCGGCCCCTGTCCAAACTGTAGCACAAATAAATGGTCCTTTACCATCATCCGGTGAACTTACACCTTTACCGAAAAAATGTCGTGTCTTAAATTATTTCAAAACTTTTATGGAAGACATCGAAATTTTGGAGGAAACAATTGAACGTAATTCTGAAATAAAAATTGAAACTTTTCAATCCGCTTACGAGCGAGAAAAGAGAGATATTTTTCAAAAACAAATGCTGCCAATTGTCAAACACCTCCGTCTCTGTGCTACACGTTGGGATCAGGAACTTCAAAACGAGGTCAAAAATATGATAAACGTTTTCAACTCTACTGAAAATGAGATTTTGGTTCAAAAGCAAAGAAATAGAATTTTAAAGAATGATGCTGATCGACTCTTGGAACAAGTTCTCAATGCTGATATTTTGTCTGTTATCATGAATGATCTTTATAAATCTGGTACTTCTATGCTTATGGATGATCTTTGTGTTGATAATAACTTGTTGAATGTGGAAATCGAGACACTTAAACATGATAATGACAAGCTGAGAATTAAGAATGATGATGTGACAACAATTTTCAAAAGATATTTGTCAACTCAAACAAAGGCTTGAATGGTGTCAAGCTCAAAGTATTGAAATGGAATTGAAACTTCAAAGTCAAAATGTTTCTAACTCTTGTCAGCTTTGCAAAAACAACGAGTCTTTAAAAAGTCTGTGTCTCAAATACGAGAAAGAAATTGCGGATTTAAAAATTGAAAACGTCGAATGGCAACAAAACCGCGATGACATTAATTACTGCAATGTGAAACTTGAGTCTGAAATTCAGGATAAAAATCACATCATCATTGATTTGAAAGAGAAAATTAAGCTAATTCAAAAAGGAAAGATGGTTGACACCACAGTGATAGCACCAGGAATGTATCAATTAGACAAAACTGCTTAAGGAAATGTCATTCAAAACACTAATGTTGGTAACTCCACTTCTACAGGACTAGTCTCCACTAATAGCATTAGCAGACCCAAGCGAAAAAGTAAAAAGAAGAATAGGATCTTGCAACGTTAAAGAGGACAACTAGAAGCTCAAGAAGTAGAAGATCAACTTAGGAATTTGAATAAAACTCATGTTGCATCAGATTTAGATTCTAATCTGGCAAATTGTAATCAAAATCTAAATGTAACGAATGATGAACCTTTGAATGTTTTGAATATTAATGCATCTTGTGTGTTTTGTCGTAAAAGCGTATCATCTGGTGATCATACAAAATGTATAGCTAATTCTCTTCTCAATCGTCATAAGAAACGTAGGACACGCATTCCTTCTAGGCCCACTACTGCCTCTAAGTCTATCTTAGGAAAGCCGTCTTCTACGGTTTCTCATGAAGTTGAAGTTACCCCCATAGGTGCCGAGAACAAATCTAGGAATAAGCCAACTACTAGTGAATTCACCATTAAGAAAGCAAGAACTAGTTGGAATTGGCAACGTTGGTTACAATATAAACCAGACTTTAAATGGATTCCTAAATTGTTGAATACATGTGCTTCTAACCAACAGGAACCCGCACTTTCTTTGGGTTCCACCCTTACTTCTGTTCCATCCGTGTCTTCTTCTTGTGATGCAGGTGGTACAGATTGTTCTCTGGATTGTTGATAGCGGATGCACCCGACATATGACAGGCAATCTCAAACTGTTACACAACTTTGTCTCAAAGTTCATTGGTACTGTCAGATTCGGGAATGATCATTACGCTTTAATCATGGGATATGGTGACTATGTTAGTGGGAACATTGAAATCAGTCGTGTTTATTATGTGGAAGACCTTGGACACAACCTTTTCTCTGTCGGTCAATTTTGTGATGGGGATCTAGAAGTTGCATTTCATGAGAAAACTTGCTTTGTTCGTGACTTACAAGGAAACGATCTAATGTCTGGCTCACGTGGTTCTAATCTTTATACAATATCAATGTCAGATATGATTGCTACATCTCCGATATGTCTTCTCTCCAAAGCGGAATCGACTAAATCTTGGTTATGGCACAAACGTCTTTCGCACTTGAATTTCAAAACTATGACTGACCTTGCTCGTTACAAACTTGTTGATGGATTTCCAAGATTCCGTTTTACCAAAGATCACTTATGTTCAGCCTGTGAACAAGGAAAAAGTACTCGGGCTCATTTTCCTTCAAAACCTGAGCACAGTACGAATCATGTTTTACAATTGCTACATATGGATTTGTGTGGACCGATGCGTGTTCAAAGTATCAACGGTAAACGCTACATTCTTGTAATTGTGGATGATTACTCCAGATGGACTTGGGTTTATTTTTTACGAAGTAAAGATCAAGCTCCTTCAATGATCATCACCTTCCTCACTAAAATTCAAGTTCAGTTACGCAACACGGTACGAATAGTCAGAACTGACAATGGAACTGAATTCAAGAATCAGAAACTTAGGTCATATTTTAAGAAAGTGGGAATTGTACATCAAACATCTATTCCTAGAAGCCCAGAACAGAATGGAGTTGTTGAAAGACGCAACAGGACGTTAGTGGAAGCTGCTAGAACTATGTTGATTAATGCTCAATTACCAGATTACTTATGGGCGGAAGCTGTTTCAACCGCATGTTATACCCAAAACCGTTGCATGATTACAAAACGGCATCGCAAAACACCTTATCAAATTGTTCACAAAAGAAAACCAAATATCGATTACTTTCATGTATTTGGAGCACTTTGTTATCCGAAAAATGATCGTGATGATTTAGGTAAACTTAAAGCAAAGGCTGACATCGGAGTGTTCGTTGGTTACTGTGAAAATTCTAAAGGTTTTCGGATTTGGAATCGTCGAACAAGAGAAATTCAAGAAACCATTCACACTAATTTTGATGAACTCACACAAATGGCTTCTGAGCAACACAGCTTAGGACCCGAATTCAACCGTCTTAACTCTCCGAACTCTTCGGCTGAACCATTGCCACTCAACCGCAAAGAATTGGAAACCTTATTTGCTCCACTGTTTGATGATACAATTGAATACCGTTCTACTGAGGTCTCACCTAATTCCGCTGCTCAACCTGATAACATTCCAGTACCAGACTCACCTCAACAAACTACAACAACTGTTGAGAGAGACGGTCCTCCAATTGCATCACCATTTACAGCAGAACAAACTGTTTCTAACTCCCGCCAATCAGCTAAAGATCCTACACCACTATCAGTTCTACAACCCGCAGAGCATGATCCTGATGCGTTCTTTAACCCATTTGCACCAGCTCCTACATCTCCTGATATAGCTGAGTCGTCTATACGCAATTTTGATCCTGCTAACATGCGAGATACTTATCAACTACACCCTTCGACACACAAATGGACTCGAGACCATCCACTAGTTCATATTATTGGCCATCCAGATGCACCTGTTATGACAAGACAATGACTTCACACTGATGGAGAAACTTGTATCTATGCACTCACAGTTTGTCACGAAGAACCTAAGAACATTAAAGAAGCAATGACTTATGACAACTGGATTGAATCTATGAAAGAGGAATTTCAGCAGTTCATACGATTAGAAGTCTGGGAATTAGTTGAAAGACCTGACGGAGTCTTTGTCATCGGGTTAAAATGGATCTGGAAGAATAAGCTTGATGCTGAAGGAACTGTCATACGTAACAAATCACGCCTGGTAGCGAAAGGATACTCCCAACTAGAAGGACTTGATTTTGCTGAATCTTTTGCTCCAGTGGCTAGACATGAAGCTGTTCGGATCTTTTTGGCCTATGCTGCACACAGGAACATGGTTGTTTACCATATGGATGTGAAAACATCATTTCTTAATGGAGAACTCCGTGAAGAAGTGTATGTAAGTCAACCTGATGGCTTCGTTGATCCTGAGCGTCCTAATCACGTTTACCGACTTAAAAAGGCACTCTACGGACTTAAGCAAGCCCCACGGGCGTGGTATGACAAACTGTCCACTTTCTTGCTGGCCAATAAATTTTCTAAAGGTTCGGTGGATCCAACACTATTTACAAAAACCCACGGGGAGGACTTACTTGTTGTTCAAATATATGTCGATGACATTATTTTTGCCTCAACAAAAAGAAGTTACTCTAATGATTTTGCAAAATTAATGAAAGATAATTTTGAAA
This sequence comes from Artemisia argyi, assembly GCA_030686995.1. Classification (NCBI taxonomy): domain Eukaryota; kingdom Viridiplantae; phylum Streptophyta; class Magnoliopsida; order Asterales; family Asteraceae; genus Artemisia; species Artemisia argyi. Next base: position 149,725,188 of record CM060705.1, read on the forward strand.
TGTCCATGATGGGTGAACTATCGTTCTTTCTAGGACTACAAGTTCATCAATCACCCCGTGGAATTTTTATAAATCAGTCCAAATATGCTCTTGAAATTTTAAAGAAACATGGAATGATGTCTTGTGATACTTATAATACACCAATGGGCTATACCACAAAACTATATGCTGACTTACATGGGACTCCTGTTGACCCTACCAAATACCACAGTATGATTGGGTCACTCATGTATCTCACAGCTAGTAGACCTGATATAGTATTTGTTGTCTACATGTGCTCTCGCTATCAGTCTAAACCAACTGAAAAACACCTCAGTGAGGTCAAAAGAATCCTTCGATACATAAAGGGAACCATTAACTTGGGAATCTGGTATCCGAAGGATTCTGGTTTTGAACTAATTGCTTTTTTAGATGCTGACCATGCAGGATGTTTAGACACACACAAAAGTACATCTGGTGGATTACAGTTTCTTGAAGAAAAACTTGTGTCATGGCAATCAAAGAAGCAGGACTGCACATCACTGTCGTCAACAGAATCTGAATATGTAGCCATGTCTGCTTGTTGTGCTCAAGTCATCTGGATGAGATCACAACTTAAGGATTATGGCTACTTATTCAACAAGATTCCAATCTACTGTGATTCCATAAGTGCCATTGCTATCTCCTGCAACACAGTTCATCACTGCAAATCCAAACACATCGATCTCCGATATCACTTCATCAAAGAGCATGTTGAAAAGGGTACCGTTGAACTGTATTTTGTTGGGACTGAGTACCAATTGGCGGACTTACTTACCAAATCCTTAGCACCATCAAGGTTTGCTAGTCTAGTTCACCAAATTGGTATGCGATGTTTGACTCCTGATGATCTGGAAAAGTTTTTAAAACACAATTGATCGTCAAACATCAAAACTATCTTTGTATATATTTTTTCAAAAACAAAATACAAAAATATAAAACCAAACAAAAACACAAAAAGATTTTTGGTCTTTTCTTACAAAAAAAAAATGCAAGTATATTCCACTCTTTTTCAACACTAATTTTTGTAAAATGTCTTTAATTATTAAAAACAAGTGTTGAAGGGGAGGAAAGTGTTTTTTAAAATTTTCTCAAAATATTTATTTTTATACTTGCATTTTACCAAAAATATTACGTTTTTTTTTATCAAAAGTGATGCTTCACAAGTGTTTCGGGATACTCACCTTGACCATTATGATTAATTTCTTTAATTTTGAAAAGACTTCGGTCTATGGTCGAGGGGGAGTAAAATTCCACAAGTTGTTCTTACCATAGCTTGGTGTAGTTAACAATAGTTAAATATGATAGTTAATTTGGGTATTAGGATTGAATGCAACATAAGGTTTAAAGGGCCAAATGTGTCAATATCTTAAACTTGTTTCTACCACTAGTCAAAACAAATTTTGACCGGTCATTCATTACACTGACACACACATTTACTATCCACACCAACCCAATCCACGACTCTAAATCAAACTATTAATCCGGTCATCTATCTTCAAATCTGTAAGTCATAACATGTTTTGATCATCATTCTTAACAAGGGTTTTAAATTTTATCTTAATCCAACGGTTTAATTTGTCACAATCGTTAAAATTGATCTAGGGTGTTGCGTTAAGATTAAACCCAGAAACTTGTTGTGTTATGATGAAATTTGTTAGTGGGAAATGATCCTTGGATGATTATAAACATGATGCAAAACTCCAATCTTACCCAGAAACACTTAATTGATTAATTTTAATTTAGGGTTCATACGAGTTCTTTAGGGGTTTCTTTGTTTGTGTGTTAGGATTGAAATTGATGATGGGGGTTGTAGTTATACATGCCTTGGAACTCAATCATGTGGTTTAATTGCTTCAATTGCAAGTATTTTTCATGAATCGTGGTTTTTGGGTTCGTATACACTAGCAGATTTGATCTTGTGATTTTGCGGTCAATTGTTGTTATAATTTGGACCATATGTTCCTTAGCATGTAAGAAACACTTGCCCTAAGTTTATTACAACCCAGATACATGATTGAATCCGTTTGTGTTTAAGTGTTCATACGATCCTACGCGTAAAATAGGATTAAGGCATGTTTACGAATAAAATGTGTGTATTAAGTGTGTTGGAATGAATATTGATCAGTGGTTGTGTTTTTACACCTTCAGGAATCAAACAACTAGATTTTTTCAAAAGGTGATTTGCGTCAAATACGTATCTACGCATAAGATGTTCATCCTACGCGTAAGATTGATTCTTACACGTAAGATTCGACACGTTGAAAAACATTGTCTTGGATAAGACAATGTTTACGCATAAAAGTTAAACTTACGCATAAGTCTTGATCTTACGCATAAGTCTTGAACTTACGCATAAGTCAAAACCTACGCATAAGTTATATCTTACGCATAAGGTTAATCCTTTGCATAAGCTCATATCCTACGCCTAAGATTTTATATTACGCGTAAGATTGAGCCTACGCATAAGATTTACCTTACGCGTAACATATAAGGTTATGCGTAGCTTTTTGCTCTTACGCCTAAATCCATTTCTTACGCATAAGTCATGTTATGCGTAGGTTTTCCAACTTACGCGTAACATTATCAAAAGTCAAGAAATTTTTCTAAGTGTTGTAATATTTCTAATGTGTAACCTCTTGTAATGATAAACTCATGTTGTAACTAGATTGTTATAAGTTAATACCATGTGTTAACTTCTAAAAAACCACAAGTTTGTCATATAACAAAAGTTTTTCACACACAAACACCCACTGATCAATTCAATATATGCACAATCATGTAATTGAATGTCTGAGCTAACAAAGTAAATCATTGCTATGTTTGTGTTTGTTTATGATCAATTCAGATGGCAGAACACAATGACATTCCATATGGACCAGAACCTGAACCAAAACTCTCATGGGAAGAAACCTTTCCCGAAGATTACACCAGGAAGATAGGCAAGAACAACTTACGAATCAACTTCAACAAAATCACATGCAACGAATCCTCATGCTTTGTTCCAGTGGATGCTCTCCTATATCACCCCAACAAGCTCTTGTTCACTAAGTCAGCATCAGTGGCCTGCTTCTACATACACCAATTTTGGCATACACTTCAGCTAGACCTTGGGGAAGCATCCTTCACTTGCATGCTTCATAACAGACAGGTTACTGTGGACATAGATACACTAAGGAATGTTCTTGGGTTACCCGAACTTGGTCCAGATGAAGAATATGATCAAGTACCTACCGAGGAAGAGCTGATAGAGTGGTTATGGGATATTGGCTACGATGAATCAGAAGAAGTAGTGACAAGACACTCTAGATTCAACATCAGATTTCTTCCACAACCATGGAGAACCTTGTACATTATGATTGCCAAGTCCTTATCTGGCAGAGACACTGGCCATGAACACCCCAAGCTCCAACACCTCAAACTCTTCTGGGCCGTGGCAAACGTCAAGAAAGTAGATTATGCCAGCATTATCTGGGAAGACCTTGTGTGGCACATTCAACACAAGACCAACAACATTCCATTTGTTCGCTTCACCAAATTACTCATCGAAAGCTTCCTTTGTGAGTATGACGATATTCTACAAAGACTTGATGATGAAGCCAAGCACACTTTCAGAAATGAGGAAACTCTCAGAATTATCAAGAGACTTGACACCAGCACTCGTAAACAAGGAAAGAAATTTCCCGATTGTCTCTTGAATGCCAAAGTGAAGCTTTGCAAGAACTACAAGTACTACCTTCAAGCTCTCGATGAAGACAAAGTTGGTTTCTTGGACGAAGTCATTCTACCATCGTTCATGCAGAAGAAGGGAAAGAAAGGTAGCAAGTCTGAGAGCTCCGACAGCTCTACCAAGTCTAAACAAAAGAAGAAGGGTACACTCAAGCGAAGAAATCCTGTCAAGCAACCTGCATCCATCCCTGAACTAGGGTGGTTCCCCACACCAGCATCTTCTACAAAACCGTCTAACTCTGAAACCGAATCCGACGAAGGTCCAGTTTACAGGGAAGCCTTTGCCAATATCAACGAGAATGTTAATCTTGAAGATATTGATGATAAAGACTTGACTTTCGAAGATTGGGATAAAGACATTGATGAATTTGCTGATAATGCTGAATACCCAGCAGATCTCAATCAAAGACCGTTCACTGAAGCAGAGACAATATTGGAAGAAGAAAGGATCAGGAAAGAGAAGCTGAAGGAACCCATGACTGCTGAACAAGAGTCTGCACACTCAAACATAGGCCTTTCAGTTGAAGAAGAAAATGAAAGAGCTCTCAATTTGGGCATCCTCCGCAGCAAGATAGATGCATTCCAAGCTGATCAACCTCCACCTCCTTTGTTCTCTCAAACTGATGAAGCTGGTGGATCTAGCAGTATTCCTGAACCTACTACAGGAACTAATACTAATTTGGTCGTCTACAACACCCCCACAGTATCACCCACAGATGTAGAAATGAACAATGCTTCAGCGGCAGAAGAAGAGGAAGAGGAGGATCACATGGATACTGAGACTCCACATCTGCTGACTATGGAAGAAATGGAGCTCAGAGAAAGGGCTCAAGAAGAGGAATTAAAGAAAAAGCAGGAAGCTGAAGAGGCTAGGCTTGAGGAGCTAGCCCAAGCCAAATTGGAAGAAACAATTCGGATGAAGGAAAGCAGAAACGCTGAAGAGGCAGCTAAGCTGGCAGAAGATAAATTGAGAAAAGAAGAAGAAGCCAAGCTAGCCGCAGAACAACAGCTTAAGGCCGAAGCTGACAGACTGGCTGAAGAACAGGGATTGAAAGAGGAAGCAGCCAAAGTTAAGAATGTTGATCAACCCGAACCACAAAGAGGAGATGACAAAGACGTAACCACCAACTTTGAATCCTCACAATCATCTCCTCCAACATCCGAATCTACCCGTGACGAATCAATCAAGAAACCTGCAAGCACCAAAGCCTCTGCTGCATCCAAGTTGATAAAGAAAGCATTTAGAAGAGTTCACGACAAGAAGAAAAACAAATTGGAAGATCAGGTTACATTACTAGCAAGCCAAGTTGCTGAACTGACGAAGCTCAATACTAATGTCCAAGAGCTGCAAGAAAAGGTTGACACCTTCTTAGCAAAGGATGTGCTAGAAAACTTGGAAGCCACATTAGCTGCTCAAGCGAATCAGTATATGGAACAACACTTAGTGGCTGAGTTGAAAGAACTACTGGCACCTATGCGAGATGAACTCACAAAGTTTGCAGAACAAGCAGTCAAGAAAGTGATCAGATCTACCTCGTTTACTCTTCGAGCTGATAAATCAACTTTACCACAACCGGGGTTATCTATGGACAAATTAGAAGCCCAACTCTTAGACAAATTGGCTAGAAAGTTCACATTATCACCTGAAGAAGCAAAAGTCCTGGAAGCTTTGAAAGCCAAGATGACTAAAGAGACCTGCAGCACTGAGGCCGACAAACTGAAACATCCAAGAGATGATGAAGATCAGGATCCTAACTATCAGGCAAAGAAACAAAGGCAAGCCGAAGGACCCTCATCTCAACCAAAAGCACCGGTCATCCCTCCAACTACAACAACATCTTCACAACAACCCAAGGCATCTGGTTCCGCTCCCAAAGCACATGACCACTTTGAATACACAGGTGGTGACGAGATTCCTCAGCTCGATGAAGTACCAGAATCATCATCTAAGAAGAAGAAAGAAAGGAAACGAAAGCATCATCAGCACAAACCGGATACCTCATCAAAAGGCACAGAACCCAAGAAACCGAAAACCGTCCTCAAATGGCTAGACCAAGACGAAACTGCTGATTACTCCTGGTTTGAAAAGATGATTAATTCGCAACCGCCACTTGCAGACAATCAAGAACCTCAAGATGGTCGAACAGTGGAATACGCTCAGTTGATTCAGCATAAGTTTCAGATGAAAAAGATGAACCAGAAAGAGCTACGAAGAATCAAGAATGATGCGTTCAATCTTCTGAAAGATCGGTCTGCTAACTCCATCGAACTTGAGTACCATCTAGAAAATATTGCTCGAGCTATGTCAAGCAATATTGACTGGATCAATCCTGAATCTTATGTCGATCCGGTCACAAGGAAAACCGCACCATACATAACTGACTGGTCCAAACCACTACCGATGATTGGGAAGCCTAAGGAACCAAAGATCCCATACAAGTTCTTCTTCAACAATGACTTGGAATTTCTGCAACTCGGCAGCAAGATTGAGAAGAAGTATGTCACATCACTTGCCTTTCTCCCTGCAGCTAGATATCTCAACAATGCCATCGAAGAAGAAGCCTCTGCCTTATTCATCGACAAAGTTGTTGACTATGACCGGAATGCACTCTATGGTATACATCATTGGCCAGATAACCGGGCACAGTATTATCGAAGCGGCAGACTCAATCAGACGATGGGTGATGTGACAAGTGATTTGAAGATAGTCTCGATTCAGTTCATTTTGACTGTCACTCACTTTGGGTACCCCTTCCTCAGCAAAATCACACTCAAAAGACTTGATGAAAAAGAGTACGATATTTCTGAGTCAGACTTTCCACGACTACTCCTCAACGACATAGAAGATATGTACCTGCTCAAAGTTCAAGGAAAGCTTTACAACTTGCCCAAAGATATGCAACTTGCCTTTATCACAGCTCTCCTAATCTTCATTAGGCAGATAGTCATCAGAGAAAGAGTAGAAGATCTTCAACTGGGAGTGGAAAGTTATCAAAAGAAGCTGAATCTCACCAAACCAAACCTGTTCGACATCCCCAACCTTCAACATCTATCTCAATACTCCTTGATAAGACATCCGGCATTTGGGTTCACATACCGCAGTGTCAACGGTCGTAACTGCTTCATGGGCTATGGAGAAATACATAAGTTCTGTGATGAAACCTTGAAGTTCGTCAGAGATGGAATCAAAAGCAGATTGGATGACATTGCACTGGGTAAATCTAAAAGGTGGAATACCAATGAGGCCAGGGACGCTCGCAGATTCATTTTAAGGATTGAGAACCGGTTGAAGCGCAGGGATCAGTTTCGGAGATTGGAAAGCTATGTTGGAGGCAAACCTGGATTTCCGGTGTTGACATTTCAGAGACCTGATTGGTAGAAAGTTGTAAGAATTTGATTTGATTTGTCAATATTATACTTCATAATGGTTTGTGTACGCATTACAGTGCACAACCCGAACTTGTAAAGAAAGGACCCTGAAGTACGCATCAGTGCCTCAATCCTAATATAAGGAGCGAAGGCTTCTTACTTATGAGTAGAATTAATCAAATGTGTTTTGATTTTCATAATTCTGCTCAAAAGGACAAGTATTTCACCTCAATAAGACCTAATCACTTGTTGAGGGGGAACACTTGTCAAAAGAAAAATTACTTTGTTCTAAAATCAAAAGTTCTTGGTGAATCTCCCCATAAGACTTAAAAAGCATATTTTAATCAAAAGTTTATCAAAAACAACATCTGATATGCTATTTTTGAGGGGGAGAAAATGAAAAAGTGATTAAAATATAAGTAGTCAAAGCTAAAAGTTGTATCATGTGCGAGCTAGACTCAGAATTGACCCAGGAATTGACGAGACAATAAAAGTTAGTAATATCGAAAAAACTTATCCTCGACGGGTAATAACATCAAGTTAGTTACTAGAGCTAGTTGTCACCTAAAAGCTGATAATGCATCTCTTTAACTAACCACGTAAGCGTGTCTCGAAAAGGATTTGTCTTAGTAGAAATGTACCGTCTCGAGAAACTTTCTGTGGACTTGACCAGGCCGGGTAATAACTTCAAACTACTTTATCTAGTGATATAAGCGTGTCTCGAATCGGTCTTGTTCACGGAAAGTGGATCAATTCAAAATGCTTGGTCCTCCCGCATGTGCAAATTTATTAAATACTTATGAGCACATGTGAAGGGGGAGCCCTTCAAAAGTGTACACAAAACTCTCAAAGTGTTATCCAAAATATTTGATTATCACAAACACTTTGAGAGATTTTCAATCAAAGGTTTCTTGGCTACTGTCGGAGGTATAAGGTGATTAAGATAGGAATAACCATCTTATGATCCGCCAGAGCCGGAGGGATCTACCCAAGGACATCTCCCATAGTTAGAATTAGAAGTCCTTAGGTATGATACGAAAAAGGGAGAAAAGAAGGAAAGGGAAAGAAGGAGTTGAAGAATTAAAAAGAAAAGTAAAGTAAAAGGTGAAAAGAAATAGCCCTCCATATGATTCAACCTTAGGGCAGACACCGGGTTCAATACGTATGCTACTGGTTGTTGCAAAAGACAACACCGGTATTGAAGATAAAGTCGTCATGGACCCAGTGACGCAATGCACTAAAACCTTCTTAACCACTCAAGTTCTCTTAAAAGAGCTCGTTTCATTCTCACTGGGAATCAGTGTAATCTATCGACCCATCTCTTAGAGATGGTTGATATTGAAGCAGGAGACCCCTCCCTAGTCTCCGCATAGGAAACCTAAGTGTGCACTTATAGAGTCTAGAGCCTTGAGATACTTCAAAGATCTCTTAGGAACACTTAGTATTTCTACAACTGGTGTTCTACATCAATGAACACCAGCTGTAAATTATCGAGTCCTTCGCAGATCTTAGCAATCTACCGAGAACGTTTATGAGAGGATTACATATGTATTTCTCAATGATTGAACGGAAACTCCTGCCAGGGTCAACATCAAGCAGCCCTGACAGCAGGTCACTTCGGTAACCCCATAAGGGTTACGCTTAGTGTTTGTGGTGGTTCCATAGCGGTCTACAGTCGTGGAGTGATCCCTAGCGACTCACCCAGTCATTGAGCTACTTAGTAGGTCTTGTAAGCTCCTTTGGGAGTATCTGATATGGGAACGGCCTGGATAAGGATTAGAGGGAGTCTTCACAATATGCTGTTGATGAACTCTAATTCCTTATCTGTAAGTACCGGGTATTTATTGCTAACTGTTTACTTGCAGGTACCTCACTTCCATGATGGTAGATTCCAACATGCTCATACATACATCTTGAAGCAAATGATAGCTCCCCCAAAGATCTCAGCAACACAAAGTTCAAAGAAGGATTCTACGCCAATAAGAAGAATCTACAAAGTATAAAGACAAAGATCTTAAAGTATGAAAAGGAACTTCATGTACGTGAAAGTATAAGTCCGAAGATGTATGAGTATGTTGGAATAGCGGACAACCACCACAGACGCAGAAGTGACGAATGGCAGACAACTTCATGACACAATCACTACATCATCACCAAAGAACAAAGACATAGAGCAAAGTACATTCATTATCATTCAACCATTTTTGAAGACGTCTAAAGCTTTACATGTCACAAGTCAATGACAATGATGAAGACGTCAAGCAACCGTGATGACCGACCCTTAGGGGGAGATTGTTGGGATCATACTTTTATATTTTAGTCAAGTCTCGGTCATTACCTTTTGTAATAGGTTGCTTAGTTATTTACCTCATTATGTTTTATGTTACAAGGCTTATGTACTAAAGTCCAATGCGCTTGAAAGCCCACGTTTAAGTATGATGAGGGAGGAAGGGAATGTTGCCCTACTCCTCCCTTATAAATACCAAGCTTATGTAAACATCTTATTTGTTGGTTATTTGAATATCTTAGTGAAACTCTTGTTCTTACAATCTTCATAATCTTATAATCAACCATCTCTCATTCTCATCTAATTTCTCATACTTGTGTTTACAAAATGGTGACCTAACAATATGTGAATTAATTTGTATCTATACTTTAGCTTAAAAGGTTTTTACAAATTACTATCAATTCCTTGTAAGGACACTTTTAAAACGAAAAAGACGCAAAACTATTCAACCCCCCTTCTAGTTTTCCACAATTGGTATCAGGAGCCACGTCTAGCAAGATTTTTAAAATAGATTATATTTTAAAACTTGTAACGATCTATGGAATTTGAAAAATATGTAGAAGGGAAATTGTCACAACAACCACCTTTATTTGAAAATGATCATTTTCTTGAATGGAAAAACAAATTTGAAAATTATGTGAAATCAATAGATCTTGATCTTTGGCATATCATTTCAATTGGTGATCTTAAACCAACAAAAATAGATTTTGAAAATCAATATAATAATCTTCAAACCAAAATTGATAAAAACACTAAAGCCACATTACTTATTTTTAAAACTCTACCAAGAGTTAAATATGAAAGATTATTTCGTTGTAAAACGGCAAATGATATTTGGAAATGTCTTTTAAAGTTTCACCAAGAGAAATGTAGAATCAAAGATGATAAACTTGATATTTCACAAGAAATAGTTAATCTAGAAAATTTAGTAAATAAATATTTAGTTGAAACAAACACATGTACTACTAGTTCAAATGTGATCATTGAAGGTATCTATAATGAAGAATACATGAACCAAATCCGAAGAAAGAGCGTGAATAAATCATGGTGCAACAAGTGCAAAGACGACGATGATAATACGGCTTATGAGAATATTCAAACAAATGTGAACACAAGTATTGATGGCAAGAACTACATGTTTCTACATCCAAGTGAAACTACAAACAAAACATGGAGGGACATGGAAAATGGAATTGATCACCGTATAGCATGTGAAGAATGTACAACCACAAATAAGGTACAATCCAAAACCAAACATTTTTGCTATGATCAATTTATATTAGAATTCTTAAAAATGGAAAACAACTTCAAACATTTTTGCAACATCGACTCAAAAATTATTTTTAAGAACGAATTTTCAACATCCGCTGAAAGCAACTTTGAAAAAGAAATCATTTTAGAAGATAAAATGTCTAGACTTAAAAGTAATATTGAAATCGATCTTGAATGTAAAAAATGTCAAGACTACAAACATGAAATTAAAATGGAAAATGAAAAAGCAAAAACATTGGCAAAATTCGAAAATAGTTCTAAATCTTTAAAATATCTTCTCAACATTCAAAAGCCATTTTATGATAAAACCGGCTTAGGATTTATCGTAAATGATCCTTCAACAAATGTATCAAAACAAATAAAATTTGTTAAACCTAGTGAATAAATTTAGAATTAATACTATTAACATTCATTACTTATTACTCTTGTCAAGAAGGTCATTGTTTGTTAATTAAAACAAACTATTGATGAATTCTTGTAATTATCGACGACATCCCCATCATGTGCATTCAAATGCAATGGATGTTCTCATCTAACCAACTAGGACCCATGAGAATCTGGGTACCAAGCTGTTTATCATGTTTAGGTAATTAACAAACGAAGAGTCTACTACGTGTTGATTTACTCATCTCGCTCTATTACCTTTGACGGATATTGGTTCCTATCACGTTGTTTCACATTCTGCAAATGTTTCGCCTATGACGTCGTTGCGGGAATCTTCTTGTCTCGGCATTTTGTTCTTCATTCTTGGAGTTTTGGTATCATGGTGTGTCCGTTACTATTTCAAGATGAAGCCTCCTAAGTACTACTTCTATTTGCCTTCACGACTTGTGATGATTGGTGTGATCGATTGAGCATCTCGGATCCAGTTCCCTTGATTTCTATTGGTGGGAATATTACTTGGCTAATTCGACATGTTTTGGACTAACTCTTAAGATTTCTTCTATCACCGTCATGCTCACTCTTAAAGAAAAGCTGGACCTGAGATAAGTTTTCTTTTCAAAAACTTGCCAATATTACATTATATTTTAGAATGTTTTAATGAGTATGTGAATATGATTTAACTTATAAGTTGCCATGCTTTTAGATCATTAACACTAATATACGCATACATGATATTAGTATTATAAACCTTCTTGTTGTTTAATCTATTATCATTCTTCTTAATCTTCTATAATCTATAGTAGAACCTTTCCACTTTATCTATATGATCTTGCTAGTTGTATAAATAGATGTATTATAATTAAGACTTGTTTGCAACTTGATATTATGATGTTATTTGTATACATATATACATATATATATGAATGCCTATCTTGTATCCATGAACTATTTACTCTGCTCCTTCCTGTCTCGTTGCATTTAGATCATAAATATCTATCATCTCACTTTAATATCTTTAAATGTCATTAGAGATGATTATGTATGACAATGGGCTTAATTGATTCTCTTGAGCATGACATGCTTACATTTCAAATCCCTCTCTTGAAACTTCTTGATTATCATGATCAAAACATCATGGTTAAAACTTCTCTCCTTTTGAATGAAATAAAGTTTTTTAACTAAAATTTCATTCACAACCTTATTTTAATCGAAAAAAAGATTGAAATTTCTTTTAAGCTATGAAACAAAACTCAATTTATGTTATTATAATGCATACTTGAATTTACTTCAAAACATTGTTGAATAAAACTAAAAACGTTTTGCTTAAAACACATTTGACTTTCTCACATATGTCATACACTTCTTTTGGAAATGACATTCACAATTTCATCAAATCATCTCATGAGAATCATAGCTTGCCCATATGGACCTTGTTTGTAACAAATCTTGAAGTCCATACAATCATATCCACCTATTTGTTACTTGTTAACAATCATCAACATGTTTGCTCTAGACTAAATGTTATCATCTTCATATAGGTACACATTTTACTTATTTGACTTATTGCCTTCTTAGTTGCATGTCTTAATTGATAAATTATTAGATAGCATGATTATTAGAAATTAATTGCCTAATTCAATTATTTCTATATCACTCTCTACATTCATGAATAGTATGCCCTATATTGCCTCAAAGAGTTGAACTTACTTGAATCCAAATCCAAAAACACAACCTTTTTGAAAATTTTCTGCCAAAAACCCATTTCTGGCATTCTGGGAATCACCAGATGGGCGGCCCCCTTAATTATATAAGGCGACCCCCTTAATGATTAAGGGGACCGGCCCCTAATTAAGGGGACCGGCCATCTGATGGTCAGTGATACTGTTTTCTTTATCACTTTTTGACCCATTTCAGCCTATACTTCCCAAAATTCACAAACATATTTTGTCCCATGCTATCCCTCAAAATTTACCTTCCTAAACCACATTTCTCATACACTATAAATACCCTCTTCCCATCATTAATGCCATCACACCCAAACATGTCATCTCCCAACAAACAAAAACCTAAGATTTCAAGAACCGCAAGGATCTCCGTCAAACCCGTTTGGAGGAGGAAACTTGATTCTTGTCATAACTCAAGTGATGTTGTTCCAAGTCAACCTACTACTAAACCTCAAACCTACAATAATGATTCATCTCACAACTAATCACCCACTCATTCCCTCATTCATGCTTCTTCTTATGATGAGCATGCTCAATCCCAAAACAACAATCCCAATTTCTCAATCAATACTTCACATGTTGCTCATTCAACAAAAACACCACTCACTCTTGGAGAACCTCTTCCACCCATTTCATGTTTTCATGACTACCCAAGCTCAACCATGTCTCCACCACCAAGAGTTCCACCACCACATCCTACAACCTCACATGCCATTCCTATGTTGCATGTTCAAACCTTCACCCAAGACAACCATCATGTTCCACCATCATCACCTTCCTCCGAACACTTGAAGTTCGTTGAGGAGCTAAAAGAGGCTCATGAGCTTAGTGCTCTTTTAGCATTACATCTTGCGCAACGCAATTTGGATCCACCCCAATCAAGCTCACCATCATCACCACATAACATCAACCAAGTTGAGAAGCATGTCAACAATTGCCCTTGTTGCATCTTCCTTCAACAACAAACCATTGCTTTGAATGAGCACTTCACTTGGATTGAGTATCTTCTTACAAGATCTCAACAAACATCATCACTTGAACAACATCAAAACCCTCAATCAACAAACCCTATCTCTAGCCCACCACCTACAAGTTCCACATCTCCAAACTCACCAACATCCATGAAACCAAAAGTTTATCTCCACTAAACCACCAAGCATTTTTATGCTTATGTTTCTCATTTTCAAATAAAACCTTTCAACCATTTTGGGATTCAAGAAAGTTTGGTGACACTCCTTGTTAGCACAATAGGATGCTATACTTAGTCTTAGTATTCTATAGTTATGGCTTTTGTAACAATGATTATGGGTTGACATAATCATTTTCTATCAATGAATGACTTAATATGTATCCCTTATTATCTTTTGCCATGCTTATTACTTGTTGGTATTATGATATATGTGTTTTCTTTTGCTATGCTTGTGCTTCTAATATTTTTCTTGCAAGAATCCCAATTCTCGAACCTTTGGTGCCCTCAAACGAGGGTGAGCTTACATCAAGGGGGAGCTTACTTCCTTTTGGCTTAATCCTTTTTGATTCTACAAAAAGGGGGGAGAAGTGAATATAAACTCACTAAATACTTGTCTAAAAATTAATTTTTGGATTTAATGAGTTTAGGTTTTGTAATCATCAAAAAGGGGGAGATTGTTGATATAAATAAATGACTAAAAATGTTATTCATATCTTTAGATATCTCTATGTTTTGATAATCACAAAACGAAAACTCATCAAACCAAAGATTATGACATAAACAAGTATTTAGTAGTAAATACTCATCTTTACCATCAAATCACATAAGGTATGAATAAACAAAGTGTCTAATGTATTACAAGATCAAAGGAACATTTTTGTTAATCACTAGATAATTATAAAATGTTACAAAACATTTTACATCTTTTGTAAAACATTTTTGGAATTAAAAGAATATGTTTTATTCATTACAAATTTGTGAATTCAAATTTTCAACCAAAAATGGCAAATCTAATCCAGAAAAATTCCCCTCACAAAAGGACAAGAAAATCCAACGTTCAGGAGGGCGGCCCCCTTAATTATACTAGGCGGCCCCCTTAATCATTAAGGGGACCGCCCCCTAATTAAGGGGACCGGCACGCTCCAGAACAGTATTTTCTAGCCCTATAAATATTGGATCATTCCACATATTTTTCTCACCTTTTTGCACTAAAAACTTTCTGATCTAAACATCCTTCTCAATCCTCTAAAAATCCTTTGATCTTATATACTTTGATCTTTGTTTCAAAGTGATTCAAGCCTCAACACACAAGTGCAAAGAGAAGAATACTTCTACTAGAAGTATTACAACTTAGTATCATCTTGCTATCTAAGTTGTTTGGTTGTTTCATCTTGTTGATCTTTCATATTTTGGTGAATAAGGTGTATGTATTAGTTTGCTAGATTTAGTTGTAGAATCTAGAATTGTTGTAAGTGTGTAGTGGAAGTTGAAGTGAAGAAGTAGTGTTGGAAAATAGTGAAGATAGAAGAGAGTGGCAATAGTTGATAGTAGTGAAGAAAGTGAAGCTTTCAAGTGGAGAAGACTTGAAGACATTAGTAGATTGAAGTTGTGAAGACTCTATTGGCTTGAAGGTGCAAAGACATTATTAGCTTGAAGTTGTGAAGATATAGGTGCTTTGAAGTTGTGAAGTTGCAAGACATTGAAGTCGTGAAGAATTTTGTGAAGGCGTGAAAATACTAGTGGTGTGAAGACATATTGAAGAAGTCAAAGGTGTGAAGATATTGTGGTGTGTTATTTGGTGTGAGATTTGTTCTAGCTACGATTAGAACTCGACATCTTGCTTTGTGTCGTTAATTGGTGTAAGCATTTGGTGTGTACAGTTTTCTCCACCATAAGGGAGGTTATTGACTTAGTGAAGAAAACTCTCGAGTTCGGTGCTCGGGGAGTGGAGTAGGGCAAGGAAGGTGTCCTTGTAGCCGAACCACTATAAATCCTTTGTCTCTCGGTTTGATCTTTCCATCCCTCATTCTTTACTTGTTTACTTACTTGTTTTTCGTACATTATTATTATTGTGTGTTGTGCATATATTGGTTTCACATAAAGATCAAACTAGGTTCCATTCAAAACATTAATTATACATTAGTAAATTAAAAGTATATACAATCATTAAAACACATATACATATATAAATACTTACTTATATTTAAGTGAGATATATGAAATTATAATTTCTATTCAACACTTTAAATAAGTGGTATTTATGTGACATATGTGAATTAATTTGTATCTATACTTTAGCTTAAAAGGTTTTTACAAATTACTATCAATTCCTTGTAAGGACACTTTTAAAACGAAAAAGACGCAAAACTATTCAACCCCCCCTTCTAGTTTTCCACAGTCTTGATTCGTGTCAAAAACCAATTATATATATATATATATATATATATATATATATATATATATATATATATATATATATATATATATATATATTTACAAGAAATACAAATCCCGAGTTCGTTTTCCCGTGTGAAGGATGAAGGGAATCGTAGCTAATGATTCGTGAAACCGTGTCGTGAAAAAGTGAAAAAGTGGAATTATGATTTTAATACTAAAATAATGATGAGAAACAAGCTACAATGCTAAATGTACAAGCTACTAAAGCACGACTAACTAGAAACGTGAAACGATTTATCAAACGCGATTTAAAACGTAACGTACAAATTAAAAAGTGAGATTTAATGAAAAAGGCTCCTAAAAGTTTGAAATAATTTTCTAAAAATTCTAAACAACTAAAAATAATTTTGAGAAAAAGAAAAATATTTTTTTTACTTTTTATTTATTTTCTATGAATTATTTTCTATTTTTGATTTATTAAAAATGATTAAAAGTAAAAGAAAATGTAAAAGTAATTTTGAAAAATACAAAATAAATTCAGAAAAATCTAAAATAACTAAAAATAAATTTCTAAACTATTTTTGGATTTTTAAAAGCTTTTTCTGATTTTTTATTGATTTTTATTTATTTAAAAAGTATTAAAAAGGATTAAAAACTAATATTAAATGAGAAAGATAGCAAATAAACTCAAAAAAATAAGTAATTTTTAGGAAAATTCTAAAATATTTATCAAAATCTAATAAAAATAGAAAGAGTGAGAAATAAGCTGGAAAAGTGCTTATTGTGCAATAAGCAGTCTTGGACAAGTACTTATTAATAAACATTTGTCACCAATCTTTCTGAAACTTTCACCGAAGGTTCAAAATACTCAAATAAGCTCTTATAAACTCAATTCAGATCAAGAGTAACACAGAAACACAACTTTGGATCAATAAGCAGTTTGTAAAAAGCCAAAGCAATAAGCAAAATTGATCCAGAATAAGCAGATGGATTAGGAACCATACAAATCAATTAAGTAAACTTAAATATGATCAGTTAACACAAACAAGCTCAGGTTTCAATTCAATTAGCACTTATGCAGGACCTAACTTTATTCAGCAATCAAGTTCCAAACTCCTAACTTGCAGGCACCATTAAGCACTTATAATAAGAACTAAAATGAAAACTCAGTGGGGCAAAAGTGAGCTAGTACTACTGAGATTCTAAAAATCCCAAAAGCCCTATCACGATTTATCAATTGCTATCCTACTTGAAGCTTAGTTCAGGTCCCTGTTGAGCACACTTAAGCTGCAAGCCTACAACAGTTGACTAATTTGATGCACACTTAATTTGACTAAATCCAATTTCAAATTATCTAAACTGATGCTAAATGAAATAACAAGTTAATATTACACTAAAATAAGCCAACTATCAATAATTTGTACCTATCACTACAATTAAGCTAGCTGAATTAACTATAACAAGTAGTTCACTAACTTTAAATCCTAATTTTGACTATTAATAATAAACGGGCAAATGACTTGAAAATACATCCAAGTTGACACTTTTTATTGTTCTGTGTAGGCAACTTTTTTTTTCTTATTATATTACAAACCTTTTTAAATCGTGCTATTGTGTGTACCGGTGACCTGCTTGACCAGTTCTAGCAGGTTAAGTTAACGACCGTTTGCTTTGTTATTACAACATTAGTCCTTTATACTAACGATCATTTATAATTAACTAAATGGGGCCTGTTAAGTTAACGACCGTTTGTTTTATTATTCCAACGTTAATCCTTTACACGTTTTCGCATGTTTTCATCTGTTTATACATGTTTTCGTCCGTTTTAACACGTTTTCGTCCGTTTTTACAAGTTATTGCACGTTTTCGTCCGTTTTTACACGTTTTTGCACGTTTTGTAGGATATAATATCAAGTAACAAACATGTAGTTCATGGTGGTGGTTGTGATTCGTTTGTGTAAAAGAGAAAGAAAGAAATATGGGAACCTTGAGAGGATGAGAGAAAACTAGAGAATATTAGATTGATAGTGAATGAAGGTCCAACCCTCTTCACATGTGAAGAGGGGTATTTATACTACCTAACAAATAAATGATAAAACGCCCACACCCGGGCTGTGGATCAGGCATACAGTGGGTAAAGACCCGTCCTTCTTCCACAATGTTACTTAATCCACTTCTAACTAATAACTAAAGTAACTACGAGCTAAACTCAATGGTATTACAATAATTAGGTGACCGAGTCTTCTATAGGAATAATTGTATTCCTAACAATCTCCCCCTAAGCGAGGTCACCTTGGAAATTGAGCTCTTTGATCTTCAAGCATTCTTATGTCTTTGTAGCTCGTAGGTTCTGATTCTTCACTTTTCAGCACACTTTGTACTTTAAGCAATGAACTTGTGATTTGGAGTTCCTTTGAGTTGTGTGATCTTTGAGCTTCTTTGAGATCATCAGCCACAGTAAATCTCTAACCTCATCCACAATAGTATCGCCTTCATGTGGTGTAGTGACTTTTAGACCGTCATGCTCACACCCTTCTGGATCTAGAGACTTTACATCAGATTTGTGGATCAGGAGACTTTTTCATCAGAGTTATGGAAGCATTGTTGATAGTCTCTCAACATTTGTTGTAGCAAGTCTCTCATCATCATTGATAGTGAGGAGGATGTGTGAGCATGAGGTATGGATTGACCCGATTCAGCTGGAAATTGGAGCCATCACGATAGAGTGAATCGGTGAATAAGTATTCACAGATTGATGAGAAATTGATTTATAGAAATCACTCGCGTGTCATATGATAAACATTTTTGAGACACGACGAGAGTTTTATGCTCAGAATCACATTTCCATAAAAAATACTTTTGTTTGAAATAGTGTACACAATCAATGTGCTCGAAAATTAGATTGTGAGCACACTGAAAGGTTTTTGCAAAAGTATCCGTCAATCCATATCCTGGAATAAGTTTGATTCAATATTTGAATCGCACCATTGTTGCTTTCTAGTTGTCACTTGATCATTGATCCAAGATGGATCTCACATGTCACCTACCAAGAGCTTGAGTGATGTTCGCTCTAGAAGGATTTGCATCTTCATTGTGAATATTTTCATATCACTCGGATGTTCTGGCAATACCACAAGGATAATGCGTAGGACTCTAAATATTTTATCTTATTTTCCACATTGTGTGAAACAATAAGCATATTTGGAATGTGTCCTATCGAGATTTATGGATGATCTCATGGATCTAGACTCAATAGTGCGTTTTGATCCGCTCCTGGAGACTAGGGAGGCGTCTCCTGTTTTAGGTATCAACATAGCTCGCAATGAGCGGTCGATACATTGCACAGGGTTCCCCGTGAGATTGAAACAAGCTCTTTGAGAGAACTTGAGTGGTTGGGAAGTTTAGTGTAGTGCGTCACTGGGTCCATGACGTCTTGTCTTCAATACCGGTGTTACCTTAGTAACCGCCAGTAGATTATGAATTGAACCCGGTTTCTGCCCTAAGGTTGAATATCTGGAGGGCTATTTCTTTTCACCCTTTCTCATTACATTTCTTTTTCATTCTTCAACCCCTTCAGTGCTTACCGAGACTTCATCACTAGAACCTTGTTGGGTTTGTTCCAGTCCTAGCTCTATCTCAGTCCGCACTCTTCCCTTTCTCACTTTACTCCTTTTTTTCAATCATTCCTAAGGACTTCTAATTTATCTAGAGGATTGTCCCTGGGAAGATCCTTCCAGTTCTGGTGGATCATGGGAACTCATACCTAACCTTATCCATCCTTATAACTCCATGCATAAAGGTAAAAGGTCGGTCTTTGGTATAACTTCCACAAACGCCTTTTGCTCCCCCTCAATATGTGCATCGATATTCGAAAGAGTTTAGCACATGTGTGGGAGCATATTTATTGAGTCCAAAAGATCACATTTGATTATCAGATTTCATATTTAAATCACATTCTCTCCCCCGATCAAAAATTTCAAATCTTTTGAGATTTTTTATCTCAATTGATTTAAATAATTTAGAAAACGTTTGGTAGAGAAATGCAGTCTGTTTTAATATTTTTTGATAAAAGAGGAACTTTTTCTTGCTCCCCCTCAATCTGTGAGGGAGGTTGTTATGTGTTAGATTTGATGAGTTTACAAACGATTTGAAGTTTTTAAACAAAATTCTTTGAAAATTTCTCATTCTGACACATCACCATCACAAAGTGTAATATTGCAAGATTTTGTACAAAGTGTGGAGAGTTTTGATGATACATAAAATTTTGAGAAATCACTCTCCCCCTCAATCAATGACGGATGTTAAAACTGAAATATTTTCATGAAATATTAAAGTCATTGATTGAGTGAAAAATTTTATCAAAATTTTGAGTTCAATTTGATTTTTAATCAAAATCTCATGGTACCACCAAGTTTTGCACAAATACTTTCCGGAAAAATCATAGAAGGGAAAGTATTTGGCGATAAAAAGAAGATTTCTCTTCTTTAACAAGAAATAATGCACTGAAGCGTACATTAGATCGAGGAAACATGGATATAAATTAATCCATGCCCAGGTGAACTTCACCCGGTACAAGGAACAACCGTCTTTTTGGCGACGTGTTTTCCCCATTTTGAAAAACGGGTTGCTGTCTGAAGTAATAGCAAGCCATAATTTTGAAGTCCGGATTGTAGCCTGAAATGACTACAAGCCATAATTTTGAAGAATGTTTTGAGAAACGACATGTTTTTGAAAAAGACTTTATTTAGAAATAGAAAAACTCTTGCTCAAGCATATGTATGATTCTGTATCATTGTTGAATGACATTTCTAGAAACGTACATAATATTGATTACACAAGAGACATGTCGTGAGAAGAATATTTTTGGATTTTTATGATTTTTCAGATTTTTATGGTTTTTATAGGTTTTATATTTTTCTATTTTCTTTTTGATAAATATTATATACAAAGGATATGTGAAGCCAATCCTTCAATCATCATTCTCTTCTTGGAGAGACTTAAGAGTTTCTGGAGTGAGGCTCTTCATCCCAAGTCGTGGGAGAATGAACTAAAATCTTTCCCGAGAAAGAGCCTTTGTGAATATATCAGCCAGCTGAAACTCCGTTCTCACAAAGTAGAGTTCCACTATCCCTTTCTTTACTTGTTCTCTGATGAAGTGACGACGAATGTCTATATGCTTGGCTCTGGAGTGCTAGACATTGTTGCAACACAGAGCAATGGCACTTTTGTTATCACAATACATCGGAATTTTGTTGAAGTTATACCCATAATCTGATAGTTGTGATTTCATCCACAAAATTTGAGCACAGCATGAGGACATGGCTATATATTCAGCTTCTGTGGATGATATTGAAGTGCACATCTGCTTTTTGGATGACCAGCTGACAAGTTTCTCACCCAAGAATTGAGCACCTCTAGAAGTGCTTCTGCGAGTACCTTGACACCCAGCATGATCAGCATCAGAGTAGGCCGTGAGAGCCATTGCATTGTCTTTAGGGTACCAAAGACCCATGTGGATCGTCCCTTGGAGATATCTAAATATTCTTTTAACTGCTTCCAAGTGCTTTTTGGTGGGCATGGATTGATATCTGGCACACATGCATAGGGCGAAAAGAAGGTCTGGCCTACTTACTGTGAGGTACATGAGAGATCCAATCATGCTTCTGTATTTGGTCTGATCAATGGTTACACCTGCTGAGTCGTCATCGAGTTTGGATCTTTCAACCATGGGTGTATCAACTGTGTCACTTGAATCAAAGCCAAACTTCTTAAGGATGTCACTAGCATATTTGGCTTGATTGATAAAGATGCCGCTCGGGTTTTGTGAGATTTGTAACCCCAAGAAGAAAGACATTTGTCCCATCATAGACATTTGAAACTGGGAACTCATTTCCGTAGCAAAGCGATCACATTCCTTGGAATCAGACGATGCAAAGATGATATCATCAACATAGATTTGAACGTGAAGTAGGTTGTTACCAGTCTTCCTAGTGAACAAGGTAGGATCAACTACACCCTTGGTGAATCGATTTGCAAGGAGAAACTTGGAAAGCGTGTCTTACCAAGCTTTAGGAGCCTGTTTGAGACCATAGAGTGCCTTCTTTAAGTGATATACATGATTTGGTCTTTCTGGGTCCACGAAACCTTCAGGTTGAGAAACATAAACCACCTCTTTTAAGTCCCCATTCAAGAAGGCCGTCTTAACATCCATTTGATAAACGATCATGTTGCTGCTGGCAGCATTGGCAAGAAAGATTCTAATGGCCTCAATACGAGCAACTGGTGCAAATGATTCTTCAAAGTCAATACCCTCTTGTTGACTGTATCCTTTCGCAACTCAACGAGCCTTGTTTTTCAACACATCCCCATGCTCATCAAGCTTAACTTTAAAAATCCATTTGAGAGCGATGATCATTGCGCATTCTGGTGGCAGTACTAATTCCCATACATCAAGACGATCAAACTCATGGATTTCTTCTTGCATTGCGGTGAACCAAGATACCTTCGTAAGGGCATCCTTGACGTCTTTGGGCTCGATTTTGGATAAAACTGAGTTGAAGAAACACCACAAGGCATCAGTGGCAAGTTGTTTTCTGGTGGACACAGGTCGTGAGGGGTTTCCTATGATGTTGTCAATGGGGTGATCATTTGTCCATTTTCTGAGATGTTTATGAGGTTGAGGATAGTGAACTGATATAGTATTGTTTGACTCTTCTGAGGAAGATGCTTCGTTGGAGGATTCAGGAGCAAAAACATTTTCAAATGGTTCTTCCTCAGATGGTGCAAAAGGATTGACTTCCCATGTGTTATCAGATGTAACTCCTTGATATTCAGAAGACGATTGTATATTTGATTCATTTTGAGTGTTGCCAAATTCCGGTGCATCCGGATCAATAGAGATGGAGACTGATGGACCATTTGTATCATTAGGTGCATTCACATCCATAATATTAGGTTCAACAGCCGGCTGTACCGGTTCATGAGGTGGCTGTGACTCCAAGTACTCATCAAACATAGGATCAAATAACCTTATCAATTCTTCACTCGAGGGAGGAACATAAGGAGTTACATGATTGGAATTCTGTACAAGTCCCGAACTTATTGGCCCAGGAGATAAAAGATTTTGTGAGGGTCCAGAACTGGTGTATCCTGAAGCCGTATGCTCTGTCAGCTCATCAAACGTGACATGGATTGTTTCCATGATTTGTCGGGTTCTTTTGTTGTAGATTCGGTACCCTTTTCGATCTGGCGCATATCCGACGAATACCCCAATATCAGCCTTAGCTTTAAGCTTCCCTAAGTCTTCACTATCGTTAGTTGGGTAGCACAGGGCACCAAATACACGAAGAAAGGAGAGATCAGGATTTTTGAGATGCACCAGCTCATACGGTGTCTTGTTGTGGAGAGGATGTATCAATGACCGATTTTGAGTGTAACAAGCAGTAGCAATGGCTTCCGCCCATAGAAACATTGGTGTCTTTGAGAATATCAGCATAGTGCGATCAACTTCAACTAGTGTGCGATTCCGTCTTTCAACAACTCCATTTTGTTGAGGAGTTCGAGGAATACTCTTTTGATGACTGATGCCGATACTTTCATAAAATTGAGTGAGCTGATGGTTAACAAACTCAGTTCCATTGTCTGTGCGAATGATTCTAACGATTTTGTTGAGCCTTACTTGCAACTGCTTAATGATTTTGATAATGATATCGGGAGTTTCATCCTTGGTTCTTAAAAATTTCACCCATGTGAATCATGAATAGTCATCCACAATAACAAGAACATATCTTTTCCCATTGAAGCTTTGCACTCTCATGGGTCCGCACAGATCCATGTGAAGGGTATGGAGTACTTCAGTGTTGGTGTTGGTGGGTGTTGGTTTATGAGTTTGTTTCTTACTTTTACCCAATTGACACGATGAGCAGAGATGATCTTTTTCATACTTCAATCTAGGCATGCCTCGAAAAAGATCTTTGCGAGAGAGTTCATTTATGGTGCCGAAGTTCAAGTGGTTCAAACGACTGTGCCATAACCATGATTTTCTTTTTGAGGCTTTAGAAAGTAAGCAAATGGGAGAGGACCGCATCATGTCTTCAATAGAGATGGTATACAAATTTGTAACACGACTTCCATTAAGGAGATCAACTCCGTCCAATTCTCTAACGAAACATGTGTGTTTTCTGAAGGCCACTTCGAGATCAGAATCACAGAATTGACCAACAAAGAATAAGGTGTGCCTAAGTTCTTCCACATAGTAAACTCTTGAAATCACACTATCACCAAACACATAATCACCATATCCCATAATAGCCCCAAAGTGGTCGTTTCCGAATCTAACTGTCCCGATAAACTTTTTCATGAAATTTCTGAGCCGAGAGCGATCCCCAGTCATATGTTTTGAGCAGCCTGAGTCCAAATACCACAGGACGATTTGTACGACCTGCATTTGAAACCAGACAGATATGGATAACTGAAAAACATGGATCCCCAAGTGTAATTGGGATCCAATAGGTTAGAGCACGCATACTTAAGAGACACAGGATCAGTATTTTCATTGGTTCTTACAGATGAACCGATGCCAGTGGAAGCGGTTGTCTTACTATCAAGGCATTGGGTCACTAAAGGGAATTTTCTACCAGTAGCCTTCCATCTCTTAACCTCTAAATACTTAGGATCGGGCATGTAAGTCAATGGGCACTGGTTTCCTAGAGTGAATTTTCTTCCAGTAGGTTTCCACTGATATCCTACACAGTTAAAAACTTTTCATGTAGCTTTCCAAGTATTGTTATCCTGTTTGTGTGTCTTAGAAGATTTAACCGGGAATTTATAAGAGGACTTCAAAAAGGACACAACACATTCATCATGATTACCAGAAATTAAACAACCGTTACAAGTCTTACAAGTAGCATTGGAATTCGAATTAATTACAGTACGCTTAATGCAAATACTAGAATCAACACGATTCTTTTCATTCAAATCAATCTTATTGTTCCTAAGGTGGTCTTCTACTTTCTTCCCTTGATCACTCTTAGCAGGCAAAGTCCTATCATTCCTTGTATTGCCTTTAGGATTTGACCCGCTAGCTTTAGTGGCATTTATTACTCCTGTAGAATTGACGATGGGAACATTAGATTGTTGCACAGTTGTTTGGTTTCTAGGTGGTGATGTGCTATGCTCACAACTAGCCAAAGGTTTATCAAAGGTAACATGCTTCTTAAACTTCCTAGATGAGGATGTGCCATTTTTATCACGCATGTTGGGAATCTTGGGACATGTACCTATGGCATATTCTAACAAATCTTGTGACCGCTTGGTAAGAAAGCAAACATCCGATAGGGAGTTATCAGATGGTCTTACCATTCTATCTTCTTCAATGGTTTCACGGGTCATGTCAAGGCAGTTCTTAAGATGTCTAAGGTAATCACTATGGACTAGCTCATTGTTCTTAAGGGGAAGAGGAATAAAAACAGCCTCACATGCATACTTTTTACAATTACAAACAACAGAATTGATATTGTCACTTTCATTCATCGACATTTTCCCTTTCACCTTTATCTTTAGATTCTCAATTTCATTAAGCAAAGAGGTTATTTTTTCATTGGTTTTATCACGAGTGAGCTTGATAGAATCATATAACTCTTTGTAATGTTGTTTAACTTCAGAATTTTCGGCTTGAAAACAATCATTTTCATGTTTAAGTAAGTTGATTGTGTTTTGAAGTTGAAAGTTATGAGAATCTGCAGACATTGGTTTATGGTTGTCGATCACAGCATTCATGGGAGACTTCAGTTGGGCAATTTGAGCCCTCAATAACCTGACCGTGTTCGTGTGAGCTTGAATTTTTTCATACCTTTTTGCTAATTCAAAATATGCATCAAATTCTGGAGCATCAGAAGATGTCTTGGCCTTTGATATTTTCATTTTTTCTTCTAAATGTTGATATTTTAATTGTAAATTAAGATTATCAACTTCTAGTTTAGAAAGATGCTTGACCATTCATGCGTGGGAATTGCACCAGGCTTTACCTCTCAAAGGATCTCGAGAAGCTTACAACCCCAACCAGGCAGTGTACCTGATTGTTGTAGTATAGTATAGTGACAAGTACCGGGGGATTGATCGTTCAACTTAGGAATAGTGTCGCTAGGATTAGAAAACCTAAAAACTAGGTCTAGATGTGAGGGATGATTCTTTTTGTATTTTTTTTTATGTTTTTAGAAAAGCAAATAAAAATCTCGGTTTTTGAAGGAGTGGGCGGAATTAGTTGCTAATCAACTAACCCAATTACTAAGATGCAATCAAAATAAAATAATAAAAATGAAAATAAACTAAATTAACTAGTGGTGTGAGCAATATATGGGAGAATTGTGTTTACTTAGACTTCACTACTCCCTAGATATCTTTTACAGGTTAATTACTTGTTACAGTTGCGTGGATGACGGATTGTATTCCTTAATACCATTCATGGGGTGGCGTACTTACTTCCCCAATCCTATAAGCTCCTACTTCACTCCTATGTCGAGCCGGCTAAGAAGCTCCTAACATGGGATCACTAGAATTCGCTCATGCATTAAATACAATCATAAAAACCTAGTACACATCGGTTCATGTTTCTTAAGACGTTCAAGCAAGTTACACAATGGAGATATGCTAGTTTTCTTAAGCCTTACATTGAAATCATTCATCCATTACAACTATAAACAAGCAATCAACCTATAATCCACATCTAGGTTTCATTACATCTAAGCAAACACATGAAAGATCTAGCCTAGCATGTTAAAATCAAGACAAGCATAAGATATATTCAAACAACACATAGACTTATTGAATGAATTGAAAGAAGACTTATCTTAATTGAACATGAAAGGTTTCAAGGGGTGAAAAACCTTGAAAACACTGTTACAAATGACCTAGGGTTTATTAGGTTCGGCCCTAGTATTCTCCACACAAGGTCCTCTTTTTATGAATGAAAAATAGAAAAGTATATATAGATTTTGTGAGGTGACGGCGTCAAGAGTAAATTTCTGACGCCGTCATCTCGCCGCCAATAAAGTTCTCGGACTGCCTAGATCTGGGTCTGACGCTGTCATGTGTAATCCTACTCCAGGCTATCACCAAAATAACTCTTGATGCCCTAAACCTGACGCCGTCAAGTTTTCTCTGGGTCGTCATGCATTTTGCTCTTGACGCCGTCATATTTTCCTTCTTGACGCCGTCAGGTACTGTTCCCAGCATGGAAAACTAAGTCTTTGCCGTTTTCTTCACTTTTATGCTCCAAAAACGTCCAAAATGCTTCCTTTTCCAGAATTCACTCCCAAAGTACCTAAAATCACAAAAGGAACGATTTAGGGCAATATTTGATCAAATAAATTCAATTCCGGGCTTAAATGACCCCCTAAAAACGGTTCATTTTTCGCCTCATCATATACCCTTACACTTGAGATTTGCTTGTCCTCAAGCAAATGCGCTTTTATTCTAGTCAAAATACAAGTAATTACAACAAATAATAGTTCCACTAAAGACCAAAGACAAGCACGGAGGTCATACACTAGCACCTCACAAATAGTGTTTAGATACTCACATCTCTCGGGTGTAATAAAGTATATATCACAATATGGAAATGGAAAACATCTCTCACTACCTGTCATAGCAAAATAGATTACCATAGGCTTGGGAAAGGATCAAACCTCCACCACATGGCGTAAGCACCTAGGATAAACTTTCAAAGAGGTCTTTTAAAGGGTTGTAATGTTAGGTGTAGGGATATGGAATACACGGTTTTGTTGGATATAGGCAATCTTTACTGGTGGCAAGTTAATAATCTTGGTTAATTACATGTACAATATGGCGTTGCTAAGCCAAGAATAGACTCGACTTAAGCTAAATAAATGAAAAATAACAAAAACATAAAATAAACATAGAATGAAACGGGATGGTAGTCCGTTTTTTTTTTTTTTTTTTTTTTTTTTTTTTTTTTTTTTTTTTTTGCATACACTGTTACCTTACCATCCAAAATAATACATCACAGGGAATGAGAATTCCCTTACACTTGAATTTTTATATACTTTACAATAAACTAATCTAACGACTCGAATCAAGATAATCAAAACACTTGGAGTACTTTTAAGATGAACGTACATATGGGGGTAATAATATGATGTTCTTCCCCATTACTCCATAACATTAGTACTTTACCCATGAGTTCCAATCGTCCCAAAACAATATGTACAAGGATATGATTCGACTTAGCAACCATGTAATCAATTAGATAATTAACTAAGGGTTTAACCAAATAACAATAATTCACTAAAGATAAGTGCATACACGGAAGGCTAAGGTGATTTGGGTGTACATATAAGTGGGGTGTAACAAATTCTTCCTTTAAGTAAGATGCTTAATGTTAGAAACGAAAAGATAGGCTCGGAGGGGTATACTAGGGGTTTCGTGTACTAAAAATGAGTACAACGCTAAGGTGTGGAAAAAATTAGTTGACTTTACTAGCCAAGTAATATGACTTAAATGGTCAAGTAATTATGATACGGGTTTAACACAAGGGTGATCCTAATGCCTCTTATCATGTAGTAAATCCTACTACACGAATGTAGTCTCACTAGCGGTCTCAGGATGCATCACTAACGCAAGTTCTAGAATCTAAATGCTACCGGTACACTCATAAGCACTAATAGTAAATGCTTTTCCTATCAAATCTAAAGGCGAACCTCACATATTTGGGCGGAAAATTTTTCTGGATGGTACGGTTTTGTGCTAGTCGTACAATCTCCTATCCATGAGACGCTTGCTATGGCTAATGTTTCACTCCTAAATGTTGTAAAAAATTTTAAATTTGTGGAAAACTAGAAGGGGGTTGAATAGTTTTACGTCTTTTTATTTCGTTATAAAATTAGTTTTAAAGTTTTGCTTAGCTTTTAAAAATTTAGATTCGATAATATGTGATCTCAAGTCTTGTACAATATAAACAATTAATACTACACAATATATTATAATGATAAGTAATGAAATAAGCAAGAGATGGAAAGATCGAACCGGGAGACAAGAAATTTATAGTGGTTCGGCTACGAGGACACCTTCCTTGCCCTACTCCACTCCAAGAACACCTAACTCGAGAGTTTTCTTCACTATATCAACAAGCTCCCTTATGGTGGAGAAAACCGTACACACCAATATACACACCAATCTACACACCACTTTTCACACCACAACTTCGTCACACCTAAGTCACAACTTCTACACAACTTCTTCAAGCCAATCTACTTCACAACTAACTACTCCACACCTATCTTCTTCACACCAATCTAGTACCTAGCTTATCTTCTGCACACCAAGCTACTAACTAATCACACAATCTATATCTAACACAACTAACTACAATCAAATATTCACAACAATCTTCACAAAGAATAATGTAAAAGATCTTTGATGATGCACCAACAACTTGGATGTGGAGATCACAACAAGTTGTAATACTTCTTGTCTTGAAGGATAGAAGTATTCTTCTCTTGCACTTGAGAGGATGAAGGTTGGATCACTTTGAAACAAAGAATTTATATACTTATGATCAAAGGATAAAAGAATGGAGATTTGGATCTAGATCAGAAAGTTTAGTAGTGCAAAAGGTGAGGAAAAAATCCAGGTTTAAGGTGGTATTTATAGGCAAAAGAATCTGACAGAGGAGCGTGGCCGGTCGCCTTAATTCATGGCCGGCCCCCTTAAAATTAAGGGGACCGCCCTTTATAATTAAGGGGGCCGCCCAGCTGAAACGGCCAGATTCTTTGTCTTTTAGTGGGGAAAGTATATTTGGTGAAAAACTAACTGATTTTGGTTAAAAATTTGAATTCATATATTTAGTATGAATAAAACATTTTTCTTTATTACCAAAAGTATTTTTCAAAAATATATAATATGTTTATATAAATAAATAAACTTTGTATTAGTTAATTAAATACCCCTTTGATCATAAATTACACTAAACACTTTGTTTATTCATACCTTAAGTGATTTGGATGTAAAGAGAAATATTAATCACTAAATACTTGTTTATGTCACAAGTTTTAGTTCTATGAGTTTATATTTTGTGATAATCAAAACATAGAGATATTGATAACATGTTAATAATGTTTTTAGGCATTAATTTATGTCAACAATCTCCCCCTTTTTGATTATTACAAAACCTTAAACTCAATATATCTAAAACTTGTTTTTAAACAAGTATTATAGAGTTTACATTTCTCTTCTCCCCCTTTTTGTAAAATTAAAAAGGTTAAGCTGAGTAAGCTTCGCGAGGGAAGTTTAAACGGGTAGAATGCTCCCCCTTGATGTATGCTCCCCCTCATTTGAGAGCACCAAGGGAATGAGCTATGGAGATCTTTGCAACAAAAAAGTTTGAAGAGAGCAAGATATACATATATGCAAGGCAACAATTATGCAACTAAACATAGATTCATTCAAGCATTATAGAAATGAAAAGCATTACAACATTCAATATGCTTATAAAAAAAAATAACACAAAAGAGAAGACATAGTCCTATATTGCCTAAGAGAGCACTTGGACTTGCTTGCAACCCATGGTTGATTGTTTTATTTGCTTGAAGGGAAACATAAGCGTAAAGCTTAGATGTTTGATTGAGAGGGATATGGGGTGGAGTATGGAGCGGAAGAAGTGGATCTCACGATGTTGTATCGTGTTAAGGGTGGTATTGGATGATTACGAGTGAGAAGATATTCAATCCAAGAAATATCTTCACTCAAGTAGAGGATTTATTTTTGAAGGAATATGCAACAAGGGCAAAAGTGAGTGTGGTTTGTAACTTGATCCAAGTTGAGAGAGTGGGGAAGGCAATTTTCATAGGGTGATGATGGAGGTTGCCCTTTGTTGCGTTGTGCAAGATGCATAGCAAGTAGATCACTAAGATCATGGATTTGGTTAATTTCATCACGGAACTTTTGTTTTTCCGTGGCAATATGGAGGGGATCATAGGTTTGGTATGGAAGAGTTGGGTTTGAGTAGTTGGAATTGTAGTTTGATGGTTGATCAAACTTGTATGGATCATTATAAGTGGTTGGAGGTTGAGATGTGTAGTTTGGCTTGAAGGAAGATGTTTGGCCAATGTTGTATTGTTTGTAAAGAGGATCAAATGAATGACCTTGTTGGTTTGAAGCAAAGTTTGGGAAGTAAGAAGTTGAGGGTGTGGAATGACTTCCAACTTCATTAATGATGATGGATTTGTTTCGAGGGCTTTTTCTTCGCCAAACGGGTTTTTCCGTCATCCTTGCTAGACTTGAGGCTTTTGATTTTGGTTTGTTTGGAGAGTTCATGATGGGATGAATGGAGAGTTTTTAGGATTGGGGATATTTATAGTGTAAGGTTTGTGTGTTTAAGGATGGATAAGGTTTGTTTGGGAGATTAGGACAAAATGTGTTGGTGAAAAATGGGAAATGTAGGTTGAAGTGGGCTAAAAAGCAGAAAAGATTCTGTAAACCCGTCCATCAGATGGCCGGTCCCCTTAATTAGGGGGCGGTCCCCTTAAAATTAAGGGGGCCGCCTTACATAATTAAGGGGGCCGCCCATCTGGTGATTTTCAGATTGCCAGAATTGGGTTTTTGGCAGAAAATTTGCAGAAAGGTTGTGTTTTTGGACTTGGATTCAAGCAAGTTCAATTCCTTTAGGCAATCTAGCATCTAATATAATCATTAAATATCATGCATGCAAAAACACATAGGCATAAGTGCAAATAATCAACACATAATAAGCAATAGGAGGTAAGTAAAGGCAAGCACCCTTAAGCTTCCTAAGGCACCTATCTTAGATTAAAGGCAAATGCACTTAGTGAGTGAAAAACTAATGATGGATCAAGATGACACCATTACTAGTGAATTTGTCCTAGTGAGTGTCTATATGCAACAAATGTGGAGTTGTGATTGTTTTGACTCCTAAAAGCAAAAAGAAATAACGATCCTAAGAAACAATCTAAATGATCTCCTTGATTCAATTTTTGCTCGGTCATGAATGTCAAAGATATATATTAGATTATATACCTTGACAATTTATGTGAGAGTTTATGCATGATTTTGAAATACAATGTTTTTAGAATTAGTCAACAATGCAATGAAAATGATTTTCATGTGATTCCTAGATTGTGAGAATAATTTTTAGAGAAAGTTGATTGAGTTTAAAAAAAAATTATGCAAAGAAAATAAGTCTTCTCAATCTTTAGTTTTGTGCGAAATAGATTCCTAGACTCAGAAAAGGTGGAATGGAAGGAAAATAAATTTTCATGCAAGTATAAATTAGAATTAATTCAATGTAATTTAGTCAACCTGTTCCATCATTCCTAATCCTAAACGCA
Source organism: Artemisia argyi (assembly GCA_030686995.1). Taxonomy (NCBI): domain Eukaryota; kingdom Viridiplantae; phylum Streptophyta; class Magnoliopsida; order Asterales; family Asteraceae; genus Artemisia; species Artemisia argyi. The sequence goes on from CM060705.1 coordinate 149,757,699, forward strand.
AGTGGTTGAATAATTCACGCTTAAGGGGTTTTGTGAATATATCCGCAATGTTGTCTTCCGATGCAACCTTTTCTATGGATATATTTCCTTTTTGTACATTATCCCTAAGAAAATGGTGACGTATTTCTATGTGTTTAGTCCTAGAGTGTTGCACCGGATTTTTATTTAAATCTATCGCACCTTTGTTATCGCACATAATGGGGACATTTTCTAACCTAATGCCATAGTCTACGAGAGCTTGTTTCATCCATAGTGCTTGTTGACATGCCTTTCCGGCGCTTACATATTCGGCTTCGGTGGTAGAAATAGCAAGAGCGGTTTGCTTCTTCGAAAACCAAGACGTTAGACAACATCCCATAAACGTGCAAATACCGCTAGTACTCTTTCTATCTACGTAGTCTCCCGCATGATCCGAATCAGCATAGACAATGGTTTCTATGCCGGATTCCTTAGGATACCATAATCCTAAGTGTATAGTGCCTTTAACGTATCAGAAGATACGCTTAACTGCTTCTAGGTGAGAGGTTTTGGGATCCTCTTGAAAACGGGCACAAAGGCAGACGCTAAACATGATATCGGGTCTACTTGCCGTCAAGTATAGTAAACTACCTATCATTCCTCTATACTTGGTGTTATCTACGGACTCACCTTCATCGTCCTTTGTGAGCTTTACCTCCGTAGACATGGGTGTTTTCATGGGTTTTGAGTCTTCTAGGCCAAATTTCTTAAGCATTTCCTTAATGTACTTAGATTGGTTAAAGAATATTTCATCTTCTAATTGTTTTATTTGTAATCCTAGAAAGAAGTTAAGTTCACCCATCATACTCATCTCAAACTCATCATGCATGATTTTGGCAAATTCATCACACATGTCTTGACAAGTCGATCCAAATATAATGTCATCAACATATATTTGAACAATGATGAGATTTGGGTCTTTCCTTTTAGTGAAAAGAGTGTTATCTACCATTCCCATGGAATAATAATGTTTAATAAGAAAAGCTTTTAATCGATCATACCAAGCTTTGGGAGCTTGTTTGAGTCCATACAAAGCTTTCTTTAACTTATAAACATAATTAGGTTTTGCGAAGTCAATGATAAAACCGTTAAGGAATGCACTTTTCACATCCATTTGGAATAACTTAAAATCTAGGGCGCAAGCATAGGCAAGTAATATCCTAATTGATTCTAGTCTAGCTACGGGGGCATAAGTTTCGTCATAATCAATTCCTTCTTGTTGATTATAACCTTGGGCAACTAACCTAGCTTTATTCCTAGTAACTATTCCATTCTCGTCTAACTTATTCCTATATACCCATTTGGTTCCTATGATGGTCATATCCTTTGGATTTGGGACTAGTTCCCAAACATCATTCGCCTTAAATTGATTTAATTCTTCTTGCATAGCTATAATCCAACTTTCATCCTTTAAAGCCTCGCTAATATTCTTAGGTTCTATTGCTGAGAGGAAACAAAAGAAATTGTTTTTATCTTGGGCTTGTGATCTAAGGGTTCTTTGGTTAAGATGTCCTATTATATTATCTAATGGATGTGATCTAGATTCTTTAATATCAACAATTTCGTTATTTTCTAAGTGAATGTTTTCATTATCATTTCCTATGGGTTTTGTTTTACTAACCTCAATAGCTTCATCTTCGACTAAATCATCATCTTCTAAAGGTAAAGTTTTAGGAGGTGGTGGTGTTTCATCAAATGTTACATTTAGTGATTCCTCTACTTTCATGGAGTGTTTGTTAAGTATTATATATGCTTTGCTATTTTGTGAGTATCCTAAAAATATTCCTTCATATGATTTTGGATCAAACTTAGTGAGATAGTCCTTAGTGTTTAAAATATAGCATTTACTTCCAAATACCCTAAAGTAGCTTAAGCTTGGTTTTCTACCTCTTAATAACTCATAAGGAGTTTTTCCTAGAATTCTTCTAATTGATACCCTATTTAAAATATAAGTTGATGTATCTACGGCGTGACACCAAAATTTTTATGGGATGGATTGTTCATTTAACATGGTTCTACTCATTTCTTGTAGTGACCTATTTTTTCTTTCTACTACGCCATTTGATTGAAGAGTACGAGGAGCGGAGAAATTGTGAGATATTCCATTTATCTCGCAATATTTTCCGAATTGTACTTCGTTATCAAATTCCCTACCATGGTCCGTCCTAATGGCAACTATTGAGCATCCTAATTTATTTTGAATCATTTTACTAAATATTTCGAATTTTTCAAAGGCTTGGGTTTTGTCACTTAAAAACCTAGTCCACATGTATCGTGAGTAGTCATCTACTATTACTAAGGTATACTTGTTTCCTCCATAGCTCCGCACAGCGGATGGACCAAAAAGATCCATATGTAATAATTCTAGGCACCTAGTAGTGGATACTATATTCTTGGCTTTGTGACTAGCATGAGCTTGTTTTCCAATTTTACATGCATCACAAAAATGCTTGTCATATTTTAGATTAGGCAAATTTCTAACTAATTCCTTAGAGGCCAAAGATTGTATTTGTTGCATGTTAGCGTGTCCTAATTTCCTATGCCATAGTGTAGAGTTTTCATCTAGGGTCGTTAGGCATATTCTATCCTCAGGTTTGTTTCCTAGTTTCATAACATATATGCCACCTTTTCTAATTCCTCTACCTATAATTTTTCCATTCTTAACTATTTCGCTATCATCTTCGGTAAATGTGACTCTACATTTATTATCACATATTTGTCCTACACTAAGCAAATTATATGTTAATTTATCTACATGCTCTACATTTTCAATAGTAAGTGAGTCTTGAGAGATCGTACCTTTGCCAATGATTTTTCCACGTAAGTCACTACCGAAAATAACGTTACCTCCATTGTATGCCTTGTATGTAGAGAATAGATTGCGAATCCCCGTCATGTGCCTCGAACATCCGCTATCTTTAATCCATTCGTCGGGTTCCAAGTCAATTCCTAAACATATTTCGTCGGTTTCTTTTGCCATAAAACACTTTTCGTCTCTTGGCTTTTCAAATTCTTCTTTGTCATTATCACTCCATGTTCCACTAACAAAAGCACCTTGATTTTCATAACCCGGTGGCTTTAGACATTCGCCAATGAGATGATTTGGACTTCCACATCTAAAGCACCTTCTTTTCCCGTAGTTGTCACTTCTATTCCTTTGGAATGCTCTTCTTTCGTCTCTTGATGATCTAGTGAATCTTCCTCGTCTCTTGAAGAACTTCTTGAATTCTCTTACGGCCATTGCATATTCTTCGTCTTCACTTTCGTCACTTGAATCATCATCATCACTAGATTCCTTTTTGGCTTTTAGAGCAATGGACTTGGTTTGTTCTTTCTTGACTTTGACCGTTTCCGAATCTCTTTTTATGATTTCTTCATGAACCTTCAAGTTGCCAATTAATTCATCTAGTGATAACGTCATCAAGTTCTTTGATTCTTCGATTGCCGTGACCTTAGCTCGCCATTTTGGATGCAATTCCCTAAGAAATTTCCTAACACAATTTTTACTAGAAAATGTCTCATCAAGTGCTTTTAAACTTGTGATGATAGTGTTAAACTTAGCAAAAGCATTATCAATTGATTCCTCTTCCGGAATCGTAAATTGTTCATATTGTTATACAAGAAGATCTATTTTATTATCTTTGACTTGGCTATTACCTTGGTGAGTAATTAATAAAGAATCCCAAATTTCTTTGGCGGTTTTACACATAAAAATTCTTTCATGTTCTTTGCGTGGTAACGCATTATAAATTACCATTTTAGCCTCATTATTTTTTGCAAATTTCTTTTTCAAATCATCATTTTGTTCTTCAAAAGATACAATTTCATTCATTTTAGTTTCAACATTATATTGAATAGGAGGAAAATCACCAAAGGTAATAATATGCCAAAGATCAAGATCTTTTGATTTCACATAAGTTTCGAATCTATTTTTCCAATATAAAAATCCATCACTTTCAAATAGTGGTGGTCTTTGCATAGATTGCCCTTCTAAATATTTTAAAGAATCCATAGATCGTTACAAGTTTTAAAATACAATATATTTTAAAGATCTTGTTAGACGTGGCTCTTGATACCAATTGTGGAAAACTAGAAGGGGGGTTGAATAGTTTTACGTCTTTTTATTTCGTTATAAAATTAGTTTTAAAGTTTTGCTTAGCTTTTAAAAATTTAGATTCGATAATATGTGTTCTCAAGTCTTGTACAATATAAACAATTAATACTACACAATATATTACAACGATAAGTAATGAAATAAGCAAGAGATGGAAAGATCGAACCGGGAGACAAGAGATTTATAGTGGTTCGGCTACAAGGACACCTTCCTTGCCCTACTCTACTCCCCGAGCACCTAACTCGAGAGTTTTCTTCACTATATCAACAAGCTCCCTTATGGCGGAGAAAACCGTACACACCAATCTACACACCACAACTTCGTCACACCTAAGTCACAACTTCTACACAACTTCTTCAAGCCAATCTACTTCACAACTAACTACTCCACACCTATCTTCTTCACACCAATCTAGTACCTAGCTTATCTTCTTCACACCAAGCTACTAACTAATCACACAATCTATATCTAACACAACTAACTACAATCAAATATTCACAACAATCTTCACAAAGAATAATTTAAAAGATCTTTGATGATGCACCAACAACTTGGATGTGGAGATCACAACAAGTTGTAATACTTCTTGTCTTGAAGGATAGAAGTATTCTTCTCTTGCACTTGAGAGGATGAAGGTTGGATCACTTTGAAACAAAGAATTTATATACTTATGATCAAAGGATAAAAGAATGGAGATTTGGATCTAGATCAGAAAGTTTAGTAGTGCAAAAGGTGAGGAAAAAATCCAGGTTTAAGGTTGAATTTATAGGCGAAAGAATCTGACAGAGGAGCGTGGCCGGTCCCCTTAATTCATGGCCGGCCCCCTTAAAATTAAGGGGGCCGCCCTTTATAATTAAGGGGGCCGCCCAGCTGAAACGGCCAGATTCTTTGTCTTTTAGTGGGGAAAGTTTATTTGGTGAAAAACTAACTGATTTTGGTTAAAATTTTGAATTCATATATTTAGTATGAATAAAACATTTTTCTTTATTACCAAAAGTGTTTTTCAAAAATATATAATATGTTTATATAAATAAATAAACTTTGTATTAGTTAATTAAATACCCCTTTGATCATAAATTACACTAAACACTTTGTTTATTCATACATTAAGTGATTTGGATGTAAAGAGAAATATTAATCACTAAATACTTGTTTATTTCACAAGTTTTAGTTCTATGAGTTTATATTTTGTGATAATCAAAACATAGAGATATTGATAACATGTTAATAATGTTTTTAGGCATTAATTTATGTCAACAAAATTTGGCGCTAAAATTACACTAACAAGTATTTCTCATAGTTTTGTTACACACCTACCGTCAAACAAGCAAACTCAAGCAAAAGTGTATCTGTAAGGTATCATCATTTTACCCTCCCCTTACACTTAGGATGAACATTGTCCCCAATGTTCAAGTAAAGAATGTAAAAGTGAAGTAGGCAAAAGAATGAAATCAAATACTCCCCTGATTCGCTCGGTATGGATAATATGGTAACCATGTTAGATCTTCCTCCAAGAAAATGAACAATCAAAGCTTCCCTTCCAGAATATATATCATCTTCTTGTCATATATAACCTGTTAAACCTGAGAAAACAGACAAGGCAACCTCGCGTAAAATCGGCAGCAATCTATATATGCTAACAAATCCTAGGAAACAAAGTAAGATATAATGCTTGTGGTATGATGTTTGCAGATTTCCTGGAGTTTATAAAACTCAAGAATTAACAAAAACTTTAAGACTGCGTTAGAAAAACAAAACTGGTAAAATTTCAAGAATTTTACACGTGACGCCGTCAGGAATTTCTTCCTGACGCCGTCAGAAGTGACCTGCAGAAATTCTTATGTTAACTTTCCAGAAAATTTCTGGAAAAACTGTCCTACTTCCTGGAAAATCCTACAAAACATCATTATGACTTGATACAAGTATTTGACTTTAACAAGTATGAATATACATGTTCACTTAATATTGTGGAAAATCATGATCGAGATTGTTTCTTAAAAACATATTTGGGGTTTCCCCTTACACTTATCTTTTGCGAAATACCTTTGGATGAAGTTAAGACTACGTCAAACGACAAAATAAAGTATTTTCACCATTTTATTTTTTTGAAACATGATCTACCAACAATAAAAATAAAACATGCATACGGAAAGAAATAAAATCAAATAAACAAACAAACAACTAAAACAAATAAAACTTGGGTTGCCTCCCAATAAGCGCTTGTTTTTGTTCCAGTCACGAGCCTGACTCTACCCTTATTTAACGGAAATAATAGAAGTTTTCCCTACACTTAGGGTTAAGTGCGGGTGATAGTAGCGATACACACCTTCTCGGTGGAAGTATGCCTCGTGAGGAAAGAATGGTGGATGAATTATATGCTTAAAGGGGTGTGCTCCTATCATCATAACCTTACCTAGTTCACTTTGGTCAATGGGTGAGTTGAAGTTTTCTCCTAAAAAGGGATCATCTTCTATCAACTTTGAGAGACTCCTAATTGGGAATCCATCTTGACCTAATAAACCCGGTTTAAACCCATAATGTTTCTTGTGATCAATCATGAATTGGTGACGCAATTATGTTAGGTCATGGTTCACTCTTATGTCAGCTTCCTCTCTACAAGGCTTAGAGTCTACTACCTTTATTCGAAGACTACCCGGACTATATGGTTTGATGGGTGGATCGGGACCTTTTTCAATTCCTAACTTTTCATCCAAGGATGGAAGATTAGGTAACGGATTTTGTTGAGGCTCCGGTTCATCAAAACTAGGAACTTCCCTAGAACTAAGAGTAAGGTTATCATTATAAATATTCAAACCTATATCCTCTAGTTGTGTTTGGTCCAAGGGCTCTACCTCTATCAGGATTCCTATAGTCTCTTCTACTTTTTCCGGGTAAGTCAAGGGAGGTGTTTACGCATCAAATGATGGTAGGACTTGTGGGGTACTTTGTGGGTTCATGTTATTTACTTCACAATTCCTTGTGTTAAGATCACCTATATCCTCAACATGTGTTTTATTATAATCTAACCCTAACATTTTCCCAAGTATCTCAAGTGCTTCTCTAGGCATCTCAACTTCTATATCCGAATCATAAGGATCATCCTCAATATTCTGACTACTATATACAAATTGCCCAAAAGATTCATCATGTGTTTCTTGAGATTTATCATCATCGATCATAAAACCTAGGTCTTTTTGATCAATGTGATTATGTTTGGCTAAATCCTCCATCACATCAAGGTCACCTATGTGTTCATCCTGTATTATGGTGGTGCCTAACCATGATATGCAGCTAGGTGGCTCATACGAAACTATCCTAGGTGAAGGCTCATATGGTGCATAGGTTTCACTAAGTGAGGCATTTTGAGGGATTGATGGAGCTCCTAAGGTGAATTCTTTAAAAGTCTTATGCACTTGGCCTCTTTTCTCAAGGTACTCAATAAAATCAATATAAGATCATGTCCTCCTCATTTCATTCCTCCATCTTGTGATATCCAAACTAGTGTAATTATATTTTTTCTAGTAAAACTCTAGTGTCGGACTTGGTGGATTCACGTTCTCCATAATGGTGAACGGAAGAGTCAATGGAAAGGTTTTTACGAACAAAGACACAAAGAAAAGATAGACTACGAGAAAGCTAATAAAAAGAAAAATAAAATCTCACTCGATAGGAATCGAATGAGTAGACCTAATAAAAAGAAATCCTAACCTAGACAATAACTATTCCCTGGGCTGCGGCGCCAAAAACTTGATGCGTGGGAATTGCACCAGGCTTTACCTCTCAAGGGATCTCGAGAAGCTTACAACCCCAACCAGGCAGTGCACCTGATCGTTGTAGTATAGTATAGTGACAAGTCCGGGGGATTGATCGTTCAACTTAGGAATAGTGTCGCTAGGATTAGAAAACCTAAAAACTAGGTCTAAATGTGAGGGATGATTCTTTTTGTATTTTTTTATGTTTTTAGAAAAGCAAATAAAAATCTCGGTTTTTGAAGGAGTGGGCAGAATTAGTTGCTAATCAACTAACCCAATTACTAAGATGCAATCAAAATAAAATAATAAAAATGAAAATAAACTAAATTAACTAGTGGTGTGAGCAATATATGGGAGAATTGTGTTTACTTAGATTTCACTACTCCCTAGATATCTTTTATAGGTTAATTACTTGTTACAGTTGCATGGATGACGGATTGTATTCCTTAATACCATTCATGGGGTGGCGTACTTACTTCCCCAATCCTATAAGCTCCTACTTCACTCCTATGTCGAGCCGGCTAATAAGCTCCTAACATGGGATCACTAGAATTCGCTCATGTATTAAATACAATCATAAAAACCTAGTACACATCGGTTCATGTTTCTTAAGACGTTCAAGCAAGTTACACAATGGAGATCTGTCAGTTTTCTTAAGCCTAACATTGAAATCATTCATCCATTACAACTATAAACAAGCAATCAACCTATAATCAACGTCTAGGTTTCATTAAATCTAAGCAAACACATGAAAGATCTAGCCTAGCATGTTAAAATCAAGACAAGCATAAGATATATTCAAAAAACACATAGACATATTGAATGAATTGAAAGAAGACTTATCTTAATTGAACATGAAAGGTTTCAATGGGTGAAAACCCTTGAAAACACTGTTACAAACGACCTAGGGTTTATTAGGTTCGGCCCTAGTATTCTCCACACAAGTTCCTCTTTTTATGAATGAAAAATAGAAAAGTATATATAGATTTTTTGAGGTGACGGCGTCAAGAGTAAATTTCTGACGCCGTCATCTCGCCGCCAATAAAGTTCTCGGACTACCTAGATCTGGGTCTGACGCCGTCATGTGTAATCCTGCTCCAGGCCGTCACCAAAATAATTCTTGACGCCCTAAACCTGACGCCGTCAGGTTTTCTCTGGGTTGTCATGCATTTTGCTCTTGACGCCGTCATATTTTCCTTCTTGACGCCGTCATGTACTGCTCCCAGCATGGAAAATTAAGTCTTTGCCGTTTTCTTCACTTTTATGCTCCAAAAATGTCCAAAATGCTTCCTTTTCCAGAATTCACTCCCAAAGTACCTAAAATCACAAAAGGAACGATTTAGGGCAATATTTGATCAAAAAAATTCAATTCCGGGGCTTAAATGACCCCCTAAAAATGGTTCATTTTTCGCCTCATCAACCATGTTGTCATGATCATCATTTTGAATTTTTTCAAGCAATTTCAAATTCTCCCTGTTAGAATCGTATTTTTATTTATAAAAAGTGTCGGTCATTAACGTATTGTTATAGGTTGCTTTAGAATATCATTATGATGAAGTTTATGCTTAGTATTCATGTTTTGTAAAAGTCTAAGGGCCATTAGTGTAATAATGTATAAGATAGATGATGCCCTAGACTTTGAGTATAAATACTCTTGTAAACCTCATTTGAGAGGTTGGTTCTCTTAGTGATTCATTTAGTGTTTACAAGGTTATTATTCCACACACTAGAGTTCCCACTCTCTCTCTCTATCTACTTACTTTCTCTCTCTAGGTTTAGGCTTGATTCATATGTGAAATAGGTTGTTCTACGGTCCTACAAGTGGTATCAATCGCCTAGGGATAATATAGATTGTTTTAGGTTTGATTTGGTTGAAAAAAGTTGGTTTTTGTGATTCAAGGTTACTGTTCATCGCCAAAACTTTTCGAGTTAGAATTAGTTCATCGAGTTTGGAACCAATTTTATCGAGTTTGGATATTGTCATATCGAGTTAGGATATTTTCTGGTTATCGAGTTAGGTATTTGTCTATCGAGTTAGAGATTTCTATCGAGTTAGGTGTAAGTTATCGAGTTAACTGTCATCGAGTTTGGAGCATACTTATCGAGTTAGGTGTCTGCTTATCGAGTTAGGTGTCTACTTATCGAGTTAGGTGTCTGCTTATCGAGTTTGGTGTCTGCTTATCGAGTTAGGACTTTTGCCGAGTTAGGCTGTTTCACCTAATCGTTTATCGAGTTAGGTTCTTTGTAGCTTATACCAAGGCGAAACTCTACCATAATTTCATGAACCTTTCGAGTTAGACATCAAGTTATCGAGTTAGACCAAAAAAAAAAAAAAAATAAAAAAAAATAAAAAAAAAACGTTAAATTTTTACGCGAGACTTAACGTTAAATTTTTGGCGGGAAAATTTGAGTAAAATTTATTTTTCACACGAGACTTAACGTTAAATTTTTACGTGAGATTCAAATTTTGGTATAAGGTTGAAAATTTTGGCCCGAAATTCAAATTTTTAGGCCAAAATTCAAAATTTTTCGGTAAAATTTGGCGGAAAAATTTTCAAAACTCAAATTTTTCTAAATAACCTTAAAATTGCATTTCATTGTGATTTTCAAATTTTGAGAAAGACAATTTTCATACTCAACTTTTGGCGGGAAATTACGTATTCAATAAGATCAACCGAGAACGTTTTTCAACTTCACCAAATCATCTAATCTACAACAACAACCTTTGTTATCTTTCAAAAGATCCTCAGAACAACGTTTCACTTAGAAGTCATTCCATGGCAACACAACAAGATATTCATGCTGCCGGTGCCGAAAACCGACCTCCCATGCTGTCAAAGGGTGGATACTCACAGTGGGCTAGTCGTATGATGCGTTATCTTAAGAGCAAAGCAAATAGAAGTCTTCTCATCAAATCCATTGTGGATGGACCCTTCAAACCATCACAAGTACTAGACCCTGGTGATCCAAATGGTACCCCCCAGTACAACCATACTACAGAGAACAGAATGAGACTGAATACACTGTGGAAGACAGAAAACAGATTGAAGCTGATGATCAGGCATTTCATTATGTCGTTCTTGGTTTACCTGAAACCATTTATGTTACTGTTGACAGTGAAGTAAGTGCTCATGCAGTCTGGGAAAGAGTCAAGAGGTTAATGTATGGGACAAACATTGGGAAACAGGAAATGGAAACACAACTGCTTAAGGAACTTCGCAAGTTTACTTCAATTCCTGGTGAATCCATAGAGACGTACTACCACAGATTCTGTAAGATCATGAATGATTTATCAAGACACAACCTCAGTCAGACAAATATTGCAAACAACACCCTTTTTCTGAATGAGTTACAACCAGAATGGGGAAGATATGTCACTATTGTTTATCAGACAAAGAATTTGCATGAAGTTACTTATGATCAAGTGTATGACTTCTTGAAGCAAAATCAAGATGAAGCTAATGAAGTAAGAGCTGAATTACTAGCTAAAAAGCATGATCCTCTAGCATTAATGGCTGATACACCAACACCTGTACCAGTGAACACACAACATCAACCATCATCATCTTCCACTCACAACTACTTGCAACCATCCTACATTCAACAACCTACACCGATCTACCAACAACAATTCTATCCACAGCAACAACATGTTATTCCACAACAGCAATACCCACATTTCTAAGAACCAGAATTCACTGACAATGATGAAGCTACTGCAGCCTTGACTCAAGCGTTTGCTTTTCTGACAAAAGCTTTCCAAGGACGCTATTCTACACCAACAAACAACAACCAAAGGATTTCATCGAATACTCGCAACAGGCAGATCGCTCAGCCGAGTTTCAATATGGGCAATGGAGGCCACATGGTTAGAGTTTATGGGAATCAACAAGTATACGCTACTGGAATTAACATGGGTAATCAGAATATGCAGAATGCAGGTCAGTATGCAGGGAATCAGTATGGTTAGTATGCAGGGAATCAGATGGGTCAGCATGTTGGAAATCAGAGGGGTCAGAATGTTGGTAATCAGGCAATGGGTAATCAGAATAGGAATGTGGCAGCTCCAGTTGTTGGGAATTATGGAAATGTGAATCAGGGTAATCCGGTAAAGTGTTTCAACTGCCAAGGAGTAGGTCATATGGCAAGGAACTGTCCTACTAAGCCAAACAAGAAAGATCTAGAGTATTTGCAGAAAGCAGTATTGTTGGCACAAAAAGAGAAGGCAGGATTTCAGTTGAATGTAGAGGAACATGATTTTATGGCTCTTATGGATGAAATGGAAGACAGAGAGGATATCGATGCGAACTGCATATTCATGGCGAATCTTCAGGAAGCTAAGTATGACACGAATTCTGACACACTTCCTGTTTATGACACCAGTGCACCATCTGAGGTATCAAATTTCAACACATGTCATAATAATGATATATTTGATATGTCTCCTCATGAGGAACAGCATTCTGAGAAGCAAGCACCCACTTATGATACATACCTGGACACGCCAAGTAGTAGCAATACTTCTTCAGCAACTCCAGCTGTGAATCATAATGGAGGCTTCGTTTCACAGCATGCTGAGAATGATGAGGAAACACGTGCTTTATTTGAATCATTATTAAATAATTGTGGTATTGAAATCGAGAAAGTGAAAAAGGTCAATCGCGATGTTAAGGCCGCGAATGAGAAATTGACCACTGAGCTTGAGAGATACAAGGAAAATGCAAAAAGTTTTCAAATTCACAAAGAACGCGAGTCAGAATTTGAAATTGGTTATAAGAAGTTACTTGTTAAAGATAGGGAATGGAAAACCAAGTTTGCTAATCTTGAAATAAGTTCAACAAAAACCATTAACTCTTTAAAATAAGAAATTTCTGAATTAATAAACCAACTTTCAAAACAAGAAACAGCTTACACCAATCTTGAAAAAGAAAGGGATGAGTTGAAAAAGGACTTTGCAAAGAAAGAAGATAAACTTTTGGAAGAAATCGTAGAGTCAGAACACAAGATTGCACATCTAGAAGAATTAGTGGTTAAGTCGGGTCAGTCAAGTCAAACAATGAAAATGATTTCAAATCAAACTAATCCGATTTTCCATACGAAACAAAATGGCTCTTGGTAACAACAATCCTTGTAATCTCAAGAAAGCTCAGGAAGAACATAACGTCTTGTATAATGGTAGTGTTTTTTACACCAAACATGTTCCTCCCGTCGTTCGGGATTCTGTGCAAACGATAGAACATGTCGAAGACAGCATTTCTAAAATGAAACAAAAGGATTTGAAACACATTGATTACAACAAATTGAACAAACTTTCGGGAATTACTTTTGTTCCACAAAAAGAACCATCTGTGTTTTCCATAAAACGACCATTCTCAAAAATGTTTTCTAAGAAAGTAGTTGCTTCCAAATCGATTTCTAACATGGAACAGATTTCCTCAAACAACAATTTTAACACAAGTGCTGCACGGGGATATCTTGATGATCTCAAAACCAGGATTGGGCAACTTAAAACGACTTTAGAATCAAAAACGAGACTTAATGAGATCAACTGGAATTCCACGGTTCATTTACAGCTTAAAAAGATTCTCGAAAATGAATTTGCTCCTCAAATTAATAACATCCATGCTCGAGTAATTCATTTTGAACAAGCATTTTTGAAAGAAACAGCTGACTTCGTCACGGATCACAAATCCCTGATAAAGAAGGCAAATGAATCTTTTGAGCAAATCAATGTTTTGGAAAACCTAAATGATTCTCTCTTCGAAGCAGTTCTGTCTACTGATATTATGTCCATCATTTTACAAACATATTCTGTTCATGACGATGAAAGACTGAGAGCTGAGACCTCCGAAATTGTTTCAAAATATGAAAATGCTCTTATTAAGCTTGAAAAAGAAAATGTGACATATTTTAAACAACTTGATCGAAAAAGCGAAGAATGCAAATATGACAAACTGTCGTATGAGCGTGAATTAAAGAAAATGAAAGAGCAAAATGATCTTTTGAGGGCTCAGCTTGAAAGTCAAAAAGGGAAGGGTGAGGAAACTAAGTTTGCAAAACCGTCGACTTCGGAGAAATCAAATGTTTCAAACACGGTTCAAAAACCAAAAATGTCAATTTCAAGGTTTGCTCCAAAAGTCGATGAGAAAAAGGATTTGACAAAACCAGTCACTCCAACACTCTTGCCCAAGAAAAGTGAAAATGAAAAGATTGTTGATAAAGGAAAAGCGGTTGTCGAAACACCAAAAGTGATAGCACCTGGCCTTTTTAGGATTAGTCCCACTAATGCGTTTGCCTCCACATCTGAGAATTATGAGGGCAAAAAGGATAATTCTAAAGAGTCTAGTGATGCTAAAAAGGACAACAATATAAATCCTAATGTGTGTGCCTCAACTTCTACAGGATTAGAAAGCACCTCTGGGAGCAGCAGACTACAGCCTAGGAGCAATACAAGGAACAATAGAGTCTCGCCTGCCTCTACGAGTAGTAGCAAGAATAAAGTAGAAGAACACCCTAGGAATTTATCGCTTTTTAATAAGAGACATGTTTCATCTGAATGTAATGTCGAGAGTACTGGTTCTAATGCATGTAATGACTCTGTTTGCTTGACATGCAAGAAATGTTTAATTAAGTATGTTCATGATGAATGTGTTTCTAAGAATGTGAATGTTACGCCTGAACAGAAGAAAGTTCCAAAAGGAACTAGGGCTAGATCTAGATCTATTGAAAGATTAGTTGCATGCTTTAGGTCTACCACTAGTAGCCAAATGCCTAGGAACTATCTTAAGTATTGTGTATGGAAACTAACGGGTAGAAAATTCATTCTCCAAGATGGAACATTGAAAGTTGTTCAATTTGAACATGTTAAAACATTCTATGAGTGTGATATAGATTTTACTCCTAACCCAATGGAACCAAATTCAAAACGGTTTCCAAATACAAAATCTTCTGTTCTTCGCAGGTTGTCGAAATATGTCTTTGGATCGTCGACTCGGGTTGCTCCAAGCACATGACCGGGAATTTAAAGCTGCTGATCAATTTCATTTGGAAATTCATGGGAACTGTACGCTTTGGAAATGATCATGTAGCAGCTATTCTGGGTTTTGGAGATCTTCAGTTTGGGAATTTTTTGATCACTCGAGTTTACTACGTCGAAGGGTTGGGACATAATTTGTTTTCAGTTGGGCAGTTTTGTGATGCAGATTTAGAAGTTGCATTCCGGAGAAACACGGTTTTTATTAGAAATTTGGTTGGTGATGATCTCTTAACTGGTAATCGTGGTACAAACTTGTATGCTATCGACATCAACCAAATGGCTTCTACATCACCAATTTGTCTTATGACAAGGGCAACCGAAACTAAGTCCTGGCTGTGGCATAGAAGGTTATCCCATCTCAATTTCGACAACATCAACAAGTTAGCCAAAGACAACATCGTCACCGGACTTCCTAAGTTCAAATATACCAAGGAACACCTATGTCCATCATGTGAACAAGGAAAAAGTAAAAGAGCATCATATAAACCAAAAACCGTACCTAGTTCGGAAGCAAGGTTACATATGTTGCATATGGACTTATGTGGCCCAATGAGAGTTGAAAGCATTAATGGGAAGAAGTATATTCTTGTTATTGTTGATGACTATTCAAGATATACTTGGGTAAAGTTTTTGAGATCAAAAGACGAAGCACCAGGCATCATCATCACCTTTCTGAAGCGTATTCAAGTTCTACTTCAAGCTCCAGTAAGGATTATAAGAACAGACAATGGCACAGAATTTACAAACCAGGAGTTAAGAACTTACCTCGAAGATGTTGGAATTACACATCAAACATCTGTTGTTAGAACTCCACAGTAGAATGGGGTAGTTGAAAGAAGAAACAGAACACTTGTGGAAGCTGCTCGCACAATGCTGATATATTCTAGTGCACCACTATTCTTATGGGCTGATGCTGTTGCCACTGCTTGTTTTACTCAAAACCGATCCCTAGTACATCCAAGATTCAATAAAACCCCATATGAGCTAGTGAACAACCGTAAACCTGACATCTCTTACCTTCACGTGTTTGGCGCTTTGTGCTATCCGACGAATGACAGAGAAGATCTAGGGAAGTTAAAAGCTAAGGGTGATATTGGAATCTTCATTGGATATTCAGAAAACTCGAGGGCATTCAGGGTGTATAATAGAAGAATGAATAAGATAATGGAGACGATGAATGTGAAGTTTGACGAGATTTCACAAATGGTTTCTGAGAGATACGCTCTAGAACCCGCGCTTAATCCAATGGCTTCTAATCAAACCAGATTAGGACCCGCACGAAACAGTCAGACTTCTGGACACATCAGTTCAGGACTCGTGCCTCAAGGAGCTCAGTCAACAAACACTGGAAAACCTACAGAACAAGAACTGGAAAATTTCTTTGAGTTAATGTTTGATGAATATTATGGTGGACCTTCGACAAATGCATCTCAACTACATTCCGCTGCACCCCGCTCAAAACCATCAACCACCACCACCACCATAGGATGCATCTACCACAATCGAAGCTGAAGCACCAACTACATCAACATCATCAACATCTACTCCAGCAACTCCAGTTATTGAATCTGTTCTACCAAGAGTTGATGAGCAAAACCAAAACACAAATTTTCAAGAAGAACCTACAACTAATTCAAACGATGTTGCGTTAGAAGAAGAAGAAGCATTTGAAAACCCGTTTGCATCAGACTCTGCTGAATCTTCTTCAAGGTTACAAGAACCATCTAACACACATTCGTTCAACCAAAGGTACCCTTCTACGTTTCAATGGACAAAAGACCATCCGTTAGAAAATGTTATTGGTGAACCTTCAAAGCCAGTTCAGACAAGGAGACAACTTGCCACCGATCTCGAATTGTGCATTTATATTTGCTCAATCAGCCTCAAAGTACCAAAGAACATTCGGGAAGCAATGGCAGAAAACCCTTGGATTGAAGCGATGCAGGAGGAATTTCTTCAATACCTGTTACATGATAGTTGGGAACTTGTTGAACGACCACTTGATAAACGAGTTCTTGATCTCAAGTGGTTGTGGAAGAACAAACTGGATGAGGAAATGACTGTTATTCGCAACAAAGCTCGTCTCGTGGCTAAAGGATATCCACAAGAAGAAGGGATAGATTTCGAAGAATCATTCGCGCCTGTAGCTAGACTTGAAGCAGTCCGGATTTTCTTAGCCTATGCAGCTCACAAAAACATCACAGTCTATCAGATGGACCTTAAGACAGCTTTCTTGAATGGAACTCTGAAAGAAGAAGTGTATGTGAGTCAGCCAGAAGGATTCGTTGATAAAGAACATCCAGACTACGTCTACAAGCTTAAAAAGGCCATTTATGGTTTAAAACAAGCTCCAAGAGCGTGGTATGACGAACTCTCATCTTTCTTGCTCAATAACAATTTCACCAAAGGAACAGTTGATGACACCTTGTTTATCAAAAAATTCAAAGATGACATTTTGATTGTTCAGATTTACGTGGACGACATTATCTTTGGGTCCACTAATCCGAATCATTCAATACATTTTGAAAATCTCATGAAAAGAAAATTTGAAATGTCCATGATGGGGGAACTAAAATTCTTTCTTGGTTTACAAATACATCAATCCCCTCATGGTATTTTTATCAATCAAACTAAATATACTATAGAGATTTTGAAAAAACATGGTATGGAAAACTGTGATTCTGTTGGTACTCCAATGGTCACTTCACCAAAAATAGGTACTGATTTGTTTGGGAAACCCATCGATCCGAAGAAATATCGGAGCATGATCGGTTCTCTCATGTACCTAACTGCTAGTCGACCCGATATTCAATTTGCTGTTTGTTTGTTAGCACGGTTTCAGGCAAAGCCTACCGAACTTCACCTCAAAGAGGTTAAAAGGATCTTTCGGTACCTACGAAGAACCATTAACATGGGACTTTGGTATCCGAAGGATTCGGGGTTTAATCTAACAGCCTTTTCAGATGCCGACCATGCAGGAGATCAAGTTACAGCAAAGAGTACATCAGGTGGAGCACAATTTTTGGGTGAAAAGCTAGTAAGCTGGTCGTCAAAGAAACAGGATTGTACTGCGCTATCAACCGCTGAAGCCGAGTATGTGTCTCTATCTGCGTGTTGTGCCCAAGTTCTTTGGATGAGGACACATCTCACAGATTATGGCTTTACTTTTGACAGAATACCTATGTATTGTGACTCAAAAAGTGCCATAGCCATCTCGTGCAATCCCGTACATCACTCTAAGACGAAGCATATCAAAGTCCGTTATCACTTCATCAAAGAACACGTGGAAGAGGGTACTGTTGAATTATTTTTCGTTAAGACTGATTACCAACTCGCCGATCTATTTACTAAAGCCCTTCCAAAAGAAAGGTTTGACTATTTAGTTCGACGAATTGGCATGCGAAGCCTAACTCCTGAGGAGCTAGAACGTCTTCTCGAATCTTTTTGAAAAATGTTTTCAAAATCGCTTCGCTGTAAATATTTTTGAAAAAAACAAAATACAAAATTTGAAAACCCAACAAAAACAAAATACAAAAATATAAAATTTCAAAAAATACGAAAACAATATAAAATCAAAAAATCCAAAAATATTCCTCTCACGACATGTCTCTCGTATAAATCAATATTCTGTACGTTTCTAGAAATGTCATTCAAAAATGATACGGACATGTACAGATGCTTGAACGGGAGTTCTTTAAAATGTTTTTCTAAAACATGTCGTTTCTCAAAAGTTTCTTCACAATGGCTTTCGTATACTTCAGTACGAAACCCGTACTTAAACGATGACTTCTGATTATTTTCAAATCAAGGACTCGTACGTTCAATGATAAAATCTTTTTCAAAAAGTTCGAGTCTAAACAAACGAAAAAGATTTCAAGCATAAACTCATTTTCAAACAGAATTCTTGAGCACTTTTTCAAGATTGTTCAAAAGATTTCTCAAAATCTCTCAAAAATGAGTGCTCAAGATAACTCCCTCCAAACCTTTAATTGATTTTAAAATGAGCTATCATTAAGGGGGAGTACAAAAACAAAATGTTCCGAATTCATGCAAAATGAAATCTGTCTATCTCTCCAAAAAGCTTTTTCTTAATCAGTTGATATCAAAAATATCACGATATGCTATTTTTGAGGGGGAGAAGACATGATTAAAATGTGATCAAAGATGTTTTAAGATTGTGACTGAATCTCAAAAGAGCTCGACTCAGAATGTACCAATGAATTGACGAAGCTTAAAATGTCAGTAATCGAAAAGACTTGTCCTGGACGGGTAATAATTTCAAGCTAGTCTAACTAGTGATGTAAGCGTGTCTCGAATAGGACTTGTCCGAGTAGAATGTACCGTATCGAGAGACTTTCTTTGGACTTGACCAGGACGGGTAATAACTTCAAGGTAGTCTAACTAGTGATGTAAGCGTGTCTCGAATCGGTCATGTTCACTGAAAGTGGATCAATTCAAAAAGTGCAAACTCCTCACGCATGTGCAAATTTCTTAAAAATCCATGAGCACATGTGAAGGGGGAGTCCTTCAAAAGAAACAAAAACTCTCAAAGTGTCAACAAAAATGTGTTTATATTCATAAACACTTTGAGAGATTTTCAATCAAAGGTTTCATGGCAATTATAGGATTCATGGAGTTATAAGGTGACTAAGGTTAGGGAAAACCGTCCTATGATCCGCCAGAGCCGGAGGGATCTACCCAAGGACAATTCCAATAGATTAGAATTAGAAGTCCTTAGGTATGATTGAAAAAAGGAGAAAATGAGAAAGGAGAAAGAAGGGGTTGAATAATTAAAAAGAAAAGTTATGAAAAAGGGTGAAAAGAAATAGCCCTCCATATGTTCAACCTTAGGGCAGACACCGGGTTCAATTCATATGCTACTGGTTGTTACTAAGGTGACACCGGTATTGAAGATAAAGACGTCATGGACCCAGTGACGCACTGCACTAAACCTTCTAGCCACTCAAGTTCTCTTAAAAGAGCTTGTTTCATTCTCACGGGGAACCGGCGTAATCTATCGACCTGTCTCTTAGAGATGGTTGATATTGAAGCAGGAGACCTCTCCCTAATCTCCGCATAGGAAACCAAATGTGCACTTATCGAGTCTAGAGCCCCGAGATTCATCAAAAGATCTCATAGGAACACATGATATCTCTACACTGGTTGTTCATCATTAAGGACACCAGATGTAAACCTAAGAGTCCTACGCAGATCTTAGCAATCTGCCGAGAACGTTTATGAGAGAATTTACAAATGTATTTCTCAATGATTGAACAGAAATTCCTGCCAGGGTCAACATCAAGCAGCCCTGATAGCAGGTCACTTCGGTAATTCTTTATGGGTTACGCTTAGTGTTCGCGGTGATTTCAAACGGTCTACAGTCGTGGAGTGATCCCCAGCGACTCACCCAGTCATTGAGCTACTTAGAAGGTCTCGTAAGCTCTTTCGGGAGTATCTGATATGGGAACGGCCATGGTAAGGGTTAGAAGGAGTCTTCACACTATGCTGTTGACGATCTCTAATTCCTTATCTGTAAGTACCGGTTGTTTATTGCTAACTGTTTACCTGCAGATATACATCATCTCCATGGCGAAAGATTCCACATGCTCATACATGCATCAACAAAGTCAAAGGAAAGTTCTCACAAAGATCAAAGGATAGCAACTGTCAAAGAAAGATTCTACGCCAAAAAGAAGAATCTACAAAGTAAAGTGACAAAGATCAAAGTGAAAGAACGGAAACAACAAATGCATGTATCACAAAGACTTAAGACGTATGAGCATGTTGGAATGGCAGACAACCACCACAAACACAGAAGTGACGAATGGCAGATGACATCATCGGATCACTTCAACAACAATGAAGCATGATGAACTGGAACTATGATTCATCTAGTGATTCTTAAAGACGTCAAGAGCTATGAATGATAAAGTTCAAAGACAAAGATGATGACGTCGCGCAACCTCAATGACCAACACTTAGGGGGAGATTGTTAGAATCGTATTTTTATTTATAAAAAGTGTCGGTCATTAACGTATTGTTATAGGTTGCTTTAGAATATCATTATGATGAAGTTTATGCTTAGTATTCATGTTTTGTAAAAGTCTAAAGGCCATTAGTGTAATAATGTATAAGATAGATGATGCCCTAGACTTTGAGTATAAATACTCTTGTAAACCTCATTTGAGAGGTTGGTTCTCTTAGTGATTCATTTAGTGTTTACAAGGTTATTATTTCACACACTGGAGTTCCCATCCACTCTCTCTCTCTACTTACTTTCTCTCTCTAGGTTTAGGCTTGATTCAATAGTGATTTAGGTTGTTCTACGGTCCTACACTCCCCCTCAAGCTCAACAACACGATTGTGAAGGTTATTCAAATCAATAGACATTTCATGAAACTGACAAGTACTAAGAGAAGAATTTGTAGCAGTGTAAAACACATCTTGTGTAATACATTTAGCAATCAAGTTGTCATTCATGATGAGAATATTTTTTCTTGAAATTTCACTATGCTGAAGATCTATTGCTTTTTGTTTTCACTCGTTTTCCACATTTTTAAACACTTCTTTCATTTCCTTAAGCTCAACATCAAGGGATTGTCGTAAACCCTCAAAATGTTCTTTGATTTGTTTAAAAAATGAGATGACTTCAGTTAAGTAAAACTCTTTGGTTAACTCAAATCCCCGTTCACCTTCAGTGATTCCCGTTGGTGTGATTCTCTTTTTGCATGTTTTATCAAAATCAGTGAACATTTGACACGAGACATAAATGCTAATAAGAGTTTTACATTGCGTGGGAAGTGACAACTGAACTAAATGCATCGATGTATTGGGGGGATTGATACGTGGGAATCGCACCAGGCTTTACCTCTCGAGGGATCTCGAGAAGCTTACAACCCCCACCAGGCAGTGTACCTGATCGTTGTAGTATAGTATAGTGACAAGTACCGGGGGATTGATCGTTCAGCTAGGAAAAGTGTCGCTAGGATTAGAAAACCTAAATACTAGTTCAAGAGATAAGGGATGATTCTTTTTGTATTTTTATATTTTTAAGAAAGCAAATTAAAATCTCGGGTTTGAAGGATTTGGGCGGAATTAGTTGCTAATCAACTAACCCAATACTAAGATGCAATCAAAATAAAATACTAAAAATGAAAATAAACTAATTATACTAAGGTTGTGAGCAATAAGTGGAGAAATGTGTTTACTTAGATTTCATTACTCCCTAGATATCTTTTACACGTTAATTACTTGTTATAGTTACGTGGATGATGGATTGTATTCCTTAATACCATTCATGGGGTAGCGTACTTACTTCCCCAATCCTATGAGTGCCTACTTCACTCCTATGTCGAGCCTGCAAGAAGCTCCTAACATGGGATCATTAGAATTTACTAATGCATTAAATACAACCAATAAAACCTAGTACACATCGGTTCATGTTTCCTAAGACGTTCAAGCATGTTACCATTTGGAGATCTGCCAGTTTTCTTAAGCCTAACATTGAAATCATTCATCCAATACAACCACAAACAAGTAATCAACACATAATCAACATCTAGGTTTCATTAGATCTAAGCAAACACAAGATAAATCTAGCCTAACATGGTGGAATCAAGACAAGCACAAGATATAGACAACCAACACATAGACATATTGATTGAATTAAAAGAATACTTATCTCAATAGCACATGTAAGCATTCAAGGGCTGAAAACCCTTGAAAAAGCTATAAAATACGTATATGGTTCGGCCTTAGGGTTTCTCCAAACTTGTTCCTCTCAATGAATGAAAATTAGAAAACTATATATAGATAATAGAGTCTGACGGCGTCAAGAACAACCTTGTGACGCCGTCATCTCGCCGCCAAAATAATCCTCGGACTGCCTTGATCTACATCTGACGCCGTCATGTAGTCCACTTTTCCAGGCCGTCACACATTTAACTCTTGACGCTCTTCTTTGTGACGCCTTCATTTCTGTACTGGGTCGTCATGATCTTTACTCTTGACGCTGTCAACTTCTTCCTCTTGACGCCGTCACACACTGTTACAAGCATGGAAAATTAAGTCTTTGGCGTTTTCTTCATTTTTATGCTCCAAAAACGTCTGAATTGCTTCCTTTTCCAGATTTCACTCCCAAAGTACCTAAAATCACAAAAGGAATGATTTAGGGCAATATTTGATCAAATAAATTCAATTCCGGGCTTAAATGACCCCCTAAAAACGAATCATTTTTCGCCTCATCATATACCCTTACACTTGAGATTTGCTTGTCCTCAAGCAAATGCGCTTTTATTCTAATCAAAATACAAGTTAGGGATCATTTAACACTAATAAAAAAGTAATTACAACAAATAATCGTTCCACTAAAGACCAAAGACAAGCACGGAGGTCATACACTAGCACCTCACAAATAGTGTTTAGATACTCACATCTCTCGGGTGTAATAAAGTAGATTACAATATGGAAACAGAAGATATCTCTCACTACCTGTCATAGTAAAATAGATTACCATAGGCTTGGGAATCAAACCTCCACCACATGGCGTAAGCACCTAGGATAAACTATCAAAGAGGTCTTTTAAAGGGTTGTAACGTTAGGTGTAGGGATATGAAATACACGGTTTTGTTGATTATAGGCAGTCTTTACTGGTGCCGAGTTAACAATCTTGGTCAATTACATGTACAATATGGCGTTGCTAAGCCAAGACTAGACTCGACTTAAGCTAATAAATCAAAAATAACAAAAACATAAAATGAACATAGAATGAAAAGGGATGGTAGTCCGTTTTTTTTTTTTTTTTTTTTTTTTTTTTTTTTTTTTTTTTTTTTTTGCATACACTCTTACCCTACCAACCAAAATAATACATCATAGGGAATGGAAATTCCCCTTACACTTGAATTTTTACATACTTTACAATAAACTAATCTAATGACTCGAATGAAGATAATCAAAACACTTGGAGCACTTTTAAGATTAACGCACATATGGGGGTAATATACGATGTTCTTCCCCATTACTCCATAAAATAAGTACTTTACCCATGAGTCCCAATCGTCCCAAAACAATATGTACAAGGATATGACTCGACTTAGCAACCATGTAATCAATTAGATAGTTAACTTAGGGTTTAACAAATAACAATAATGCACTACAAATGAGCGCATACACGGAAGGCTAAGGCGATTTGGGTGTACATTTAAGTGGGGTGTAACAAATTCTTCCTTTAAGTAAAATGCTTAAAGTTAGAAACGAAAAGATAGGCTCGGAGGGGTGTACTAGGGGTTTCGTGTACTAAAAATGAGTACAACGCTAAGGGTGTGGGAAAATTAATTGACTTAACTAGCCAAGTAATATGACATAAATGGTCAAGTAATTATGATACGGGTTTAACACAACGGTGATCCTAATGCCTCTTATCATGTAGTAAATCCTACCACACGAATGTAGTCTCACTAGCGGTCTCGGGATGCATCACTAACGCAAGTTCTAGAATCTAAATGCTACCGGTACACTCATAAGCACTAGTAATAAATGCTTTTCCTATCAAATCTAAAGGCGAACCTCACATATTTGGGTGGAAATTTTTTCTGAAAGTACGGTTATGTGCTAGTCATACAATCTCCTATCCATGAGATGCTTGCTATGGCTAAAGTTTCACTCCTAAATGTTGTAAAAAATTTTAAATTTGGCGCTAAAATTGCACTAACAAGTATTTCTCATAGTTTTATTACACATCTACTATTAAACAAACAAACTCAAGCGAAAGTGTATCTGTAAGGTATCATCATTTTACCCTCCCCTTACACTTAGGATGAACATTGTCCCCAATGTTCAAGTAAAGAATGTAAAAGTGAAATAAGTAAAAAGAATGAAATCAAATACTCCCCTGATTCGCTCGGTATGGATAATAAGGTGGCCAGGTTAAATCTTCCTCAAAAAATGAACAATCAAAGCTTCTCTTCCAGAATATAAATCATCTTCTTGTCATACATAACCTGTAAATCCTGAGAAAACAGACAAGGCAACCTCGCATAAAATCGGCGGCAATCAACATAAGTTACTAAATCCTAGAAAACAAAATAAGATATAATGCTTGTGGAATGAAGTTTGCAGATTTCCTGGAGATTATAAAACTTAATAATTCAGCAAAAACTTTAAGATTCTGTTAGAAAAACGAAACCGGTAAAATTTCCAGATTTTTACTCGTGGCGCCGTCAAGAGCAAACTCATGACGCCGTCAGAAGTGACCTGCAAAAATTCTTATATTAAGTTTCCGGAAAATTTCTGGAAAAACTTGGTCCTACTTCCTGGAAAATCCTGCAAAACTTCATTATGACTCGATACAAGCATTTGACTCTAACAAATACGAATATACATGTTCACTTAATATTGTGGAGAATCATGATCGGTTTGTTTCTTAAAAAACATATTTGGGGTTTCCCCTTACACTTATCTTTTGCAAAAATACCTTTTGGTGAAGTTAAGACTAGGCCAAAACAACAAAGTAAAGTATTTCCACTTTTTAGTTTAGAAACATGATCTACCAACAATAAAAATAAAGCATGCATACGGAAGCAAATATCAAACAAACAAACAACCAAATAAAAACACACAAAACATGGGTTGCCTCCCAAGAAGCGCTTTTCTTTATTTACGAGTCTTGTAGCTAGACTCAAGGTCATGGGTCACTACTTGACCTCATCGTTGGTTTCACTCTCTGATTGTAAATGTTCTTTGTTGAAACCAATCACCTTTTTCTCAATCGCTCCTATGATCCTATGGGCAAATTCCTTATCGACTTTATACTTTGGTCCTAGAGTCAAGCAATCTTTGTAGAAGAGACTCCTCTTTTCCCATACATAATCCATGCCCTTTTTCTTATCCTCTTCATTGATGTCCTCAAAAACACCAATGTTATCCTTGTCAAATCGGGATATAAAGCGAAATTCTTTCATTCTATTAGGCATCCTATAAGTGATCCTATCGGTGTTACTTGCAAATCGGATTGTCCCTTCTATCTCATCATATTCTAACTTGGACTCCTCAACAAACGGTTTACAAAACACAACATTGGACAATCGAAAATCAATAACATTAGCAAGATCTTCCACAATCATAAAGTCGGTGACAAAAGTGAAATTCCCAACAAAGACATGTAGACCTTTAACTCTCCCGACAAAGTTACAAACTCCACCGGGGTATTTGGGATCTCTTCTAGGTTCAAGTCTTGTTTTCACTATATCATTATAAACACTTGAGGCCATAATGTTGATTGGGGATTTAAAGTCAATGTAAGCATTGTCAACGTGTCTATACCCAATCACACACGGTATCTTAACATTCTTAGTATCGCCTCTCTTTATCTTAGGTTCGATGCTAGTAAAAGGAGATCGAGGGTCATCAATAAGATTATTATAATATGCAATCTCCTCCTTAGTGGGGTATAGATTAAAATAATCATTTAGCTTCGGATCTATTTCCCCCTCTTCAAGTTCCTCAACTACATTCACAAAATCATTAGGCCCTAGGTCCTCATTTGAATACAAGGCGGTTGCTAGGTCACTAAATGCATGGTCGAGCTCAATCTTAATCAACCTATTAAGCTCCCTAAGTTCCCTAATCTCACTCTCAATTTATTCACGTAACACAGCCACTTCTCTAGAGAAAAGGGGTGGATTCGCGTTTTCCATAATGGTCAATGGAATAGTCAATGAATTTAATTTACTAACAAAAGCACGAAGAAAAAGATAGACTAAAGAGAACCTAAAAATAAAAATAAAATCTTACTAGAAAGGAATCTAGCAAGTAGACCTAATAAAAAGAGATTCTAACCTAGACAATAACTATTCCCCGGCAGCGGCGCCAAAAACTTGATACGTGGGAATCGCACCAGGCTTTACCTCTCAAGGGATCTCGAGAAGCTTACAACCCCAACCAGGCAGTGTACCTGATCGTTGTAGTATAGTATAGTGACAAGTACCGGGGGATTGATTGTTCAGCTAGGAATAGTGTCGCTAGGATTAGAAAACCTAAATACTAGTTCTAGAGATGAGGGATGATTCTCTTTGTATTTTTATATTTTTAAGAAAGCAAATTAAAATCTCGGGTTTGAAGGATTTGTGCGGAATTAGTTGCTAATCAACTAACCCAATACTAAGATGCAATCAAAATAAAATACTAAAAATGAAAATAAACTAATTATACTAAGGTTGTGAGCAATAAGTGGAGAAATGTGTTTACTTAGATTTCATTACTCCCTAGATATCTTTTACACGTTAATTACTTGTTATAGTTACGTGGATGACGGATTGTATTCCTTAATACCATTCATGGGGTGGCGTACTTACTTCCCCAATCCTATGAGTGCCTATTTCACTCCTATGTCGAGCCTGCAAGAAGCTCCTAACATGGGATCATTAGAATTTACTCATGCATTAAATACAACCAATAAAACCTAGTACACATCGGTTCATGTTCCCTAAGACGTTCAAGCATGTTACCATTTGGAGATCTGCCAGTTTTCTTAAGCCTAACATTGAAATCATTCATCCAATACAACCATAAACAAGTAATCAACACATAATCAACATCTAGGTTTCATTAGATCTAAGCAAACACAAAATAAATCTAGCCTAAGATGGTGGAATCAAGACAAGCACAAGATATAGACAACCAACACATAGACATATTGATTGAATTAAAAGAATATTTATCTCAATAGCACATGTAAGCATTCAAGGGCTGAAAACCCTTGAAAAAGCTATAAAACACGTATATGGTTCGGCCTTAGGGTTTCTCCAAACTTGTTCCTATCAATGAATGAAAATTAGAAAACTATATATATATATATATATATATAATAGAGTCTGACGGCGTCAAGAACAACCTTGTGACGCCGTCATCTCGCCGCCAAAATAATCCTCGGACTGCCTTGATCTACATCTGACGCCGTCATGTAGTCCACTTTTCCAGGCCGTCACACATTTAACTCTTGACGCTCTTCTTTGTGATGCCTTCATTTCTTTACTGGGTCGTCATGATCTTTACTCTTGACGCCGTCAACTTCTTCCTCTTGACGCCGTCACACACTGTTACAATCATGGAAAATTAAGTCTTTGGCGTTTTCTTCACTTTTATGCTCCAAAAATGTCTGAATTGCTTCCTTTTCCAGATTTCACTCCCAAAGTACCTAAAATCACAAAAGGAATGATTTAGGGCAATATTTGATCAAATAAATTCAATTCCGGGCTTAAATGACCCCCTAAAAACGGATCATTTTTCGCCTCATCAGGGATACACCGTTGGGGCAGCTAACTTTTGGGATGTCTTGGCCTTAATTTCCTCAGCTTTTATTTTCTCAATGTCTAAGGGCTAAAATACCTGTTCTAGTGTTAACTTAGTTTGAGGTGCAAAAACAGTCACTCGGTTTTGTTCATAATAATCATGGGGCTTAACAATGACTCGGTGTTTAATGCACTTTGGATCCTTCATTTTTTTATCAAATCTCTCTCTATCGGCAGAATCAAGTTCATCCAATTCTTTATCGGACCAACTATTTGGTGGTTCATGGTTGGGAGTAAGCATAACGTTAGCATCATAGAGGGCAGGTTGTGAGGCTCTAACGCTCTTAAGGAAGTTTGTTTTAGGCAATCCTAAATCCTTATCACTATGCTTATCCCGAAGTTTAATGTGCTTTTCCATCATTTGAGCTGTTTGACATGTTTGGCCTTGAATATACAACTTGTTTTCAAGTTTGTTTTTCAACTGCTTAAGGTTGGCAAATTCGTTTAATAGTTTCTTTTCCTTTTCTTGAAATTCACATTTTAGGAGATTTAAACTATCCTGAATTTCTTGTTTTTCCTTAAGAACACGATCAAGTTGATTTTGAAAAGATTTAATCTCTTGTTTAAAGGCCATTTCCTATAAATTTTGTTCAGTGATGTAAGCATGCATTTGCCATTCCATTTTTTGTTCACGTTCTGTCAGCTCAAATTTTGCATGTTGTTCATAGAACCTTACTTGATCCTTAAGAGTATTTATCCTAGTGGTTAGGGTGTCATCAGGTACAACAGCAGTGTACTCATCCAATTCACACATATCGACATCAACAGAAGATATATTACTTGATACAACACACTCGACGTTGTGTTTTACATATTGTTCATATGGGAGAATATTGCTATTTCCCAAATTTGCAGTATCTAATTCAGCAACGTCAGTTTGTTGTACTTCGTTATATATCGTTTGTTCATGCATCACATCATTATCACTTACAACAGAAGACTTTCCACAAGATACGTCAGAAATACCGTCGTGATCCGAATGTTGCTCAGTTGGGAACACATTAATGATTTCCAATTCAGCCTCATTTGATTCACGAACATTATTTTGTCGTATATCATTGACGGTCTTTTGTTCATCGTTTTTAGCACATATATCATATAATTTTAGTACCTCAGATATGATGGATGATTTGGCTTGATCAGATTGTTGTGTGGGTGAGACAACGGATGATAAATTAGCCATGAAGATTGTCTGAGCAGTGGGTTCGTCATCAACATCTGAGTCGAAAGCATCACAATCTTCTGCTTGGAAGATGTTTGGATCATTAAGAGCTAAATCCTGAACTGGTTGTTCATCCACATCATCATCGAATGTCTTTCCATCATCCCCAGCAAGAAATGCCAATTCTTCCTCATTAAGCACTACTCCATTCTCTTGAGCTTGCATGAGCAACATTTTGTCTTTAAAGTAGTCTGAGTTTTGAGGACGTTTTGGCTGAGTGCAATTTCTGGCGATGTGACCTACACCCCCACAGTTGTAACATTTTGGTTGCCTTCCTTTTCCTTGATTCACATTTCCAACTCTGTTCTGAAAGTTACCCTGCACAGCATTCCTTTGATTCACATTTTGTCTTCCCTGAACGTTTTGCACCATTACTTTTCCGTCTTCCACAATAGCCTGATTACGTGGATTAGAAGAAGTTCTGAGTTGATTGTTAGAAGATGGGAGTGCAGCCTTGAAATGTTGAACTAGCAGAGACACTTGATTGGAAAGATTGTCAATCATCTTGTCAGTATGAGAGTATCCTGAGTCGAGATGAGTATTCATGGCAGCCGATGATTGTAGAGATGAGTGATCCATTGATGACACAGGTTGATTAGTTGGAACCATACTAGTCATGAAAGCAAGTGAATGATTGGTGACAGTTGGATTGAGCTTCTCTCTTAATTGACGATCATAAGCAGCATGCTTCTCATGTTGTTGTAAATAAGCAAACAATTGCTCGCAGTTCGTATTTCTCAATCCTTTGTTGAGCTTGACAACTGTGAGAAAACGATCCCACTCAGGTGACATGTTGTTCACAAACTTTGAGTTGAGTTGAATGTTGGGCATTGTCATTCTGATCATTCTCATGTCATTAACCAGCTTGTGAAATCTGACATAGTAATCGGTAATGTTTTCACCAGGATTCATTTTGAAATGCTCAAACTCATCATACAATTGAGATTCACGGTCTTCTTTGGTTAGCTCTGAGCCAGATAGAAGCATTTTGACATTATCCCACACAGCTTTGGCTTCAGTGTTAAAGTTGATTAGCTTGTACACATCTTTAGGTAACCCTAGTATTACTATGTTTGAGGCTCGAATGTCAGCATCATAGCGCTTCTTTTCAACATCAGTGAGATCATTGTAAGTGCGTGGTCTATCAATTCCCTGAACGGCAGAGCCATCCTCAGCCGTGGAGATAGCATCTCTGGTTGTAACCATCTGCATAGGACCTTCATCAATAGATCGCAGAATGTTCTCACCATTTTCTTTACCCAAGCAATACAGTCTGATTCTTTGTGCCCATGATTCATAATATGTCTTGTCTAGCATCGGAGGTCGGGTGTCGGACCCAGCAGCTTGAATGTCATCTGATACTGTCGACATCTCAAAGTCTTCAAACGGGATTTTACAGCTTTTGTGACTTAAACCGAGAAATGATTCTTTCTAGGGATTTTACTAAAGTCAACAAAAGAAACCGAAAGATATATTCAGCAGATTAGGCTAAAAGAGAGATACCAGATGAGTCACAGTTTGCATCAAGTGTTAAGTTGTGACAAGTCAAGTTGTAATATATCCAATTGAGATTAGTCAAGTCATAAGGATTAACTCACAATGTCAGATTACAATTAGATTAATTGAAACGACTAAGGTTACAACAATTCACGAATGGCAAAATGATTAACCTATCACATGAATCTCATAACTTAGTAACTTGCCAAACAATTAGAGAAAGTCGCAACTTAAACCACCAAACCGCAGTATAGGAGTTAGTCGCAACAAGATGCACAAGTCACAGGAGGAGTTAAACGCAAGTTGAGCAAATCACAGGGAAAGTTAACCGCAGGATAGGTAACCACAAGGAGAGTTAACCGCAAATCACTAACTACAGCAAGAAGCAAACCGCAGAATGATCAAAACCGCAATCGTGGTAACCGCAAGAAAAGCAAACCACCGAAACTAAACGCAGACCACCTAATCGCAGGAGCTAGTCGCAGTCAGTAAACCACAGATACAAAACGCAGACCACCTAACCGCAGGAGCTAGTCGCAATAGACAATAGTCCAAATCTATCACTTTCCTTGCGATTTGTCTGTATTCCCAAAATAGTAATCGCTGACAAACTAACCACAGAGATCAGGAGCAAACCGCATATCAGCAATGAAACAGTGGAGCTAATCGCAACTAAGAAATTCGACCTAAACCCAATCCAAACTTCAAATAAACGTATGATATAGTATAACCAGCTGAAACACAATGTTATACTAACACCAAGGATCATAAAAGTACATCTCTAACATGTCTAATAACACTAGAAAGATCAAACCAATATGTTTTCTGTAGGACCGAAATGTGATGATTTTTATGTGATTCGGGAGGTCTAGGTTGATGGTTAATGATGATATCCATGTTTAGTTCTAGAGAGAGAAAGTAGAGAGAGGGTGAAGAAAAAGGATAATATTAAAGATAAAAGTAAAGATACACAATTTCCCACACCCCTCATGGAGAGTCATGAGGGGTATTTATAGGCTCTACACATTACAATTTTGCCTAGTTAACATAAGTAGTCCCTATTGGCACAACTTGCTACACATCTAGTCCATTTCACGTATGTGACGTTATCTTTATAAAAGAGCGAGGCAAACAATCTCCCTCCAAGATATCGTCACACGCGAATGGTTACAATGAGACCTATAAATACATAAACAATGTAAATTACAACAATAGTAAACTATGTTGACGTTGTTGAAGCGCAGAGTCTCTGTAGTCTAGATACTGAGGCAGACTTGAAGTTCTCTCTTCCGACGATCTCGGCGTATGATCTTTGACACTGACGGCAAAGGTCTTTGTAGCTCTGAACTTCAACTGTAATGGTCTAGTTAGGTTATTACTCCCT
This sequence comes from Artemisia argyi, assembly GCA_030686995.1. Taxonomy (NCBI): domain Eukaryota; kingdom Viridiplantae; phylum Streptophyta; class Magnoliopsida; order Asterales; family Asteraceae; genus Artemisia; species Artemisia argyi. The sequence continues at coordinate 149,790,068 of CM060705.1, forward strand.
CCTAACTAGTGAGCCTTTATTCTTTTTCCTGCTCCCTCCTGAACCGACAACTCTCTTTACATCACGCAGCGGATAAAGTAGATCATAAGTGTAGGCACATGGTTGTTGTTCAAGGAGTATCATGACAATATACCTCACATAGTATTGCACAGAAGGTTGGTAATACGCTCCGATGTACACATCATTAGTACTTCTTCGGTTCCACTGTAAGCACAATTCCCTCGAACAACCAACGTACTATAGATGAAACACTACTTCTTTTGGCATGTTCTTCTCCCTCCTGATGGTTGCGATGTATCGAAATCATCATACTATTTTGTGTACATGCCAAAATTACCCGTACTTTACACTTCTGATGCAATATAGATAGACCGTGTAAGCATAATTTGTGAGTATATGTCGCAAAAATACTCTCAATACTTTTCTCTCAAATCAACCTGTAATCGAACCTCCTTTAAATTCCCCGGCTAATAGTAATGACCACATATGGAGAGAACCCGATATAACCAACTTGAAAACGAAGTAAACATCCCATCTTGTGACTTAATGGTTGTACGATAGATGTGACTTAATACCTATACTGAGCACTACAACGTAACTCCTTTAAGTATGAGGTTGCACGAAATATTCGCCGCTTGAAGAATCCACTACTTCGTGTGACACTGAGTACAACAACGTAACTCCTTTAAGTGCTAGCTATACTGTGAGCACAATAACGTAACTCCTTACATCAGTAATAACTAGATTGTCAAGACTGAATTTTTTAATTTGCGCAGACAAGTTATCTTCAAAAGTCGTGCATCCAACCACCCCTTGACTTTGAGATAAATAAGTACACGTTATGAAATGCCACTTCAAAGTCAAATCAATAATACCGTACAAAAACCCCATAGTCATTTGTGTTAAACGAAACAAGTCTAGCCGTGAATAATGTATCCCCGTGAAAATTTATAACACCAAAAATACCACTCATTCACCATATATTATCACAAAGTTATATCTAAAAATGAAATTTTAGACAATAACTTTTGAAAATGGACAACCACAAGCCCAATCCAATGCGTGATAAACCCAAATCCAATCTATGAGCCCAAATCCAAAACTGGTTCCCATGTCCATATAAAAAAAACTAAAATCCGATCCAATCAACATGTATAAGATATAACCCTAGTAGAATATTGCGCTTAAACCTAACGCACATACTTTTGTTAAGCGCCTACCACTCTTCATCTCCTCTCACCAAAGCAGTCAACTCCACCAAACTCTTCTCATCTCAATTAAACTCATCAAACTCATTACCTTCATCAATTACAATCAATTCTGAATCACAAACTCAGTAAATCACACATCACACAAATAAAACAAGCTTCCCCCTTCTGATGTTCAAGACATAATCGGCTTCAAGATCCATTTGGGGTCGCGGGTAGGTTTTAATATATTGTGTGTCGTCCTTGTGTTTCCAATAATCGAACGAGAGAAAGAATGATTACTGATGAGTGTTGTTCTTTCTTAACCTGTTCGGACATTAAAGCAAGAAGATGATAATAAGTTCCACTAAAAAAAATCTGTGTAAGATTACAAGAGACGTGGAACGAGTCTGAGATTTATATTTTAGTTGTCGATATATGTTTAACTTAGACGAGTGTTGGGGAGTGATGGTGAGGGATATGATTGTGTCTAGAGTAGGATTAGTTTAGTTTTGACTGACTTGGTGTTTGTACGAGGCTGTGATTGGATTTGTATTTTGTTTTCATTAAAAACTGTGGATTGATGATGGTTATATAACTGAGGTTGAGTTGGTATTTGGTTAATGGTCTGTCGTGGTCCTTCTGCTTCATCTAATCTTCTGTTTTTTTTCTTTTGGCAAGTTTACGCGTAACTTATTTCTTTTGACCCGTTTACGCATAAAGTTACGCGTAGACCTGTTTGGAAACTTATGTGTAGAGCTTTACGCGTAAACTTCAACTTTTGCGTAACCCGTGCCTTATGCGTAGATTTTACGCGTAAGAAAAGGGTTTTGACCCGTTGTTGACCCTTACGCATAACTTGTCCAAGTTTTGCGTAGAAAAATTGTAGTTTCGCGTAGGAAGAGGGTTTTTGGCATAACTTTCGCGTAGACTGTTTCCGGTGTCCTTTTCCGTTCAGATTCAGGCCAAAAAATTATTCCAACAGCACGTTTCTGATGAGGTTTCAGACCTTTTTCGACCATGTATTTGAGCAGGAATAATAATCTTGACCACGTTGACCAGATATTAGACCATGTAGATATATGCTTTTGACAACTGTTCACGGATGGTACAAAAAAGTAGTCACAAGAATATGAAAAACACATCTGTTTGGACAGGAAATTGACACTAGACAGATTTGTAAATCTGGGTAACATTGAGACCATTTTGACCATATAAGATACATCAAAATATTGTTTAAAAAAACTGTAAATAACCAAAAGATATGAAAAAAAAAAAATTTCCAGATCTAAAAAATGATTATAAAAACAGCTTAAACAATAGTACGAACCACAAAAAAATCATCAAAACAAAACACCATAGCTCTGATGCCAATTGTAGGACCGAAAAGTAATGATTTTTATGTGATTCGGGAGGTCTAGGTTGATGGTTATTGATGATATCCATGTTTAGTTCTAGAGAGAGAAAGTAGAGAGAGGGTGAAGAAAAAGGATAATATTAAAGATAAAAGTAAAGATACACAATTTCCCACACCCCTCATGGAGAGTCATGAGGGGTATTTATAGGCTCTACACATTACAAGTTTGCCTAGTTAACATAAGTAGTCCCTATTGGCACAACTTGCTACATATCTAGTCCATTTCACGTATGTGACGTTATCTTTATAAAAGAGCGAGGCTAACATTTTCAATAAAACACTACTAACTCACAAAAAACCACACCAAATCCGAATATCCAAGGCCCTAAGATGAAACCTTGGCTCTTGATACCAATTGTAGGATATAATATCAAGTAACAAACACGTAGTTCATGGTGGTGGTTGTGATTCGTTTGTGTAAAAGAGAAAGAAAGAAATATGGGAACCTTGAGACGATGAGAGAAAACTAGAGAATATTAGATTGATAGTGAATGAAGGTCCAACCCTCTCCACATGTGGAGAGGGGTATTTATACTACCTAACAAATAAATGATAAAACGCCCACACCCGGGCTGTGGATCAGGCATACAGTGGGTAAAGACCCGTCCTTCTTCCACGATGTTACTTAATCCACTTCTAACTAATAACTAAAGTAACTACGAGCTAAACTCAATGCTATTACAAATTAGGTGACCGAGTCTTCTACAGGAATAATTGTATTCCTAACATGTTTTCGTCCGTTTTTACACGTTTGTATTTGTTTTTGTCCGTTTTACACGTTTTCGTCCGTTTTAACACGTTTTTGTTCGTTTTTACACGTTTTCGTCCGTTTTTACACGTTTTCACACGTTTTCGTCCGTTTTTACATGGTTTTACTTGTTTTTGTCTGTTTTTAAACGTTTTCATCCATTTTAACATGTTTTCATTCGTTTTTGCACGTTTTCGTCTATTTTACACGTTATCGCACGTTTACTCATGTTTTTGTCCGTTTTTGCATGTTTTCGTCCATTTTCGCACATTTTTGCACCTTGTGAAAACGGATGAAAACGTCTAAAAACGTGGGAAAACGGATGAAAACATGAAAAAACATACGAAAACGTGCGAAAACGTGTAAAAGAGCTGCGAAAATGTGTGAAAACAGACGAAAACGTGCGATAACGTGTAAAAACGGACGAAAACGTGCAAAAACGAATGAAAACGTGTTAAAACGGACGAAAACATTTAAAAACGGACAGAAACAAGTAAAAACGTGTAAAAATGGACGAAGCGTGTAAAAACGTGTGAAAACGGACGAAAACGTGCGAAACCATGTAAAAAAGGTGCGAAAATGTGTGAAAGCGGACGAAAATGTGCGATAACGTGTAAAAACATATGAAAACGTGAAAGAACGAATTAAAACGGACAAAAACGTGCGAAAATGGACAAAAACGTGTTAAAACGGATGAAAACCTGTAAAAACAGACGAAAACATACGAAAACGTGTAAAAACAGACAAAAACGTGCGAAAACGTGTAAAGGACTAATGTTGGAATAATAAACAAACGGTCGTTAACTTAACAGGCTCCATTTACTTAATTATAAACGATCATTAGTATAAAAGACTAACGTTGCAATAATAAAGCAAACGATCGTTAACTTAACCTGCTAGAACAGGTTACCAGGTAAACGAGTACACACAAAAGACGGATTTGGAAAGGTTTGTGATAAAAAAAAAAAAAAAAAAAAAAAAAAAAATTGCCTACACATAACAATAAAAAGTGTCAACTTGGATGTATTTTCAAGTCATTTGCCCAATAATAAACCTACTAATTTTATGTATAAACTATCCTACTTATACGTAGAGTGAACTGTCTAAACTAATATTACCACACAGAAACAACTAGAACTCAGTAACCAATCCTGATCCAAACAATCTTTTAAACTCAGATTTAGAATATTATTGAAGCAACAGTGAGACTTAATCCACAAAACCACAAAGTAAGCTCATACATTGATCCATAACATTGAATTAAACTCAAATCATAGTTTATAACAACATATATCAATGAATCACAGATTTGCACAAGTTCTCACAGATTATGAATCAAATATTGAACTATGAACAAACTAACTATATTATGACTAAAAACAAACAAATAAACTCAAATATGATCAGATCAAACTAATATAACAGCAAGTAACTAGAAAATCAACAATCTAATCTATTTAACTAAACTATGCAGCAAAGAGATTTGAAATTTAAATTTGAGACTTACAAACTTATCCTCGGCTGAACAGAGGAAACATTTGAACATTTGCCTATCTTTAGATAGACCTACCAGCCCACAGCAACATGATCTATCATTATATAGCCCATCATCATCATCATGATGCCTAGACACACACACACACACCTTTACTAGACGTCTACATCTTTACTTTGTGCACACCAAAACCTAATGACCCATGTCCTCTTTATATACTAGAGGATTAGGGTTTACAAGAATACCACAAAGGACTAAAATATAAATCTTCTTTTGCAAGCAAGTCCTTTGTATTTTGTAATGTCTTCATTCTTCACTTGTAGTTTAGTATTTATCAACTCAACTATAAAACCCAACAATCTTCCCCTAGTTGATAATTACAAAACCTTCTTCTTGATCTTCATGAATGAAACAATCTTCCCCTTAAGCTCACCACGTGAACTTAAATAACATGTACCACCAAGGATCTTCAAGTTGCAATTCTTCTTTGTAAATCTTCTTCCCCTTTTTGTATTATCCACTAGGGGATGCTAAGTAGGTGCAACTTTCATTTTCACAATCACGAACCAATATTACACTTCCAATCCAGCCTTCTAAAGTCTCGAATTACCCTCCATGAAGTACACCAAAATGCTTACTAAAAATGAACTCAAGACAATAGAAACTTAAACCAGCAGTAATAAAATCAACTCATAATAGTAAAAACCTTCCCCTCGAATGATGCATGTCAATGATTAAACACTATAGAAAATGCTTCCCCTGAAATCCAAGTGTTAATCATTTGAAGTAACCATAAGAACTTGTCGAATAACTAACCACCATAGTTACAAACACCTTGTAGTACCATCCATGAACGAGCATAGTACCTGCTAGTATACTAATAAAAAATGACTACAATAGTATTTGTGACCAAGTAGTGGTAACTTGAAGAATAGTTCTTTGGTTGAGTTGTAGAAATCATGTAGAATATAGAAATCTTCCCCTTAACATGAACATGATAATTACTCCAAACAATATTTCACACGAACCTGATCAAATAATACTCTTAATGAACACCAGGTCTATAACCAAACTTTAAAACCAAAACCAATCATCTTCTTGTGTGTGTAAAACCATCTCTCAATACCAATCAAACTGCCCATAAAATTCCTTGTCGAAGTACTTTAAAATCATGTATCCTTGAAGCCTCTTCCCCTTAAACAATTAAACTTTACAAAAAAAAGCTTTCAAGAACCCTTTAATATTGACAAAAACTACTCTTACTTGTTGTCATTTGAACATATAAAAATCACAGCAGTAGTAAGTTTCAAATGAGCAGCAGAATTAATACCCGAGCAACAGAATAAAACAATTAGCAGCAGTATCATAGAACGAGCAGTAGAATGAATTAAGCATAGCTGTAGACTCATATTCTGTTGGCTCATAGCAGCAACATACAAATTTTGAAGCACACGGATCACACTTGCATTATTAAATATCGACCCAAAAACAATAGAATAATCCATGTGCTTATCTAATAACCATTAACCCATGATGATGATTATCTTCCATAGACTAATTTAATAAATCGACCAACACAATCAATTCAACCAATCAGCACCAATCGACTAGGACGAGTTAATTATTTGTTTATTCACTTGCAATGACAAATCGTAATCAACTCTATCCATATGCAATAGACAACAATCTTTAGCAGCATTAATGAACTTGAAACATAGCAACATAAATCATTGTTCCACTATCTTGAAGACCACCGATTGACTCATTAAAATCATTGACATTGACAAATTAATTAATTACAACAGCAATTGTTTTCCCACATCTTTAATAGGTACTAGGTAGAAGCAACCACCAATCAAGTCAAGGTAATATGAAACTTCCATGCACAAGACGACACAATATATATGCAGCAACATTTAAACAATAGAATTCTGATGCAATATATTAAACGATTCTACCTTTGTCGCCAAGTAAAAGTATTCTTTTTCAATACAGTAACTTGATCAATTTGACTTTTAGGATTATCAATTCAAAAAAAGCGATCACATAGTAAACCTAAAAACCAATCGTACCTTTTCCACAGCTCTTCTTTAACAATAAAAACCTTGACGAACCCTAGGTAACGTGCCAACCTAGCTTTGATGCCAATTGTGGAGTTTATTAGACTCCATGGATCGTTTCGAGCACTAGGGATATCAATAAAAATGATTAACAATATATGCAGCGGAATAAGTAAAACATCATTTTTATTGAACAAGGTTTCAACATCATCTTCCCTACAACTAATCTAGGCATCTACAATAACACTACGCCTAGACAAACACACACACCTTTACTAGACGTCTACATATTTACTTTGTGCACACCAAAACCTAATGACCCATGTCCTCTTTATATACTAGAGGATTAGGGTTTACAAGAATACTACGAAGGACTAAAATATAAATCTTCTTTTGCAAGCAAGTCCTTTGTATTTTGTATTGTCTTCATTCTTCGCTTGTAGTCTTGTATTTATCAACTCAACTATAAAACCCAACATCTTTTGTGATCATCTAAGCCGTACAATGCTCCTCCAATCATTGCAAATTGATGAGAACCTTTGATCAAGCATAATGAGGTGTTCCACCCAATGGTAAGCTGCCACGTAGCCTATGCGTGTGAGTGCATGCTTTTTACATCATATGACACCTTCTAACAATTCTAGAAGCACTTTGATTTGACTTAATTGCCCTTAATTTCTGTAAAAATGGGGGACGGGTAATTAGGGTTCATAGGATTCTGGGTATGGGTGAATTTGGGGGGCGGGAGTTAATAAAAGTTTTTTTTTAACTGAGTTTAACCATTTGACTGTTGACCATGGGTGTGTGGGTTTGACCGAGAGGGATTGGGCTCTAGGGATTTTTGGGCTTGAAATGGTTTAGGGTTTAATTTGTTATTAGTATTTGGACTTGGACCAATTGTAATTAGGCTCAAATGGTTTTCAGCTTTTGTTGATAAAAATATACAAGGACCATTTGTGAATTTTGATGAAAGTTTAAGGGCTAAATCTGCCAACTCTTCCAAAGTACTTCAAGGGCTATTATTGCCAATCTTGAAAAGATGAAGGGCTGGAGTTGACATTTCTTCAATTAATTATTTGAGGGACTAAATTTGCCAAACTCTTGAACTTGAGGGGCCATTCTTGCACTTTCTTGAAACTTCAACCAAGGGTCAATCTTGTACATCTTTGAAACTTGAAGGATCTTAAATGGCTTTGTGAGCTCAGCTTTGACTTTCGAATAACCAGCTTTGACTTTTTGACTTCATTCCACTCTCGTGCTCGTTTTTTCCGGTTTTTGTTTGATTTTTGTCTTTTTATGAAATATCCGTACCTGCACATTCACAATCACAAAAACACACTTTCTTTGGCAATTTAGGTTAGTTTTTGGTTCTTTTAGTCATAATTTGGACAAGAAAAGGTGAGTGAATAAGCACTCACCAAAATCCCCTGGACTAAAGTATTGTCGTGTCCTCACGCAATGTGATCAATTCACGCTTTTGAGATAAAGAATTTCATAACTCTTCCTACTGACTTTGTAAAGTAGCAGGTTCAAAAGAGGTTACGAAATCATTTATTCCCTAAAACACCCCGTTTTCCAATTTATTCCTTATTCTACTTGCTCTATGATTTTTGTATTTTTCATTTTATTCTTGTGACGGTTTGTTGAATCCTTCATTATTTCGCAATAATTTTTAGGGTCAAAAAGTAGAAACACTTCTCATGGAGAAATGACCATACTGATAAAAATCATCATCTTTGATTTTTCACGAGCCTCCAAACTAAGATTAAAAACGAGATCACAGCTTACTTACAAGTTAGATGCTAACACTACCCATAAAAGTTACTTGTGGAATAACCTCTTACTCCCATTTTCTTAATGTATCTATATTTTTTTTATTTTTGTTGAGAAATGAATTGCTTCATATTTTCTCGTTTCAATAACTTTTTAGTCTGATAAAGATACCAAGTTTAAACGCTAAGTAGTTTTTCATCTTCTCTCAAGAACCACTACCTTAGAAATTCGGTCCACATCAAGGAATTTGGATACATACGAACTCATATATAAGTTGTGGAGTACTACACGTGCACCTCATGTGACTAATTCAGAATCATCCACATGCACCTCACGCGCCAACAACTTTTATAACACTTAAGCTCTTATTAATACAAACTTTTCACATTTCATTTTGGATAGATTTGGCGAGCATGCCCTCCACTGTAAGGAATTGCCGGGGTTCAAGTATCGTCATGACTGGGTTAGAGATGTTTTATGGGATGTGCTTAGGCGTGCCGGAATCTCAGCTAAGAAAGAAGCCCCTGTTAACTTTCTGACTGATCCTCGAGAGGGAAGATCGTCCCTGCGTCCTGCGGATGTCCTTGTGTTTGGCTGGGCGGGGGGTAAGCATGCGTGTGTTGACCTCACTGGGGTGTCCCCACTAGCGGGGCTGAGAGATAGTGGATTTGTTCCGGGACAGGCGGTTTTGAAGGCGGAAGCTAGGAAGGTTGCTAAGCACGAGGTAGCATGTTTAGAGAATCAGCATGTGTTCATTCCGTTTGCCTTCGACACCTTTGGATCCCTAGCCCCTGAGGCAGTTCGCTTTTTGGAGCGGGTGCAAAAGGTGGTCCACAGTGACTCGCAAAGCCCGAGGAACCAAGGGTATGTTTTTAGTAGAATAGGCTTTGCGATTCAAAAAGGGATAGCGGCGCAGCTTGTTGCTCGCTTACCCATTATCCAGATGTAACTTGGTTTTTATATATAAAGTGAATATTATTATAACAAAAAAAATATATATATATTTTTTTCTTTTTTTTTCTTTTTATATTACAACAATAATCATGGAACTTATCGGGTAGTTCCAAAACAACATACATAACAACTGATTGGTTCCGAACGGTCAACTAAGTTCACCAGGTGATGGTCAACCAAGTCAAACGTCAAAAACCAACTAACCAAGGAGTTTAGGGAATCCCCGGGTCGTTATGTCCCGACGAGGCGTGCAATTGTATTTATGAACGTTTTAAAGGATCGGGTGATTAATCAGGAAGGTCAGGAATTTGATTATTATGGTTACACTACGAGATAATGATGGAAAATGACTTAAAAACACTTTATTAACAATTAATGATGATCAGATAACTTAAAAACGTAAGTTAAACTTAAAACGCGTGTTTGGATTTAAAATAAACGCGAATGCGCAAATAAAAAAGTGAAACGGGAGTAAACAAAGTCCTACGAACGTGAAAATTATATTTTTACAATCCTAATGATGTAAGAAAATTTTTAGAAAATTAAAATTATTTTTATAACTATTTAATTAATTACTATTAATTAATTACTAATTATTAATTACTTTTTAATTAACTAAATTATCCTAAATTACAAATAATTATGAAATTTAACTAGAAAAATGAAAATTAAATTTAGAAAAATCTAAAATAATATAAAACTAATTTTAAAACAGAAAAACTATTTTTCCTACTTTTTAATTAATTATTAATAATTAAAAACTAATTATTTTAAAAAAAATACTAAATGATTAAGGAAAAATCTAAAAAAATTACTAAAAATCTAATATGATTACAGGAGCCTAAGAAAAATTTAAAAATAGAAGTCGCTTACAAATAAGCAGAAAATAAGCCCAAAGGGCTTAAATAGAAGCTATCACTTTTTATTTTTTTGTCTTTTTCAAATTTTTCTTTCACACAACTGATTTACTACTAAAAACTAACACTTTTTGTGAAAACACTTTTCTAGAAGCTTAGAAATAAGCCCTGTGCAACTCAATAAGCAAAACAGTCCATGGTTTGAGCTTTTTAGGCTTATGGAGTTTTGAAAAAGCTACCAAACTATGTTACCATGAACAAATAAGCTACAACATCATTAAGGAAGTAAGAAATGAGCAAAAACATAGAAAGAAGTACACTGGTTAAGCTGTAATAAGTGAATAAGCACTTAAGCTCAATTCTAGGCATCCACCAGGCCAAATGGCCAACTATCAGACTGAGTAGGGCCCACCAGGGATGTTCCAGGGTCCAAAACAAAGGTGGAACCTAGAAGCCTGCTAGGAGGGCTGTCCAAAACACTTAAGCCCAAGGGCTAAGCTCAAGATTTGAGCTTGGTGGGGAGCTTGGAAGTTGGGTCTGTGAGACACTTGAAATGAGAACCACACAATTTGAACTTATGGACAAAAAGCTCACAAGAGCTATGATAAGCTTGGTTTTCAATATATAAGTGACAATAACCTACAAATCAGTGAGTTAAGCTTAAATCACAAAACTTATAGGCTTGTACAAGCTTGTAGCTACAACAGTGGTGAATTGCACAAAATGAGAGGAAATAAGCAGTAGGCTCAATAAGCACAAGAGATTTATTCAGTGGCACAAGTGATTAATCACAATTATAATTTACACTAAACAGGTTAACTTCTACAATTGCTCAACCTAGGACTAAGCAGGAACATAAATAAAAATCAACAAGCTCAGCTAACTGCAGATGTATCAGCAGTTATGGGTCCAAAGTGGATTTAAGAGACACAATAAGCTGAGCAATTAAGTGACTAAGAACAAATTAAAAGTTCAAATGGCAAATTAAACACAATAACTATTAAAAGCAGCTAAAGTTATCCAGAAAGCTCAGGGAATGAGCATGATATGCTAAAAAAAACAAATGGGTCAAAATCAAAAATTCTGGGTGCAGAGCAACCAGTGATCAAACATGCAGTTTCATGAGCAAATTTGGGTGAGCAAATCTTTTTCAAATTAGAAATTTCTTTTTGGTATGGGTTCCCCAGCTGCCCAAGTTTTCAAAACAACAAGAATTTCATAATTTCAACATAAATTGAACCTTGTGCATTGAATTGAAATCTGTCCATTTTCTTGTCCATGAGAATTTTTGACTTTTTGAGAATTACACTTAGGCTGACTTTTGTGAATTACTAATGATCCCAAACTACTAACTACGTTATTTTAAACTAATATGAGACTATTCCTAGCTAGATTAACTACTTATGCAGCTACATGTATGGTTATACAACCTGAGTTACCTAACTGTTGTGCCAAATGGATTAGAGATGAGATTTTTACATTTTCCTTAAAAGACTACTGACTTTACACTTTAACCATTCTATATTAACCTAATATCAACTACTAGGACTGAATGCAAAGCCTGAAATCAGTTTTGTCACAGCAAACCTAACTAATCCAAACACCCCTTCTAAGACTGTTTCAATGAAATTCACAACAAGCACTAGTATGAATCAATATAAACACTAGATTAGCTTAGATTAACATAATTTAATCTTAATTCAGCACAATTAAACAATGAACAACAACAATAGTCTGAACTGGTAGGTTAAGCATAGAAATAAGACAGATGCTTACAAATGATCCAAAGCATGTACCAATGAGAACCAGAACCCAACTATGACCCTATGCTCCCCTGAGCTCTAAACCAATCCACTTCCATGCTTCTTCTTCACCATATCAGCAATCTGACATTTTCATCTCATTTTGATTTCTCTCTTTTATTTTTTTTATTTTTTTTATTTAATCTTCTGTTGTTGTTTTGTTTTCTTTTAGACTACTAAGATCAAAAGTGAGTTTATTAAATCTTAAAACAACAATAACAACTTCAAATAAAATTTAAAACAACTATGAAACTGAAAGTAATTGGCTTGGAATTTTAAAGAAACTAAAGTTGCATTAATATTAAAAAGATTACAAACTATTTTTACTGAATTGGAAAGTTACATAAAAACTACTACAAAAAACTACATGCCAATAGGCTTACAAATGGCATATATAAATACTAAAAAGAAAAACTTGAACCAGGCCTTTTGTCTCCACTTTTCACTCTGTCTTGTGCTTTTCCTGTTATCTTTGTCCCCTTGGAGTGATTCCAAGTACCATCTCACCCATTGATTCATTTTAAGCCCTGTTGGAGGAGGGGGGAAGGTAATGATTATTGTTGGGTTGACTTTAGTGAGGAGGTGGAGTAGAGTGGCTAAAAGGATGGTTGGAGAGTGGGGAGTGGACAAGGCTGTTGGAGTTGCAGAGGTGATTGGAGGCTCTGTGTTTGGTTATGGTGGCAAAGGTGGGGGTGGAAGGGGTTGACCTTCTTTGACACCCGGATTTTATTAATAAAAGGGATGGGTGGATTGGGTTGGTTGTGTTGGGCCAGGGATAGAAATGGGCTGGGGATTATGTTTGTGTGGATTGGTTTGGTTTTGGTTTTGGTTTTGGTTTAGGTATAAACACAAGGGTCCGTTTGTTATTTAGTTCACAAGCACCAATCTTGTAAATATTCTGATTTTCAAGGACCATTTTTTGCCATCCATCCAAAATATTCCAGGGACCAAGTTTGCCATATTTCAAAATCATAAGGGCCACAAAATATATTTTTCATTTTAAAAGTACCCAGGGACTGATTTCACCAAATTCCAAACTGCAGGGACCAATTTTGTAAATTTTCCAAAGTTTTTACCTAAGGACAATATTTGATGATATTTGACTTTTAAATGCCTTAGGTTGACTTTTCTTTCAAAAAAAATACTCAGGGACTAGTTTTGTAAATTTTTGAAAGTTGGGGGACTGAATTTGCCAATTGTGTAAACTTTTTTCGTTTTTCATTGTTTTTACTCATTTTGCATCTGAAACGTATAAAATACAATCCCTGGGATATTTTTAGTATTTTTATGCATTTCTGAGCGTTTTCGGATGTTTTGGCAGTTCAAATACGATAAAAATGATGAGTGTTTGAGCACTCATCAACAACTTTTTTACTTTCGACTTTATTTTTGATGTGTCCTTGATATGTACCCAACTTCTAAAGCAAAGATTCTTTTAAGAAGATGAAGAACTAAGTATTGCCCAAACCTAAATACCTTTAATTAGCCTAGAACATCTATTATTATTGGTGAAACAATTTTGCGGGAGCAAAAAGCCACAAGTACCTTCCATGAGCTCTAAAGAGAACCAACTACTCCACGTTTAGCATCTAACTTCTAAGTAAAACTCTATCATTTCTCGTTCTTCGTAATTTAAGATATCAAGTAATTGGATTCGCGAATGCTTAGCCGATAATTAGCCACGCATATATAAAGTCAGATACGGAAACTTGAAAATTCTTGGAAAAGAATTCGCATTTTCTAGCTCCTTATGTAAAATACTAGCGAAAGCTTTTAAGCTGCGCATGTATAAAGTCAAGTACGGGAACTTGCAGATTCTTAAGAAAGAATTCGCATTTTATAGCTCCTGGTGTACAAGACTAGCACAAGCTTATGTGATTATCATTGCTTAAGGGAACAAGATAGGGCTCAACACGCCCGGTCAAGTCAAAATATTATTCCTACTCTCGTCAGCTGGAAAGTCAACAAGGTGTCAAAACTTATTCAAACCTTATTATATTTTTGCAAAATTTTTCAACTTTTCTCTTCTTTTTTTTTGTGCTTTTCATAACATTTTTATTCATATTTCTTCAAAAATTTTCAAATTTTCAATTTTGTCAATTTTTTCATTTTTTTTAGGAAAAATGGAGTTGCGAGAGTAAACGACATGGTGAAAGTTGCAAGGTCAATCAAATCGAAGATTCACCCCCCCCCCCCCCCAGACTAGAATGAAACATTGTCCTCAATGTTTTACGGGTAAAGGTAATCCTAACAAAAACTAAGGCCATTTATTAATTATGCCAAAGATAACGTTAGTTGATAAGATTTTCGGATATAGGATTTCCAAAAGCATTGATGAATGAGACTCGAGTGGAGAAAAAGAGAAAACCACGAGCACGAGAGTCATCATAAATCGGGGACAATCCTTGACAATCCTACACAAACAACCAAGAAAACACGAGAATGGAAGAGGTTACCCCCTCACGTTATTTGTTAGAAATAAGAATTTTAAGAAGATGAATTTGATAAGCATGGGTTGCCTCCCATGAAGCGCTTTGTTTTTGGTCACCGAGTCACGTAGCTTGACTCGATCCCCGAATTCAGTTGTCCCTGGGGAAAGTTTGGAGATCCGGGACTACCTTGGGTGGTATGTCCCCTCCGAAGTAATGTTGAGACGGTGACCATTCACATTAAAGTTGGGACCATTGGGTTGAGCTAACTCAATGGTGCCATAAGGGAATACTTGGGTAATGATGAATGGTCTAGACCAACGGGTTTTAAGCTTACCCGAGAAAATCTTCAATCGAGAATTAAAAAGAAGGACTTGATCACTAACGTTGAAAACGCGGTCCTTGATCTTAGCATCACGAATCCTCTTTGTTTTCTCTTTGTAGATTAAAGAATTCTCGTAGGCTTGATCATGAAGCTCAGTTAATTCATTCGATTGAAATATCCGGTGATCACCCGCGGTCTTAAGGTCAAAATTTGCATGTTTCAAGGCCCAATAGACCTTATGCTCAAGCTCAATGGGGAGATGGCACGCCTTTCCATACACCAACTTATAAGGAGTGCACCCAATGGGTGTTTTATAAGCGGTTCGAAAAGCCTAGAGTGCATCATCTAATTTGTCAGCCCATGAGGAACGGTGTTCTCCTACAGTCCTTTCTAAAATATGTTTAAGTCCACGATTGGACACCTCAACTTGTCCTCTTATTTGCGGGTGATACGCGGTACTAAGTCGATGTGTAACACCATACTTAAGCATCACTTTTGCAAATTGGTCATTACAAAAATGAGTACCGCGATCACTGATTATAGCACGAGGTGTACCAAATCTAGCAAATAGGTTCTAAAGAAATTTCACAACTCGGGCGTCGTTGGTAGGGAGCGCCTTCGCTTCAACCCATTTTGACAAGTAATCGACCGTCACGAGTATGTATTTATTCCCTCTCGAAGACGGGAATGGACCCATAAAGTCTGCACCCTGATAACGCTCAAAATTAACATGTTTTTAGGAGCGTTATTGTGGATTTTATGCATATATTTTGGTCACTTTTATGAACTTATGGTACTTAATGAAGTATATTCTCTATTTTAGGTTCATGGAAGGAAAATGATGAAAAAGACGAAGAAATGATCAATAAACGAAGATTTATGCATTTACGAAGAATTCCCGACAAATGAAAGTCCCTTGGAGTATATTCGAGAAGATAAAGTCATGAAGATTGTCACTCCAAGGACTCAAGAATAAAGTACAAGAAGGAAAACGAGAAGTGAAATGAAGGAAAGAAGCTAAAACGAAGAAATAATGGAAGACTCGTTGTTCCCGACACACCTTCACCATTTTGGCCATAACTTGAGCATACGGACTCCGTTTGACACCCCGTTTGCGGCCACGGAAGGCTACGAGAAAGATCTACAACTTTCATGTTTATCATTTTCTGCCAAACTCATCCATCCGATCGGTAGGAGCACGCAACCGATTCGGTTGGAAACTGACCTTTTCATCCATCCGGATCGGATGGAATCCAACCGATCGGATGGACTAATCTGACCTCCCCAAGTCATTTTTAATGCATAATTAAGTGTCATTAAGCCCCAAGTCCGATCATGTCTCCATAATAACTCCTAAACCTGGCATTTTATGACAACTTAGTGCCCAAGAAACTTGCTTGGAGGCTAAGGTTGATTTCTACTACAAATATGAGTGCTTAGGCTTAGTTCTAAGTGTGCATTCCTAAAGGAAGGATTGGCACCAAAACAAAGGTGCACTCCTAGCCTACACCCTAAAGGAAGAATTGTCACCAAAACAAAGGTGCATTCCTAAAGGAAGGATTGTCACCAAAACAAAGGTGCATTCCCAAAAGGAAGGATTGTCACCAAAACCGGTGTGCATTTCTAAAGGAAGATTTGTAACCACCTTACCACCAACTTCTACCGTTCATGGAGGACGTATCACCAAATATTGGAGCGATTCTCTAGTTTGGATAGAAGTTATAGTTGATTGGAAACTTTGTTACGTTGATGGGGCTTGAAGGTAGCTATAACCTTTCACCTTTACCTATTTGTAATTCATACTTTGGGTAAACCTTGTTACTTTTATATTTCATGATGCTTATGATTACTATGTTGGTTGAAGACTTATGTTTGGTTGAATACAATTTCGTTTTGTTTTGAATACTTGTTTGGATATTGATGTGATTCTTGTGATGAATGTTATTTGTGTGCTTGTTATCTTATTATTTTTCTTGTGGTTTGATCCGTGACAATCATAACCACCAATTTGTTACTTGCTTAAACAAACAAACGACACTTGAGTGCAACCAAGTCCCTTGGGACGACCTTGACTTACCACTACTATACTACAATTGACTAGGGTATACTTGCCCGAATGTGTTCCTAGTTAACCGATAATTCTTGTTTCTATAAATTTAAAACATGGTTGCTAATTAGCACATCAAGTTTTTGGCGCCGTTGCCGGGGACTTGCATTTGTATTCTTGTGTTAGTTTGATTGTCTCCTTGTTTGATAAATTGCTTGTTTGCTTGTTTGCTTGCTTAATCATGATTCCGGCATCGCCGCAACAAATTATTGGCGCCGTTGTCGGAGTTTTGGTTATTGTTCTTTGAATGTTTGCTTGAAATGTTTCCCTAGTTTGTTGACTAAAAAAATCTCTCATTTTTCATATTTGCTTAAATGATCTTGGCATCAAAACCATGTGTTTTGGTGTTGGGATTTGGTTTCATGTGTTTAAAAAAAAACTCATTTCAATGCTTGCTACCTAAATGTGCTCGAAAATTGTTTGCGAAAAAATAAAAAAACCACCAAAACAACCCAAATCATTTGTTCCATTTTTTTCCCTTGTTTTGTGAGTTTTATGTTTTATAAGTTATGTGATCTCTTGCATTTATTTTTGTGTTTCTTTTAGTTCGTGTTATTTTTGTGTAGATTAGTTCCGTATTAATTTGGAATAAGCCTTTCTTGTTTTAGATTGTTTTGTTTTGATATGTGTTACGTGACTAATTATGTTTGCTTGTGTCTATGTGATTTTCATTTTATGTGATCGTGCTCTTATTTGTTTGTGCTTTTATTTTTGTTTTTAGTGTTCTTGATATTTTTCTAGTACATATGTGTTTGTTTACTAGTGTTTATTTTCGTGTTTGTTACCTTATGTCTTCTTGTTTTATTTTATAAATAAAAAGTTTTTAGTAAAAATTGTTTTGAAAAAAAAAATGTTATTGATCCAACCGAACGGATGGATGAACATCCGAACGGTTGGAGCTCCCGGTAAAATATTTTTCATTCCCTGACCGATCGGTTGGGCGAATCGTTAAAAAAAAAAAAAAAAAAAAAAATGTTTTCCTTATTTTGTTTTCAAGTGTTTGTGTTTAGTTCGAGTAAGTTTAAATGTATTTTGGTTTTAGCAAGAGTCTCATGTCTTTTATTCTACTTAAACTTAGTTTTGTTATTTTTAATTTTAGTACGTTGTAAACAAATAAGTACATGTTTTTAGTAAAATAAAAAATGTTTGAACTTTGTGGGTATGTTCACTGGAAACCCTCACGAGACTTCACTCGTCCACTCGGGCCACCGAGGGGTTTAAAAGGCTTGTTGCATACGCAAAATGCAACCGTGATGCCTACGAAAGTGAGTTTTAGGATTTTACGCGTTTTTGTAGTTTAGTTTCTTTTGCAGATTCAATAAGCTCTTGGAGATTGGATTATTGGTGACATTATACTTGGTGTGTTGATGTTTTGTTGGAAGCGAAATCGATTGATCTCACATGCTTAGCATCTTATCATTTGGAGTTCGATCTCGATTTCTACGGCCCGGGAAGTTTCGTTTCTCTTGGACTATTTATTTACTTATTTATTTTTCCCATTTTACATACTTTGAAGTTTATTTTTCACATTAAAGACAATGTCTAACTTAAGTGTGGGGGAAAGTAAAATAGTGGAAAACGAAACTCATTTTTAACTTATCATTTTTGGGCCAATTTGAAAATAAATTTTGTATACTTGTTTGCCCTTATGATCTAGTTGTTTTCACGCTTTTAGGATAATATATTAGAATAACTGGATAATCCACTGGTGAAATCTGTAATTTTTGAAAAATTTGAGATGTGTCCCGATTAATATTGCAATCCATTCTGGGATCGATAACATTTGCTAGCGCATATTATAACCCTTTCCACTAAATTGTGAGGATTTAAGCCTATTTTATATATAGCATACATCTTTTATGCTTGAATCTTTTGTTATGAGTGTGCCGGTGATTTTATTTATTCTAGAACTTGTACTTGTAAATCATTACCAGACCGCAGTAAGATCACATTCGTGTGATATAAGTGTATTCGTGTGATAAAGAGGCACCTTAGGAATAAAACCAAATGGCCATCCGTTTACAAAATAATTTTTGCTAACCACATTGGTTAGTTACCCTCGTATTTGGAACCCATTTGTTAGCGTTCATCTTTAGCGCTAGATACCCCTAGTTATACCCTTCGAGCCATCCTTTTCATTTTTGTTACATCCAGAAAAATACAAAAATATTTTACACTTTAAACCTTAGCCTAACCCTTTGTCAAAGTCTAAATGGTGGGTTGCTAGTTGCTTGGTATGATGGATTATTTTTTATGATTTATAGTTAGCCACACTGTCACTTGTGTGTGCCATTCCAACAAGATGAAGGAGACGTCTTTCGTATTTTGTATTTTTTATGGTGTATGCTTATAAGAAGTGTGAGGGAGATGTGATGTATCAAGGAAAAAAAATAGAGAAAAAAAAAAGGAATAAGTCATCGAAAAAAAAAAGAGAAGGAAAAGAAAAAAAAATATGTGATGACAATTATAGCTAATGTGCTATATTATTATTGTGAAGATAAAGAAAGAAAGTTATGTGATATGTTGTTAGTCAATGTGTTAAGTATGAAGAATATTGTTATAGCGAATCAATGTATCGATATGTGAAAGTTTGAAGAGGAGGAAGTTAACTATAATCATTTATGGGTTCGTGGATTGTTTGGTGACTAGCAACAATGGGTATTAGACTTGACTTTATTTTTCTTTTAAAACCAATTTCATAAATATTCTCATGCCTTATCCCTACCCTTACTGTTGATCCCAGTTGAGCTTAAACGATCTTGTATAGAAGTTAACTTGATTAAACACTTAAGCTAATATGCGGAATGTAAAAGCTTAACTTAAGAAGAATAATGATTCTCTTTCAACACTTCAATATTATTAATACGAGCACTCAACAATGCTAGGGTTTTACAACCTTGAAGTGAATAATGATACGTACATAAACTAACCCTAGGATCCTCCTTTTATAGACTAAGGAATCCTACTAGGTTTACAATACCTTTCTCTACACGATAAGTATATTCTAGATAAATATAATATTTACACAATCTATTCTATATTTATCTAAACCGTATACATCCTTATCCCATTAGCAGTAGATTATGTCAGCAGCATTTATCCTCAGCAGCACTTTGACATCAGCAGCAGAATCATTACCACTAGCAGCAGTTTCACTCATAGCAGCAGTTTCACTCAGCAGCAGTTTCAGACCCAACAATCCTCCCCTAAACTTATTATTTATTTCTAAATAAGTAAGTTTCTTCTAAGCATAATCATCACTTGGAGGATGCTTCCAAACACTTCAACTCTTGAGAATTCAGTTGATCAAATATCTTCTTATACTTGAACAGCAAATTGAATGCTTGATCATCAGAACCATAGTCTTTCTGCAGCTTAAGTGATTTATCACCATTAACCATCTGATTGACAATATTCCAGTATCTTACCACTGGATAATCTACTTCAGCTAGCATATACAAAGTAATTGGTCCAATATCCAACACATGAACTCCAGAGTCTTGAAAAAGTCTCCATCTTCTTACTTTGTAATCTACTATCTCTGTCCATTCAGAATCATCCATTGAAGGCTCAAACATAAGTTTAAGAGCTCTCCACATAACATTATCAGAAGAAGTTATGATGTGATCAATTTGCTCTATCTCATACTTTTTACCATCAAACTTCTTAGCTCCAAACTTTGCCTTGTATAACTTCCATAAATCTTCAATATCCTCTCTATCAAAGTAATGTAGCATCTGTTGAAATCTAAGAAACCTATGAATCTTACCATCAGATCTCTGGACATCATGATATGCTCCAATATTAGTATCATAACCTGTAGTTACTTTGATAATAGGATATTTGACACCAATTGGTTTAGCATCAACCACTTCAGGATCTTACATCTTGCCAACCATAGTGTAAACCTACAATTGTTCTTTCAAATGCTCTGGAGGAATATGATCAAAATCATGTTTAAATTCATTACCTTCAGGCATAGAACTGCTTCCTTCCCCAATCTTTCTCTTCTTCTTTACAATTGATTTTTGGACAAAACCTTTTCTTTTATCACCTTGCACAGAAGAAATAGTATTTGCTGCATCAATATCAAGCTGTTTAACAACATCAGCTTCTTGAATATGCTCTGCTTCAGCTGTCTTTTCAGATACCAACTTCTTGTTCATCTGAGCAATTTGTTCCAAATCCTCAGCACATCCCATAGCATAAAAAGTATCTGTTCTTTTCTTAGTTTGTTGATACAAGTCAAAAACTTCTTTATCAGAATAAGCTTTCAACTGTACCAATGTCCATCCACCCATATTCTTAAGATACCTTTCATATTCTTTCCTTTGTTGTTTAACAGTTGGACCCTTAAATATCTTTATCTTTCTTCTAGCAGTAGCATTCTCATTTCTCTTCTTTGTAGTAAACTCTCTGTACCAAGATTGCACATCAAAAGTTGAAACTTCATTTTCTTCAATCTTGATCAGTTTATTGAGTTCAATATCAGCAGCCATCCTGATCTTCTCATTTGCCCATTCATCATAATTCTTTAAGCCTTCAGCCTCTTTCTCAGCTAACTGTTGTTCTTCCATATTAATCAACTCTTGTTCTCTAACTGCAGCAGCTGTATCATGTTCAACTTGCAATGGCTTAGGCCAAGAATCAAAAGGTACATCAGTGAAATCAATCCCTTTATACATAATCCTTTCCTTTTCAACTTGCTTACCCTTTCCTTTATCAGTAGAAGATGAAGAAATAACCTTCTTTTGTTGAGCAGCAGGTTCTTTAATAACAATTCATTTTTCAAGTTTTCTAGGTGCTGATGATTTGATTGTTGTTGAAGTTTGTTGTGGTAGTGAAGGAGTTGATACTAGTGAAGTTTTCTTGCTCAATAATACCATAGCTTCAGCAGCAGCATTGTCACCAGACCCAGCAGCAGAGTCTTGTGCATCAGCAGATCCACTAGCAGCAGAGTTAGTAATTTCTTTAGCAGCAGATTCTTGAGCAGCAGAGTCAAGACTTTTATCTTTCACCAAATCTCCCAACTTCATCAAAGTTTCACCCATCAACCCTGTTGCCTTTACTAATTGCTCAGGCTCCAAAGTTGTAAGTTGTTCTACCACCTTCTCTTGTGTAGCAATCACCTCTTCCATAACAACCCCATTCCCTGATTTATCAGCAACCACAAAATCTCCAGCATCCTGAGGACTTTCAACATCCATATCTCCAACCACTGGAGCCTCCCCTGAAACCATTCCTTCATTCAAACCCAGAGCACTATCAGCCTTTTCCAAATTTGCCTCCCCTGAACCCATTGCCTCTTCATTCCTCCCTTGTTTGGAAGCATCATCTTCCAAGTGAGTAGAGACATCAGGAGAACTGACAATCTGAAAAGTGCCCACTTTCTTCAATCTTTTCAGAGAGGTTGAAGATCTTGATTTCTGAAAGGTCTTAATCTGTTTTTGCAATTTTATGATTGTCTTGTCCTGATCAGCAACAACAGATGAAAGATTAATAACCTTGTCCTCCAATGTAGTACATTTCAACCCCAAGTTGGTACAAGTAACCGTCAAATCCTGAATAAGTTTCATAATAGTCTCATCACTTCGACCTGTATTACCTGGTCCGAGAGGTGAATCATGGACATTGTCATCATGTACAAGAGTTTCCGTCAATTCATTGGTCACTGGTCTGTCCTCATCACTTCGACCTGTGTAACCTGGTCCGAGAGGTGAATCTTGGGACATAAACTCACTATCAAACCTAGTTTGATCATCTGAGCCCCCTATATTTGCCATTTGGCTAGGGTTACCATCCTGAGAATTTGATTCAGAAGAATCATTATCTCTAGATGTTGCCTTGGTTTGGGTCTTAATTATGTTATCACTATCCTGCTCTGCTGCTAAGCTAGAAGCAGTAGTGACAGCCCTAGCCAACATGTCCTCATCATCACCTAGGACAGCCTCATCTGGTACAGCCATACTAACACTATCCTGAGGAAGATCAGTGTTCTTTTTAGTGTTCCTACGGGAATAGAGTATTTTAGGTTGTGTAGCAGATGCACTAAAATTGGGTGTGTGATGGGAGTCAGTGGGATTTCCTGATCCTTCACCCTGATTGTTTTGCACAAGTTGCACCATTTGAGGTGTAAGATTTGTAAGTGTGCCTGAAAAACCTTTGCCATGTTTAACCAAGAAAGTAAAAGTTTTAGAAACCAATTTTGGAGCATCATAAGTAGCAGCATGGCCTCTAAACTTTGTAAGTTGATTTTGAACAAAGAGTTGTATAAACCTTGAATAAAGCAAATATGAACCAGACTCTTTGATAGTTTGAAACATTCCTTCCAAAATCATTTTTGAAAAATTGAATGGGTTACCTTTGCTTAGGCATACCATTGCAGAAGCAATAGTAGTACTAAACTCATGCCATCCAGAAGTTTTAGGACTCAAACAATGAAGAAGAAGATGTATCAAAAACTTGTATTGAGGACAGAGGAGAGATTTTTGAAATTTTAAATTTGTATGATTCCCCTCATATCCTAATTTTTTTAACCCAGCAAAAATAGCAGAATTGGCAAGACAAGTGGTCTCTGTTTCATCATTTAAAAGAAGAGTTTCTCTTATGAATGATTCAGTTACACGAATCTTTTGCCCATCTACTAAGGCACTAACATATTTTTCCCCATTCATAGTTTTGATTTTAGCGGTAAGCCAAAACTGTTTGATGTGGGAAACAAATATAGTAGGATTCACAGTGAGTGCATACCTAAGAGAAGTAGCATTCAAAAACTTTACCATGTCTGTGAATTCTTCATTAACTGATTCAGCATCCAAAACGACCACACTATTGTGTTGCTTTGCCCAGGTACGAACGCAATCCATGAATTAGGGTTTAGGGAAATTGGGAATAATTGACTTTGAGAAAATTAGAGTGTTAGGGTTTGTGAGAACTTCAATTTGAAATATGAGAAAACCAATTATGAAGATCAATTAGGTTTTAAACTGATTGAAGAAGTTACACATCCCACCCTCACACTTTCAACCGTAGCAGCACAATAACACTAGCAGCAGAGTTGTATAACTAGCAGCAGAGTGAAATATTCCAGCAGCAGAGTTGACTAAATAAGCTTGGTAAAAAAGTCAAAAATCCTCAGCAATTAATGTGATGATATCCGTAATCCCTATAAAAACGGACTAAATCTTTTCCCTAATTTATCACAATCAAACCCTAATCGCAATCAAAACGCCAATCAACCAAATCAATACTTCAATTAACCCAAATCAAATCAATCAATCATGAAATCAACACCCGAAATCATCAATATCTCTTCTGATTCATCATCTGAGGAGGAAACACCCTTTGAAACTTATGTGCCTCCCTTCCGTCCTCCTCATGGTGGTTGTAGAACCAAAGAACAAGCGAAGAAGAGAAAGCATGATCTCCCTGTGTTCAAAGATATTCTGCATTTAAATCAAACCCCAAGCACATCCAGGGGTAAAGCTGTAATGTCCCCAAGATCTCCAACTTCTTCAGAATCATCAGACGACACAGCTTGGATCCCTGTCAGGCAACCATCCCCAAAAGAGCTTGTATCCCCTTTCATCTACACATCATCAGATGAAGATGAACCTCCAAATGAACCTCCTTCAACTCCAGAGAGGCCTCAGTCATCAAGGCCACGACCAAGAAAGTCCACCAAGACAAAGAAGACAAGAAAGACAAACTCTCCTCTCCCTAAAGAAAGGAAAATTGTTCTTGGACTTCCATGCCCTAGGAAGTAATGCTTGTATTCATCTTAGATTTTAGCACTCTTTAATGATTTCAGAAGTAGTTTTTTTTTTTTTTTTTTTTGTAATTTCTCTTGTGATGTATGAACTTCTGAATCTGATGAATGATAAATGTGCTTCTTTTGTTGTCTGAATATTGTTATTACAAATCATCATTTAGACTTATTCCTGCACAATATTAGACAAAACACCACGAAACAAACAAATACATGTACTAGCACTAGAGTTAGAAATAGCAGCATAGTACATTCCAGCACAAACATATGCTTTAAGATAAGCAGCAGAGTAATAAGCAGTACAATTCCTTTACACACTAATACAAAAACAAAGAGATAAGTTTTTCAAAGATTTATCATACCAATGTTTGCAATTAAAAATTGAAACCTCCCCACATCAAAATGTTTTGTGAGAAGATCAGCAACATTGTTATCAGTATGAATTTTAACAATTTGGATCAACTTCTTTTCATAGCAATCCCTGATAAAATGATGTCTTATCTCAATATGTTTTGTTTTAGAATGAAAAACTGGATTTTTAATTATGCAAAGTGTGTTGTTATTATCAATATGAATTTTGGTATTCATGAAATTGTACCCATAATCCAATAATTGATTCTGCATCCATAGAACTTGTCCACAACAACTTGAAGCAGCCACATACTCAGCTTCAGTTGTAGAATTAGCCACCACTGTTTGCTTTTTGCATTGCCATGACACCAATCTGCTTCCTAGAAATTGACAACCCCCTGTTGTAGACTTTCTATCCAAAGAAGCTCCAGCATAGTCACTATCTGAATAGGAGACCAAATCAAATGGTGAATCTTTAGGATACCAAAGACCCAATTTTGGTTGATGCCTCAGATATCTAAAAATTCTCTTCACTGCATTGAGATGTGATTCTTTGTGACACACGTGAAATCTTGCACAGGCACACACAGCAAACATGATATCAGGCCTTGATGCTGTAAGATACATCAATGAGCCAATCATAGACCTGTACAAGTGTATATCCACTTCCTTTCCATATTCATCCTTCAGTAATGGTTTACTGGTGTCCATGGTAGTCTTGGCTGGTTTAGCATCATCAAAACCAAATTTCTTCAAAATATCATTGACATACTTATCCTGACTGATAAATATACCATTTTCTTTCTGTGTAACTTGCAGACCTAAGAAGAAGGTGAGTTCTCCCATTGAACTCATAGCAAACTTGTCCTTCATAAGCTTCTTAAAACTAACACACATAGCTTTGTTAGTAGACCCAAAGATGATGTCATCAACATAGATTTGAACCAGCAAAATATCATCCTTTTGTCTTTTGAGAAACAGAGTTTTATCAATTTTTCCTCTGCTAAACCCAGATTCTAGCAAGTATGTTGACAAAGTAGCATACCAAGCTCTAGGAGCTTGATGTAGGCCATACATTGCTCTGTTCACTTTGTACACTTTGTCAGGATGATCAGGGTCTTCAAAGCCTGGTGGTTGAGACACATAGACCTCTTCTGTAATGGTCCCATACAGAAAAGCACTTTTCACATCCATTTGATACACTACAAAATCTTTGTATGAAGCATAAGCCAAGAATATTCTAATTGCTTCTATTCTTGCCACTGGAGCAAATACCTCATCATAATCAAGGCCTTCTTGTTGTGTGTATCCCTGTGCTACTAACCTTGCCTTAATCCTTATGACAATTCCTCTCTCATCTCTTTTGCATCTGAAAACCCATTTTGTGCCAATCACTCTTTTTCCATTTGGCAGTTCAACCAAAGTCCAAACTTCTTGCAGCTTAAATTGTAGAAGCTCATCTTGCATTGCTTCCACCCAACTTGCTTCTTGTAAGGCTTTGTAAGTGTTTTTGGGTTCAATTTGAGAAAGAAAACATGCAAATAGGCAATTTTGAAGATCTTTATGACTATTTCTTTGATGTAGAGATCTGGCAAAGAAACTTTGATGTTGAAGATCTTTCAGTGCTTTAGTCATCTGCCTAGTTTGAATAGATGATTGTGGATCACTTAGAATTTGATCTTTTGGATGATCCTTGTGTACTCTTGTGGTAGTTGTAGGACTAACAGGAATATTGAGTTCCAAATTAGTAAAATCTGCAGCAGCTCCAAATAACTGACCATCAAGTGCATCATCATCTGTGTCATAATAAATATTCTCAAGAGGAGGCATATTTGGATCATCAGGATAGATAGAGTCAGCAATAGGTCTACCCTGAGAGTCCAAATTAGGAAACATTGAAGTAGCAGTAGAGTTAGTAGGCTTGGAAGCAGAATGTGGTGGAGCAGTAGTTGTAACTTTTGGCCTAGCAGTAGAGTCTTCTGAGTCAGCAGCAGAGTCTTCTGGCTTTGTAGGAGAGACATCAACAACTACTTTGAGAGGCTCATTAGTTTCTTTTTCTGCTTCAATAGGTATTTCAATACCTTCTTCAGTTTCCTTAGGTTTCTCTTGAGTGACCACATCTTCTTTAGGACTTGGAGCTGACTGAAAGGTAGGACCAACCTTTAACTTTTCAATCACAACAAATTCTTCTTGTGGTTTGTCAACACTAGCAATAACTGGTACATAGTTCATTGTTTTGGTAAGCATATCAACATTAAACAGCCATTCAGGTCCTTTTCCCTCAGAATTAGATGTGTTCTCAGAAAACTTTATATGCAAATTCTCCTCTACATGTTTGGTTCTCTTATTGTATACCCTGAAGGCTTTACTAATCACAGAGTAACCAACCAAATTCCCTTCATCAGCTTTTTCATCAAATTTGCCTAGCTGATCCTTAGTGTTCAAAATTGTAACAGGACATCCAAATGGTTTGAGAAAATCAATCAGTGGCTTCTTCCCATGAAATAACTCATATGGAGTCTTATTATGAGGCTTGACCACCTTACTTCTGTTTTGCACAAAGCATGCAGTATTCACAGCTTCAGCCCAAAAAGGAATAGGTAGTTTTGAATCAGATAACATTGTTCTTGCAGCCTCAATAAGTGTCCTGTTTCTTCTTTCTGCAACACCATTCTGTTGTGGAGTTCTTGCTACTCTATACTGTCTAAGAATTCCTTTCCCCACACAGAATTGATTCATAACACTGTTCTTGAACTCAGTACCATTGTCACATCTTATTATCTTCACCTTGTGATTGTACAGATTTTCAACTCTTGTGATAAATGCCTTGAGTATTTCTGGAGTTTCATCTTTAGTGGCTAGAAAGAATACCCAAGTAAATCTGCTAAAGTCATCAGTGGCAACAAGACAATATGACTTCTTGTTCAAGCTTTTGACAAATACAGGCCCAAATAAGTCCATGTGCAGTAGGTGTAATGGCTCAGTATTTGTGTTCACAGTTTTGGACTTGAATGAAACTCTGTGTTGTTTACCCTTTTGACAGGCAACACAAGTTTCACAATTCTCAAAAGTCTTTGTAGGCATTCCTCTGACCAGATTTCCTTTTACCAATTTGTTCATGGTCTTGTAGTTCAGATGTCCCAATCTTCTATGCCATAATTTGGACTCATTTACAGTGGCCTTTGCAATTAGACAAGTCAAAGTCCTCTTAGGAACAATGTTCTTAATATGGTCACTGTATATATTTTCATTTCTAGGGACCCTCAAAAGCACAGATTTGTCATCTGGAAACTGATAGTCAGGAGAAAGGATCATACACTCAGTGTCTGTAAAAAGAACAAAGTTCTTTTTGTCACACATTTGTGAGACACTAAAAAGGTTAAACTTAAGTCCTTTCACAAGAAACACCTTCTCAAAGTCCAAATTTCCAGTTTTAAGAGTTCCTCTTCCAACAATCTTTCCACCTTTTGGATCATTCCCAAAAGCAACATAACCACCATCAAAAGCCTCAAAGTCTTCAAGTTGAGACTCATCTCCTGTCATGTGTCCAGAACATCCACTGTCAACAATAACCATATCCTTAAGCTCATCCAGTAGATTGACCTGCACATGAAAAGTAGAGACATTAGTTCCTCTTGACGACCCAAGCCATTACTGACTTGGATCTGCCCTGTGCATCAACATACTCAAATTTCTTTAAATCACTTGATGCACTGCTATCCTTGGAAACAGAATTTGAGACATTTGTTTTTGGTTTCCAAGTCCAGCAAGCTGAGGCCTTAACAGCATAAAAGTGATTACCAACAACTGTATTTGTTAAAACTTTTGGCCCAAAAGTAGAAAGTTTTGTACTAGCAGCAGGTTGCTTTCTAGCAGCAGAATGCATACTAGCAGCAGAATGCTTACTAGCGGTAGAGCCAGTAGAAGAACCAGTTGTGGTTTTGAAAACACCATGTGTTTTAGCAGCATAAATAGATCTAGTTGCACCAGATCTCAACAAAACAGCTCTTGGAACCATATTTCTGTTAGGATGTGGGTGAGTTTGTTTAGTTACATATTTGTGATTCACCCTAGTGTATTGATTCCAAACAGGCTTTTGGTGTTCAGGACATCTAACAATCAAGTGGTCAAAGCTACCACACTTATAACAAGCCTTCTTTTGTAATTGAAACTGATTACCTAATCTGTGTGAAACTAGGTTATTGAAGTTTCTCTGGTTACCCCTAGGCTTATTATTGAACCTTTCCATCTGTTCTCTAGGTACCTCATTGTATTCTACCATTTTCCTAGAGAAGTTATTTCCTGACACAGGTTTGACAAACTTAACCTGTTCAATTTTAGGTTTAAACTTTGTAGGAATTTCTTCCTTTTTCATACTTTGATCCTCTTTAACCTGTTCCTCATCACTATCACTATCAGAATACCAATCTTCTATAATAGGAGCTTCAGGAAATTTTTTAACCTCAACCTTAGGTGTCTCATTAACACTTGTGCTACTTTCACCTATAGGTTTTTCAATATTCAGCTCACTAATGAAGGATAGTTCTTTTCCTGGTGGAGCAAAAGCACTTTTGACTGGAGGAGCCACATCATTATATCCAATTCCACTACCTTTTCTCATCAAATTATTCTCAATAGATTTATGAACTAAATCAGAAGCATATTGTTGTTTTTGTACTCTTACTACATGTTTATCTTTTTCAGCAAGAGCTTGCTCTTTTTCTTTTTCAGCTTCTTCTAATTTATTTTTAAGAACTTCTACTTCACTGTTTTTCTTAAAAATTTCTATATCTCTGAGATTAAGTTGATCTACATATTCCTTCTCACACTCTTTGAGATATTCTAACCTTCTTTCAACATTTTGAATACCTACTTTGTAACCTAAGTTATCAAGTTTTAGGTGTTCAACTTCTCTATTTAAACTCTTATTCCTAGACTTAATTTCTTCTATAGTGTCAGCATAAGATTTAAAAGAACACACAGATAAGTCTGAATCATTTGATACCTCAGAGTCAGAGCCTGATGATGAACCATAGGCCATAAGTGCAAAGTTCTAAACCTTGGGTTGAGTAACAGCTACCAAAGAGAAATTTGGTTCTTCCTCAGCCATATCACTCCAATCATATTCTCCCAATCCATCACAAGATACCAGTGCAGTCTTTGATTCTTCAGTAACCTTCTTTGCAGCATCAGCATTCTTCTTTGGAGCTCTACACTCTCTAGCAAAATGTCCCTTCCTATTGCAATTGTAGCACTCTATCTTTGATTTGTCAAAGCCTGGACTGTCCTTAGCTCTATACTTGACTTCTTTTCCAGTCTTCTTCAAGAACTTTCTTGCCCTCAAGGTTAACATAGCCATTTGCCATTTAAGATCAATTTCTTCAAGATCATCAGGATCAATGTAATCCAAATCCTAATTAATAACATGTGACCTTATAGTAGTTGTGAGCTCAGCCAAGAATGCACACAAGGCAATATCACTGGTAGAAATCTTATCATTTGAACTAGCAGCAGATACTCCATAAGCAGTAGAATGAGCAGCAGAGTGAGATTCTTGAGATCCTTTTCCTTTAGAGGATACAAAGGCAAGATTTTGAGTACCAGAAGATGAAGTAGAAGAGGTAGATAGTTCTGATTCATACACTCTTAAATTGTTGTAGAGACTCTCCAACTTCATAGTTTCAAAATCAGGCTTATTCCTCCACACAACTGTGTGCATACTCCATTCAAGTGCAAGACTTCTAAGAAACTTCAGGTTTACATCTTCTTGTGGAACCACATAGCCAACCAGCTTAAGATGACTAACAAGTTGGTTTAGCCTGTTATATGTACCAATTATCTTCTCTCCACTTTCAAAAGTAAAATTCTCAAACTGATGCTTCAGCATGTTTTTCCTGGATTTCTTAGTAGCATCATTACCTCCAAACCTGAATTCAACAGCATCCATCAATTCTTTTCCAGATTCACAGTCATCAAAGTCCATTTGGAATTCATTAGGTATTCCCATTAAGAGAATACTATGTGCTTTGATTTCCATCTTCCTTACTGTGTTGGCTTCAGCAGACTTAATTGGTATCTCCTTTCCATCAACACTCTTCTCAGGTACAGAATCACCATTAACAATCACATTCCACATGTTAAAATCAATCATGCGAATGTACTGTCTGATCCTTCTCTTCCACAGCTCATACTCAGCAGGATTCAACATGGGCACCCTTGAAGCAGTAACCATATGAGTTTCATCACCCATCTTAGCAAAAGATTTGGAACAGCAAACTTTTAAAGAAACAAAATCTTCTTGATAATAACTTCTAGATCACAAGCTCTGATACCACTTGTTGATCCCAGTTGAGCT
The DNA here is from genome assembly GCA_030686995.1 of Artemisia argyi. NCBI lineage: Eukaryota > Viridiplantae > Streptophyta > Magnoliopsida > Asterales > Asteraceae > Artemisia > Artemisia argyi. Next base: position 149,821,696 of record CM060705.1, read on the forward strand.
TAAACGATCTTGTATAGAAGTTAACTTGATTAAACACTTAAGCTAATATGCGGAATGTAAAAGCTTAACTTAAGAAGAATAATGATTCTCTTTCAACACCTCAATATTATTAATACGAGCACTCAACAATGCTAGGGTTTTACAACCTTGAAGTGAATAATGATACGTACATAAACTAACCCTAGGATCCTCCTTTTATAGACTAAGGAATCCTACTAGGTTTACAATACCTTTCTCTACACGATAAGTATATTCTAGATAAATATAATATTTACACAATCTATTCTATATTTATCTAAACCGTATACATCCTTATCCAATTAGCAGTAGATTCTGTCAGCAGCATTTATCCTCAGCAGCACTTTGACATCAGCAGCAGAATCATTACCACTAGCAGCAGTTTCACTCATAGCAGCAGTTTCACTCAGCAGCAGTTTCAGACCCAACACTTACCAAATTACTTTATCTCTACGAATATTGTAATGGCTTTGTGAGAATATCAAGTGCATGAATATTTTGGTGACCATCCGGTTTTTGAGTAATCAAGAATTCGCGCCAGTGATCTATTATGTTGTATGAGATGTTTGAATATAAGCCTGGTATAAACCCTGTAGCCGTAACATTACAACCCGAATAAAAGTCCTCTTTAGATGTTTACACTTGGTGCTTACACCATGTCGGTGGAGTTCTGTTTCTTGTACAAGCCTATGGTAATAAACGGATCATGACTGAGAAATGAGTGTGATTTCTCTTATATATACTACACTACCTAAATAAATGAGTGATAGAGTGAATTATACTTCGTTCCTTTTTCGTGAGGTGTTTAGAAATGTTAATCAAGCGAGAAAATCTATGGGTATTGTCAAACATCTCGATTTTCACCTTAAAGCTTAAAACGATGAATCTTATCTTGTACTTGTACTTGATAGATTTGCATCATATTTTTCTAATTATTCTTGTGCACCATGTGGATTTATTTTCTTAATTCTAGATTTGCTTGAGGGCAAGCAAAGTTTAAGTGTGGGGGATTTGATAACGCTCAAAATTAACATGTTTTTAGGAGCGTTATTGTGGATTTTATGCATATATTTTGGTTACTTTTATGAACTTATGGTACTTAATGAAGTATATTCTCTATTTTAGGTTCATGGAAGGAAAATGATGAAAAAGACGAAGAAATGATCAATAAACGAAGATTTATGCATGTACGAAGAATTCCCGACAAATGAAAGTCTCTTGGAGTATATTCGAGAAGATAAAGTCATGAAGATTGTCACTCCAAGGACTCAAGAATAAAGCACAAGAAGGAAAACGAGATGTGAAATGAAGGAAAGAAGCTAAAACGAAGAAATAATGGAAGACTCGTTGTTCCCGACACACCTTCACTATTTTGGCCATAACTTGAGCATACGGACTCCGTCTGACCCCCCGTTCGCGGCCACGGAAAGCTAAGAGAAAGATATACAACTTTCATGCTTATCATTTTCGGCCAAACTCATCCATCCGATCGGTAGGAGCCCGCAACCGATTCGGTTGGAAACTGACATTTTCATCCATCCGGATCGGATGGAATCCAACCGATCGGATGGACTAATCTGACCTCCCCGAGTCATTTTTAATGCATAATTAAGTGTCATTAAGCCCCAAGTCCGATCATGTCTCCATAATAACTCCTAAACCTGGCATTTTATGACAACTTAGTGCCCAAGAAACTTGCTTGGAGGCTAAGGTTGATTTCTACTACAAATATGAGTGCTTAGGCTTAGTTCTAAGTGTGCATTCCTAAAGGAAGGATTGTCACCAAAAAAAAGGTGCACTCCTAGCCTACACCCTAAAGGAATGATTGTCACCAAAACAAAGGTGCATTCCTTAAGGAAGGATTGTCACCAAAACAAAGGTGCACTCCTAGCCTACACCCTAAAGGAAGGATTGTCACCAAAACAAAGGTGCATTCCAAAAGGAAGGATTGTCACCAAAACCGGTGTGCATTTCTAAAGGAAGATTTGTAACCACCTTACCACCAACTTCTACCGTTCATGGAGGACGTATCACCAAATATTGGAGCGATTCTCTAGTTTGGATAGAAGTTATAGTTGATTGGAAACTTTGTTACGTTGATGGGGCTTGAAGGTAGCTATAACCTTTCACCTTTACCTATTTGTAATTCATACTTTGGGTAAACCTTGTTACTTTTATATTTCATGATGCTTATGATTACTATGTTGGTTAAAGACTTATGTTTGGTTGAATACAATTTCGTTTTGTTTTGAATACTTGTTTGGATATTGATGTGATTCTTCTGATGAATGTTATTTGTGTGCTTGTTATCTTATTATTTTTCTTGTGGTTTGATCCGTGACAATCATAACCACCAATTTGTTACTTGCTTAAACAAACAAACGACACTTGAGTGCAACCAAGTCTCTTGGGACGACCTTGACTTACCACTACTATACTACAATTGACTAGGGTATACTTGCCCGAATGTATTCCTAGTTAACCGATAATTCTTGTTTCTATAAATTTAAAACATGGTTGCTAATTAGCACATCACACCCCAAACATCAAAGATCTCACAGACTAGAATAGCATTTTGAGGCATTTCATCCTTCTGTGAGATTTTCCCTTGACGTTGGCAAGAGTCACATGACTTCACCAAGTCATGTGCATCACAGTATATTGTTGGCCAATAAAAACCGGAGTCAAAAACTTTCTTTGGGGTATAATTGGCACCATGGTGTCCCCCCGTGGTTCCACTGTGGCATGCCAAAAGAATGTCATTGACTTCTTTGCCATGAACACACCGCCGGATCACTTGATCCACACATATTTTGAACAAGTAGGGGTCGTCCCAAAAATAGTGATTAACGTCTTTAAAGAATTTTTTCTTTTGTTGGGGCGATATCCCTTTCCTTACAAAATTCCCGTCATGCTAATTCGCAAAGTTGGCGAACCATGGGGTATTAGGATCACTTTGTGATACACTCCCAAGTGTCTCGAGAGGAAATGTTTCGGTAATTTCCTTTTTCTCGAGAACACTTTGATGGGGATTTTCTAAACGTGAAAGATGATCGGCGGCAAGGTTCTCAGCTCATTTTTTGTTTTGAATTTCGACATCGAATTCTTGAAGGAGTAGAACCAACCGAAGTAATCTTGGCTTAGCATCTTGCTTTGTCATTAGATACTTAAGAGCAGAATGATCCGTATACACTATGCATTTTTTCAAAACCAGATAAGGTCGAAACTTTTCAAAAGCATAGACAACGGCTAACATCTATTTCTCAGTTTTCGTATAATGAGATTGAGCGTCGTTCATTGTCTTACTTGCATAGTGTATTAGTTGGAAATACTTAGTCTTACGTTGCCCCAAGACTACACCAATGGCATAATTGCTACCATCGCACATTAGCTCAAATGGCAAGTCCCAATCGGGGGCAACTAAGATTGGTGCCTCCGTTAACTTCTTCTTCAAGAAATTAAATGCATCGATAAATTCATTTGTGAAGTTAAACGGAGCATCTTTTTCTAGCAAGTGGGTCAGAGGCCGGGCTATCTTAGAGAAATCTTGGATAAAACGTCGGTAAAAACCAGCATGGCCAAGGAAACTTCGAACTCCCTTAACTGTAGTAGGATGAGGTAGCTTTGCGATTACATCGACTTTGGTACGATCGACCTCGATCCCAGTTTTTGAAATTTTGTGTCCGAGGAAAATGCCCTCTTTAACCATGAAGTAGCACTTCTCCCAATTTAGAACCCAATTAGTGTCTTCACACCGTTTTAGCATTCTTTCTAAATGAGAGAGGCAAGTAGTGAAAGAATCTCCATAAACCGAGAAGTCGTCCATGAATACTTCCATTGTTTTTTCAATCATGTCGGAAAATATGGCCACTATGCACCTTTGGAACGTGCCCGGAGCATTACATAAGCCAAAGGGCATTCTTCAGTAAGCAAACGTTCCATAAGGGCAAGTGAAAGTGGTCTTTTCTTGATCCTGCGGATCAATGGGAATTTGGAAATACCCGGAAAAGCCATCAAGAAAACAATAGAACTCATTTCCCGTTAGACGTTCCAACATTTGATCCATAAAAGGAAACGGGAAATGGTCTTTACGAGTAGCATCGTTCAACTTGCGGTAGTCTATACAAACTCTCCATCCGGTAACAAATCGTGTCGGTATCAGCTCATTATCTTCATTAGTCACAACAGTCATACCGCCTTTTTGGGAACACAATGAACCGGGCTAACCCATGAACAACCCGAGATTGGATAAATCATTCTAGTATCAAGGAGTTTGATGATGTCCTTTTTGATCACTTCATGGATTTGTGGATTAACCCGTCGTTGTTGTTGGACGGATGCCTTATGGTTATCTTCAAGCAGAATCTTATGTGTGAGGGTCAATGCCCTTTATGTCGGAGATTTGCCAAGCGATGGCACTTTTATGCTTCTTGAGCACATCTAAGAGTCGGGTCTTCTCCTCATCTTTAAGGCCTTTGGAAATGATGATGGGCAATTTATCGGTGATGCGTGGGAATTGCACCAGGCTTTACCTCTCGAGGGATCTCGAGAAGCTTACAACCCCCACCAGGTAATCTACCTAATCGTTTTAGTATAGTATAGTGACAAGTACCAGGGGATTGATCGTTCAACTCAGGAATAGTGTCGCTAAGATTAGAAAATTAATCTAACTAGGTCTAAAGGTGAAGGATGATTCTTTTTGTGTTTTTATATTTTATGAAAAGCAAATAAAAATCTCGGGTAGTGGAAGAGTGGGCGGAATTAGTTGCTAATCAACAAACCCAATAACTACAGATGCAATCAAAATAAAATAACAAAAATGAAAATAAACTAAATTAAACTAGTGGTGTGAGCAATATATGGGAGAATTGTGTTTACTTAGATTTCACTACTCCCTAGATATCTTTTACAGGTTAATTACTTGTTACAGTTGCGTGGATGACGGATTGTATTCCTTAATACCATTCATGGGGTGGCGTACTTACTTCCCCAATCCTATAAGCTCCTACTTCACTCCTATGTCGAGCCGGCTAAGAAGCTCCTAACATGGGATCACTAGAATTCGCTCATGCATTAAATACAACCATTAAAAACCTAGTACACATCGGTTCATGTTTCTTAAGACGTTCAAGCAAGTTACACAATCGAGATCTGCCAGTTTTCTTAAGCCTAACATTGAAATCATTCATCCATTACAACTATAAACAAGCAATCAACCTATAATCAACATCTAGGTTTCATTACATCTAAGCAAACACACAATAGATCTAGCCTAACATGTTAAAATCAAGACAAGTGTAAGATATATTCAAACAACACATAGACATATTAAATGAATTGGCAGAAAACTTATCTCAATTGAACATGAAAGGTTTCAAGGGGTGAAAACCCTTGAAAATACTGTTACAAATGAGCTAGGGTTTATAAAGTTCGACCCTAATATTCTCCACACAAATTCCTCTCTAATGAATGAAAATTAGAAAAGTATATATAGATTTTATGAGGTGACGGCGTCAAGAGGAAAAATATGACGTCGTCATCTCGCCGCCAATAAAGTTCTCAGACTGCCTAGATCTATAGCTGACGCCATCATGTGTAATCTTGTTCCAGGCCGTCACCAAATTTACTCTTGATGCCCTTGTTCTGACGCCGTCACGATTTCTATGGGTCGTCATCCATTTTGCTCTTGACGCCGTCATAAAATTCTTCTTGACGCCATCAGGTACTGTTCCCAGCAAGGAAAATTAAGACTTTGCCGTTTTCTTCACTTTTATGCTCCAAAAACGTCCAAAATGCTTCCTTTTCCAGAATTCACTCCCAAAGTACCTAAAATCACAAAAGGAACGATTTAGGGCATTATTTGATCAAATAAATTTCAATTCCGACTTAAATGACCTCCTAAAAACGGTTCATTTTTTGCCTCATCAATCGGTCTCTTCTAAGAAAGCGTATTCGAGATGAGGAGGTAAATCCTTGAGCTCGACCTCCGGAGGATTCTCAATAGATGGCTTAACTTCTTTTACTTCTTCCATTTTAAGGTCCATCGGAGGGGAAGAAGGGGTCAGGTCTTCATTTAAAAGTTGTTCAAAAAAAAGAATGTCCCCCTTAGGGATGGCAACGGGGCGGGGTTTATCGGGGATTGCATTTACCATCCCCATCCCTGTTTCTCACTCCCCATCCCCATCCCCGCCTCCATCCCCATCGGGAAATTGTTTTAAATCCCCATCCCCATCCCCAATAGGGATCGGGGATCCCCACGGGGATTCGAGGATTTTTCCGGCCTTATAAATTGAGCATAAAAATTACATAAGTAATCAAAATTATAAAGAACTAATCTATAAATGTCTTAAAAAGTATACATCGTACATAGTTGGATTAATTAAAATGTCATTCAACTTTAAAATGTCGTTAAATATTGAAATATCACATATAATATAAAAATAAACTGCATCGAATGTGTGTATTCGGACAAAATATTGGTAGAATAATATGTAGGTAGTGCTTAACATTTTAAAAGTATTTGATCCACCAAATATCACATATACATACATATATACTTCAAGTATAATACTTTTCACTACTCACTAACATATACACATACAAGTACATGTAGTATCTATCTATCTATCTATTTTATCTAATAAAACACAGTTTTTTTCATAACTCTTAATTAATTTTTTTCTAAATATAACTTTTCACCTCCATAAGACACGTGGCAAAGAAAGCAAGTAAAACTTAACCCTTTTGAAAAAATGCAGCGGACGTTTTTTTTTTTTTTTTTTTTTTTTTTCACAACAAGCTTTGTTTTTTAATTCACCCCCTTTCCTTTTTGCAGTTTATTCCAATTTCAAAATTTAAGCAGTTACCTATCGTTATCAAATTTAATAGTAATGGAATCAAATCACTCTACAACTTATCAAATTTGAGTATTCTGTTGCATCTTTGATGATGGCAACTTAATCGGTGCAATTGATATATTGTTGTCGCCAATCACTTTCAAAAATATTGTAAGGTAACATTTTTGTATCATATAAAGTTTGGAAATGTGAATATTAGGTGACTTGTGACCACGACGAAGCTTTGAAGAGCTCTCCAGTCTCCACCCAATTATGGCGATGTTGAATAATAAAGGTAATGAACATATATTAAATATTAGATAAACATGTTCTTAAGCATACATGATACACTTAATGTGACTAATGTTATAGAGCTTTAGTATTGCAATTTACTTACAAAGATGGGAGTGCAAGTGCAAAACTTCCTTATTCATTGTTCTTTCATTTGAATTACAATCTCGACCCATTTACCTGCGAATATGTTGATTAGTGGGTGTTTGAATATCTTATTTTACGGGCTTATGAACTTATTTGAAATTTGAAACTGAAAAAGCTCATAAGGCCAGTTTTTTTGCTTATTAAGTTCATAAACTCAACTTAATAAGTCTATAATCCAGTAAAAAAATTGGTTATGAGCTTTTTACAACTTCATATAAATCCATAATTCCAGGAAATAAGCTTATCGAAACACCATTTATGTTATGTTTTATTTCTAAGATTAAATATGAACTTTTTTAGCTTAAAAGTGAATGGGTCAAATGAGGTTTGGGTCAAAGTGGGTAATCATTGGTATGGTTGAAAACTTGAAATGGGTACGTGGATTGACCTTAAACACAGTATGTGTTAAAATTATTAAATTTTCCACCCAAAAAAAAAAAAAAAAAAAAAAAAAAAAAACAAAAAAAACAAAAAAAAAAACAAAAAACTCTATGAAGCTTACTCTATTTCTTATATGTATTTCGTCACATGTCTCGACACCTTATCACAGAATAAGATAAATAAGAACTCCACTCTCAGACAATAAAAATAGTAAGTAACAAATAATTCTTTTCTTGAAAATGGTATGTACATTAGCACGTTAATGGTTTCAGCTTCTATTTTACTCACTACTATACATGTTAGCTTTTATCAAACACCTATATGTTATTCACAACACCATGCTTTTATCTTTATAAAGAATCTGACATCTCTATGGTTTCCAACAACATAAACAAGGAAAATCATATCCTTCTGCTCCTAATCCAAATGAAATAACTTCGATGCTGGAAGCCACATCAACTTCGGCACGAAAACGACAAACTCCAGTCACCAATATTTCAAACAGTAAGTTAATCTATTTCCTCAGTTTATTTTTTATATTACATTCTTATTGTGAAGAAGTGTTTAGATATGTTTAACATAGTATAATTTTTAGCCAACCATTTTGTGTGGGTGTTTGAAACATGCCACTATTTCTAGCATATTCAGACCTGTTGCAAGTTATAAAAGGCAACCATATTGTGTGGGTGTTTGAAATGGCTCATTTTAACCCATACTAGATAGAATGCCCCATTTTAACGCATACTAAAAGTGGCTTTTTTTAACCGCCTTTTTAACGCATACTATATGTAGGATCATAGTTTTATGTTGATTATGTGATTCGGGAGGTCGGGTTTGGTGGAAGAAGATGAAACCCATTGTTAGAGAGAGAGAGTAGAGAGAGAAGGGAAAACTAGTGATTTTATTGATAATAAGGAAAAATGAGAAAAACACACACAAGTCTCACCCCTCCATGGAAGTATGGAGGGGTATATAAAGCCTAACACATGCTATACTATGACAATATTACATAACTAGTCCATGTGTTTTGGCTTAACAAGATAGTAAATGTAATCCCGTAAATGTCGTTCCATTTACGTGTTAGGATCAAAAACTTTGATCCCAACAATCTTCCCCCAATTGGGCGACATAAGGGATTACTTACAACATTTCCTACAAGTACAAATACAAATAAAGAAAGGCCTTCATAAGCTCTTCAAATTGCTGAGGATGACGATAGTTAACGCTCTTTGTCCTTATCTTGTACCCCGGCTTGAGAACTTTATCTTTACTTGTAGGCAAATGATGTAATATGCATGAAATGGATAACTTCCCCCCAATTCATGTTGCATGTCTTTAGCAGCTTCTTCGTACACTTCTTTTTGGCGAAGTTTCTGAATCAGCTTCCCCCCAAACTGACAACCGTCTTCAGCAGATTCGAAACTTTGATGTAGTCCACATGTCTTCTAACTATTGAAGTTTTGAGTACGCAGCGGAATTTGTAGATGACACCGTATACCACACCAAGCAAATCTGACTAGTTACTTAATCACGGTTATGCTCAATGCGGAAGCTCCGTTCGGGGGTAACATGCAAGAAATCAGCAAGATCTTCTCACTTATGTAGGCTACTTCACAACCCGCGAGAGTTGAAACGATTACACCAAAGTCACAAAATTTAACCACTGATCATCTCTGCGGACGTCTCTCCGGTATTAATAAAATTGTAAGCTCGATCACGTGAGTCTATTATGCGTCCCTGATGTGCACATTTCTTCCCCCTAATTGCAGAACCTCGTGGAAAATGAGTGTTTTTGCAAAGAAGGCAAGAAAAGGGTAAGAAAGCAAAGAACACCCACTCTATCTTCCCCCACGATGTCTTCGCGGAATCGGAAGCATACACACTATGTTTACGATGGAAAACGGAGGCAGCGTAACCCCATATGTCTAACTAACCGATTATGTGTGAAGTATTAAAAAATAGCCAGTGAGAATCAACTGCTGATAAGCAACTCTACTCTTTGATACTCTTCTCATCTAACTCTTTACCGACCCCATTATCATTCTATCGGCTCTGATACCAATTGTTGGGATCAAAGTTTTTGATCCTAACACGTAAATAGAATGACATTTACGGGATTACATTTACTATCTTGTTAAGCCAAAACACATGGACTAGTTATGTAATATTGCCATAGTATAGCATGTGTTAGGCTTTATATACCCCTCCATACTTCTATGGAGGGGTGAGACTTGTGTGTGTTTTTCTCATTTTTCCTTATTATCAATAAAATCACTAGTTTTCCCTTCTCTCTCTACTCTCTCTCTCTAACAATGAGTTTCATCTTCTTCCACCAAACCCGACCTCCCGAATCACATTATCAACATAAAACTATGATCCTACAAGTGGCATCAGAGCCTAGGTTGCATATTTGTTGATTTTTGTGATTTTCATCTTGTCAAAATTGTCATCTTTATGCTGTTTAACCTTGTATCGTACTATTCTTTACATATTATTTGGTTTAAAGTATCAAAATGATCAAAAAGTCCAACCTTTCAATATCAGTTTCATAGATCTGTTTTCCTGTGGTCAGTTTATTAGCCTCGGTAACAGTTTATTGCAACTTTTATTGCATCATTTTTGTGACTTTGGTACCAACTCGTGAATATTTGTGGTCTGAAACTGGCAAAGAATCTGGACGGAATTTTGGTCGGAAAAGTCACCGGAAAATAGTCGGACTTTCTTGTAAAGAAAGTTTCGAAATTCTAAAACCCTTAACTTTCGAAAAGTTACATGTTTTTTCGAAAAGTTAATGTTTTCGAAAAATTTAACCAAATTTTTGAAAAGTTAAAATCTAAGTTTTTTTGAAAAGTTATGTAATTTTTTCGAAAAGTTAAAGAAAATCACGTTCTCGATAAGTTACAAAATTCTCGATAAGTGTCAAAACTTTCGAAAATTTTCCAGAGATGAGATGATGAAGAAGGCCAGTGACCAAACATAACCAAAATACCTAAGCCTCTATGTGGACTTCAGTTTACTACATCATTAGTCCACTGCGAAACCAAAAGGATAATAATCATATACGAGACACTTATGACTTGGGTTACCAACTACCAACCAATACCAGCCCATTCACAACCACAACCGACTCATCATCATCTAAATTAAAACCCAACATCAATCTCATATCTCAACAAAGACTCGAACCTAAAAGTAAAAACTATCATATGATCTCAGTCATTTCTTTTCGTGGATTACATAAAGTTATTCAAGACCAAAGCCCAGATACACGAAAGAAAATATCCTCATCGATCTATAAGAAGTGTAACTTCTTCTTTTGTTTTATCCGACACTAAAGACAAGACAATAACAATAATGTTATCATCTATCTTTGATTCGGCTCAAACACAAACAAGTACAAGATGTGACAAACCTACCCGAGACCTTTGATAGCAAGATCTTGAAGCCAAGCTGCTGTAGTCCTTGTTTCGTATAAACAATTGAAAAACTGAGGTGGGTTTGGTACTCTACGACACATTCAATTGTGTTGTGTATTCGATTGTGTTAATGGATTGACTTGGATGAGATGAGATTATCTTAGAAGGATTTATGAGTAGCTAAGTTTGATGAGATCTGGGATTGGCGTGTGACTTTTGAAGGATGGGGGCGTTATTTTTATGATAAGTGTGACTAGGGTTGGTTGATGTGAGTAAAGATTAGGATAAATTCTATCTTATAACTGTTTAATTTGGTTATTGGATTGGGCTTGTGTAATATGATAGATTTCGTTATTTGGTTTTATCAATAATTGGACTGGGCTGAATTGTTAGTGAATCAGAAATACTTTGCACATTGGGCTGAATCTTACTTATTTTAAAATACGATGTGTGAATTTCTAGTATAAATTTTGGCAAAATAAATGGTATTTTGGTTATATCAAATTTTCACGTGGATACAAATTTTGACAAGATTGGGAAACCGTTATCAAGTTCAATTAAACCGTCAAAAGGCTAGATTTGGGCTATTAACCGTAAGATGTGACTACGGCGATAATTCTTTATTATTTATTTGAGATTGAAGTGGGATTTGACGGGCATGTGTACTTAGTATCTGAAGATATCGGGGTTGGTTGGATGAAGATTCTTCGAGATCCTTGTTCGAGCTTTTAACCTTTAAAATGACGAAGACTTGGATATCTAGTTATTTTTGTGATTCTCTCTTTCTATTACCACAAAATAACTATCACTTTAAGGAGTTACGTTGTAGTGCTCAGTGTCACACGCAGTTGTGGATAGACAAGAGGTGATGTATGACTTATACTTGATGGTTGGTTGGTTGATGAGTATAGAGTACTTAGGGATTCGATGGGGTGCGAACTCTCTACACCGCTCTTTGTCATACATTAGTGCAAGTTTAAGTCACAAGTTCGGGCTATTTCACTTCGCTCTCAAGTTCATAATATTGAATTTTCTCCATCAGTAGTCACTACAAAGAGCCGATAGAATGATAATGGGGTCGGTAAAGAGTTAGATGAGAAGAGTATCAAAGAGTAGAGTTGCTTATCAGCAGTTGATTCTCACTGGCTATTTTTTAATACTTCACACATAATCGGTTAGTTAGACATATGGGGTTACGCTGCCTCCGTTTTCCATCGTAAACATAGTGTGTATGCTTCCGATTCCGCGAAGACATCGTGGGGGAAGATAGAGTGGGTGTTCTTTGCTTTCTTACCCTTTTCTTGAATTTGACCTTTTAACAGCTCATTTTCTTTAACTAATGTATCCACACGTTTTCTTTGTTCATTCAAAAATTGACCATTGTTGCCCGAATTTAGAGATTCGTTTTGCATTTGAAGTTCAAGTGAGATGCAATGTGCCTCTAGTTTTGAAAAATCTTTATGACACTGGGCAATGGCCTTTTTGAGAAGAAGGTTTTCAGACTCAAGAGTTTGATTTGAAGTTACAGTTATTGGATTATCAAGTAAGGACTCAGACTCAGAATATTTGTCAAGACATTGAACAACATTCTGGTCAACCTCTCCTTCATTACTGAAGTTAGGTTGCTCAGATTGTTGTTTCTCATTAGCAGGCATTATATGATCAACAGTAGATTGTACCTCAACTATTTGTTCTTTGTCAAAGTTGGGCTCTGAGTCATTGAAGGGTCTGATCTCTGCACTGTCTGCATCTTTATCATTCCCCAATCTGTTGTTGTCATCCTGCACTTCTGATTCTGTCCCTTTGTATTCCATGGCAACCAAATTATCTTCCAATGTATCAACTTTATGAACTTGCTCTTCTTGAATCTGCATCTTCTGTTCTTTGATAGCACTCAGATGAAGTGATCTTTCATTAAGCATAAATTCTAAGCGGTTTAGGCGTGAAACAAGTTGATCTCTAAAATCTTCAACCTCCATACTTGTGATGTTCTCTCTCCATACATTGCTTTCATATTTATAGTGTATGAGAGCTTTAAAATGCAATGCCATGAACACTTTGAACTGAGCCTTGAGCGCTCTAAATACTGCCATGCAATCGCTTCCCTGTTCAATTTGCTTTTCAATTTGAGCAATGTTTTCTCGGAGTTTCCTTTGGAAGGTTAGACGATCCATTCCAGTTCCGAAGAATGCATTAAAGGTACCCCCGTAGGAAACCATGCATCTGAGAGAATCTTGCATTGAGTCTTAACTGATTCAAAATGAGCTAAGCAATTTTCTGTAGAATTGCTGGCTCTTTTCTCAACTTCAGTCATCTTTCTCTCAAATGGGTCTTTAGAGTCATCAGAAGCATTTATGTCGTATACTGGTTCAGTATCATCCATGACACCCGAATTATCTTCCAATATTTTAACCTCATAGCCTATATTAACGACATCTGCAGTATTCCCAATAGTCCTTTCAGCATTCCTTCCTTGTCTATCAACTCTTTCACCTTGCACAACAGCTTGATTCCTTATGTTAGAAGAAGAATGAAGACGGTTGTTTGTCTTGTTGGAGATTTTGCTGAGGGCACGAGTAATAAGTGCGAGTTCTTGATTCAGAATTTTGAAATCCTCATCGTCATCTTCATTGGTTTTTGAATAGTACACTGCATCACTGTTGTCATATGGAACAAGTTGAGTTGAAGTCTGCTGCGGAGATGAATCATATTGGATCATGATATTAGAAGTAGCAGGTTCTTGAACATAATCATGATGTGACATTAACATGACATCTGCTGTATTGGCTTCCAAATCTGCATATACATCATCAGATGGAATATCTCTCATGACACTTTGCAAAACAGCATTGAGATTACTCCCTTCAACTTCCATTTGACTAAGTGTGGCATTGTATTCAACATTATCGTCAAAGAGTGGAGTTGAATCATAATCTTGATCTTCCACATCTGCAATATTTTCTGTATATGCCAAAAATGCCATGCTCGGTTCGATAAGATCTTCTTCATCATCAGTATCTTCCATTGTGTTTAAGCATTCAGAAGTTGAAGTCATAGCGCCATTGCCTTTCTTAGAAGATACTTGACTAATCTTCACCAGATTTTGCAGAAAAGATTGCACATTATTATGTAGTGTTGCAGGATGGTACTGTGGAATGAAGAAAGGCTCAGGTGCATTCGGAGGATTGAAGAAGAGACCATTTGGAGTGTAGATTAGTGATCCATGATCAACATCTGGAGATGGTGGAGCAGGGAGAATGGTCTTCAGTGGATTCATGCTTAAACAAGATTCAAGAATTTGCTTCATTCTGATGTGATGAAGTTCTTCGGTACGATGCAAAGCTTCAAGATATTTCCACATTTCATAAGCACTGGCTTGAAAGTCCATATTCATGTAAATTGAGTTGGGAAGGGCTAGTGTCATGAACCATGCAGCTTGTTGGTCAGCATCGTACTGAGCAAGTTCAGTAGCATTCAAATCTTTATCATTTTGTAGTCTGATAATCCCTTTTGAGTCAGCAAGAAATATCATTTTGTATGGACCATCTTGAATGGAATTATGCATGAGATCTGCAGCAGGACGATATGTGAGCCATTGTAAAAATCTCCGTTTCCAAACAGTATACGTTCCTGGTAGCAACATCGGAGGCCTTGATTCATTGCCAAAGAGCAGAACATGACGAATGAGGGAGCTGTGACTATGTTGTTGATGATATTGTTGCTGATGAGAATATTGGTGAGGAAGGTAGTTGGAAGAAGGTCCTTGAGACGTTGTAGATGACATTGCTCTCCCCCTTGATTGTTGCGATGTAATCGAAAAAAATCAAGCAAAATGTCACACACAAGGTCGAAATAGTGACTTCAGATTTTCCCTCCAAAAATTATTTAAAAAAATTTTCTTTTCCAAAATTTGAAAATCACTATGAAATGCAATTATAAGGTTGCAAGAAAAATTTGAGTTTCAAAAATTTTGCCGACAAATTTCACCGAAAAAATTTGAATTTAGGCCTAAAAATTTGAATTTTGGCCCAAAATTTTCAACGTTATACCAAAATTGAAATTTCGCGTAAAAATTGAACGTTTAGTATCCTGTAAAAATTAAATTTTACTCAAATTTTCCAGCCAAAATTTTCAACGTTATACCAAAATTGAAATTTTTTTTTTTTTTTTTTTTTTTTTTTGGATTTAAGAAGATAGTAAGGAGAGATTTAGAAAGAAAATTTTTTTAGAAAGAAACTTGTGTAATTATGGATCTTATAGAAGGTATAGGTGTAATGCCAATTCTCGAAAATTTAAAGTTCTCGAAAATAGTGTTTGCGAAATTATGGTGATTTCGAAAAATTGTGTTCTCGAAAAATTTTGTGATTTCGAAAAATTGTGTGATTTCGAAAAAATTCTGTTAAGGTTTTCGAAAAAACAGTGATTTCGAAAATGTTAAGGTTTTCAAAAACAGTGATTTCGAAAATGTTAAGGTTTTCGAAACAGTGATTTTGCAAAAAATTCTGATGTTTTCGAAAAAACACAAACACACTTAATAAATTTCGAAATTGTCCAATTACGAAATTTTGCCCAAAGTCGAAGTACTTTTCTTTCTTATACAAGAGAGAAAATACTGAGTACACGATCCGGAAGTCGTTAGGAAGCACAAACTTGAGATTTCGAAACTTGTTCTTTGAGGTGATTTCGAAACTTGGCAGATTTTTGTATTCGAAAGAAAGCAATCCAAAAACACGTTTTTAATCCAAGATTCTTGTACTTCTAGCTATAAAATTATGAAATCTTGAAGAAAGTTGAAAACTTGACAAACTTTTTCAAAGTTTTGAAAAATTTCGAAATTGAGTACAAAAATGCAAAACGTGATTTTTTGAAAGAAAGTTTGAAACTTTTTGTTTGTTATGATTTGTAGCACAAGTTTGTAAGCAAAGATGTGATAAAAACCAAGAAACAAACAAGAAAGTACAAATATTATCACCAAAAAAACGAGTTAAAAAATAGGTTTTGGATCGAATTCAATCTTAAAAAAAAACAATAACTACACCTTCTTCCGGCGAATGATACCACTTGTTAGGTCACACTTTATGTAAACACAAGTATAAGAATGATAGAAATGAGATGAGAATGAGAATGGGATGATTATGAGAATGAGAGCATTAGAATTGCAAGAGTTTCCTTAATATTTCACATAACCAACCAAGTTTACAAATGACCTAAGGCTTCTATATATAGGGAAGGAGCTAGGGCAACACTCCCTCTCCTTCCTTTCATCATTTCGTGGGCTTTGAGGCCCATGGGTTACATACCTTAAGCCTAGTAAACTTAATACATTTAGTAAATGAAAGTAAATAATAGTAAAGCAACCTAACATAATTACAAATGACCGAGACTTGATAAAATAGTGAAAACTATGATCCCAACACTATAAATGACCCATTTCAACAAAGTATACATGTTTCAACCCTTGCCACAAAAAAGATCCGGTTTCAAAAAAATATAGTTGTTTGCTTCGAAATATACCTGTTTCTATAAAATATAACTGTTTGGATTCTTGCCAGAAAATTTACCTGCTTCAACCTATTCTATACAAAATAAATGTTATAACCATGCTATAAAAATTACCACTTTCAACCTTACCAGAAAAATGTCCCATTTCAATCCATAGCACAAAAATAATATAGGGCCATCTATAAAAAAATATATTAGAATAATGACCTGTTGTAACCCATTCTTTGAAAGAGCCCTGTTGTAAACATTGTGAAATGATGTTTATTTACTGTGACAGTAAATTAGCTTGGAAGGTTGTTAATATATGTAACTGTACACAAGCGAAATGAAATGTTATAATCCACACTATAAAGATGACCCGTTATAACCCATTCTAGACAAAATACCTCTTATAATATATGCTAGAAAAATGACCAGTTTATACCCTTACCAGAAAAAATACCCGGTTCAACCCATGACACAAAAACGAGTAACGACCAGGTTCAACCCATGGCACAAAAAACACTATTGTCTTATTTTTTTGTGTATTGCAAACACAATAATAGAATAATGACCCTAAAATCACTATTTCAAACTATTGGTCCCTTTTACTTGTTTAACTATAACTACAAAGCTAAAGTAACCAAGTTATATGACTTTAAACAAAGATGTATAAAATGATTAACAATAAAGAAACGTAAACATAAGAGACAATATTTTTCAACGTTTAATTCTTTATTAGAAGTTAATCAAAAAGAATCGTACCCAAGTGTTTGCGGAATAACACTTGGGATTGAAAACGACAAGTATGGTATTGACTCCTCACTAAACTCAATCTATGTTGAGTGACAACTTTCAGGACCCACTGAGCTATCTCAGGGGTTATGTTGTTCTTTGGAGGAGTAAAAGTGGTTTGTGAATGCTTAGCATTAATTGCACAAACTTGTCGACTTTTACTCCTCTCTTATGCTACCTATTTATACACAAATGTGAACAACCCTATTATACAATGGACCTAAGTCTTTCTCAATAAAATCTTGATAGATTTTATTCTCTGGCAAGGGAAACTTCTTTGGGTTAAGTCCAAAAGGCACTTTCTGATGACAGCCTGGTTTTAGCCATTTGAGGAAAGTTTGACCTTAAAGTGATAAAGCACTTTAGTGAAACAGATCAAACTTTCCCGCCCAGTCCCGCCAAAACTTCAGTCTTCTAGTCATCAGTCTTCAGTACCATGAAGTTGTTGAGGAGTCATGGGGTTCAGTGAGTTATTGTCATCCTCACTGAACCCATCACCTTCTTCTTGGCTTAGATCACACTTCACTGAGTTCCGCCTCACTGAATGGAGAACCTTTCTTCTTAGGCTCGGTCTAAGCATCCTGAAGATGACTCACTGAGTTACTGTTCACTCAGTGACTTGTTAATACTTAGGTTATTTTACGTTCAAATCCTTGTTAGAAGAGGATTGGGGAATTCAATGACCCAACAATCTCCCCCTATTTGAACATACAAATAGCCTAAGTGTTTCTTGATTCAGTGTGAGTTGGCAGGGGTCTTCATCTCTTACTGAATGTTGTTGTAATTATAAGTAGGACACATAATTTTAAACAAAATATCAAAGTTTATTCATAGTTATTACAAGTCCTACAAATTACAAAAAAATAAAAGATAGTTGTTGCAGATCAGATGTTCAGGTGGTATCCAAGGTTTTTAAGCTTTGCTTTCTTTGATCTGAGTAGGTGTCTTTCAGGATGTTCATTGATCATTGCTTCCAAGTCCTGGCAGAATCTTTTGTTCTCATCACTCTGAATAGGGGACGCCAACATGAGGTACATGAGCATTGCTTTGATTCCTGCCTTATCCATATCAGACCACCTTTGGAAAGCCAGGCTTCCATATTCATCAGTGAAGCACAAGCCTCTTTCAGGAGCTTCAAGGACCGCATTGTTCACGAACGTGATCCCTTCAGGAAGCGACCTGTCACACTCTAACCCTGGTACCTTGATCTCAGGCTCCAACTCTATTTGCTTCCTTTTCCTTTTGGAAGCCTTAGATGGAGCAGTCTCTTCAGCTGAGTCAGGAAAAAGTGAGGGAATGTTAAGAGCCTCAGGCATTGCTCTCAGTCTGTCATACCTATCCTTCAGTGATTCGAGAAGTTTAGGTACCACAACATTGTTCTTTTTGTCAATGATAGAACAAAGCTCATCAAGCTCAGTGATCCCAAAGTCTGCAAACTTGAAAGGCTTATGGATGTCAAGTATTCTTTTATCACGTCCCCTGAAGACGGTGACCACTGCAGGATCAGTGTTCCTGTGTATTTGAATGTCAGTGATCGTGTCAGGTCTTAATCTCTCTTTCATCACCCAAGTATACTTTTCGATCCTGTGTTTTCTGATTTGAGCATCCTTCCTGAGCTTGTTTTCCCTTTCCCTTTTGAGAGCGTTTAGCTCTTCTTCCTGAGCCTTTTTAAAGGCTGCACCAGCTTGTTCAGTTGCTAGTGCCTCAGTATTCAACCCAATCTTTTCAGCTTCCTCATGAACAGCCTTAATGAGAATAGGCTTGCTCATTCTCTCTTCTTCAGCCACCTTGAGTAGTGTCTCAGTCCTTTCCATGTGAGCTTGAATTTCGTCATGAGTGAGAAGTTGTACTACTCCATTGATTTCAAATGGGACCTTGATAGGTGCATCAGGGTCAAATCTGACCATGGTTGAGGCTGGCTTGAGCACATTTTCAGGACTAGAGATGGTAGCAATACTTTTGCCTCTGTCCTATCTGAGAGAAGAGGAGACTGGTTCCTCCTGAGGTGGAACTTCGGTTATTGGTGTTGCTTCAGTGACATGCTCCCCCTCAGTGTGAGAGGGCTGTCCAGCTTCTTGTTCAACAGTATCAGGGGCTTCAGTAGCATTCTCCCCCTCAACATTTTCCTGAGCGTTAGTGATGGCAAGTGTTGGTTGTACTGAAGAAGAAGTAGATGCACCCTTGAAGGCTTGAAAAATTTCAGTCATCATAGACTTGATCTCCTGAGTATCCTGCTGAATGATGGACACCCTGGAGTCAAGTGCAGCCTGTGCATGTTCAAGAGCTGTCATCCTGGATCCCAAGGTCCATGCCAGAGAAGTAGACCTTTGGGACTGAGTTATCACTGATTCCTCCATTTTGATGAAGGAAGATTTGAGAGACTCCACCGTAGTGGTGAGACCCTGAAGATTAGAACCCTTCAGCAAGTCAAGTAACTCAGTGAGAGCCACCGAGTTTACCTGATATGTCACGGATGCCTGAAGTAGCTTCCTGGTGAGTTCAGGATCATCCTTGACTGATTCTTGAACCGACTGAACCCCTACATTCAGCTGGTTGAGGGTTATCAAAAACTTATTCAGGCGAGTGATCATCTATGTCAGGGAATGGTTGACTGAGGAATTTTGTTCCCTGACATCTTCATCGAAGTCTTCGACAACATCTTTGAGATTATGAAAGTGAACCGCCTGTTCAGTGTGCATGTCAAAGACCTCATCAGTGATCCCCCTGTACAAAATGTTAGTAATCTTTTTGATGAATTTGGTGAAGGTCTTCACAGTGAGAGGAGCCTGATCATCTCCTGTGGACTCTGGCTCGGACTGTGTGTCAGCATCGTCATGGTTAGAAGATTGAGGAGACTGAGGAATTGGTTCAGGGACTGTCTCCTCAAGCTCCATATCCTCTCCGGCCTTGAAGACTTCCTCATCACTGTTGAATTCATCATCAGAGTACAGAGCTGCCTGAGCTTCAGCTAGGGACTGAATCTGCAAAGAAAGGTTAGCCGGCTCCTCTTCATAAGAAGACTCGCCTTTGTTTTGGCCAGGTCCTGACCCCTCAAATCCAGTAGATTGGGTTTTATCTACCTGGTCCTCAGGGTCAGTTCCCGAGTTATGCGCACCTTCGGGGTTGGGTGTGAGTTCTATATCAGCGGGTGGTATGTATCCCTCTGAATCTTTGTCCCTCGTGACCCCTTCAGGCACTGATGGGTGTTTCTCAGTACCATCACTAGGAGCCGTGAATGTTGTGTCCCTATCAGCGGGTTGTATGTTTCCCTCTGAGTCTTTGGGATGAGTTGTTGTGCCCTCAGACAAAAGCTTTGATTTGCGAATGTCTTCATCAGGCACCTGAGTGGTTATGCCCCCCTTTCCAACAGGCTTGTGCTGGCCTGTCGAAGATTTAGGGGCGAGAACTCCGTTGCTTGGGTTGTGATTTACCCGAGCCTTTGGCAGGATGTGAATGTTTGTGGGTCCCCTTCTCAGTGGAGTAGTGCTGCCCCACCGAGGGTATAGGACCCCTTACTCCCTGATACTCTGGTTGTGATTTGCCAGAGTCTTTAGCAGGATGTAAAGGTTTAGTTGGTTCCGACCCCACTGACTTGTTTATGCCAGCAGGGCCTTTGGGAACGGGTTCGCCCGAGAACACTGAGTGTGATGTCTCAGTGCCCTCCGTTAGCCTTTGTTTTGGGGCCAAAGATTGGCTGATGATCCTGATGGTGTCGGCAGTCAGGGTCTGTTGTTGTTGCCCCCTATTGTCAGGCTTACGGGCAGAGGTCTCAGTGGTGAGTGGCTTGGGTTGAGCCACCTTCCTGGACCCTTGTCCCTTCTTCCTCTTCACCTTTTTGGTGGGAGAGGGAATTGGTGAAACTATGTTGTCACCCTGGATAGCAGTCAGCATGTATGTGGTCAGGGCGACAGGTGTTACCTCATTAGGGTCACGTGAGTAGTTTGCCTTATGCAAGACATCAGGTTCAAAGCCGACACTGTCAGGCTTGATATACTCAGACCCTAGTAGGTCATTCAGGGCACAGGAAATGAATCTAGGGTAAGACATGTGTTTTTGCCTAGACTTCCCACCCAGTTTGCCTATGAGGTCCCTGAAGATAATTTCTCCAAGGTCAATCTTTTTACCCTCAATGAGACAGTACACTATCATTGATTGAGTAGTGTTTAGTTGCTCAGTTGAGGACTTATTCCCCCCAATGACCTGAATAACGAATGTCATCAGGATCCTCCAAGGAGCAGGGAACCATGTTTTGATGATGGGGGCTTTGTTCAGTAGGGCCCCTGGAGCAACATCAGGATGATTCTTATCATAGGGCCCTAGTTCTAAGAGGAGTTGCTTAACCTCCTCTTCAGTGGGTGGGGCAACAAAAGTCTCAGTGTAGTCAAGGCCAGTGGCTTTGACAAAGGTTTTGTAGTCAACAACAAGGGAATTTGTCCCATTCTTCACTGAGAACTTGATTTTGGCCTCCTTTGGCGCATCAGGGTTTTCAACCACCGCTGAGCACCAAAATTCCCTCAAGTAGTCATGATAGATGACTGAGGGGGTCTTTGTGAATGTGGTGGTGAGAAAACAGTTTTGTAGGAATTTCACCACATCCCTGTAAGCAGGGAACCCTTCAGGGTAGGCAAAGTTCCCCACCACATTGTTTTTGGTGAGGTCTACGCTTTCCATTTGGAATTCCACACTGGGTGCATATTTTATGACCTTAGAAGATGCCATTTTAGTTTTAAAAAGGTCTGGTTTTGAATAAAGAAGAAGCACACACAGATTTTGAAAGCAAAAGTTCTTGAAATAATTTTGCAAGAGTTTTGTTAAGATTTTTAAAAGCGTGTGTGTGTTCTTCTTTGTGGGGGTATTTATAGGGTGGGAATTAGGGTAGTGATGTTGTGGATACCAAAGGTTTAATTTATTCAACCGAAACGGCATAATAATGTTGGTTTGATATCCTCATTAAATATCACGATTCCCATTACCCTATTTTCTCTCACATCGTGGGTGAATAGTTGTGCGGCTCTGCAAATAATGCACTTTTGCAAAGAAAAATCATCACAACTTTTGTGTGTGAGGGAGCATTTAATGCTCAGTGGTGTTTGGTGAGAGAGATGTGGGGGCCCAAGGAGTGGATGCCAGTTGTGTAAGTGACATATATTCCTATATTTAATAGGATTCAGTTACCTACCTAGGACATTAACTAACTAAGTACTTAGAGCATTTAGTTAGGGTATTCAATGCCATTTTTCATCCTGAGCCCCCTGAATGAATTTTCATTCAAAAAAAAGTTTTCAGGAAGGGTGTGATCAGGGACCTAGAGAATTTACATCAGGTTGGAACACTTTTGATCAGTTTCCTGATTCTATGTCCAACATGCCCAATTCAGCTTTCAATATTGTGAAAGTGGGTTCATCCAAAGGTTTTGTGAAGATATCAGCTAGCTGATATTCAGTGGGGATGAAATGTAGTTCAATTTCACCATTAGTGATGTGGTCCCTGATGAAGTGGTATCTGATGTCAATGTGTTTGGTTCTTTGATGAAGTACTGGATTGTTTGAGATGGCTATGGCACTTGTATTATCACAAAAGATAGGTACCATTTTATACTGAATGCCATAGTCACTCAGTTGGCTCTTCATCCATAGTACATTTGCACAACATCCTGCAGCAGCCATATATTCAGCTTCACCTGAGGACATGGCCACTGACTGTTGTTTCTTTGTACTCCAACACACAAGTTTACCACCAAGAAATTGGCAGGATCCTGAAGTACTTTTCCTATCCATGTTACATCCTGCATAGTCAGAGTCAGTGTACCCTTTGAGATCAAATCCTGAACATTTTGGGTAATACAAACCAAGGTTTGGAGTACCCTTCAGGTACCTGATGATTCTCTTGACAGCAGTGAGATGTGATTCTTTAGGGTCAGCCTGGTATCTGGCACACAGGCAGACTGAGAATTGGATATCAGGCCTTGAGGCAAGTAAGTACATCAGGGAGCCAATCATTCCTCTGTATTGGGTTTGATTCACTGATTTTCCAGTGAGATCAAGGCCAAGGTTGTTTGTAGGAACCATATGAGTTTTTACTGAAGAGCAGTCAGTGAGCTCATACTTCTTCAGTAGGTTCCTGAGGTATTTTTCTTGGCAAATGGATATTCCTTTTTCAGTTTGTTTAATTTGGAGTCCAAGAAAGTATGTGAGTTCACCCATCAAGCTCATTTCAAACTTTGTGGTCATCAGTTTCTCAAACTATTTGCAAAGTTTGTAACTTGTTGAGCCAAAGATGATGTCATCAACATATACTTGGACAAGAATGACATCATCCTTTGTTCTGTAGATGAATAGTGTGTTGTCAATCTTTCCTCTGACAAATTTGTTTTGGATCAGGAAGGCTGAAAGAGTTTCATACCATGCCCTGGGTGCTTGTTTCAGTCCATAAAGGGCTTTGTTGAGCTTGTAGACATGGTTAGGGTATTCACTACTTTCGAAACCAGGAGGCTGTTGCACATAAACATCTTCTTTGATGTTACCATTCAGGAATGCACTTTTAACATCCATTTGGTAAACTTTAAAGTTCATGTAAGTAGCATAGGCAAGGAAGATCCTGATGGCTTCCATTCTAGCAACAGGTGCAAAGGTTTCCTCATAGTCTATACCTTCCTGTTGATTATATCCTTTGGCAACTAGTCTTGCTTTGTTTTTGATGATTGTGCCATTCTCATCAGTCTTGTTCTTAAAGACCCATTTCATACCAAAGATTAAAACACCCTGGGGGCATTCAACAAGGGTCATGACATCATTTCTGTCAAATTGTTCCAATTCATCTCTCATGGCCTGAACCCAACTTTCATAAGTCAGGGCTTCTTTGACATTTTTAGGCTCAATCTCTAAGAGATAGTCAGCATAAAGACATATATTGGCAGTGGCGGCCTTGAGTTTAGTAGCCTTGCTTCTTGTGAGCATGCCTTCAGTGGGTTCACCAATGATGTTCACAAGCTCAATGACTTTGGATCTAGTCCAGCTATCATGAGGCTTGGGATAAGAATTTGAGCTTGAAGGAGCCTGATTAGGTTCAGACTCAGGAACATGAGGTGACTAATCATTATGTGCTTCAGTGACTTCTGTAGGAACAATTTGTTCTGAGGGTTCCTGAACAATTTGTTCAGTGGTATCAGTCTCATTTGAGACAGGCTGAGTTTCAATGAACTCACTGATAGGTGGTTGGGGTAGGTTGTGAGGGATGATGTAATAGGAGACGTCAGCATCAGCTTGGTATTGGGTTGAGGGATTGTTATCAGGATGATACTCATCAGGAGGATACCTTGATGAGTCATCAATAGCAATTTCTTCTACTGAGGAATTTGAGAACCTGATGGATTCAGTGCTCTCATCAACAGTAATGTGATAAGTTTCCTCAGTTTGTTGTCTCCTAGTGTTGAACACCCTGAAGGCTTTAGAAACCAGGGAATATCCCAGGAAGTATCCATCATCAGCTTTGGCGTCAAATTTACCCAAGTGATCCTTGTGATTTTGTATAAACACAGGACACCCAAATACATGAAAGTAACTGATGTCAGAAATCCTTCCTTTGAATATCTCATAAGGAGTCTTATTGTGCCTTTTCACAATGATAGACCTGTTTTGAGTATAGCAGGCTATTTTAACTACCTCAGTCCAAAAGTGTTTTGAGAGGACTGAGCCATTTAACATTGTTCTTGCTGCCTCAATGATTGTTCTATTTCTCCTTTCAGCTACTCCATTTTGTTCAGGAGTATATGGAGAAGTGAAATTTTGAGAAATTCCTTTCTCATCACAAAAACACTCAAGGTCTTGGTTTTTGAATTCAGTGCCATTGTCAGTCCTGATCTGTTTAACTTTGACATCATTTTGATTTTCAATATTCCTGACAAATGACATGATGGTTTCAGCTGCCTGACTCTTTTTGTTCAGGAAGTAAACCCAAGTATATCTTGAGTATTCATCCACAATGACCAGAGTATACTTCTCATGGTGGATGGACATTGGACTGACAGGTCCAAAAAGGTCCATATGAAGAAGATGTAGGCAGCTTTTGATGGAAAAGGTTTGTTTGGTTTTGAATGATGCCCTGTGGTGTTTTCCTTTTTCACAAGCAGAACAAGGCTTGTCTTTGGTATACACCAGGGATGGAAGGCCCGGAACTTTGTTCTATTTGGACAGGTTGTTGATGCTCTTGAAGTTGAGATGAGAGAGTCTCCTATGCCATAGCCAGTTGATTGTCTCACTTGCCTTTGAGAATAGACAAGTCCCATTCTGAGTCAGGGATGACATGTCAAGGACATATACATCATCCCTCCTAGGGGCAATCAATACAACTTCCTTATTGGCATTAAAGATGGTCCCTCTTTTGTCATCAAACTGAACTATGTATTTGGCATCACATAGTTGGGAAACACTTATCAGGTTATACTTGAGACCATTAACATAAGCTATTCTTGTAAAAACTATACCATTGCAGTTTACTGAACCATAACCTTCAGTGGGAGCTGATGAGTTATCACCAAATACTACTTTGGATCCTGGTTCTTTCACATATTTGTGCAGAAAACTTTTCACACTAGTCATGCTTCTGGAGCATCCACTGTCTAGATGCCAAGTAGGATCCTTGATGTGTTTCTACACAAACAGTAAACTGGGTTAGTTTTTCTTGTTGACCCACTTTCTAGTGGGCTTAGTCCTCAAGGACTTTTTGAACTCAGTTAGTGAATCATGGTCTGAAGTTGTGTAACCTGAGCTTCCACATGTTTTACATTTTGTGGAGGTTGATGCCTCAGGTGACTGAGAAGTGTTGGTTTGGTTTTTCCTTCTGGACTGAATCACTTTGTCATGTCCCCTGGTTTCATGGGAGGGATCTCCACAGATGTCACAGCAATCTTTCATCATACAATCATCAGGAAGATGATCATTGAAACCACAGTGAGGACATGGTAAGAAAGGCTTGGGCTTCAGTCTTTGTTTGGAAGGTGTGGCATACTGATAGCCTTAGTTTTTGTATAGACCTCTTGCTTTTAAAGAAGCAGTGTGGGAAATGTGATCACAAGTTCTGTGGTCCTCTTGTTTGCATATCATACAAAATAGGACTCTGTAGCATTTATCAGTGCTATGATTTGGAAAATTGCACAGCTCACATCTCCTTGAGGGTCTGGGTGTGGTTTTTGGTTTGGAAGAACCTGAGGATACTGAGGGCTTTGTTGATTTTGAGTCAGAGTTTTTCTCAGTAGACTCAATTTTCTCACTCAGCATCCTAACAAGTTCAGCAAACTGATCAACCTTTGAGTCAGTGCTTTCATGTTTCACTTCAGTGGGTACTGAAGATTTTTGGTGTTCAGTGGGTGCAGGAGTAGGTCTTTTCAGAATAGCCCTTCCTAACCCTGATTTCTCTTTAGGAGAATGTGGTTGATAGAATAATGGTGCAAGGTCAGAATTGGGTTCCGCTCCCTGAAGTTGTTTCAGTGGAGGGAGTGGTGAATCAGACTTAGACTCAGTGATGGACTCAGTAGGACTAAGTTCATCACTGACTCCTAGCAGCTCCTTGATAACCTGACTTTCAGGCTCCAGGATTCTTCTAGTATTAAAATTTGGCATTTTACTATCAGGATTGTTTCTTTCAATCCAATCACTGGGTTTAAGAGCAAGTTCTTTGCTAGAGAGTATGTTTGTTGACAGAAAAGTTGTTGAATGGCTGCTTTCCCCATAAACTTCAGTGAGTTGATCATCACCCAAACCAGTCTTTTTGGAGTTGGGTGAGAGACTCAGTGTTTCATAAAGTTTGGGGTTTTTCTGAGTCCATTTCCAAATAGTTTCCTTTTCTTTCTTAAGTTCTTCCTGAAGAGCTTGATTTTGTTTTACTAGTTCAGAGTTTTGAATTTGAAGTGTAACACTTTCAAGCTTGGCTTGTTTTAAAGCAAGTAATTCATCTCTACTATGATTTAATTCAAAACTTAGTTGTCATCTGATAGAGCCATCACTATTTCTTGCATGACTCTTCCCCACAGCAAGCTTGTTGTCATCTGATAGAGCCATCAGGGCACTGATGTGAACTTCATCATCATCAGAGGACACTTCAACCTCATCCCAGTCATAAGTTTCAGCAACAAGCCCTTTGTTCTTGGCTTGAGAATGCTTTGGAGCCTGAGGAGGCTGAGAGACTGTTGAGGATGATTCAAGAAGGGCAAGTTTAGCTTTTGCCTTTCTGTACTTGGCTTCAAAGTCAATTTGAGGGACTTTTTCAAATCTTTGACTAGACTGAAGCATTTTTGGTTGAAATTTGCTGGGGCCTGAAAAGAGTTATTTCTTGAAAATTTAAAGGATGGTTCTGAGGTTGTTTTTGAAAAACAATCTTTAGCAAAATGGCCCATTTTGCCACATTTAAAGCATTCAGTGTTGTCATTTGCTTTTGAAGGAAATTTGTTTTTCTTAAAAAACCTTTTTGAATTAGCTAGGAGTGCTCTTTCATGAAATTCAATTTGAAGATCATTTAGGTACTCCTCACTGGTTCTTTGGTCAACCTCATCATCAGATCCATCCTGAAAATCCTGCACAACACCTTTTGAATAGAAAGCAGTTGATATGGGTGAAATTGTCAAGGCCTTTTTGGTCTCCTGAGCTTTACCAGGGTATCTCCTGGTGATAAGATTGTCTTCATAGACAAACTTCCCATAGTTGGCAGGGAAACTTCTTTAGGTTAAGTCCAAAAGGCACTTTTTGATGACAGCCTGGTTTTAGCCATTTGAGGAAAGTTTGACCTTAAAGTGATAAAGCACTTTAGTGAAACAGATCAAACTTTCCCGCCCAGTCCCGCCAAAACTTCAGTCTTCTAGTCATCAGTCTTCAGTACCATGAAGTTGTTGAGGAGTCATGGGGTTCAGTGAGTTATTGTCATCCTCACTGAACCCATCACCTTCTTCTTGGCTTAGATCACACTTCACTGAGTTCCGCCTCACTAAATGGAGAACCTTTCTTCTTAGGCTCGGTCTAAGCATCCTGAAGATGACTCACTGAGTTATTGTTCACTCAGTGACTTGTTAATACTTAGGTTATTTTACGTTCAAATCCTTGTTAGAAGAGGATTGGGGAATTCAGTGACCCAACACAAACATCCTCTATATGATTGCCAAATTGGTCCATTTAGCAAAGTGGGTTACTTTTCCATGAAATTTGCTCTCTGAAATTTGTTACCATATACTTTTTTTTAAGGCAACAATTATCACCATGTACTTAAAAGTTGATAAATTTAACCAGTTTGGGACATGTTTGACTACAGATGATTCCTTTCGAGTATCATTTCTATATGAAAATCATTTTGCAACTAGGACTGACTATTAAGAAACATACACAGTTAACTTATAGACAGACGATTATGTGAAACCATAAGGTGAGAGCGGTTTTGGGAAAGATGATTTGACTTAGGAAGCCACTGCTGGTGCGTCGGCCCATTCTGTCTTATAAATGGTTTAGCTGGGTATGTGGGTGAACTGCAAGCGAAAGCGTAGTAAGGTCTTACGCCATTTCCCTTTGCTGATGAGCTGAAAGGTAGTTAAATTAAACCCCCTCCTTTTTTGCCAGTTTTGGAACATGTTTGGCTATAAATGATATCATTATTTGAGAAATTGCGCATTAAATTCATAAACATGAGAGCCCGTCACTGCAAAGTTTTGTGACCAAGAGAATATAATGTGCTATTTCACCTGGTAATAGTTCTTCACTTCCATAGATATTTTAGCTTAACAAGGGGTAAAGTACCAGGAGAAAGGGAAATAGTTGTGCGTAGATATGTGTAGTGATAAAGGTTTGAGTCGTTTAACATGTATATTTTGTGGAACTCATTTTGAATTATTTAAATTTATACTTCCTCCTGCTATAACTTCTAATGCCAAAATAATGAAATTTTAGTTTTAGAACACCAAAAAAAGATTGAAGATGGTCATTCGTGACGAAGACGAAAATCTCACTAATACCACCACTAATGTGGTTTACAAAGAAGTGTTACACAATTTATGATCACATCTACATGTACACGTATATCACATTCGTATGATAAAAGATTGAAGATGTTTATTTTATTTTTTGAGAATTTTTTACTATTGTGTTTCATATAACGTATGTTTGATGATTACCAACTATACATTTTACGTTTATTTATTCTGATGTGGTTCTTTCTAACTTATAACTTCATAATACACAATGTCAGTTACTACATTCTTTGAAGTTACCTAAAAATAACAGTGAATTTCATAGGTCTTTTAGCTAGTTAATATACATATAACTTATACTATGTATACTTATACATTAAAAGTTCGGGTTTGGGTTTGGGATCGGGGATTTTTGTTATCCCCATCCCCGCCCCATCCCCGGTTTTATAATTCGGGGATTCCCCGTCCCCATCCCCATCCCCGGTCAACTCGGGGATTCCCCAGTCACATCGGATTTGGGGATCGGGTCCGCGTCGGGTACGGATTTTTTTGCCATGTCTAGTCCCCCTCCGAATCACGATAGGAATCGTCAACTTCCGGTGAAGAAGACGTTTCAATAGCAAGAAATTCATCGACATCTTTTAAAAAAAAGTCACTTCCCTCAAACGGAGTGAGGGAAGGGGAAGAGTCGGAGACGATTGGTTCTGAAGAAGGAGTGAGATTGCTACTCGAAGCATTATTTGTAAAACCGAGAAGCTCTTGAGAATAATCCTCCGTAGCAGCATCAATAACATCGATTCGATTAACGGAGATATGATTATAATTGGAGGAGTATCTCGCGGTTTTGTCAAGATTGAACGTAACAGCCTCACTTCCAACACGAAGGGTAATCTCCTCGTCGTAAACATCAATTAAAGCACGGCTAGTCCTTAGGAATCCTCTCCCGAGAATGAGAGGAACCCATGGATCGGCATCAAAATCAACCACCACAAAATCGGCAGGGAAATTGAATTTTCCCACATTGACGAAAATATCCTCGGTTATTCCCATTGGTTGGGAAGTAGTACGGTCGGCAAGCTCGAGGGTCATGCAAGTCGGAGTCAAATTGGGAAGAGATAACTTTTTCTAAATGGATAATGGCATGAGGTTAATGCTAGCACCAAGATCGGCCAAGGCGAAGCACTGAACCATCCCCAAAAAATTGCACGGAATAAGAAATTTGCAGGGATCTACAAGCTTTTCGGGAAGCTTTTTCAGGAGAACAGCTGAGCAATTCTCATTCAATGGGGTTCTTGCCATTTCAAATAATTTTTCTTTGTTATTCAAAAGATTCTTGATCATAGACGCAAATTTTGGCATCAAAAGAATAGCATCCGCGAAGCTAATATCAAAATGCAAGTCTTGAAAGATCTGATAGAACTTTTCCATTTGATTATAACTTTCTCACGGTGCTTTTGAACGTTTAATCGTGACGGATAAGGCAATTTGGTCTTGACGGGAATTTCTTTCTCAGCTTCGTAAACAACTTTTTCTTTTCCTTTTGACGGCTGGACAACCAGAGGTTGGATGTCTTCGGTCCTTCCATTATTAATAGGAATTTCCGTATCCTTTGTAGCCTCGGTTTCACGGTCAACTACCTTAGGAGGAAGAGAAGAAGAGGTAGTCGGAGCCGTTGGTCCATTGTATTAAATACCACTTCCAGTTGTGATCGCTTTAACATCGCCCCTCGGGTTAGCGATCGTGTTGCTTAGAAGAGTTCCCGAGCCCGAGGGTCGATCATTTAAAGACTTCTTATTATCAAGAATTTCCTTAGCCAATATCTCGTGGGTTTTCATGATTTGCTTAAGTATCTCACCCGAGGGTGATGAATTTTGAACCACATTTTGATTTTGTTTAAAAATTTTCCCTTGGTTGTTTTGATTAAAACCCTGATTTTGATTCTAAAAATTTCCATGATTCTGATTTCCATGATTAGCATTTTAAAAATTTCCTTGAAAATTCCCTTGATTTGGGACTTGATTTTGATTCCCTTGAAAAATCCGATTTTGATTAATTCCTTGGTTTTGATTTTGAAAACCATGATTAGCTCGATTTTGAAAACCATGACTTGATGAGTACGGTTTTGCACATTATGATTTTGATTCTGATTTTGGAAACAGGGTGGTCCAAGATAATTGTTCGAACGGTAGCTGAGAAGATTTCGATCTCCTTAAGGTAGGTAACCGTTACCACCCGTGTTTGCAGCATACACATTCTCATGATCATAGGCACCGGTTGACGGACACTCGTATTACGGATGTGGACCACCACAAGTTTCACAACAACGATTCACTACATTCACTTGATGAGTCAGTTTTTCAATAGACATAACATCAACTTTCTTATCGATGGTGGCTAGAGCATTGATGATTTCATCATTAGCTTTGCTACTAGCATTTGAAGCTTGAAGTTTGCTTCTAGCCATCCTCACTCGAGCCTTATTTTCAATAATTGTGAAGGCTTCTTGAGTGTTACGAGTCAAAAAGTTCCCACCCATAGCAGAATTTAGTGAGTCTTGATCTGAAAGACACAACCCATTGTAGAAAGTATAATCTGATGCAAGGGTGAAAACCCGTGATTCGGACATTTTTCAAGAAAATCTTTAAATCGATCCCAAGCTTCGCTGAACTATTCATCGAAAGCTTGTTGGAATCGAAAGATTTGAGTGCGGAGATTAGAAGTTTTAGAAGGAGGATAGAAATGATTCACAAACTTGGAGGCTAAATCCGCCCAAGTGTGAATCGAATTCGGTGGATCCTTTTCCAGCCAAGTCCGGGCTGCCCCTTTAAGGGAGAAAGGAAACAATTTCAATTTCACTACATCGTAAGGGACTTGATTGATCTTAATTGTCTCGGCGATGTTGGTGAAATTCCGAATTATGGGTCTTCATGTTCAAACATGTGAAAGGAGATACTCGTGATGATGTTGAGTAACCCGTGATTGATTTCAAATTGATTTGCGGTGATGTCGGGTATCAAGATGGCCCTCCTAACACCATTGAAAGGTGATTGGAGTTGTTCTTCCATCGGACGTAAATCATAAGCCGGTTGGGGTCCCATCGGAGGGATCCCGTGATTTTGAGCACCACCCATCGGCGGGGGTCCCATGTTTTGATCGTTTTGGTTCATTTCCTCAACAGTTGGGATATGAACCTGGTGATTGTGATGTATTACCCTTTCGGGATTAGAAAGTGGAGAAATGAGATTTTGAGAATAGTATTCATATTTTGATACAAACTTTATTTTCGTGTTAGCAGTGTGTAAGTGGTATAATAAGTGGCTGTCACAAATCTGAATGGGTTCGATTATAGTCGCAACATCTGCATATTGGGAGGGCTTTAAGGTAAAACTAAATATGATTATTGCAAAACATTTTTCATTTAGCTGATTTACTGTAACTGAGATCCACTAGCACATATATTTCTAATACTAGATTGCAAACATGTTAAGTTTATCTATTGAACATAATTCCATATTAACTTTCGTATGCTTTAAACTCATATAGTCATTTACTCATCGGTCAGTTATGGTGTGATTGCAGGAATGTGTTTGGATTGATGGCTCAGTACATTGGCGTTGAATTCGAGAAATTAGATTTGCTTTTGATCTAGGTAAAGAAAGTATAGCACTAGAACAAATAATATATCAAAGTGATCAACTTATTTGTTTATGACGAACCACATACAGTATTCTATTGTTCCGAAGTTGTACTTAATATGTTACCATGGTTTTGCAGGAAGAATTTCGCAAATGCTACATCAGCTGAACGTGAGCTTTATACGGGGATACTAGAAGAACTAGAAATGAAGGTGCTTGGTGCAACAATAGTTAAAGCTGTTTCGTCTAAAACACATGTACGTGTTTCTCGGTTCACAACTTTGTCGTTTGGGGATTTCTTTTTATGGTTCAAAATTCACTTTAATAATGCTCTATAATGTATAAATAAGTCCAGGGCTGCTATTTTAGCCTGTTTCATTTTTTTCTTTTTTTCTTTGATATCAATGATACCACCGACTGCATTTTCATACTTATCTTCTTCCTCTCTATTTTCTAGGGCTCTTGTCGTTTGCCGTTTTTGTCGCTTGCTGTTTTCTGTTACTTGCCTCCTTTGTTGTAGGTAAAAATGGGTTGTATCACTGGTGGTGGTCGTTTTCTTCGTTTTGTTTTAGTATCAAATTCGTATCTGTATCTTTGCATCAGCTGGTCGTCATCATTGCGTCATTCTCTGGGAGCCTAATGTTTGGTTTTGTTTATGAGTTTTTTTGTCAGTAGATCATTGGGGTTATTCTACAGCCCCTTAATGTTTTAGACTTTTCTAATCCTTTCTGAATTGTTGCTGTTATAGGTGTTATTCTAGAGCCAAATACAGGTGCAACCAATTTAAATGGGAATGTTTACAACCGACGTTCTATGTCTCAAGGTAAGTTAAGTTATTAGTTTATCTTTAACGGGAATGGTGCATCATTAGTATTACTTTTATAAATGTTTATAACCTCTTAATAGTTTGTTAATAGTTTATGTCTCAATATATACATTTCAGGATTATTGGGTCTCATTAGGCTTGCAATAGGTGCTAAATATGTATTTCCATATTATTAAATGATTCCTTTTTTTTAAGGATACTTTATGGCGTCTTCTGAGAAATGTTTGGATTGCTGGTATAGATGAAAGCGCTAACGGATCTACGCTTGGATGTAACAAAAGGGGCTGTTATATAGTTGTTCAGTTATGGGACCAAACTCGGTCAGGTAACTCCCGACATTTGTTTACTTATTGGTGCATTAAGTTTCGATTGCTCATATGTATTCCTTCTTTCGTGTAGGACAAGAGAAAAACATATGCTAAACTTGCAAAAGATTTTCAGTCAGCCTTGAAGGAATTTCAGAAGGCTCAGTGCCTTCACCAGAAAGAGAGATGGCTTACGCTCAAGGTAAAATATTTGAATGTTCTTTTGAGGTGAATATGTCTTAGGTCAGGCTTTTAGGAATTTGGATAAATGCATACATAGCTGTAGTTGGGCGTGAAAAGATATTTAATAATATGGTTATGTTCTGTTGGAAATTCACAGAGGTGTGGACTAAACCTGTGATTGAACGATTGTTAAACTCAATAAACTGTCTATGAATTTGCTTGGATCTATTCAAATATGCTGTTAGTATAGAAATGTAGAGGTATGATCCCATAATCGATGTTGGTTTAAACGATTAGTGACAATTTTTATCCATAAAGGTTATTTTAAGTGGCATGGTCTGTTGATTATTGCATCTTTGATTGATACCGAAGAAAAAGGATTTCGTTAAATCTCTGTAAACTTAACTGAGGCAATGAAAATGCTAACAGCATATCTTTTTTGCCATATTTGAGTTTTCTTACTCTTTCAATGTTGCTTCTACATTCGTATTAATATATCTTCATTTTTGTTCTCTCATACCTTTTACAGCGTCTGTTAGATATATCAAAAGCCCATTGGATCCCAAGATGTAGTGCGATAGGTTTATCAAAAACCCATTTTATGAACCTTATGAATTCTGTAGATTGTTGAACTGTAAATATTCCTCACGGGTTTCCCTTTTGAACAATATCTAGTCCGCGGTTTACCTAATACCATGTATTGATGATTCTTGCTGTTGTAGGTGTAACTGTGGTGACAAGTGACGAGGGTGCGGTTGAACCTTAGGAGTGTACCTGGAGGCGTTTTTATGGGTTCCAAGTATCATTCTCAGGTATAAGATTTGCGGCTTGGGTGTTTGTTGCTAAATTCAATAGTTGGTGCGATAAAATGTTATAAGAAAAAAAAACTCATAATAGATTAAACAGTATAACGGATTCTTTGTAAACTCTTTTCCTTTGGATTCGTAACAATTACTTATGCTTAACAACATTTCGAGGCATGGGATGCTGCTAAACATATGGAGTCGGCTGGTGCTCTAGAAATGGAATTCCCCCCGTGGAATGAAGTTGCCGACTTTTACACAAGAGCTGGTGCGCGAGGTTTGGGATTCCTTGCAGTAGCATGCCATGTGTAAAAATTTATTAGAAGCGATCGGAATTCCGGAGTGAACATCAAGACGATCACATGTATCTATTCTTCTAGAACCTTAAATGACTGCTTTATATTCACGTAGGCTATTTCATTTGATTTTCTATACTAAAGTAGACATATGTAGTTGTTATAAGCAGGGTTTAATGTTGATTGATTTAAATGCTTGATTATCGTTTTAGGTACAACAGTATGAAGCCTGATTTAGTGGAGATTCATACTACCAATCCATATTTCATCCTTTTTATCCCTGAAAATCAAGGTACAATATGCTTTTTCCAATGATACTATCAGTTTTGATATCATTTCCTTATTGATATTGCATTTTTTAGGCAATGATACTATCAGTTCTGATGTCAGTTCCTTACCGATATTGCAATTGTTAGTATTGTGAATATGAAAAAGCTTAAACGAGTGAAACTATTTATAAAATAAGATGATATAGTACATGTACTCCTTAATTATGTAACAAATTGACAGAAACTACTAATTAATAAGCGAACCTTTTTCTTCTTATTTGACATGTTTCAGCCCACTTTTTCTTCTTTTTTGACGTGTTTGTACATTTTTTTAACAGTCAGCATTAAGATCGGTAAAAAGCCAATATCATTGGTAGAATCGACTTTGTTAAAGAAATATGCGAATCAAAGGAGGATAGCATACAACGACAAAAAAACCGCCGGGCCGCATTTGCTACCACCACCAGAAGCCGTTCCAGCACCAGATCAGGCCGCGACCCAGACACTGCTATTAACGGGGCCTGAAAGTGAGACACAAGACACCGTGCAGGTACCTACACCAGCAAAAAAACCACCAGGTACACCCCCAACCACACCACCAACATGTGAAATACTGCAAACTTCTACTTCATCGACTGCAGAATACAACGAAAGCTTGCACCGGTCTGTTACGAAGGTTGAAGAAACAAGGGCCTCGGTTAGAAGACAGTTGTTAAAGGATAACATAGAAGAAGAACCGAGTTTTTTACTGCTGAATACTCATATCAACAGTTCGACCTAATATGGTAATGTAACTGACCACTAATCATGTAGGAAACAAAAAACCTGCGTCGATTTTTTCTGTTGATAACTTTCCGTTCCCGTAATATATTAAGATTATGGTATCTTTTAAAGTCATGACCTCTGCGATTGCCGTTCGAGCACACTTTCTACTCCACTTATATATGTTATTCACATCACTGAGGTTAATACCACTTATATATGTTTAACTTTTGGAAGTTAGGGGTGCGCGAAAGTGCATAAGCAGATGTTCTTTGTCGTGAAGCCATGATAGATGCAACGAATTAGAGAAATGGAGATTGAAATACAGTGAAAGATAGACGTTAAATTAGGGAGGTGGAGATTGAATTAGAGAAGTTAGGGTTTGCGTTTGATTCAAAAGGAGGGGAAAATGGCCTTTTATTAGCAAGGAAAGAAACATTGACCGGTTTGACCGGTACATATCTTTTCACCCAATAAGTCAACTGTACCCCAATAAAACAATGTATTAAACCAACAAAATTACATTTAAAAAAGATACAAAATTTACTTAGTAAAAATATTTACACACTCAGAAAAACGCATAAACAATTAGCAAAAAAAAGACTAGACGAAACTAAATACTTGATTTAAACTAAAACGGATAAACTAAACGGGTAAAAGAAAGTAAACGTACCTAAATATTTGATTGAAACTAAAACATCATAATTAACAAATAAAAACTGCAAAAACAAAATTAAATAGATTCTTAGATACATAGAAAAAAAATAATAATAAAATTATAACAAACGCAAAATTTAAAAAAAAATTAATTATACATTTTGCAATAAACGAATTTATATTGTTAAAAATATCAACAAAACGTCAACGAACTTAAAATACTTTGCCTTTAAACGCGCTAAAATAAAACATAAGATTAGCAACAAACGACAAAACAACAAGCTACAACTTATACTATGAAAAGCAAACAGAAAAAAACATTAGAAATATTACTCTTAAAACAATATGACTGTAATAAACATTCGCCTAAACAAACACATAAAACAACCGCCAAAAAAACGTTGGGCAAAATAAACAGGCGTCGGCAACGCGGCGTCCGCTGCCAACCTCGTAACATTTAAAACCGTGTATTGCTTTTGGATCGGACCCGCGTGAGTTTTGGGCTTGATTCACCTGTTTTGGGCCGCTAAGTTATATTACAAGCAGTTGGTATTGGGCTTAATAAAAAATGTGGACTAGATTAGAAAATTTGGGCTGACAAGAGTGGGTTAGTGTTGAGTTATTGCTATTTCTTATATTAGTTTAAGGATGAAGCTAATTAGAAGAGAAAATGAACGAATACATCTGAACACCTTTGCACTATTTGGGATTGCATATATTAATTAGACAAGTCTTATTGCAAACGACGAATAAATTGAAAGTGTTTGATTTCAGTTTTAAGTTTTATGTTTGGTTTCTTATTTGCATTGGACCTCTAGAGTATGTTTTAATGTTGAAATCTTATCGAGAATATTACTCGAACCCATTTGTAAATTATAATAACAAATTAAAAATATTTAAGTTTAAGACATAAGTAAGAGTTCAATAGTTTATCCGAAAAAAATGGTGCAACGCACAGGTCTAAATGCCTCGTATAAGTAAATTTTTAGTTTGTTCTATGTAATGAATACAATGAATTTTACGCCTCTACTACATGGTTGATGCTTTAAAGCATTGATTATAGCATTAAAATGAAACAAAAACTATATATAGCATACCTGAACAAATCTGTTTGACAAAAATATTGTATCGATCTTATTAATTTATACCATAAATTGTTTAGAATGAATGTTAGAATTAAACCGGCTCCGTCACAAAGTGCAGCAGCCACATTACCTGTTGAGTACAATTTTCAAGACACAAGCATACATGTATTACACATTGCATATCTGATATCTATCAAAGATTTGTGATGTAAATAATATGCAATAATTTAATGTTATTTAAGTTTCTTAACAAGTGCATAATACTTTTCTATTACTCAAGTATCATTATTTGTATAAGTTATTATAGTCCATCCAGCGAGTAAAAGTTGTTCACGTTATTGAATTCAATTTTCAAGCCACAAGCATACATGCATTACACATTGCATATCTATCAAAGATTTGTGATGTAAACCGTATTGTTATTTTATTACGTTGCATATCTATCAAATAATTTGTGATGAAAACCTTAACATTATTTTATTTTAGAACGTTAAAAAAAAGAAAAACAAAAACCAATAATTGCGCTATTAAAAACCATGACTTTAGACATTTCGTAAAAGTAAATTTTCAGTTTGTTCTATGCAATAAATTCAGTGAATTTTACGCCTCTACTACATGGTTGATGCTTTAAAGTATTGATTATAGCATTAAATTGAAACAAAAACTATATATAGCATACCTCAACGAATCTCTTTGACAAAAATATTGTATCGATCTTATTAATTTATACCATAAATTATTCGGAATGAATGTTAGAATTAAACTGGCTCCATCACAAAGTGCAGCAGCCACATTACTCGTTGAGTACAATTTTCAAGACAAAAGCATACATGTATTACACATTGCATATGTGATATCTATCAAAGATTTGTGATGTAAAACCTTATTGTTATTTTATTACGTTGCATATCTATCAAATAATTTGTGATGAAAACCTTAATATTATTTTATTTTAGAAAATAAAAAAAAAATGGCAAATCCGATAATTGCGCTATTAAAAACCATGACTTCACATTTAGACCCGAAAATCTTACGTACTAGATCCATTTACTGACAACTATATCTATACTACTATATAATACATTTGCGACTATTCTATAATTAGAAAGACTTAAAATTCAGACTTTTACTTGCTTATTATTGAAAGATTTCAAAATTAATTGGTTAGGAAGCAAGTTGGTTAGAAAGTTTGTTAGAAAGCAGGTTGGTTGTTCAAACTAAAATTATTTGGCTTAACCATCTCTACTTATAAAAACTAAATGTGTAACCGAATAATGCAAAATATAGTCACAGGTACCCGCCGCCACATTGAGCGGGTACCGTTCTAGTATTATTAAATAATTTAAGTTTATTTGAGGACCAAAATCTTTCTTCCATCTTTATTTGATCTAATTAATGAGATTAATCCCAACAATTTAAAAAACATACTTTCATCATTTTTTTTTCAAATATTAATATCTTTTAAACCGTTAATCGTTAAGCGGAAAAAAAAATACCGTTACGACGATCATTTAATTATCTTTTTACAGATAAGCACTTTGATATATTTTCGAATTTTTTTTTTCGTTTTTTAACCTTTTTTTATGGCCGAAAAAATCACATATGATATATCATATATGATATTACATATCATATATGATTTTTTCGGCCATGAAAAAAAAACGTGAAAAAAATGATTTTTTTTTTTTTTTTGTCGGAAGTATATCAAAGTGCCCGTCTATAAAAAGATAATTAAATGCTCGTCGCGATGGCGTTTTAAGAGATATTTAAATTATAAAAAATTGGTGAAATATCAATGTTGCAAAAATCGGCTGAATCGGCCGATTAATCGCTAATCGGTGATGCACCTTGTCGATTTTCGAAAATCGGTGAAAAAATCGGCCTAGCAAAAAAATAAGAAAAAATGGGTCAAAAATGGCCGAATCGGTCAAAAATCGGCCGAATCGGCCAAAAATCGGCCGAATCGGTCAATTTAAAAAAAATAGAAATTTAGGCATTTTACTTAATTTGGGGATCGTTTATTTCACTTATAACGTACAATGGGCCTCATAATCAGAATTGAAGCCTTTTATTGAGGTTTGTAAACATAGAAGGCTTGGAATCAATTAAGATCTTTAGTTTGCTCTCCAGAAATTCCCAAAACATGCAGGAAATGCCAAACCGATTAATTACCGCCTTGACCGATTACAGGCTGCAGGGTGGTCGACCGCCCGACTACCGATTCACGATTTTTGCAACATTGCGAAATATTAATTTTTTTTTTTAATCTCAATGATTGATTTATTTTTAAATGGATGATGGGGATGAGTGCCTTGGTATATAAAAAAGTTTGGTATTTAATATAACTCTCCTTTTAAAAAGTAGAAAGTCTTCTATAAAATATAAAGTAATCTAAATGATAAAAACATGAAAAATGCTAGTAACCTTTCACATTTATTATACTATCTAGTATCTACCATTCATTGAATTGGTTTGCGAAGCACATTTATTATACTATCTAACATTCATTGAAATGATTTGGGGAGCCGACAATGTTTCGAAGCCACCACATAAGGGTTCGACTTCAGTGATTGGGATGGCTTGGGTGCATTGAGGAGCCACGACTTGAGCTGCGGCTTAAGCCGACACTGTTCACACGCCAAGCCGAGCCCACACATTGTAAACTATGGGAGTTCCCCCAATCCCTTGTTCCCCATTGTTCAGGTGTGCCTCTTCCTCCGGACGAGATGACCCCACACAACCGTTCATTACTTAGGATTAGTATATTGGTATAAGGGTCCCACGGATGGCGCCAAATGTTAAAGCAATTTTCTGTAACCACTTCTTAAGCCCTTCTATACTGGAAGTTATTAGTGTTCGTCCTTTGTGCTGAAATAAAAAAGAACACCGTTAGCTCACCCTCGGTTTTAATCCGAGACTAAGCTCCGACTTGAGAATAAGTGTATGCTTGGTATTAAAAATATGTGATAATATAGGATAAGAAGAGATAGTCTCTATCGGAATATCAATATGTGTATTGTTCATCTGAGTGAACAAATCTATTTATACTACATTGCCTTGGCTCCACGATGAGAGCATCGTGGACATGGTCTTGTCGTCTAGAAGCAGCGACTAAATCGATGATGAGGTCAGGCGCTGCCTTCGGATATCATGTTGTCTTGATGTCGTAGTGGCCGTTGTGGACCACTATGTTCCATTCTTATGCTATCGTACAACAGATGTCTGGTGATACAGTCTAAGCTCCAACATAGTCTTGGCTTGCATGCCATGGCCTCTAGACCTTGAGTGACCTTTGTCACTCCAGCTACTCAGGAGTTCTATTCTAACATGTGCTATTACTTCATTACCTATTCTTCCTCTTACTAGCCTAAGTTTGTTTGCTCCTCCTAACTATCCGGGGCAGACTATACTTCATCACAAGTAATTACAATTTGTAGCGATTAGTGTTTTTTGATATTACATTTTCTCTGATTATAACTTTTTGGTAGATGATTTTTTTTTTCAATAATTTTAAAAGACGGTGTGATAAACTTATTACATATTTTAAGGTATAAACATTTCACATTATAATCACTAAATTAGATTTTTTATTTTATAACATTGCAATCATGTTTTATATTTAGTATCGATGACTAAGATTATATCAATAGAACTTAATCCACTTTCATAATTATATTTTGCGCTATATAATTGATGCATAATTTATATTATAACAAATAAACAAAAACAAAATTGAAAATAAACTTAGTCAAAGCTAAGGTAAAAGAAGGGTTTTTTTTTTGTTTTTTTTTTTATGAGAAATAATTGGGAGGCCTAATCTCATACCTAATTTTTATACCTAAAAGTATGTGGCATTAGCTTATTCGTTTATTATGAAGTGGGTCTCTCAGTTATAACCTATGAAAAAGTGACACCCAAATGGAGTTATAAAATTAGGCATGAGTTTAAGTCTCTCAATCATTTCTCTATTTATGTAAGTAACTTTTATATTTTTTTTTTGTGTAAAATGAAGGCCCATTATAGCATTACAACTCAAGTTGTATTTGACAAACAACCTAATTTTCTCTAATTCAATCAAACCCAAATCCTCAACCAATGACTGTCGTTTCACTCTACCACTAATTATTCATCTGCCGTTGATACCATCGATCAAATCCTCCATGTGTTGCCCTCTTTCTTCATTAGCATCGATCATCTACCAACCTCTTTTTATAGGATTTGTCTAATCCTCCAATCATCTACATCCTATTTTATAAATTTCCGATTAGATCTACTTTTATATATATATATATATATATATATATATATATATATATATATATATATATATATATATATATATGATAAAGATCAAATAAAAAGACAATTTTCCGTAAAAAAAATAAAAGTAATTTTTTTTTAAAAAAAGTTCTCAAAAAATTCCAAAAAAACTCCACAAGATCGGGTATGTTGGTGTATGAAAAAGTTGTGAAGGAAGTTTTTCTAAAAGTGGATACTTTATGCGAAAAAAATTATAAAAAAATACGTTTGTGCATTAAATCGATTTTTTGTGCATCAAAAATTCGTTTCTGGACCCAACTTCTTTTGACTTTTTTCATCAAAATAAGATTGTGCATCTAACTAAAACAAGTTTAAAATTTTGTGCATTAAAATTTTTTTGCGCATTAAAATTCATTTTTTGTGCATTAAAAAAAACGTATAAAAACTTAAAATTAGAAAAACTTCTTTCACAAAAGTTTTTTGCACCAACATACCCGATCTTGTGAAATTTTTTAAGAATTTTTTGAGAACTTTTAAAAAAAAAAATTCTTTTTATTTTTTTTATGGATATTTGTCTTTTTATTTTAACTTTACCCTATATATATATATATATATATATATATATATATATATATATATATATATATATATATATATATATATATATATACACGTTTTTTTGGTTGGATCACTAAATTTATGTGAAAATTTAATGTTTGCGTGATTATACATTCTACATTTTTTTAATACTTTGTTTGGTTTGTACAATAATTTTTATTAGTTTTAATTTTCTACTGAAAGGGTGTCGTATGGATTATATTAATTGTAGGTGATGATCAGTCAATGTATTTGTATCTTAGTGCGTAATTTAGTTGTACCTTTTGCTTAAGCATGTTTAATTGCTTAAAACCTAAATAAGTGCAATAGTTGTAACATATGCTTAATTGGTTGTAATTCTTACAAAAATATTTTTGTGCATTTAATAAAAGAAAATAGCCTTCTCCTATGGATATGTTTGGCACACAAGATTATTGAAAGAATATGCTTATTTTCAAAATAAAAATAAAAATAATAAGCTACTTAAAATATAAGTTTTATTAGGCAAATAAAACTTTTAAGAGATCATAAAAAAAAATAATTTTTATAATCTTTAAAAATTAAATGTTACTTTCTGTAACTTTTTAAAATAATATTTTTATATAGGGATAATTACCAAAATAGATCGGGCAACTATTGTCAATTTGGTTCCTGACTCCAGATTCAAAAGTGTCTTTTTTAGACCGAGCAAATGGGCAACTCGACCCATATGATGACAAGTGTCTCCAGTTGCTCAAAAAATGACGGCTGTTGCCCAAAAAATTCACAAGTTGCCAAAAAAAAACTGACAGACAAGCGACACTTGTCAGTTGCAGAAAAGTGACACTCGTCAGTTGCCCAATTGTACAAATTGCTCTGGTTTAAAAAAGACATTTTTGAATTTGGAAGCACGAACTAAATTGACCATGATTGCTCGGTATATTTTGCTAATTATCTCTTTTTTATATCTCCATTTTCATCTCTATCCGGAGCTCCATATTTCAGATAAATTCATTACAATGCTAAGATAAACGACCTCGTTTTTCAATATAGTTCAACTCTTCTACACCATCATAAACAATGCGTTAAATATTCCCAAGTCATTTCTTTTCCTTATTATTTTATTAACAATAAAAAAAACTACTACCATAAATTCGCATGCTTAATGACACAAAAGACAATACAACACCAAATGGGCTCACAAGCACTTTATCGGCTTCCCACCATAGATTTCTCGAACATAAACAAGCAAAATCGAGATAGCGTTTGGGACTCAACGAAAACTCAAGTGTTCGAAGCCCTTCAAGGATTCGGTTGCTTTGAAGCATCATTCAACGGGATTTCACACGATCTTCCA
Source organism: Artemisia argyi (assembly GCA_030686995.1). Lineage (NCBI taxonomy): Eukaryota > Viridiplantae > Streptophyta > Magnoliopsida > Asterales > Asteraceae > Artemisia > Artemisia argyi. The sequence continues at coordinate 149,866,019 of CM060705.1, forward strand.
AATTCTTTGTTTTCTTCCTTGAAGGAGTTATTTGATCTCCCTTTAGAAACAAAGGTAAGAAACTTAACCAAGAAATTTTATAATGGTTACATAGGACAAGCTAAGCATATTCCGATCTTTGAAAGCATGGGAATCGAAGACCCTGAAAGCTTCTCTAATCTCATGTGGCCTAACGGTAACGATGAATTTAGGTACGTCGTCGAAACTTTGCTTCTATGATTTTACTTTGCCATCCTTAACACAACATGCTCATGCACAACATCTATCGAGTAATATCATAAATAAGTTTGAAATTCGATACGAGTTTCCACAAATAAGTTATTGTTTCACAAATTATTTGTTAACTCAAAATTCCCTCATAAATAAGTTTGAAATTTTTGGTTAACATTATAATGAAACACAAATGTTTGGCTTATGTTTCATTATAATGTTCAACTTAGGTAGGAGAATGTTATTCTTCGTGTTTTTTTTTTTTTTTTTTTTTTTTTTTTTTTTTTTTTTTTTTTTAACGGCGGGTTAGTTGTTAGATGTTAGTTGTTGGCTCGAGTTAGTGTCGCATCCTCAGACAGAGATACCAACCGCGAGCCTCTCCTTAGGGGATAACCCCACTCCTATTCCCGATTCGCCTGATATCATTAGAGCTTGTGGTTTCCAAGTGAGGACTTCCCGGTCGGTCACTCAAACCGGTACTACTCTCACTTGGGCCCGCTTAACTACTTAAGCCTTAACCACTAGACCACAAGCCCCATGATATTATTCTTCGTTTTATTACTGTTAAATTAATCTAATTTGGTTTTCAAATAGAGTTTTAGTTTGTTTTACTTTATAATTTATTGATGAGTTTGGCTATTAAATATAATATTTTTGTATATATTCAAGCTTTTTAAGGCAAGCTCAAGCTTTGTTCAAAACCTATTAAAGTCAAGCTCAAGCCTTGATAATTAAAGCTTATCAAGCTCGAGCTCGACTTGACTCGATTGGAGCCCTAATGATTAGTATATATGCAATTTTTATTAAACGTAAATTACGTACTATTTACTGTTAAAATCACATTTTCCCTATTTTTATGACTTTGTGCTTATGCATGTATTCCGGCTGCCATATAACAGCAAGTGCATAAAAATTTACTCAGACAAGTTAAAGGAGATAGATGAGATTGTGAGGACCATGGTTTTGGAGACCTTGAATTTGGAGAAATACATGGATGAACATATGGAACTAACAAGTTATCTCACAAGAGTTATGAAATATCGAGTGCCCCAGAAGGATGAACCCAATGAAGGACTACAGAGTCATGCAGATAAGAATATAGTGTCAATTTTGCATGAAAATGGAGTTGAAGGCCTAGAACTGCAAACAAAAGATGGAGAATGGTTAAAGGTGAAACTTTCAGCAAACAATTTTGTTGTTATCGTCGGAGAGACCTTCAAAGTAAGTCAACTCAACTTCTTTTTTTCTTTTTATTTCTTATATACTTTCCATATTTATTTCTAGTTTTAAACGAACTTATAAGGAATTAGTTACTGAGCATCTTATATTATCAAATATTCAAAATTACTAAATACCCTTATTTTTCTATGCGTTTACTGAGTTGAGATCAATAGATTTCATATTTGTCATAGATACAAATAACTTATCTTAACAATCAATTTTTTTTATCTAAATTAATAACAAATTATTTTTTACTTTTTTATTAAACAACATATCTTGCAAACGATAAATATTCAAGCTACAAAAAATTCACAATTGAGATGATAATTAAATTATCTATCTATAGATAGGCACTTCTCTATAATTTTGAGGAATTTTTTGTTGTAAAAATCAAATCAAATCATATGTGATTTTTACAAATCACGTCTGATTTTTCTGGACGAAAATTTTGAAAAAAAAAAAAAAAATTATCTAAAGTATATAAAATGCATATCTATAGAATTATAATTTAATTATCGTCGCGATTGTATGATTTTTTTCGCGTAACGATTAATGGTTTGTGAGATATTTAATTTTTTTAAAAAAAGGGCGAAAGTTTACTTTTTTATTTTTTGATCAAAAAAATGAATAGCAAAAAATGGTTCATTTGATCTATGACAAATATAAGATATATATTGAACTTTTGCCAACGTTTACTAGATGTTTAGAACGCTATTAACTAATCGACATACCATCTACATGTTGTATTTGTAATAAATGTTGGTTATTTGTGCTTAATATTGATATGGATACATAGGTTTTGACAAATGGACGATTACATCCGGCAGTTCATAGGGTGGTGTTGAGGGGAGACGAAGAAAGGTTTTCAATTGGTGTTTTCTCATTCCCGAAAGACGAAAAAACCATAACAGTGCCAGAAGAGATGGTAGATGAAGATCATCCGTTACTCTTCAAGCCTTTTGTATACAGAGAGTTTTACAAATTCTTTCTCATGGAAGAAAATGTAAACGAACCATTTGCTTTACAAAAATATTGTGGTGTGTCAACTGAAATTTTTTAATATGATACTTTTTATACATGTGTTGTTAGCATTAAAATTATGTAATAGAAAAGTGATAGTCATTCTCATAAATATAAACTTTGTATGTCGTGTGGTAGGTATAGCGTTTGGGCTATGGACTTAGTAAATCTAATATGTTAAGTGTTATGTCATGCAAGCCTTTTATATGAATGTAATCTAAGTCCAAGCCCAAACCCATAGAAAAGCCTTTAGGGCATCATCTCATGTACTATATAAACACCTCAAATGAGTCATTTGAGGTGTGCGCTTGTGTGTGTATTGTGTGTGTTTCTTAATAAAAGTTCTCTTCATCTTTATCTCTCTTTCTCTAATATTAACGCCACACATTTCATATCAAGTCACCATCTTTACTTTATATACGTCTCATATTTGTGTTAAAGTTGATAGATTTAAGGTCCTACAAGTGGTATCAATCGCCTAACAATGATTTAGGAGTGTGTGGAAATCGTTTTTATAAAGTTTTTTGTTAAAAAGTTGCGTTTTTTCTTATAAACGTGGACTTTTTCTTTAAAAAGCTTTGATTTTTACGAGTTTTAGTGTTAAAGTTGTTGTTTTTATTGAAGTTTTAGTGATTATAAGTGTTTTGGGAAATATTTGATCAAAACAAACAAGTGAAAAAAGTGTTTTTGGTTGAAAAAATCGGATTTTTAGCTGTTTGGGTCATCTTACGCGTAAAAAGGACAAGCACTACCAAGTTCTTAGCTGGAAATTGTACTTTTTGGTACTTTTACGCGTGAGTTTTAGCAAAAATCCCATTTTCTACGCATAAGTTGGAATCCTACGCTTAAGTTTAAGCAGAAAAACCTCTTCCTACGCATAAGATTCATTTCCTACGCCTAAGTTGAGTTCCTACGCTTAAGATCCTACGCAAAAGTCTATTTCTACGCAAAAGATTGGAGTCTACGCCTAAGATTGGATTCTTACGCGTAAGATTGAAGTTTTTGCATAAGTTCTACGCCTAACATTGGATTTTACGCAAAAGGTGGGATTCTACGAATAAGATCTACGCAGAAGGTTACTCAGTACTTTCCTAGCTTGGACAAGTTAGTGGAATACTTCGACATGGGATATCTTTCAAGCTTTGACAAGTTTGAGAGATTTGTTTGGTTGTTTAACCTTACGCATAAATCATATCTTACGCATAAGTTATAGCTTACGCGTAAAGTTCAAGTTTACACATAAACTTTGTGTTTACGCTTAACCTTACTATTTACGCATAACCTTAAGCTTACGCATAAGATCCAAGTTACGCGTAAGATTTTAAGTTAACCATAAGATTCAAAGTTACGCGTAAGATTCACTGTTTACGCATAAGTTCAGGGTTTACGCATAAGAATTTGACTTTTGACAACCAAACTTCAAACGGCCATAACTTTTGAACCGTAACTCTGTTTTCGACGAATCAGTTGTCAAAACGACCGTGAGACAGAGAAGAAGGACACGTTGAATAATCTAAAGATCATTCAAGCCAAGCTTCGATGCCCAAATCCACTCCGAACGGAAGTTATTAAGGTTTTAGATCAAATTTGTCACCATAAAAACTTGCATCATCTTACACTAAACACAACTCCTACTTCGTTGAATCGATCCAATAATCAACTTTATCCATCTACACTTCATCAATGGCAACTCAGCAAGACATTCATGCAGCCGGTGCGGAAAACCGACCTCCAATGCTTGAAAAAGGTGGATATCTTCCATGGACAAGCCGCATGCTTCGTTACATCAAAACAAAGCCTGATGGTAAACTAATGATCAACTCCATTACAAATGGTCCATTTAAGCCAAGACAGGTTCAAGTTGAAGGCAGTCTAAATACAACACCTCCTACTCTACCATTCGTGCGTGAACAAATAGAAGCAGACTACACAGATGAAGACAAGAAGCAGATCGCCGCTGATGATATGGCAATGCATTTAATCCACTTGGATTACCACGCGAGATCTCTGCTGCGGTCGACAGCTGTGAAACTGCTTTTGATATGTGGGAACGAGTTAGAAGGATATGTCATGGAACAGAGATTGGGCAACAAGACGTTGAGAACAAAATTTTAACTGAATGGGAGAACTTTACTTCTACACAAGGTTTTGCACTTTAATGAATGAGTTAATCAGAAACAAGTTGACACCACTAACAATTGCAACAAACATCAAATTCATCAATAACCTTCCAGAAGAATGGGGTCGTTATGTTACAATTGTCAACCAAACAAAGGATTTACATAAGGTGAATTATGATCAACTCTATGACTTTCTGAAGCAAAACCAAGCTGAGGCTAATGAAGTAAGGAAAGAAAGATTGGCAAAGAATCATGATCCTCTTGCATTAATTGCTACTACACCAACACCGTTACCAGTGAACACACAACAACCATCATCATCTTCCACTCACAACTACATGCAACCATCATGCATTCAACAACCAACACCGGTCTACCAACAACAATTCTACCCACAGCAACAACAACATGTTATTCCACAACAGCAATACCCACAATTCCAAGAACCAGAATTCACTGACAATGATGAAGCTACTGCAGTCTTGACACAAGCGTTTGCTTTTCTGACAAAGGCATTCCAAGGATGCTATTCTACACCAACAAACAACAACCAAAGGATTTCATCGAACACTCGCAACAGGCAGATCGCTCAGCCGAGTTTCAATATGGGTAACGGAGGCCAAATGGTTAGAGTTTATGGGAATCAGCAAGGATATGCTACTGGATTTAACATGGGTAATCAGAATATGCAGAATCAATTGGGTTAGTATGCAGGGAATCAGTACGGTCAGTATGCAGGGAATCAGATGGGTCAGTTTGTTGGAAATCAGAGGGGTCAGAATGTTAGTAATCAGGCAATGGGTAATCAGAATAGGAATGTTGCAGCTCCAGTTGTTGGGAATAATGGAAATATGAATCAGGGTAATCCGGTAAAGTGTTTCAACTGTTAGGGTGTAGGTCATATGGCAAGGAGCTGTCCTACTAAGCCGAACAAAAGAGACCCAGCGTATTTGTAGAAAGCACTGCTGTTGGCACAAAAGAATGAGGCAGGGTTTCAGTTGAACGCAGAGGAGAATGATTTTATGGCTCTTATGGATGACATGGAAGACAGAGAGGATATCGATGCGAACTGCATATTCATGGCGAATCTTCAGGAAGCTAAGTATGACACGGATTCTGACACACTTCCTGTTTATGACACCAATGCACCATCTGAGGTATCCAACTTCAACACATGTCACAATAATGATATATTTGATATGTCTCCTCATGAGGAACATCATTCTGAGAAGCTAGCACCCAATTATGATAAATATCTAGACACGCCAAGTAGTAGCAATACTCCTTCAGCAACTCCAAATGTGAATCATAATGGAGGCTTCGTTTCACAGCATGCTGAGAATGATGAGGAAACACGTGCTTTATTTGAAACATTATTGAACAATTGCAGTATTGAAATTGAGAATGTAAAAAAGGTCAATCGCGATGTTAAGGCCGCGAATGTAAAATTGACCGCTGAGCTTGAGAGTTACAAGGAAAACGTTAAAGCTTTTGAATTTCATAACGAAAGATTGTGAGAACTAGAAACTGGTTATCAAAATTCCGTTTCAAGGGAAAAAATTTTGCAAATCAAGTATGATACACTTAATGTTAATTCTTTCAAGAAGATAAAATCTTTAAACACGGAAATTTCTGATTTACAAAACCAAGTCTCTAAACAAAAAACAGCTTATACCAATCTTGAAAAAGAAAGGGACGAGCTGAAAAAGGAATTTGCAAAGAAAGAAGATAAACTTTTGGAAGAAATCGTAGAGTCAGAACACATGATTGCACATTTAGAAGAATTAGTGGTTAAGTCGGGTCAGTCAAGTCAAACAATGAAAATGATTTCAAATCAAACTAATCCGATTTACCATACGAAACATAAAATGGCTCTTGGTAACACAACTCCTTGTAATCTCAAGAAAACTCAGCAAGAACAGAATGTTTTTTATAATGGTAATGTGATTTACACTAAACATGATCCTCCCGTCGTTCGGGATTCCGTGCAAACGATGGAACTTTTCGAAGAGAGCATAAATAAAATGAAGCAAAAGGATTTGAAACCCATTGATTACAACAAATTGAACAAACTTTTGGGAATTACTTTTGTTCCACAAACAGAACCATCTGTGTTTTCCATAAAATGACCATTCGCGAAATTCTTTTCTAAAAAGATAGTTGTTTCCAAATCTCTTTCTAAAATGGAACAAATGTCCTCTAACAACACTTTTAATACAAGTGAGGCTAGAGACATTCTTGATGACGTTAAAAAGGGAATTCAAGAACTTCAAAATATTGTTAAATCTAAAACTACTATCAGTATTAACGACTGGCATTCTAGTTTTCATATCGAACAGAAAATGGTGTTTGTAAACGAAATTACTATCCCACTGAATAACATCAGTGCGAGGGTAATCCATTTTGAAAATGCTTTCTTAAAAGAAACGGCCAACTTTGTCAAGGATCACAAATCCCTGGTAAACAAAGCTAATGATACTCGTGAAAACATGAATGTTATGGAAAGGTTAAATGATTCTCTCTTCGAAGCTATTCTGTCTACTGATATTATGTCCATCATTTTACAAACATATTCTGTTCAAGACGATGAACGACTGAGAGCTGAGACATCCGAAATTGTTTCAAAATATGAAAATGCTCTTACAAAGCTTGAAAAAGAAAATGTGTCATATTTTAAACAACTTGATCGAAAAAGAGAAGAATGCAAGTATGACAAACTGTCGTATGAGCGTGCCTTAAAGAACATGAAAGAGCAAAATGATCTTTTGAGGGCTCAGCTTGAAAGTCAAAAAGGAAAGGGTAAGGAAACTAAGTTTGCAAAACCATCGACTTCAGAGAAATCAAATGTTTCAAACCCGGTTAACAAACCAAAAATGTCAATTTCACGGTTTGCTCCAAAAGTCGATGAGAAAAAGGATTTGACAAAATCAGTCACTCCAACACCCTTGCCCAAGCAATGTGATAATGAAAATATTGTTGATAAAGGAAAAGCGGTTGTCGAAACACCAAAAGTGATAGCACCTGGCCTTTTTAGGATTAGTCCCACTAATGCGTTTGCCTCCACATCTAAGACAAATACGTGAATAAAGGATAATTCTAAAGAGTCTAGTGATGCTAAAAAGGACAACAATATAAATCATAACGCGTGTGCCTTACCTTCTACAGGATTAGAAAGCACCTCTAGGAGCAGCAGACTAAAGCCTAGGAGCAATACAAGGAACAATAGAGTCTCGTCTGCCTCTACGAGTAGTAGCAAGAATAAAGTTGAAGAAGTAGAAGAACACCCTAGGAATTTATCGCTTTGTAATAAGAAACATGATTCATCTGAATGTAATGTCGAAAGTACTGGTTCTAATGCATGTAATGACTTTGTTTGTTTAATATGCAAGAAATGTTTAATTAATGATGTTCATGATGAATGTGTTTCTAAGAATGTGAATGTTACGCCTGAACAGAAGTATGTTCCAAAGGGAACTAGTGCTAGATCTAGATCTATAGAAAGATTAGTTGCACGCTTTAGGTCTACCACTAGTAGTCGAATGCCTAGGAACTACCTTAAGTTTTGTATGTGGATACCAACGGGTAGAGAGTTCATTCTTCAGAATGGCAAATTGGAAGTTGTTCAAAATAAACATGTAGCAACCTTTGATGTGTGTGATTCGGAATTTACTCCTAACCCCATGGAACCAAATTTAAAACGGTTTCCAAATACAAACTCTTCTGTTCTTGGCAGGTTATCGAAATATGTCTTTGGATCATCGACTCGGGTTGCTCCAAGCACATGACCGGGAATTTAAAGCTGCTGATCAATTTCGTCTGGAAATTCATGGGAACTGTACGCTTTGGAAATGATCATGTAGCAGCTATTCATGGTTATGGAGATCTTCGGTTTGGGAATTTTTTAATCACTCAAGTTTACTACGTCGAAGGGTTGGGACACAATTTGTTTTCAGTTGGGCAGTTTTGTGATGCAGATTTAGAAGTTGCATTCAGGAGAAACATGGTTTTTATTAGAAATTTGGTTGGTGACGATCTCTTAACTGGTAATCGTGGTACAAACTTGTATGCTATCGACATCAACCAAATGGCTTATACATCACCAATTTGTCTTATGACAAGGGCAACCGAAACTAAGTCCTGGCTGTGGCATAGAAGGTTATCCCATCTCAATTTCGACACCATCAACAAGTTAGCCAAAGACAACATCGTCTCCGGACTTCCTAAGTTCAAATACACCAAGGATCATCTATGTCCATCATGCGAACAAGGGAAAAGTAAAAGAGCATCATATAAACCCAAAACCGTACCTAGTTCGGAAGCAAGGTTACATATGTTGCACATGGACTTATGTGGCCCAATGAGAGTTGAAAGCATTAATGGGAAGAAGTATATTCTTGTTATTGTTGATGGTTATTTAAGATATACTTGGGTAAAGTTTTTGAGATCAAAAGACGAAGCACCAGGTACCATCATCACCTTTCTAAAGCGTATCCAAGTTCTACTTCAAGCTCCAGTAAGGATTGTAAGAACAGATAATGGCACAGAATTCACAAATCAGGAGTTAAGAACCTACTTTGAAGATGTGGGAATCACTCACCAAACATCAGTTGTTAGAACTCCACAGCAGAATGGGGTAGTTAAAAGAAGAAATCGAACTCTTGTGGAAGCTGCTCGCACAATGCTGATTTATTCTAGTGCACCACTTTTCTTATGGGCTGATGCTATTGCCACTGCTTGTTTCACTCAAAACCGATCCCTAGTACATCCAAGATTCAATAAAACCCCATATGAGCTAGTGAACAACCGTAAACCTGACATCTCTTACCTTCACGTGTTTGGCACTTTGTGCTATCCGACGAATGACAGAGAAAATCTAGGGAAGTTAAAAGCTAAGGGTGATATTGGTATCTTTATTGGATATTCAGAAAACTCGAGGGCATTCAGGGTGTATAATAGAAGAACAAAAAGGATAATGGAGACGATGAATGTGAAGTTTGACGAGATTTCACAAATGGCTTCTGAGAGACTCGCTCTAGAACCCGCGCTTAATTCGATGGCTTCTAATCAAAACAGATTAGGACCCGCACTAAACATGCAGACTTCTGGACACATCAGTTCAGGACTCGTACCTCAAGGAGCTCAATCAACAAACAGGGACAAACCTTTAAAACAAGAACTGGAAAATTTCTTCGAGTTAATGTTTGATGAATATTATGGTGGAACTTCGACAAATGCATCTCATCAAAATTCCGCTGCACCTGCTCACAACCATCAACCACCACTACCACCACAGGATGCATCTACAACAATCGAAGCTGAAGTACCAACTACCTCAACATCATCTACATCTACTCAAGCAACTCCAGTACTTGAAACTGAACTACCAAGAGTTGATGAGCAAAATCAAAACACTAATTTTCAAGAAGAACCTACAAATAATTCAAACGATGTTGCGTTAGAAGAAGAAGAAGTATTTGAAAACCCATTTGCAACAGACTCTGCTGAATCATTTTCAAGGTTACAAGAACCATCTAATACACATTCGTTAAACCTAAGGTACCCTTCTACGTTTCAATGGACAAAAGACCATCCAATAGAACATGTTATTGGTGAACCTTCAAAGCCAGTTCAGACAAGGAGACAACTTGCCACCGATCTCGAATTGTGCATTTACATTTGCTCAATCAGCCTTAAAGAACCAAAAAAAATTCAGGAAGCAATGGCAGAAAACCCTTGGATAGAAGCAGTGCAGGAGGAAATTCTTAAATACCAGTTACATGATAGTTGAGAACTTGTTGAACGACCACTTGATATAAGTGTTCTTGATCTCAAGTGGTTGTGGAAGAACAAACTGGATGAGGAAATGACTGTTATTCGTAACAAAGCTCGTCTCGTGGCTAAAGGTTATCCACAAGAAGAAGGGATAGATTTCAAAGAATCATTCGCGATTGTAGCTAGACTTGAAGCAGTCCGGATCTTCTTAGCCTATGCAGCTCACAAAAACATCACAGTCTATCAAATGGACATTAAGACAGCTTTCTTGAATGGAACTCTGAAAGAAGAAGTGTATGTGAGTCAGCCAGAAGGATTCGTTGACAAAGATCATCCAGACTACGTCTACAAGCTTATGGTTTAAAAAAAGCTCCAAGAGCGTGGTATGACGAACTATCATCTTTCTTGCTCAAAAACAATTTCACAAAATGAACGGTTAATGACACCTTGTTTACCAAAAAATTCAAAGATGACATTTTGATTGTTCAAATTTATGTGGACGACATAATTTTTGGATCAACCAATCCTAACCATTCAAAACATTTTGAAAATCTCATGAAAAGCAAATTTGAAATGTCCATGATGGGGGAACTAAAATTCTTTCTTGGTTTACAAATACATCAATCACCTCGTGGTATTTTTATCAATCAAGCTAAATATACAATAGAGATTTTGAAAAAACATGGAATGGATAACTGTGATTCTGTTGGTACACCAATGGTCACTTCACCAAAAATAGGTGCTGATTTGTTTGGGAAACCCATCGATCCGAAGAAATATCGGAGCATGATCGGTTCTCTCATGTACCTAACTGCTAGTCGACCCGATATTCAATTTGCTGTTTGTTTGTTAGCACGGTTTCAGGCAAAGCCTACCGAACAACACCTCAAAGAGGTTAAACGAATCTTTCGGTACCTACGAAGCACCATTAACATGGGACTTTGGTATCCGAAGGATTCGGGGTTTAATCTAATAGCATTTTCAGATGCCGACCATGCCGGTGATCAAGTTACAGCAAAGAGTACATCAGGTGGAGCACAATTTTTAGGTGAAAAGCTAGTAAGCTGGTCGTCAAAGAAACAGGATTGTACTGCACTATCAACCACCGAAGCCGAGTATGTGTCTCTATCTGCGTGTTGTGCCCAAGTTCTTTGGATGCGGACACAGCTCACAGATTATGGCTTTACTTTTGACAGAATACCTATGTATTGTGACTCAAAAAGTGCCATAGCCATCTCGTGCAATCCCGTACACCACTCAAAGACTAAGCATATCAAAGTCTGCTACCATTTCATCAAAGAGCATGTAGACGAGGGTACTGTTGAATTATTTTTCGTTAAGACTGATTACCAACTCGCTGATCTATTTACTAAAGCTCTTCCAAAAGAACGGTTTGACTATTTAGTTCGACGAATTGGCATGCGAAGCCTAACTCCTGAGGAGCTAGAACGTCTTCTTGAAAAATGTTTTCAAAATCGCTTCGCTGTAAATATTTTTGAAAAATCAAAATACAAAATTTGAAAAACCAATACAAACAAAATACAAAAATAGAAAATTTTCAAAAAGTACAAAAACAATATAAAATCAAAAAATCCAAAAATATTCTTCTCACGACATGTCTGTCGTATAAATCAATATTCTGTACATTTCTAGAAATGTCATTCAACAATGATACGGACATGTACAGATGCTTGAACGGGAGTTCTTTAATGTTTTTCTAAAACATGTCGTTTCTCAAAAGTTTCTTCACAATGGCTTTTGTATACTTTAGTACGAAACCCGGACCCTAATGATGACCTCTCATTATTTTCAAATCAAGGACTCGTATTTTCAAGGACGAAATCTTTTTCAAAAAGTTCGAGTCTAAACAAACGAAAAAGACTTCAAACAAAAACTCATTTTCAAAACATAATTCTTGAGCACTTTTTCAAGATTCATCAAAAGATTTTTCAAAATCTTTCAAATGAGTGCTCAAGATAACTCCCTCAAAACCCTTAATTGATGTTAAAATGTGCTATCATTAAGGGGGAGTACAAAAACAAAATTGTTCCGAATTCATGCAAAAACAAATCTGTCTTTCTCTCCAAAAGCTTTTTCTTAATCAGTTGATATAAAAAATATCACGATATGCTATTTTTGAGGGGGAGAAGACATGATTAAAATGTGATCAAAGATGTTTAAAGTTTGTGACTGAATCTTAGAAGAGGTCTACTCAGTAATTACCAATGAATTGACGAAGCTTAAAATGTCAGTAATCGAAAAGACTTGTCCTGGACGGGTAATAATTTCAAGCTAGTCCAACTAGTGATGTAAGCGTGTCTCGAATAGGACTTGTCTGAGTAGAATGTACCGTATCGAGAGACTTTCTTTAGACTTGACTAGGACGGGTAATAACTTCAAGCTAGTCTAACTGGTGATGTAAGCGTGTCTCGAATCGGTCATGTTCACTGAAAGTGGATCAATTCAAAAGTGCAAACTCCTCCCGCATGTGCAAATTTCTTAAATAATACATGAGCACATGTGAAGGGGGAGTCCTTCAAAAGTTGCAAAAGTCTCAAAGTGGTAACAACAATGTGTTTTATTATCATAAACACTTTGAGGGATTTTCGAATGAATGGTTTTATGGCAACAATAGGATAGTCATGAAGATATAAGGTGACTAAGGTTAGAAAAAAATCGTCCTATGATCCGCCAGAGCTGGAGGGATCTACCCAAGGACAATTCCAATAGTTAGAATTAGAAGTCCTTAGGTATGATTGAAAAAAGGAGAAAATGAGACAGGAGAAAGAAGGGGTTGAAGAATTAAAAAGAAAAGTTATGAAAAAGGGTGAAAAGAAATAGCTCTCCATATGTTCAACCTTAGGGCAGACACCGGGTTCAATTCTTATGCTACTGGTTGTTGCTAAGGTGACACTGGTATTGAAGATAAAGACGTCATGGACCCAGTGACGCACTGCACTTAACTTTCTAGCCACTCAAGTTCTCTTAAAAGAGCTTGTTTCATTCTCACGGGGAACCGGTGTAATCTATCGACCTGTCTCTTAGAGATGGTTGATATTGAAACAGGAGACCTCTCCCTAATCTCCGCATAGGAAACCAAATGTGCACTTATCGAGTCTAGAGCCTCGAGATTCATCAAAAGATCTCATAGGAACACATGATCACTCTACACTAGTTGTTCATCATTAAGGACGCCAGATGTAAACTTAAGAGTCCTACGCAGATCTTAGCAATCTGCCGAGAAAGTTTATGAGAGGATTTACTTATGTATTTCTCAATGATTGAACAGAAATTCCTGCCAGGGTCAACATCAAGTAGCCCTGATAGCAGGTCACTTCAATAATTCTTTATGGGTTACACTTAGTGTTCGCGATGGTTTCAAACGGTCTACACTCGTGGAGTGATCCCCAGCGACTCACCCATTCGTTGAGCTAGTTAGTAGGTCTTGTAAGCTCCCTCAGGAGTATCCAAAATGGGAACGGCCTTGGTAAGGGTTAGAAGGAGTCTTCACACTATGCTGTTGACGATCTCTAATTCCTTATCTGTAAGTACCGGTTGATTTATTGCTAACTGTTTTCATGCAGCTATACATCATCTCCATGGCGAAGGATTCCACATGCTCATACATGCATCACTAAGTCAAAGGAAAGTTCTCACAAAGATCAAAGCAAAGTAAGGTTCAAAGAAAGATTCTACGCCAAAAAGAAGAATCTACAAAGTATAAAGACTAAAGATCAAAGTGAAAGAAAGGGAACTACGTGCATATGAATATCAAAGTCCAAAGATGTATGAGCATGTTGGAATGGCGAACAACCACCACTGATGCAGAAGTGACGAATGGTAGACTGCTCCACATCACATAAGAACAAAGAATGATGAAAAATCAGTTATCAAATATCACAAAGCATGAAGGAACAAAGACTAAAGGCTATTCTACAACGACACACAAAGTTCAAGACAAAGAAAACGGAAGATCTAATCACGTGGAGCATCATTCAAATGACCACCCCTTAGGGGGAGATTGTTAGCATTAAAATTATGTAATAGAAAAGTGATGGTCATTCTCATAAATATAAACTTTGTATGTCGTGTGGTAGGTATAGTGTTTGGGCTATGGACTTAGTAAATCTAATATGTTAAGTGTTATGTCATGCAAGCCTTTTATATGAATGTAATCCAAGTCCAAGCCCAAGCCCATAGAAAAGCCTTTAGGGCATCATCTCATGTACTATATAAACACCTCAAATGAGTCATTTGTGGTGTGTGCTTGTGTGTGTATTGTGTGTGTTTCTTAATAAAAGTTCTCTTCATCTTTTCTCTAATATTAACGCCACACATTTCATATCAAGTCACCATCTTTACTTCATATACGTGCCATATTTGTGTTAAAGTTGATAGATTTAAGGTCCTACATGTGTACATTCTAATTACAAAATAATACAATCTTGTTCATGTATTTGTAATTTCTTTGATCCTTGAATATGGCTTCCAAATTAACTACTCGACGTGTGTGCCTTTTCATATCATCAAACGTTATGTTATCGTATTAATTATACAGAGACAGAAGTAAAGAATACAAAAAACAAAATTGTAAATTGTATCTAAAATAACGCATTTCTTACAACATAACACCTTTAGTATTATCATAGGCCTTATATGTTAGTCAATTGATATCAAGGTTGATTTTCCGAAACTCCAACTAATCCATTTCAGACCAACCGAAATCACAACAAAACAACAATACACAATACTGTCAGAGCGGGATATAGGAAGTTAGATGTAGATAGTCACACCAGTACTACTCGAAGTTTTAAAAAGACCCGCGGCAAGTGTGTGTGCATATGTATATATATAATTTATTTATGTGTGGTCGTGTGTATGTATGAATGGTATGTAACTAAAATAAAAATAAGAGTAAATATAGCTAAGTACATATATACAAGCATGCGTAAAAGTTAACGTATAAAAACATAGAATCATAAGAGTATGCAAGCATATATGTACGAAATATACAAATATGAGAGGTGATTGGGAAGCCTAAACCATGTGCATAAATTTATGCCTAAACCTATGTGGCATCATCCTGTTGGCCGCAGTCAAGGGATCCACGTTTTAACAAGCCAACAGATCATGCCACATAAGTTTATACATGAAATTAGTCATACAATTAGGTCTCCTGTCATTTTCCTATAAACATATGACCCAAATTACAAAATAGGGCAACATATACAAAAATATATATCAATACAAGTATAACACAATATATGCAATAAGAGATGAAGACACTCAAACATATAGGAGATAAAGCAATATGAACGTATATAAGTTGTAGGAGCATAACAAAAGCAAATACAGACTTTAAAAGCACAAGAGCGTAAAAGTATAAAAACTTTAAAGCACAAGAGCATAAACGTGTAAAAACAATACAAGCGTAACACCATAATTGCTTATTACTTATGAGAGAGAGTCATTCAAACATATAGGGATAAAGCTATACGAATGTATATAAGCTGTATTAGCATAGAAGCTAAAAATCATATAAGCATGATTGCATGAACTCATATAAGTATAAATTGGCTTACACGCAATATACGAGTCTATGTACGGGAATTGTTGCGAGAACATATGTGGCTGTATAAAGTATTGAATCTTTATATCTATTAATCTCTATATCTAGAGGGTTAATATATTCGTACACAGAGACAGAGCCAAGAATTGGTATTAAGGGGGTTCAGATTTTTTCCCCCGGTAGTAACATACAATTCGTTGTTTAAAACCTATATTGAAGCTTGAATCTTTTGACATACGGGCTCGATGGTAATCTTTTTCGACAGTAACATACAATTATTTGATTAGTAGAAAAAACGAACAAAATGGGCAAACATTGGCTTAAATGGTAGTGAAGATGAGGAATTAAAGAAGATAAAAGTGTCAATGTTTATTAGATATGGGCCATAAATGGGATGGGATTGAAGACTATATGAAAGACTTTATCAAACCGAAAGTAAGACAAGAAAACTTGTTTCTACGATGGATTCATACACTTTTATGAAGGATAGCACAAAATAATACGTGGCTTTCTTTTTTTACATAAATAACAAGTATAATTAGTCTCAAAAACCGTCATGTGAATTTTTTTAAAGGTTAAGAATAATAGAATTATTAAGAATTTTTTTAATAAAATACAAAAAATATTTCAACTTATTTATTTAGTGAGCCTTTTGAAAAAAATAAACGTATAACACTCGAAATTAATTATTATGTTTAAATATAAATTAAGTCACAATAAAGTGATAAACTACTAGATGAAAAGAAAATAGATAAAAAAAACAAAAACAAAATAAATTATGGGGTTAAATTCATAAATGCTTAACGTACTTACAATTTTGACTCATTATACATAATGTACTTTTGTTATTGTCAAAATGCTTAATTAAGTTTGTGTTTTTTGTCATTACGCATAACTAATAGGATTTCTTAAGGGTACTTTCGTCATTTGTTACATCTTCATCTCCTACCTCCCCCCTTGCATTTCCGGCCACTTTCTGGCCACCGGAGCTAACAACGTCGACCACCAAATATAATCGCCACCACCACCTTACTCCTCTCAACCTCCCCGTCATTTCTACATAACACACGCACCTTGTAGCTCCCTCTAGCACCACGAATACATAACCACCGCCGCGTACATCACCACCACCACCCACATTTCAACACATACCCATGACACTGCCTCCCCAACCCCACCTCATAATCATACCCATTTTGGTAAAAACCAGCCATAAATGCACTATAAGAAACTACGTTTCGTTGAGGCATTTTGTCAAACAGGTGGTGGGCATATTTTGGCATTAAATGTGCGTGAATACTTGTTGATGATAAGGTTGTTGCAACATTGTTGGCAATCTTTAGGTGTGACGTATACAACTATGGTGTGGTATTGTGGGAACTTACGACTGAAAAGGTTCCTTGGGATGACCTTAACCAGATGCAAGTATGTTATCTTCAATTAGCAAGCTGAAAAGTTAGAATACTTATCCTAAAATCAGAAGACCATAGTAAAGGGTATTCCTTATCAGCTTCTTGTTACAATATAATGATTAATCTTTAATCTAACAAGTTTTTTTTTATATCAAGTTTGATAGAAAAGTTGCTTGTATAACTTCAAGAGGGTGAACTGAAATTTTATGAATTATACTTGTAGGTTATTGGCGCAGTAGCGTTCACGGATTTAGTTTTGGTTTGGGTTTGATTATGGTTGTTTTGGTTTGGTCTCGAGTAGGCAGCTGTGACTCTAAAGGAGCATTTTTAAAAATGCAGATTTTTTTGTGGTGATGATGATCGAAGGCTATTTAAGTCATTTTGCATAATAAAGAACCATTTGTTAAGCATTATGACAACTAATACAAACTTAATTAAGCATTTTGATAATAAAAAAAGTACATTATGTAGAATGAGTCAAAATTGTAAGTAGGTTAAGCATTTATGAATTTATTATGTGACTCCCCATGCTATTTATCCACCCAACCCCACGTGACTAAAGTAATCTTCATATTCCCCTGTTTATACTTTACCCTTTTTATATTACTGATACTCCTTCATCTTCCCTAATTCATCTTCCTCCTTTTGACATTTCATAACCCTTGATATGACAAATGATTTCTAAAAATGATTTTAAATATCAGGACCATAGAATTTGGGGGGGGGGGGGGGGGGGACATTCTAAAAAAACCTCAAAACTCCTAGGTGGCTCCGCCACTATCTACGCTACAAGGTGAACTAGTTGGGCCAGTTGGGGTTGGCCGAGCACCTGTAAAACCTCGCAAAAATCTATATAGTTAACAATCGTTTAATTATATATTAATCTCTGTCATTTATTTTAATCACCATTTTTGCGGAAAAATTTAAATTTTTCTTATTATACTATATTAACGAAATCACGTCATTCCATAATTCACCAAATGACGAAACCAATTCTCAACACGATTAATGAATATATTAAAATTTTACCATTTACAAACTTACGTAACATATTTTAGCAAAAATATTCGACAACTCCCGGACTCACAAAAATAACTCACCTAATCCTAATTAAATTTTACTAATCCTAATTAACTCTAACTAATCACTAAACGGGCCCTTAATCCTTCCTTTCAGCCCAAAACCACGCGTAAAAGTTTCAGCCCATCTTTCCCTTCGCGTTACTGTTCACCAGCCCAACACCAAGGGCCCAATTTCCTTCTTATTTTCAGCTTTCCATTCGAGCAGACCCCCTCCAAAACGCCCTGGTATTTTTCAAATTTTGAACACAACACATACGTATTTTTATACCTCCTAATTGTCTACCTACCAAAGAATTAGTATGCCAAGTTTGAGCTTCTAAGACGAACGTTTGATACGTTTAATAGAGGCAAAGTGCTTGGGCAAAATCCAACCCAATCGATATATGATAAATTCAAAACTCAACCGTTTTAATCCCGGTTTGTTTCTAAATGATTCTAATAATATTTCTAGCTTATTTGCATGATGTTGGATCAGTTTTAACATCATTAAATCAAGTCTCACATGTTAAATGAATTTGTGCACTTTAATAAAACTAGTCGACATATATATGTACACTAGGGATGAGCATTTCGAACCGAATCCCGGAACCGTACCGGTACCGTACCGAAACGGTACCGATCCCGATATACGGTACGGTATCGGTACTAAGAAATAAGGAGGAAAAAAATTCGGTACCACTAATTCGGTACGGTACCGGTACCAAATCGGGAAATTCCCGAAAAAAAACGGGAAAATCCCGATTTCTCGGTACCGATACCCATACCGATACCGGTACCAATACCGGTACCGGTACCCGAATCCCGTTCGGTACGGTACCGGTACCCTAATTTATGCTCGGGAAAAAATCGGTACCACTAATTCGGTACGGTACCGGTACTGTGCTCATATCTAATGTACACCAAGCAAAATTTCAACTTTGCTACCCTTTCACACACTCTCTTAAAGTCAAGATATCAATAAAAATCTCTACTACATCCAACATTTTCTGACTTCAAAACAATAGGAACAAGTTGAGTGAATTTTAAAAACTTTTATATAAACTAGTACGTATACATATTAAACGTATAACTCATTTCTCCATCACCACCTCTCCCACACAACTCCCTTGTATGTTTTCTCAGCTCCTTTTCATCATTTAGAAACCCTAAACGACCAGAAGCTATTACCACTTCATTTCAAGCTTATTCAAAGATGTTAGAGTGTTATATTCGAACATATATTGGTTCTAGCAAGTGGTGGATATTTTTCTTGTGTTCTAATCCCTCCTTACACGTTCACTCACCACCCTAGAGATGTTGTAAGTCATTTCATATCATTTCGAGTTCATTTTATACGTATATAATTCCCCATGCATCACATATTTATTATTTTCGAACATATATATTTCACTCTTTATTTTACGTGTTACATATATTACTAGAACACAAAAACGTGGTTGCCTCCCTTGTGGAAGGCCTAGAAACCACAACACACACTCATCTCACTGTTATATTATTGTTACATGCATCTATCGA
Organism: Artemisia argyi; assembly: GCA_030686995.1. Taxonomy (NCBI): domain Eukaryota; kingdom Viridiplantae; phylum Streptophyta; class Magnoliopsida; order Asterales; family Asteraceae; genus Artemisia; species Artemisia argyi. Next base: position 149,885,940 of record CM060705.1, read on the forward strand.
GACCGTTCTATACATGTTCCAAACAAATAAAATCATAAACACTTAAAAATTTCACCCAGTCTTTTAAGCAGAAATATGTCCCAAGTCGCTATATAAATGGCTTTGTAAAACTCAAATTCATTTAACGACCCATCTATATTTTTACATGGACTCATAGACGCCATGACTAGCTACAACTTTCATAAAGATAACTTGTAAAAATAATCGCATCTCGACCTTCTAAAATGACCAAAGTAAATCGACCAACTCGTATATACCCTCAACACTTAGAATTTTTCTAAGTCTTTTTACTCAGAAAACTGCTCCAAATCACGTCTAAAACGACCTTGTAAAACTCAATCCGACTTAACAACCACCCATTATTTTTACACAACCTGTTTCTCCTTACTACAAACTTAAATTTGGGGGTGTTACAGATTGGCATCAGAGCTAGAGTTGTAGAGAATTAAATGTTTTCAAACATTAAACTATAACTACACTTTCAAAATAAATGATTTTACACCATACTATTTTATGCCCTCCGTGTCTGCAGACTGCCGTGCTCAATACCTTATCTGTTGAGATTATCTTACATGCTTAATAGTTACTCTTATACCATTTTTATTTCATCTATACTGTTACATCTTTAACATACAAAATCCTCATAAAATACTATTCTCGCTTACTACAGTAACATGTCTCCTGAAACTCCCGTGAATGTCGAAATTACTCTCTGTAATACTAGAACATCACCTACCTATCAAAATTCTCCAAATACTGAAGATTCTTACGTACAAATATCACAACCCTAGCCTGATATAAAACTCACTCAGAGATCACTTCCATCGTCACCTATTTTTTTTCACCTTTACGTCAAAAACTTAGAAGAACTACCGAATCATATGAAGATTTGATTGGTGGTCAAGAAGCATTCGAAGTTGGATGAAGTTCACGCCAAGAGATGCCGTGGAAGAATGTTGAGCCAAATTCTCTGTTACCTTATACATCAGATTCCTCAATACCAAATATTTCCAAATTCTCTATTTCCTGACGCTCCAAATTTCTCGATACAATACATCTCAAATGATGTATCTTCACCCAATTCCCCTGAACAGAAAGTTGTACCCACTAAACCAAAAAGTTTTTGGTTAGTAATGACGTATTTTCTAGTAATTCTGAAACTCACATAATTTGAAATCGACCTTTAATCAATAACAATCTCCTTTTGTTATAACCCCCTGTTGTTAATAAATTCTTTCCATCATGATGCTATGCATGCATGTAATGATTCCTCATACCTTCATGAAAAATCTCACCATTTGTTACTCATTTTGGTAAACAAATGACTCCACGCAGGTCAATGGAGTATTAATAAAAGATCTTGTATCGTTTGTTTTGGAAAAACAATCAATCAAGTTATTAATATAATGTTGATTATAGTGAATATATTCAAACTTACCTTGATAATACCTATGATTATTTTGATTCCTTATACCTACCATAACTAGGCTATAACCATAGAATTTTATAAGACAAATTTTTGGAAGAGAACTTGAAGAATAGAGAGAAGGTTATTGAACTTTAGCTTTAGTAGATAAGTCTGTTTGTTCCTTAGCAATCCTATACCAAGAGTTGATCATTTATCTATGATACTACCCAGACATATCTTGAAATTAGATTACAGTAGGGATTCAATTTAGTCTATCATCAATGATATAATTAGCTCCATATTCTTTCACTAAAGGGACTAACAAAGTACTAAGAATATCCAGAAATTAGTAATCAATATCATTGCAATAATACTTGAAGTAACCATAGTTCCTCCGATTAGCAACGATATAGCAAGAAAAGAAAATAAGACGGCCATACCTTGTAAGCATATCTATGAAAGTTTTACGGATTTTAGACCAACTCACCTTAAGAGAACAATAAGAGTGACTGAACCTACCAGCACCAATATCAAAGGATTTTAGATCAAAAAGTTAAATGGGACACTTTAAGAATCACTACCCAATTCAGAATACCACTTAGGACAAAAATACCAGAGGAAGAGAATGGAAACTCTTTAGAACCTTAACAATGTCAAAATATGACATTAATGTTTAAACAGAAGAGAAATTCTTGTTGTAATAAAATAAACCATAATTCAAACCCTCTATAGTTGTATTCCCTTTTGTAATTTACCTTAGGTATGATGGATGTAACCTAAGTGTAACAACTACCTTTCTACCGTATAAAAATTCTACCTAGTAATATTTCCATAATAATCATAACCTACGTCTATTTTCAATTTCTATTCCATTTTCCTTGTTCGTAATCGTTACGTAACAATATCCTGATATCACCTTAGGAATCTAGTTAACATCATTTCCGACTGAACGATAGATTATTACCACCCTGTAAGAATTATCTCATGAACTTTAAGTGTATACCAAAGATGTCCTAGCATCTCCTTAGAAATTTCTGACTCATCACCATATTATGAACAAAAATTTACTAAATTCTTTTGAAAATGATTAGATGGCATTCAACGTTGTACCTAAACCATTAAGGCTGAACCACCTAAAACAAGTTAAAGAAAAATAAATACCATTGTTACTGAGCCAAGCATCACATCATTTGGTCCTCAATTATACATAGCCTAGCTACCTATGTATAATTTAGGAAGAATCATGTCATAAATGGAATAGTTATCTTTTCAGATTTTCTAATAACAATCTTCATGTAAAAAGCAAAATCTTGAGATTAAATAAACTATTCATAAACCTCATTTTCGACAAACTCCAATAAATATTTACACTTAATATCCATCATTTTATTATAGTAAGTCGAGAAAAGTACAAACATTAGAAACCTAAGAGTTCACAAAGACTTATGGAAAACATCAATAGCGAAAATTTTATTAGAGACCACGGAAATTTATACATAGGCATATAATTAGCATAGGAAGTGCTATTATTACAATGATTACAATAAAAAGCATAGAATCTTCAATAGGCTGACTCGGCATAATAATAAGGATTCCCATCAACAGCACCATAGCGAGAACCACCACAGGATGAATCACTCTGATTATTCTAAAAGATAAGTATAAGTACACCATTAGAAACAATAGCAAGACTAGTTCTTAAACATAAAGACAAATAAGTCTTATTTCACAATTATTGAGGATTACATAGAAACATAACAAGGATACATTTTAAACAACCCTAGCTTAAGACTAGTGCCTCCATATCTTATCCACAACATATGATAAAACCATGAGTGCTATTAGGAAAACCAAGAGCCCGACCAAAACTTCATAATCTTCATCCGGGACAAAAGTCAAATAGGTGATGGCAACAACGATATATACCATTGCGATAATAGTAATTAGGCTCGGCATTTTCGGAAGTATTTAATGAGAGAAAAGGGTTAAGAATAGGAAATGTGAAATGATAGGAAAATGGTTGGTGGAAGAATAGAAAATTTAAGTTGGTATTTATAGACTAAAAATCTAGCCGTTGGGACCAAATATAGCCATTATGCTACTATTCACGACCATTTGAATTCACTATTCACGACCGTTAGTATTCACTATTCACTAGCCGTTAATTTTTCACTATTCCTGACCGTTACTTTCTATATTTACAACCCTTGGATTCGTTTGTTGCAACATTTAAATCTATCCCGCCTAGCACCAATAAATCTAACTAGATTTCGTTTCTTTGAATTTCGGATAAAAATCTCTCGACAACCCTATGTTCATAATCCTTTACCCTATTAATCATTTCAAACTTGAATTTCGGGATGAAATTCAGAATGACGAGTGGGTACTGTAAAACTTCGCAAAAATCCATATAGTTAACAATCGTTTAATTATATATTAATCTCCGTCATTTATTTTAATCACCATTTTTGCGGAAAAATTTAAATTTTTCTTATTATACTATATTAACGAAATCACGTCATTCCATAATTCACCAAATGACGAAACCAATTCTCAACACGAATAATGAATATATTAAAATTTTACCATTTACAAACTTACGTAACATATTTTAGCAAAAATATTCGATAACTCCCGGACTCACAAAAATAACTCACCTAATCCTTATTAAATTTTACTAATCCTAATTAACTCTAACTAATCATTAAACGGGCCCTTAATCCTTCCTTTCAGCCCAAAACCATGCCTAAAAGTTTCAGCCCATCTTTCCCTTCGCGTTACTGTTTACTAGCCCAACACCAAGGGCCCAATTTCCTTCTTATTTTCAGCTTTCCATTCGAGCAGACCCCCTCCAAAACGCCCTGGTATTTTTCGAATTTTGAACACAACACATACGTATTTTTATACCTCCTAATTGTCTACCCACCAAAGAATTAGTATGCCAAGTTTGAGCTTCTAAGACAAACGTTTGATACGTTTAATAGAGGCAAAGTGCTTGGCCAAAATCCAACCCAATCGATATATGATAAATTCAAAACTCAACCGTTTTAATCCCGGTTTGTTTTTAAATGATTCTAATAATATTTCTAGCTTATTTTCATGATGTTGGATCAGTTTTAACATCATTAAATCAAGTCTCGCACGTTAAATGAATTTGTGCACTTTAATAAAACTAGTCGACATATATATGTACACCAAGCAAATTTCAACTTTGCTACCCTTTCACACACTCTCTTAAAGTCAAGATATCAATAAAAATCTCTACTACATCCAACATTTTCTGACTTCAAAACAGTAGGAACAAGTTGAGTGAATTTTAAAAACTTTTATATAAACTAGTACGTATACATATTAAACGTATAACTCATTTCTCCATCACCACCTCTCTCACACAACTCCCTTGTATGTTTTCTCAGCTCCTTTTCATCATTTAGAAACCCCAAACGACCAGAAGCTATTACCACTTCATTTCAAGCTTATTCGAAGATGTTAGAGTGTTATATTCGAACGTATATTGGTTCTAGCAAGTGGTGGATATTTTTCTTGTGTTCTAATCCCTCCTTACATGTTCACTCACCACCCTAGAGATGTTGTAAGTCATTTCATATCATTTCGAGTTCATTTTATACGTATATAATTTACCATGCATCACATATTTATTATTTTCGAACATATATATTTCACTCTTTATTTTACGTGTTACATATATTACTAGAACACAAAAACGTGGTTGCCTCCCTTGTGGAAGGCCTAGAAACCACAACACACACTCATCTCACTGTTATATTATTGTTACATGCATCTATCGAGACCGTTCTATACATGTTCTAAACATATAAAATCATAAACACTTAAAAATTTCACCCAGTCTTTTAAGCAGAAATATGTCCCAAGTCGCTATATAAATGGCTTTGTAAAACTCAAATTCATTTAACGACCCATCTATATTTTTACATGGACTCATAGACGCCATGACTAGCTACAACTTTCATAAAGATAACTTGTAAAAATAATCGCATCTCGACCTTCTAAAATGACCAAAGTAAATCGACCAACTCGTATATACCCTCAACACTTAGAATTTTTCTAAGTCTTTTTACTCAGAAAACTGCTCCAAATCACGACTAAAACGACCTTGTAAAACTCAATCCGACTTAACAACCACCCATTATTTTTACACAACCTGTTTCTCCTTGCTACAAACTTAAATTTGGGGGCGTTACAGCACCCTCCAGCCCCCCACTGGCTCCGTCCCTGTTTGTACACGAAGCTAAAGCTACTATGTAACAATAAAAGCTTACCTAGTCCAACCAACATCATCAACTTATAATTTTTTTTAAATAGATTTTTGTCGATACGTCTTTTAACTTTAAGCCAATTTATGGTTTAACTATTTAACTTTTTTGCATTGTTTTTATCCTTAATTTTGTTTGACCATTTATTTAAGGGGTACTTGTGTATTTGCCCCATGAGGTTCACCATGCTTCAAGCCTAGCCCTATGCGACTTCGAGTATAGGGTTTTGCCCCAATTCGACTTATGCGTTTTATGCCATTATGTTGGGAATTCTGCTAAGTAAGAATTCTGTTGATGGTTACTACTGAAGGTTACTGCTGAAGAGCTGGTTCCTGCTGAAGCAGTGTATCTGCTGAAGTCTAGTTTCAGCATGATTAGTTTCTGCGGATATAGTTATTCCGTATTTTATGGATATGCATGAGTTTATTTAGGAAGTGATAATGCATATCTTTTAGAAGTTTTAGAATATATGTTTCTTGGGAAACGATTTAGGGTTCCTTGTGTATAAAAGGAACACACGATTATGTATTGAGTTACGTTTTTAGAAAACACTTTCATTTATAATTAAAAGATCCATAGAGAATCAAAAGTTCTTAGTATTAAAACTTGTGTTTGTTTCCGCTTTAAAATACAAGTTACAGAGATTATCTATTAGTGTGTTGGTGATTACATTGACATAACTAACGATTCTAGAGTGCTCAGAAGATCTATCAATGTCTTTGTTTCAATAAGTGGTATCAGAGCCTCGAGAGAGTCTCAGTGATACTGAGAAAAACAAATCTTACACCATCAAAATCCAAACCAATCAAAGAAAATGCTTGGATCTGACGATGAAGTTGATACAACCCAGAACCTTAACACCACTTCTCTCCAACAACTCAACCTCTCCAACAGTAATGCTAAATTCCCATACTTGAAGAATGCTGAAGACTATGATTTGTGGTCCATGAAGATGCAAAACTGGATCACAAACATTGACTAGAATCTTTGGGAGTTTGTCCGAAAGGGGAACAACCTGAAGAAGCATGTTAAATGTAAGGAATTATTGAAGATACTGCTGACTGATACTGCTGACAGGTTCCTGCGAAAGGCTTAGTGACTTTCTGCTGATGACTGGTTCCTGCGGACATATAGAGATCCTACGGATAGAGTTTAACCATGGATAGAACTTATGTATTTTAGGACGAGATATGTAGAATATCTTTTATTAGTTTATCATTATTTGTTTCTTGTAAGAAAGGTTAGGGTTTCCACTAGTATATAAGGAACCCTAGGACATTGTTAGTCTTACGAGTTTTTCATAACATTATTAGTAAAAGTTTATCGATCCATAGAGGATCAAGTTTAGTATAAGTTTGTTTTTATATTCCGCAATAATTACAAGCTCACAGAGATTATCTAACTTAGTCTTACTAGTGATTACATTAGTTGGCTAACGATCTATTGGCTCGTGATCTATCAAGGTATAGATCCCTACAAATGGTATCAGAGCCACTAGATACTCTCTGTAACCTCAACACAATCAGTACCAATTGGAGACAAACCAGGCGGTGATGTTGCTCTCTCAGAAGCAGGCTCTCTTACTCAACAACTACAACAGGTGGCCTTCTCTAACAGCAATGCCAAAATTCCTTTTCTAAGGAAGGATGAGTATGAGATCTGGGCCATGAAGATGCAGAACTGGATTGCAAGTGTTGACTATAACCTCAGGAATGTTATACTCAATGGCTGTCGTCCTAAAAAGCAAAGTGTAGATGCTAATGGTAAAATTACGATTTTGGAACCTGTTTCTGCTGAAGAAATTCTTGCTATACAAAGGGAGAACAAAGCAAGAACCATATCGCTGCAGGAAATCCCTGATGACCACATGGGAGATTTTCATTCCATGACTGATCCAAGAGAAATCTAGTGGGCCATAAAAGCCAGATTTGGTGGGAATGAAGAATCAAAGAGGATGAGGAAGAGTATGTTGAAGCAAGAATTCCAAGAATTCAAGATAACTGAAGAGGAAGGTCTCTACAAAGGTTATGACAGGTTTCAGAAGATTCTGAGTCACTTGAATCAGTTGCTAGCAAGACCCGACAATGAGGAGGTAAACTCCAGGTTTCTAAGAGCCTTGCCTCCCTCATGGTCTCAAGTGAGTATATCATTGAAAACCAAAGGTGGCTTGGACTACCTCAGTTTTAATGACTTGTACAACAAGCTCAGAGCTTTGGAAGGTGACATAAAGGGATTCTCTCCATATGCAGCTACTCCTTCACAATCTGCATTTGTCAGTTCTAACTCAAACTACATGCCACATACCTATACAAGTCCATCCCCAGTACCACAGGTTTACACAAGTCCATCCACTCCAAGCCAAAGTCTTCCAATTACCACATTGTCTTTTTCAAATGCTAATCCAATAACACATCCAAAGATTAGTAATGTGATGGAAGATGTACTTCATTCATTTGTTGCTGAAGTTGATAAACAGCAACAAATAGCTTATGAAGACTTTGAGTAGATTGATGAACTTGCCTTAGAAGAGTTGGACTTAAAGTGGCAAATGGCTATGCTCTCTCTCAAGGTTAGAAGATTTGAGCAAAAGGTTGGTAAAAAGCTCAATGTTGATGGAAGAGATGCAGCTAGGTTTGATAGAAGGAAAGTAAAGTGCTATGCTTGTGGATAAATTGGCCATTTTGCAAGAGAATGCCAGCCAAGAAGGGTGAAGCTAGTACCAGATATTCAGCATACAAGAAGAAAGAAGTGGAGGCTGGAGAATCAAAGGCCTTGATCACTGCTATATATACTAGTGTTGACTGGAATGAGCATGAAGATGCAACAAGCAGCTCTCCTCAAATCTCTTGCATGGCTAGTTGTGATGATAACTTTGGTCTCATGGGAATCTCTCCTCAGGTATCTACTTGTGTTTGTGATTGTGATTCTAAATATACAACTCTAAAAGAAGCTTATGATGATCTGAAACCAAAATATAATGCTTGTTTTATTGAAGCTGCAACTTATAAAGAAGCTTTTAAAACTTTAGAACAACAAAAGGTGTGGTTTCAACAGAATCAATTGGCTTATGAGGAAAAGATTAGAGTTTTAAGTAGAGATTTAGAATGTGTTAGCAATGAATTAAAGTTTTCTAAAAAAGAAAAAGCTAGAATTGAGTCTGAGAAAAGTGTTTTGCAAGAGAAACTAGATAAAGAGGTAGCTTTACATAAAAATTGGTTAATTTCAGGAGATAATTTAGCTAGCTGTCTTTATGGTAGTCAACCTGTAAACTCTGGGATAGGTTTAGGGTTTAAAAAATATGTTGGCTTAGAGGCAAGGAATGATGTGGGTAAATCTACACCAGCAGGCTTAGCAAATTATGTTAAAGAAGGAGATTTGCATCCTGTACCAGGACCTGCCTGAGGTGTATTTATGCCTACTACCAAAACCTCTGACTTTGATGGTTCACACCATCTCTTTGGCAAAAAGTCTAAAGACTTGCCAAATAAGTCTGAAGACCCTCCAACCATAGGAACCCCTAAGCCCACATCCCATAAGGTTGACTTACCAGAATCAAAGGAAACCACTGGCATTAGGATCAATGACTCCCCTAACACTAGAAGTATATCTAGTAATGATTCTAACACTTATGTCTCTTGTTCTTCCAGGGACAAGACCTCAGAGACCTCTAGTTATGCCAGCTGTGATTCCAAGACCAAGTCAGACTCACCCAAGTCCTCAATAAAGAATTCTGACAAGTCATCTTACAAGTCTGTGGACTCTGAAGTTGTTGCTGATGAAGTTCTTTCAAAGACAGCCTCTTCTGAAGACTTGTTATTTACTTCTTTTAAAAACAATTCCTTTCAGTGTTTACAAAACAATTCTATTTCTGGTGTTGCTTTGAATAATTCTGTGTTTAATAAGACATCTTTTGGATTTAATAAATCTTCTAAGAAGAAGAAGTGTTTTATTTGTGGTAGCAAATTGCATTTAATTAAGGATTGTGATTTTCATGAGAAGAGGATGGGTGTTTCTGTTGTTAATAATAGACCTAGACAAAAGTGGACTAACAATTGTTCCAAACCCTCAGTAGTTCCACAGGCAAAGTATAATGTCCGCAGCATGTATTCCATTCCTGCTGATAGGTCTGTTACACCTGATAGGTCTGTTTTTCATAGTAGATATATGAATACCAATAGAAACAGATATGGGCCACAACCATTTTATTGGTATGAATATAATGACCAAATGTTTATGGGAAGGGCTAACTGGGATTCTGATGAAAAGTCCTCAGCAGATTGTTCTTGGACACATAAAAGACCATATAATTACAGGGAATCCAGGAACAATTGTGGATCTAACTCATCTTCTTGGGTACATCACAATGATCCACAGGGCAGGCTCAAGTCTTTCATGACTTAAGTCTCTTAACATATTTATGTTGTTGTATATTAACTTTCTTTGTTGTAGGAACATCCTCTTCTTAATAAAGACTTAGGTATTATTGATAGTGGTTGTTCAAGAAACATGTCTGGAAATCAAGAGAAGCTACATGACTTTGTGCCAATTAATGGAGGCATAGTGAGGTTTGGAAGTGGAGTAGGAAGGATCACTGGCAAAGGAACCATTAGAACTCCAAAGGTGAATTTTGAGAATGTCTACTATGTGAAGGAGCTTCAAGGATTCAATTTGTTCTCAGTCTCACAAATTTGTGACAAAAAGCTTCCTGTGTTTTCACTGAAGAAGGTTGTTTCATTCTTTCACCTGAGTTCAAAATACCTGATGACAATCATGTATTGCTAAAGGCTCCAAGAAATCATAATCTTTATACATTTGACTTGAATGATGTCAAGCCAGAAGGTGATCTAACATGCCTGGTGGCTAAAGCATCCTTGGATGAATCTACAAAATGGCATAGGAGGATGGCACATGTTAATTTCAAAGTCATCAACAAACTTGCTAAAGATGGACTGGTTCATGGACTTCCTTCCAAGATCTTCACCAATGAGCATAATTGTGTGGCTTGTAATAAGGGAAAGCAACACAAAGCTTCTTATAAGGCCATTACTACTGTGAGCACAATCTCAGAACCATTGCAGCTACTTCACATGGATCTTTTTGGTCCAACATCCATCAGGAGTATTGATCATAAGTACTTCTGTTTGGTGATCACTGATGCTTTCAGCAGATTCAGCTGGACATTTTTCTTGGTGACTAAAGATCAAACCTTTCAGGCACTTAAAGAATTTATGGCTCTAGTTGAAAACCAACTTAACAAGAGGATTAAAGGTATAAGGTGTGACAATGGGACAGAGTTCAAAACTGGTAATCTCATTGAACTTTCTGGTTTAAAGGGTATTAAAAGAGACTATAGCACTCCTAGGACTCCACAACAGAATGGAGTTGCTGAAAGGAAGAATAGAACCCTTATAGAGGCTGCAAGATCTATGCTTGCTGACTCTAAACTTCCCACCATGTTTTGGACTGAGGCAGTTGGCACTGCCTATTATGTATTGAATAGGGTGTTGATGAGGCGAAAAATGAACCACTTTTAGGGGGTCATTTAAGCCCGGAATTGACTATATTTGATCAAATATTACCCTAAATCGTTCCTTTTGTGATTTTAGGTACTTTGGGAGAGAAATCTGGAAAACGAAGCAATTCGGACGTTTTTGGAGCATAAAAGTGAAGAAAACGCCAAAGTCTTAATTTTCCTTGCTGGGAACAGTAGGTGACGGCGTCAAGAAGAAATTTCTGACGGCGTCAAGAGTAATTTCCATGACGACCCAGTACAGAATTGACGGCGTCACAAGGTAGGGCGTCAAGAGTAAAATGCATGACGGCCTGGAAATGCATAACACATGACGGCGTCAAAAGTAGATCAAGGCAGTCCGAGAAGTATTTTGGCGGCGAGATGACGGCGTCACAAGATTTGTCTTGACGCCGTCAGACCCTATTTCCTATATATAGTTTTCTAATTTTCACATTAAAAAAAGAGACGTTTTGGAGAAACCCTAAGTACGAACTTGGTACGAATTTTACAGGTTTTTCAAGGGTTCTAAGCCCTTGATCCCTTTCATGCGTAATTGAGATAAGTATTTTTTTAATTCAATCAATATGTCTATGTGTTGGTTGTCTATATCTTGTTCTTGTCTTAATTCTACCATGTTAGTGCTAGATCTATCTTGTGTTTGCTTGGATCTAATGAAACCTAGATGTTAATTATGTGTTGATTACTTGTTTATGGTTGTATTGGATGAATGATTTCGATGTTAGGCTTAAGAAAACTGGCAGATCTCCAATTGGTAACATGCTTGAACGTCTTAGGAAACTTGAACTGACGTGCACTAGGTTTTATTGGTTGTATTTAATGCATGAGTAAATTCTAATGATCCCATGTTAGGAGCTTCTTAGCCGGCTCGATATAGGAGTGAAGTAGGCACTCATAGGATTGGGGAATTAAGTGCGCCACCCCATGAATGGTATTAAGGAGTACAATCCGTCATCCACGCAACTATAACAAGTAATTAACGTGTAAAAGATATATAGGGAGTAGCGAAATCTAAGTAAACACATTTTCTCCACTTATTGCTCACAACCTTAGTATAATTTAGTTTATTTTCATTTCTAGTATTTTATTTTGATTGCATCTTTAGTATTGGGTTAGTTGACTAGCAACTAATTCCGCCCAAATCCTTCAAACCCGAGATTTTCACTTGCTTTCTAAAAAACATAAAAATACAAAAATAATCATCCCTCATCTTTAGAACTAGTATTTAGGTTTTCTAATCCTAGCGACACTATTCCTAGCTGAACGATCAATCCCCTGGTACTTGTCACTATATTATACTACAACGATCAGGTACACTGCCTGGTGGGGGTTGTAAGCTTCTCAAGATCCCTTGAGAGGTAAAGCCTGGTGCGATTCCCACGTATCAAGTTTTTGGTGCCGCAGCCTAGGGAATAGTTATTGTCTAGGTTAGAATCTCTTTTTATTAGGTCTACTTGCTAGATTCCTTTCTAGTAAGATTTTATTTTTATTTTTAGGTTTTCTTTAGTCTATCTTATTCTTTGTGTCTTTGTTCGTAACTCTTCACCACCCAACATCATGGACAACGGGAACATCTTTGAACCCGTCATCCCACCACAACAAAACCCACCACTAGAACCTCTTAGGCCCCGAACCTTAGGAGAGTATTCCCGACCTAGCCACCAAGGCTACCGAAACACCATTGAGCTCACCGGAGCCAATGTGACCCCCTTGCGATCCGACACCATCCGGTTGGTGCAAAGCGGATGTGCATTCCATGGACTTCGTTTCGAAGATCCAAACCAACATCTTAAGGACTTCCTCAAAATCGTAGACTCCATAGACCTAGATGTTGAAACTAGAGAGACAACCCGATTACGCCTATTCCAATTCTCTCTACGGGATCAAGCTAGTCAATGGCTTGAGCGTTTACCCGCGGGATCCATCACCACATAGGATGATCTCACCACTCGTTTCCTTGCTCAATTTTTCCCACCGGGGAGAACTACTAAGCTTAGAAATGATATCTTGATGTTCCAACAATGTCAAAATGAATCTCTTTATGAAGCATGGACTCGTTTCAAGGACTTACTCCAAAAAGTCCCTCATCATGGCATAGATCTTTGGCTCCAAGTCCAAATCTTTTTTGACCATATCGATCTCTCCACTAGGCGAGCCATTGACCAATCGGCCGGTGGTAAGCTACGTGATCTAAGTGCGGAACAATCATGGGAACTCATAGAAGATCTTGCTCTCTATGACAACGAAAGTTGGAATGATCCCCGTGATTTGAACAAAACGGTCAAGGCAATATCTTTGCCTTCGAACAATTCTAGCACTCCCGACCGTAGGATCATGGAATTTGAAGGTCGAGTCAAGTCTCTCATAAAATCTTACGAAGCTCAAAAACCTTCAAGCTAAGTAAGCAGAATCGCTTCTACATGCAAATTATGTAATGGCCCTCACGAGACTCATAAGTGCATGGAGCTTCCAAAACGTGCTTATAACGAATTCACGTCGTCACACGTGGGTCGAGGTCCTCGAACTCCTGGCGAGGCCTATAAGGCATGGAAGGATAAACCTAATTTCAGAGGGTACCAAACGCGGAGCGTATCCTTCAATGACTCCTCACCACTCACTTGGTCCGAGCATTTTCCATCACAAGGAATTCCTAGGCAAAGCTGTGAAGATGCTCTAAAAAAATTCATTCTATCTCAAGAATTACAGCTCTCTACGCTCGAGGCTAAATTTAGACAATAGCAGGCTGATATGAATAACAAGATTTGTAATCTGTTAACTGCTATCAAAGAGCATGTTGTTAATAAACCTATTCACGTTGATGAGGTTAAGTCTGTTACTGTCATGAGTCCACCAACCTCCCCTGTGAAAATAAAAAGTCCTAGTAAGTTATTCAAACATCTATCACTAAAAGGAAAAGAACCTGTCAACCCCCTAGGACCAATCCATTTCGTAAACACCATCACCACGATATCTGCTTCTACACCTAACCCAACCCAACAACAAACTAACAAAATTGGTTATACAGCTAAAGATGAGACCTTAAGGGTAGACCACGATTTGGCCAAAAAACCTACCAACTCATCCGAGCAGTACACCGCACAAGAATCTGGCAAATCAAATGAAGGGAAAGAAAGATCGGAAGAGCATGAGAGAAATCCAACCATTTTGGGTAAATCTATTATAGAGGAACCCGAGAGAAAAATGGAGGATGTTACTAGTGGGAGTAGCGATAGGACTGAGGAAAGCAACGCTAAAGTTTTCAAGATCTCCTGCACCATTAAGGAAAAGCTCTTAACCGATAGTCATATAGATCCTAGCTTCCCAATCAACATAATCCCCCTTTCCTTATACCACGAAGCCTTCCCAAAACGCATTGTGTGCGAGAGAGTTGATAATGCAAGGGTTATAAAAAATTTATCAATTATGATTGGCGAACTTGTTTACAATATTGACCTCACCGTGGTCGATGACGTGGACCCTCTCTCCAACAAAACGTTAACCAACCTTGTTCTTTGGAAACCATTTATCAATGAATCGGGAGTGATCCTTGATGAGAAGGATGGTAGTGCATTATTCACCAATGGTGTTAAGAAGGCAATTTTTCGTAGGGGTAATGAGGAGGTGTACGAGTATCGTCCTTCCCTTGAAGGGAATCTATACGGATCAAAGAATGGAGAGTCGGGGAAGATAAGACGGCGTGATCCGAATAATCTCAAAATTCCCTGCATGATCGGTCATAAGTACTTCGATAACATCTACATCAACGTATTCCTGCCGAAGAATTTTATGTCCCTATTCCATTATAACAATATCTGCAGATGGGGAATGGTTTACAAGGGAGAGAAAGTGGTTGGTAGGGATCATGAAATCCAGGTGTTTGTAGGAAATATGGCATTCACTATGGAATTTACGATTGTGGACAATATCGAAGACTATGTCGACCCTAGATTATCACAAGTCATATTTGGGGCGCCCTTTTGCAAGATCACTAATCTGATAATTGATGACCGGAACGGAATCATGACCTTCGCTGATGGAATTAGGAGGGTTTCATACCAAACGCCATACAAGAGAAGAGACCTTAAGGAAATCGATTGTGACGGGCTTGATAAGATAAGTTCCCAACTTATTTTGTGCAATGAAGATGTTCGGAGAGGGTGTAAGAGCACTTCTGATTTATCATGTGGATTCTTTAAGGATGTTAGTAAGCTTGGTTCTAAGTATCGAAAAGATATCTTCGAGTTCGAAGACCCGAAGTACTTACACTACGAAAGCGAAACTGGTTTAGAAGACGACCTAGAGAGTGGAACCAACGATGAGGTCACGTAGTAACCCATGACCTTGAGTCTAGCTACAAGACTCGTAAATAAAGAAAAGCGCTTCTTGGGAGGCAACCCATGTTTTATGTGATTTTATTTTGTTTGTTTGTTATTTGCTTCCGTATGCATGCTTTATTTTTATTGTTGGTAGATCATGTTTCTCAATTAAATAGTGGAAATACTTTACTTTGTTGTTTTGGCCTAGTCTTAACTCCACCTAAAAGTATTTTTACAAAAGATAAGTGTAAGGGGAAACCCCAAATATGTTTTTAAGAAACAAACCGATCATGATTCCCCACAATATTAAATGAACATGTATATTCGTATTTGTTAGAGTCAAATGCTTGTATCGAGTCATAATGAAGTTTTGCAGGATTTTCCATGAAGTAGGACCAAGTTTTTCCAGAAATTTTCCGGAAACTTAACATAAGAATTTCTGCAGGTCACTTCTGACGGCGTCAAGAGTTAACTCTTGACGGCGTCACGTGTAAAAATCTGGAAATTTTACCGGTTTTGTTTTTCTAACGGAGTCTTATGGTTTTTGTGAATTATTAAGTTTTATAATCTCCAGGAAATCTGCAAACTTCATTCTACAAGCATTATATCTTATTTTGTTTTCTAGGATTTAGTAACTTATATAGGATGCCGCCGATTTTATGCGAGGTTGTCTTGTCTATTTTTTCAGGATTCACAGGTTATGTATGACAAGAAGATGATTTATATTCTGGAAGGGAAGCTTTGATTGTTCATTTTCTTGGAGGAAGATTTAACCTGACCACTTTATTTTCCATACCGAGCGAATCAGGGGAGTATTTGATTTCATTCGTTTTACTTATTTCACTTTTACATTCTTTACTTGAACATTGGGGACAATGTTCATCTTAAGTGTAAGGGGAGGGTAAAATGATGATACCTTACATATGCACTTTCGCTTGAGTTTGTTTTGTTTAATGGTAGATGTGTAATAAAACTATGAGAAACACTTGTTAGTGCAATTTTAGCGCCAAATTTAAAATTTTTTACAACATTTAGGAGTGAAACTTTAGCCTTAGCAAGCGTCTCATGGATAGGAGATTGTATGACTAGCACATAACCGTATATTCAAAAAAAATTTCCACCCAAATATGTGAGGTTCGCCTTTAGATTTGATAGTAAAAGCATTTACTATTAGTGCTTATGAGTGTACCGGTAGCATTTAGATTCTAGAACTTGCGTTAGTGATGCATCCCGAGACCGCTAGTGAGACTACATTCGTGTAGTAGGATTTACTACATGATAAGAGGCATTAGGATCACCCTTGTGTTAAACCCGTATCATAATTACTTGACCATTTAAGTCATATTACTTGGCTAGTTAAGTCAACTAATTTTTCCCACACCATTAGCGTTGTACTCATTTTTAGTACACGAAACCCCTAGTACACCCCTCCGAGCCTATCTTTTCGTTTCTAACTTTAAGCATTTTACTTAAAGGAAGAATTTGTTACACCCCACTTAAATGTACAACCAAGTTAACTATCTAATTGATTACATGGTTGCTAAGTCGAGTCATATCCTTGTACATATTGTTTTGGGACGATTGAGACTCATGGGTAAAGTACTTATTTTATGGAGTAATGGGGAAGAACATCATATATTACCCCCATATGTACGTTAATCTTAAAAGTACTCCAAGCGTTTTGATTTTCTTAATTCGAGTCATTAGATTAGTTAATTGTAAAGTATGTAAAGATTCAAGTGTAAGGGGAATGTTCATTCCCTATGATGTATTATTTCGGATGGTAGGGTAAGAGTGTATGTAAAAAAAAAAAAAAAAAAAAAAAAAAAAAAAAAAAAAAAAAAAAAAAAATTGAAAAATCAAGAAAAAGAAAAAAAATAGAAAAAGAAAAAGAGAAAAAACATACGGACTACCATCCCTTTTTATTCTATGCTCATTTTATGTTTTTGTTATTTTTCATTTATTAGCTTAAGTCGAGTCTAGTCTTGGCTTAGCAACGCCATATTGTACATGTAATTAACCAAGATTCTTAACTCGCCACCAGTAAAACTTCCTTTATCCAACAAAACCGTGTATTTCATATCCCTACACCTAACGTTACAACCCTTTAAAAAGACTTCTTTGATAGTTTATCCTAGGTGTTTACGCCATGTGGTGGAGGTTTGATCCTTTCCCAAGCCTATGGTAATCTATTTTGCTATGACAGGTAGTGAGAGATATCTTCCGTTTCCATATTGTAATTTATACTTTATTACACCCGAGAGATGTGAGTATCTAAACACTATTTGTGAGGTGCTTGTGTATGACCTCCGTGCTTGTCTTTGGTCTTTAGTGGAACGATTATTTGTTGTAATTACTTTTATATTAGTGTTAAATGACCCCTAACTTGTATTTTGGCTAGAATAAAAGCGCATTTGCTTGAGGACAAGCAAATCTCAAGTGTAAAGGTATATGATGAGGCGAAAAATGAACCACTTTTAGGGGGTCATTTAAGCCCGGAATTGACTTTATTTGATCAAATATTACCCTAAATCGTTCCTTTTGTGATTTTAGGTACTTTGGGAGAGAAATCTGGAAAAGGAAGCAATTCGGACGTTTTTGGAGCATAAAAGTGAAGAAAACGCCAAAGTCTTAATTTTCCTTGCTGGGAACAGTAGGTGACGGCGTCAAGAAGAAATTTCTAACGGCGTCAAGAGTAATTTCCATGACGACCCAGTACAGAATTGACGGCGTCACAAGGTAGGGCGTCAAGAGTAAAATGCATGATGGCCTGGAAATGCATAACACATGACGGCGTCAAAAGTAGATCAAGGCAGTCCGAGAAGTATTTTGGCGGCGAGATGACGGCGTCACAAGATTTGTCTTGACGCCGTCAGACCCTATTTCCTATATATAGTTTTCTAATTTTCACATTAAAAAAAGAGACGTTTTGGAGAAACCCTAAGTACGAACTTGGTACGAATTTTACAGGTTTTTCAAGGGTTCTAAGCCCTTGATCCCTTGCTTGCGTAATTGAGATAAGTATTCTTTTAATTCAATCAATATGTCTATGTGTTGGTTGTCTATATCTTGTTCTTGTCTTAATTCTACCATGTTAGGCTAGATCTATCTTGTGTTTGCTTGGATCTAATGAAACCTAGATGTTAATTATGTGTTGATTACTTGTTTATGGTTGTATTGGATGAATGATTTCGATGTTAGGCTTAAGAAAACCGGCAGATCTCCAATTGGTAACATGCTTGAACGTCTTAGCAAACATGAACTGACGTGCACTAGGTTTCATTGGTTGTATTTAATGCATGAGTAAATTCTAATGATCCCATGTTAGGAGCTTCTTAGCCGGCTCGACATAGGAGTGAAGTAGGCACTCATAGGATTGGGGAATTAAGTGCGCCACCCCATGAATGGTATTAAGCAATACAATCCGTCATCCACGCAACTATAACAAGTAATTAACGTGTAAAAGATATCTAGGGAGTAGGGAAATCTAAGTAAACACATTTTCTCCACTTATTGCTCACAACCTTAGTATAATTTAGTTTATTTTCATTTCTAGTATTTTATTTTGATTGCATCTTTAGTATTGGGTTAGTTGACTAGCAACTAATTCCACCCAAATCCTTCAAATCCGAGATTTTTACTTGCTTTCTAAAAAACATAAAAATACAAAAATAATCATCCCTCATCTTTAGAACTAGTATTTAGGTTTTCTAATCCTAGCGACACTATTCCTAGCTGAACGATCAATCCCCAGGTACTTGTCACTATACTATACTACAACGATCAGGTACACTGCCTGGTGGGGGTTGTAAGCTTCTCAAGATCCCTTGAGAGGTAAAGCCTGGTGCGATTCCCACGTATCAGGTGTTGATTACTAGACCTCATAATAAGACACCTTATGAGCTATTGACAGGGAAGAAACCTACCATTGAACACTTGAAACCTTTTGGTTGTCAGGTGACCATTCTTAATACAAGTGATCATTTAGGCCAATTTGAAGCAAAAGCTGCTGAAGGGTATATTGTTGGTTACTCAGCTCATAGCAAGGCCTACAGGGTATATAACTTGGCTACAAAGAAGATAGAAGAGACTCTTAACCTGAAATTTCTGGAGGAGAATGTAAATGTTCAAGGAAAAGGTCATGAATGGTATTTTGACCTTGATTATCTTACAGATTATTTGGGGTATGCTAGACACAAAACTAACCCCTCTGCAGGTATACAAGTGTCATCTTCTAACAACGAAGGTACCCTACAGGATGATTCAGACAGTGATTCAGAAAGTGATGAACCCACTATTGTTGTAACTACTCTACCAATTCAAATAGCAGATCCTCCTAACAAAGAAGCCTCTGATGCCAAATTTGCTGATGATGTGGAAAATTCAACCTATGTAGAAGATCTTGCTAGAATCAAAAAGCAAGAACATGCAGCTGCTGAGGAAGCTAAAAGACTTGGTCTTGAATTTGCTCAAGACACTGAAGCCCTCTTAAAACAAGCTGTTGTTGAAGAAAGCAGAAAACCTAGTTCTGCTGATACATCTACTGAAGCAGCTGTTGATTCTGCTGATGGAGATTCTGCTGAAGGCATTTCAGCTGCGGTTCCTGTTTCCACTGACACTTCCACAAGCTTGGATGAACCTTATGGCAGATTTCCAATTCCCTCAGATCTTTCTAATGTTGAGCAAGGTGATGGCATCTTTCAATCAGCTTCTTATGATGAAGACGTTGCTCCTACTTTAACCAATCTTGATACCTCAATTGATGTTAATCCTGTGGCAACCAAAAGGATCAACACCATTCAACCACAAGATAATATACTTGGTGATCCTAGTGCTATGGTACTCACTAGGAGTGCCATTAAGAATACCAAGTTTGGGCAATGTGCATTTTTGACTTATGTATCCACTCAGAAGAGAGACAATCACACAGATCAGAAGCATTGTTTGTCTGCTTGTTTCTTGTCCCAGGTTGAACCAACAAGCATTAAACATGCTTTGAGTGAGCCTAGTTGGGTTGAAGCTATGCAGGAATAGATGCAACAATTCAAGAATCAAGATGTTTGGGTACTTGTTGATCTGCCTGCAGGGAAAATTGCAATTGGGACTAAGTGGATCTTAAAATGCAAGAGGGATGCAAGAGGTATTGTGGTCAGAAATAAAGCAAGATTGGTGGCTCAAGGTTTCAGACAAGAAGAAGGGATTGACTACACTGAGGTCTTTGCACCAGTTGCTAGGGTTGAGGCAATTAGACTGTTTTTAGCCTTTGCCTCATATATAGGGTTTAAGGTCTATCAGATGGATATCAAGAGTGCCTTCCTCTATGGCAAAATTGAAGAGGAAGTATATGTTACTCAACCACAGGGCTTTGAAGACCCCCATCATCCTAAGAAGGTGTACAAAGTTGTCAAGGCACTTTATGGGCTTCACCAAGCACCAAGAGCATGGTATGCTAGACTGTCTACATTTCTTTTGGAGCATGGCTACAGAAGAGGGGCTATTGACAAGACCCTTTTTATTAAGAAAAACTCTAGAGACATCATTCTAGTACAGGTATATGTGGATGACATTATCTTTGGATCTACAAAGGAGGCATGGTGCAGGGAATTTGAAGAATTGATGAAAGGTGAATTTCAAATGAGTGCAATGGGGGAGTTAACCTTTTTCCTAGGGCTGCAAGTCAAACAACAACCTGAAGGGATTTTCATTCATCAGGAGAAGTATGTTAAAGATATTTTGAAAAAGTTTGACTTTGAACTTTTGAGGACTGCTACCACTCCTTATGAACCACCCAAGCTTAAGAATCCAAATGAGCAAGATGAGGCTGTGAATGTTCATCTTTATAGGTCCATGATTGGATCACTCATGTATCTCACAGCTTCTAGGCCTGACATTACCTTTGCTGTCAGTGCTTGCTCAAGACATCAAGTCACTCCACTGACTTCCCACCTCAATGCAGTGAAGAAAATTTTCAAGTACATCAAGGGCCAACCCAAACTAGGCCTTTGGTACCCAAGGGACTCACCATTTGTGTTGGAGGCTTACAGTGATAGTGACTATGCTGGAGCTAATTTGGATAGGAAATCTACAACAGGAGGTTGTCAATTTCTTGGTAGAAGACTCATCTCTTGGCAGTGCAAGAAACAAACCATAGTGGCTACTTCTACTACTGAAGCAGAATATGTTGCTGCTGCCAATTGCTGTGGTCAGGTACTTTGGATTCAGAATCAAATGTTGGATTATGGGTTTAACTTTATGAACACTAAAATCTACATTGATAATCAAAGTACTATTTCTATTGTTAAAAATCCTGTTTTTCATCAGAGAACTAAACATATAGAAATAAGGCACCATTTTATAAGAGATGCAAATGAGAAGCATCTAATTCAAGTGCTTAAAATTAATACTGATGATAATGTGGCTGATTTGTTAACAAAAGCTTTTGATGGACCTAGGTTTAATCATCTAGTTGTCAACATTGGGATGGTTAACCCTTGAATATGATGTTTGAGGGGAGGCATAAGCCTCAGGGGAGGCATATGCTATATTGAATTATGCCTCAGGGGAGGATTGTACATGTCGTTGTAGTATAGTGGTAAGTATTCCCGCCTGTCACGCGGGTGACCCGGGTTCGTTCCCCGGCAGCGGCGCCAAAATTGATTCATGAAAATCAAGTTATATAATATAGTAAAGTATTACTCAAGAGATCCGCAAAGAAATACGGATAACCCGAAGTCGTAGTCCGTGTGAAGGATGAATGGAATTTCGAATTCCCGATTCGTGAAACGTGTCGTGAAAGTAGTAAAAAGTGATTTTGATGGGATTACACTAATGAAATAGTAAATGAAGCACGAATAATCACTTAAACACGTAATTCAAGTAAGGCAACTAGAAACGTAACGTAAAATCGAAACCGTACGCTAAAACGTTAAATAAACGTTAACGTACGAAATAAAACGCGACTTTTAAGCTACACGACTCCTACGGACTTGGAAATAATTTCTAAAAGTTAAAAATGATAAAAGAAAATTTTGAGAAAAAGAAAAATATTTTTTTGACTTTTTATTTATTTTTTATGAATTAAAAACTATTTAAACTAATTAAAAATTAAAAGAAAATGTAAATAAAGTGAGAAAAATGCAAAATAAATTTCTAAAATTCTAAAATAACTAAAAATAATTTTCTAATATGTTTTTGGATTTTTCTGGGGTTTTTCTGATTTTTTGGATTTTTTTAATAATTAAAAAGTAATAAAAAGTGATTAAAAATGAAAATTAAATAAGAAAAATAGCAAATCAACTCAGAAAAATATGAAAATTTCAGGGAAAATCTAAAATAATATCTTGAAACTAGGAAAAATATAAAAATTAAAAAATAAGCATTGGAAGTGCTTAATGGCTTAAAACTGCTTATGTATAAGTGCTTATTATTAAGCATAGTTGACCAAAGTTTGACCAAAACTTGTCCAAATGAATTTTTGACTTAAAGAAGCTCAGAGGAACAAATTTAAGAACAAATGATCACAGTATCATAGATAAAGTACCAAATCAGTTACAATAAGCAATAATGGAATAAGCAGTTAAGCAATTAGCAAAAGCTCAATTGGAACAGATACTAGCAGCAATATAAAGCTTAAATGAACAATCAAACTCAGAGAATGATCACTAATAAGCTGGTGCGTTTGCCTATCGTCGTATGCCTTTTGGCTTATGCAATGCTCCAGGCACGTTCCAAAGGTGTATGATGTCTATATTCTCTGACATGATCGAGAAAACCATGGAAGTTTTCATGGATGATTTCTTGGTTTATGGAGATTCTTTCACTTCGTGTCTCTCCCATTTAGAAAGTATGCTGAAACGGTGTGAAGACACTAACTTGGTTCTAAATTGGGAGAAATGCCATTTCATGGTCAAAGAGGGCATTGTCCTCGGCCATAAGATATCGAAATCCGGGATTGAGGTCGATAGAGCTAAAGTCGATGTGATTGCAAAATTACCTCATCCCACCACCGTTAAAGGAATTAGAAGTTTTCTCGGTCATGCCGGCTTTTACCGACGTTTCATTCAAGACTTTTCTAAGATAGCCCGGCCCCTGACCCACTTGCTTGAAAAAGATGCCCCGTTTATCTTCTCAAATGAATGCATCGAAGCATTTAATATTCTTAAAAAGAAGTTAACGGAGGCTCCCGTCTTAATTGCCCCCGATTGGGACTTGCCCTTCGAGCTAATGTGCGATGCTAGTGATTATGCCATTGGTGCAGTCCTGGGGCAACGCAAGTCTAAGCACTTTCAGCCGATACACTATGCTAGTAAAACAATGACCGACGCTCAATACCATTATACGACTACTGAGAAAGAGATGTTAGCCGTCATTTACGCTTTTGAAAAATTTCGATCTTATTTGCTTTTGAAGAAATGCATAGTGTACACGGATCATTCAAGATGCTAAGCCACGCTTGATGCGGTGGGTTCTACTCCTTCAAGAATTCAATGTTGAAATTCGAGATAAAAAGGGAGATGAGAAACTTGCCGTTGATCACCTATCACGCTTAGAGAATCCCCACCAAAGTGTTTTTGAGAAAAAGGAGATTAACGAAGCATTTCCTCTCGAGACACTGGGGAGTTTATCACATTGTGATTCTAGTACCCCATGGTTCGCCGACTTTGCAAATTACCATGCGGGGAATTTTATCCGAAAAGGGATGTCGTTCCAGCAGAAGAAGAAATTCTTCAAAGATGTTAAGCATTATTTCTGGGACGACCCCTACTTGTTTAAGATATGTGCAGATCAAGTGATCCGGCGGTGCGTTCACGGCAAAGAAGCCGCTGACATTCTTATGGCATGCCACAATGGACCCACGGGGGGACATCATGGTGCCAACTTCACCGCTAAGAAAGTTTTTGATTCCGGCTTCTATTGGCCGACGATTTACCGGGATGCTCATGAGTTGGTTAAATCATGTGATTCTTGCCAGCGTCAAGGAAAAATTTCTCAGAAGGACGAGATGCCTCAAAATGCCATCCAAGTCTGTGAAATTTTTGACGTCTGGGGTATCGATTTCATGGGTCCATTCCCGTCTTCTCGTGGTAACAAATATATACTCGTGGCCGTCGACTACTTGTCTAAATGGGTTGAAGCGAAGGCGCTACCCACCAATGACGCCCGAGTTGTCGTAAAATTTCTTAAAAGTCTCTTCGCCCGATTTGGTGCACCTCGTGCTATTATAAGTGATCGTGGGACCCATTTCTGTAATGACCAATTCGCAAAAGTTAGGCTCAAATATGGTGTCACACATCGTCTTTCAACGGCATATCATCCACAGACTAGTGGTCAAGTTGAGGTTTCCAATCGTGGCTTGAAACGAATCTTAGAAAGGACCGTAGGTGAATATCGTGCTTCATGGGCCGATAAGTTAGATGATGCACTTTTGGCCTTCCGTACAGCTTACAAAACACCCATTGGGTGCACTCTATACAAGCTGGTTTACGGGAAGGCCTGCCATTTGCCCTTTGAACTTGAGCACAAGGCCTACTGGGCCTTGAAACATGCTAATTTTGACCTTCAAACCGCGGGTGATCACCGTAAAGTTCAATTGAATGAATTAGTCGAGCTTCGTGATCAGGCCTATGAGAATTCTTTGATCTACAAAGAGAAAACAAAGAGGATTCATGATGCTAAAATTAAAGATCATGTCTTCAATGTTGGTGACCGAGTCCTTCTTTTCAATTCTCGATTGAAGATTTTCTCGGGCAAGTTAAAAACCCGTTGGTCTGGACCATTCACCATTACCCAAGTATTTCCTTATGGAACCGTTGAGCTTGCTCAACCTAATGGTTCCAATTTTAAGGTGAATGGTCATCGTCTCAAACATTATTTCGGAGGGGACATACCACCCATGGTTGTCCCGGATCTCCAAACTTTCCCCAAGGACGATTAAATTCGGGGATCGAGTCAAGCTCATGTGACTCGGTAATAAAAAACAAGCGCTTCGTGGGAGGCACCCCATGCTTATCCATTTCATTTTCTTAAATTTCTATTTTCTTTAATAATGTGATGTGAGGGGGGCGACCCTTTCCAAACTCGTGTTTTCGTGGTTGTTTGTGAATGTTCAGGAATTTCCCCGAAGTTTGAGGACTCTCGTGCTCGTGGTTTGTCGTTCTCTCCACTCGAGTCTCATCCTTCGCTACTCTTTCCGAAATTCACCATATCCAAAATCTTATCGACTAACGTTTATCTCTTGGCATACTTAATAAACGGCCTTAGATTTTACATAAGATTACCTTTACCCTTAAAACATTGAGGACAATGTTTCACTTTAGTCTTGGGGGGGGGGGGGGTGAATCTTCGATTCGATTTGACCTGTACCATCGTCTGAGCTGTTAACTTACGCAACTCCGTTTTCCACCAAAATTTTAAATTTTTGTCACAGCTTTATAATTAAAAAAAAAAATGATGAAAAAATGAAAAAAAATATATGATAAGAATAATAAGATTTGACACCTTGTTTTGACTTTCCTACCGGCGAGAGTAGAAATAAATGTTCCGACTTGACCGGGCGTTTTGAGCCCTAGCTCATCTCCCTTAACCAAAATAATCAAAAGATTATGGCTAAGCATCCGCGGATCTCATTACTTGGGATTTTAAATTTGCGGAGATCGAGGAATGATAGAGTTTATTTAGAAGTTTCGTGCTATACACGGATCTCATTACTGGGATTTAAAAATCCCACGAGAGGTACTTGTGGCCTCCTTGTTCCCACAAGCTTGCACACCAATAATAATAGATCTCTAGGATTAATTAAGGGTATACGGTTTGGGCAATACTTAGTTTTTTCTCGTTCCCAACAAAATCTCTGCATACGGGGGTTTGGTACACATAGGGGTACTGCCAGTGTTACAGTAAAATAGACTATTGCATCTTGCCGGTTCGCAGCCGATGTTGTGATCTTAGTAAAGGCCGTAGGACTCGGGGTTTGGCATATGATTATGAATATCAATAATAATACTCAAAGCCAAATAAAAAGGCAGAGGAATCCAAAGCTATAAAAAGCAGCGGATAGAAATCCAAAGTCATAATAAAGCTCTTACATCTTGGCGGCTCATAAACCATTGATTGTAAAAGAAATAAAGGACTAAGGACCAAAGTATTATTAAAGTGCTTATGATTATGCAAAAATGCCAAGCTTCGACTCCGGAGGTTTCCCTAATAAAAAGCTTTCGTTTCGGGTATCAAACATGGTATGTCTCGGTCGTAAATAAAAAGGGGGATCTCCACAAATCGTGTTAAATCAGAGACCTTCATGTGGACCCGATTTCTGTATGCAGGGATTTTCAAGGGAAAGTTTGGAAACTACTTAGCGTTCAAATTTTGTGCTCTTATCGGACTAAAAGCTATCAAAACGAGAAAATATGAAGCAATTCATTTCTCACAAATTAAAATCTTGAGATACAAAACTTAGGACCTAGGAACAAGAGGTAATACACAAGTAACTTTTGTGGGTAGTGTTAGCATCTAACTTGTGGATAAACAATGATCTCAATTTTATGCTTAG
The DNA here is from genome assembly GCA_030686995.1 of Artemisia argyi. Classification (NCBI taxonomy): domain Eukaryota; kingdom Viridiplantae; phylum Streptophyta; class Magnoliopsida; order Asterales; family Asteraceae; genus Artemisia; species Artemisia argyi. Next base: position 149,913,037 of record CM060705.1, read on the forward strand.
TTTGGGAGCTTGTAAAAAATCAAGGATGACGATTTTTATCCATACGGTCTCTTCTCTGTGAGAAGTGTTTCTACTCGTTGACCCTGAAAATTATCAAAAGATAAGAATTGATAATGAAAGTCAAAGCAAACCGTCACATATATAAATGAAAAAATTATATATATACAAAAATAGTTGTTGTAGTTGTTATTCATGAAAATCGGAAAACGGAGCATTTTTGAGAATAAATGATTTTACTATCTCTTTTGAACATCATTGCTACTTTACAATGTCAGTAAAGAGAGGTTTTGAAATTATTTATCTCTTAAGCGTGAGGTGATGACATTGCGTGAGGGCACGGCAATACCTTAGTCTGGGAGATTTTGATGAGTGATTAATCACACATCCTTTTTAGGTCTTAATTCAGACCAAAAATACTAAATACTAACCAAAAATGCCAAGAGAACGTATGTTTTTGTATTTGTATATGTGCAGGTATGGATATGTGAAAAATGAACGAAAACAAAGCAAAACCGACAAAAACGAGCACGAGATTGGAAAAAGGTCAAAAGCCGAAGTCGGGAAAGCAAAAGAATGAAAGAAAGCTGACAATGTTCAGAAAAGTCCTCAGAGATTCATCATGTTGCATAATTAGTCCTTGGATAAAGTTCGAAGAATTGGCAACATTAGTCCCTCAGCTTTCAGAGAATTACAAAAATGGTCCCTCAAAGAATATTTCAAGAAAAAATCAAACATGGTCCTCCAAGAATTCAGAAAAGTCAACAAATGCCCTTGGTAAATAATTTGGAAGATTTACAAAAATGGTCCCTGAATTTCAGATTTATACAACAATGGTCCTTGTCTAAATATACTAATCCTAAACCTTAAAAAGATAACCGGATCCATGTGTTATAGTCCAAGCCCAAACCTCTCAAAAGCCCACTACCCATTCCCTTTTACTTATACCCGGCCTGGTCAAAATACCCAGTCAACCCACCTTTTAATAATAAAATACCCAAACAAGTTTACCCGCCCCCCAATTTTTACTCGTACCCAGAATTTCACTGTAGCAAGAACCCTAGAACCCCACACGCCCAAAATTACCCCAAATTACCTCACTTAAATAACAATTACCTTATGATTGGTGTTTCTAGAAGAAGTCAGAGAATGTCAGAAGTAGTCAGGGTACGTGGACCAATGAGGAGCCACACGGAGGATAGGTCTCTAGCAATCAATCAAATCAAGGGATGAGAATTAAAGCGTGGGATCAAAGCTGATATCAACGAACGTGATTGATACAAAGAAACACACTTCCAGAAGGCTCCTCAACCCTAGCAGGCTCTCACCTTAGCTATATATACCCCCTCCCCTTATTCATAGGTGTGCCATTTTTATTGTAATGTTATACTGTCCTTATAATTTTGTAATGAATTTTATTAATGAAATTTAAGTTTATTTAAATTCTTGTCTTGCACTTTTATTTACTTTTATTAAATCTGCTTAATTAGATAATCTGTTTTCAGCTTATTATTTCCTATTATTATTGCTTCTCTTATTTCTGTCTTTACTTTTCATTTAAAGTTACTTAATATTGTTTTCAGTTTACTTAAATCAAAAACAACAAAAAAATCAGAAAATATCTTAAAAAACAAAAAAATATTAAGTACTTAATTCAACAAGCTTCAATAAGCTTGTATTTTGTTTAATCAGTTTCATACTAGCTTATAATAGCTTTTGTGAAGCTTTGTTTGGCACCAAAATCAATAACTCTCAAAATCTCAAGTAAGTCAACAAAAGTCAACTGAAACAGCTTATTTGATAAGCTGAGCTTATTGGTGGTAAAAGGCAACCAAAAGGTGTCCATTGGTCTGTCTTAAAGACAGGCTAGCTTAGTGAATCCCCCTCTATTTGAGCTGAGGGGGAATTGGAGTTGTAAGTTCTATCTATTTTTCATTACTGTTTCATCTACAGCTTTAATAGTAGTTTTAGATCTGATATTATTGGATTGCTTATTGCTTATTATTGCTCATATTGTCTGAATATTGGTCATTACTTGTTGCTTAGTCAGTTTTGATAATATTGTTTTGGTAGCTACTAGTTGTTACTGTTTCATACTCATTGCATCTGTTACATCTGTGGATCTGAGTGTCTGAGTATAATTGCATCTGAGATCTGTGTTTTTGTGAGTTGCTTGTATCATTGAATCATTTTGGTACTAAGTTTTGATTGGGTAACATTTGGTTGGATCTGTGGATTGGTTATTGTTGAAACAGACTCATATTAGGGGTGTTTGGTTTACTGAGATTTGCTGGTATTAAGGATTATACAGAGGATGAGTTTACTTTTTGTTAGTTATTTAGGCTGCATTTAGGATTATTCTAGCATAAAAACAAGTGGTCATTTCATAAAAAGTCAAAAATCATTTGGTTTCACTTTCAAATTGCATAACAGTTAGGTATAGGTTGCATTATTAGTTAAGTAGTTGCAATAGTGTAAGTTTTAGCTTATTTCAATCATACATTAGCTTAATATACCATTTGCAGTTAAAATTTAGGAATAAAAAATCATTTGAGTCAAAGTTACTTTCAAATTCAAAAGTCAAAATAGTTCCATCTCAGAGTTTTACCAAAATTTTGTGAGTTTTTCTAGGGTTTGAATTTAATTGAAAATACTTTTGAAAAGCATTTTTGAGAAGTCTGGTAGTAAGGTAATCTATTTCAAAAAGAAAAAGTCAATTTGGAGCTTATTTCCTTATAGGAAAAGCTCTTGGAAGTTGATTGTCTGAACCTGAAATACCCTGCACATCAGTTATTGAGGAAATTTCTAGGGTGATTTTAGAGTAATAATTTGGTCTTGAAATCAGATTTGTAGGTGTCTTTGTGTTCTCAGATTGTAAGTGAGTGATTTGCACCCATAAGTTTCATCTTAATAGCTTATTGGATCAGCTTATTTGACTCATCAAGTTGGGTGGTTGAAACTAGTAATCTGTTTTTCAAGTTAAGGCTGCAAGTGCTTATTAGTGATCATTCTCTGAGTTTGATTGTTCATTTAAGCTTTATATTGCTGCTAGTATCTGTTCCAATTGAGCTTTTGCTAATTGCTTAACTGCTTATTCCATTATTGCTTATTGTAACTGATTTGGTACTTTATCTGTGATACTGTGATCATTTGTTCTTAAATTTGTTCCTCTGAGCTTCTTTAAGTCAAAAATTCATTTGGACAAGTTTTTGTCAAACTTTGGTCAACTATGCTTAATAATAAGCACTTATACATAAGCAGTTTTAAGCCATTAAGCACTTCCAGTGCTTATTTTTTAATTTTTATATTTTTCCTAGTTTCAAAATATTATTTTAGATTTTCCCTGAAATTTTCATATTTTTCTGAGTTGATTTGCTATTTTTCTTATTTAATTTTCATTTTTAATCACTTTTTATTACTTTCTAATTATTAAAAAAATCTAAAAAATCAGAAAAATCCCAGAAAAATCCAAAAACATATTAGAAAATTATTTTTAGTTATTTTAAAATTTTAGAAATTTATTTTGCATTTTCTCACTTTATTTACATTTTCTTTTAATTTTTAATTAGTTTAAATAGTTTTTAATTCATAAAAACTAAATAAAAAGTCAAAAAAATATTTTTCTTTTTCTCAAAATTTTCTTTTATCATTTTTAAGTTTTAGAAATTATTTCCAAGTCCGTAGGAGTCGTGTAGCTTAAAAGTCGCGTTTTATTTCGTACGTTAATGTTTATTTAACGTTTTAACGTACGGTTTCGATTTTACGTTACGTTTCTAGTTGCCTTACTTGAATTACGTGTTTAAGTGATTATTCGTGCTTCATTTACTATTTCATTAGTGTAATCCCATCAAAATCACTTTTTACTACTTTCACGACACGTTTCACGAATCGGGAATTCGAAATTCCATTCATCCTTCACACGGACTACGACCTCGGGTTATCCGTATTTCTTTGTGGATCTCTTGAGTAATACTTTACTATATTATATAACTTGATTTTCACGAATCAATTACTAACTTTGTTTTGCAGGTTTCTTTCTAATTTTGTATATTATTTTGGTTGTTCTTTTGTGTTTTGTTTGAATGTTTGGTCTCAGGTCATGTTCCTGCTGATGAACATTAATCAACATTACTTCAATCAGTGGAATTAGATGTAAAAGACATAAAAGTAAAATATTTTATTCATCAGAGGAAAGCTTGGTACATCAACAACAAGATCTGTCATCAGAAGAAACACAAAATACATCAAACAACAACAAACAACCACCAACAACCACCACATCCCTAAGCATCCACCCCCTACTCCATCTTCCTCTTCCCTTTGCCCAAGTCCTTTGGGTCAGGCATCCTTTTGTGAATCCCTATGGACTGCATATCCTTGTTCCAGAGCTTGGGAGCAGCAAGACCAAGGACCACTTTCAATGGACCCTTCTTCCTTCTTGAGGACTGTGGCTCTTCAGGGACTGAAATCCTCATCATATCTGCACACACCCTTTCCATTTCACTGGTCAAGAATGCAGTAACAGGAGTGAAATCAGGGACAACCATAGCTAGAGGAGTTGGAATTTCCTCAGCTTCAGTGGTTTCTTCTGAAGAGGTAGGAGATGGACATACCTCTGAAGGGCCTTCACCTAGGTAGTAGTAGGATCTTTGGATTTGAGGTATATCAAAGGTAGAGTCTGATGAATTAGAAGAAATTTAAATGACTTTGGGGGATGGCTTCATGATTTGAATGTGAGAAAGACTTTGGGATAAGTTATTTGTGGGATGGTGAGTTGATTCCGACTTGAAGACTTCTTTATAAAGACTTGATTTGGGTTTAATGTGAGTTAATGTAAGTAAATGGGAGGTAGTTGAGTCAGTAGCAATTACTAGTTGTGCAAGTTGTCCACTTAAGTGGATTCTTCGGATGAAAGTCAATGGTTTGACCGACATGCTGCTGATACTATCCATTTTGTTGTTAAGTGTGTTCCTGCTGATGGCTTAATCAAGATCAATTTATTCAGGGGAATGCTAATCTATCAGAAGAATTAAAACAAGTAAAAATTAACAAGGCAAAGTTTTATTGATTCTTCTGAAGTACAATACAAGTCAATAAAATTTAAAGATTAACAACAAGTTCCTATTCTACTTTGCCCTTGCCCTTGCCCTTGCCTTCCACGGTCTTCTCCTTGCCTTTGTTGTTGATGTTGAAGATTCCTTGCCACTGAGGACAGGGTAAACCTAACACAACCTTTCTGGTCTTTGGCAATGGGGGATTAACTTTTCTTTTTCTTGGACGAGAGGACTGAGGTTTCTCAGGGGTTGTGGGGTTGTAAAGTGCATCATTCTCATCATCCTCTTCATCAGAAGAAGTGAAGATGAAGGGAGACTCATCAGGAATTGGAACTCTGTTTGCCCTCTCCAATTCATTCCACCTTCTCTCCATCTCTCTCTGGTACTCAGGATCATCAATTTTAGAGGGATATGGTGGAAGATATTCAGATGATGATGAACTTGGTGCAGGTACATCATGTTTCTTCTTCTTGGCTTGTTCCTTTATGAGACCACGGGGAAGTGTTGGCATTCTGAGTGGAGGTGGAGATGTTAGTGAATCAGAAGTATCCGAGGAGTCAGAAGAAAGGTTGATGATATGTTGATTGGAAGCCATGGTTATATTGTTGATTGGAGGAATTGTAATTAGGGATTTGATTTGTGTGAAGAGATTTGGGGATAATTATCCTTTATTTATAAGATCATCCCAAGCGCGTGTCTTTATTACCATAAATGCGAGGTAGTTTTGAGATAATTAAGGGTTCTTTGAAATTTGAATTAAGAGATCTTTTTCAAAGATATTTGGTTTCCACTGAAGGGAAGATTCTGCTGATTGTTTCTGCGGAAGGTTCTGTTGAATGAATGGTTGACCGTAGTCAACGTTTGACTATTTTCTGCGGATTGACCATTTGATTTCAGCCGATTGACTTGGTTTCTTCGGATGAGTCAGTTTAATTGGGATTTTCTTTAGTTGGTTATTGGTCAAAGATTTATTTCCAATAATTTCTATCAGTTTCATTCCACGTTTGGTAACTTCTATAATTAACCAAGACGTGCATATCCCACTCCCAAATTAACTGATTCCCTCTCGCTATAAAATTTCAAAAACCATTTCAACATTCTTCAGAACTCCCAACCCTAATTTCTTAATCTCAATCAATGGCTGAACTACTTTTCAAAGGTGATCATAACAAACATGCCTTTCTTGGTCGTGGTAAAAATGATGAAGATTATGTGGGCATGATCGAATTTTGTCAAAGATCCAAGATTCTTTATGCTTTGCTTCAATATCCAAGTGTTATTTATGAGTCTCTTGTTGTACAATTTTGGGAAACCGCACAAACAAGGACTGTTGAAGATGGACCAACAGAGATTGTTGCTGTCATAGATGGGGAAGAATATGTGGTTACTGAGTCATTGGTCAGGACTAAACTACAGTTGGATGATGAAGGAGGGGTGACTGATTTGCCTAAAGGAGAGATACTTAGAGGCCTTCAGGCTGCCGGTTATAGTGGTGATGGGAAAGTGTGGTACAAGAATCTGTTTTGTCCAAAATGGAGGTTTTTGACACACACTTTGCTTCAGTGCATGGGTTCTAAGTCTGGTGGATGGGACCAATTCTCTACAGACATTGCTCTTGCCATTATGTGTCTCTCTCAGGGAAGAACATTTAACTTTTCTAGGTATATCTTTAATGCTATGCTTGAAAATGTTAAGGATACAAAACTTAAATATTTAATGTATCCTAGGTTTCTTCAAATCATTTTAGACATTCAGACCACTGACCCTACTCATTTGCCTGTTAAGGGTTTGTCGAAAAAGTTGTTTACTCAAATGAAAATCAAATTTACTGGTGAACACAGACCCTTACTTCCAGCTATGTTGCCTGCTGGCAATGCTCCTGATGGAGTAGCTGCTGAGGTAGCTGTTGATGCCCCGGTGGGCAATCCCCCTGATGAAGAAGCTGCTGATGTAGCTGCTGGTGGTCGGGATTCTCCAGATGCTCAAGCACCAGAGGATTCTCCTGACAGAACTGAAGTGGTTCCTGATGCAAGTGCATCAGTTGCTTCTGATGTTCAGCCACCACTCTTGATGCGTAAGGATTGCACCAGGCTTTACCTCTCAAGGGATCTTGAGAAGCTTACAACTCCCACCAGGCAGTGTACCTGATCGATGTAGTATAGTATAATGACAAGTACCGGGGGATTGATCGTTCAGCTAGGAATAGTGTCGCTAGGATTAGAAAACCTAATTACTAGTTCTAGAGATGAGAGATGATTCTTTTTGTATTTTTATATTTTTTAGAAAGCAAGTAAATATCTCGGGTTTGAAGGATTTTGGCGGAATTAGTTGCTAGTCAACTAACCCAATACTAAAGATGAAATCAAAATAAAATACTAAAAATGAATATAAAACTAAACTAAACTAAGGTTGTGAGCAATAAGTGGAGAAATGTGTTTACTTAGATTTCACTACTCCCTAGATATCTTTTACACGTTAATTACTTGTTATAGTTGCGTGGATGACGGATTGTATTCCTTAATACCATTCATGAGGTGGCGTACTTAACTCCCCAATCCTATGAGTGCCTACTTCACCCCTATGTCGAGCCGGCTAAGAAGCTCCTAACATGGGATCATTAGAATTTACTCATGCATTAAATACAACCAATAAAACCTAGTACACATCGGTTCATGTTTCCTAAGACGTTCAAGCATGTTACCATTTGGAGATCTGCCAGTTTTCTTAAGCCTAACATTGAAATCATTCATCCAATACAACCATAAACAAGTAATCAACACATAATCAACATCTAGGTTTCATTAGATCTAAGCAAACACAAGATAAATCTAGCCTAGCATGGTGGAATTAAGACAAGCAGAAGATATAGACAACCAACACATATGGTTCGGCCTTAGGGTTTCTCCAAACTTGTTCCTTTTAATAAATGAAAATTAGAAAACTATATATAGATAATTGAGGCTGACGGCGTCAAGAACAACCTTGTGACGCCGTCATCTCGCCGCCAAAATAATCCTCGGACTGCCTTGATCTACATCTGACGCCGTCATGTATTCCATTTTTCCAGGCCGTCACACATTTAACTCTTGACGCTCTTCTTTGTGATGCCTTCATTTCTGTACTGGGTCGTCATGATCTTTACTCTTGACGCCGTCAACTTGTTCCTCTTGACGGCGTCAATGAACCACTGTTCCCAGCTTGGAAAATTAAGTCTTTGGCGTTTTCTTCACTTTTATGCTCCAAAAACGTCCGAATTGCTTCCTTTTTCCAGATTTCACTCTCAAAGTACCTAAAATCACAAAAGGAACGATTTAGGGCAATATTTGATTAAATAAATTCAATTCCGAGCTTAAATAACCCCCTAAAAGTGGTCATTTTTCGCCTCATCATATACCCTTACACTTGAGATTTGCTTGTCCTCAAGCAAATGCGCTTTTATTCTAGTCAAAATACAAGTTAGGGGTCATTTAACACTAATATAAAAGTAATTACAACAAATAATCGTTCCACTAAAGACCAAAGACAAGCACGGAGGTCATACACAAGCACCTCACAAATAGTGTTTAGATACTCACATCTCTCGGGTGTAATAAAGTATAAATTACAATATGGAAACGGAAGATATCTCTCACTACCTGTCATAGCAAAATAGATTACCATAGGCTTGGGAAAGAATCAAACCTCCACCACATGGCGTAAGCACCTAGGATAAACTATCAAAGAGGTCTTTTAAAGGGTTGTAACGTTAGGTGTAGAGATATGAAATACACGGTTTTGTTGGATATATGCAGTCTTTACTGGTGGCGAGTTAACAATCTTGGTTAATTATATGTACAATATGGTGTTGCTAAGCCAAGACTAGACTCGACTTAAGCTAATAAATGAAAAATAACAAAAACATAAAATGAACATAGAATGAAACGGGATGGTAGTCCGTATGTTTTTTCTCTTTTCTTTTTCTATTTTTTTTTTTTTTTTTTTTTTTTTTTTTTTTTTTTTTTGCATACACTCTTACCCTACCATCCAAAATAATACATCATAGGGAATGTAAATTCCCCTTACACTTGAATTTTTACATACTTTACAATAAACTAATCTAATGACTCGAATTAAGAGAATCAAAACACTTGGAGTACTTTTAAGATTAACGCACATACGGGGGTAATATATGATGTTCTTCCCCATTACTCCACAAAATAAGTACTTTACCCATGAGTCCCAATCGTCCCAAAACAATATGTACAAGATATGACTCGACTTAGCAACCATGTAATCAATTAGATAGTTAACTTAGGGTTTAAACAAATAACAATAATGCACTAAAGATGAGTGCATACACGGAAGGCTAAGGCGATTTGGGTGTACATTTAAGTGGGGTGTAACAAATTCTTCCTTTAATTAAAATGCTTAAAGTTAGAAACGAAAAGATAGGCTCGGAGGGGTGTACTAGGGGTTTCGTGTACTAAAAATGAGTACAACGCTAAGGGTGTGGGAAAATTAGTTGACTTAACTAGCCAAGTAATATGACTTAAATGGTCAAGTAATTATGATACGGGTTTAACACAAGGGTGATCCTAATGCCTCTTATCATGTAGTAAATCCTACTACACGAATGTAGTCTCACTAGCGGTCTCGGGATGCATCACTAACGCAAGTTCTAGAATCTAAATGCTACCGGTACACTCATAAGCACTAATAATAAATGATTTTCCTATCAAATCTAAAGGCGAACCTCACATATTTGGGTGGAAAATTTTTCTGAATGATACGGTTTTGTGCTAGTCATACAATCTCCTATCCATGAGACGCTTGCTATGGCTAAAGTTTCACTCCTAAATGTTGTAAAAAAAATTAAATTTGGCGCTAAAATCGCACTAACAAGTATTTCTCATAGTTTTATTACACATCTACTATTAAACAAACAAACTCAAGCGAAAGTGTATTTGTAAGGTATCATCATTTTACCCTCCCCTTACACTTAAGATGAACATTGTCCCCAATATTCAAGTAAAGAATGTAAAAGTAAAATAAGTAAAAGGAATGAAATCAAATACTCCCCTGATTCGCTCGGTATGGATAATAAGGTTGCCAGGTTAGATCTTCCTCCAAGAAAATGAACAATCAAAGCTTCCCTTCCAGAATATAAATCATCTTCTTGACATACATAACCTGTAAATCTTGAGAAAACAAACAAGACAACCTCGCATAAAATCGGCGGCAATCTACATAAGTTACTAAATCCTAGAAAACAAAGTAAGATATAATGCTTGTGGAATGAAGTTTGCAGATTTCCTGGAGATTATAAAACTTAATAATTCAGCAAAAACTTTAAAACTCCGTTAGAAAAACAAAACTGGTAAAATTTCCAGATTTTTACACGTGACGCCGTCAAGAGCAAGCTCATGACGCCGTCAGAAGTGACCTGCAGAAATTCTTATGTTAAGTTTCCGGAAAATTTCTGGAAAAACTTGGTCCTACTTCCTGGAAAATCCTGCAAAACTTCATTATGACTCAATACAAGCATTTGACTCTAACAAATACAAATATACATGTTCACTTAATATTGTGGAGAATCATGATCGGTTTGTTCTTAAAAACATATTTGGGGTTTCCCCTAACACTTATCTTTTGCAAAAATACCTTTAGGTGGAGTTAAGACTAGGCCAAAACAACAAAGTAAAGTATTTCCACTTTTTAATTTAGAAACATGATCTACCAACAATAAAAATAAAGCATGCATACGGAAGCAAATAACAAACAAACAAAATAAAATCACACAAAGCATGGGTTGCCTCCCAAGAAGCGCTTTTCTTTATTTACGAGTCTTCTAGCTAGACTCAAGGTCATGGGTTACTACGTGACCTCATCGTTGGTTTCACTCTCTAGGTCGTCTTCTAAACCAGTTTTGTATTCCGGACCTAGTTGCAAGCATTCTTTGTAGAAACCAAGCATCCTATTCTTTACATACTCAACTCCTCTACATCTATCCTCATCATTCCTATAATAAGCCGCTTGCTTGTGTTCCTTTTCTATATTAGAGAGAAGGCGGTATTGCTCAATTTTGTAGGGCATTTGGTAGGCAATCTCATCATTCTCTTCCTTGAATCTAACTATCCCTAAAGTCGGATTGATTGATGCTAAACGGTCAACCTAAATTGACCAGGTGAATGGTCAACCAAGTCAACTGCCTAGAATCAATCTCCGTGGAAGTACAGGGTTTCCCCGGGTCGTTATGTCCCGACGAGGTGTGATGGTATAAAAACGGGTTTGTAATCGGGTGAATTTGGACGGGAAAGGGTAATAAGGGTTTTGAATGATTACACTACGAGACTAGGACTGAAAATAACTTAGAAACACTTTATTAACATTTACTGATAATCAGATACACTAAAAACGTGAGCTAAGTCTAAAAACGCGTTCGTCTGATTTAATTCTACGTATACGTACGAAATAAAACGCGAATCTTTTAGAAATAAAATACCTACGAACATGAAAATTACATTTTTACAATCCTAATGATAAAAGAAAATTTTTAGAAAATTAAAATTAATATTTACACTATTTAATTAATTACTAATTATTAATTAGTTTTTAATTACTAAATTACACTAATTATTAATTAATTATGAAAATTAACTAGAAAATGAAAATTAAATTTAGAAAAATCTAAAATATTATAAAACTAATTTTAAAATTAAAATTATATTTTTCTAACTTTTTATCTAATTATTATTAATTAATTACTATTTATTAATTACTTAAAACTAAATTTAATTAAGAAAAATAGAAAATGAACAGTGAAAATTATGAAAAATTTCCTAAAATTATTTTATGATATATAAAACCTAGGAAAAATATAAAAAAGTACTGTTGTTAAATAAAAATTAATAAACCTATTTAATTAACTAATATTACTTAATTAGTATTAAACTAATATTAATTATAATTAATACTAAATGACAAAGGAAAAATCTAAGAAAATTCCTATAAATACTTTAATATGTCAGGAATCTAAGAAAAATATAAAATCATATAAGTACTTAACAAAAATTTAAAAAGAAAAATTAAAAACCTAAATTACATTAAATAGAAGCTATCACTAAAAATTAAATTTGGTTTTTTTTTTTCAAATTTTTCTTTTACAATGCTACTTAAATGCTTAAAAGAACAAACTTTAACAAAAGGACCAAGGCTGAATCTCAGGAATAAGCACTTATGGAGACCAAAATGCTTATCAGCTTGGATTTTCAATCTTATATAGGATTTTGGTGTGCAAAAGCTGATCAAAAAGCTACCACAGTGGTAAACAAAGATGAAATAAGCTAGTATAAGTACAATGTAATGGAATTAAGATGAAACAAGAGAAATATTACACTAAAGGAGTTGTGTTACCTAAATAAGCAAATCCAAATGACTGAAAACCCACACAGACCACAAGGGCTGATTGCAGGCCTATCATAAGCTATGTGAATAAGCTCTGAAGCCAAAACTAAGCTTGTATCCAACAAGCATGACAGGGGGGTTCTAAATAAGCCAAATTTCATGACCTGGGGCCCACAGATGAGCTCTTAATGAGCTCTTGAAAGAGGGGCAGTGGGACAATGACAATCGCAGGCCTGCTCATGGTGAGCTGATTTGTAGGCTTGGATTTAAGCTACCAACAAGCATGGAAATGCATCATGAACACAGAATCATAAACCTAGTGCTACTAAAAGTTTGTAAAACTAAAATTGGGACTTAACTCTAAATCTAACCTATCTAAACTTGGAGATGAACAAGGTGAGTTGGGAGACCTAACTGATGGGAGCTCAATAAGCTCAATAAGATAGACAAGCTTATACAACAGATAAACAAAAACAATAATAACAACAGGAGCATACACAGGAGTGGTCAAAAACTAACTAATTACCATAATTCAATAACCAATGATCAAACAGAAACAAGGATTGAACAACTCCAGTTCTGCTGACGCATACTCAGCAGAATGGGTGTAAATGGGGCAACTAAAGGACTAAATAAACCATTCTAATTAAACTCTACAGGGAAAATAAGCTATGCATACAACAAGACAGCTAAAGCGGCTTTCTAAAACACTAAAAATCAAGCTAAGTGCTCAAGAAGTGAGTATGATATGCTTATTTGAAAAACGGGTCAAGACTGAAAGACCTGGGTGCAGGGCAATCAAACACTCACACAGGCAACTTAATGGCACTTAAAACCCTATGCGAAAAATTCCTAAAATTATAATAAAATGATTTTAAGAATCACTAACTGGCAAAGAATAAATATCAAAAGGTTTCAAGTCAAAACTTACGATAATGAGTGAATGAAAAATCAAGCTAATTTTGACTGTTTTGAGACTTTTGACTTTTTTCAACTTTCATAAATGTTGACTTTGGTGAGTTTCAATGATCCTAACTGACATGATATTGTAATATAATGCTAAAGTGTAACAAATTTAAGCTAAATAAACAAGATATGCAAGTAATAAATGGATTAAGCTACTCTAAAATTGCATCAGTTAACTGAGATTAGTGTTGAAAAGCAAATTTGACTTTTAATGGACTGACCTATGCATTTTATGCAGTAACTAATCTAGACTAACCTAATATGAACTATTAGTACAGTTAAAACAAATACCTAACAGCTAGAAAACCATGAACAAGCTTAATCCAAACACAGCTTAATAGGAAGACTATTTTGATTTTCAAAGATAGGGACCAAACTTGTACTGGTATTTTGAAAGTAACAGATAAACTTCAACTAAATAAATGACAATTAACAATTGTGACAGTAAATAAGCAATTAAAATCAAGCAGATGCTATAGTGACAGAAAAGTGGAAATTTTCTAAACTTTCATTAATAAAAGAAAGGATTACACAGCTTGAAAATTTAAAGAGATACGAATTAAAAGGTTGAGAATAAGCTAACACAATTAAGCTGAAAGTTACACCAATTCTATATTACACTACTGCTACTACTAATAAAACTAAAAGCTAACTCCTGCCCATCCTGCCTTCTTTTTCCTTTTATATGTATCAAGTAGGGTTTCTCTTGACTCTCTTGTACTTTCCCGTCAATAATATCCACCATTTATTGTCTCAATTCAATCCTGGCCCTTGAGCTCTTTTTGGCGGGAAAAAAAGGACTACACCATTTGGCAGCTAGTATTTGGAAGGAGGGGCAAGTTTTGGAGTATTGTGGAGGAAAGGTGAATTAGGGGTTGAGTGTGGCAGGGTAGCAGGGGTGTAGAGGTGATGATGGTGTTTGTGTGGCTGGGATATTGCAGGCTAGGAGAGGAGGGGGGTCACGGGTGTGAGAAGGTGGGGAAGGGTTTGACCTATGGTTTGACTTAAGGATTATTATAAAACGGGACATGGGCCTTTGGGTGGATTGGGCTTGGGGGTTTATATGGATCAGGGGGTGTGGTGGATTAGGATTTGGTATTTAGTTTTGGGTAAAATAAACAAAAGGGTCCGTTTGGTTAATTAGCAAAACACCACAAGGACTAATTTTGTAATTTAGGCAAACTTGAGGGACTGAGATGTAAACTTCCAAAAGCTTCCACAAGGACTAAAGTTGCCATCTTTTATTTACCCAAGGAACATAAAATGTAATTTTTCCATATTTCAATACCCGGGGACCATTTGTGTAAACTTTGGATTTTTAGGGGGTGAAATTGTAAATTTCTAAAAGTTATCAAAAAGGAATTATTTTGCCAAGTTAGAATAGTACAAGGGCTTTGAATGATAATTTTCCATTTTTTGAAAACCCAGGGACCATTTTTACCATTTTTGAAACTTCAGGGTTGACTTTTCATTTACCCAAAGATCAATTTTTCAAAGATCAATTTTTGTAATATTTTGACTTTCAAAAGCTTTGGGTTGACTTTTCATTTAAAATATATGCTTAGGGACTGATTTTGACATTTTATGAAAGTTGGGGGACTGAAACTGCCAATTTTGCAAACTTTGTACGTTTTTAATCTATTTTTACTCATTTTGCATCTAAAACATATAAAACACAATTTTGAAATATTTTCAGTATTTTGATGCATTACTGAGTGTTTTTGTATGTTTTGCAGTTCAGATTTGACCAAAAATGATGAGTGTTTAAGCACTCATCACGGATCATAACTCATCCTAGCGGCCTCAACAAATGGTTTTCCAAATATTATTTGGCTTAGGCAATCATCTATCACCGGACGAGTGTCTTCCACTATCATAAAATCGATCTCATAAGTGAAATTACCTATAATTACATGCAATCCCTTCACTCTCCCTACAAAATTACTTATCAAATTCCTATTGGGCATCATCCTAAAATCAAGTTGTTTCTTCATCACCCAATTGTAATAAGTCCTAGTCATGATGTTTACGGGAGATCTAGGATCGATGTAAGCTTTCCATATATGCATATGCCCGATATTGCATGGTATGTTAATGTTAGAGGGGTCTCCCATTTTGATAAGGGGTGTGCCAAGGATATATGGTCTCTCGGGACTATCGAATAAATCCTTATGGTATTCCCGTTCTTCCTTGGTGGGCAGCTTATCAAAGTGATTTTCTATGGTTTCTACTTCCTCTAACTCCTTTCCCTTATTAACCTCAACTTCCCTACTTTCATCCCTAGTCTCGGTTTCTACTCCAACTTCATCCTTGTCACTTTCTTCTATCTCCTTATCTATTTGCTTAATGGTGACAACATTGACAAAGTGGACATGTTTAGATGATGAGGGATCTTTAATTTGGATTCCGTTATTGTTGTCCCTAGTGTCCTTCCTAGGTGTGGTTAACGCTTGGTTGTTGAGGGCTTTCAACAAGTTGTCTATCTTATTGGTCATCTCCGTTTGTTGTTGGTTGAATTCGGTTTCAAACCTAGCTATGCGAGCTTCTTGAGATGCCACGAACTTAGACATCAATCCTTCAAGATTGTTGGTACTACCATAGTTGTTAGAAGGATTGTTGTTGAAAGTACGGTTGGAGGGTGGACCGTTTGGTTGGTAACGATTAGGCGGATTGGAAGAGTTGGGTTGATTTTGTTTCCACCTAAGGTTTGGGTGATTTTTCCAAGAGGGGTTGTATGAATCACCGTAAGGGTTTGGCTCGGGTTTGAAAGTGTACCACTTATCTCCCGCTTCGTCGGTACGCGTGGATGCGTAGTCCGCAAAAGCTGTTCCGGGGAGTTCCACACAATCACGAGTGTCATGGGGACCACTACATAATTCGCATGAAGAAGTGATTTTGTTCACTTGGCTTGAAGGCTTAGGAGCTTCGTAAGATTTCATGAGAAACTTGACTTGGTCCTCAAGTTCCATGATCCTACAGTCGGGAGTACTAGAGTTGTTCGAAGGCAAAGATATTGCCTTGACCGTTTTGTTCAAATCACGGGGATCATTCCAACTTTTGTTGTCATAGAGAGCAAGATCTTCTATGAGTTCCCATGATTGTTCCGCACTTAGATCACGTAGCTTACCACCGGCCGATTGGTCAATGGCTCGCCTCATGGAGAGATCGATATGGTCATAAAAGATTTGGACTTGGAGCCAAAGATCTATGCCATGATGAGGGACTTTTTGGAGTAAGTCCTTGAAACTAGTCCATGCTTCATAAAGAGATTCATTTTGACGTTGTTGGAACATCAAGATGTCATTCCTAAGCTTAGTAGTTCTCCCCGGTGGGAAAAATTGAGCAAGGAAACGAGTGGTGAGTTCTCCCCGCGGGTAAATGCTCAAGCCATTGACTAGCTTGATCCCGTAGAGAGAATTGGAATAGGCGTAATCGGGTTGTCTCTCTAGTTGCAACATCTAGGTCTATGGAGTCTACGATTTTAAGGAAGTCCTTAAGATGTTGATTTGGATCTTCGGAACGAAGTCCATGGAATGCACATCCGCTTTGCACCAACCGGATGGTGTCGGATCGCAAGGGGGTCACATTGGCTCCGGTGAGCTCAATGGTGTTTCGGTAGCCTTGGTGGCTAGGTCGGGAATATTCTCCTAAGGTTCGGGGCCTAAGAGGTTCTAGTGGTGGGTTTTGTTGTGGTGGGATGACGGGTTCAAAGATGTTCCCATCGTCCATGATGTCGGGTGGTGAAAAGCTACGAACAAAAACACAAAGAAATAAGATATACTAGATAAAACCTAAAAGTAAAAATAAAATCTTACTAGAAAGGAATCTAGCAAGTAGACCTCATAAAAAGAGATTCTAACCTAGACAATAACTATTCCCCGGGCTGCGGCGCTAAAAACTTGATGCGTAAGGATTGCACCAGGCTTTACCTCTCAAGGGATCTTGAGAAGCTTACAACCCCCACCAGGCAGTGTACCTGATCGATGTAGTATAATATAATGACAAGTACCGGGGGATTGATCGTTCAGCTAGGAATAGTGTCGCTAGGATTAGAAAACCTAATTACTAGTTCTAGAGATGAGAGGTGATTCTTTTTGTATTTTTATATTTTTTAGAAAGCAAGTAAATATCTCGGGTTTGAAGGATTTGGGCGGAATTAGTTGCTAGTCAACTAACCCAATACTAAAGATGCAATCAAAATAAAATACTAAAAATGAAAATAAAACTAAATTAAACTAAGGTTGTGAGCAATAAGTGGAGAAATGTGTTTACTTAGATTTCACTACTCCCTAGATATCTTTTACACGTTAATTACTTGTTATAGTTACGTGGATGACGGATTGTATTCCTTAATACCATTCATGAGGTGGCGTACTTAACTCCCCAATCCTATGAGTGCCTACTTCACTCCTATGTTGAGCCGGCTAAGAAGCTCCTAACATGGGATCATTAGAATTTACTCATGCATTAAATACAACCAATAAAACCTAGTACACATCGGTTCATGTTTCCTAAGACATTCAAGCATGTTACCATTTAGAGATCTGCCAGTTTTCTTAAGCCTAACATTGAAATCATTCATCCAATACAACCATAAACAAGTAATCAACACATAATCAACATCTAGTTTTCATTAGATCTAAGCAAACACAAGATAAATCTAGCCTGGCATGGTGGAATTAAGACAAGCACAAGATATAGACAACCAACACATAGACATATTGATTGAATTAAAAGAATACTTATCTCAATAACACATGTAAGGGTTCAAGGGCTGAAAACCCTTGAAAAAGCTGTAAAATACGTAAATGGTTCGGCCTTAGGGTTTCTCCAAACTTGTTCCTTTTAATGAATGAAAATTAGAAAACTATATATAGATAATTGAGGCTAACGGCGTCAAGAACAACCTTGTGACGCCGTCATCTCGCCGCCAAAATAATCCTCGGACTGCCTTAATCTACATCTGATGCCGTCATGTATTCCATTTTTCCAGGCCATCACACATTTAACTCTTGAAGATCTTCTTTGTGACGCCTTCATTTCTGTACTGGGTCGTCATGATCTTTACTCTTGACACCGTCAACTTGTTCCTCTTGACGCCGTCACACACTGTTCCCAGCTTGGAAAATTAAGTCTTTGGCGTTTTCTTCACTTTTATGCTCCAAAAACATCCGAATTGCTTCCTTTTTCAGATTTCACTCCCAAAGTACCTAAAATCACAAAAGGAACGATTTAGGGCAATATTTGATCAAATAAATTCAATTCCGGGCTTAAATGACCCCCTAAAAGTGGTTCATTTTTCGCCTCATCAACTCTCTCCTAGGTCACCCACGCCTGTACCTTCACCAATGGATATTAATTCTCCTAAGCATGAGCTCAATGAGAATTTAGGCTTTGACCAACCTGTACACTCACCATAATTTACAAGACTACCAACACCTAGTCCTTTGAGACCTCCATTTGAGGATCATGTAAATATAGATGTAGATGTAAATTTAGATTCTTCTACTCACAGGACCAATGATGCTCCCAATACAACAGATATCCCTGTTGGTGGAGCTGAAGGTCCTGTTACTCTCACTTCTGTATCTGCTTTGTTGAACAGGTATGTATCTAAGGTGGACAAGTTGGAGAATGATCTGAACTTCACCAAAAAGAATCTTAGCAATGCTGTACTGACTCTCATTGGAAGAGTTAAGAAGTTGGAGGCTAAGCTTAAGCAAAAGAAGAGACAAGGTGTGGTGTATGAATCAGATGAGGACTCTACTAAAGCCTCTGACAACATTGACTTGGAAGGCCTTGAACTTCTTGTTGCTACTACATTGGAGAGTGTTCAGCAGAATGCTGCTGATGCCAGGCCTGCACCATCTATTCATTCTACTGATGATGTTGCTCCAACTGTTGATGTTGCTCCAACTGCTAATGTTACTCATACTGCTGATGCAAGTGTTTCAAAGGATTCCAGAGTCATTTATGTCAGGAGAAAGCATTCTGCTGATAAAAAGTCTGCTGACGCTCCTAGAAAGAAGACTTCTGCTGATGTTCATAGAAAGGAATCTTTTCCTACTACTATGCCAGAAGTGGGCATTCATGCTCCATCAGCAGATATCCAAGCTAATCTCCCTCATGATTCTCCTGATAAGACTTTTGTTCCTCCTGAGAAGAAAGATAAAGGAAAGTCTATATTGATTGATCAAGACATTCCTTCCAGAGTGAAATCCAAGGTGGAACTTGCTAATGAAAAACTTAGTGAGATTGCTGCTGCACGTTTGCAAGCTGAAGAGGATGCTGCAGCTACTAAAGTTCAATTGGATTTGAAAGCCTCAAAAGCACTTGCTAGGAAAATTCAAGATGATTTGGATAAGATGGGAACTCAATTTACTAGCACCTTGCCTGCTGAAAGACAAAAGGAACTACATGAAATAGCTAAGAATCTTTCTGCTACACAATGGGAAAATTTGGCTGAACAGGTTGCATCTAAGCCTAATTTGGGTGAATCTGTGCTTGGAGTTGATAATCCTGCTTTTGTTCAGATGATGGTTGAAAGAGGAAGATTGCAGAGACAACAGGAGGCAGAGAATAAAGCTAAGTATCAAAGGGAAAGGCCTTGGACTAAACAAGAAATAAAGAAATACATGAGGAATTTTGTAAAGAATCAGGGATGTTCTATGTTTGGGTTAGGCTAGACTCAAAAGAAGGTTTGGGGTTTTTCAGATAAGCAACTCACCTTTTACTATGACAAGATCATTTCAAATCTTCATTTCTCTGGTATACATGTCCAAGATGTTCTGGAGTTTAGAGGTAGACTTTTGGATGGGCCTGAAGCTAAGAAAGCTAAGCTTCATGATACTTCTGCTCAACCTGCTGAGTCCATTGGGTCCTTTCATGGTGGTTAGGAGAAAGTGCATACTCCTTCCGTCTTGCCTCAGAGGGATGATACTCCTGATGCTCAGATGGATGATACTCCTGCTGATTCTCATCATGATACTGCTGAATCTCATCCTGATACTACTGAAGCTCCACATGATGTTACCAATGATGCTTCAGCAGATACTCTAATAGAAGTACCTGATGATGATGATTCTGCAGATATTCCTGCTGATGTTTCAGCACCTGTGCCAAAAGAAGAACCTGCTGATGGTCCTTCTATTCCTGTTACTACTGGCACTAGGAGGAAGACTAAAGCTATAAAGAGGAAAGCTACAAAATATATTCCTTTGGAGGACAGTACTACTTTCCTTGATTATGCTTCTGATGATGGTCAAGACCCTGTTGTTTGGGAGAAAATTGTGAAATAGGAACTTGTTGCTTCTGAGCTTGGTCAAGGACAAGTGAATGTCATAACTAGACAAGATGGATCTACCAAGACATTCTTGTTTCTGAGCCAAATCTTACATATAGTGGACAAGCAAGATCTTCTCTCACTTTATGACTGGGTTACCAAGTATTATCAAACTCATTCCCCTGATGAAATTGGAATGTATTTGATGGGTGATTTGCAGATTCTATGTGATTCCTATAAAGGTGATTCTGGTGTGAAGTTTCAAGTATAGAAAGGTCAAAAGACATGGGTGGTTGACTATTGGAAGTTCTTTCCACTTCCTAATGTTCATATGATTGTAACAAGCACTGGTAAGACCTTATACTGCTGGGCTGATGTTCTTTACCCAATCACAAAGGAAGTAATGAATCTCATGCTGGAGACAAAGCTTTCTGTTCCTTTGGATATGACTGAAAATGATCTTCATCTTGCTGAACAATTGGTAAGGTTCATCAGAAGAAGTATATTGACTAAGAAGGAACTGGCTACCAAGCATGGCATTCAAATGGATTCATATCTGCAATGAGCTGGTCTTGGTATAGTATTTTGTTGTATATTTTTCTTTTCTTTTAGTTTAGTAAAAATATATATATATATATATATATATATATATATATATATATATATATATATATATATATATATATATATATATATATATATCTATATATATATATATATATATTTGTATAGTTTTGTGTATGTTGTATGCAGGTTTTGTGTTGATTCTTATCACACTCTTTCTGGTCATCAACTTGCCTGATGTTGACTATTACATCAAAAAGTTGGCTAGTCCAAAGGGTACAGCTTTGGTAAAGACTCATCAAATCTGTTGATAGCTGTAATGGTTTGCTCAAAACCATAGGGTTTTCAACTCACCCATGCTTTATTGCTGAGTAGTTGACATGGTTGTCAATTGACCATGGATTTTTCCTTATTAGATTCCAAATAATTGGCTAGCCCACATGTATATGGCTTGTGGTAAAGGCAGTGGAAAACCATATTTGGTATTCAATTGACCAAGATGATATTTCATCAATAATTGACTAGTCCTGAGCAAACGGCTACAGGTAAAGACTACTCAAATCCGTTTATAGCTGATGATTTGCTAAAATTCATATTCTTTGGGTCATCAGTGTACCATAGTTTCTAACTGAGAACACTTGGCTACTCCAGTAGTGATGGCTATTGGTAAAGAGACATCAAATCCATTATTTTCAATGATTCACCTTTCACAGGAGTTAACATACCTGGATGTGATGAGAATAGTATGAAACTTATATGTTTTGATGTACATTTAGTCTTGTGTTGCTGCAAAGAATGGTGCTTTTCAAATGTTTGTTGATCATAGAGATTCTATTTCTAAAGATTCTTTGCATCTGATGTTCATCCTCAATCCTCTGGTTTATGCTATTGGCGATCTATCAAGAAATCTTGAACTTAACTGTGTCAAATTCAAGATTAGGGGAGGATTGTAAGGAATTATTGAAGATACTGCTGACTGATACTGCTGACAGGTTCCTGCGGAAGGCTTAGTGACTTTCTGCTGATGACTGGTTCCTGCGGACATATAGAGATCCTACGGATAGAGTTTAACCGTGGATAGAACTTATGTATTTTAGGACAAGATATGTAGAATATCTTTTATTAGTTTATCATTATTTGTTTCTTGTAAGAAAGGTTAGGGTTTCCACTAGTATATAAGGAACCCTAGGACATTGTTAGTCTTACGAGTTTTTCATAACATTATTAGTAAAAGTTTATCGATCCATAGAGGATCAAGTTTAGTATAAGTTTGTTTTTATATTCCGCAATAATTACAAGCTCACAGAGATTATCTAACTTAGTCTTACTAGTGATTACATTAGTTGGCTAACGATCTATTGGCTCGTGATCTATCAAGGTATAGATCCCTACATTAAAGATGCTGATGGGATAGTTACAATTGTAGGTCCCAAAACTGCTGAAGAGGTTCTAGCCGTGTAAAGGGAGAATAAAGTAAGAACAATTCTGCTCCAAGCTATACCAGATGACCACATGGGTGACTTCCACTTCATGGAGGATGCCAAGGATATTTGGATGGCAATAAAGGCTAGATTTGGTGGGAATGATGAATCAAGAAGGCTGAAGAAGTCAATGCTGAAGCAGCAGTTTCAAG
Organism: Artemisia argyi; assembly: GCA_030686995.1. Classification (NCBI taxonomy): domain Eukaryota; kingdom Viridiplantae; phylum Streptophyta; class Magnoliopsida; order Asterales; family Asteraceae; genus Artemisia; species Artemisia argyi. The sequence continues at coordinate 149,935,916 of CM060705.1, forward strand.
AGTTTCAGATACCTGAGGAAGAAGGAATCCACAAAGGCTATGACAGGTTCCACCGGATCTTAAGTCAACTTAATCAGCTGAAGGCTAGGCCAGATAATGAGGACTACAATGCTAAGTTTCTGAGATCTTTGCCACCATCTTGGTTGCAAGTCAGCATTGCTCTCAAAACAAAGGGTGGATCGGACTTGATCTCTTTTGATGACCTCTACAACAAGCTTAAATCTCTTGAGCCTGATGTTAGAAGTCCCATTCGTCCATCCACTCACTCAGCCTTTGTCAGCACCACCACAAAACCTGTGCATCAAGCCTCAAGTTCTTACACCCCAGAAGCATCTTCTCAAACTCAGACAAAATCAGCTCCTAAATCAAAATCCAGTAGTATAATGGATGATATTGTTCATTCATTTGTGGCTGAATATGAACATCATCAGTTTCTTGCTTATGAGGATTTTGAACAGGTGGATCCATTGGAGATGGAAGAGATGCACTTGAAATGGCAGCTAGCAATGATTTCTATGAACATTAAGAGGTTTGAGACTAAGTCTGGGAGAAAGTTTGGTTTTAATGGAAGAGAAGCAGCAAGGTTTGATAGAAGGAAGGTTAAATGCTACACTTGTGGTCAAGTGGGCCATTTTTCAAGAGAATGCAAGGAAAGAAAGTCTGGTGATGAAGTTAGATATGGTTCATATCCATTGGAATCAGGGACTTCTAAGGCTACACCTTCAAAAGCTTTAGTGACTCTGGATCACCAGATTGATTGGGCTGAACATGAACCTGCTGAAGAGGAAGCTTCTACTTCTACACAAGTGAATTTGCTGGCATACTCACCTTCAGAGGACAAGAAGGAACAAGTCTCCCTGATGGGAATCTCTCAGGTACACAACTGTGTGTTTGGATGTAGTGTAAGATACAATGAAATTAAACAAGAATATGAGGATTTGAAACCTAAGTACAATGAGTGTTATATAGAAGTTGAGGCCTATAAAAAGTCTTTAAAAACTTTAGAAAAACAAAAGGTCTGGTTTCAAAAGAATCAAGTTAAATATGATGAAAAGATAAGAGTTCTAGAAAGTGAGTTAGAATGTGCTAAGATAGATTTAAGACGTACTGAAAAAGAGAAATCTGATATAGAAAAAGAAAAATAAGAATTACAAGTTAAGTTAGATAAAGAGATAGTTGGTCGTATGAAATGGCAGGAAGGAGCATCTAATTTGAATAAATTGATTGATGGTCGCCAATCTGTTAGGTCTAGAAAAGCATTAGGATATGAGAAATATATAGATCCTGAAGAGTTAACTTATCCTGATATGTCTAGTGTTTTTGACCCTGAACCAGCCTTAGCATATCAAACACCTGTTACATTTGTTAAGGAAGGGGGAATGAATGTTGTCCCTGGACCTATAAGAGGGGAACATATGCCAATTGACCTGTCCATACTTGTTGACTTTGATGGATCACACCATCTCTATGGCAAAAAGTCATGTGACTTGCCAGACCCTATTATTAAATCTACTGACTTTGTCTCTTGTTGTGACAGTGACAAGTCTTCTGATGAAGGGTCTACTTCATTTTCCAGTTGTGATTCAAGTGAGAAGTCAGACCTGCCCAAGACCACTTTCAAGACCACACCCAAGACATCACCAAAGACTCCCCACAAGCCTTCTAGAGTTCCTGCTGATACCAAGACAGTTTCTTCTGAAGACTTGTTTTTTAATTCTTTGCAAAACAATATTTCTAGTTCTGTTAAAAACAATTCTGTTAATCATTATGGTTTGAATGCTTTTTCATGTTATGGAACTTCCTTCAGTTTTAATAAATCTTCTAAAAAGAAGAAATGTTTTGTGTATGGAAGTAAATCTCATTTGATTAAGGATTGTACTTTTCATGAGCAAAGAATGGGTGTATGTCTTAGTCAAAGAAAACCTAGGCAAATGTGGAAAAATGTTAATGAAATACCCTCTTTTATTCCACATCAGCAGAAATCCAATTCTGCTGAACCACATTCTTCATGGAGAAGAACCAGTACTAGACCTTATGTTCGACCCACTAGTTCTTTCTTTTCTAATGGTTATTGGCCTAGTCACTTTGACTCAATGTATTATGGTGGAGGGTATTGGGATACTGCTGTGAAGTCCTCAGCAGGTTGTTCTTGGACAAAGAAGGGACCTAATTTGCATTACAGGCCCAAGAACAATGGTGGATCTAAAACATCTACATGGCCTATCTCTAATGATCAACAAGGTAGGCTCAAGTCAGAAATGACTTGAGTCTCCAATGTATACTAACTTTTGTATATTTTTGTTGTTGTTGTAGGATCATCCTTTGAAAAGTACTGAAGTAGGGATAGTTGATAGTGGTTGTTCCAGAAGTATGTCAGGGAACAAGGACAAGATGCATGACTTTGTGCCTATAGAAGGAGGATGAACTGTGACTTTTGGTGGTGGAGATGGCAAAATTACTGGGAAAGGAACCATTAAGACACCTCTATTAGATTTTGAGAATTTTTATTATGTGAAGGAACTTGAGAATTTTAATCTATTCTCTGTATCACAAATTTGTGACACTAAGAATAAGGTTTTCTTCTCCGAGGATGAATGTCTTGTGCTCTCCAAGGACTTCAAACTTCCAGAAGACACAACTGTTTTGCTGAGAGTTCCTAGAACCTTCAACTTGTACACATTCAATCTGAATGATGTTAAGCCAGAAGGTGATCTAACATGTTTGGTGGCCAAAGCTTCCCAGGATGAATCTACCAAGTGGCACAGGAGAATGGCTCATGTATATTACAAGACTATCAATAAGTTGTCTAAACTTGGTCTTGTTCAGGGCCTTCCTTCTAAACTCTTCACCAATGAACACAATTGTATTGCTTGCAACAAAGGAAAGCAACACAGAGCCTCTAACAAAGCCATAAAAGCTGTGAGCACCATCTCAGAACCCCTTCAGTTGCAGCACATGGATCTCTTTGGTCCAACTCCTATCAGAAGTATTGATCATAAGTACTTCTGCCTGGTTATCACAGATGATTATAGCAGGTTTTGATGGGTATTCTTTCTAAAAACTAAAGATGAAACAACTCCTATTTTGAAAGAATTCATCACTTTAATTGAAAACCAGCTTAATAAAAAGGTTAAAGGCATTAGGTGTGACAATGGGACAGAATTCAAAAATGTTGTTTTCATAGAATTCTATAAGTCTAAGGGGATTAGAAGGGACTATAGTACTCCAAGAACCCCACAACAAAATGGGGTTGCTGCAAGGAAAAATAGAACCTTAATTGAGGCTACATGATCTATGCTTGCAGACTCTAAATTACCCACTATGTTTTGGACTGAAGCAGTAAGTACTGCTTGCTATGTCTTGAACAAGGTATCCATCACTAGACATCATGTCAAGACACCTTATGAACTTCTCACTTGGAAAGTTCCAGACATTCATTACCTTAAGACTTTTGGTTGCAAAGTGACCATTTTGAATACTGCTGATATACTGGGTAAATTTGATGGGAAAGCTGATGAGGGATACATTGTGGGTTATTCAGCTCATAGAAAGGCCTATAGGGTTTATAATCTGAATGCCAAAAGGATAAAGGAGAGCCTTAACCTAAGATTTCTTGAAGATTAGCCTAATACTCAGGGACAGGGCCATTCTTGGTATTTTGACCTAGATTATTTGACTGATTATTTGGGGTACACTAGACATGCTTCTAATCCTAATGCAGGTACCAAAGATTCAATTTCTAACCTTGCAGGTTCCATGGATGATGACTCAGAGAGTGACTCTGAGCCAGCTGAACATACCATTGTTGTACCCTCTTTTCCACCTAACCATTTTGTAGGAAATCATTCTGCTGCTGAACAAGATGATGAGTCACATTATGCAGAGGATCTTGCTAGACTTAAGAAGCAAGAACATGCTGCTACAAAGGAAGCTCAGAGACTGCATGACAAGGTTACACAAGAGACTGATGCCATCCTTCACCAATCAGCACAAGCAGTCAGTGGAAACAAGGATGCTGCTGACAGTTCTGCTGAAGGCACACCTATTCCCACTGATGAGTTCAAAGCTGCTGATACTCCTGCTGCACAATCTCCCATTTCTACTGAAGCTTCTATAGACTTTGAAAAGCCCTTTACAAGATTTCCAACTCCTTCTGATCTTGGTAATCATCAGCCCAAGCCTGGTCTGTTTCACTCAGCTTCTTATGATACTGAGTTTAGGCCTACAGTCAACAACCTTGATGCCACCATTGATGTCAACCCTACAGCAACAAAGAGGATTCATAATGCTCATCCCCTATCAGAGATTATTGGAGATCCTAAAGCACCTGTTAGAACTAGAAGCACTGTCAAAAACACTAAATATGGTGAAGTTACTTTCATCTCGTATGTCTACAATCAAAAGAGGGACAATCACACAGACTTCAAACATTGTCTGTTTGCATGCTTTCTTTCTCAGATTGAGCCAACTAGTGTTCCTCAAGCACTGGCTGATTCAAGTTGGCTTGAAGCAATGCAAGAAGAGATGCTGCAATTTAAGAATCAGCAGGTTTGGATTTTGGTTCCTCTCCCTGATGGTAAATATGCCATTGGGACAAAATGGATATTGAAGAATAAAAGAGATGCAAGGGGGATTGTGGTTAAAAACAAAGCAAGATTAGTGGCTCAAGGGTTTAGGCAAGAGGAAGGAATTGACTATAATGAAATCTTTGCACCAGTGGCCAGAGTTGAAGCAATTAGGATATTTTTGGCCTATGCCTCATATATGGGCTTTATGGTTTATCAGATGGATGTTAAAGGTGCTTTCTTATATGGTGAGATTGAAGAGGAGGTTTATGTGACTCAACCCAAGGGATTTGAAGACCCTGATCATCCTGAGTATGTGTACAAAGTAGTCAAAGCTCTCTATGGACTTCATCAGGCTCCCAGAGCTTGGTATGCTAGACTTTCCACATTTCTGCTGAAGCATGGATACAGAAGAGGTGCCATTGACAAGACTCTATTCCTCAAGAAAGATTCCAGGGATATTATTCTTGTGCAGGTTTATGTGGATGATATTATCTTTGGTTCCACCAAAGAAGCATGGTGTAGAGAGTTTGAAGAATTGATGAAGGGAGAATTTCAAATGAGTGCCATGGGGGAACTCACTTTCTTTTTGGGTTTACAGGTTCAGCAGAAACCTGATGGAATTTTTATTCATCAGGAGAAGTATGTAAAGAATATGTTGACAAAGTTTGATATGGAGAGTGTCAGGGCTGCCACTACTCCCTATGAAGCTCCCAAACCAAAGAACAATCTTGATCCTGATCTTCCTGTGAATGTTCATTTATACAGGTCAATAATTGGTTCTTTGATGTATTTGACTGCCTCTAGACCAGATATTACATTTGCTGTGAGTGCATGTTCAAGGTACCAAGTCACTCCACTTACCTCTCATTTGAATGCTGTCAAAAAGATTTTTAAGTACCTGAAAGGCCAACCCAAATTAGGTCTTTGGTATCCCAAAGAATCTCCATTTCAGCTAGCAGCTTATAGTGATAGTGACTATGCTGGTGCCAATATGGATAGAAGATCCACAACTGGAGGTTGCCAATTCCTTGGAAGGAGATTGATTTCTTGGCAATGCAAGAAACAGACCATTGTTGCTACCTCTACTACTGAAGCAGAGTATGTTGCTGCTGCCAATTGTTGTGGACAGGTCCTATGGATTCAGAATCAATTGCTGGATTATGGGTATAATTTCATGAATACTACTATTTTCATTGACAATCAAAGTACCATTTGCATTGTTAAAAATCCAGTTTTTCATAATAGAACCAAACATATTGAAATCAGGCACCACTTTATCAGGGATGCTTATGAGAAACATTTAATTAAAGTGGTAAAAATTCACACAGATGAGAATGTAGCAGATTTGTTAACCAAAGCATTTGATGGACCAAGGTTTCAATATTTGTTGGTCCATATTGGTATGCTTAACCCTTAAATACAAAGTTTAAGGGGAGGCTTACGCCTCAGGGGAGGCATATGCCTCAGGGGAGGAATGTGAGTGTAAACTTTGTAGAATTTGTATACTTTTTGAGTTCTTAACACTAACCAACTAATGTATTATAAGTTTGTTTGGTCTTTTTGTTAGTTTGTGTCTGTTTTGCAGAATGCCATTGCAAGTTGTTGATATGAGAGCTGAGATGTGTTTCTTCTGAAGTTTAATAGAGGCTAATATTGATTTCTACTGATTCACAATATACAGAGATCAAAATTAGCAAATGGGTTTTCATTAATTCTGAGAACATATTGCAGCTTACAAACAACTTCAAATGAAATTACAAGATTCAATCCTATACAAGTCTATCTTCTATCATCTATTACAAAATACTTGAGGCTATGACAAGTACAATGAAGAAGCTGAAGGTGAAAATGGACAAAGAAGAGGAGGAAGAATGGATTGATGAAAACGACGATGAAGAAGCTCAAGAACCGAGTAATTTTGTCCCTGGCAACATCCCATCTTCACCTACACCATTTTCCCTTTCCCCTTATCCACGACATCTGTCCTCTTCATCTCTCCTTTGCTTCCATGGCATGAAGAACCAGGTCCTGGAGCAGGAAGACCTAACACCACACTTCGTGATGTTGGAAGAGATGGATTTCTCTTCCTAGGCCTTGTTTGGGGTCTCTGAGGTGTGGAAGGAGGAAGAAATGAGGGATCTTCATCTTCATCCTCTGAAGAGTCTTCATCAGATGTGAAAATGAAGGGAGAGACATCTTGCCTCTCAGCAGGAATGGGAGCATTACTTGCTTCCCCTCTCTCTAAGGCATTCCATCGCCTTTCCAACTCATGTGCATAATCAGAATCATCTATTTCTGAGGGATATGGTGGTCGATCATCAGATGAGGAGGAAGAAGAGGAGGATATGTCTATGATTTCAGGCTTGGAAGACATTATTTGAGGGAAAATTGAGGTTAATTGGGAAATAAGGGTTGTGAGATGATTTGGGGTTAATTGATGACTGAGAAGTGTTATTTGGGGGTGATTAAATAAGCCAAGTTTAGGCGTTATGATAATTAATGCGAGTTGGGTGGCACAGTAAAAATCAAGATATTCACCAAAGATATTTTTCCATTTGCTTGGTTTCTGCTAATGTTGACCATTCCTCAGCAGATTTGACTCTCGTTTCTGCTGAAGGGTAATTTTGAATTTGGAAGTTTTTAAGTTACACGTCAGACTTGGTCAATAATTAGTTCCGATAATTTTGACCACAATTGGGGAACTTCCAAATATAACCTACTTCGCATATCTCTTCCTAAACAAAATTATTCGCTTGTTATTCCATTTAAACCCATAATTCTTTGAGTGATTCATAACCGTCTAACACAAATTTGTTCAAATGGCGCAACTTGAATTGAATAGAGATCATAACAAGTATGTTATTCTGAAAAAGGCTAAGGGACATGAAGAATTTGATTTAATGGTGGAGTTTCTACAGAGATCAAAGATTCATTATGCTTTGACACATAGTCCCAATTTGATTTATGAATCAATGGTGAAGCAATTTTGGGCATCTGCTGCAAAGAGATCTTACACAGAGATAGCTGCTGTAATTGAAGGTGTAGAGTATGTGGTGACAGAAGGTTTGATCAGGACAAAGCTTCAGTTGGATGATGAGAAAGGTGTCTTTCACTCCAACACTGCAGAGATTCTTGCTGGGCTAAGGGAAGCTGGATATCAAAGTACTGATACAACTAAGTGGCACAAGAATCAATTTTGTCCTAAGTGGAGGTATTTGGTGCATTTGCTGCTCCAATGTATAAGCAACAAGTGTGGTGGATGGGACCAATTTTCTCTACAATTGGGTTGTGGTATTGTTTGTCTTTCTAAGGGTCTAACTTATAATTTTTCAAAGTTTATTTTTGAAAATATGCAAGAAAATATTGATAAACAACAGCATAAGTTTTTAATGTACCCTAGGTTCTTACAAATTATTTTAGACATAACCACTGAAGATAGGACCCATGTGCCAATTAAAAGTCTTGGTTCTAAGTTGTTTGCCTCAATGAAAATAAATTATAATGGGGAACATCGCCCTCTGTTAGATGCTATGTTGCCACATGGCAATGATAATGTAGTTGAGGGTGATGATGCTGGTAATGTGCCTACTCAAAATGCTGCTGATGATGGTAATCCATCATCTTCTGGTGTTGCTGCTGATGGTAATCCTTCAGTGGTAATTGAGGAAGAGCCAGCTACAACTGCTGAACCAGTACCTATTTCTTCTGACCTACCACCACCTTCCCCTGCACATATGTCACCTAGTCCTACCATTTCACCATCTCAGGTTGCTACAGTTGAGCAAACTCATGAGTTTGAAGATACATTTCAGTCTCTTGAACCTGAGTTGACTAGACTACCTACATCTAGCCCTATGAGAGAGCCATTTGATGAAGGCTATCCTAATGTTGTACATGAGTCTGTTTTTCCTGCTGGGTTCAATGAAGCTCCACTTACCACTGCGCAATCAGCTGGTAGAGCAGAGGACCCTATTACTCTTACTTCTGTATATGATTCACTTTGCAGGTATATGAAAAAGACAGATGATCTCCAAAAAGAGCTTGCTGATACCAAGTCTACTCTTGGTAATGAAATTGAAAGGCTGAAAAGTAAGGTTAAGGAATTGGAGGCACAGTTGAATCAGCAGAAGAAAAGTAAGGGTGGACTGGATACTACTGAAGTGCCTCAGGAGGAAAATTTGGATTCTCTTGAAATTCTAGCTGAAGTTGCTAGACAGTCTCATGTTGCTCCTCCTAAAGCTGCTGAAGTACTTCCATCTAAGCCAACAATTCATTTCAGCAGAAGAAGAAGTAGAAGACAATATTTGGCAAAGAAAGCTGCTGAATCTTCCAAGATATCTTGTGGTGATGATATTCTTATGGCAGAAGCTACTGATGTTTTTCAGGAGAAACAATCACCAAGTGTTATTGCTGCTGAAGAATCTGCTGATAAAGTTCATGCATCAGGAGATACATTCTTTGTAGCAGGGAAAGAGTATTTTAATTCCCCTGTTCATAATTCATCTGGGAATAAGCAAGTTTCTCCTGATGACATCACTGAAACCCTCAAGCCTCAAGGATCTACTGATAACTTACTTAATTCAGATGTTCAAGAATTAAATGATGATCCTATGGAAGATTTGGATGTTCCTCATGATGATTTTACTGAAGGAACTGAAGTGGCTGAGGATGAGATTGTTACAGCTGAAGAAAGAGCTGCACAAGAAAAACTCTTCAAAGAATGGGAAGATTATAAGAAGAGTTCTGATATGGCTGAGGCACAGCAAGCCAAGTTTGATTCAGAATACCAGTCTGCTACTCAAAGATATATTTCTACCTTACCTATTGAAAGACAGAAAGAATTGGATGCTGCTGTTCAAGAATTTGATGAGTCAGATTGGCAGCATATTGGAGAACAAGTGATTGCTAATCCTGATTTAGCTGCAGAAATTCTTGGTGATAGGGTGGAGAAAAAGGACTGGGTTTCTGAAATTGTGAAAGATATGAAGTTGAGGAAGAAAGCAGTAGATGAGCAAAAAGCCAAAGCTAAAAGAGATAAACCCATGACTCAAGCACAGCAAAGGGATTACATGAGAACATATATGAAAAGTCAAAGCAGTGCTTTATATAACAATGCTTGGACTAGGAAACAAGTGTGGGCACTTCCAGATGACAAATTGATTCAGATGTATAATAGAATCAAGTCTAGATGTGACAAAGATGGAATGGGTGCTGCTAAGAATGTTCTTATCACTCTTGGTACTGCTGGTTCATCTGTTAACATGGATATTCCTGTTGTTGCTGAAAAGGTATCTTTACCTGCTACTTCTGCTGATGTACCACATGTTGCTGCTTCATCTTATGTGGATAAAGGTAAAGCTCAAGTGATAGCAAAAGATCCTCTATCTAGAAAGAGAACCAGGAAACAAATGGAGAAGGAAAGGTTGGGTGAAGAGGCTGCTAAAAGGTTAGATGAGGAACAACAAACTGAATTGGAAAGATTTCATGAGATTAAGGAAAGAGAGGTTGAACTTCAAGCTGCTAGAGCCAAACAGATAAGGAAGGCTATGGATGAACAATATGCATCTCCTGCACTTGAATCTTCTCAGGATTCTACTTAACAATTGGATAATCCATCAGTGGAAACTGATACTGCAGAGGGTATATCTGCTGAAGCTGAAGTTCCTGATGCATCTTCTCTACCTCATGATGCTATCTATGTTCCTGGAAGAAGAGCTAAGAGAATGGATAGAGTCAGAACTTCACATTCCACACAAAGACTAATAGATGTGAATGCTTCTGATGCTTCATTTATAAGAGAAGGATCCCCTGATGATTGGCCTGAGGCAACTAGAGATGTTTTGGTTCACTAGGAGTTAACTGAAAATGGACAGTTTAATACCATTTATAGATTGGATAAAACTTCTATATCCTTTACATTTCTCCAAGAAATACTACATCTTGTTGATCATCAGGATTTGGTCACTCTAAATGATTTGGTTCACAAATTTTATGCAAACCATACTCCTACAGGGTCTGGATTGTATTTATTGGGTGATCTAAGAGTGTTGTTTGATTCTTCTACTCCCACTGGTGCTGGTTATGATATATGGAAAAACAATCAGAGATGGAAGGTTCAGAGTTGGAAGTTTTATCCTATGCCATATGTTCATGTGTTGAAAACTACAACTGGTCTAAGGCTTATTATGGATCTTGGCAAAAGATATCCTCTGAAAGTGTCTCTGATGGAGAAAATGCTGCAACAAAAGTTGGAGATTCCTCCTGATCTAGTTGGGAATGCAAGATTGTTTGCTGAATCTTTGGTGAAAGTCTTCAAACAAAGAATTAGGACTTCCAGAGCAGCTTCTGTCTGATGGTATAATGTTGTATATTTGTTTTTCTTATTTAGTATTAAAAAAAAAAAAAAAAAAAAAAAAAAAAAAAAAAAAAAAAAAACTAACATTTTTTTTGTATAGTGTTGTGTATATTGTATGCAAGTTTGGTGTTCCTCACACTATTCTTTGGTCATCAACTTACCTGATGTTGACTATTCCATCAAAAAGTTGGCTAGTCCAAAGGGTACAACTTTGGTAAAGACATATCAAATCTGTTGATAGCTGTAATGGTTTGCTCAAAACCATAGGGTAATCAACTCACCCATGCTTCACTGCTGAGAGTTGAAATGGTTGTCAATTGACCATGGATTTTTCCTTTATGGATTCCAAATAATTGGCTAGCCCACATGTATATGGCTTGTGGTAAAGGCAGTGGAAAACCATATTTGGTAATCAGTTAACCAAGATGATTTTTCATCAAAATAATTGGCTAGTCCTGAGCAAACGGCTACAGGTAAAGACATCTCAAATCCGTTTATAGCTGATGATTTGCTAAAAATCATGTGGTTATCAGTGTACCTTAAAACATTTGGCTACTCCAGTAGTGATGGCTATTGGTATAAAAAGACATCAAATCCATTATTTTCAATGATTCACCTCTCACAGGAGTTAACACACCTGGATGTGATGAGAATAGTATGAAACTTATTTGTTTTGATGTACATTTAGTCATTTGTTGCTGCAAAGAATGGAGTTTTCAAGTATGTACTGATCATAGAGATTTTGCTGATGATGATTCTTTGCTGATGTTGTGTCATTTCAATCCTCTTGGTATGTAACTTCAAAGATCTATCAAGAACCTTGAACTTAACCATGTCAAATTCAAGATTAGGGGAGGATTGTTGGGAATTCTGCTAAGTAAGAATTCTGCTGATGGTTACTGCTGAAGGTTGCTGCTGAAGAGCTGGTTCCTGCTGAAGCAGTGTATCTGCTGAAGTCTAGTTTCAGCATTATTAGTTTCTACGGATATAGTTATTCCGTATTTTATGGATATGCATGAGTTTATTTAGGAAGTGATAATGCATATCTTTTAGAAGTTTTATAATATATGTTTCTTGGGAAACGATTTAGGGTTCCTTGTGTATAAAAGGAACACACGATTATGTATTGAGTTACATTTTTAGAAAACACTTTCATTTATAATTAAAAGATCCATAGAGGATCAAAAGTTCTTAGTATTAAAACTTGTGTTTGTTTCCGCTTTAAAATACAAGTTACAGAGATTATCTATTAGTGTGTTGGTGATTACATTGACATAACTAACGATTCTAGAGTGCTCAGAAGATCTATCAAGGTCTTTGTTTCAACACATTATGTTCATATGGCCATTTTTGCCCCAAAATCAAGTACAAGTATGTAAGTGTGTGTAAGACCCAAGTACACTTGTGTATGTGTCATTTTTATGCAACATGTACCTATGTGTAAGTGCACTATTATGCAACATGTACAATTTTTTTAAAAAAGTCAAACTTTTGAAAAATAAAATATAATTTATTTTTTATGCAAATTGTACTTTTTAATAAGATTAGATGTTTCAAATAGTATATGTACTTTGTTATGCGATTTGTACAAAATGTTATTTGATTTGATATGTTGAAAGTTTATGTACTTGGTTATGCGACTTGTACTTATCCCGAACCTAAGTTTTAAGATTCATCCTCCAAACCAAATACCTAACCAACATCCAAACCAAGTACAAAACCTTACAAACATGAATCTCCCACCACATTTCATCTCTTTTTCAAATCTATACATAACATCTCTCTCCCATCTCATAAACCAGCACCACCACGTTACAGCCACCGCCACACCACCATAAACCAGCACCGCCACGTTACAGCCACAGCACCACCACGTTAATATGTTCTTGCTTTATTTGTTATGTTGTTAAATTTTTACTAGTTCTAATAATTTTATAAAATGTAAAAGATATTAGTTAGATTTATATTAAATGCATTGACCATTGTTAAACATTGGGCATTCAACAGTCTTTCATGGGATACCCAACCGGTGGTTCATGTACCAAAGTGTATCAATTCCCCATGGTCCTCTACATATAGCCGCTCCTCATACCACAATGACACACACATACAACTTTTTTCTAAAGCAAAACAACAATGGCTCCACTACCACTTTTCGATGAACTTGCTCATGCTTGTGGTTCCACCTTGTTGGAACGCCAGCTAGATTTGTATCTTGAGAGGTCTTCTGCCAAAGACAAGGATCTGGAGCATGATATCATGAAAGTGTGCATGAAGTTATCTGAGTCCATCAAAGAATCCCAAGCTTTTCTGAAGGAAGTCGATGTCTTGAAGGGTAGGGTCGAGGCTGTGGATACTGCAAAGTTCCTTAGGCAGCGTCAGCATAAGGATCTGCTTTGGCTGATGGCTCTGATGATTTCTACGAAGGAGACTGAGTTGAGCATGCGTGAGAAAGATATATTTGCTGAGAAGCTGAAGGGATGGTTGCCATTCTAAGTCTCTGGGTGATGCTCTTGGAAGTCTCTGGATGGATTTCGTATTTGGTTTATGTTTCTTGGTTGTTTAACATGTTTCTTGGACTATGGACTCTTAAAAATTTTTAATCTTATGTTTATGGTTTATGTTTAGCATTTTTTGCTCTATGGTTTATGTTTATCGTTTTTCTTTATTGATTAAGTTTGGTTATGCTACTCTCCCTAAATTCCTTTTTAAAAACTGCATATGTTATTTTATTTGTATTAAATCTGCAGGTTTATGTTTAGGGATCATTATTATTTTTTATGCGCTATGATAGTGTTACATGAATGGACTTTTGAATTTATAATATATAATTAATGATGTTTTGTTTAATATTGATTATGCTACTCTCCCTAAATTCCTTTTTAAAAAATGCATATGTTTTTTTTATTAAATCTGGTTTATGTTTAGGGATCATTTTTTCTTTTTTATGATCTATGATGGTTTTAAATGAATGGACTTTTAAATTTATAATATATAATTAACGATGTTCTGTTTAATATTGATTATGTTTGATTAAGCTACTCTCCCTAAATTCCTTTTTAAAAACTGCATATGTTATTTGTATAAAATCTGGTTTATGTTTATCATTTATCTTTTTTATGCTCTATGATGGTGTTACATGAATGGACCTTTCAATTTACAATATATAATTAATGAGTTTTTGTTTAATAATGGTTATGTTTGGTTATGCTAATCTCCCTAAATTCCCTTTTAAAAACTGTATATGTTATTATGTGTATTAAATCTGATAATATGCACATGAATAGTATCAAGTTTGATAATTATTGCGTTGTTATTCTTCAAACTAATATTATTTTAGTTATTGTTTTTTATTATTTATTTATGTTTTTAGAAAAAATTTAATCTTAAATGGGATTTTTTTATAAGTATAAAAATATAAGTTATAAGTATTTTTTTTAATTTTAGGAAGTTAATGGTAATGCATTGTGCCTGGAAGGGTTGATTTATATCCATTGCATAAATGAGGGGTTTAAATTGTAATGTTGGACATCTTCCTAAATATTTCATTCCCCATTTATGCATGGAAGAAGATGGAAAGGTTGCATTAACAACCAAACTAAATGTTCCAATGCCTCGAGAGTGTCTTTGTGGTGTTATTTTTACACATTGTAATTTGCTATCATTATTTACAACAACCAATATTTTCATTATATATACGCATACATTTATCACATACTTTTAACCCTATATTTTACACATACATTTATCCACATTTTAACCCTAACCTTATGATGGCAGACACACCAAACCTTAATGAGATGAAAGATGCAACAGAATCTGGTAAGCTAGTTGATGCCTTCAAGCTGTTGGTAACTCATGACAAAGCAGAGGAGATAAGTTTTATCGCTCGTATTGGGGAGGAGAGTAGCCAGTTGAGGGCGGTGATGGAAAAGAAGGAGAAAACAGTAACTGAGGTAGCTACCTCATTTACTCGTTTCAATGCTGTGGCTGAAACTGGCCGTCAGTGCCTGCTTGAAGTTCAACAAAAAGACCGCATGAAGCTTGATCTGTTGGCTCAACTACTGGTGTTGTCTCGTCAAAGCTTGAAGCAGAAGGATGAGCTTTTGGAGAGGTTGGAAGAAGCTGAAGCGGATGACGAAGATTAGTATGTTTTGGTCAATGTCTTTTGTGTTTTGCTGTATGTACTAGGGTTGTATCTATATGTTTATGATCAATGAATGGAACAACGGATCAAGGATGATCAGTTATGTTTAAAGTATTTATGGCTTATTACCTTTTAGAGTATATTTATTTTCAGTTTTTTTTTATTTTTTATTTTATTTTATTTTTTTTTTTTGATATAAAGGGTAAAGTAGTGTGTGTTTGACTTTGTTATCTCACACATTTTTCTCTCACACTCGGTTAAAGCAAGCTGGTAGATCTCAATAGCAGATTTAGGGTTTTCAATCTAAGCCAAAATTAATCAAAATGTATATTAAACAATCAAATATTTATCAGGGCTATGATAAAGGATTCTAGTCCTTGATGATTCAGCCTAATATTTCAGGTATTCGATTTCAGTTTGCACAAATAGATATTGATGATGGTTTCAAGTTTAGTTAATTGATATGAAATTTCATGTGTTATGCATGCTTGTTAAACCCCACTTAGCTATTTATGGATAGACTTCAAATTCTTCACACTGTTTTGATTGGGATGCTGATACTGGCAATCTTGATGATATAGTTGTTGAAGTTGGAACAATCAAAAGAAAGGTTAGTGGATACTTTATTTGAATCATTGAGTAGTTTATATCATCTTAGGCCGTTTACTTTATGTCGAAATTTGTTTGTTGTCATATTTCATTTGAAGCGTTTGGAAGTTCTTCATTTGTGTAGTAATGAGTTTGTTTGGAGTTTGTTTGTGGTTTGTTTGGGGTTTTCGGATATCGTTCATCTGTGTTTCAATGGTAAGCCATCTTTCCTTTTTACTATATATTTAACCTCGTTTGGTTTAACTGCTATAAAATGAGGTATGATGTGATATATATATATATTTACTAAATTGAGGTATGGTATGTGAATATATGATTCATTCTAATCTTACATTTTCCTTGGAAGTGTATTTCGTTTAATCATTTAGTGTTTATTGAAACAAGTCTAGTTTGATATTGGTCTTACCCTCTCAAAACCAAACCTGATGCCCACTTAAGTTTCCTGTCATAGTACCAATTTTGATACGACCCAAATGTAGAGTATCATTAATATGAAGGTTTTTTGTGTTAGTTTATCAAACCCTCTAAGCTTGCATATCACAAAAGTCGTAAAATTCCATAACAAGAAACAAGTCTAAAAACAAGGCAAACACAATGCACAAGTTTGAATGCTATTGCAGAGACATCATTGCAAAATATATATTGATAAGTTTAATTGTGATTTGACAAGGCTCTTACCCTCTCAAAGCCCAACCTCCCCTGATGCACATTTAAGTTGACTGTCCTATTAAGAAATTTGATATGACCCAACTGTAGAGTGTGTAGTTGTGTGTTTAGATTGAGATTGTGTTTGTGTGTGTTTAATATGTATTTTTTCTATGGTTATGATTGTTAATTTCTGTTTCTATTTGACTTATAAGGGCAGTTGATTAGATTGCCACCCTTGAGCCACACGCATGAATAGTTATTCATCATTAATTTCCCTTCCCCATGCATGAACACACAATAACTACATCTCATTTACATCCAATAGGAGTTTGACCAAAACTCATAACTATATTTATATAAAACATAACTTATCATATCATCCATGGCTTCTTCTTCTTCCTACAATTTGGCAACAACAGTCAAGAGGCATTTCAAGAAAGAGTTGACTCAAGAGAGGGGTCATTGGAAGCGATTTGTGAAAGAACGTAATCAAATACAAAAGCAAGTTGAAGACCGTAAAGTTGCACTCAATGAGACTCAGCATCTGGTCCCATTGGACGAAAATACAGATGCTATTATACGTTCTCTAATTGAAACACAGGTAATGGAGCGTAACAGGATTGTTTTGTTGACTGCTCTAATCAATGATATCAGTGATGGGATTCAGGAGAAGGAACGCCAAGTGCAGCTTATGGAGGTCCAAGAAGAAGACTCATGTGCACCAAAAAAATATAAAAAAAGTCTCCTCAGATGAAGATTAGAGTATGATCATGATGATTGTCTTTTGCGGTTATATTATGGCAGTTATTTTCTAGAGTTAACTACATTTTTGGTCCTCGTGGTTTACCGGGTATAACACTTTTGGTCCAAAACGTTAATTTGTAACGGATCTTGTCCAATATCCGCTGACCCGTAACACTTTTGGTCCAATTTTACTAATGCCGTCAGTTTGACTTTCGTTGACTGTTAAATACAAGGGTATATTTGTCTTTTCAAGCATTGTTACATTCAGATACATGTAAACACAAAGGCATAAAACACAAACCATGTAAACACTCACTTACCTTTAAAATTTTATCACTGTCACCATTACTTACCTCTCTATAAGAAACACCATAACTACCACCATCAACCCACAAACACCCCCTGCTGCCACACCGCGACTCACCAAACCATCATCACAAACACCCCTACCATGACATCACCACCACCGACCCACAGATCTGGTGTTTGTGGTGTTGGGTATCACCACCTGGGAAATCACCAAAAACAAAAATCACCTTCAAAACACAAACAACACAAAAACAAAAATTACCTTAACCCTTTTTAATTTCAAGATCGAATCTTTGTTGTGTGGATATGGATTTATGTTTGAGGGTTGTTGTTGTGAGTCGAGGAGTGATTGTGAGGATTGAGGATTGAATTGAGATTCGGGTGATTGTGAGAAGTGTTATGAGTTGGATTGTTGTAGATTTGTTGTTGTGGGTTTAAAGTCAAATTATTTTTACTCACTCATGGTGGCGACAAGGAATGACGGCGGAGGCATGTGGTGTTCAAGAAGATAATTGTGTGCTAGGTTTCAAAGTGTTTGTGTTAGGATATGGGTCGTTGAATTTTGGATGGGTGTGTTTGAAAAAAAATGGGGTTGAAGGTGTATATGTTTGTGTTTGGTTTTTCTTGAATCTGGGTTTTTGGTTCTGTTTAAATCTTGATCAGCACAACATTATATGTTGACTTCAAACATTCCATCATTCTTTTTTCACTTGTTTATGTCATTTTCTCTTCCATTTCTAGCTTTTAGAATTACACGATGTAGGATTAATTTCAAACCACCTATAATAAATATGTTATTATATACCTTGCTTACTTGATTTAAGTGACCAAATCATAGTTTATTTAATTTTAGGAAATATATTTTGTTTTTATTAGTGGGTTAAAGGAAAAAATTGTGTTTGTGGTGTCGTTTCTGTGGTGGTGGCGTTGGTGGGGTTCTATGGTGATGGCGATTTGTGGTGGTGGCAGGAGGTGTCACGAAGAAGAAGGTGCAAAAGATTTGTGTGTGTTAATAATAATAATAATAATAATAATAATAATAATAATAATAATAATAATAATAATAATAATAATAATAATAATAATAATAATAATAATAATAATAATAATAATAATAATAATAATAATAATAATAAATGGAGGAAAGGGCATTTTAGTCATTGTACATCAACATTTGAGGGTATTTTAGTCATTTTGCATGTTTTTAACTAGTCAAACTAGCGGTCAACAAAAATTGGACCAAAAGTGTTACGGGTCAGCGGATATTGGACAAGATCCGTTACAAAATTTCATTTTGGACCAAAAGTGTTATACCCGGTAAACCACGAGGACCAAAAATGTAGTTAACTCTATTTTCTATGTTTATGTTGTGTAACTTTGAATGAAATGGCTTTAAGCCTAGTGTTGTAATGACTTTGATGAATGATTAATATTAAGTTGTAGTTATCTTTAATATTCAAACTGATGTCTACATATAATTTTACCTGTACGTGATGCGCAGTAGTATGTTAGAAGCAGGTTAACAAAATTTTTGTAGAACACATGATACCGCAAAAAACATAGTAACTCATGACCAGGTTCAACATCAAACAAGAACAAAATTGATCTTTCAACAAGTAAACAAACTTACATTTCAAGATTAAACCAAGTGATTAGATTGATGAAAGATACATAATACAAGCATTGTTAATAATTATGATAACATAGACACATGCACACAAACTTAGCGAAACATTAAGAAATAAACAAATTATCTTCAATCCCTTTGTAGACATCAACAATTTGTTTGCGTATTTCCACTATTGTTGTATTGCGTTCTTCAATCATCTTCTGGTGTTCCTGTATGATCTCCTCATCCCTCTTGATTTGTTTTTCATGAAATTTTATACGCTTGTTATAAAGATCAATCAGCGTTTTTTCAGTTCCATAAGCGCCAGAATGGCATCTATCCCATATATCTTGGGGTATGTCGAAAATCTTGTACTTCTCAGGAATAGGAGGAATAGAATCATCTCTTGGTCGTTTATTTTTCCTGGAATCAGCGTTTGATGATGAAGATGCCATTAGGGTGAATGATTGACAGAAATGGGTGAGATAGTTTGTTATTTATACTAAGAGAAAAAATCCAATCCAAATGAAAAGTCACTAACCACCAATCAGTGTGTTTAAAAATAACTGCAAAGTCACTAACCGTCACTAATGAATCACTAAACCCTGTGTCTATTCCAAAATTTAAAAACCGTTCAGTTGCCTTTGTCAATGGTTATAAATTGTGTTGACATAAATAATGTGTGAAAACGTTATTCATATCTTTCGATATCTCTATATTTTGACGATCACAAAATGTAAAATCGTCAATCGTATAATTACTACGTAAACAAGTATTAAGCTAGTTTATATCACTATATCCAACTTAATCACTTAAGGTATGGATAAACAAGTGCTTAATACATCTCATGATCAAAGGGGTATTTAATTAACTAACACAAAGTTTATTTAATTATATAAACATATTATATATTTTTGAAAAACACTTTTGGTAATAAAGAAAAATGTTTTAATCATACTAAATATATGATTTCAAATATTTAACCAAAATCAGTTAGTTTTTCACCAAATAAACTTTCCCCACTAAAAGACAAGTTTTCTGGCCGTTACAGTTGGGCGGCCCCCTTAATTATAAGGGGCGGTCCCCTTAATTTTAAGGGGGCCGGCCACGATTTAAGGGGACCGGCCAGGCTCCCCTGTCAGAAAATGTCAGAATTCTTCTCCTATAAATACCACCTTAATTCTGGAATTTTTCCCCACCTTTTGCACGAAATTTTCAGATCTATAACTCTCTAAACATCCTCTAAAACCCTTTGGTCATTTGTATATTAATCCTTGTTTCAAGTGATTCAATCCCTCATCATCCATTCTCATCCAAAGTGCAAAAGAAGAACACTCTTTCTACAACCAAGTTCAAGAAGTGTTGAAGAGTAGTTGTGCATAGTGTATATATATTCATTTGTGAATATTGTGTTGTGCTTGTGATCAATTGTGTAGAAGATATAGAAGTTGTGTAGATAATAGAAGTTGATAAGTAGTGAAGTAGGTTAGTTGTGAAGATAGGTGTGAAGTAGAAGATTGGTGTGTAGAAGATAGTTGTGAAGAAGATTGGTGTGTAGTATATTGGTGTGAAGAAGTTGTGTAGTAGTTGTGATCAAGTTGTGAAGTTGTGTGGTGTGTAAATTGGTGTGTAAGGTTTTCTCCTCCAAAAGGGAGTTTGTTGACATAGTGAAGAAAACTCTCGAGTAGGTGACTCGGGGAGTGGAGTAGGAACAAGGAAGGTGTCCTTGTAGCCGAACCACTATAAATCCTTGTGTTGTGGTTTGATCTTTCTAACTCTTCTCATTACTTATTTATTTACATTTACTATATTAGCTTTGTTAGTTAGTTACTATACAATTGTTCATATAGTGCAAGTATTGAGTTCACATAAACTAGAATCGAAGTTTTTAAAACAAACTTGTATTTATAAATTTAAAAAGGACGTAAAACTATTCAACCCCCCCTTCTAGTTTTCCACAAATTGGAACATCCATTGACAACTAAATCATTCAAAAGAACTTAAATATTTACACAAACCAAAAATGGCATCAAATTTACATGTATACAAATAAGATTCTATACACATGTCTTACAACAACTATAAATAAATAACTAAGTTTCACACCTTCTTTGATTCCCTATTGACTAGCACTAGTAAGAAGTTAATACTTCTTTACCTACCTCACATAATGAAGTAAATTATCCTACCAACTAGGATAGTAAAGTCTCCTTCCAACTTTCTCAAGAACATAGATATGGCAGAATCTGTAACTCAAAAATTAAAGAGAAAGAAAATGAGTAGTAATGATAGACAGGTAGTGGAAGTAAGTGGTTGTATAATTGGTCTTGGTATCAGAAGTGGGAACAAAACAGGAGGGGGTGGTGCAAAGATAGAGGTGCTGGACGAAAGATGCTTTATCTGTTGTGGGGATGTTAAGTGTTGGAGGCATAGTCTTGTGATACTTGAACAGGCAGGTTGTGCAACGGCAGATGAAGTAAGTTGTGGTGTCATTGGTCAGGGTATTACAAGTAGAAACATAAGTGCATGAGGTGGTACATATGCAACTCAATCAGCTGAAGCAAAGAAGAAGAGTAAAAAGAAGCCAAGAAAGTTCATTAAAAACAACACCAGAAACTAAATCACTATGGTTTTGGGCATGTCCAAACCACAAACTGAATCACTATGTTTAGTCTGTGTTTTAATGTTTCATTAATGTGAGTTTCTTGTTTATGTTTGTGATACCTATTCAATTCACTAATGAAGTGTAAACATATGTGAAGACATTATTCATACAAAATATGGATCATGAGATCTACTACATTCATTAACCATCACTAATCTCAAAACAAACAACCCCCTCATGGATATTTCTTCTTCACAACAACCTCAATCTTCTTAAACATCTTGTCTTTGACTTGCCTGGCCATCATCAACAGTGCCTTCGCCCTACACTTATCAATTGTTTGTAGTCTCCTAAGCTTCTTTGTATTGCTCCTTGCAATTCTTGCACGTGAATAGTTTTGAAGTCTAACAATCACATCCCCCCTACGTTCGACCCTTTCAGTAATATTTTTGGACTTGTTCTCCAATCCGTTTGCCTGCTGCAAGTCTTGAAGAATCTCTGTGTGGTAAGGGCCAAGCATTAGTTCAGTTACCACATACAAGTTACAGAGAACCTTTAGATCAATATCACTTTGATAGTTGTTCATGGTTAAGGAAATAGGGAGGTGTGTTTTGCAAGTGGGTGTTTTGAGAGATGCATATTTAGTAGGGACGTGTTTGCCTATAAAAGGGCTTATAAGATTGCCATGTACTGTGTATACATGTGTTGGACCAAAAAAAACACTTACATGACAGTTGACTTTATGGAATTTAACATTTGCAGTTTGACTTCTCAAAGTCTAAATGCAATGGGCACAAGGGAATGAGTGACTAGGTCACTCTCATTCAACATTTGCAAGTTTGACTTTTGAAAGTCCAAATGCAATGGGTACAAACATAGAATACAAGCATAGTTCAAAACATTGTTCTAAAGACAATAAATTTAAACAAAGAGTACAAACATAGAATCCAATAGACAATAAAGTGAAACATATTGTTCAAGGATAGTGGGTAACAAATTAAGAACTAGGAACTGCAGGCTCATCATCTGACTTTATCTTTTTAGTTGGCCTGTCAACATGAGGTCTGTGATTGGGTGGTATAATTACTGTTGTAGAGTCAATTCTTGTCCATTATTTGCGACTAGAACAGCCATTGATCTTGAATGAGTACATACGCGCCCATGTTTCTAGTCTGTAAGCAGCATGAACCCACTCTTCCGGTATACCAAATCCTCTTCCATCCTCATTCTTGTAGTTTATTGCAGCCACAGCATGTATACAAAAATGGCATCAAATTTACATGTATACAAAAAGATTCTATACATATGTCTTACAACAACTATAAATAAATAAGTTTCACACCTTCTTTGATTCCCTCCTGGACATCTTCATCTTGGTTGACTGTAAGGCCTGTTGCATGCACTATATTTGATTCCTGTATTGTATTTGGTAGCACAAGCCGAGTACTTATTCATTATGAGTACCATACACCTCCCTAGACTGGTAACACAGACTCCAAAAATATAGGATGATAAGAAGGAAAAAGAGGATATGGCAAAAGAATGTATTTGCACCAAATACACTTGTACGACATCCTCTCTTCCCTACTTATCACTCTATAGTATAACAGGATGCACTCATAAGGTAGTCTTATATAGCGAGACATGAGCAAGAAAAAGAGGATGTGACAAAATGAATCTGCACCAAATACACTTGTACGTCATCCTCTTTTTTCTTTCCCATCTCTCGCTATTAAGAAAACTTCATGAGCTGTAAAGCTGTTGATTAAAAAAGCTATGAGGTGACAGTGGAAGGAAACGTCTCGAACGGGATAAAAAAGAAGTGTGTTTTCTCGTAAAAAAACAGACCACAACTTTATCGCCAACAACACGGTTCTTACCACTTAGAACTGTCTACATATGCAAGTGGACACACTTTGGTACTTTGAGCCTCCAGTCAAAATCTCGTTGCCATGTCGACGAAATTTGTGCAAGGATTTGTGCCAAATCGATTGCAATGACGCTTACATAGGAATGGGTTTTCGAGGGGAAGCTCAAAGTACCAATGTGTGCCCAATTGTATGTTTGTTCCCATAGGAATGGGTTACTCGTGTTGAATGGGATAATGAAGGATGGTGGATTTCCATGAACAATACACGATATATCATTATCACAATCAACACAACTCAATTATCAAGGCCCATCTATCTGACGATGTATGTGGGTTCCATTGCTTAAATTGACAGAGTTACCTAAGGTCATTGGTGTGTCTCCGTGTCAATATCAAGCACTTCAATATCCTTTGGTAAATCGGTCACTGTAAGCAATGGAACCCATCTACAACGTTAGATAGGTGGGCCTTGATTATTGAGTTTTCCAAAGTGAAGTTTAATGTATCAAGATGTGTATTGTCGCATTACTTTGTGGATGGGTCAATATGCTTAAATTCCAGTCTCATTTATAAAGTTAAACCATTCATCTAAGGTAAAGTAATGCGGCCACCAAATACATACCTTGTTACATTAAACTTCTCTTTGACTCACTATTTATAGAATCCACAGTTATACCATATTCATCCTTAACTTTGTTAACTAACTCTGTAACATATATAAACTAAAGTATTTCGCAAAAGAGGTTTCATCAGGAAATATATAAATTAAAAAATAGAAATATACTTTCAGAAACCCTAGAGTTAATACGTATAACTGCTAATCAATTTAAAATATTAACAAATGAAAAATGAGGTGGAAAAAGTTCACAACATTCTTAAGTTGTTGATATTAACAAACGGTGCTGAATGTCCGTTACTAAATTAAAATAGGTTCTGCCATATTAATTTGAGTTTAAAAAGACAATATGATAGAAAGGTCATACACATAAAGGTCATACACATAAATGTGTATTACATGCAAAAGGATTTACGTCAAGCATCATAAATGTGGGTGAAGTTGATGATGATGATTTTGGGTGTATGATACACTCCTGAAAAGTCTATCCTACACCCAAAAGTATCATCATCACTTCACCCTCATATATGATAGTTCACGTAAATCCATTCGCATGTAATACACGTTTGTATCTATAAAATAGTTTGAGTAACAGGAATCGTCTTGACTGAGATAATGAAGGAGTGTGGCATGTCATGAAAAATAATCACTATATCATTATCCCTATCAACACGTCTCAATTATTAAGGTTGAATCATCTGTCAACATAGATAGATTCCAATGCTTAATTTGGACACCGTCTAGTATCACTTATGTGCTTGATCTAGGTTATATGTTTTGACTATTTCAAAAAGAGAATGAAGATCAAGCGAAAGAAAACTTTTTATCAACATTAAGCGGACGATTTTTCATCACTTGTTTTTGTCCGATTGATCTTCGTTCTGTTTTGAAAGAGCCAATACTTGTCATCAAGATGAAGCACATAAATGAAACTAGATGGTTACAAGATTATCAATGCAATCCATCTAAGTTGACAGATGATCCTGCCTTAATAATTGAACTTCTTCTTATAAAAGAAGATGGTCTTTCAATTTAAGGTCATTTCACCGATATGTGTACGGACACAATACTTCGATTATGGCTGCTTTTAAAGCATACAAACAAATGCAGTGTCATGAAGTAATGTGGCCACATACTACATACAATGATAAAATGAGCTTCACATTCAAACTCTTATATAGACTCAGCAACTATATCACACACATAAAGTTGTACATGTTAACTACCATGTAACACACTAGATCTAGGTTACATGTTTTGGCTATTTCAAAAAAAATTAACAATGTAATAAAGGAATTTAAAAAAGACCACATCCTACTTGAGAAAAGTCTGAAAGTGGGTGTTTTTTTGTTAGTATTTTTTATTTTTACTATATTTTTTCTTTTTATCCAATGCAACTTTTTTCAAAACAGATTTATTTATCTCACAGAAGACTTAAAGAACAACAGATTAAACCTTGAAGTGTCAAAACATGTAAGTCAAAACAGAGTAAAGGTCACTATTAGACTTAATTTAGTGACACCTAAGAAGCCCAGAAGAAAAAAAAGTAAAACAGATCCAAAGAAACACTTATTGTAAGCTATCCAAAATGGTCAAAATCAAGCCATACGATTAAAGTTAACTGAATATGAACAAAATTAAACGATCAAACTAAGTTTGACTTTTTATAAAAAGAGTAGCAGTTTTTATGACTTAGATATCCTGTATGCATCTAATATGTATACACCTAAAGCAGCCTTGAATACAGACATGAAACAAAATACCTTAAATTTAGTATGGTTAGTGCAACTTATGACAGATTATCATAGGTTCTGTGACAGATTTCATGAGAAATAATGATTTTGTTTTTTTTTCATTTTTTTATGGTAAAAAATCTCACGTGAAAATTAAATGATTTCTTTTTTTGTCATTCAATTGATTATAAATAAACTAGTCTCATCTAATAATTTAAACAAATAAAATTAAATTTCACTAATTTTTAAAACAATTTACAAGACTCTGCGTACCGCCAATGTACTGAAATCTTGGCAATTACAATCTCAAGCTATCAAAACAGTTGCCCAAACCGGTTCCCTCTGATCGAGAGTACAGACTATTTCCGCCGTGTCTTAATCACAAGCAGGATGTACATAGGCTGAGGCCCAATATCTGAGTGCAACTCCGCTGGGTTAAGTAAGCAGATCATCTATGGTTTCGACATGCCCTGGATCACCCCTAGACCCGTTTATGTCTTATTTTCTTCCCGTAGAATAGCTGCTTACCACCATTCCGATACAACACTTATATCGATCGCTATCGCAAAGACAAGTACACAAGTTTCCACAAGTAGCACTTGAAAATTCATTTTTAAAAATTGTGTGAAGTCTCATTTTCTTCAAAAGCATTTTTATAATAAAATTCATTTATTGAATATATCATAAGTTGCATTATATAAACCAAAAAACTTTTCACAACTAGCACATAAACTGTCATAGAATCAAACATAATATGTCCTAAATCTTAAACTGCCGAGACTGCCCAAATCAACTGCAAGACATTTAAAAATTTCGACAACTAGCATATATCACGTAAACCAAAAAAAAAGTATAACATATAACCCAAAAACAATCCAATCAATCTCAACTTCCAAGACTACGCAAATCCTAAACTCCATCGAACTAGACACAACAAACTGTAAACTTGACAGAATAAAGAGACTTACAGTGCTTTACTCGGTATGCAACGGAAGACGTAACTGATTATCCAACTTGGTAATCGTGGTAGTCTCTAACCTCTTCAAACTTAACTCAGTTGAAGAGGTTAGTGATTCCCACGATTGCTAATCAGATAAATAATTAAGAGCCTTGTAAATAGGATTTACTTCAGATATACATCTATTTCAAACTTACCCATATTAAACGTTTCTAACTTAGGCATAAAACTGGTTTCTTGCTTGCTAGGATTTCAAACTTACCCATATTAAATGCTAACCATAATGTTTCTCTGAGTAAGGCATCGATAACTTAGGCATCTATCTGATTTTTCATGATATGTTTTACATGATGTGTTTCTCCAAAAACTTAGGCATCTAACTATTTTTTCAAAAATCATTAGCAGCTAACGGAAAAGCAAATATCCCTAACCATAAAAAGCCCTAAATACAAAAACAATACTCATAACCCTGACCGCCATCTATGCACATGTAGAAGCATTCTAACTATGTAACAACCAAATATAAAACTCCCAAAAACAGCCATAAACCCTACCACTAAATAACATGAAATACATAAAGCCCTAACCCTAAATTAAAGTAACCCTAAATCGATTTGAATAATCATCGAACAATTAAACCAAATAAACAAACCATAAACCTAAATTAGAGTAACTGATTCGCCTCAAACAGTCAGATAATTATTGATCAGCCACTTGTGAATGGCCAACTGTAATAGTCAAACAATCCAAGGCAAATGCTTCCGAGGAATACAGTGTTTTCCCGGGTCGTAATGTCCCAACGAGGTTGTGATGGTATTAAAAACGAATCTGTGATTAGTGAATGTGAACAGGAAAGGTATAAAAGTGTGTGTGTGTGTTTAAACTAGGGTTTTATAACTTAAAATGACTTAAATAAACTATATTAATGATTACGTAAAACCTAAATATCTAAAAACGTATAAACGTACACCAATTTAAAATCAGACGCGACTGCGTACTGAGAAAAAGGTGAGTTTTAAGAAAAATAAACTACAAGGGTTAAAAATGAAAATTCTATAAACTTAAACTTAAAATAAAATAAAATTAAAAAGAAAACTATTTTTTAGATTATTTTAATATTTATTATTAATTATTTAATTAATAACTATTTAACTATTTAATTAGAAAATTATAAATACTACAAATTAAACTAAAAAACTTGTAAAAATAATTTCTAAACTTAAAAATGAACTTGAAGAAAGTATAAAAAATAAAAATAAATATTTTTGTCTTTTTATGAATTTCTTATTAATTAAAAACTATTTATATTATTTATACTAATTAAATTATTTTAAATTACAAATAATACTAAAACAACTTAGAAAATTATGGAAAAAATTTATAAAACTATTTTATAACTTATAAAAACTATAAAAAATATAAAAACTATGTCTTACTATATAAAAATTAATTATGCTATTTAAAACTTATTTATTGATTAATTATTAATTAAACTATTATTAATTATAATAAATACTAAATGACAAAATTAAATTCTGAGAAAATTATTATAATTACTTTAACCTAAAAGGAAATTAATAAAAATATAAAATTACAAATTACTTAATAAAAATCTAAAAATGAAAATTAAAATTAAATTAAATTAAATAGAAACTATCACTTATTTTTATGTTGGTTTTTCTTGAATTTTCTTTTACAAAACTATATTATACTTAAAAATAGACAACTTTTGTAAAAACAAATATTTTATAGCTTAAAAATAAGCACTGTGGAAGCTTATTGCTTCCACAGTTGACTTTGGTTGACTAAAATGGTAAATAAGCTCAAATGAGCTTATGTGGGACCCACCTTGGATGAATCTGGTTCTAATAGATTGTTTGAACTTGTAAAAGCTTAAATTGGCCAAATAAGCTCAGTAGAAAAGCTGTTAAGCCTCAATAAGCTAATCCAAAACCTAAAATGCAACACAGAATGGGGACAGATTTGGTAGCTTATTCAAGGTGGGGTCCACTGAGGTGCAGGTCAAACAATTGGTCAACCTAGGTAGCCTACTAGGAGGGGGGTTGAGGGAAACTAATTAGAGGTAGTGGGACCCACTGGGGTGGTCACAAAACACCACCAAAGGTGGTGTTGTGACTGAGGTCTGATGGAGCAGGGCACTCCCTTGCCCTGCAAGTATGTTTGGAGGTCTGTGGGGCTCACTCTAAAATTGCTAAAAATATAAGGCTTATGAGAACTTAAAGATGAGGTGGTAGTATGTTACTAAAACAAATTTCAAGTCTTGAAACCTTCTCCTAAATTCTAAAGAAATCTGGGAGTTTTGGGAAAAATCTGAGTTGAGCAAATCTTGACTTTTAATGAAACTTGGTGTGTTGACTTATTTGAGTTTCTAACATTCACTACTGATTAATTAAGTTAATATAAGCTATATTAGACCTAAAATAAGCTAAAGCTTATTGATATGAGCTAATGTGAGGGTTTGTGGGATTCTATTCCCTCACAGTCAACTGTGAGGGGTAATAGGGTATGATTTTGACTTTCTATTGTTTGAGACCTGGGTTTTAAACTTACTACAACCTATTATGACCTAAAGTAGTATAGTTAAACTAACCTAGATAACTAATACTACCTAATACACTCAGTAACAAGCTGAGCCAAACACCCCTATAAGTTACAGATTTCAAAGGAAATCAAAAGTTAAGCTTATACAGATTAAACTAAGACTCAAACTAAATTTAGTAAGCTAAAACAAGTATGTATAAAGAACAATTAAGCTATAATGAGCATTTCTATAGTAATATAGCAAAAATCTTAAAAGTGACTTACAAATTAATCAAACTGTGAAGTGAGAAACCAAGAACCATTAACAAGAAACCAACCTATTACCTCCCACAAGGTTCTAAACCAGAATCATTCCATATTCCATCATGCTCCATTCCCAATATGCTTGTTACATAAATTTTTTATTTATTTCCTATTTATTTGATTTTTTATGAATTTAAGAGTTTTAACTAATAAACTGAATTATAAGATGTCAAAAAGCTTTTGTAAACTTTGTCAGAGCTTAGATAAGCTTATGAGATCAGATAACAACAATAACTAACAACATACAACAACTTGATATTTTTGAGAATTTAAGAAAAATGCATAAACTGAGAATCAACTTGAAACTTAAAATTACTTTTAATTAAAGATTGCAATACATGAATTTAACTGAGAACCAACTGTTTTAATTGAAATTACAACTAATTTAATGAATTACAATACCTACGACCTAATTTAAAACTAAACCTAATCTAATAATCTCTCTTTCTGCTTTCTTTCCATTTTGTAGCCCTCTTCTGAGCTTGTGGGACCCACAGGGGTGTTTCCCACCACTTCCTAGCCATTGATAAAGTCCAAGTCATCTCAGTCGTTTAAATTCATAACTTGGCGCCAAAGTCTCATTTGGCAACTGTAGATTGCGTGGAGCGAATTTTAGGGGTTTAAATGGGTTTGGAGGGTTGTGGTGAGGTGGAGAGATAGGTGGGTGTGAGGTGGAAGTGAAACCAGTGAGGTGTGGAGTGGTTTGGGTGGTCTGTGTGGTGTTGAGTTGTTTTGGTGGGAAAGAAAGGAGAAGGGGAGTGGGTTTGACCGGGGTTGACCCGGTTTTAATAATAAGGGTGGTTTGGGCTGGGAAATGGGCTGGACAAACTAGGAAGGGTGGGCTTGGTTTGTGGTATGGATTGGTTTTGGTTTTATTAAAACATTAGGGTCCGGTTTGGTTATTTCACACAAGGACTAATTTTGTAATTTCGTGATTTTTGGAGGGCTGTTGTGTAAATATTCCAAAGTTTATCACAAGGACCTAATTTGCCATAGATGAATAGTACATGGATATTTTTGATATTTTTTTTATTTTTTAAATACCCGGGGACTAAAACTGACAATTCACCAAACTTCAGGGACTGATTATGTAATTCCACCAAACTTCACACCAAGGACCAAACCTGCAAAAGATTATTAGTACAAGGACCAAAATTGAATTTCTCAAAGTTTTTTACATCCCAGGGACCATTTATGTCAATTTCCAAAGTACTGGGACTAAACTTGTAATTTTATGAAACTTTGCACCAAAGGACTAAATATGTAATTTTATGATTAAAAAGGACCTTTGATGACTTTTTCATGTTTTTAGAATAACCAGGGACTAGTTTTGCCAATTTATGAAACTTGAGGGACTGAAACTGCCAATTATGCAAACTTTGTACGTTTTTCATCTGTTTTTGCATATTTTGTATTTGAAACATATAAAACACACCTCTAAGATATTTTAAGTATTTTGATGCATATTTGAGTGTTTTAGTATGTTTTGACAGCTCAGATTGGTATAAAATGATGAGTATTTAGACACTCATCAATCCCCCACACTAAACTATTGCTAGTCCCTAACAATCTATTGAGAAAAACTTAATGGATTTGAAAAACTCTTTACCAAAAGCCATCACTTCTGGAGTAGCCAGGTGTAAGAACTGTGGCACACCTGATAACCGTGTGATTTTGAGCAAATCACCAGCTGTCAACGGATTTGATTAGTCTTTACCAAAAGCCGTTTGCTTCTGGACTAGCCAACTCTTGATGGAATAGTCAACATCTTGGTGAGCTGATTACCAATTATGGATTTTCCACGGCCTTTACCACAAGCCATAATCTTGCGGGCTAGCCAACTCATTAGCTTTTGAGGATAATGGGGAGTTGAGGAACCATACAATTTTTGGCAAATTGCAAGCCATAAACGGGTTTGAGTTATCTTTACCAAGAACCGTTTGCTCCTGGATTAGCCAATCCTGTTGTGGGTTAGACATGGAGGATTGATACCATTTATTGCGTTCTAAGTGAAAAAATTTTAAAATTTTGGCTAAAATGGGGGTTCTTGATGGAACATGTGTTTAAATTCGTTAGAATAACGAATCTCCCCCCACACTTAGAACTGAATATTGTCCTCAATATTCAAAGTACCGGGTGTTAAACCGAACTTAGAACGTAAGAAGAAAATATTCCATAGCCTTTATTTTATGTGTATATACATACAATTATATTTTTTTAGATAAAACTTCTTAAATAGAAGCTATCACTATATGTACATTTTTTTATTTTTTTTTTTTAGAGATATATACAACATGTGGGGCATCTCCCCCACACTAGGGTGTTACACACGGGTGAAAACCCATGTTTTTGCTAATGTTTTTTATTACCGAGTCACTAGCTTGACTCGACCCCGTATTCATTTGTCCATGGGGAAGTAAGTGGAAGAGACAATCTACATCGGACTTTCATTCAACACGTTTGGATAAACATTTGAAGCATGTGAAAGTTCCACACCGATGAGATATAATGACACCCGGCTCATAATTTATAAATGAGAATGCCGGGATCAAAGATAATGTCTTCATTCCCGAAGGAGTGAAGAACAGGATAGGGAACAGAATATATGAAGAAAAGGAAGAAAATCATGATAAAAATCATGACTAACTCTTCTTCCTCAATAGGAGAATTCATTGTTTCATGAATCTCCTCTTGGTAGCTCGTTTGATCAAGACATATTATGGGCATGTCTAGATCAAAATAGAAAGTATCATACTCCGGTGGAGATATGATATGAGTGAGTTCAAAGGAGAACTCCTCGTAAAGATAATCATTCACAAGATGTAAATCCGTGAACTCATGTTCCGTTGTGAACTCATCACAATCCTCATTCTGAATATCAAAGAGTGGATTATCAGAAATCAAAGTGAATTCGGATTCGAATTCATATAGAGGATTGGTGAGAGTAGTCTTGACTGCTTCGGGAACAAAGTGATTATCTTTCTCTTCTTCTGAGTTGACAAGCTCAGAAGGTAATTCCTCCACATAACTGATGTCTTCAGAAGATAAAGAATTATCATCAGTATGTGAAGTACTAAGCTCGATGTTGGGATTAGAGTTTAAAAGATTTTTAGTTTCTCCTATATCGGCTTCAAAATCAAGAATATCATCATTACTTCCAGATAGAAGTGGAATGATGTGAGTGAGTTCCGCTGTGAAATCCTCAAGAAGAGGATCAACATCAGAATGAGGCAGTGATGCCTCAACATACTCAATGTCTCCATAAGATATATAATCATTACTGGAATTAGAGACATTCTCAATTTGATCATTTGGATTATCAGGGTGGGTAGGAATATCACACATATGATCAAGAATTCCCTGTGACTCTCTCGGGATTGAGACAAGGTTCTCAACACTGGACTTTATGAATTCGTCCGATTCCCTTGCGGGAATTGTGTCAAGATGCTCGTCCCCCATGCTCAGAGAGTGAGTGGGAACCTCGGGTGTGATAACATCATACTCAGGGAGATAAGAAGGACTAGCAGTAATGGAGTCTACAAGTTCCATTATTTCTACTGCTGGTGATTCAGTTATATTCTTTTCTCTCTGTATATGCATGGAAGAAGTCTCAACTGATGAACTTGATGATTCTTTTTGAATGATAACAATGTTATCATCATCATCACTGTCATCATCGTCCTCATAAAAAGCAGCATAGCGAATATTGGCACGTATTTTGGCTACTCTTTGCTCAGCAATTAAATCTTCCATGCTTTTCCCAGAATCTCGTTCTTCAGCAAGTAATTCTGCGATAGATTTATCACGAGAATTTTGAATGAGTGGAAATTGTGGAGGTGTGGATGTGTCAAAACCGGAAGGTTGACATTGATCATCATTATGAGGACCCCCACAATATACACAAGAAAAACTTTGTGCATTGTGAGACGACATATTAGCCAACTCCTCTCTAATGTTTTTAAGTTTTTCAAGAACCTCTAAACAAGGGTCTTGCTGGTTTTGAGGAGTTGCTTGGTTTATTTGGCACTGTGGAGGTGGGTCTTGAAACGAATAGTCGTAATTGTTACAAGGAAATGGATTCCTTGTTTGACAATCAGAGCTAAAATGTGGACCTCCACAGTACTCACAACAGTAAAACTGTTGAGTCTGGTTTGGTGTATTTTGATACGAAGCATCATTGAAATTTGGATAATATGATTCTTGCTCGTATGAATGTGATGGGTAGTTGGAAAAATTTGAGGGGTCGTTGAATGAGTTTTGATTAGGATCATAAGCAAATGAATTACTCGATCCACAAAACAAACAACTCCCGTTTTGAATATCATTACCACATTGTACACATGTACACCAACGACATGGAAAACCGAAAAGAGGCTCACCACAACCGTCACAAGGAATAAAAGCCGGAGGTGGGACAAGTGGTGTGCTCTTAGAGCTAGGAATTTCCACCACTTCCGTTATGGTCTCGAGTTTTGGTTCTTGATAAACGTGAAGGTTAGGTAAGTCGTTCTTTTCAGTCACTGCCCTAAGCTCTGTACGTTTGCTTGACAAACTTTTAACCGTAAACCGTGAAAGATCAGGATTGATTTTTGAAGGTTTAGGAGCATTTGTGAGCTCAGGTTTTTGGACAACCGTGGTTTGGACGTATTTAGCACCTCCATCGTCAAAGGTAAGTACAAGGTCCTTTGTCACCTCGGTTTCATGATCTCTTTCCCTCACCGGAGAGGGAATAGGAATCGAAGGTCCATCATAATCAACATGACATCTCGACATTTTTGACAAGGCCATAAGTTTTTCAACTTCGCTTTTAAAGGCCCTTTGTTTAAAGAAATCGTCATCGAGAGATGCCATTAGAATCAATTATGAGATAAGTGGAAGAAGGTAGAATCAAAGGGTTTTTGGGATGAGAAATGAAGAATCAAATAGGTAGGGGTGTAAAGGTGAATATTTTTGTGTTTTGTTTTATAAAAATATGGATAAAAGATGGTAAATATACAATGGATGTATATCCAGAGTCACTAATACGCAAAATCGTTAGAATAAGCGCACAACCTCCCCGGCAGCGGCGCCAAATTTTGATTCGCCTCAAACAGTCAGATAATTATTGATCAGCCACTTGTGAATGGCCAACTGTAATAGGCAAATGCTTCCGAGGAATACAGTGTTTTCCCGGGTCGTAATGTCCCAACGAGGTTGTGATGGTATTAAAAACGAATCTGTGATTAGTGAATGTGAACAGGAAAGGTATAAAAGTGTGTGTGTGTGTGTTTAAACTAGGGTTTTATAACTTAAAATGACTTAAATAAACTATATTAATGATTACGTAAAACCTAAATATCTAAAAACGTATAAACGTACACCAATTTAAAATCAGACGCGACTGCGTACTGAGAAAAAGGTGAGTTTTAAGAAAAATAAACTACAAGGGTTAAAAATGAAAATTCTATAAACTTAAACTTAAAATAAAATAAAATTAAAAAGAAAACTATTTTTTAGATTATTTTAATATTTATTATTAATTATTTAATTAATAACTATTTAATTAGAAAATTATAAATACTACAAATTAAACTAAAAAACTTGTAAAAATAATTTCTAAACTTAAAAATGAACTTGAAGAAAGTATAAAAAATAAAAATAAATATTTTTGTTTTTTTATGAATTTCTTATTAATTAAAAACTATTTATATTATTTATACTAATTAAATTATTTTAAATTACAAATAATACTAAAACAACTTAGAAAATTATGGAAAAAATTTATAAAACTATTTTATAACTTATAAAAACTATAAAAAATATAAAAACTATGTCTTACTATATAAAAATTAATTATGCTATTTAAAACTTATTTATTGATTAATTATTAATTAAACTATTATTAATTATAATAAATACTAAATGACAAAATTAAATTCTGAGAAAATTATTATAATTACTTTAACCTAAAAGGAAATTAATAAAAATATAAAATTACAAATTACTTAATAAAAATCTAAAAATGAAAATTAAAATTAAATTAAATTAAATAGAAACTATCACTTATTTTTATGTTGGTTTTTCGTGAATTTTCTTTTACAAAACTATATTATACTTAAAAATAGACAACTTTTGTAAAAACAAATATTTTATAGCTTAAAAATAAGCACTGTGGAAGCTTATTGCTTCCACAGTTGACTTTGGTTGACTAAAATGGTAAATAAGCTCAAATGAGCTTATGTGGGACCCACCTTGGATGAATCTGGTTCTAATAGATTGTTTGAACTTGTAAAAGCTTAAATTGGCCAAATAAGCTCAGTAGAAAAGCTGTTAAGCCTCAATAAGCTAATCCAAAACCTAAAATGCAACACAGAATGGGGACAGATTTGGTAGCTTATTCAAGGTGGGGTCCACTGAGGTGCAGGTCAAACAATTGGTCAACCTAGGTAGCCTACTAGGAGGGGGGTTGAGGGAAACTAATTAGAGGTAGTGGGACCCACTGGGGCGGTCACAAAACACCACCAAAGGTGGTGTTGTGACTGAGGTCTGATGGAGCAGGGCACTCCCTTGCCCTGCAAGTATGTTTGGAGGTCTGTGGGGCTCACTCTAAAATTGCTAAAAATATAAGGCTTATGAGAACTTAAAGATGAGGTGGTAGTATGTTACTAAAACAAATTTCAAGTCTTGAAACCTTCTCCTAAATTCTAAAGAAATCTGGGAGTTTTGGGAAAAATCTGAGTTGAGCAAATCTTGACTTTTAATGAAACTTGGTGTGTTGACTTATTTGAGTTTCTAACATTCACTACTGATTAATTAAGTTAATATAAGCTATATTAGACCTAAAATAAGCTAAAGCTTATTGATATGAGCTAATGTGAGGGTTTGTGGGATTCTATTCCCTCACAGTCAACTGTGAGGGGTAATAGGGTATGATTTTGACTTTCTATTGTTTGAGACCTGGGTTTTAAACTTACTACAACCTATTATGACCTAAAGTAGTATAGTTAAACTAACCTAGATAACTAATACTACCTAATACACTCAGTAACAAGCTGAGCCAAACACCCCTATAAGTTACAGATTTCAAAGGAAATCAAAAGTTAAGCTTATACAGATTAAACTAAGACTCAAACTAAATTTAGTAAGCTAAAACAAGTATGTATAAAGAACAATTAAGCTATAATGAGCATTTCTATAGTAATATAGCAAAAATCTTAAAAGTGACTCAATCAAACTGTGAAGTGAGAAACCAAGAACCATGAACAAGAAACCAACCTATTACCTCCCACAAGGTTCTAAACCAGAATCATTCCATATTCCATCATGCTCCATTCCCAATATGCTTGTAACATAAATTTTTTATTTATTTCCTATTTATTTGATTTTTTATGAATTTAAGAGTTTTAACTAATAAACTGAATTATAAGATGTCAAAAAGCTTTTGTAAACTTTGTCAGAGCTTAGATAAGCTTATGAGATCAGATAACAACAATAACTAACAACATACAACAACTTGATATTTTTGAGAATTTAAGAAAAATGCATAAACTGAGAATCAACTTGAAACTTAAAATTACTTTTAATTAAAGATTGCAATACATGAATTTAACTGAGAACCAACTGTTTTAATTGAAATTACAACTAATTTAATGAATTACAATACCTACGACCTAATTTAAAACTAAACCTAATCTAATAATCTCTCTTTTCTGCTTTCTTTCCATTTTGTAGCCCTCTTCTGAGCTTGTGGGACCCACAGGGGTGTTTCCCACCACTTCCTAGCCATTGATAAAGTCCAAGTCATCTCAGCCGTTTAAATTCATAACTTGGCGCCAAAGTCTCATTTGGCAACTGTAGATTGCGTGGAGCGAATTTTAGGGGTTTAAATGGGTTTGGAGGGTTGTGGTGAGGTGGAGAGACAGGTGGGTGTGAGGTGGAAGTGAAACCAGTGAGGTGTGGAGTGGTTTGGGTGGTCTGTGTGGTGTTGAGTTGTTTTGGTGGGAAAGAAAGGAGAAGGGGAGTGGGTTTGACCGGGGTTGACCCGGTTTTAATAATAAGGGTGGTTTGGGCTGGGAAATGGGCTGGACAAACTAGGAAGGGTGGGCTTGGTTTGTGGTATGGATTGGTTTTGGTTTTATTAAAACATTAGGGTCCGGTTTGGTTATTTCACACAAGGACTAATTTTGTAATTTCGTGATTTTTGGAGGGCTGTTGTGTAAATATTCCAAAGTTTATCACAAGGACCTAATTTGCCATAGATGAATAGTACATGGATATTTTTGATATATTTTTTTTTTATTTTTTAAATACCCGGGGACTAAAACTGACAATTCACCAAACTTCAGGGACTGATTATGTAATTCCACCAAACTTCACACCAAGGACCAAACCTGCAAAAGATTATTAGTACAAGGACCAAAATTGAATTTCTCAAAGTTTTTTACATCCCAGGGACCATTTATGTCAATTTCCAAAGTACAGGGACTAAACTTGTAATTTTATGAAACTTTGCACCAAAGGACTAAATATGTAATTTTATGATTAAAAAGGACCTTTGATGACTTTTTCATGTTTTTAGAATAACCAGGGACTAGTTTTGCCAATTTATGAAACTTGAGGGACTGAAATTGCCAATTATGCAAACTTTGTACGTTTTTCATCTGTTTTTGCATATTTTGTATTTGAAACATATAAAACACACCTCTAAGATATTTTAAGTATTTTGATGCATATTTGAGTGTTTTAGTATGTTTTGACAGCTCAGATTGGTATAAAATGATGAGTATTTAGACACTCATCAGTAACCCTAAATCCAATTGATAATTCGTTACCCTAACCCAAATCATTTTTTTAACGATTGGATCTCAGATCTGTGAGTGAAGAGAGTGCAAACGCTTTGTGAGTGAGAGAGAGAGAGAGAGAGAGAGAGGAAGTAAGCGTGTTTCAAAAGAGGTGTACGCTTTTATAAGCGTGTTATTTTTTTAAAAAGAGGTGTGTTAGATACGCTAGTTTAAAAAATAATTAAATATTTTCAAAACCAAAAAAATTGTGGGTTTGGGTTTGGAGTTAGGTTAGGGTGTTTGGATTTTAAAACTTTGGGTTGGGGTTAGGTTCGGTGTTAGGTTCGGTGAATTAAAGCATAAATAAAAAATTATTAAAAGTACAATTCGCATAATTTTGGAGGTAGATTCGGGTGTTTGGATTTTAAAACTTTGGATTGGAGTTAGGTTCGGTTAGGAAAAGGGCAATAATGCATAAATAAAAAAATTATTACAAGTACAATTCGCATAATTTTGGGTTGGAGTTAGGTTCGGGTGTTGGACATTAAAACTTTGGGTTTGGAGTTAGGTTCGGTGCAATAATGCATAAATAAAAAATTTATTACAAGTACAATTCGCATAATTTTGTGTTTGGAGTTAGGTTCGGGTGTTGAATCTTAAAACTTTGGGTTGGAGTTAGGTTCGATGTTAGATTCGGTGCAATAATGCATAAATAAAAAAATTATTAAAAGTACAATTCGCATAAGTTAAAAGTACAATTCGCACTAGTAATAATTATATTTCTTACAAGTTTGACTTATTTTGCCAAAATGTACAAGTTGCATAATAGTTCACTTACGCATAGTACAAAAAGGACACTTACACAACTACAAGTACAATCACTATTACAAACATCAAATCGAATAAAAATTATACAAGTTGCATAAAAAAATAAGATATATTTTATTTCTTACAAGTTTGACTTTTTTTTTTTAAATAGTACAAGTTGCATAATAGTTCACTTACTCATAGTACAAAAAGGACACTTACACAAGAGGTACTTGTGTCTTACACACACTTAGAAAAGTGTACTTGGTACTAGGACATGTGGCAACATGGTATTGGTTTGTACGATTCTCTTAGGTTAGATAAGTCGCAATGGGGCAAATGCGAAATGTAAAAAAAGCAAGGGTAAGGCTTGAAGCATGGTGAACCTCATGGGGCAAATACACAATTACCCCTTTATTTAAATTGCTTAACTTTGTTACAATTTAATTAAACTCTTTAGTTTAATAAATGTTGAATTATGACACTTAACTAATTGGGCCATCTTTTTTATTTTTTATCTCTAACTTTAAACAACATATTATTTTAATCATTATAACCAAAGGTGTTCGCGATTTCAGGTAGAATCATGTAGTAAAAAGATTAATAACCATTTTAATATGTAAATATCATGTTTACCAATCTGAACCCTACTTAAAAGTGCCGGGTACCCGAACCATAAATAATGAACATAGCAGATATGGTCGTGAAATACGATATTGGACATGTGAGGCTATCATATACTTTTCACGCTACTCGAACCAACACGACTCGTGATCAATTTATTTATTTATTTATTTTTGTTTTGTTTTGTTTTGTTTTGAACAGCAGCTTTATATCAAAAAAACTAGCAAAAGCTAGAACAAATTACAAGATAGCTATAGTTGCTAAAGGGTTTTTCAACCAAGCTACCCAGCTAAGTTTGAGCTTAGGATTTCTAGAAGAAATCATAAAAATGATTGTGACACAATATTATCCCAAAGCACCGCTTTCTTGAGAGGAGTATTAGAGAAAACTAATCTATTGCGGAAATTCCAAATAGACCATAAAAGAGTCCCTCCCACACCATCGAGGAACAACCAAGCTTTAATAGAGAGGGATGAAGAATCTAACCATGTGATCCACTCCAAAATGTTCTCGCGAAAAGGAATATCAAGCTTCCACAATATAGCCAGCAAAGCCCACAAATCTTTGGCCATCTCACAATTATAAAAGGTGTGATTGACCGTTTCGACGTCTTCATGACAAGTGAGAAAAAAAAGCGAATCAACTTCAATACCTTTCCTTATCCAAATTCATCCTAGAAGGAAGCTTGTTTAGCGATAACCTCCACAAGAAAACGTTTACTTTTATTGGAATATTATTGTTCCAACGAGTAGCGGAAAAACCCGCGTCTAGGGTATGGGAATCAATCAAGGATCGCATCGACGCAACAGAGAATCTATTGGAAACGTCAAGCGACCATCGCCATGTATCCTTATGATCAGTTAGCTCAATATCCCCTATTAAATGTTGCAAATCAGAAAATTGGGAAAATTATATACCTCCTCTCATATGCCTTCTCAAAACAGTATATCAATCAGTAAGACTTAGCCTATTTACAATGTAACAACGTTTATCATTATCAAGCATGAAGACACGCGGAAATTGAGCTTTTAAAGGTTGATTGCCGCACCGGATATCATCCCAAAACCTTATTGAGGTTCCATTCCCAAGCTTTCGAATACACAAAGAAAGAAGGTCGACACCTTTCTGCTTTAGGGATTTGATCACGGAGAGAATACCACACCATGGACTATAAGTTGTTAGAGGGAACATCAAAAATACCTACATTAAGCCAATGAATCTCCTTGATGACTTTAGCCCATAGATCAGAAGGCTGCATGAACAAACGACAAATCAATTTAAATAAGAGACCTATATTAAGCGCATGAATACTATAGATACCAAGACCACCCGTCTTCTTGCTAGCCATGCATTTTTTCCAACTCACCCAAGCCATCTTCTTCTCACCCAAGTCACCACCTATAAAAAATTATTTTGCATAGATTCTAGCTTGTTACAAATAGAGATAGGAACCTTGTATAACGACATATAATACGTTGGTAAACTTCCAAGGACTGACTTGATTAAGGATAAACGACCACCAACAGAAAAAAGCCGAGCATTCCATTGAGAAAGCTTGGAAGAAAAATTTTTTATGATAGCATCCCAATTAGAGCATCTCGCCATGTTGCAGCCAAAAGGAACACCTAGATACTATAATGGCATATTAGCAGCTCCACAACCAAGCATATTAGCCATATTCGAAATAGTTTCTTCAGAAACACAAACACCTAAAATGTTACTTTCTCGCACATTTATTTTTAGCCAAGAAACTAAATAGAAGCATCGAAGAATACAAAGTAGGTTATGAGCATTAGTGTTAGACCATTCACCAATGAAGATGACATCGTCAGCATAAATAAGATACGATAAGCACATATTATTAACACCAATGCAAGCACCTGAATATATGCCAATATTAACGGCTTTACATATAAAAGCATGCAATCCTTCCATAGCCAGGATAAAGATAAAAGGGGATAAAGGATCACCTTGTCTTAGGCCCCTAGAGATCTCGAATTCGGTCGTGGGAGACCCATTAATCAATATGGAGGTGCGAGCATTACTAAGACACCTTTTGATCCAAGACCGCCACGTGGGGCCAAACCCAAGCTTATCCATGACTAAGTCCAAGAAATCCTATCTCAAGGAATGAAAAGCTTTCTCAAAATCAACTTTGAAGATCATAAGTTGTTTCTTGCGTTTGCAATACCAAGCCATAACTTCACTTAGAATAATAGGACTGTCAAGGATATTTCTACCCTTAATGAAAGTTGATTGTTCCAGATTAACACAACTTCCAGTCACCATACTTAGCCTATTGGCTAAAATTTTCCCAATAATTTTGTATTGACACCCAATTAGACTTATGGAGTTAAATCATCTTTCTCGTTCAGACCAAGCTGATTAGATATTAATACCCGAGTTACAACTAATTTTTCTTTATCCAAAACCAAAATTTTAATACACTGGTACAAAAATTGCTATTGGTCTTGCCAAATATGTGTGACAATATGCATATAGTCACACATGTTTTTTTTGTTGTGTGTCACCAAAGGTCCCGCCACCGTAGGTGGCATATGGTCACATTGTTGAGTTCATGGCCTTTTACATCGAAAAAGAGTGACCAAAACCCCGAATATGTGTGACAAATTAGGCACAAGCTTTGTTGGATTAGTCATTATCAGTGACCGTAAACACTTTATAGTCACACGAATGCTTTTTGAGAGTAACTATTATTCATCTTTTGGCCACATAAATATATAATATATGTGACATTTGAGATGATTTATTCAATTAAATGTGCATTATGTGTGACTATTTCATGTCTTGTGGCCACATGAATATATAATAAATGTGACGTTTGTGATGATTTAGTCACACAATAGGTATTGTTTTTTTGAGTTAGTCACATACAATTAAAAAAAATAAAAAAAAATAATAAAAAATAAAAAAGAGAGAGAGAGATAGAGAGAGAGAGAGAGAAGTAGTGGCAAAAAATGTTAATAAGTGTGACCGTATGTTGTTTAAAGTGAAGAAATGTGTATTTTGTGTGACTATTGATCATCCAATTGTGACATGAATTTTTTTTGTATGGTCTTTTGTAATATTTAGTCACACAAAGCATGTTTGTTTTGGGTATTTAGTTACATACAATTAAGTATAAAGTGACCAAAAGTGTTAATAAGTGTGACCATATGTTGTTTAAAGTGAAGAAATTTGTATTTTGTGTGATTATTGATCATTCAATTGCCACATGAATTTTTTTTTGTGGCCTTTTGTAATATTTAGTCACACAACGAATTAAGCAATTAGATACCAAAAGTGTTAATAATTGTGACTATATACATCTTTTAGTTATATTTAAGAAATTATTAATATATATCAAAACAAATTCAAATATAATAAGATTGGAATGTATATAACTGAACCACTAATACATATCATATAAGCAGTACTAACTATATGAACCAACAGTACTAACTTATAACTAACAATTGTAACTAATACACTAGCAGTACTAAGTACTAACAGTTGTAACTAATACACTAGCAGTTTCAACGAGGGCTTCATGTTCTTCGTCAAACTTTTTTATCTTTTCTCTGATTCATGAAAGTAACTTAAGTTATTTGCAGAATGGGAAGTAACCATCTTGTTTTTTGTTTCTTCTGAAAATTCTGCTCGTGGCATCCCTGATTCATGAAAGTAACTGAAATTTTTGGTCTTTCTCGTCGAAAAGTGGGATCTTCTCGCACATAAAAGGCTATCGTAGTATAAATAAATTCACAACAGAGGTAATTCCAATTTATAATACTATACGTGTGATTATGACACAATTTTATATACATACATACATATACACAAGTATAAGATACTCATCTCCAAATATATTTTGTTTATGCATACTTGCAGATATTAATCTATGTAATATACACAGTGTGTACATAACATGTACCAATCGTCATGTAAGTTGTAACTTTATTTTTACCTTGATAACGACATAAAGATCACCAGGTTGATTTCCATCTAGATCTGCTCCCCCATGTCTTGAATAATTCTTCATTTGTATCCACTTCTTCAAATTTTTACATGTAAATAAGTTTCCGATCACTATTGCTTTTACAAATTATCTATATTTGTTTAGCTGTTTCAGAACTCTAAATATGAAGGTACAATAAATTATCAGAAAATCGTGCTTAAATGAGGGAGAAAAGGAAATGTTAAGATAACAGATGCTCCTGAAAATGCAGTAAACGAAAAAGAAAAAAATATCGTAGTTCCACTATAATATCCAGCACTAGAACCTATTATCTGTGAGTTGAAAATGCAGTAAACGAAAAAGAAAAAAAAAACTGTAAAATGAAATATAGGTAAAATGTACTTCATCAGATAAAGGCATCGCCCAAGATCAAGAGCTTCTAAAAGTTCTGAGCATGTCACTTCACCAACTTCATCTGCTTCAGAAATTGCTGCCTCTCTTGCTTTTTATGCAGCTTCATTGATCTTTAACCACTCAGGACTACAATTGTGAATGACTCTAGCCTACAAAAGTAAAAAATGGCATAAGAAGTTGAGACGTTTGTAGAGATGGTAAGTCATTTAAAAAGAAAGTCGGAAGATTAGATTCTACTGCCTTATATTCGATGTACAGATATACTCTTGGTTACTTCTTCATTGTTAAACTTGTAGTGTAAACCAGCTCCATATTGCCATGCCTCAAGTTGCCTATTCCATTTGTACTTCTTCTTAGTTGAAAACATATCAACCACAGGCCTAACAAAATGTTTTATAAGGAGTGGTTAAATTTAGTTGTCTTACA
The DNA here is from genome assembly GCA_030686995.1 of Artemisia argyi. Taxonomy (NCBI): domain Eukaryota; kingdom Viridiplantae; phylum Streptophyta; class Magnoliopsida; order Asterales; family Asteraceae; genus Artemisia; species Artemisia argyi. The sequence continues at coordinate 149,980,540 of CM060705.1, forward strand.
ATCTTCAAAACACGTATGGCATCTCATATTAGTAGTTGCAAAAGGTAAAATACCTTATCAATGGGTCAATGAAAATGGAAAGAAATGTATAAGAACCCAATGATGAAAAATGTCCTAGCCAGTCAATTAGCACCGGGAAGCAAACCTGTTGAATGACACTACAGTTAGTTAAAACAGTAAGGTTTATTTACACGTAAAGGCTAGTAAAGATGAGTAGATGCTGACCATGTATGGATAAAGCAATGACAAATTGTCCGAATCGAGGAGATTTCCACTGATTGCCTCATGTATTCCTAATTATACAAATAAGATGCAAGGAGTGTACTTTGACTTTTTAGTTGACTTGTACTAGTTATATACTTTTGATTACCATTTGATAGTCTTCCAAGATGCCTGGTCAAACTCCCAAACCCACCAAATGAGACTAGAGACTGTATGCCGCTAGCATCACCAAACTGCAGAGAATAATGATAATATATTAATATATTATGTTTTAGTATAAACGAGTTTGGTACCCGCGCGTTGCTGCGGAATTCTTTTGTTGCCGTTAGCTACTTAACGTGAAGTTAGTTACCTAGGACTGATTTTGCAATTGATGTATAACATGAAGAACCATTTATGTAAATTATTTGAGGACTAAATTTGCAATGAACCACTGAAATGAAGGACAAAGTGCGTACAATTTTTTTTTTTAATGTTAAAGATAACTGTCGTTAGTTAACAGCCGTTAAATAACTAACGACCGTTAAAAAATATATATATATATATATATATATATATATATATATATATATATATATATATATATATATATACTGTAGCAAGCACTGTAGCAAGCACAGTGCTTGCTACAGTAACCTCTTACCTTTTAGTATATATATAATGTGAATTGGTTGTGCATATGAGAAGCTACAAAAGACTCGAATATTATACCTGTAGAATATGATTAAAAGCTGCTGGTAATGGGCTGCAAATTCACCTCTAAATCATCCAAAGAGACTTCCTGTGTCAAGTTACAAATTATGCAATCAGTATATAAACAAGAAAAAATATATAATCTGTGATTATGGATAAATAATCATACACCAGACTACTTTTATTAAATATCTGGTAGCTATTAAGCTAGCACATATAAACGCATATGCCATAACCTGTTTAAGTATAGGTGAAAAATTTCCCATTGCATGGATTATTAGACTAGCTGACAAAATCTCTTCTTCACAAGCCGAGATCCATTTCTCAACCTTGTCCAAAATATCTTTTCTACCAAGAGCATCTTCTTTGGCTTTAACGATCTGATTATCCATGTCAGCTAGTAACTCAGTAGACTCCACGTTTCCAGAATCAATCAAAGCCAAAATTCTATCACAATCTGATTATTTATGGATTACAAAAATGAACCATTTATACAGCTTCAAAGGTGAAGCGTAACCAAAGGTCTATATATACATGAAAGATCAGGTACATACATGATATACAAATCAAAGACCATAAAAGCTTACCTCGGCTCCTCCATTTTCTTTTATGGATTGAGAGACCAACGCAAGTGCTTTGTTTGTTGCTTGCGCTCTAACCAAAATAGCCTTTGTTTGTGCTGAAATAGTACATACAGGTTAAAATAGTTTGCTTATCCAAGAATACTAAAAAAACAAAAGCGCATAGTCTCTGCGTTTCTACATTTCAGTAATCTTATGGTGAACTGTCACTCGAATACATCTATCATCAACAAACCAACCCCATAAGCCCAAAAGGTTAACCTAACAGGTTTACTAAAAAAACACAAATTTAATAGAAGAAGAAGAATCTGATTTACTTTTTAAAGGACACTGAACTCTTTGCATGAAAGTTGCAGATCCAACCTCATTTCTGGATCTGTTCACAATAGTTGTTAATTGATACCCAATCTCAGGTAAAACCTGTGTAAAAGATGGAAAAACAGTTCATTAGTGAAATAATTGATGAAATATTCGCAATGAGCAACAAGCCCCAAGCATTTCAACATAAATCATACCAGTTCTTACTATGCATCAAGATAGGTAAACAACTTTAACTAGACTTTTTAGCAATGAACAAACTACACCTCCCATTGGACTCATCTAACCATGTACAACAACCTACACTGTTCCTATAGGCAAGCCGGTAAACTGCTGTTATCAACACCTCCCTTTTCCCGGCCTTGAGATCCAATTCCAACTGAAGTTTCTCCACCAGCAATTAAAAACATAAACCTATAAACCACCACAGAATGCAGATCTTCAGGAAAAAAAAGCTATAGATACATAAAAAATCATTGCAAACAAACCTGCTTCTCCAATTCCAGGGCTCGTGTATGAGCCTTTTGGGCCTGCTCCTTAGGGTTTGGTGGTAGTATTGTAACGGTGGCTGGTGCTATGGTAGCTAGTTAGGGTTTGGTAGTAGTACTGTAGATGGAGAGAGAATCGTGACTATTAATTTTCTTTTAGGTGGGTCAATTGAAAATTTTGAATGAACTCCGGGACAAAATTGATTGTAGGTGATGTTTACATACTTGTTTATGGTGAATTTAGATGGAACTCCTGGAGATGAAGCAACCATAAAATGGATTAGCAAGTGACAAAAAGAAAAGGGGCGTTGATAAGAGGATAAGTGTGTTTAGGGTTTTGATTTTAGGGAAAAGAAAGGCGGGAGATCAAGAGGGATAACTGTAAAGGATTTTGATTTTTGGGGAAAAACCTGGCGGGAGGCTAATAAAATTTCACAAAATTTTAGTGTTTAAGAAGATGGTCACAAAATGTGATTTTGATTTTGGGGAAAATTAGGGCGGGATATAATTAAAATATTTGGAGGGGACCAAATTTTGGGAAAAACTTTGTAAGGCTAATTTAAGATATAAATGTGTGACCATATATGACATTTGGTCACACTGTTCAAGTGTGTGACATATATTTGTCACTTCTAAATATATATCGTGAGTAATGTTTCAAACTTACTTTTAAGTTGTCATACATTTCATTCATATGTGGCTAAATTTTCAATAAAAACTAGCATTCACATTTAAATAATATGTGACAAACTTGAGTATATGATTTAGCCACATACACAATTACTTCATGTTACTATGTATGGATTTTTGTCATTCAATTATGTGACATATATTTGTTACACTAGCTTGATAGCCCGCCCAAATGGGCGGGCTAGCTTCATGATGATAAATGTTGAATGTTAATTCTAAATGTATGTAAAGCAATCGTGAAGTAGCGTTGAAAATCTTAAAAATGAGGCAATATTGCCGATATATATATCATGTAAAGCAAATGTATATAAAACTCCAAGGTGAAGGGTTATACAGAACAACTTTTCATAAACTTTAGTTCTAGAAACTTGCTCAGAAAACTCGCAACAATAATCTTCTATGAAGCGTTCCCCGCTCTCAAATTAAGACTCATGACAATGTGGATCGAAATTGTGACCTCTAAGTCCAATACACCCTTTGCTAGTTGTATTGATCTTTTATTCTTACTCCTATTAGAATCCACCAAATAAAAAAAATAGATTAGAGTCTCGACTTAATAGAAGGATAAATATCTCATGTAAATATGTAATCATGTATGATCCAACAAACTTATACTAATTCTAATTTATACACATGTGACTGTTTAAATCGTATTTCAACAGTTAGCACGCCAAACAATATTTTGTAGACAATATAAAGTAGAGGTGGCAAAACAGGCGGGCCGGGCGGGCACGGGCTATGGGCTAAACGGGCGCGGGCCAAACGGGCGCATGTTATACGAATCGTCTTAAAAAAACGCCTAAAACAACAAAAAAAATCCTCAAACGTAACACCTCATTTATATTTAAGTAACTAAATATACTATATCTATAAGTTTTTCATTAAAAACAATTTAATGTGAGAGAAAAACATGTGCCCATTGTGCTTATTTAACTTCTAAATAGGCAATATATGCCAATTTGAAAAAAAAAAAAAAAGAGGGGGTCCATTTAGCCCATTTTTTTGATTTTGTGCACAAATTGCCACCTCTAATATAAAGTTTTAATTTTTCCTTTTGATACATAATATTATACTACATATATACCCCCACAGCATAAACAATTTTTTTTTTCAAACAGAAGGGACAATGTTGACACCAGTTAAGTTGCAGCTAATGAACGTCTATGAGCTACAATGCTCCAATAGTATGCTTGCAAAGTATTAAAAAGCTAGATGGATAAATTTGTTGGTAAAAAACTAAAACCAATATTCTAGTATACTTGCTTTAATGTGATTGCTTATAAATAAGAAACCAAAGATTTCCAAACTGTTGTCATATTACAAATATGATATCTCTAAATACCATCTTAACATAATAGGTAATCTTTCATTGTGTATGATATTAACCAGGAGCAAAAAGAAGATTTTCATTATTAATAAAGAGCATTTGAAAACAGACCTTGAGCCATGCATCTGTGCAGCTTTATTCTTGGACACAAACCTCGTCATCTTGTCATGCAATCGTTTGCTGATAATACAATTTGCAAGTTTCATAAAATTAGTTAAAGCATGGACATAAATTTACAGTTAATTATGCAGGCAAAATACATTTGATAACGGTTCTTACCACTTTAATTATTGATATATAACCATTTCTTTGATGGCAGGTGATCAGGATTCAGGATACCAGACTGGCGATAATATATCTTGATCCAGTCTTACAAAATCTGCAGGATTGCAAGAAGAATCCTGTCATATGCACTTTTATCATGACCGAAAGTTGGAGACTATAAACTATGTTAGCAATTTTCAGAAACGTATACTTAAACAGTTACTACATTAGTACCTTGTTGCTGACTATAGGAAAAGCTGGATTGTCGTCTTAGGTTAGCTGCAATGAAATGTAAAAGTAGGTTTCAGGTTGTATAATTGGAGTATATTGTCAAAAATATACATGGAACCATGGTTTAAAAAAGCGGTCTGAGGCGGCGCCTCGAGGCGAATCGGCCGGAAAACGCATATGAGGCGGCGCCTCAAGTGGTTGATTTGGAACGTACGCCTCAGGTGTGTGAGGCGGTCTAGAAGCGTATGAGGCGGCGCCTCAGGGCTGAGGCGGCGCCTAGGCGCTAGTCGGCCTCCCACCGCCCCGATTAGCAGCAAATCGGCCGAATTAGGTTGTCAACGCCGGCGAATGCCGGTCAAACTTCAGATCTAAGCCAATTAAAGAGAAAATAAGTGGTGGTTGTGTTCAGAATGACGGTAAACGCCGGCGAATTGAAGGTCAACGCCGGCGAATTGATGGTCAACGCCGGAGAATTGGTTTAGGGTTTATCAGTGTATTAATGTATTAAAGTGAGGGTGAAGGGTGGCTGTATAAATGTATTAAAGTGAGGCTGCAACTTTGTTTTAGGTTTAGGGTTTAAATAAGTTTAGAATTTTTAACATTTAACCCCTCTATCTTTTACTATTTTACATTTAGTCTCTAAACTTTATAAATTTTACTCAAAAAGTTTAAAATAAGTTTATGTATTTAAACATTTGACCCCCTCCATCTTTAATAGTTTACATTTAAGTCTTAAACTTATATATAAAAAATATAAAATTAATTCCGCCTCGGTCTGCCTCGAGGCTTACGCCTCTTGAGGTGGAGTGAAAACGCCTCGAAACTCGTTTCCGTACTTTTAAACCTTGCATGGAACATGAAAAAATATGAATCGGGATATTGGTAGCAGCCCCTTTTCCATTTTCAAACTTATACAATAAACTTTTTTATAAGGGTTGTGGAAATGCTGTCATGATGGACGATCATGGTAGTGTGCTCACGCATTGTTCCATAACTTGGAGCAATCACACTACTACTGGTATGGATAGAAACAAATATTTTGGCATCAATTGTTGCGAAAAAATAATTCCCCAATATCTGCAGTCGTACAACATGAATCTCACAGGCATAGAAAGGCAGATGAGTGGAGATGGAGCTTGCGGGTCTCTTATTATTATTTCAACATGTCATATAAATAGTCCAAACCTACTGCCCAGTAGTCACATATTAGTTTGGTGGTGTTTAATATGCATTTTGCAAGTGATCATCTGATTAATATGTTTCAAATCGTTGGCGTAGAGAAACCAATCATATCAACCGTATTATGGATTTATGGGGGTTGTTTGGGATGCTGATCTTAAAGTGCTTATATGCTTAAATATAAGCAAGTACCAAGCTGATTATTATTAAGTGCTTAACTTATTGAAAAGTAATCCAATAAGTAGGTATTGCCAAACGTCTGAGACTTCTTATTTGCTTCAAAATAAGCAGATAGGCAATTTGAAACACCCTTCTATTTATCTATACGTGTGTAATTGCGAAACATTGAACCATATTATCCAACTATCTAAACAACATCTAACCATGTTCTGTTATAGAATTTTTCCTATCAGATACATAATTACTTTTGGAGCACAATGCCAAAATGATCATACCTCAGCTGATATGTAATTGTGATCAGAGCTAAAAATCTCTATACGACGATTATCAATAACAGTCCCCTCCAAAGCCGAAAGCATATGCTTAACAGCCCTCACATTCCATCCAATGAATAACCCTTTATCATATAACAAAATTCGAAATTATAAAACATAAATAATCATCATCATAAAAAAACTCCTTGTTGAAAAGTGGTTAGATATATAAGGAAGCATGTACTGTAAATTCGATAAGCACAAATATCATATCACTTAACAAATCAAACGAAAGTCACAAACAACATTAGATTTTAAATCGGATCAAAACAAAATATCATAAACAAATTCTATAAATATAATTAAACAATCACCATCCTCATTGCTAATGATCTTTTAATAAAAGTTAATATAAAATCAAGTAATTTACCTTCATCCACATATGCCAAATCGGAATAAATTATAAATTCAAGCAATTCAATTAACAATCATATGGAATTATAATATGCATTTTGTTATTTGGAAAGGCCGAGTGAAATGCGGAGGGATTTGAATTTGGAAATGCGTGTGAAATGGGGGATGATGAGATATTGTTTGACTGGCATTGAAGCAAAAATTAATGTAGAACCGAATGTGTAGGGAGTTTGTTATGTTTCTGCTATAAGATGGAAGATGGTAATTTTTTAGAGCGAATATCAATTAGGAGTGCATTCGTCACCATTTTATAATTCTAAATAACTAGCTGGGACGCAATGAACCAAGAAGCGAACACATTATTACATATTGCTTAGATGTTCTAATAACATTTTAGGCATTTAATCAAACACTTAGTGTTCAAAGGCTTAGCTTCCACAATACAAAAATTAAACCATTAATCATCAACAAAAAATCATACCTTTTTATAATAGATGAACTACTAACCTTCAATATATCCCCAATTTGAGTTAAAAGAAACCTAATACATGAACATACAAAAAAAATATTATTAAGATTCAATAGATCCAAAATCGTACCTTTTGTGTATCATTAGTAATCTCCAGCTTGGTTAATCTTCCTCATTCAGATTCTACCTATAAAAAAATCAAAAAATGACCAAAGTAACCAAACTTTTCTTGAATAAATGAAGATGATGGGGAAAAGTATCACACAATTTTTCCAGCAAAGTTTAAAAAAATGGTTAATTCATCGATAAATAAATGATGATATGATGAGGAAAAGAAATTATAGCATTGTAACAATCTGTATTTGAATGAGGGTATGCCGTTTTGAATTTTGGTTGACTTTGTTTAGGAAAGAGCGGGAGAGTGATTTAATGTTTTGACCGGCATTGAAGCAGTAATTAATTTAGGAGGCGAATGAATAGGGATTCTTGTTTTTTGATAAGATGGAAGATGGTAACGTTTTATCGGAATATCAATTTTGGAATGCATCATATGTCACAACCTGTCGATTGCTCAACTGGTTGAGGCGCAAGTATATGTATGTCTAAACCCAGGTTCGATTCTTGCAAAGTTACATTTTTTTTTAAACTGTAACCGAATGTAGTGCCATGATGGCATTTCCATGTCATCATAGATGTGCCATGTCAACATTAAAGTGCCTAGTAAGCATTAGTGACGTGTCATATGTAGTCCCATATATATATATATATATATATATATATATATATATATATATATATATATATATATATATATATATATATATATATATAGTAGGTTATAATAGGCACCAATGAACAATTGACAAGTGTCTTTTTTATTTAAAAGAAAATTTTAATTACTTTTAATTTACTTGAGGGTAATATTGGTATTTTATTTTTACACATAATATCTTTATTTTGTGTTATTTGTTCCATCTTTTCAACTCAAACAAGAACGACTCTTCCTGAAAATCAGCCTCACGTACAATCTGAGAAGAATTCCTCATATTCCTTCATGATGGTTTTTATACTCCAACAAAATAGCAATCATAATCATACAACACACACCAATCATATCAAAAATTCTAGGAATTATGAGCTCTTCGACAGCTTCATATGAAGGTATGTAATCTCTCTATTAATATATTTCATTTATTATTGGTTGTGATTTATATCGGTTTTGATTTATAATGTTTTTAATTTTATTGTTTTTGATTATTGGATTTTTTGACACTGCTACTCAAATCAATTTGCTTTTGACACTGCTATTCCATCAATTTTGTTGTTTTTGATTATTGTATTTGATTGTTATTGGATTATAATGTTTTTAACAATATCTCTAATAATTTGGCCGAATTTATTTAAGAGAATTCTTAGCCACTTCCTAAAAACTTATGAAACTCAGAAAATTTAAAAAACAATTGGAATTTATATTTCTTATAATGTATGATGATGTATGTCAGATTTCAGAAGTAGTAATGATAAGTTTTAGTTTATGGTCATTTTTTAACAAACTATCTTTATGCTATTAGGTGAGCCATCAACTCCCCGATCAAATAATAATGTGCAAGATCCTGTTAGTGATGACCCAATTGTATATGATGATCAAATTGTCCCACAAGTTGGGAGTTACCAACCAACACCCGAAGGTAGCAAGTTTTGGATTCCGGATTCTAAGAACAAACCTGTTGAGGGTACAGAGTTTGATACAATTAATATGGCTCTTAAATTTTATAAAGATTATGCAAGGGAAGGTGGGTTTGAAGTTAGAAGAGGTGGTCAAAAAAAAACCAAAAAAAATGAAGATCCTACTTTGAAATATTTTGTTTGTGCTAGGGAAGGGGTAAAACCCTCAGCAACCAAAAAAATCGAAGATTCTACTTTAAAGACCAATAATTTACCAAATGATGAATCACAATCGCGTGTGATAAAAAGGAGAAAACGTGCATCGCAGCGATGTGGATGTCAAGCAAGGCTCCGTATTAAAAGGACCCCGGAAAATAAGTGGGTAGTTTACAAGTTTTTCGAGAAACATAATCATAGGTTGGTCCGTGAAGAAGATTACATGTATCTTAAGGTTTCCCGTAAGCTTAGTTTCCCACAACAACAGTTGTTGTATCACCTATCCACTGCTAATCTAGGTCCAACACGAACATGGAAGGTATTTAAAGAGATGTATGGGGGTTTTGAGAAAATTGGTGTGACTGATGTTGAATGCAGGAATTACAAACGTGGTTTGATCAATTTTATCGGTGAGCGCGATGCACAAATGGTGGTTGAGAAGCTGTTGAGCCGTCAAGAGTTTTGTGACAATTTTTCCGTCGAATTCAAACAAAACAAAGCTGATAAAACCTTGATAGGATTGTTCTGGGCCGATGAGCAAGCGATGCAGTACTATGATACTTTTGGCGATGTTGTGTCATTTGATGCAACCTTTCGATCAAGCAAGTTTGTTTTCTTTCTATTTTATTTGTATATCATAATTTCTTTTAAATCTGTCATACTTGTATATATATTTTCGTAATCAGTAATGCACATTATTATACAGTTGAACAATCCAAATTTATATTTTAATGTAGGTACAATATGGTATTGGTTCCTTTTACGGGCATAGATAATCACAACCGGTGCATTCTTTTTGGAGCTGCATTATTAGCTAGTGAATCTGCCAAGAAGTATACCTGGTTGTTGAAACGGTTCAAAAAAAAATTTGGAACGCCACCAAAGGTAGTTGTGACTGACCAAGACCCGGCGATGAAGATAGCAATTGAAAAGATTTTCCCCGATTCAAGACATCGCCTATGTATGTGGCACATAATGCAAAAATTGACTGGAAAGGTATTTTATTATATTCTCATTACGATTGCTTTTTCAAGTTTACTTTCAATGAAAAGTGTATAATATTCTTTTTTTAATATCCATTGAAGGTTGGCCCTACTTTATGTAGCGACACAGATTTTAAAAAACGTTTGTGTGATATAGTTTGGACGGATAAAATTGACCCTGAGGTTTTTGAGTCTGAATGGACATCTATCTTGGAAGACTTCAACTTGAATGAGCACAAATGGTTGAATGATATGTTTGATATGCGTGATAAGTGGATACCTGCATACTTTCGTCATGAACCGATGTCTGGCCTCATGCGTACGACATCTCGTTCTGAGAGTGAAAACCATTTTCTAGGTCAGCTCACTAATCCGGACTTAACTTTGGTTGAATTTCTAAGCCACTATGATACCGCAGTTGATTCACAACGATTCAAATATAACAAGAATACACATAACTCCAATTACACTACACCTGACCTCAAAACTCATCTCCAAGTTGAAAAGGATGCCGCCAGCTTGTACACAAACACTTTTTTTTATTATGTTCAGGATGAAATTTGGGCTTCGCTTTTTCATTGTTGCTCACTAAGTGTACAAGAATCAGCAACATTTTCTACATTTGTTATTCGTGACACAGAAGCGGATTACAAAATAGATTGTACGAAAGTTAAAGTGAAAGTTAATCTCAAATATGAGGTAATAATAACTGCCAATTTTTGTTATTTTTTTAATTATGTATAAACGTATATACTTATGTTATTGACTGTTGAACCTTTTGTTAATTCTTTCAACAGGTAAAGTATACACCGTCTGATTGTTCGGTTCAATGTAGTTGCTTAAGGTACGAAAGTTTTGGTCTTTTGTGTCGCCATATCTTTTACGTGCTTCGTTTGTCCAAGGTTGAGCATTTTCCCAAACAATACATGCAAAGTAGATGGTCAAAGAATCCTATGATCATTAAATCTGTCCACAAGAGTCAAGATGGTGCAAATGCATGCAACTCAGAATGTGGTCTAGATTCTGTTCTTAGGGAAATTTACAGCAATGTTGAACAATCTGTTAATCATTTGGTCGGTGATTTTGAAAAGTTGCAATTATATAAGGACGCACAAACTACTTTGAAGGAAAAAGCTAAAATTGATGTCCCCAACCCTCCTAAGATGAATACGAATGCAGTTTATGCAGCAACTCTTGGTGTAACTGAACCAAAAGAAGTTGATATTCTCCCCCCTACGGATATTAACAACAAAGGTAATAGAATACGTACTAGGCGTAAATCAAAGAGTGAGATTGCTATGAAGCTTTCAGACAAGCCGAAGAGGCTGTGCAAGGCTTGTGGAAAGTACTTAAATCATGATTCAAGGAATTGTCCCACAAAAAAGAAAGGATTACGAGACGATGACGTTGCTGAAGTGGAACAATACGAGGGTGAAGACATGGATTTTGACTATAGTGAATAGTTTTTTGATTTTGGTTTATGTCTGAATAGATGTTTCAGATTGGATTTCCATTTTTCTATCATTTCAGTTGTCATTTTTGTTTCTGTCATTTTCGTTATGCTGTCTTGTTAAACAGATTGTTTTGGAATATTATTTGTTTTTATTGATTATATTGTTTTTTGTTTTGTGTTAATGTGATATTTCATATATACTATTACTTTCGCTGTTGTCAATTTATTTTATTTTAGAAACTTAGTGTTTGGGATTCTTTATTGGTAGTGTTTAAATTGTGTCGGATAATGTTCAACCAATTTTGTTATTAAGTATCATTAATAACTTGTTAAAAGTGTGTATTGTTTCTTATATAATGCAGGCACACTTGAGGTTGAGTATTATTAGCTTTATAGTGTTTTCATTTTGTCATTTCCAAACAGTCCTATATTGCAGGTATACTAGGCATCGACTATATTATATGCATTGTAATTAACAAATATATTGGCATCTACTAATGCATGTATCATTGTAATTTACTATCCTATATGCAGGTATACAAGTGTTTTAGTATCATTTGCTTATAAGTTGTATGAATGTCTCACTTCCAAACAGCCCCATTCGTAGAAGCTGTTTTAGTATCATTGCAATACATTAACTTTTTTAGTATAATTTGCTTATAAGTTTTATGAATGTCAGGGAAGTATTATGATGTAAATTGTGCTGTAAATTGAATACTTTTAATGTGTATGCATACCTTCCTATTATACATTATGTAATCTTTTTATTTTAAAAATTAAAATCCCCACCTTAATAGCCATTTTATATCTGATCAGTAGGTCATATCCTCAGTTTTAAAAACTCTATATATAGACAATTGATTCACCATATCACACATTTGACAGCCAAATAATCAAGATGTTTACGATCAAAACTTCTAATGTTCAAGGTAAATATTATGATTTTTATTCATACTTTTTTGTTGTTGCATTCTTTCATGAATTATATACAAGGTAAACATTATGATTTTTGTGGTATAGGTGTTGATTGTTGCATGTTGACTAAAGGGACGGGTTTTATCTTTTTCATGATATCCAACAATCCGATGCGAATATGTGGCTACTGTGGAAAGTATGGATACCATGATGCAAGGAACTGCCCTCAAAGGAAAAAAAAGAAATCAAAAGGCCTGTACCAGGTTATCTGCAAGGATCTTTATGTGTCCAATAATGAGTAGTTATTTTAATTTGAAATCGTTTCATTTTTAGTTTGAACTATTTATGTTCTTGTTATCCTTTTATGGTGTTCTTGTTTGAACTAATTTTCAATAATATATTATCTTTTATGCTGCATTTTTTTAGACTTTGATTGTTATCTTTTTATCCTTTAATGACTAACTATACTTGTTTCATTTTGAATTTTGACTGCACATGCATTATTTTCAACAACTTATTAGTTATTACCTGCACATTAGTAGTTTGTATCAAACCAACCTTCATATATCATGCAATACATTTAATATCATTTTAAGACAAAACTTTAAAAGTTTAAAACATCACATTAATCATAAGGTCATTACATTAACTGCTTAATCATACTCATAAAGGTTGACCATGCCTAATTATCAGATGTCTTAAATAAACAAAAATAACTTAAAATTCAACCAAAGTACTCGTTAATCATTCACGAGTCTTGTTCATACTAACATTATTCAAAACAAAAAGCATCTTCATACTACTTCATCAAATCATAATAGTTAATCTAGATATCAATCCAGAAACTGCTTAGCATGCATTCTGATGTTCTTAAATGCCTCCGCCTCCCACCGTTTCTTTTCTTCGTCCGGTACTGTTCTGAATCCATGTGCTTCTATTTCAAATTCTTTTTTTGCTTTGTTGCAGTCTGCAAGAAGGATCTTTGCAACATACTTACGACGGAGGTCACACAATTCTTTCAACTGTTCTTTACCTTCTTCACTCAATCGACAACAGTCCCCATACTCGTCCCCTTTGTACGTTTCCATGTGGCGCATTACAAATACCCCACAATCCACAAAATTGTTCTTTGTCCTGCAGTTTGGTTCCATTATCATTCTGGGACTTTCCCTCATCTTTCCATGATCAGGATGGTTCTCGTGCAGCAGGTATTCTTCAAACAAGTGTACCTGTAACAAACAACATCCAAACCATGATGTTTATGATTCCTTAACAAATAATAAACTAAATTCAATCCTGATTTTTGTTTTACAAATCATACCTGTACATTTGGCAATTCCTTGTATCTTTCTTTAATATCATCAACTGTCGCTGCATATATGTTATCAAAGATTTGCACTTCACTATCTTTCATATTCATACAGACGAGAAAGAAGTGCCTCCCTCTGATAATTGTCAAGAAAACCTGTCAACCATCAAACTTTCTTAATAATGCAGTGTTTGGTATTGGCTTTTCTGAAGTGGTTAAAATGTATCAGCCAATTACTAAATGTAGCAGCTACTATATCCTACCATTCAAACTATACTTAACTATTATCTACCATTTACACTATACTTAACCAGATTAATACATAGTTAACCAGATTACTAAATGTATCAGCCAATTACTAAATATAGCAGATACTATACCATACAATTTCAACTATAGTTAACCATATTAATACATTCTTATACTTACCATATCTACGCCTCGTAGACTCCCATATTCACTTCTCTCCAAAACAATCTTCATGTTTTCAGAAAACTTATCTGAAACCTGATCGTACGTCCACTTACCCATCTCACTTGTCTGTTCATTTTAAACTCATAATTATAATGTGTGCATGTAATTGGTAAAGTATAACCCAAATGAACCTTACCACCATCGCTGTGTGACAGAAAAGTCTAGTAGGTGTATTCTTATTTCTGTTTTTCTCTGCATCATTCAGAACATGTGTGAACATGTCTATTGCTCCGCTGGCTATATCTATCCCTGGGTACAACGTTTCCAGCTCAATTCTTGTTCCACCAACATAGTCGGTCTTGAACACAATATCTCTGTCATCATACTCTTGTTAAATAATCATCATAATTCATAAACTAAATTTTAATATATTTTCTTATGGATATACAGCTAATGTAACATGAAAACTTACGTTTCAGGAAGCCGAACACTGAACAAACATTCAGCTACCCTTATCTCGTGCATTGTGCATGCTGAAACTAATGATACTTCCCTGACAACATAAGGCGACCGCAAAATTTCTGGACGGAATTTACGCCGCTTCAACCGACTTAGAATAACGTTTCCTACGATTACATTCAGTGGCTTAGGTTGTGAATAAGTAGGTACAATTTCCTTTCTTTCATTCTTTATGCTTTCTTTCCCAAACGTTGAACCATGGATTGAAGTACTCTTTTCCTTTTCACATACTCCTGTATCAACTGGCGTTGTAAACATATCAGCAACTGCTGGATCTTGTGAGTCGTAATTGCGCAAAGCTTCCAGCAATTCTTCCCCTTCTTCCATAGCCGTTTCATCATTACACCCACCAACCACTTTCCCCTGAGTCGCAGGCGGTTGTGTCACATTCAGATCAAATTCCTCCGTGTCATTAAAATCCAACCTCGTTGTGATTTGTTCTTTTGCTCTCCTCCATTCTTCACAGACTTTATCAGACAACTCACCATATCCAGTAGGTGTTCCATACACTTGTGTAAACGGAAAAGGTTTCCCACCATTATCCGGTGTATGAAAGCTATAATTAGCATAATCTTCTGGATATGTGCCTTGTTTAGGCTGCTCTGAATAAGTTGGGAGTGCAAACAAGTGACTCCTCAAGTGCTTCAACTCTAATAAAGCAGCATCATTCTTGTCAATGTCCAATCCTTCATCTAGAAGTTGATCAGCACGATCAACTAGTTTTCCCGCCCTTTTTAAACATGCCGCTATACACTTTTTCAATCCCTGCATCAGAAAATAAAAATAAAAACATCTTTCAAATACTATTTAACTTTTCACAGTCTAACTTGGTTGCTATGATACATGTATAAACCGTATTTAATTAAACCATTTTTACAATACAATAGTACCTCAAAGTCTGTTGGCACATCGTTAATACCATAATCTTCATATATGTCATCTTCTTCCAAATCTCTCGCTTCATACACGCCTTCCTCTTCGAGAACTCTCTCTTCATCACGCACTGCATAATCATATAAATTTTACATTAAATACGCTTTGAATAATCACAGATTATACATTTATGTGTATCTCAATTTCAATTACTTAACTCTTACCCTCAGATTCGGCTTCTTCAGCAACACATGTATCGCCTCCATCATCCTTAGCGCTTCTAATCTATTTAACATCTCTGTAGACCAGACCTTAATATGTGTCTTAGAATGGGCAAACAGAACATGTGTCACAATTTTTAACTAATTATACAACTACTTAAACATACAATTTATTAACAAAAATACGCACTAAATCATAAAAAAAACATTTAGCTTACCAGAAGAAGAACTATAGGGCCATTATAAAACCCATCCCGTTTCCATGAACGTTTTGTCTTGATCAAAGTCTCAATTATATACGTGCACCAGTCCATATTGACTATATCATCTTCATTTTTTATTAAATGTAAAAACTTCAGATTAATTGTATTGCTCAGATTCGCCTCCGCAAAAGTTGAAAAAAATAACACTAGAAAGTTAATTTTGAACAACCACCCGCTACGTTTTTCATCCACAATAAATTTTGCAACATGTATGCAATAATGCCTTTTTGTTGCCTTGCCAAACTGAGCCTTCCATTTCTTAATTAGCACGTTCCTATGATCTGCCTCGTCACGGGCATCTACATGCACCTCTCCCATCGGTACACCCAATAATTGTCTAACCAACTCTCGAGTTATCTTTATTACCCTACCAGGAAGATTCAACGTACACGTTTTTTCATCGAACTTCTCCAGCAACCAAAACGCTAAACGTGTTGGAATTCTACTTATTTTAAACTCCAGCACATCACCAAATCCCATATCAATTACATTCTGTCTTTGCATTTGTGTCAATTTTGTTATCGCCTTAAACAAATTAGCCGGCGGATTTCGTGCAACTATCTTATCACTTTTGTCGTTGTCTTTCGAAACCTTCTTTGGTTTACCAGTAGCACCTATAGGAATAAAAAATAAAAAATTACAATTAGTAAGAATTGAATTGTGTCGTCAACCTATTAGGCTACTAATTTCAAAATACATATACACATCAATGGAAATGTTGCATATCCAAAATGTTTCATACCTTTAACAGATCCCATACTCGGCTCATCCATTTTTTTCCTTCTTTCTCCCACATTAGCCACAAAATCATCATCTGAATCGCCTATTTCAGCCGCTACATTTTTAGTTGTTAACAAACATAAAACAAATCGCGGCTAAATTCCAATTTAATTGTTTTTGAACATGCAACGAAGTGTTTTACTTCTATAATTTTAAATTACAAATTTATTACCTCTAGTATTGGCATTTTCAGCATCCTTTGTTTTACCAACTTTTTCTTCTTCTAAACCCTTTTTCCTTTTGCTCGCCAGCTTTTTATTCGGTGCTACATAAACACGTCGTTTCATAAATATACTTTGATGGTACAAGTAATACCACTAATTTAATCACCATTCAAACATCACTTTACCTTTTTCATGTTGATTCTTTTTGGGTTTCAAAACTAGTGATGCCAATTTCCCCTTCCGTCCCCCCCGTTCACCTTCTGCTTCAACTTGTGCTTTATTTGTTTCACTTTGTTTATTCTTTCTTTGTTCAACTAATGCATCCAATTTCATCTTACGAATGTTACGATCATCTGACACATTCAGCATGCATACACAATGATTATACTACTAACTACACATGATTGATAACTTTTCCTTCAATATATAATGATTAATAATGACACTATAGAAAATTAATTACCTTTACGCGTATCCGTTTTATCAACATCCATTTTTTCAGTTTTATCAACAAATGCTTCTTTCGCCTTACCATACGCATCATTTGCATTAGTTTCTACTTTCTCAACATCCATGTTTTCAACTGTCATTTCTTGTATGCCATCAACATTCATTGCTTGTTCTTCAATTATAAATTCTACTAGCAAACAGAGATTAATAAACCAAATTACATTCTCGTTTCATTCAATAAACTACATTTAATTACTATCACTAAATTTATTCAATTTTGTTCACATATATATTCCACTTTGAAGATCCTACTGTATCAAACAATTTTTTTATTTACAATACCCCTTATTTTACAATTGTATCACCCATTACTTAGAGATGTATTAGACAATAGTATCACACATTTTCCAAATTACACTACCCCTGAATCCCTGATTGTATAACCCATTACAGTTGTATCACACATAGCCCAAATTACACTACCCCTGATTGTATCACACATTGTCCAAATTACACAACCCTAATTTCTTAATTGTATAACTAGTTTATTAACTGTACCACACAATTTTATCCCAATACCTGGTTTCTTTATTGTATCATCCTAATTTTTTTACTGTATCACACAAAAGACACCATATACTAACAGCCATAAACATCATAAAATACCAAATCCTATTTTACTATTGTATCACACATTGTCCAAATTTCACAAACCTTGTTTCTTTATTGTATCATCCTAATTTTTATTGTATCACACATTTCCCTATTTTACTATTGTATCTCATATCAAGAAGTATACATGGTTTCTTTATTGTATCATCCTAATTTTCTTCTGTATCACACAAAATACCTCATATACTAACAGCCATAAACAACATCAAATACCAAACCCTAATTTCTTAATTGTATCACCCTGATTTGTTTTTTGTATCACCCTAATATCTTACTTTCTTACTTGTACCACACAAATAATTTGTACCACACAAACAATTTTTACACAAAATCCCTAATTCTAGTGTTGTATCACACAAACACAAAATCCCCCAAAATTTTTTCCTTAATCACACCCATAGAAAAAACCCAATTTTATTAATTGATACATCACTGAAATTAATTTAATGTATACCTTCTCCTGCATTATTCCATTCAGGTGTTGTTAGGTCAATAACTTCATCATCGCCATAACCTTGATTTCCACATTCTTCTGTTAGACAAACGGCCACTTCGACGGACTACAAAAAAATCAACACCAACAACAATGTGTCACTAACCGAGTAAAACCCATATGCATAACAGCTAAAAAAACCAATGCGTCACTTACCAGTGTTCATCATTGTAGATCAGTTAGTCGTAGATATAGGTGTTTTATAAAAAAATCACCTACAGTTGTTAATGATATATGAAACGTATGAACCCTAATTTTATATACAATTTGGTGATGATTTTTTGGAGAATGAATCACGGAGAAGCTTAATTTTAGGGATAGGAGTATGTTTTTTCAATATGCACCATATCAGGATTTTTAAAAGTTTTGATCGGTTTTGGTCAAATGAGAGGATAATAATTGATACTCCGTACCAACTCCCGCTATTTTTCTATATTAAACTTGATACATAATGCCCTGCATCTTCTGTTTAATTACAAATAAGCCACTCATCAATTATATTTGTTTTTCATCTAAGAATCTTGATCCAACGGTCCACAACTGTACCTATTATATCCCACTTTATAAGTGTATACCACAATAACGCCCCCCCTATATATATATATATATATATATATATATATATATATATATATATATATATATATATATATATATAATGTGACTAATGTTTCAAACTTATTTGTATCCGTCACACGTCCTAAATTATAAGTGACTAAATAATCAAAACAAGTTTTACCAGATACCTCTAGTCACGAAAATATTCAAATGTGTGGCTGTAGCCTCAGATGTAATTCCGAAATGGTCATACAAATCGGATTTAGTGTGGCTGTTTCTTTTATTCTGATACATTTAGTTACATAAAAATCTGACTGTGTGGCCGTTCAAAAAACAGCATGTGTGATGAAATCCCATATTTGTACTAGTGATATGTATAGTTAGCACTTGACCTTTTAACTAATGCCGTCAAAAGTAGTCACAAATTTTATTGAATGTTAAAGATTTTAATTAAATGGTCATTTAAAATTAAATGTTTTAAAAGCACAAACATTTAAAGTTAAGGAGTTTATTTAATTATTCAAATAAAAAAAAATTAGAGTTGAGTGAAAGAACATCAAACAAAGTTTAGGGGTTTGATCAAATGGTCAACTAAAGTTATAAATAAAACAATGTCAAAAAAGTTAAGTGATTAAACATTAACTTGACTAAAAGTTAAGGGATTAAATCATATTTACTGTATATAAAACCACGATATATCCAAAGGACCAATTATGCTACACGTTGGAGTCCAATTATAAGTCTTGTTAAGATGCATCGTAGAAACTAATGGTCGAATATTGGTGTTTCTATGCGCCATTTATCTTCGCATTTCTAAGGTTTCTTGTGTCCTAAAGTATTTTGTTGTTAAATTAACTAAAACTACGTACTTTGTATGTTTAAGGGTCCTTTTATTCCTATAACTGACAATTGATCGTACATACGTTTACACGTACGACATTGTCCCAGCCATTTTCTCAATCGTTTCTCGCATAACCATCTATCTACGAACAAGTCAACTTATGCATTTATACATCAAATCCCTACCATGGTTTGTTGGTTGGACCCCAAATAATTGAGTGCGTTAAAAGATGTAGTGTTACATTGTTAGTCCAAAATCCTAACAGGATAACCACAAAAATAAATAAAATAACGCAAGGTCTCAAGGTTTGGTTAGATGACCTAAAATGGTGCATAATTCGTTAACATACATAAGATGCTAATATTTTTAATGTATTCACATTAAGTAGGTATCAACTTTTTTAAAATTTTAATTTAACTCTTGTCATCATTTTGTATATTCAATGAAACTTTAGGGCCCGGATGGACATATGCAATGACCATATATGAAGGCCGTGTCCTTTGTAATATTTCAACTTTTCAAGTATGAATGTGAATATGTGATTGTTCGCTAGTTTTATATTATATTTTTTTATTATTTTTTTTAATTTTTAAAACGACAATTTTTTTAACTATCTCACAATATTTAAATCACAAATTTATCTCACATGTGTTAAACAGGACTTGAACATGCAACCATTTGGTTGAAGAGTTTCTCATACAACAAGAGGCACCATTTGGACACAATTCATTTGGTTAGATGTTGCTAACAAAAAATACCTAAGAAGTTCGTTGAGTTTACCACCATTTCCTCATCTAGACAAAAATGAACTAGAAGTGTGCGTACCGTACGTGTTATCAGGGATAGACCCAGAATTTTTAAGAGGGTGTTGCACAAAAGAAATGTTGGGCTTACTAAAGTTACACTTTAAGAAACGAAAGTAGCAAAAAAAATTATGGGGGTTGCACATACCATAAAAGCGGCAGCTTTGAAATCTTTTTGCACTGTGACCTAAAATTAGGTGCATCCCGTGCCACACCCGACATACATGTGAGTCCGTCCATGCGTGTTATCCAATAGTAATGACAGTTGCATACAGAGGCGGACCAATTACTTAAAATGATCACGCGAAAAAAAAAAGGTTATAGTCCAATATTAAAAGAACAGAGTTGGATCAACAAGTTACCGGATGCATTTCAGAATATATCGTTTATCAAATTTTACACTTGGAGAGGAAAATTTATAGGTTTCCCATGAACCCCGGGAACCACCCTTGGTCCACCTCTACTTGCAGAGATGCAACAACCTATGATCCATCTACGTTGGTGGTTTACAAAATGGAGATTGATGATTTCATGACAGGTGGAGAGTGTGTGTTGTGTAAAAGATGGGTAAATGCATGTAAGAAATTATTAGCTTGGAATTTATGAGTAAGATGGACAATTAGAAATGAAGATTAATACTCCCTCCGTCTCAAAACGGGCGGGTCGGCGGGATTAACCATAGTCTAAACGGGATCGGGCCCGAACGGGCACATGCCAAACGGACGCATGTTATATGAATTTCTTTATAAAAGATCCAAAACGACGAAATAAATTCCTCAAACGTAATACCTCATATATATTCAAGAATATAAATATATTATATTTATAAGTTTTTCTTTAAAAAACAATTGTAATTTTTTTCAATTGAGAGAAAATGTGTCTGTTAATACACATTTAACTATTAAATGAGCTATACATGCCCATTTCAAAAAAGGAGGCAAAATGTGCTAAAAACTTTTATAAATTAGCGCAAATTAGTTTATTATTATTATTATTATTATTATTATTATTATTATTATTATTATTATTACTATTACTATTACTATTACTATTATTTTTGCACAAATTGTCACATCTTAGTCTTACACTTTCAGCCGCTCTTTATTTTGCTTGAAAGCTTCAATAACTCTTACAAATGAGAAGCTAAAACGAGCGTGTACAAATGATATTTTTGTTGGAGCGGATCTCGTCTTGGTGGGTGCATGATCCCAGATGGCAAAATATCCATATTGGGTGCTCTAATATATGTATCGTGTCGAATAGAGGTTAGTATTTGCCTTCCTAAAAACGAAGATATAGGTTAGTATACCGACTATTGGAAGTAACAACTAGAAGTGAATTTGTCATTCAATATTTAAATGTAGACAAGACAACTATTGTTCTTAAAAAATCACGAAATTAAATTCAAAGTTTACTTTATTGGAGTAACAGTGTAACACCCGATTGCTTGGGGGTCAAAAGGGGTGAAAATAAGTAAAGCAAATTGGGCCTACATCTGAAGCAAAGCAAAGTGGGCTGAAATCAAGCAGAATTTACTTTAATTGAAAGTTTTCTTTTAAAATGACTTTAGAAGATTAAAAAATATATAAATCTTGACCGCAATTAAGGACTTGAGGTAAATTCTAACGAGTGGTTATTAGCAAGGCTGTTAAGATGCGATCTTGCATGGGATCGGTTTTTTCTTTGCAAGATAGAGATCGTAGAATCGGATCGCGATTCTACGATCCTATCAAGTTGTCATAGTTTGTAAACAAATGATAAACGAGTCAAAGTGTTTTACATTTTTACTCAACGTCAAATATAAATTCATATAATATCCTTCTAAAAATGACAAAGTTCAAATTTATAACACCAAAGTAATAGTAAAAAAAATAAATAAATAAAAAAAAAAAAAATTCAATCGTTACATTAACAATTTAGCGGAAGAATATTACATAATATGTGTCCTAAATGTCTTAAAACATATGACACATCTACATGATTTCAAGGAAACACACGCTTCATTAGTGGCATTCTAAAAAAAATACCATTTGATTAGTTTAATCACAATGAAGTAAAGTAAATTGAATTATTGAACACTTTTAAAATATAATCAAATTTAGAAAAGTAGAAAACTAAGCACAAACTATAATCTATTTAGAAAATGAAACAACAGTGGTTACTTATTAGACATTAGTAAAACACGCGTTTGTTTTTTGGTCTAAGCAAGTGAGATGGACTTAAAAGATAGAAAAAAAAGTAAACTCGGATAGCGTGACGATCTTACGTGCGATCTTACTTACGATCCTACCATATATGCGATCTTACCACGATCGTACACGGTTTTAGCTAGTGAACACGTAAACTCGTACGATCCTACGAGTTTACACGCGATCTTGACAGCCTTGGTTATTAGACTTTGGGTGTCCCAACTATGATGGCAAAAAAAAAAAAAAAAAAAAAAAAAAAAAAAAAAAAAAAAAAAAAACGAACACGATCAGAAAACAAGAAACTAGAACTTTTTGGGGGCAGGACAGGGAATGCTTATCTGGTTTCGAGATGGGTTTTGAGGCCTTAACGGGGTTTCTTATCGGGTTTGGGGCGGGGACGGGGCACACCATCCCCGCCCTATCCTGCCCTGAAACATATATATACATATACATATATCAATATATATAAAATATTATGTTACTTTCACATACTAAATATAATTCTCTAATTTTTGTTAGTTTTTATCTTTGCAATATATCAAATTGTGATCAAAGATTTTTTTTTCTAGTAAAGGGTTTCCCCAGTAAAGTACACTATACCAAAAAATATTTAAGTATAATAGAATGCGGTTGAAATACCACATTAATGTCAAGCAACTGCTTGAACAACCACTAGATCATTTGTGACATGCCACAAAACGACCACACTAACTATATACACAAACTAGAACAAAAAACCATCCAACTGCTACAGTGTAGATCATGTATCATCAATATGTTCCTGGGTTGCGCCCCCACATTTTTCCTTGCACATTGTTCTTCCTATAGACATATTCTTTTCCTTAAACATATTCTCAACTTCGTCACTATCACTGTCGTTAATAATATTTCTCACATCATTTGTCGACTTCCAAGTTGTCTTATCAACCTTAAAAACATCATCCTAGCCTTGTAGAGCATTAAAATAATTTTGAAGAGATATAATATTAATAACTTGTGACGAAAGATTCTTAATGTTATTACCATGTTGAGAGCTAGGTCCATCTTGAGTCGCCTTAGGTTGTGATGCAGAAGTCTCACCATTCATTTGTTATGAAAAAGCTACTCCATGCACATTAGTCGGTTTAATTATAGGGCGAGAGTAGTAATTTGGTCATAATATTCTAAAGGGTAAAGACCATAAAATAACAACTTACTTTCTAAATTTTACCGAGATGAAACACTTACTTTTTTTTATCAACATTTAAGCCAACGAAACTTTCAAATGTTGTTCTGAGATGAAACACTTTTTTCCAGGGTATTTTTGTTGACCTCAGAACAATATTTAAAAGTTTCGTTGGCTTAAATGTTGATAAAAAAAGTAAGTGTTTCACCTCAAAACAATATTTGAAAGTTTCGTTGGCTTAAATGTTGATAAAAAAGTAAGTGTTTCATCTCGGTAAAATTTAGAAAGTAAGTTGTTATTTTATAGTTTTTACCCTATTCTAAAAAGGTTGTGATTTATTCCAATGCTTAATTTATTATTAATGGGTTATCAATTCTTCAAGTTATTTCATAAAATCATATTGTTAACAGTGTGAAAATAAGAATAAATTGAGAACGACACAAGAATGATGTAGCATCGCACCCAAATAAGACAACCCGATAAGACTCTAATGGGGAATGGTTGATAACGCTCAAAGTTAACATGTTTTTATAAGCGTTATTAGTGTTTTTGTGTATGTTATTTGGTTGTTTTTATATGCTTTTGCCACTAAATCGTATCAAAGTATGTTTTTGTAGCATATGTAGCCAAATGTAGGAAAATGGAGAAAAGTGAAGAAAATGAAGTATATGCGATTACATGAAGATTCCCAAGTTCAAAAGTCCAATCTGTGACGCATTTCATAAGGAGAACCTAAGTTTTGTCATTTCAAAGTTCCAAGTTCAGAGTTAATCAAGTTTGGATAGTGCATAAAGAACTACACAAGGAAAAGTCAAAGTCCAAAGCGACCAGAACTTACCATCCGATCGGTTGGAGTACAACCGATCGGATAGCCACAATTACCACATCCATCCGATCGGTACCAACCCGCAGCCGATCGGATGGACATTTTTGCATGTTTATACCAACTTTTTGTGCACGAATCTTGGTCTTTTGTCCCATTGTTCTAGGCCCTTCTTAGTGTCTTGATGTCCAACCTCCAGCATTTATGTCCCTATTCATTACAAGGAGTATTTGACAAGCCTAAAAGGACCCCAAGAGGACACAATTAAGGACACAATTCAAGAGATCATTTACACACATTACTACTCTCAATTATTATCATCATCTAGCTCTCAAAGAAGGAAAATTCATGCAGAAAGAACCAGGAACTTTGGAGGACTAAGAAAGCAATATTTGGAGGCCAAAAATCTCAAGAAATCATCACCAACACTTAGGTTATCAATACCTTGTCAATTGTTATCAATTCCAAAGCATTGTAAGACTTAAAACCATGGATTCTAATGTTAAATATTCTGAGTTTATTTGCATGTTTGCTATGAGTGGCTAGTAGTCTTTTTACACTTGTTTTGATGATGTTTTATGCTTAGTGATAGTTATGATTGTGATAACATGTTTTAATTCAATTTCAAGTCAATCCTAAGAACCAATTGTACCTTAAGTTTCATAGTGACATTTGTTGAGCCAAGGTTAACTAATTGATAATAGTTTCAAGGGTCGAAAGATTTGTTATTATTCAACTAGTTATAATTATTTGTCTATGAATGATTGTTTGTCACCATAATTATTCTTGACTTAACAAAGAAACAAGGAGTATGATTGTAATGAGAATGCTTTTATAACATCAAATCAGATTGTTTGTAAACCTTTAGTTGGACGAAAGTTTAAATGTTTATAAACAATTGTAACCTTTTTGTCTATGAATAGGTTACCTTTTGTAATGACCATTTCCTAAGAGTATTTGATTTGTAATAAGAGTTTGTTCTTGTGTTTAAGATATTCACCATACCTTATGAACCTTAGATGGATCTTGAATTGATTGGTTTACACCTAAAGCTTGATTTTATGAACTACAATCTTGACGAAGGTTTAACTTGTAGAAACAATAGATTAGACCACCATCTAATTATCACAAACAACATGTTATCAAAAGTTATCACAATCATGTGTGTCATTAAGTAGAAAACTAGTCTAAACAAGTGTAGTTTTTAAATTATTGAATTTGTTTATTATCTTATTTGCGTACATTAGAGATTTACTTTTAGACTTATATTTTGATTCACTCATAAATCCCTGCGAACGATCCCGACTTACCATCATATCTTGCTATAACGGATGAGTACACTTGCTCGTATGTGTTGTTTCTAGATTTGGTAATTCACCCTTATAAATTTAAAACTTGCACTAACAAAACGCACATCAAGTTTTTGGCGCCGTTGCCGGGGATTTTGATTGTGTTTCTTTTAAGTTTTAAAAGTCCGTTTCTTTTTGTGTTCGTTTTCATATTAAAAAAAAAAAAAAAAAAAAAAAAAAAATCAGAAGTATCCAACCGATCGGATAGACATCCAACCGATCGGTATCCCAGTTTTTTTAAATTTACCGTAGCATCCATCCGATCGGTTTGACATCCAAACGATTCGGATAGAATTCTCTGTTTTCGAAAATTTTATTTTCTTGTTCTTTTGTTTAGGTAATTGACTCGATTCTCTTGGTAGTTGTATGAACACTCGTTCTACTACTAAAAAGCTTAGTACACCTTTATCCAATCCCGAAAGTTTATTTCGTAAGAAGAGATCTTCATCTCTTCTTAATTGGTTTGATAATCATTCCGAAGAACATCCGATTTCTGATCTTTTTAAACCAATACCCATGGCTGACGATCAACCCATGTGGGCTGCCAATCGAACCGTAGCACCTACTCCTGGAGCTGCTATTGTTGTCGCCGACCTTGGTGAAAACTTTACCGTTAAAGGTCACCATCTTTCTATGATCAAAGACCGTCAATTTGATGGCCGTACGCGGGCTGATCCGCATAAACATATTTCCGAATTCATTGAAATTTGTGGCATGTTTCGTTATGGAAATACCGATGTCGATGCTATTAAGCTCAAACTTTTTCCATCATCACTCGCCGGAGATGCCAAAGTATGGTATAACGAATTAACCCCAGGAACTATCAATAATTGGGAGGAGATGAGGCAAGCTTTTGTAAGCCGATTCTTTCCACCTGCCATGTATAATAGACTAATGGGAGAAATCCGTGCTTTTACACAAAATCCTAATAAATCTCTTGTTGAAGCTTGGCTTCGCATGAAAGATTTGCTTCGAAGTTGTCATGGTCATAATTTAGGACGAGGAACAATAATCCAAATCTTTTATCATGGCCTTGATGAAGCATCCCAAGCAATCCTTGATGCCAAAGGAATTTTTCTTTACAAAACACCCAACGAGGCATATCAACTTCTCGAAGATCGAGTACTCCTTAAACTCGATTGGTCAAAAGATTCCAAAACCAAACCCCTACGGAAAACCGTTGCTTTTGCCGAAAGTTCAGATAATTCGAAACTCATGGAGAAAATAGAAGCCTTGACTTCTAAAATCGACTCGTAATACAAAGATATAAAAGGAGAAATGAAAGAAATGCGAGATGGCTGTAATAATTGTGGAGGAAATCACACATCATCCGAGTGTGATGACCAACCTATGAATAGACCCAACGAAGGGGAAGCCAATTATGTCCAAGGAGGATATCGTGGAGGAGGTTTTCGTGGTAATTATTACGGAAGAAGTTCTGAAAATTGGCAAGACCGCCAACAAAGGGATAACAACCGTGATTCTCAACCCCGAATAGACAACCCAAACCCACCAAATTTCGATAAAAAGGAAGAATCTGATTTCGAAAAAATGATGCGAGATTTCGTAACTACTCAAAGAGCTACAAATGAGTTTGTAAAAACTCAATTTTTCAATCTCAAAACCAAAGTTGAGCAAGGTCAGAAAAATCATCAAGCTTCTATCCAGGATCTTGAACAAAAAATTTGGTAGACTTTCTGATCAATTATCTTCTCGAATTCCTGGTACATTACCAAGTAACACCCAATCCAATCCAAAACCGTCTAGATCAAACGATAAGAATTATTGTCCACCACAAAACAGAAATGAGCATATCAATGCTGTATTCACTCGAAGTGGTCTATCATATGATCCACCACCCATTCCTATCGATAATACTATCATTCAAGATGAGGAGGAGGAAGAAGTTAAAGAAGAAGCAGCTGAAGAAGAACCAACCCAAACACCAACCAAAGAAAATACCGTTCCACCAATAAAACCTTATACACCGAAAATACCATATCCACAAGCCCTAAGAAAAGAGAAAAGAGAGGAGCGAAATAAGAAGTTTATAGAGATGATCAAAGAAGTTAGAATTGACGTACCCCTCATTGATGTTCTAGCTGGAATGCCCAATTATGGGAAATTTTTTAAAGAACTTCTTAATAATCAAAACAAGTTGGAACAAATTTCCGCTACCGTTCTCAATGAAGAATGCTCTGCTATCATTCAAAACAAAATTCCACCGAAACTAGGAGATCCCGGAAGTTTTCTTATACCATGTACATTAGGAAACAACATCACATGCGATGCTTTAGCCGATCTAGGTGCAAGTATCAATTTGATGCCCTATTCGTTGTATTCTAAACTTTCCATCAATACATTGAAACCTACTAAGATGAGTATAAGATTAGCCAACCATACATACCAATATCCTGTTGGGGTTGCTGAAAATATGCTTGTTCAAGTTGGTAAATTTGTTTTTCCTGTGGATTTTGTCATCTTAGAAATGGAGGAAGATAGTCGAGTACCCTTAATCTTAGGAAGACCTTTCTTAAACACTGCTGACGCCATGATCAAAGTCAAAGGCAGAGAACTCAATCTTGGAGTAGGAGAAGATCGAATCACATTCTTAATCGATAAAGCAATGAAATATCCAAATTCCAGTGATGACACATGCTATAACATCGATGTAATTGATGAAGTCACTGAAGAAGAATTGGATGCATTACTTGACGATTCGAAACCATTCATGACTACTTCAGAAAAGATCAGTGAAACAGATTCTGATAAAGAATTTGAGGAATTCATGGAAGTAAAATTAGAAGAAGAGGAAGAAGAGAAATTTGAAAATATCACTGAAAAAGATCAAATGAAAATCAAATCATCTCTAGAAGAACCACCCACTGATTTGGAACTCAAACCCCTTCCCAATAATCTCGAATACGCCTACTTAGAAGAAAATTCACTTCTTCCAGTAGTCATATCGTCGTTGCTCGAAACAAATCAAAAAGAAAGACTCGTTTCTGTTCTTAAGAAGCATAAACGCGCTTTTGCGTGGAAAACTTTTGATATTCCAGGAATTAGCCCAGATTTTTGCAAACACAAAATCAATTGTGAAGAAGGTACTAAACCCGTTGTAGAAAGACAACGTCGACTCAACCCGAATATGAAAGAAGTTGTTAAGAAGGAAATCATCAAACTTCTTGACGCATGAATTATTTATCCTATCGAGGATAGCCCATGGGTGAGTCCAGTTCGTTGCGTTCCGAAGAAAGGAGGAATGACTGTAGTGACCAACGAAAGGAATGAATTAGTTCCTACTAGAACTGTCACTGGATGGCGAGTATGTATTGATTACAGAAAACTTAACAAAGCCACCAGGAAAGATCATTTTCCTCTACCATTCATGGATCAGATGCTCGAAAGATTAGCAGGAAACAAATACTTTTGCTTCCTTGATGGTTTTTCAGGATATTTCCAAATTCCTATCGATACAGCCGATCAAGAGAAAACCACATTTACATGTCCTTTTGGAACATACGCTTACTGGCGTATGCCCTTTGGTCTATGTAATGCACCCGTAACTTTTCAAAGGTGTATGATCGCAATATTCCAAGACATGCTTGAGACATCTATGGAAGTTTTCATGGATGACTTTTCAGTTTTTGGTGATTCTTTTGAAACTTGTCTTTCCAATCTCGATAAAATGCTTGAGAGATGTGAAGCTGCACATCTAGTTCTTAATTGGGAAAAATGTCAGTTCATGGTAACTGAAGGAATTGTGTTAGGACACAAGATATCAAGTTCAGGAATGGAAGTAGACAAAGCTAAAATAGATGTTATCACCAAATTACCACCACCAACTAATGTTAAAGCCGTTAGAAGTTTTCTAGGACATGCCAGTTTTTACCGCTGATTTATCAAAGATTTTTCAAAAATATCATGTCCTATGACTAAACTTTTAGAAAAGGATTCTGTATTTGATTTTAATGCAGACTGCATTAAAGCTTTCGAAACATTGAAAAGTCAGTTGACTAGTGCCCCAATTATGGTTGCACCGAATTGGTCACTACCATTTGAACTAATGTGTGATGCAAGCGATTTCGCTGTTGGAGCTGTTTTAGGACAACGTGAAGGAAAACATTTTCGTCCTATATACTTCGCTAGTAAAACACTCAATAATGCTCAACAAAACTATACGGTTACGGAAAAGGAATTATTAGCCGTAGTTTTTGCATTCGACAAATTCAGATCTTATCTCGTGCTTTCAAAAACGATAGTTTTTACAGATCATTCCGCACTCAAATATCTGTTTACCAAACAAGATGCAAAACCGCGTCTTATCAGATGGATTTTACTACTGCAAGAATTCGATATCGAAATAAAAGACAAGAAAGGAGCAGAAAATCTTGCAGCTGATCATTTGTCACGTCTCGAGAATCCGAATTTGGAAGAATTAAAAGAAAATGAAATTAGCGATTATTTTCCAGAAGAAACTCTCATAACGATAGATAAAGATGATGATGAGGAAGTACCATGGTTTGCAGATTACGCAAATTATCTTGCAGGAGATATTCTTAAAAAAGGAATGAGTCACTACCAACGTAGTAAGTTCTTTTCAGAACTAAAACACTATTATTGGGAGAAACCTTACCTTTTTAAAATGTGCAAGGATGGAATGATACGAAGATGTGTTTCGGGTGCCGAAACAAGAAAAATTCTTGATGAATGTCATCATGGCCCAACTGGGGGACATTATGGTCCTTCCACTACAACTAAAAAAGTTTTTGATGCTGGATTCTATTGGCCTACAATTTTCAAAGAAGCATATACTCTCGTTCAAAACTGCGATGCGTGCCAAAAATCCGGTAACCTTTCTCGAAGAGACGAAATGCCTCAAAAGAGCATTCAAGTCTGCGAAATATTCGACATTTGGGGAATTGATTTTATGGGACCCTTCCCTAAATCACACAAATACGAATATATCCTCTTTGCAATCGATTATGTTTCCAAATGGGTTGAAGCTGAAGCTCTTCCTACTAACGATGCATGAGTTGTTGTCAACTTTCTCAAAAAGCTTTTTGCTCGCTATGGAATTCCTAAAGCTTTAATAAGTGATAGAGGATCCCATTTCTGTAATAAACAAATGGAGAAAGTAATGAAACGATATGGAGTTCATCATCGTTTTGCTACAGCTTATCATCCACAAACTAGTGGTCAAGTCGAAAATACCAATAGAGCTATAAAAAGAATACTTGAAAGAACGGTTAAGGACAATCCTTCCGTTTGGTCAAGGAAATTAGACGACGCTCTATGGGCATTTAGTACGGCATATAAGACACCAATTGGTACAACACCATACAAACTCTTGTATGGGAAAACATGTTATCTACCGTTTGAACTTGAGCACCGTGCTTACTGGGCGCTAAGAAGCTGTAATCCTGATCTAAAAATAGCTGGAGAAAAGAGATTTTTGCAATTGCATGAACTCGATGAGTTAAGACTTCAAGCTTATGAGAACTCCCAGCTATACAAAGCAAGAACCAAAGCTTACCACGATAGAAAGCTGAGAATTCGAAAACAATTCAAAGCTGGAGATAAAGTTCTGCTCTTCAATATAAAATACAAGTTTAAAGCTCCGAAACTCAAACCAAAATGGTTTGGACCATATGTAGTGAAACATGGATTTCCATCAGGTTATGTTGAACTTTATGACAAACATGGTGGAAGTTTCATTGTAAATGGGCACCGAATTAAACTCTATTATGATAAAGAGCAATTAAACGTAATTTCTAATGAAGAAATTCCATCCGAATTTGAATATGAAGCTATCACATTCATGGCTCCACACAAGGGAATGGTCCCTTGGGCACACAATAATGGTTTTATCTATGATGCTCTTCCTAGAGCATGGGAAACAGTTACATTGGAAAACATAGATGAAACAGGGGAGGGAATTGTGATAGGAAATGTGGTGTACATCCCTAAAAAGAAATG
The DNA here is from genome assembly GCA_030686995.1 of Artemisia argyi. Taxonomy (NCBI): domain Eukaryota; kingdom Viridiplantae; phylum Streptophyta; class Magnoliopsida; order Asterales; family Asteraceae; genus Artemisia; species Artemisia argyi. The sequence continues at coordinate 150,012,947 of CM060705.1, forward strand.
TAACACTACAACTACATAATCTATTCGAAGTTTGAGTCAGGCTGAGGACTCGTTAATAAAACAAGCGCTTCTCGGGAGGCAACCCGTGTGTTTATTTTTAATATATTTCAGTGTCTACACCCCAAAGTTTTACCACTTGGTCAAACTTAAGTGTGGGGGTGTGCCACTAATTTAATAAAATTGCAATGCTTTTTGTTTGTTTGTTTTTGTTTCTAATAATGCAGGTGTTGATTGCAAGAAATAGAAGATTGGATAGAAACATAAAACCGGATATCATGGTTTATTTTCTCATTTTCCCTACTTTCATACTTTTAAGTTCGTTTATCACATTGAGGACAATGCTTAACTTAAGTGTGTGGGGGGGGGGGGGTGGGGGTGAGTAGGAAAATAAGAAATTAAGTCTAATATCGATTTAATTTTTTAAATTTTGTTTGTCTTTATAATCTAGTTGTTTTCACACTTTTAGGAGTAATTTATTAGAATAACTGGATCTATCCACTGGAAAAATCAGTAATTTTGAAAGAATTGAGATGTGTCCCAATTAATATTGCAATCCACTTTTGGATCGATAACATTTGTTAGCACACATTATAACCCTTTCCACTAAATTGTGAGGATTTTAGCCTGTTCATATCTAGCATACATCTTTTATGCTCGAATCTTTTGTTATGAGTGTGCCGGTGATTTTATTTATTCTAGAACTTGTACTTGTAAATCATTACGAGACCGTTGTGAGATTACATTTTTGTAATATTAGTATACATACGTGATAAGAGGCAACCTTAGGATTTTAACCAAATAGCCTTTCTTATTGATTTTTAGCTAGTCACATTGATTAGTTAATTTCCAATTTTTAACCCTTTTGTTAGCGTTCATCTTTAATGCTAGATACCCTTAGTTACACCTTCTGAGCCTTTCCTTTTCTTTTGATTAAAACCATAAAAAAAATACAAAAAGATTTTACACTTTTTAGCCTAGCCTTACCCTTTAGTCAAGTCTTAGTGAGTTGTTAGCTTTATGAGGTATTATATTATGAATCATGAAGAAAGAAATGAGAAAGTGGAAATTCAGGAATCAGCGATTGAAGCAAGTAAAAGTATAGTCATCACAATATATGATAACAAGTGTTTCCAAGTGTTATGAATTTCAGTTATTTGCAAAAAAAAAAAAAAAAAAAAAAAAAAAAAAAAAAAAAAATTGTTAGTTTGATATGTATAGGTTTATGTATAGCCAATGAAGCTATAAAATAAAGCATTGATCGCGAAAGAACGAAGTTCTCAAAGACTACGAGGTTATGATTCAAGGAAGAAAAGCTAATAACATTTGATCTATAGACTTGGACTAGTTTGTATATTCTTAATCATCACTTACCCTTCAATATTCCCATGTCTTATCCCTACCCTTACCAAAATTACTTTATCTCTACGGATATTGTAATGGCTTTGTGAGAATATCAAGTGCATGAATATTGTAGTGACCATCCGGTTTTTGAGTAATCAAGAATTCGCGCCAGTGATCTATTATGTTTTTGTATGAGATGTTTGAATATAAGCCTGGTATAAACCCTTTAGCCTTACGTTACAACCCGAATAAAAGACCTCTTTGATATGTAGACTTGGTGCTTACGCCATTGCGGTGTAGTTTTGTTTCTTGTACAAGCCTACAGTAATAATTAGATCATGACTGAGCAATGAGTGTGATTTATCATATATGCTACCCCATATATGAGTGTTATGAGTGAATTATCTCTTATTCTTCTTTCGTGAGGTGTTTTAGAAGTGTTAATCAAGTAAGAAAATCGTTGGGTATTGTCAAACGTCTCAATATTTCAATTATAAAAGCTTAATAAGGATGATCTAACTTATACTTGTATAAGGAGGATTTTCATCACAATTTTCAGAAATCACTTCCGGTTACCATGTGCATATTTAGTTTTCTTCTAGATTTGCTTGAGGACAAGCAAAATTTAAGTGTGGGGGATTTGATAACGCTCAAAGTTAACATGTTTTTATAAGCGTTATTAGTATTTTTGTGTATGTTATTTGGTTGTTTTTATATGCTTTTGCCACTAAATCGTATCAAAGTATGTTTTTGTAGCATATGTAGCCAAATGTAGGAAAAATGGAGAAAAAGTGAAGTAAATGAAGTATATGCGATTACACGAAGATTCCCAAGTTCAAAAGTCCAATCTGTGACGCATTTCATAAGGAGAACCTAAGTTTTGTCATTTCAAAGTTCCAAGTTCAGAGTTAATCAAGTTTGGATAGTGTATAAAGAACTACACAAGGAAAAGTAAAAGTCCAAAGTGACAAGAACTTACCATCCGATCGGTTGGAGTACAACCGATCGGATAGCTACAATTACCACATCCATCCGATCGGTACCAACCCGCAGCCGATCGGATGGACATTTCTGCATGTTTATACCAACTTTTTGTGCACGAATCTTGGTCTTTTGTCCCATTGTTCTAGGCCCTTCTTAGTGTCTTGATGTCCAAGCTCCAACATTTATGTCCCTATTCATTACAAGGAGTGTTTGACAAGCCTAAAAGGACCCCAAGAGGACACAATTAAAGACACAATTCAAGAGATCATTTACACACATTACTACTCTCAATTATTATCATCATCTAGCTCTCAAAGAAGGAAAATTCGTGCAGAAAGAACCAGGAACTTTGGAGGACTAAGAAAGCAACATTTGGAGGCCAAAAGTATCAAGAAATCATCACCAACACTTAGGTTATCAATACCTTGTCAATTGTTATCAATTCTAAAGCATTGTAAGACTTAAAACCATGGATTCTAATGTTAAATATTCTGAGTTTATTTGCATGTTTGCTATGAGTGGCTAGTAGTCTTTTTACACTTGTTTTGATGATGTTTTTTGCTTAGTGATAGTTATGATTGTGATAACATGTTTTAATTCAATTTCAAGTCAATCCTAAGAACCAATTGTACCTTAAGTTTCATAGTGACATTTGTTGAGCCAAGGTTAACTAATTGATAATAGTTTCAAGGGTCGAAAGATTTGTTATTATTCAACTAGTTATAATCATTTGTCTATGAATGATTGTTTTTCACCATAATTATTCTTGACTTAACAAAGAAACAAGGAGTATGATTGTAATGAGAATGCTTTTATAACATCAAATCAGATTGTTTGTAAACCTTTAGTTGGACGAAAGTTTAAATGTTTATAAACAATTGTAACCTTTTTGTCTATGAATAGGTTACCTTTTGTAATGACCATTTCCTAAGAGTATTTGAATTGTAATAAGAGTTTGTTCTTGTGTTTAAGATATTCACCATACCTTATGAACCTTAGATGGATCTTGAATTGATTGGTTTACACCTAAAGTTTGTTTTATGAACTAAAATCTTGACGAAGGTTTAACTTATAGAAACAATAGATTAGACCACCATCTAATTATCACAACCAACATGTTATCAAAAGTTATCACAATCATGTGTGTCATTAAGTAGAAAACTAGTCTAAACAAGTGTAGTTTTTAAATTATTGAATTTGCTTATTATCTTATTTGCGTACATTAGAGATTTACTTTTAGCCTTATATTTTGATTCACTCACAAATCCCTGCGAACGATCCCGACTTACCATCATATCTTGCTATAACGGACGAGTACACTTGCTCGTATGTGTTGTTTCTAGATTTGGTAATTCACCCTTATAAATTTAAAACTTGCACTAACAAAACGCACATCAATGGGGCAGGTTTGGGTGATCATCTCACCCCAACGGGACGTCCCGATAAGGATTGGGGCGGGTTTGGAGATGATTTTTGTAATCGGGTTTGGGAATGAGGATGGACTCCCGTCCCAAACCTGCCCTATTGATATTCCAAATCCCAACAAAGTTAGAAACTGGACAAGATCATGAAACCTACAAGAAAAGATGTCAGACTTGACTTTTTTTTTTCTTCGCTCTTTTGGATGTAGTATGAGCTATTTTCTTGCTACAATTATAAATTTTGTTAAATATAGGGTAAAAGCAAAAAATATTTTTTGTACTTTCTCTTATAACTCATTATCTCATAAGTCATTATAATTTCCTTACTTAAACAAAGCTCATAATGCTTAAGAAAGTATTAGGTTAGTTAGTTTAGGGAGGGGATTTGCACACCAACATTTTTTATTCTTGCACCACAATTTGTTCATTACAGTGTTGTACTGTGTACTCTTTGTACATTACAGTGTTGTACAAAATGGTGTATTTATCAAAAAAATTGGTGTGCGAATCAATCCCCGTTAGTTTACCCTTAATAAAATTCTCCCTTTCCAATGATAAGAGTCACATTAATAGTAGGTAGGAGAATAAATATAAAAAGGGTTGTACTAAACACTGCCCACTGGGCACTGGAAAATGTTTAAGCCATATTAAATAATCAGCTTTTTTTTATATTTAAAATAATTATGCATTTAATGCATAATAAATGAACATAAAAATTAACTTAAATATATGCCATTTTTTATTTAACAAAGTTCAGATTTCCTATTATATTCATGTTAAACATTGCCCAGTGAGCATTGTTTAGCATAACCCATATAAAAAATATGATAAGATTGTAAACCTCTTAGTTACAGTTTTGTAATAACATTCTTTAATCATTTTTAACTGAGAGACATGTCTAACTCAGTTAAGTCGTCTTCTTTTGTCTATAACTACTAATAATTCAAACTAATAACGGAACTATATTCACTAACCAATAACGGTGGCGGTGGGCATAACAATCACCACCACCATGATAAATACCAAAACCATTATTAAGACAGTTATAGTGAATCACACGAAGCAAATGAATCGTTTAAATATTGTAATGGTCCTGCGTTAAATGGGTGAAAACGACCATATTCACAGTTTGCTCATGTGTCAAATATTGTTTGACTTCTTATTGTGAATGGGTTAACCCGAAACGCCAAAACGCGGAATCAAGATCATTTGATATTAATCGCACAAGATCAATCTAAAGTCGACTGACTGTTAAGAAGAACCCTAAATGAAACCCACAAAGTATAACCGAATGATTATATTGTATTACCACAAAACCTCAATCGGTCACAATAAAGAATAAGAAGAATGTGTGTGTATTGAGCATCACCCCCTCACCTCCTTTTATAGGATGAGGGGGTCGGTTCTCATAGTCTTAACCGACTATGAGACTTGCTTGAGTCCCAAGCAACCTCAAACACATTCTAAACAAAGCTAATAATGAAAAACTACATTTAGCTACCTTCTACATAATCTAATCGACATATGTTAACAAGACTTGTCGCTAACATTAACAATTTCCACCTTAGTGACAAGACTAGTGAACCCCGACACCAAGTATCTCCATGCAATACTTGAACTTCGGACCTGTAACCACCTTTGTGAATGCATCAGTAGCATTATCTTTTATGCCAATCTTAGCCACTTCAATCTCTTTAGATTCCACGATCTCCCTAATGAAGTGATACCTCACATTGATATGCTTCGTCCTCTCATGAAACATTGCATTTCTTGAGAGATGAATTGCCCCTTGATTATCACAATTCACAACCACTGACCTTAGGTTTATTCCCAGCTCGATTAGTAGACCTTTAAGCCAAATGATTTCCTTAACAGCTTCTGTAAGCGCCATATACTCCGCCTCTGTAGTAGATAATGCAATAAATGTTGCAGAGTTGCTTTCCAACTCACAACATAGCCATGTACCATAAACACGTACCCGGTTATCGACCTACCCTTGTCAGGGTCTTTAGCATAATCTGAGTCCATGGAACCGTCAACATCCATGTGCTTCCCTTGATCTCTACCATATACTAGACCTACATCAGAAGTGCCTTTTAAGTACTTCAAAATCCACTTCACTGCCTGCCAGTTATTTTTACCTGGATTCGCCAAATACCTGCTCACAATGCTAACAGCATACGCAATATCCGGTCTAGTAAATACCATCAAGTACATTAAACTACCTACAACATTCGTATATGGGACCTTACTCATTCTTTCCACATCGTAGTCACTCGATGAACAATCCTTCAAAGATACCTTGAAATGTGCTCCCAAGGGCACAGAGACTGACTTGCCATTATCCACTCTGTATTTATTCAAAAATTTTTTCACGTATCCCGACTGAGACACCTTCAGGGTTCGGTTACCCCTATCCTTGATAATCTCCATACCGAGTATCTTCCTAGCTCGACCAAGTTCCTTCATATCAAACTCTTTTCGTAGTTGTCCCTTGGTATATTCGATTTCAGACTTTCTTTTACAAGCAATCAACATATCATAAACATACAACAATAGATTTATGTACATACCTGGTGCAAACTCCTTGAAGTAAAAACAACTATCATAGTTGCTACGGCTAAACCCATTACTCACTATATACACATCAAACCTTTTGTACCACTGCCTTGGAGATTGCTTAAGAACATAAAGAGATTTCTTAAACAAACATACTTTGTTGCCCGTTCCTTCTTCAAAACCAGGTGGCTGCCTCATGTGAATGGTTTCTTTAAGATTACCATGCAAAAACGCTGTCTTCACATTAAGTTGTTCCAACTCGTAATCTTCACAAGCAGTCAATGAGAGAATCACCCTAATAGATGTATGTCGAACCACAGGTGAAAATACCTCATTATAGTCAATCCCTGCTCATTGTGTAAACCCCCGAGCTACTAGCCTTGCTTTATACCTTGGTTTTCGAACGCCTTCAATCCCTTCTTTAATCTTATACAACCACTTGCAGCTTACCAGCTTCTAACCAGGTGGTTGATCGACCACATCCCAAGTATGATTCTTCTTTAAAGAATTCATCTCTTCCTTCATAGCACGAACCCACTCATCTTTTTCAGATGAATTAATCGCATCCTATAATGTGATAGGTTCATGTGTATCTTCTTCCTCACCAATAGCAAATGCATAAGCCATCATATCATCTTCATCCCTAAACCCAGATGGTCTAGATAATGATACATTACCTTCATCCCTATACCTTGCAGGTAAAGTAGTTGTTCTCTTAGCTCTATCACGCACCAGAACATAGTTGTCCAGATTCTATTGTTGAGGCCTTGCATCTTCTGCATCTTCATCTAGCCCCTCATCTTCATACCCTGAATTTTCCCTAGTATGAGGAGTCACAGTTGGTTCGACCCTACTGCCATGAAGTTCCACCTCAAACTCAACTCCCTTCCCAGAATTTGTAGCACCAGCACCCTTGAGAGTATCCTTATACACAAGGTTCTCATTAAACACCACATCCCTACTTATGATTATCTACGATTTAACATCATCCAACCTCCATAATCTGTATCCCTTCACACCATCAGGATACCCCAGGAATATGCATTTTATAGCTCTAGGCTTGAGTTTCCCCTGATTCACGTGTGAATAAGCAATGCAACCAAATATCCTCAACATCTCATAATTCGATGGATGTCCTGACCGTAATTCCATAGGTGTCTTCTTCTCTAATGCTGTAGATGGAGACCTATTGATCAGATATGTTGCCGTCACCGTTGCTTCTGCCCAGAAAGAATCTGTGATTAGGCGAAAAATGATCCGTTTTTAGGGGGTCATTTAAGCCGGAATTTGAATTTATTTGATCAAATATTGCCCTAAATCGTTCCTTTTGTGATTTTAGGTACTTTGGGAGTGAATTCTGGAAAAGGAAGCATTTTGGACGTTTTTGGAGCATAAAAGTGAAGAAAACGGCAAAGTCTTAATTTTCCTTGCTGGGAACAGTACCTGACGGCGTCAAGAGCAATTTGATGACGGCGTCAAGAGCAAAAATGGTGACGGCCCAGTGGAAACGTGACAGCGTCAAATCAAGGTCGTCAAGAGTAAAAGCGGTGACGGCCCAGAACAACATTACACATGACGGCGTCAGATCTGGATCTAGGCAGTCCGAGAATATTATGAGCGGCGGGTTGACGGCGTCAGAAGTTTTTTCTTGACGCCGTCACCTTAGGAAATCTATATATACTCTTTGTTATTTTCATTCTAAAAAGAGGAGAATTTTAGGGTCGACTTGAATAAACCCTAGCTCATTTTTAACAGTATTTTCAAGGGTTTTCTCCCCTTGAAACCCTTCATGTTCAATTAAGATAAGTATCCTTTCAATTCATTCAATATGTCTATGTGTTTGAATATATCTTATGCTTGTCTTGATTTTAACATGCTAGGCTAGATCTTTTGTGTGTTTGCTTAGATGTAATAAAACCTAGATGTTGATTATAGGTTGATTGCTTGTTTATAGTTGTAATGGATGAATGATTTCGATGTTAGGCTTAAGAAAACTGGCAGATCTCCATTGTGTAACTTGCTTGAACGTCTTAAGAAACATGAACCAATGCATACTAGGTTTTTATGGTTGTATTTAATGCATGAGCGAATTCTAGTGATCCCATGTTAGGAGCTTCTTGCAGGCTCGACATAGGAGTGAAGTAGGAGCTTATAGAGTTGGGGAAATACGTACGCCACCCCACGATTGGTATTAAGGAATATAACCCGTCATCCACGTAACTGTAACAAACAATTAACCTGTAAAAGATATCTAGGGAGTAGTGAAATCTAAGTAAACACAATTCTCCCATTTACTGTTCACACCACTAGTTTAATTAGCTTTATTTACATTTTTGTTATTTTATTTTGATTGCATCTTTAGTTATTGGGTTAGTTGATTAGCAACTAATTCCGCCCACTCTTCCAATACCCGAGATTTTTAATTGATTTTATTAAATATAAAAATACAAAAAGAATCATCCCTCACCTCTAGACCTAGTTTTTAGGCTTTCTAATCCTAGCGACACTATTCCTGAGTTGGACGATCAATCCCCCGGTACTTGTCACTATACTATACTACAACGATCAGGTACACTGCCTGGTGGGGGTTGTAAGATTCTTGAGATCCCTCGAGAGGTAAAGCCTGGTGCAATTCCCACGCATCAAGTTTTTGGCGCCGCAGCCCGGGGAATAGTTATTGTCTAGGTTAAGATTTCTTTTTATTAGGTCTACTTGCTAGATTCCTTTCTAGTAAGATTTTATTTTTATTTTTATAGGTTTTATTTAGTTTATCTTTTTCTGTGTGCCTTTGTTAGTAAATTAAGTTCATTGACTATTCCGTTCTCCATTATGGAGAACGCGAATCCACCAAGTCCGACACTAGAGTTTTACCAGAAAAAATATAATTACACCAGTTTGGATATACCAAGATGGAGGGGTGAAATGAGGAGTACAGGATCTTATATTGATTTTATTGAGTACCTTGAGAAAAGAGACCAAGTGCATAAGACTTTTAAAGAATTCACCTTAAGAGCTCCATCAACCCCTCAAAATGCCTCACTTAGTGAAACCTATGCACCATATGAGCCTTCACCTAGGATAGTTTCATATGAGCCACCTAGCTGCATGTCATGGTTAGGCACTACCATAATACAGGATGAACACATAGGTGACCTTGATGTGATGGAGGATGTAGCCGAACATGATTACATTGATAAAAAAGACCTAGGTTTTATGATCGATGATGATGAATCTCAAGAAACACATGATGAATCTTTTGGGCAATTTGTATATAGCAGTCAGAATATTGAGGATGATCCTTATGATTCAGATATAGAAGTTGAGATACCTAGAGAAGCACTTGAGATACTTGGGAAAATGTTAGGGTTAGATTATAATGAAACACATGTTGAGGATATAGGTGATCTTGACACAAGGAATGATGAAGTAAATAACATAAGCTCACTAAGTACCCCACAAGTTCTACCATCATTTGTGGCACACACACCACCCGTGTCTTACGCGAAAGAAGTAGAAGAGACTATAGGAGCCCCGATAGAGGTAGAGCCCTTGGACCAAACACAACTAGAGGATATAGGTTTGAATACTTATAATGATAAACTTACTCTTAGTTCTAGGGAAGTTCCTAGTTTTGATGAACCGGAGCCTTAACCAAAACCGTTACCTAGTCTTCCATCCATGGATGAAAATTTAGGAATTAAAATAGGTTCCGATCCACCCATCAAACCATATAGTCTGGGTAGTCTTAGGTTAAAGGTAGTGGACTCTAAGCCTTGTAGAGAGGAAGCCAATATAGGAGTAGAACATAACCTTACATGCTTACATCACCCATTCATGATTGATCACAAGAAACATTATAGGTTTAAACCGGGTTTATTAGGTCAAGATGGATTCCCAACTTGGAGTCTCTTAAAGTTGTTAGAAGATGATCCCTTTTTTGGAGAAAACTTCAACTCACGCATTGACCAAAGTGAACTAGGTAAGGTTATGATGATAGGAGGACACCCCTTTGAGCATATAATTCACCCACCACTCTTTCCTCACGAGGCAAATTTCCACCCTAAGGGTGTGTATCGCTACTTTCACCCGCACTTAATCCTAAGTGTGGGGAACACCTCCCCTATTTCCGTTAAATATGGATAGAGTCAGGCTCGTGACTCAAAAAAAAACAAGCACTTCTTGGGAGGCAACCCATGCTTTGTGTGATTTTTATTTGTTTGATTGTTATTTGTTTCCGTATGCATGCTTTATTTTTATTGTTGGTAGATCATGTTTCAACTAAAATGATGAAAATACTTTATTTTGTCATTTGGCTTAGTCTTAACTTCATCCAAAGGTATTTTGCAAAAGATAAGTGTAAGGGGAAACCCCAAATATGTTTTTAAGAAACAAAATTGATCATGGTTCTCCACAATACTAAATGGACATGTATATTCGTATTTGTTAAAGTCAAATGCTTGTATCGAGTCATAATGATGTTTTGTAGGATTTTCTAGGAAGTAGGACATAAGTTTTTCCAGAAATTTTCCGGAAACTTAACGTAAGGATTTTTGCAGATCACTTCTGACGGCGTCAGGAAGAAATCCCTAACGGCGTCATGTGTAAAAATCTGGAAATTTTGCTAGTTTTGTTTTTCTAACGGATTCTTAAAGTTTTTGTTAATTCTTTAGTTTTATAATCTCCAGGGAATCTGCAAACATTCATTCCACAAGCATTATATCTTACTTTGCTTTCTAGGATTTATTAGCATATATAGATTGCCGCCGATTTTACGCGAGGTTGCCTCGTTTGTTTTCTCAGGTTTAACAGGTTATGTATGACAAGAAGATGATTTATATTCTGGAAAGGAAGCTTTGATTGTTCATTTTCTTGGAGGAAGATCTAACCTTGTTACCACACTATCCATACCGAGCGAATCAGGGGAGTATTTGATTTCATTCTTTTCACTGTTTTTACTTTTACATTCTTTAATTGAACATTGGGGACAATGTTCATCTTAAGTGTAAGGGGAGGGTAAATGATGATACCTTATAGATAAACTTTCACTTGAGTTTGTTTGTTTGATGGTAAGTGTGTAATAAAACTATGAGAAATACTTGTTAGTGTAATTTTAGCGCCAAATTTAAATTTTTTTACAACATTTAGGAGTGAAACTTTAGCCTTAGCAAGCGTCTCATGGATAGGAGTCGTATGACTAGCACGAAACCGTACCATTCAGAAAAATTTTTCACCCAAATATGTGAGGTTCGCCTTTAGATTTGATAGGAAAAGCATTTACTATTAGTGCTTATGAGTGTACCGGTAGCATTTGGATTCTAGAACTTGCGTTAGTGATGCATCCCGAGACCGCTAGTGAGACTACATTCGGGTAGTAGGATTTACTACATGATAAGAGGCATTAGGATCACCCTTGTGTTAAACCCGTATCATAATTACTTGACCATTTAAGTCATATTACTTGGCTAGTTAAGTCAATTAATTTATCCCACACCCTTAGCGTTGTACTCATTTTTAGTACACGAAACCCCTAGTACACCCCTCCAAGCCTATCTTTTCGTTTCTAACTTTAAGCATCTTACTTAAAGGAATAATTTGTTACAACCCACTTAAATGTACACCCAAATCGCCTTAGCCTTCCGTATATGCATTCATATTTAGTGCATTATTGTTATATGTTTAAACCCTTAGTTAATTATCTAATTGATTACATGGTTGCTAAGTTGAGTCATATCCTTGTACATATTGTTTTGGGACGATTGGGACTCATGGGTAAAGTACTAATGTTATGGAGTAATGGGGAAGAACATCATTTTATTACCCCCATTTGTGCATTAATCTTTAAAGTACTCCAAGTGTTTTGATTTTCTTAATTCGAGTCATTAGATTAGTTTATTGTAAAATATGTAAAAATTCAAGTGTAAGGGGAATGTACATTCCCTATGATGTATTATTTTGGATGGTAGGGTAAAAGTGTATGCAAAAAAATAAAAATAAAAAAATAAATAACTAAAAAAAAATAAAAATAATATATATATATATATATATATATATATATATATATATATATATATATATATAAAAGAAAAAAAAAGAGAAAAAACATACGGACTACCATCCCGTTTCATTCTATGTTTATTTTATGTTTTTGTTATTTTTCATTTATTAGCTTAAGTCGAGTCTAGTCTTGGCTTAGCAACGCCATATTGTACATGTAATTAACCAAGATGATTAACTCGCCACTAGTAAAGATTGCCTATATCCAACAAAACCGTGTATTCCATATCCATACACTAACGTTATAACCCTTTAAAAGACCTCTTTGATAGTTTATCCTAGGTGCTTATGCCATGTGGTGGAGGTTTGATCCTTTCCCAAGCCTTTGGTAATCTATTTTGTTATGACAGGTAGTGAGAGATGTTTTCCATTTCCATATTGTGATATTTACTTTATTACACCCGAGAGATGTGAGTATCTAAACACTACTTGTGAGATGCTAGTGTATGACCTCCGTGCTTGTCTTTAGTCTTTAGTGGAACGATTATTTGTTGTAATTACTTTTATATTAGTGTTAAATGACCCCTAACTTGTATTTTGATTAGAATAAAAGCGCATTTGCTTGAGGACAAGCAAATCTCAAGTGTAAGGGTATATGATGAGGCGAAAAATGATCCATTTTTAGGGGGTCATTTAAGCCGGAATTTGAATTTATTTGATCAAATATTGCCCTAAATCGTTCCTTTTATGATTTTAGATACTTTGGGAGCGAATTCTGGAAAATGAAGCATTTTGGACGTTTTTGGAGCATAAAAGTGAAGAAAACGGCAAAGTCTTAATTTTCCTTGCTGGGAACAGTACCTGACGGCGTCAAGAGCAATTTGATGACGGCGTCAAGAGCAAAAATGGTGACGGCCCAGTGGAAACGTGACAGCGTCAAATCAAGGTCGTCAAGAGTAAAAGCGGTGACGGCCCAGAACAACATTACACATGACGGCGTCAGATCTGGATCTAGGCAGTCCGAGAATATTATGGGCGGTGGGTTGACGGCGTCAGAAGTTTCTTCTTGACGCCGTCACCTTAGGAAATCTATATATACTCTTTGTTATTTTCATTCTAAAAAGAGGAGAATTTTAGGGTCGACTTGAATAAACCCTAGCTCGTTTTTAACAGTATTTTCAAGGGTTTTCACCCCTTGAAACCCTTCATGTTCAATTAAGATAAGTATCCTTTCAATTCATTCAATATGTCTATGTGTTGTTTGAATATATCTTACGCTTGTCTTGATTTTAACATGCTAGGCTAGATCTTTTGTGTGTTTGCTTAGATGTAATGAAACCTAGATGTTGATTATAGGTTGATTGCTTATTTATAGTTGTAATGGATGAATGATTTCGATGTTAGGCTTAAGAAAACTGGCAGATCTCCATTGTGTAACTTGCTTGAACGTCTTAAGAAACATGAACCAATGCGTACTAGGTTTTTATGGTTGTATTTAATGCATGAGCGAATTCTAGTGATCCCATGTTAGGAGCTTCTTGCAGGCTCGACATAGGAGTGAAGTAGGAGCTTATAGAGTTGGGGAAGTACGTACGCCACCCCACGATTCGTATTAAGGAATATAACCCGTCATCCACGCAACTGTAACAAACAATTAACCTGTAAAAGATATCTAGGGAGTAGAGAAATCTAAGTAAACACAATTCTCTCATTTACTGTTCACACCACTAGTTTAATTAGCTTTATTTACATTTTTGTTATTTTATTTTGATTGCATCTTTAGTTATTGAGTTAGTTGATTAGCAACTAATTCCGCCCACTCTTCCAATACCCGAGATTTTTACTTGCTTTTATAAAATATAAAAATACAAAAAGAACCATCCCTCACCTCTAGACCTAGTTTTTAGGCTTTCTAATCCTAGCAACACTATTCCTGAGTTGAACTGTAGTATATTCATAATTGTAACATGTATGGTTTAGTGGTTGGATTGATTCAAGAAAGATGAATAAGAAGAGAGTTTAGAGAGAGAAAGTGAGTTGGGTGTTTCTAGAGAGAGAAAGAGATGAGAGAAAATGTAATATTAGATTAAGAGAAGTGAAAGCTCCAACCCTCTCCACATGTGGAGAGGGGTATATATAGTTTCCTACAAAAAAGATAAAAACGCCCACACCCGGGCTGTGGATCAGGCATACAGTGGGTAAAGACCCGTCCTTCTTCCACGATGTTACTTAAACTAATTCTAACTGATAACTAAACTAACTAACTACGAGCTAACTTAAATGCTATTACATCAATTAGGTGACCGAGTCTTCTATAGGAATAATTGTATTCCTAACAATCTCCCCCTAAGCGAGGTCACCTTGGAAATTAAGCTCTTTGATCTTTAAGCATTCATAAGTCATTGTAGCTCGTAGGTTCTGATTCTTCACTTTTCTGCACACTTTGTACTTCAAGTAATGCGAACTTGTGATTTGGATTCCTTTGTGATATGTGATCTTTGAGCTTCTTTGAGATCATCAGACACAGTAAATCTCCAAGCTCATCCACAGTAGTATCGCCTTCAGGTGATGTTGTGACTTTGGGACCATCATGCTCACACCCTTCAGTATTAGGAAGCTTCACATCAGAGTTGCGGATCAGGAGACTTTTCATCAGAGTTGCGGAAACATTGTTGGTAGTCTCTCAACATTCGTTGTAGTAAGTCTCTCATCATTCATGATCATCATTGATAATGCGTAGGATGTGTGAGCATGAGGTATGGATTGACCCGATTCAGCTGGAAATAGGAACCATCAACGCCATCTTTATATGTATCCCTGAAATAAAACAGTTAGCAATAAAGATAGAGAACGAACATGGCTTTGTCATTCATTCTGCGAGGACAGACTACCCTCCGGTTTTGTGAAAACCGACCTGTGATCAGGTAGAGTCTCTTTTAAAGAAGATTCTCCTTGACAGGAATTTCCAGCTTGTAGTAATGAATTTTCCAAAGAATCCACTTCGGAATCTTCATACTTAGCATGTTCTCATACCGGAACGTCTCAAAGTAGACAACACGATAGAGTGAATCGGTGAATAAATATTCACGGATTGATGGGAAATTGATTTATAGCAATCACTCGCGTGTCATATAATAAACAATTTTTTTGAGACACGACGAGTGTTTTATACTCAGAATCACATTTCCATCAAAAATACTTTTGTTTGAAATATTGTACACAATCAATGTGCTCGAAAATTAGTTTGTGAGCACACTAAAAGGTTTTTGCAAAAGTATCCGTCAATCCATATCCTGGAACAAGTTTGATTCAATGTTGAATCGCACCATTGTTGCTTTCCACTTGTCACTTGATCATTGATCCAAGATGGATCTCACATGTCACCTACCAAGAGCTTGAAAGATGTTCACTCTAGAAGGATTTCCATCGACATTGTGAATATTTTCATATCACTCGGATGTTCTGGCAATACCACAAGGATAATGCGTAGGACTCTAAATATTTTATCTTATTTTCCACATTGTGTGAAACAATAAGCATATTTGGAATGTGTCCTATCGAGATTTATGGATGATCTCATGGCTCTAGACTCAATAATGCGTTTTGATCCGCTCTTGGAGACTGGGGAGGCGTCTCCTATTTAGGTATCAACATAGCTCGCAATGAGCGGTCGATACATTGCACAGGGTTCCCCGTGAGAATGAAACAAGCTCTTTTAAGAGAACTTGAGTGGTTGGGAAGTTTAGTGCAGTGCGTCACTGGGTCCATGACGTCTTGTCTTCAATACCGGTGTTATCTTAGTAACCGCCAGTAGATTATGCATTGAACCCGGTTTCTGCCCTAAGGTTGAATATATGGAGGGCTATTTCTTTTCACCCTTTCTCATTACATTTCTTTTTCATTCTTCAACCCCTTCAATGCTTACTGAGGCTTCATCACTAGAACCTTGTTGGGTTTGTCCCAGTCCTAGCTCTATCTCAGTCCGTACTCTTCCCTTTCTCACTTTACTCATTTTTTCAATCATTCCTAAGGACTTCTAATCTATCTAGAGGATTGTCCCTGGGAAGATCCTTCCGGTTCTGGTGGATCATGGGAACTCATACCTAACCTTAACCATCCTTATAACTGCATGCATAAAGATAAATGGTCGGTCTTAGATATTAATTCCACAAACGCCTTTTGCTCCCCCTCAATATGTGCATCAATATTCGAAAGTGTTTAGCACATATGTGGGAGCCTATTTATTGAGTCCAAAAAGATCACTTTTGATTATCAGATTTCATATTTAAATCACATTCTCTCCCCCGATCAAAAATTTCAAATCTTTCGAGATTTTGGATCTCAATTGATTTAAATAAGTTAGAAAGCTTTTGGGAGAGAAATGCGGTCAGTTTTAATATTTTTTGATAAAAGGAACCTTTTTCTTGCTCCCCCTCAATCAGTGAGGGAGGTTGTTATGTGTCAGCTTTGAAAAGTTTACAAAAGATTTGAGCTTATAACGAAAACTCTTTGAAAATTTTCTCCTTCTAACACATAACCATCACAAATTGTATTATTGCAAGGTTTTTGTACAAAGTGTGGGGAGTTTTGATGATACATAAAATTTTGAGAAATCACTCTCCCCCTCAATCAATGACGGATGTTAAAACTGAAATATTTTCATAAAATATTAAAGTCATTGATTGAGTGAAATTTTTTTTCAAAATTTAGATTCAAATTGATTTCCAAACAAAATCTCATGGTACCACCAAGTTTTGCACAAATACTTTCCGGAAAAATCATAGAAGGGAAAGTATTTGGCGATAAAAAGAAGATTTCTCTTCTTTATCAAGAAATAATGCACTGAAGCGTACATTAGATCGAGGAAACATGGATATAAAGTAATCCATGCCCAGGTGAACTTCACCCGGTAAAAGGAACAACCGTCTTTTTGGCAACGAGTTTTCCCTATTTTGAAAAACGGGTTGCTATCTGAAGTAATAGCAAGCCATGATTTTAAGTCCGGGTTACAGCCTGAAATGACTGCAAGCCATTAATTTTTGAAGAATATTTTGAGATACGACATGTTTTAGAAAAAAAAACTTTATTTGAAACCGAAAAACTCTTGCTCAAGCATATGTATGATTCCGTGTCATTATTGAATGACATTTCTAGAAACGTACATAATATTGATTACACAAGAGACATGTCGTGAGAAGAATATTTTTGGATTTTTTATGAATTTTCAGATTTTTATGGTTTTTATAGGTTTTATATTTTTCTATTTACAATTTAGTATAATATATATACAAAGGATACTAATCAGTTTAAGAAGATGTTGACATGAGTACCAAAATGATAGTACCGTTCAGCTCGTTGTAGAAATTAGTAGTTAACATCTCTTAAACTTTCACCACAAAAGCTTTCGAGGCACCTGAATAATCGTTTGAAGCGGTAGATGCCATGACATAATCTTAAACGGGATTTTACAACTCTTGTGACTTAAACCGAGAGGTCGAATCTTTCCCGGGATTTTACTAAAGTCAACAAAAGAAACTGAAAGATGTAATATGTGAGTTAAACTTAGAGAGAGATCTTGGATAAGTGACAATTAGCATTAAGTGTCAAGTCGCGACAAGTCAAGTTACAATAGATCCGATTGTAATAAGTCAAGTCGTAAAGATTAACTCACAACGTCAAATTACAATCAGACTAATCGAAATGACTTAAGTCACAACAATTCACCAAACACAAGTAGTTAACAAATCACTAGAATCTCACAACTGAGTTAATCGCTAGACACCCACCAAATCGATGAATATTTTGCCTCCTCAATGTGAAGCTTTGGTAGCTTCCCCCCAAACCGACAATCATCTTCATGAGACCACTTCCCCAACTAGTTGAAGTGCTGCAAAAAGTCTCATTGTATGACTCTCAAAGACCCAAAGTAAATTATAGCACCGAAGTAACAAGGTGACCCATGGATCATCTCTGCGGTTATCAATCCCGGAATGTATGATGAAGCCCGATCATATGACCCTGTTGTGCATCCCCAATGTACACATTACTTTATGGTTTGGAGCAGTTGTCTATTCAGGGGAATAAGATATCAACATCTTCATTTCACTAAATGCTTTCCAGTTATCTTACACATACCAACTCAATCTATATTGTACGCATGTATCCAACACAAGAAGAAAAGATGACACCAAAGTAACAGGTTGAAGCACTAATCATCTCTGCGGATATCTCCTTCGGAATACATGATTAAGCCCAATCACGTGAACCTGTTGTGCGTCCTTGATGTACACATATCTCTCCCCATGATGGTTACAATCTTATCGGAATCAGCATAACAATGTGTACATGAAATATTAACCAGAAGCACTTTACCATAACCCTTATCAGCTCATATGAAGATGTCAATAAGCAATATCATCTCACGTTCCACATGTCCGTCTCATATTTCTTCCCACTGAAAGCTGAAGTAATTCACACCACAAGTGTCAAGAGACCACTTCCTCCACATAGTTGGAATAATACACCAAACGCTGTGAGTTAAGACACTGAGTTTCTCTACGGTTATGACGTATGTATTCCCGGGATAACTTCAATTAAGAAGAAGTATTATGTTCATCATGTGTACTCGTTATGCATTCAGATGTATGTCTCCTTCCCCCTTGCTGGTTTTGATACATCAGAATCAGCAACCACTTTTACGCACATCCACTTGAAATATTGAGAGAAGAACAACATTGGGTAAGATATAACATGTGAGAATCAACTGCTACAGAAACACTCTCTAATTGGGTTATTACTCCCTCCCAATTAGTGAGCCCATTAATCAACTTGCTCCCTCCCAAACTGACGACCCGTTTGATATAACCTTGATGCTTGTTGAAGAAGTATCTCTCAATTCTGCCCAAATTGTCTTCAGTCTTTTAACATGTCATCCACAACGTTAAATGGATCATAGACTGATAATCTGTCGCTTCTTCATGAGTCTGTTTGGGGAACGTCATGTCGACATTTTCAACTCACTTAGAATGCTTCCAGTTCTTCGATAAAAGCCCCTATGTACACATTCTTCTCCCTCCATGATGATGACGATCACTCGGAATCATCATAACTATGTGTACATAAACATATCAACTGGAAGCAACATACAAATCAATACCTCATGAGTAGATGTCAATAACAATTCTCTTCAACAATTCTCTGCAGATCAACCCTTAATTAAACCTCTTTTCACTTCCACTGGCAAATAGTAAATGACCACGTATGGAGAAAACCTGATATACCAAACTTGAAACTGAAGTTGAGTTCCCCGCCCTTGTGTCTTAAGCTTGCACTAATGTTGGAAGAACGGTGTAGAGAATTTATGCTCCAAGCAAATCTCTAAGTACTCACTACCCAACCAAAGCATGAGACATTACCACCTCTTGCGATTATCCACAATGACAACGGCGTGTGACACTGAGTACTACAACGTAACTCTTTAAAGTGATAGTTAACCAGGTTTTCAACTATCCACCTCGACTGCTAGTAACTAGATAAACCAAGTCTTCAACTTAAATCTCAAGCACGAGCAAGTTATCGTTGAAAGTCATTTATCCATCCACCCTGACTTCAAGATAAACTAAGATCACACCTTTGTAAGAGTCAACGTCAATCTCAAATACGTGATACCCACTCAACTCCGTAGTCACAATTAGTCTTCCTTTGTTAGTGGAACATTAGGTGTTGGAGGAGAGGAGAGTCATTTCACGCATCAATCAACATGTATTTTATTCACACTTCTCCCCCTCAAATATTGCATATGAGGATGCGATTTTTGATTGAACAAGTGAAGAGAAATACATGTAGTTTATTCACACTTCTCCCCCTCAAAAATTGCATAAGAGGTTGATCCACTGTCCACACTTCTCCCCCTTAAAAATTGCATTTGAAGATGCCATTTTTGATCGAGTGAATAATAACAAATACAATCTGATGAAGGTAATCCACTTGATGACTGAACAAGCGTGGAACAAATATGAGGTTTGTTGATGAGAATGGTCAGAAGCAAGAACATTTCTCTTCTTCAAAAGATAAAGCGCACTCAAGCGTACACTTTTCTTTTCTTTGATGAACGGGGTCTGAAGTGATGTCAGCAGACGCTATAATGATGAAGTTGAAGACCGAGGCTTGAACTGATGTGTTCAAACGTCATAGCCGTTGAAGAACGAGGCCTGAACTGAAGTATTCAGACATCATTGTCGATGTGCATCAAAGTTGAGTATCTTTAACCCCTGATTGATGAGATATCATTCTTTTCGGCAGCCAAACTCTGAGTCTTTTCTTACTATGGTTTAATGATGTACCTGCACTTAAGTAAAGACTACCTGCACTGACATTGAGAGTTTGTTTGCATTTATATGGGTTAGTGATATCAGCATCTATATCATTTGGGGTTCCACTGTCAACCTTGGTTTTGCAATCAGTGATCATCATTCTTGTAGGTATCCATCTAAGACCAACAATTTTAAACATTCTACCCGTCGGTATCCACCTAAGGCAAGATCTAAGAGTGTTTGGTTTCTCATGTAATGTGAAAGTCATTTTAAGAGAAGACCTTTGTCCTATAGCAATCTGCCTACCCGATTTCTGAGTATAACTCTTTGATTCTACGAGCTTGTTGTAGTTTCTAGTCTTAGAGGATTGAACCTTAGCATGAGAACTCACTTCCTTCAGGAATTTAGTAACACAATTATCATGATTTGCCTCAAAAACACATTTCAGACAAGTTGAGCAAACAATGTGTTTAGATTCAGAAAAGGATCTAGGATTCTTAGAGTGACACTGGTACAAAAAGTTCTGTTGGGGTCACGCTAAAAATGTGTGACGATATGGCTATAGTCACACATGTTTTTTTCGTTGTGTGTCACTAAAAGTCCCGCCACCGTAGGTGGCATATGGTCACATTGTTGAGTTCGTGGCCTTTTCCATCGAAAAAGAGTGACCAAAACCCCGAATATGTGTGACAAATTAGGCACAAGTTTTGTTGGATTAGTCATTATCAGTGACCGTAAACAACTTATAGTCACACGAATGTTTTTTGAGAGTGACAATTGTTCGTCCTTTGGCCACATAAATATATAATATATGTGACATTTGAGATGATATATTCAAGTAAATGTGTATTTTGTGTGACTATTTCCCATCATGTGGCCACATGAATATACAATAAATGTGACGTTTGTGATGATTTAGTCACACAGTGGGTGTTGGTCTTTTGGAGTTAGTCACATACAACTCAACACAAAGTGGCCAAAAGTGTAAATAAGTGTGACCATATGCTGTTTAAAGTGAAGAAATGTGTATTTTGTGTGACTATTGATCATCCAATGGCCACATGAATTTTATGTTTGTGTGGCCTTTTGTAATATTTAGTCACACAAAGCATGTTTGTTTTTGGGTATTTAGTCACATACCATTAATCAAACAGTGGCCAAAAGTGTTAATAAGTGTGACCATATGCTGTTTAAAGTGAAGAAATGTGTATTTTGTGTGACTATTGATCATCCAATGGCCACATGAATTTTAAGTTTGTGTGGCCTTTTGTAATATTTAGTCACAAAAAGCATATTTGTATTGGGTATTTAGTCACATACTATTAAGCAAACAGTGGCCAAAAGTGTAAATAAGTGTGACCATATGCTGTTTAAAGTGAAGAAATGTGTATTTTGTGTGACTATTGATCATCCAATGGCCACGTGAATTTTATGTTTGTGTGGCCTTTTGTAATATTTAGTCACACAAAGCATGTTTGTTTTGGGTATTTAGTCACATACCATTAATCAAACAGTGGCCAAAAGTGTTAATAAGTGTGACCATATGCTGTTTAAAGTGAAGAAATGTGTATTTTGTGTGACTATTGATCATCCAATGGCCACATGAATTTTATGTTTGTATGGCCTTTTGTAATATTTAGTCACACAAAGCATGTTTGTTTTGGGTATTTAGTCACATGCCATTAAGCAAACAATGGCCAAAAGTGTAAATAAGTGTGACCATATGCTGTTTAAAGTGAAGAAATGTGTATTTTGTGTGACTATAAATCATCCAATGGCTACGTGAATTTTATGTTTGTGTGGCCTTCGGTAATATTTAGTCACACAACGACTAAAGCAAACAGTGACCAAAAGTGTTAATAAGTGTGACTATATGCATCTTTTAGTCACATTTAAAAAATCAATATATATCAAAACAATTCAAATATATATCAAAACAAATTCAAATACAATAAAATTGTAATGTATAACTGAACAAAATATGAAATTGGACATCCTTTTATACACCAAGGAGTCCTAGTCTGCTTACAATAGTTTCTTTTTAAGTATCTATAATCTTTTCCGTGAGCAAGTAGCAACTTCGAGCGGTCTTAATCTCTGAGCAGTACCAACTTTAACTAGCAGTAGTAACTTTTGTACTGGCAGTAGTAAATACTTGGCCACATTTTCTTTGAAGTTCACGAGCTGCACTAAATCCATCTAAGCAATATTAACACAAACATGATCAGCAGTAATTCAAACAACATCATGAAGACTTTTAATCCAAAATAATGAACATACTAATAAAATTTGCAGTTAAACTTACAAGTTTTTCTCCCATTGATCTAATCTCATCATCTGGATATAAAAGCCTTGAAAATGTAGGCTACTTCATATCAACATATCAGGATGAGAGCAGGACTAGAACATGTCAAAGCTCACAACATAACAGAACTAGATGAGCCACTGGTTCAACTATCTGCACAAACATGATAGGAGAGTTAATACTAGTACCACGTTAGTACTACTGGAGCAGAGTTACTACTGCGAGTATATATATATATAAAACAGAATGTATATAAATGAAGCAAATATATATATAATTGTAATGTCGTATACAATCAAATTCTCAACTATCATAACTTAAAACATGTTGACTCTTCGCCGCCTTAGCTTGCTTTTGCAAGGTTTCACTAGAGACCAAATGTTTTCGCTTCGTTGGTACTAATTTTAGTCCTATATTTTGTTCACTAATATTTGGTATCATAGTTGGTGGTGTAACCTGTAGAACCGGTTTGTCGTGGCTTAAGCGTTTTCGTATGTCCGATAGTTTTAACAGGTTCCTATATGTATATATAAAACACGGTACATTAGTCATGTATGTAAAACAAAAAAAATCAAAGGTGGATGTTTTATTACTTACCACTGTTTCCATTACTGGTACGTTTTCCAAAGTTTCAATGGCCATTGGAGTGGTCACCTGCAGTATAAATTAAGAAATACAATGGTGTTATCATTAGAAAATGAAATTGTTAACAACATAAAAAGTGGCTTATATCTGAGTCTAATGCCAGTTTCTTTCGGCAAAAAAAATATATGGGAAATGTAAGAAACTAAGGCACTAATAACGCTGCATAATATAAGATCTGCCAACCATGAAACCGTAAAAATATACATGGGTTGGCTTTGGTGACTGAGATGGAGCATACCCACGCCTCGAAAATGAAGTGTGCCAGAAAATCCATCTGAGGGAATTTTTAGCCAGGCATCCCATGTATCATCCTCACCCGTGAAAATAGCATGTACCCTCTGCAAGAAACAAGTAACGTGATTAATGCTAACATAAAAGACAGCAACATTAGATGTCCCAAATATAAGTTTAGCCTCAAAAACAAACATACGGGTTGCATATCGACTCGGGCAACAAATAATATACAATTGGTTGCAATTTTATGCAGTGCCAAACGTGGAACGAATAAATGTCAAACACATTACCAAGCAAGCAAATCACTAACATTTGGTACAAATGAAACAGTTTGACAAAAAGCAACCATATTTGAGTTAATTTCCTATATAACATATGTTATGTTAATCTTTTGATAGATAACTTACGCGACTGCGATAAGCAAACTCCAACTGTTCAGCAACATCCTCCCGGAGTGGAAACCAATCAAGACTCCCTTTACGAGCAAAAAAGTGGCCTCTTAGAACACGTCGATTGTCTCCATTCCAATAAACAGGAAAACTATTTCGTCTTAATAAGTCTACCTGCAACGATTACCACCATACGAATTTATAATCAAAAACATGTTTTAGGCTAGTTTAATCCACGTAAATCAATTTAAATCATTTTATATTCGATTACACATTTAAGAAAATATAAATTAAATATGTGTTTGAGCATACCCATGAACAGAGTAGGATAGGTGAGATGAGGGTGATGGTGGCTCGACTGTGATGCTGGTGGTTATCTCGAACCAAACAACCGAAGCAAACAAAGTTTCCCATACAGTTCCCTTGTTTTGATGACGGTGATGGCGTGGAGGAGCGATGGTTGGTGGAACCACGGCGAGATAAGTCGGTGAAGTGTGGCGGTGGTGTGAGTCGGTTCTAGAGAGAAGGAGAAGAGATGAATAGAGAGAAGATAGATCTGACTAAGCTAGTAGTGTTATGTTTTGATTTTGGGTGAAAAAGGGGCGCCATCACTTGAACAACATCAAAACCCTCAATCAACAAACCCAACCTCAAATCCACCACCTACAAGCTCCACATCTCCAAACTCACCAACATCCATGCAACCAAAAGTTTATCTCCACTAAACCACCAAGCATTTAATATGCTTATGTTTCTCATTTTCAAATAAAACTCCTCAACCATTTTGGGATTCAAGAAAGTTTGGTGACACTCCTTGTTGGCACATTAGGATGCTCTACTTAGTTTAGTATTCTATCTTTATGGCCTTTGTAACAATGATTATGGGTTGACATAGTCATTTTCTATTAATGAATGATTTAATATGTGTTTCTAATTATCTTTTGCCATGCTTATTATTAGTTGGTATTATGCTATATGTGTTTGCTCGTGCCATGCTTGTGCTTCTAATATTTTTCTTGCAAGAATTTCAATACTCGAACCCTTGGTGCCCTCAAACGAGGGGGAGCATACATCAAGGGGGAGCTTCCTTTTTATTGGCTTAAACCTTTTTGATTTTACAAAAAGGGGGAGAAGTGAATATAAACTCACTAAATACTTGTCTAAAAATTAATTTTTGGATTTAATGAGTTTACGTTTTGTAATCATCAAAAAAGGGGAGATTGTTGATATAAATAAATGACTAAAAACGTTATTCATATCTTTCGATATCTCTATGTTTTGATAATCACAAAACGAAAACACATCAAACTAAAGATCATGACGTAAACAAGTATTTAGTAATAAATAATCTCTTTCACCATCTAATCACTTAAGGTATGAATAAACATATTGTTTAATGCATTATAAGATCAAAGGGATATTATTACAAAGTTTATTTTAATATATAAACTTATTATATATTTTTGAAAAACACGTTTGGTAATAAAAAAAAATGTTTTAATCATACTAAATATATGATTTCAAATTTTTAACCAAAATCAGTTAGTTTTTCACCAAATAAACTTTTCCCACTAAAAAACAAAAAATATGGCCGTTACAGCTGGGCGGCCCCCTTAATTATAAAGGGCGGTCCCCTTAATTTTAAGGGGGCCGGCCTTGATTTAAGGGGACCGGCCACGCTCCTCTGTCAGAATCTGTTGCCTATAAATACCACCTTAAATCTGAAATTTTTCTCACCTTTTTGCACTAGAAACTTTCTGATTCAAATCTCCATTTCAATCTTAAAAATCCTTTGATCATATAATTCATAAGCCTTTGTTTCCAAGTGAACCAAAGCCTCATTCATTCAAGTGCAAAGAGAAGAATACTTCTATTCATCAAGACTAGGAGTACTACAACTTAGTATCATCTTGCTATCTAAGTTGCTTGATCACTTCATCTTATATATCATTCATTCTTTGGTGAATATAGTGTATACATTGGTTAGATAGATTTAGATATAGGATCTAGATTTATTGAAGGTGTGAAGTAGTACTAGAAGTGAAGAAGTAGAGGCGGATAAAATTAGTGATAGAAGAAATAAGTAGTGGTAGTATATTGAAGTGGAGATAGTTGTGAAGACAAAGAAGTTGAAGCTTTGAAGTTGATAAGACCTTGAACCCTAGAAGTTGTGAAGTAGTATATTTCTTGGAGTAGTGGTTATGACTTAGTAGTGAAGGTGTGAAGAAACAAGTGGCGTGAAGAAAAAGAGTTAGGAAGTAGTAAGTTGTGAAGAAGCTAGGAGTGAAGTAGAAAGGTGTGAGGAAGAATTGGTGTGACGTAGATTGGTGTGAAGAAGTTGTGTAGAAGTTGTGATTGTTGTAGTGACAAAGTTGTGGTGTGTAAGGTTTTCTCCGCCATAAGGGAGGCTTTTGATCTAGTGAAGAAAACTCTCGAGTAGGTGACTCGGGGAGTGGAGTAGGGCAAGGAAGGTGTCCTTGTAGCCGAACCACTATAAATCGTTTGTCTCTCGGTTTGATCTTTCCATCTCTCACTTTTTGATTACTTACTTATTAGCATTGCACGCATAATTATTATTGCTTGTGTTGTGCATATATTGATTTCACATAAAGATCAAACTAAAATTAATTCATAACATTAATCTTACAAAAACAAACAAAGTACATAAACTTATATTAAAACACTTATACATATATATATACTTATATATATGATATATGAAATTATAAATTCTCTCCCAACATTATACATAAGTAGTGTTTATACAAAATCACAAATAAACTAGTATCTACACTTTTGCATTAAAGAGTTTTGAAATTGTACATTATACATAAGTAGTGTTTATACAAAATCGTAAATAAACTAGTATCTATATTTTTGCATTAAAGAGTTTTGAAATTTTCGTCTAATCTTTAGAAGCTAACTTTTACAAAACAAATAAAACGAAAAAGACGTAAAACTATTCAACCCCCCTTCTAGTTTTCCACAAAAGGTTTGAGTCGTTTAACATGTATATTTTGTGGAACTTCATTTTGAATTATTTAAATTTATACTTCCTCCTGCTATAACTTCTAATGCCAAAATAATGAAATTTTAGTTTTAGAACACCAAAAAAAGATTGAAGATGGTCGTTCGTGACGAAGACGAAAATCTCACTAATACCACCACTAATGTGGTTTACAAAGAAGTGTTACACAATTTGTGATGACATCTACATGTACACGTATATCACATTCGTATGATAAAAGATTGAAGATGTTTATTTTATTTTTTGAGAATTTTTTACTATTGGGTTTCATATAACGTATGTTTGATGATTACCAACTATACATTTTACGTTTATTTATTCTGACGTGGTTCTTTCTAACTTATAATTCATAATACACAATGTCATTTACTACATTCTTTGAAGTTACCTAAAAATACCCGTGAATTTCACGGGTCTTTTAGCTAGTTAATATACATATAACTTATACTATGTATACTTATACATTAAAAGTTCAGGTTCGGGTTCGAGGTCGGGGATTTTTGTTATCCCCATCCCCGCCCCATCCCCGGTTTTATAATTCGGGGATTCCCCGTCTCTATCCCTATCCCCGGTCAACTCGGGGATTCCCCAGTCACATTGGATTTGGGGATCGGGTCTCCGTCGGGTACAGATTTTTTGCCATCTCTATGTGTAACTCGTCATCGAACCCAAATATAGTAAATGTATATTAACCCACATGTTCTTTACTCTTATTGTACATCATAACAAGCGACGTCGCTACCTAAATATCATTTGCAATGCAAATGTTAACAATCCAACAATGAACTTGTTCATCTACTCTAACATTATCCCGACAATAACTGGAGTACAACATTCAGTAATTTGGATGAACAAAACGCAAACTTTAGTAACTTAATTAGCTGAACATTTTCACAAAATTTGGTAACATATTTGTATATTAACCCCTTTATCTAATGATGTGGCACTCGTCAACCGGTTAACACCCGGTAACCAACTTTCGGAGTAAACAGAATGGACAAATTTCAAACGTTTGGTAACTTTGATGAAAAAAGCAAATTAGGCGAACATTCGCAAAATTTGATACCATATGTGTATATTAATCCTTAATTCGAATAGATACATATGCCTGATCGCGGCAAAACACATGCATTTGGATTAAGAGAGCACCAACATGATCAAACACAAGCAAGACACAAGCTTAATGCGAAAAGGAAAAAAAAAAAAAAAAAAAAAAAAAGTAGTCAAGACAAACACAACTCATCATGTTGGTTTATTAGACACCACAATAAGTCTTTAGAGCAGACTGGGCTCGTTGGCCGTCCTCAGTGTAATAAAACTGAAGAAACTCAACATGATCAAACGGTTTGAAGAGTAATGGGTGCTTTTCATCCACAACTTCTATTGGGGCTCTAATCACATACCCAGCCTTTGGTATCGAAAATAATCCAAAAGAATACCTTGCCTTCTCCCCACTCATCATCACTCGATGGTAAGGCGAATGCAATCGTCCATTCGTCCACGCCTATAATTGTAAATTTCCAAAGATGAGTCAAAATGTACCCGAAAAAGAGGCTGCTAACAACTGACAATCTACAATCATGACAATTTGTATATAAAACTTACGTATAAGGAATCTCCAATCATAACGATGAACGAGTCGGGTGAAGGTTGAATCTTGATCCAGCCTCCCGATTTAGTTTGCACCTCCAATCCGTTAACTTGATTTTGATGTAAAATTGTGACTATGTTCTTGTCTGTGTGAGAATTGAGTCCGAGTTTGGACTCATTTGTTTCGGGTCCTTTATATTTCATGACCCGAAGCAAATAATTTGTTGAATCCATATGTTCATCCATGTATTTCTCCAATCCCAAACTCTCCAGCACCATCATCCTCACCATTTGATCGAGTTTTGATAGTTTCTCTGAGAATTCTTGTATAGTTTTGCTACAAAGAAGTATTCAAGCTTGAAAGTACTTAACACGAAAAATAGAGATTATAGAAGATATATATTAGACATGCAACGCAGAAACTAGATTAGATACCAGAATTTTGATTTTCCTTCGGGCCACAACATTTTGGTGAAGCTTTCAGTCTTCTCTGGAACAGGTGCGTCCTCAATTCCCATGCTTTCATAGAGTGGAACCATTGGGTATTGACCAACGTAGCCATGAAAGGGTTTTGTGGATCGATTTTTTAGTTTTGTTTGTAAAGGGAGATCAAAAAGTAGCTGCAACGATTCAAACAAGGACTTTTGGAGCTCCGGTCGGATGTTGTGGAAGGTTGCTTCGAAGCAACCAAACTCCTGAAGAGCTTGATGGACTTGGGATTTAGTCGAATCCCATTCGAGTTTGTTTGTGTGTTTGTCTAAATTCGAAAAGTGTATACAAGGGAGTTTAAGCGGAGTCTCCGAATCCATGTCTCCCACACTTGAACACTTACGTATTCTCAAGCCAGCATATATAGACAACTTAAGATTTGTTTCTTCCTTCAAAATAATATAACTCAATATATTTGGAACTATTTAATTGAATCATTTATTTAAGATCGAAATCAAATTATTACTTTTAAAATCATTGAGCCAATACGAGTAGAATATATACACTTATTGCTAACACAATTTCAACTTAAGTCATCACAAATGATTTCTTGTTGTACAAATTAAAATTGGCAAGTTTAACTCCAATTAATTAATCTATATACATTATTTTTCTTGTTGTCAAAATTTTATATTGCATGTAGTTTGTCTGTTTATCAATAATTGCTTATACATTATTAACTTGTGTTTTGGAGAAATATGCAAATTTTTGAGTTTTAGTGAGTATATATGTAATTCTCTCTTAAATTATTTAACTAGTCTAAAAGCATAAAGCTCATTTGATAATATAAAATGACAAAAACTCATGGTTGCTATCCGCTATTAAGAAATCATTTTGATTAATGATTGTAATAAATAATATTTAGCTGAAATATTATCGAATGAATTAAATCACTAATATATTGCAAATTTACATAAGGTTTCAATCTGCCTCGGTCTAGTGGTAAAAAGTTATTAATCTCAGTAGTAGGCATTCAAGTTTAACTAATGTTTGCGAGGAAATATTTGGGCCACTGTTTTCGTTAACCGAATTTTATTAAAAAAAATTACAGTTAATTGCTTGTGCGATTAAACTTATGACCTCCTAACATAAGAAAAGTTCAATCGTTTAGACAAACCAGTACTAAGAACACCAAAAATACAATAAATCATACCCCAATAGAGACTACTAATTCTAAAAAAGTTTAGGTATCCCAACATTTAATCAAACATGCTTTTTCACCACTAAATATGATTCCATAATCTAATATTCTTATAGTTTTGTTTTTTGTTAAGTTAATACATCACTTTTATTTCTATCATGTTTCTTTTTACAACAAATTAATTTGATCTGGTTTAATAACCAAAAATAATTGGTAAAGTGCATTTCTATAATCTTGTTAATTCTCATGGCTTAGCAAAATCAAACAAAAGGTAAATTCAAAGTGATTCTATACAAAAGGAGTGGCCTGTTAGTAACATGATCATGTATGGGCCTAACATTAATCTTTGACCTATATCCACTCTAAGTAGAAGCTTAAAACTAAAGATATTATACTTGAAAGAGAAATATAATTTAAGCAATGAGATGAAATTAGGAACCGGAACATGATAATCCCAAAAAAAGATCAAGAATCCTACTTTACACTCCAACAACCACATCATATTCAAAAACCCTCTCAAGAACCATATGTAAGAAAGTGTCACATAATAGTGTTCCTATTTAAGACTATTATGTATAAGGTGTTCAAATAGGAAATCAAGAATTCAAATTAAAGATAAGCATACACCAAATCAGACAATAAATCATAATCTTTAATACGGAGTATCTAAAAGTGAGTTCCCGTCATTGCCTTCCTGTGGAGGAGCAACGACAGACGAATAATTAAGCTTCTTTTCTACATAATAACAATTTAATATCATAGTGAAATTTTGATTTAGGATTTTTGGTTTAATTGTTGCTTTGGGGTTGTGGGAAAAAGAGCACTTTATGCTTTAGGTTTTTGTTTATTGTCATAGTGCACGTCTGATTATATTTTTTTTAGTTTTTCGACCAACTGATCCAAACTATGAAAATAGACACACTAAGGGACATGTGTATTTTTTATTTTTATTTTTCATTTTTTTTATATTTGAATAAAAACAATTCTTTATAATTAAATTTTAGACTAATTAGAAAATATTTTAGTTTTCTCTGTTAAACATTTTTAATAATAATAATAATAATAATAATAATAATAATAATAATAATAATTCAATTATTACTTGATATATAACGATTTAGCTTTTCAAAATGTTAAAACTCTCAATTGAGGTTTTTCTTTACTATTTAAAAAAAAAATATATCTTTTTCTAAATCCAGTTGCAAAATCATTTTTCCAAACACGCTTTACAATATTCCGATATTTTGGACGGACTAAGAGTAATTTAAGGCTAATAACACCATTTTTTAGTTATCATACAGATTGATGAGTCCTTTTTTGTTATTTAAAAGTACGTATCTTAATTATTATAATAATCTTACTTGACGTTGTTTTATTTTTCATACAACACGACACAAACTACGGGTGACCAAGTCGAAAACCAACAACCTTCTTGGTTAATAGTCGGCCTTGGCTGGAGCGGTGGTAGTGACGCCGCAATAAGATTTGATAGAGCACTTGTATCCCTGGAGCTCCTCCGTGATTACATACTTCAAGAAATTTAAGTGATTAAAAGGCTTGAATCTTAGATAGTTTTCACTGTCTTCCACTAATTCTTTCGGCACTTCCACCGTGTCCCTCGTGAATGAAAATATCCCCAACGCGTATCTAGTCGCTTCTTCCCCGGGTGTTCTCATTGCTACTTGATGCATTGGAGCGTAGATCCTCCCGTTGCTCCATGCCTATTAATTTCAAGGTGTAACAGTCAACTTTCAACAAGAGGAATATTGTTACAAGACTACAAGTTTTGAACATTTGTAACATCTTGACCTTTTAAGTATTTATAAGTTTATATTCACTAAAATGGCCTGGGTTGAACTTTTCAAAAAGTTACCATGAAGGGCTCTCCGGCTATGACTACAAATGTCGAAGGAGACGGCTTGTGGTAGATCCATTCACCATTTCTCATCTGGATCTCTAATCCTCTGACATTGTTGTCACCTAAAATGGTAATGAAATTCTTTTCTGTCATCGGATGATCAATAGCGATTGCACGTTTGTCCTCACTGGGTGCTCGATACTTTATGAATCTAGCTAAGTAGAACATGGATGCAATAAATTGATCACATTGCTTTGTATCAATCCCGTAGCTATCATACACCATTCTCAGCACGCACTGATCAATTTCGGATAACATTTTCATGTACATGAGCGCATTTTCACTGTTATTTGTCAATAAAATCAAACCAAATGCAATTAGTCTCCTAGAAACAAATTTGTGCAAGTATAAGATTTTTTTTTTTTTTTTTACCAGAATGCGTCATTCCCAGATGGAAACATGAGATCCGTGAAACTTCGATTTGCTTCGAGAGTATCACCATTCTCGATGCTGAAGTATTCCCAAAAAGGATAGGATGGGAAATTCCCATATCCGAACCCGAGCATATCAGAAGTGTTCTTAATCTTCGTTTCTAATGGGAGATGAAACAAGTCTTTTGAGAGCTCAAAAATGGTATCATGTAGATCTGAAGGGATTTTGTCAGTTGATACTACGAAACAACCATAGTCTTCGAGGGCTCTTCGGACAGCTTGAGATGTGGATTGCCAGGTATCGGTGCTAGGGTTTAGTGTTAGTGTGTTAAAGGTTATGACCGGAAGTTTTTCTTGTGAAGACATTCTGTTTTGATATACTTGCTAGACAGGTAGGACTTTATACTAATTGCAAACTAAGAAGTATGTAGCTAACTATAAATCACATGGCATGTTGGTAGTTACAATTCGGGATAATTTCATAACCCAAATTAAATATTAAATTTTCATATTTACCCAAAACACAAGTTTTTAATGCATAAGTACAATACATTTAAAGCATGAGTTGAGAAAATATGAAATTATGGTGTTTAAGTTGGGTATAATCCAAACCAACTAATTGATCCTACTCATAACTTTACTGTTCAATCAAATATAATTAAAACCTACTTCCTTTTCTTTTATTTTTTTTTCTTTGTTTTTTTCTTTCTAAACTTAAGTACCAGAAGGGATTTAATTTACAGATATTTTATATGGTTGGAAGGTTACTTACTACTAAACAAAGAACTTTCACTTAGGGACGAATTAACCCCTAACAAAAACCATGCTTGGAAACGCTTAGCGATGAAGCTTTTCTAACAGTTTTTAATTTTTCTGAGGCACGCTTTCCCTAGAAAAACCTACTTGATCCAAACAAAACAAAAAGTCAACCGAAAGGTCGCTAATATAGCGACATATTTCCCAGGGAATTTGTAGCGGACATTTAGTGATGGAAATTATTTCCTAGCAATTTCCAACAAAATATTAGTCCCATTTCCTAGTGATTTCCTTCGAAATGTTATTTATGTTCCATTGGAATTTCCTGAAAAAAAAAAATAAATAAAAAAACAAAACAATAATGAATAAATAAATAAATAAAGAAGGAAAATGTATACATAATTACTCAAAAGATCCGGTAACTAGAAAACTAATGCATAAGATTAAATACCTAACAACTTCACTCGACAATATACACAACCAACAATTTTCAAATCATGAAACTAGCTACATAAAAATATGCTAGCATCCAAGCTTATACAATAGTATCCAAAATTCTCGGAGGTGGAAGTTGTTTGTGCATCTAAATATAAGTTCTTTTCAGAAACAAAATGTAAGTTTGATAATATTCAGCAACTATATATGGTTTTTGGCTAACGTTTGTGATATTATGTATTGCAAATGATGTAAACCCTGTAGGTTATGATGTTTACTGAGGCACGATACGTAGAGGTAACTCTAGAAACCCTAAACCCACAAACGGGCTTGAGCGTATTTATCATTTAATAGTAATTTTAAATATTAAAACTTTATGTTATACAATTACATTTGATTTATAATTTACATTTTAAAAATCAAATGTGGTTGTCCGGTTTGTAATGATGATCTAGAATCAGAGGACCAATGTGGAGTTGCGAAAGACTTATGGGCTGTTGTTTTTAACTGGTGGGGACTTCATAATGTCATCATCTTGAACCTCGGTGACTTGTTAAACTTGGCAGATCGCATCTCACTGCCCCACCCCAATACAAAGTTCTTCGATGTGGTGATTCAAACCATATAAAGGCCACTGTGGAGACATAGGAATGACCTGATATTCACTCTAAAAAAGCCAAGGAAATCAGACATCAAGTTACATTCTTTTTCTTATATTCACTCTTGGAGGAAAAAGACATTCGTTAAATTGGATAGAGTGGTTTGATAACCCTTAACTTGTAACGCTCTATGCAAATAATGTTCATGTAATTCGCATGCTTGTGAATGG
Source organism: Artemisia argyi (assembly GCA_030686995.1). Classification (NCBI taxonomy): domain Eukaryota; kingdom Viridiplantae; phylum Streptophyta; class Magnoliopsida; order Asterales; family Asteraceae; genus Artemisia; species Artemisia argyi. Next base: position 150,047,688 of record CM060705.1, read on the forward strand.
CGTGTAGCAAGATCAGAGATTGCAAAAAGTTTGTTCTTATGAAAACATTTAAAGTACGTAAACGTCAATTTATGTGCGATTTCATATATATATAATGCATCAATGATCAAAATTTTGTACGACACGAGTCATTCTTAAAGCTACATAATTCTTAGTTTAATGACTTAATCTGATCTTATAAGTTTTTTAAGCCGGTCATAGTAGTGCATCTTGATTTGGTTGTACTATAATATGTTTTCTATCATGTCCCTTTCTTTTGATGTTTCTCAATTATTGTTTCTATTTTTTGCTTGCCAAACAATGTCTATGATGGTTCCTAAAAGGCTAACCCATCCTTAAATTTATATTGACCTTGCTGAGTTGCAACACTTGACATAGGGATGCTAATTTTTTTTTTTTTTTTTTTTTTTTTTTTTTTTTCTGGAGCATTTACTGTTTGGTTAGTATAGCCTAATTGCCTCATGCCCGTCCTTTTGAACTTTCAGTGTCTTGGATTACAATATTTCTTGTTTATAAATAATATTTTGATCTATTAATATATACCCTTCCAAATGAATATTGTAGGTATGTTTGGCAACACTAGCTATATAACGGTTGGTGTAGGTGTAAGTGATAGCATGGGCTGATAACTGGTAATGATAGGTACGAGTTGTAATTTTTTCTTTATTTTGTAAAAGTGTTTGGTTATCGAAGTAGTTATAGCTATAATTATATATTGCAAAAGGACATATGTCGCTACTTTGCGAGGATAAGATGTTGGTACAAATATTAAAGTTAATTTTTGTAAGATAACATGCTTGTAATGATCATCAGCGCATCAAAGGCCTTGTGACCCAGTGTTACACCATATTGTGTGCTTGTGCTCCTTAATCAAATGGTTGTTGGTTCAAGTCAGGATATGTGGGATATATTTGTAGTATATATATATATATATATATATATATATATATATATATATATAATGAGATATTTAGTTGCCATAAAGAATAATCAACCTTCACTAACCGAACAAAGCTATTTAATAAGAAGAATATTATTTCTTAAACATAAAAGTTTCGAGCTCTAAAATGATTGAAAAATCTCCATGCCAAACAGGCCCATGTCTACATCATAGATTGATAGATACTTAGTGTGCACATCTAGTCTATACTACTTATAAGTATTTAACACCATATCTCTTCTAATTTTTTTAAGAATTTTATATATAGATTTTAAGTAAATATAACTAATTAAGCTATATGTACAATTAATTTATGCATAAACACTTACACATATTGACTGGTCAATATTTTTAATTAATGTCATATTTAAAACACCCATTTGATAAAATGTATAATTAATAAAACACAATGTACAAATTATTTGAAGCACAACTACAACTAACAAAACACTATTCAACACATACAATTAATACACTATTTAATTACTCTTCACCAAAATATACAATCATTTAACAACAATGTACAATATAATCAAATTACTAAGCCAAGCACTTAAAAATAAAGCCATTAGGCTGCCCGCAGTGGTCGGTCGACCAGTTCGGTCGCCGTTGCTCCGACCGAGGAATGAGGGTCGAACTGGGTCAGTCAGCTCCAAAATTGACGAAGGGTGATTGTGCTGAAGGAAAGAATCAAGATTTTGTTTGTGGTATCTTCAGTTAACATGAGATGAAATTATTAAATAAAGTTATTGTTATTTGTAAATTAATTGTTTAATAAAAGTATGGCCGCATAACATCATATTGTCAGAAAATATAGTCATAGGGTACCCACCGCCGTATCGTGCGGGTACCCTGCAAGTAATTGTAAAATAAGAAGAACTAATATCAGCAGATTGGTTAAATAGTTGATAAGTTAATGGAAGAGTTGTGTTAATTCTATCATTGACGACTTGACGTGTGATCATACCAGAGGTCGTCATTACCTCAAGACTGTAGATCAGTAAGCTTATGCCAAAATGACAATGTTAGGAACACACTTTCCTTTTGCTAATGTTGGGAACACACTTTCTTTTAAAATAATGGTTTTATGTATGATCATATTTTTAAAACTAGACGAGTACCCGTGCATAGCAACGGGATTTTATAGTGGCAGAAAGTTTTTGTGATAAAAAAAGTTAGAGGTGACAATTTGTACCCAAAATCAAAAAAATAAACTAAATGGGCAAACTTTTAAAAGATTTGGGCATATATTGCCCATTTAAAAGTTAAATGGGCACATATTTTCTCTCAATTAAATAACATTACAATTGTTTTTAAAGAAAAAATTGTAGATATAATATATTTAATTTTTTAAATATAAATGAGGTGTTAAGTTTAAGGAATGTATTTCGTCGTTTTGGGTATTTTCTAAAACGATTCGTATAACATGCACCCGTTCGGCCCGTGCCCGTTTAGCCCGCGCTCGTTGCCCGTTGCCCGTTTGACCCGTTGCCCGTTTGACCCGTGGCCCGTGGCCGCCCGGCCCGCCCGTTTTGCCACCTATATGGGTTATAAATGAAAATAATAAAAATTGAAGGATTTGTGGATTAAATAGAATGTTTTGAAACCATATTCGACCCTGGTGGTTCAACAGGTTGAACCGTTCCGGTCGAAAATCTGATTAAACCACAATGGTTCTGAGTTATTTGTGATAAGACTTATGAGACAAAGCACATCTAATACACCCACTTTTATACCAAAACCTACACCCATGACAAATATCAATTCCAAACATTCTTTAGCTACTAAGAGCTAACGGATCCCAAAATTCTTGAAACTGCCAAACAAATTTGGAGACAAGACACATAAGTGTATCACATTTAATATACCTATCAAGTTTCAAAATATTAATTAACATATAGTAACACTTTTGAAAATAGTAAACAAAATGTGAATTTTTAATAAAAACCAATTTTTGAATGAAAAAATGATACACCACCTTAAACAAAGATTTATATTTCATTCGTATGGAGTAAGCTTTGAGGTGTTCAAACAAAATTGTATATTCAATAATTGGTGTATTTCCTATTTAAGTCCAATTGTCCAGCCAAGCTACTAACCGAATATTCAATTGGTACATTTAATATTTTTTCAGCCTGCCTTTTATTTTGAAGTTTCTTTATTTAGTTAAGATATTGACAAGGCATTATGGGGATTGAGCAAAAATTAAGGATTTCACATTTCACTTTGACTATTTTCACATTATAAGTAGTTAAGATAATGTTAGGAACACACTTTCTTTAGCTTAGTTTCCCAGTGTTTGATTCTCATTGCATTAGATGCATAACGATCAATAACAATATATCGCCAAGTTTTCTATTGTCGTAGTAAAAAGCCTCTCGTAAGAAAACTTGAACACTTTCACATTACCGGCCGCTAAGTATGATTAAACCATTGCTATTTCAAATGACAACTGGCAAACTTTATTACTACGTACATACTTGTCAAACAGAAAGCAGAAGACAAAGACCAAATTACGAGAATGTTACTTTCTTACACAGTAAACAGAAAACATTAGATACTTGACATTACACACATACATTAAACATATGCATCATATAAACACCTAGCCTACACAGCCACATTTTACGCATTATGTTGTTGACCATTGGAGTAGATATATAGATATTTAAACACCACAGAAGTCTTTGAGGATGTTTTGTGATTTCCTTCCATTTTCGGTCACATAGAAATTAAGGAGATCAATATGATCAAATGGCTTAAATTGTAGAGGGTGGTCATCGTCAACAAACTCATCCGGTATTTGCACCTTCTTACTTAAGAAAGAGAACAATGCAATAGTATATCTTGTTTCTTTCCCATGCTTGTCCATGGTGACTTTGTGGTTCGGTGAAAGCACCCTGTTGTTACTCCAGGCCTGCGACGCCACAAAAGTTCATTTTATATATTACTAGTAAGTTAAAGTTAACTCGTCTGAATTTCAGAATTTTGACATGTTCATTTAGCAAGTATATATATGTGTACGTTTCATTAAGGGGGCCTATAATCATTGATGGGACATTACGTTCAAATTCTGTAATTTTAAGTTAGCTCCAAATTACTAAGTGAAGTTTAAGATTGTGACCAGCAACAATAGAATAGTTAATAGTACACCACATCTTAATCACCTTGCAAGCATCGCCGGCCATGACCACAAAAGAAGAAGCAGGGAATTGGACAGAAATCCATTCTTCATCTCTTGATCTTATTTCCAAGCCTGAAACTTGATTCTGATGAAGAATGGTCAAGAAGCTTTTATCTGTATGAGAGGGAAAGGCCATTGTGGTCTCGTTTGTCTCAGGTGCTCTGTATTTCAGATACCGAAGAAGATAGGTTGTAGATTCGATATGAGATGCACTTTGTTTCTCAACACCGTAGCTTTCAAACAACATCCTTACCACCATATGGTCTAATTTTGCCACAGCCCTTGAAAATGACATCGATGTTTCGCTACATATAATGGCAGAAGAATGGTAGACGTTAGAAGTGTACATTTTGACTAGATTGAGACACATATGTGCTCACTTACCAGAATGACCGGTTTCCGTCTGGCCACATGATGTTAGTGAAACTTTGAGCACCTTCAAGATCTGTGGCATAGTCGATCCCCAAGCCTTCGTGAAGTGGAACAATGGGCATCTGTCCTACATATCCATGGTAAGGCTTTTCGACAATGTTTTTAATCTTGGTTTCAGTTGGGAGATCAAACAATTCTTCTGCAGCTCGGAACACGGAATCTTGAAGCTTGGAGGAAACTCCATCATATAGTGCAATGAAACAGCCATGGTTTTCGAGGGCAACCCTGATATCGTTACATGTGGAAGACCAGACACTTGTACCGGGCTTTAGGTTGTCATTTGTGAAGTCTACCACAAGAAGTTTAGGTAAGATAAGGGAGCCCATAGTTTAGTTTATTGAACTTTGATTATGATCTGAAATGGTGTTGGATACTTTATATTTATAGCCGTAAAGTCCAGTAGTACAACAAAGAAGGACACATAAAAACACATATGTCTAACGGTCCCATGTTTGGCTATGTGACCTCTATGTGGTTTCGCAATTCCTTTGCCCAAGAAAGGCATGAGTTTGTTTGACAGATAAAAAGTTTTTGAAACCATATTACTCGTATCAAATATGTATGTCATGCTCAAAACCAAAATTAGAATAGAAGTTTAAGATCTTCCTAATAGTTATTTTTTTGCTTACTTGAAAGCATCATCTAACCTTTTACTTAATGCCAACACTCAGAGAACCTCCACATGAGTGCCTAATTAAAGTCATGTACCTGATATTTTTAGGCTTTTTCATTTAAATAATCACACATTGTGCATTATGTTTCCATATCATTACTTATTTAGTGTAAGTGTGTCCACATCTGCTAGTTTTACTTTATCTTTCTATCGTCTTAAATACTGAAAATGAATATATAATCTCACGATTAAACCATAACTTTGATGCCTGGCAGGTTCCAAGAAGACGATTAAGTATGCTTGTGATGTGACAGGGTTGTTCTTCTTCCAAATCTAGCTAGAATGAACCGTGAATTATTTATATATGAGTATATCAAATATATATCATGACAAAGTGGTTGGGTCACAGTACGCTATGGCTTTATATATTTGGTTCAGTTACTAATGAATGTATTGGACTTTGAGTTTGTTTTTCTAGTCATTTCAGATGAAACCATGTCGTTTTCTTGCTTATGAATCCTGTTACTGGTTTTCATATGATTCACTTGTAAATGACTAGCAATTTCTACTTATGTTATGATACATTCAAGTTGCCCCCTCTTTTGAGTCTAAAGAGTTGAAATATTAAGTAAATAGTTTTATCATGTATACGTTTTAAACAAGTATTTTTGTAAGAACGGATCAAAATGTTAACCCGGTGCAGTTCTATTGGGTTAATCTCAATCCTTATTTCTACCCACTTTCAAGGTCAAACCCGAAGTCAAAGTCAACCCGTATCTAAAAGTCAACTCTTCCAAATAACTGTCAAATTGGCAGTTACATTTCGAACCAACATGACTGTTGGTCGAACCCTTTTAGAACCGAACCAATACAATGGTTCTTTATACCTTTTCATTGTATATATATAGTACAAATTCTGTAAACATTTACTTGATGACAATTTTATATTACAAGTTATAAGAAAAAACTTTTTTAGTGTTTATATCAATTTTATTTCACATCTGGTATATTTTGCATTGAACGTTAGACCATTAGATCCACGTTATTGAGGCCAACAATTGGTATCAGAGCGGTTTGGATTAAACTAACCAATTCATCATATACCTTTTCAATTTTACAATCTGTGAATCGAAAACCCAGGTCTCGGTATTTTTTTGCAAACACATAACGAACAAAACAACGAAACAACATAATCATTTCGTTGTACAAGGGATAACATCAACATATTGTCGCCTCGTAATTTATAATTATCGGCATCAATAGAAGGCACCCCTAATTTTTTGCAAAAAAAAAAAAAAAAAAAAAAAAAAAAAAACTAAATCATTTTTCATATCGAAATCATACAAGACCCAGATTAGTTTTTATAAAAAACATCATTCGACCCAGAAAATAAAAAATACTCTTACGGTTTGTCATCAAAAAGGGGAAATAAAATTCTGAATCAATACAAGGAACAAACACACCTGTATTACAAAGATTCGAACCATAGCACCCTTATTCTTGAATCGTTTTTTGATACAAAACATACACGGCAGAAGTATCCCATAAGGATCAACCGGAGTTCACATAAAAGAACCCATCCGTGAAGAAGAGTGGTCAACCACAGCCAACATCCGGCGGTCAACCACCAGAATAACATAGCAGTATCGGTCTCACTCAAAAGAGCCAAAGATCTTTTATCTCTCAAAGAGATAACAAAGAAGAAGAAAAGAGGCGTAATAAAACGCTAGGGCAAAAAGAACCGGACACAAAAACATATTAGGGCTTCGTTTTTTAATAAACACCCTCCAGGTTCTATACTTTTCACAATCCACCCTTTTATTTTATTTTTACTATACTTAGAGTATTAATTTTGTTTTACAAATAATATATCTAGTATAGTTTTTTTTTATAAGTACTTTAAGAAAAATAACACTTAGTATCTTATCATACTTTATATAATAACCTAGTGAAATTTACAATGCTTATTATATTTAGAAATATCTTTTAAGGAGTAATTAACCTTAGGCTTATTTCATTTTATTTTATAATCTCCAAGTCTTTTTTTTTTTTAAAAACAAACCATTTAAAGCGCGCTAGAAACTTTATAACACAATTAGTGTTAGATTTTAGGAGATTACTTAGTCATTTAATTTTTTTTTTAAATGACAAACGGTGGAAACGGTGGAAATAAAGAGACTGGTGTAAACAACACCAATCCTCAATTTCAATGTCCAATGTTAAAACCAGCGAATTACTCGTTATGGGCAATTTGCATGCAAATTATTTTAGAAGCAAATGGATTATGGGAAACGATTGAGCCAACTGAAAATACTCAATCATCTGATAAGAAAAAAGAAAAAACTGCAATAGCATACCTTTACCAATCCTTACCCGAAGAACAATTAGTTCAAATAATAAAGCACAAAACCCCGAAAGCAATATGGGACGCTTTAAGATCTAGACACTTAGGCGAAGAAAGAGTACAACAAGCCAGACTTCAAACACTCAGATCAGAAATGGAGATGTTAACTATGAAGGAAGATGAAACCATCGACACCTTTACAGGTAAACTAACAACTCTTATAAACAAAGCCGCTAGTCTAGGACACACAATAAAAGACACAAATTTAGTCAGAAAATTACTAAATGCTGTACCGGATAGGTATCTGCAAATAGTAGCATCTATAGAACAATATTCAGATTTAAACACTATGACATTTGAAGAAGCCATAGGAAGACTTAAAACCTATGAAGAAAGGATTAAATATAAGAAAGGAAAACAAGAGAACAATCAACAAAAATTGATGTTCACAAGACACGAAGGTAGAGGGAGACATTTTAAACGTGGTAATGGAAAACATAAGTATTCACACTATAAAAACCACGATAAATTTAAAGGAGAAAAAAAGGAAAAAGAACATTCTCAAAACAACTTCAAAAGGCCAGATTTTGACCTTAGTAAAGTTATTTGTTACAAATGCAACAAAAAGGGACACCTTGCAAACAAGTGTTATTCAAAACCAAAAACAACTGTGCAATCTAATCTTGTCGAGGAAGACTTAGAACCTACATTATTAATGGCAATTTTAGAAGACCCTATAGTAACAAAAATTGAAGATCAAAACATATCTCTTCACGAAGAAGTTGTAGAAGGAAAAGAAACAAATATGGATAGTCTATGGTACTTAGACAATGGAGCAAGTAACCATATGACTGGAGTAAAGGAACATTTTAAAGAATTAGATGAGAAAGTTAGTGGAAAAGTGAAATTCGGAGATGGATCACACATAGAGATTAAAGGAAAAGGTTCAATTCTAATAGAATGTGATGACGAAAAACAAAGAATTATTTCACACGTTTATTACATTCCAAGTCTTAAAAGCAACCTATTGAGCCTTGGACAATTCACCGAAATTGGTTGTAAAGTTGTAATGGAAGATAATGAACTACGACTTTATGACATGGACGACAAAATCTTCATAAAAGTCACTAGACAAAGAAACCATCTATATCAAGCAAGTCTAAGAATAGGAACACCTGTTTGCTTACTCGCAAACTTAAAAGATAACACCTGGTTTTGGCACGCAAGACTAGGACATCTCAACTTTGAATCATTAAAATTTATGGCTCAAAGAGAGTTAGTTCAAGGAATTCCCGCCATTAAACATACAACACAAGTCTGTGATGTTTGTTTAATTGGTAAACATAGTAGAGCACCATTTCCAAAGAAAGCTAAAACTAGATCTACATCACCTTTAGATTTAGTATATGGAGATTTATGCGGACCAATCACACCACCAACACCATCTGGAAAGAAATACATATTTTTACTAGTAGACGATTATTAGAGATATATGTGGGCATATTTCCTAGAAACAAAAGATCAAGCATTTGATATTTTCAAGGAATATAAGAACACAATAGAAAAAGAGTTAAGGACGACATTAAAAATGTTTAGAACTGATCGAGGTGGAGAATTCACATCAAATGAATTCACACAATATTGCAAAGATAATGGTATTTCACGACACCTTACCGCACCTTACTCACCACAACAAAATGGAGTAGTAGAACGAAGAAACAGGACAATCATGTCTACCACTAGATGTATGATGAAAGCAACTAACATGCCACAAAACTTTTGGGCTGAAGCCGTCAGGCATGCAATATACATCTTAAATAGTGTACCTACAAAAGCACTAGAAGACTGATTGATGCCAAACCACCTAACTTATATTGACCAAGGAATGGTCAACAAAGTCAAACAGCCTAGAGTCAATGCTCCGCGGAAGTATAGTGTATTCCCCGGGTCGTATGTCCCGACGAGGTGTGAATTGTAAACAAACGGTTATTTGATCGGGTGAATTTGGACAGGAAAGGGGTTTAAGTGAGTTTGAATGATTACACTAAGGAAATGAGGAATGAAAACGATTAAACAAACTATATTAACAATGACGTGAAACCTAATTAACCTAAAACGTAAACTGAAAACTTAAAATCAGAAATTGCTTATACGTAAGCAGAAAAATAAGCCAAACGGCTTAAATAGAAGCTATCACTTTATTTATGTTTTTTGGTTTTTCTTATTTTACAAACTACTTTTAATAACGAAACCTAAATTTAAAAACGTGAAAGTTATTTAAATAAAACGCGAGTTAAAATGAAAATAAACGCGAGTGCGCGAAATAAAAAGTAAAATTTAATCTACGCTAACCCTACGAACATGAAAAACATATTTTTACGGACCTAAAGATAAAAGAAAATTTTAGAAAAAAGAAAATTATTTTTTTAGACTTTTTATTTATTTATTATTAATTAATAACTATTTAAATTCTAATAAAACTATTTTGATTTACTATAAATACTAAATAAAAAGTAATAAATCTAAAACTTTTTATAAAAATACTAAGTAGTATAATTAAGCTAGGAAAAATATAAAAAAGGTGACAAGCTTATAAATAAGCTGTAAAATAAGCTAAACGTTAAAATAAGCTTATAAGGACTAGTATTAGTATATAAATAAAAGTGGAAACATATAACACTAATAAACACTTAGCCCATATGGTGCACGGCTTAGGTTTGAGGTCTGAACCAAATGGCTCAGGTTCGAATCCCACTCCCTGCCACTTTTCTATTTTATTTTTCTTTTTGGTTTTTCACTTTACAAACACACTTAAACATTAGAGATAACAAACTTTTATAAAGACAAAATTTTTAAAACTAAAAAATAAGCAGTTCACAAGCTTATGAATACCACAGGTTTCCTAATAAGCTAAAAGTAGAATCAAAGATTTGAAAAATTAAACACAAGCTATACTATCTGATCTAAAAGGGAAATAAGCTAGAAATAAGTGAGATACACTCTCAAGAAGCTACATCAACCAAAATAAGTCACTGAATAAGCTAGAAATAAAAGATAAGCACAAAAAGCAATCCAAATAAAACTGAGAACAAGGCAGTCCTATGGGGCTACTAGCAGGCCCTAAAAAGCTCATACAATGAGCTTGTGAACCCAAATGGAGGGTGGAATCAACAAGCTCACCTAGTGGTCTTTCCAAAAAGCCTAAAAGCTCAGACTAAGCTTAACTAATGAGCAAGAAAAAGGGTTCAGGAACTGAGCTTGTGACACACACACACCCTGGTGCAGGGGTATGTTTGAGGCCAGAGGGGGAAACTCAAGCCATCCAAAAACCATCAATAAGCTGTTAAAAAGCTGTCCTAAAAAGTAAACAAGGTTAAAGGCAACTACGGGAAACCTAATAAGCTCTATGGGAATAGAAATAAGCTATGAGAGAGCCTAACAAGCTAACTAACTAGCTGATGCATTCCAAGGATACAATTTGAGAAACAGTTAAAGGGGCTGATGTACAGGGTTGAAATAAGCTAACAAACAAGCATGAAAAACTGAGATAAGCTTAAATAACTACAATCTATACTACTAAAAACTTGCAAACCTAAATTTGAGTCTTAATTCTAACTTAAACTAACTAAAAAGGTGGATTATAAAGGGGTGGGGAGAGACAGCAACTGCTGATGTGCAGGCCTAATTTGACACCTGCTCACAAGCTTCTAATACCAAATGAAGAGTAGATCCAACAATTTCACCTAGTGGGCTTTCCAATAAGACAATAGGCCAAGGATGGGACTCACAGACTGGCTCACCATGAGCTTATGGATCCACTGATCAGCCAGGTCAGGTATAAAAGTGAGATTTGGAATTAATGAACTTAACAACAGAAGAACAAAAGAAAAAGAAGCAAACTCAGACAAACTAGAACAAGCTTAAGGCTTTATTAAACAACAACTGATAGCAAATATCAATAACTAATTTTAACAACAAGATCCTAGGTATACTCAGAAACAACAACAAGAAAGGTGACAGAATAAGAGGGTAGCAAAGCACAAGGCAACTGAGCTGCTGAGGCAACAGTTGTGAGGGGGGGAACTTTAAGCTTAACCAAAAGCTATTCTATCCTAAAGCTAAATCCAAAAATAAGCTCAATCAGTTAAATAAAAGCTGCTACCCCTACTTCCACAACTAATTTGGAGGAATTACTCGACAAGGTTTAGACCAAAAAGCTAAATTGAAAATGGGTGGGGGAGACTGCAGGGCTGCTGTAGCAGATGGTTAGAATGGGCACAAAATGGGATTGTTGACTAATAAAGTCTTAATGCTAGGTATCAATCATGTGCACCATCCTACTAGGACCTAAAGTCAATTAAGAACATACACTAAAATGCCGAAAATAAGGATCTAAGATTCCTACTAGGAAACAGTCGACATAGAAATAATTTTAGGAACCAACCTCAAATCTTTTGAAAACAGTGAGAACTAACAACTTTGACTTGAAAATCTCTACTAACAGATAACTGGAACTAGTTTAATTTGAAAAGAGTAAAAAAAATAGTTTCAATACTCAATTTACCTAATGCCAAACACTACTTTAGAGTGGACTGTTTTCTGATTTTCAAAAACAAAGGGGTGATTTCACTTGATTAAATGAAAGACACTACAATTCTGGCTATAATATCATTAGAGAAGCAGTAAGAGACTAAAAATAAGCACTCTACAATAAGCTACCACTAATAAGCTATTAAAGCTATTATAAAACAGTTAACAACAATAATTTATGAAAACTAAGTCCCCCTGATGAACTTAAACTACCAGCTACACAATAAGCAATAAGTGACTAATATAAGCGAAGTTGAGCACCAATTAAGCAGTTAATAAGCTAAAAGCAAATAAGCAGTGAAGGCTTATTATTAACAATTAACATGAAATTTTTGTTGCAAAACTTTTCTTAAACTAAAAATTACCCTGAGATATGCATAGAAGGCAATTAGGAACTTAAATAAGCTAAGACAAATTCTAAATAAGCACTAAGAGCAGGGTACAAGCTGAATAATTTTTTTGATGAAAAATGACACTTGCATTAATTTTAAATGCAAAAGTTTACAACTGAGATTGAAAAGCAAACAACACTTGAACTAAAATTGATTCTAAACTAAATTACATTACTTCCTAATGAAATCTACTACTATCTACTGTTACCTACTCCTAATAATTTTTTTTACTACTGGAATACATATGCTATTTATATACTCATAAAAATAAGCCTTCTCTTCTCTTGTCCTTTTCTTTTGTGTTTCTTGTGCACCAATCCCAATCGTTGATTACATTCCATTTGATCTCAGCCCTTGGTGATAAATTGGCGCCCAACAGTGGTTGTGGATTTGGGGACAAGAGTGTTGGGGTTGACTTGGTGGAGGGTTTAGGGTGACTGAGTAGGAGAGGGGAGGGAGACAATTATGTTGGAGATGGCAGGGATGTGTTTGGGGGCTAGGTTGTCTGGTTTTGGCGGGCAAAAAGTAGGAGAAGGGTGGAGGTTGACTTATGGTTTGGCCCGGCTGTTTTATTTAATAAAAATGGGAACGGGCTTGGGGTCTTTGGGCTTTGGGGAAATGGTGGGCTGGATTGGGAAGTTTGGTTTGTTTTTGGATTAGGAGTAGATATAATGGTCCGTTTGTTTTATTAGTTCACAAGGACCAATCATGTAAATATTCTAATCTTCAAGGACCATTTTTGCCATTCATCCAAAATATTCCAGGGACCAGGTTTGCCACATCTCAATAATCCAAGGACCACAAAAGTTGTTTTTCATTTTTTTTTAAAATTCCAGGGACTGATTATGCCAAATTCAAACTGCAGGGATCAAATATGTCATTTTTCCAAAATTGTCACCTAAGGATTAAATTTGATGACATTTGACTTTTAAATGCTTTAGGTTGACTTTTCTTTCAAAACAAATGCGTAGGGACTAGTTTTGTAAAATTTTGAAAGTCGGGGGACTAAAACTGCCAATTGTGTAAACTTTGTTCGTTTTTCATTGTTTTTGTTCATTTTGCATTAGAAACGTCTAAAATACAATCCCTGGGATATTTTGAGTATTTTGATGCATTTCTGAGCGTTTTCGGATGTTTTGGCAGTTTAAATACGATAAAAATGATGAGTGTTTGAGCACTCATCAAAGACATTACTCCATATGAAGCAATTAAACAAAGAAAGTCAAACCTAGAAAATCTAAGAGTATTCGGCTGCATAGCATACGCTAAGGTACCATCACAACGCTTAACCAAGCTTGATGATAGAAGTAACAAAATGGTATACTTAGGAAATGAACAAGGATCGAAAGCTTATAGATTATTTGATCCAACAACACAAAGGATATGTGTTAGTAGAGATGTTAAGTTTAAAGAGGATGAAGCATGGAATTGGGAAGACTACATGAGTGAACACACCAATAATGAACCTGAATGGGTTGATTTCAAAATAGAAAATTTTGAAAATACACATGAGCATCATGAAGAAGATATTCAACCTAATGATGATGGCGTTCAACAAAATGATGATTACAATGACTTTCCCAACGATAACAATTATGATGATGATAATTATACAACATCAGCAACAAACTCACCCTCTCAAACACAAACACCTAATACACCATCTACAGTTTCATCACGAGTAAACCCTCAGATTACACCAATCAATTCAATACAGTCAACTTATCAGAATAGTGGTTCAACATCAACCACATCTTCACACTCACAATATGATCATACACCCGTAAGAGGATTTAGAATTATGACTGATTTACTTGAAGACACTGAGAGACTATTACTTGTTGAAGATGAACCTAAGAATTATAAGGAAGCATCAAACGACCAAAAATGGATTGAAGCAATGAAGGTCGAAATAGATTCCATCAATAAAAATAACACATGGGAACTAACCACTTTACCCAAAGGACATAGAGCAATAGGTTTAAAGTGGGTATTTAAAACCAAGAAAGATGCAAATGGAAATATAGTCAAGCATAAAGCAAGACTAGTAGTAAAAGGATATATTCAGGAGTATGGCATAGATTTTGAAGAAGTTTTCGCACCCGTAGCAAGAATGGAAACTATAAGATTATTACTCGCCATAGCTACTAACAACAAATGGGAAGTACATCACCTTGATGTAAAATCTGCATTTCTACATGGAGATTTAAAAGAAGAAGTTTATGTTTCACAACCAGAAGGCTTCATAAAGAAAGAAAATTCAAGAAAAGTCTACAGACTTATTAAGGCACTTTACGGACTAAAACAAGCACCACGTGCATGGAACATAAAACTTGACCAAACTTTGAAATCCTTAGATTTCAAGAAATGTGCGTTAGAACAAGCGATCTACACAAAAGCCACAAAAGATTCAACTCTACTTGTAGGAGTCTATGTAGATGACTTAATCATCATAGGCACACCCAAGAAAGAGATCGAAAAATTTAAAGCTCAAATGGAAGACAAATTTGAAATGAGTGACCTCGGATTATTAGCTTACTATCTAGGAATAGAAGTTTCATAAGCTGAAGGAAACATATCAATAAAGCAATCTGCCTACGCAACAAAAATCCTAAAGGACGTTGGAATGACAGACTGCAACGAAACTTTAATACCTATGGATCCAGGAACAAGACTAACAAAGAATACTGAAGGAACAATGGTCAACTCAACAGAATATAGAATTTTAATTGGATGTCTACGATATCTACTTCACACAAGACCCGACTTAAGTTACTCCATTGGATTACTTAGTCGATTTATGCAGGAACCAAAAGAGCAACACATGAAGGCAATAAGACAAGTGCTACGTTATGTTAAAGGAACAATCAACTACGGTATCACCTACAGACATAATGGAGGAAGCAAGATACAAGGTTTTAGCGATAGTAGTTACGGAGTCAACACTCAAGAAGGCAAAGGAACTACCGGAATCATTTTCTATTATGGTGATTCCCCAATAAGCTGGAGCACGAAGAAGCAAGCCACTGTAGCATTATCATCTTACGAATCTGAATTTATTGCAGCAATAGCAGCAGCAACACAAGCATTATGGTTAAAAAGACTACTTAGCAGGCTTACACACTCAAATGAAGAAAAGATAACTATTATGGTTGATAACAAATCAGCTATAGAACTAATGAAGAATCCCGTCTTTCACGGAAGAAGTAAACACATTGATACAAAGTATCACTTTATACGTGAATGCGTTGAAAGAGAAGACTTACAAGTTGAATTTATAAGCGGAGAATATCATAAGGCTGACATACTAACGAAGGCACTACCGAAGATCAAATTTCTAACCATGAGGCAACTCATTGGAGTTAAAGATCTAGGAGATAACGATTGAGATTAAGGGGGAGAATATTGGGTTAATCCCAATCCTTATTTCTACCCACTTTCAAGGTCAAACCCGAAGTCAAAGTCAACCCGTATCTAAAAGTCAACTCTTCCAAATAACTGTCAAATTGGCAGTTACATTTCGAACCAACATGACTGTGGTCGAACCCTTTTAGAACCGAACCAATACAATGGTTCTTTATACCTTTTCATTGTATATATATAGTACAAATTCTGTAAACATTTACTTGATGACAATTTTATATTACAAGTTATAAGAAAAAGCTTTTTTAGTGTTTATATCATTTTTATTTCACATCTGGTATATTTTGCATTGAACGTTAGACCATTAGATCCACGTTATTGAGGCCAACAAGTTCTATAGATAAGATGCTTTCGTTATGAAATACGTCAAAAGTGAGCCCGTGTTAATGATTATATTATAAAAGATGAAAATTTGAAAGATCTAAAAGTAAGTTGATATTGTTTAAAAGTTTTGAAAAGAAAAAATAAAATAAAAATCGGAGTGTTTCAACTTGTTTATAAAGAGGAAATGGAGAAAATAAGTGATACACAGTGATTAGCAAAGACTTAATATGAACACTTAGCTTGCCATAATTTCCAAAGATGAGGGTGATGAAGCATCAGCTTGAATCACTCGATCTGCATCCTTTTACTCGATCTGCATCCTTTTGCAATCCTCAATTCTTGTTGAAGATTGCTTCCAGTTATTGATATATTTCATTTTTTGCCAAAAAAAAATGCACTTTTTTTTTTTTTTTTTTTTTTTTTTTTTTTTTTTTTTCACACCATTAATTAAAAACTGCAGATCAGATATATGTAATAAAAATAATGTATCAGTTATCAACACTTGGACGAGATGACTCTTTCTAACAGCGACCTAATTCTTATTTAATTGACTTGGTTGACGATAATCTTAGTCATAGTTTACCTTGTGATGCATGTGTACGTACTCCTTTCATTAGATTGGGAGATATCCTTTAATCATTGCTTCATTCAGATTTGATATTGAGCTTATTAGGCGAGAACGTAAACTGCAATTGGTTAAAATAGTTTTCTTGGTTCCCATTTAAGGTAGCAAATTTATATAAGCATGTTTCGAGACTTTTGATGTGCTAGATTTCAATATTGTCATCCCCAAAACAAACGTGTAACTAATTATTACCAACATGGTGATCAGGGTGTTGATTTAAACAATATTTGAAACATGATTAGCTTCTTCTATGATAACTCTTAGATTACAATGTCGTTTTCATATGCTTATTAAAAAAAATATATATATCCTTGCAAATCTGATTGCCAATTATTTATAAACCAATGCAAAGATAAATTAAATGAGATAATAATTTGTGTATCGACATCAATACCTGGTACCACATGAGTCATTTCAAAGGTACATAAAAAAGCAAGATAATAGCTTGCGTATCGACATCGGTAGCTGGTACCACATGAGTCATTGAAAAGTTACATAATACTAACTTATTACTTAATTCCAAATCATTCATGTTAGTGCTATCCTAGCTCTAGTAAGCAGTTGATGTCCTTATTTCATTGTTTAATACTTGGTTTTCAGTTGCTATGCGTATTATGGATCCAGAGTGATTTTCTAGATGGCGCTAATCTTGATTAATACATGCACATCATGCTTTCATTTTCTTAGTTGTACGATATAATCTGGTTTATTATTTATCATGTCTTCTTCTTCGATGATTTATAAATTATAATACTTCTGTTATGTGCTTGTCATATACTACTTCTTTTAACTACTAGTCATATAACTAACTATATATGATATTCAGCGTCAATGATATGATGGTCCTCTAAACTATCCATATTAAGATAATCAAGATGGTCCCGTTTATTTGATTGCAAAGATGCAATAATGCAGTTATTTGAATACTAAGAAGACGTACGATATGATATTGCCCCTTTTTTCTAATGTAAATGGGACAACCTCCATGTAAGATCATTTGACCAAATCTTCGACTTGATGACTGACAACAAATCCCAGTATTTTTCGCCTAAAGTATTTTACTGATAGATTATCTGGTATGATCTCATTGTGTTTTTCTTATGCCACCTTGATTATAATGATATTTTTCATAACTTAAGCTCGTGAAGAAGCGGACCTAATTTTAAACACCAATGAATGAATGAATGGCATTAGGTGTATTTTAGTCACAAGTAAAGCCTTGTTTCTTAACATTAAACTTATAAGTAATATTTCATGTACTAACGGATGTGGGATTATGATGACCCGCGCCTAAAAGTTTTCTGCAGTCCTTAGCTCAAAATTTCGAGACAGATACATTTACCAGTTTTACCATCAAGTTAAATATGATGAAGAACAACTACTATATTTGATGTTTGAGAATACAATTTTTCAGGAAATTAAGAACTTTTTGTTCGATAATGAAGACTCAATGTATATTTACCAGGGTGCAGGATTACTCCCCTTTACCCAAAAAAAATGAAGACTCAATGTTTAGTCACTACTGACTATATATCTAAACCATATATGGGCTTACTTGATCAGGTCTGATTGGTGGAATCCAGCCCAATAAGTCTACAGCCCAAGTGGGCTCAAGATTCAAGAGAAAAGACAAACTTAAATAGCTAGAACTGACTTTATAGATTACTATATGTGATCAAAATGATTAGAAAGTTGACAATTTGCCTAGTGTCAAAATACTTGTGACTATCATCACTAATATGTGAGAGATTTCAAGTTTAATTTCTGTTAGGTGCAAACAACGCACTTGTCATGAATCCTCTAGAAAAAGGGGGGGGGGGGGGGGGGGGGGGGGGGTTACCCGGTTTGAGTCCCGGGTTCAAACGCTATGGATTAATCAGCCGTAAGGTCGGAAACCATGGTTACCCAAAAAAAGAAAATTGATTAAAAGTTCTCTTATATTCTAATCAGATTAATAAGTCTACGGATCTCGGTTATGCAGATACGAATTCTGTGAACCACTTCTCATAACGTTCAATATCAGCAGCAGATACATTAGGCTGAACCTTTGAAATTGCTTCTTCAAGGTCACACATGTCAATCGGATCATTTGAAATGTCATCTTTAGCCATGTTCTTAGTTTCTTTTCCAGCTATTTTACGCCGCAGGCCATTCATGAAAGCATCTCAACGTACATTGGTCAAATCATCACCGCTATATATATCCTTTGTTGGACTATTAATGTTATAGAAGCAAAGATAGGGTAGTATATTGTATTAGTTATTAATTTTAGAATTCTGTAAACCCAAGTTATATGGGCTGGGTCAATATGGGTCAAGTTGGGTCGTATAGAAACAACGGTTATAGTTTATACCGTTTGGTAAAATAGGGTTGTAACGTTTAGAAAGGTCGTGTCTTTAGGAATCGTCATGCCTCTTCATAGGCACCGATTCACATAGTATATATATGTCGAAGTCTGTAAAACATATTCAATACAATTCAATCAATAAAAGTATCGTTTAGTTTAAATCAAAATCCTGTTGTTTATTTTATATTCAGTCGTATTTCAATAATTGGCATCAGAGCTTACGGTTTAATCGATTCGAGGGAGGCAGAAGATTGTATTCAGGAAAGAAGAAAAGATCGAACATAAAGGGTGCTGCTTTGATTCAGAAACAGAAGAAGAGGGTTCGGTTTTTTTTTGGGTGGTGTTTGTTCGAAGATTGAAAAAAACAGAAGTACGATTATCTTGTTGCTGCTGTTCGGAAAAACGAGACAAAAGGAAACAGTTATTCTGGTTTGTGGTTCGAAGAAATCAAAGGCAGAATCGGGTATTGCGGAATCGAACAGTCAGATAAGTTTTTTTCTCAATTTCGAATTGTGGGTATTTAGTGTTGGAATTAAGAAGTATTATGATTAGAATCGATTAGAATAGTTGTATTGGTTTTGTGGTGAAACCAGGAGGTTGTATTGGTTTTGTGGTGAAACCAGGAGGTTGTGTTGGTTTTGTGGTGAAACCAGGAGGTTGTGTTGGTTTTGTGGTGAAACCAGGAGGTTGTATTGGTTTTGTGGTGAAACCAGGAAGTTGTTTTGGTTTTGTGGTGAAACCAGGAGGATTAAGGATAGTTGGTTAATACTATTCTTGGAGGATACATTTAGGTGTTAGAACAAGATTGGAAAAGGAAGGAAGTCAAAGAAGAAGATGGGTCCAGTAGCCTACTTTTCAGCAAAGTAGATGAAAAGGAGAAGACCAAGGAACACAAGTGTGAACGTTGCGGTCATGAGAATTCAAGTCAAGGAAGACCGGGACGTGGGCAAGACAAGAATTGGAAACCATGGAAGAAAAAAGATGGTGATCAAGACCTGAGTCAGATAAAATGTTACAAGTGCAAAGAATTTGGACACTACAAAGGCGAATGTCCAAAGTTGGAAGCAAACCTGATTCAGTACGAAGATGATGAACTATTGCTATGAAAGAACTTTGAAGAATTGAAGACTTTGCCGTCTATAACATTAGGGGGGTGAATGTTGGACTATTAATGTTATAGAAGCAAAGATAGGGTAGTATATTGTATTAGTTATTAATTTTAGAATTCTGTAAACCCAAGTTATATGGGCTGGGTCAATATGGGTCAAGTTGGGTCGTATAGAAACAACGGTTATAGTTTATACCGTTTGGTAAAATAGGGTTGTAACGTTTAGAAAGGTCGTGTCTTTAGGAATCGTCATGCCTCTTCATAGGCACCGATTCACATAGTATATATATGTCGAAGTCTGTAAAACATATTCAATACAATTCAATCAATAAAAGTATCGTTTAGTTTAAATCAAAATCCTGTTGTTTATTTTATATTCAGTCGTATTTCAATATCCTTCTGTTCGACGAGCTACCTCATCGATATCCACGTCTGCAGCTACTTCATAAGTTCTTTTCTTAGACTGATCTTCATAAGTTCTCTTCTACTCTCAACAATAGGCAGAGTGATATATATTCGATTTTCCAAACATCACCTGGATAGTAATACAATAACCACCAGATCACAAAACAAACACTACCGTCCAACTGAACAAGAACTTCAGATTAACCCTCCTGTAAAACTCATGTTCCCATGAGGACCTGAAGACGGAAATAATATGAACCAGAACCTCATAATTTAACTGCGACTTAATGCAACTATAACCAAAATTGGTCCAAATTCTTATCAGATGCAGCAAGTGCTATTGTGTAAGAGAACAAAAGTTGCAATGATGTAAAAAATAAAAGGACTTCTAATACACGGGAAGTGCAAAGAGTCGATCTCATCAAGAATATTGTGTTCCTGTACGTGTAATGTAGCATTAACATAAGTACATAACTAAAGACTTGATGGATTTACTCGAAATATGAGAGATGAGGCTCCATAGTTAAAGACGGTGAGTGACTTTATCCAAGACACGTAAAGAGTAATGAACGTAAACAGAGAAGTCAATGGTCATGGAGATCCTACTTTTAGAGTAACACCAGCTCGAGCTGCTGCTTGACAGTTGGGCGTTGGATCAGTCAAGATCCCCATAGGTTTACCTGTCTCTTGATTCTTTCATTATCTTAAGGTCTAATATTGGAATCCTAAATAGTATGTTTGGATTCCTATCGCTAAATGATATATTTAATTTGAACATTATGCAAGTCACACCACGTTTGGTCTAAGGTCTGCAGTCATTACTTTGCACGCCTTATTGAAGCAGGTTTGGTGAAAGATACAAGTATGAAAGGGTACTACAAACGGAATACGCTTTGCAAAATTTGACAAATTTGGAACTGCTTGTTTTCTTTCTCAATGACCTTATAATTCTTGTGGTTCTGCAATTCTACAGATTCATATCAACTTATGATTTAATCTTTTATTTTCTTAACATTGATCTGACTCCTTATTACAAAAGTGATCCAAAACTGATTCACTGCTTAAATATATAAAAACTAAAAACAAGCCCGAAACTTGCAGAACTAATACAGTAGCACAAATTAGGAACCTTTATGCATTACAGCATATAATATCCAAGCAGCACTCACAAGTGTCAAAGCAGCAGAAGCAGCAACATGCTGCAAATAAACTGCATAAGATACACACAGAAACGATATTATTGCCAGGCCTATCTAAGTAACATTTAAAAAACAGAAATTACATCAACTTTGAAACTTTCCAAAAATGGAAGGCTGTGTATAAAAAGAGAATTGGAGTGTAGAACGACAAACCATGCAAAAAGGCAGCCCTTTTCTTCATTCCGTTGTTTAACGTGATCCATGTAACTCATGTCTTGAGGTCCCGGTGCATCCATATTAACTCTGTTTCTTGGTTACTTCTGACAATTGATATTACATACGGTTTCCCTACTTATAGCAGACGATACTGATTTCATCATTTAATTAACAGGAGAGGTCATAAAAATAATATAAAAGTCCAAGGT